>OY770140.1:11656138-14125084 GCA_963669345.1 Gortyna flavago
CGTAGTCGTCCTGACTTAGATCAGCCAAAAAATTTAACAAATTAGATACGACTGTTAGTCATGTGAGCGACGAAATTACATATCATATCATTATGCCTAGATTTGTGCCCGGTTGAAGGCATGAGGCTCGCCCCCTATTACATGGGACTCTAATATAACTGACGAAATGTGGGTGTACCATAGGTACACCTCTGCCTAACCTTTCTGGGATTACAGTCGTGATTTTATGGTACCTATATTATGTTACTGACATCGGCAAATGAAAGCAGCGTGAGGAAACCTGAACTTGTAGTCTTAAGCAAGGGTGATGATCAAAGCTCGTGCCTTCTCTGCATCAGAAGAGGCCGTTGTTCTGCAGTGAGACAATAATGATCCGGAATTTTTTTTTCTTAATTGGAAATTAAGTTAATCTCTTCATAAAAGACTACGGCCTGAGTTCACCAACATTCTAACCATCGGTTAGGTATTTAAACAGTTGATTTATGTCAAATTTCCTAAGGAAATCAACTGTTTAAATACCTAACCGATGGTTAGAATGTTGGTGAACTCAGGCCTTAGTATTACCCAATTACGATAAAATTAATTATTGTTCTTTTAAGAGGAACCGGGACCACCCCAATGTGCTGATGGTGATCACCGGGGTGGTTTTAGTGGGGTAAACGACCTCCCCGGAGGTCGGGTGCCTTTTAAAGGTTTCCCCAGGACAAAAAAAAAGTATCTATACTATAATAATATTACAAATTATACAATAGACATTGATCATCATCATCATCATTTCAGCCGAAAGACGTCCGCTGCTGAAAATAGGCCTCCCCCAATAGACATTGACTAACTAATAATTAGGTAGGTAATTACGCGATGTCAGCATCAGAGAAGGGGCCCATCAGGGCCGAAGCCTGCTGGGGCAGCGGGTTTTCCGAAAGGGTTACCGCTACCCCGGAACATAAAGGGCTAAGGAAGGAACACGGATGGGTTTTAGTCAGTAAGAGTCTGACACTCACTTCCGCTCCACCCAGAGCGAGAGGGGTAATTTGATGATTTCCCATCCTAAAAAAAAACATAGGTAATTACGTGATTTATCTATCAACATCAAAGCGACTATTAATACATGGCGTGCCAAACCGTCGTACACCATTTATAGTGGTATTAATAACACTCCGCATTAGCATTTTCCAACCTCGAACTTTGACCTAGATTACAATTTAATAATATCGCCCTCTATAAGGGCGCCCTATATAATGTCATATAATTATGAATATACGACACGTCAAAGCAGTTCTTTGATATTAATTGACTAAGATATTATTGACTAAGATATTCTTCTAAGAAAGTGAGATATTTCAATATGAAAATGAAACTACTTGAACGAACATCAAGCATTGTCATTTATGACATAAGAACAATAACGATATGTTTAAATTTGAGTTTAGTTAGTGATTCCTTATGTAAGTTAATTAAAATATGTATTAACTTAGAAATGAATACCATTACGTTACGGAAAAGTCTTCGAAATTGGTTCAGAAAGAAACGTGACATAATTCATACGATTTGACAAGAGAACTTCCTTTTGAAATTAGAGGGGTAATTGCACACTATCAGAGGGGCAATTCTCGTAATTTTAAGAATGTTCACAGTCTGATCTCAGTCTCAATCTGTCAAAAATACTTCTAATTTCTCTACATTTTGACAAGTTTTTGACATTTGTTTGTCGCTGAGATGAGACTGCGACTAGATTTTGAATGTTTTAAATTACGAGAATTGGCTTTCAGTAGTAGTAACAATGGCTTATATTTTGACAGTTCAACAACATTCATTTCGTTATTAGACAATTTTTTTTAACATTTATATAGCAATGCATTAGCATAAAGCAATGCATTAGCAATATTATATTAATAATAATATATTACTTTTTTTTGTTTTTTGGAATTCTAGTATTTCTGAGTTTGCTGGTAAACCTGTAATTGGCGACTGTGTAAAACCGAGACTTTTATGATGTATGTACTGAAGATAAATTATACATAGAAGCTGTTGGTGTACCTTAATAAATAAATATGCTTCCGATTGTGTTTAAAAGTGTGTTACGCAATTAAGTACAGGCAACTGAAAAAAAACTATTGATTTTAGCTATCTTTTGGCGCTCGAATATTGTTGACAGCGTGGGCTGTTGAAAAAAAAAAAACAATTGTTTTATGAAATGTATTGGAAAAACCAAGATGGCGGTTCCAATTTTAGCCACACGCCAAAAAGATCTTGTACACCTACAGCTACTCATTGGCAGCCTATTATAATACCACCAACAAAACGCGCTACATGACGTGCTTCGAATTACAAGAACCGTGCTTTAAAAATTTCCTCAGACCTAAACAATACGATCCAACAAACCGCCTCAATACTATCTATTTGGCACCTGTACGCTATAATTCAGCCAATATGTAACATATCACTCGTCGTAAAACAGCGCTTGTCGAGCGTGCAATAAGTCGGGCTGTCACGTCAGCCTCCAATGTGCCCCTGTATATCACTGACAGTATAAATAAAGTCCCGCACGTGTGTGTAAACTAATTCCGAGAGCCACACAATCGATTTAGATGTCTATCGCTATCTATCTGGGTGTGAGAGTGAAGAGAAATAAAGTAAGTAAAAACGTTCTGTTTTACGGATTGTGTTGAAAAATACGGAAATTAAAGGAGTTGGAGTTTCAACGTTGTTTGACGCGCCCGATCTCTATGTATGGCAAGCCGATCCCCTGGGGAAAGCGAGCCAAATACTTAGGTGTCATCCTAGACCACAACCTCACCTTCAACGAGCACATAAAGACGGCGCGTTCGCGCGCCTCTTTCGCTCTCGGTAGGCTCCACTCTATGATAACTGCCCGCAGCAAATTGTCACTCAAGTGCAAATTGCGCCTCTACACCGCGGTCATCCGTCCCATCATGACCTATGCTTGCGTAGTCTTCGCACACGCCAAGCCGAGATTTCTGCATAAAATGCAAACCCTCCAGAACCGTTTCCTCCGAAAGGTCACGGGAGCCCCCTTCTATGTCCGAAATGTGAATCTGCATCTAGATCTCAGAATCCCCACCATCCAGCAGTTCATGAAACGCCTCTCCAAGCGCTTCTTTGGCTCTGCCATAAAGCACCCTAATCCCCTGATTGCGGCGGCCTCCCGATACACTCCCTCCCGCATAAGTAGGATTCGCCGACCAAGGCATAACCTCACTATCCCGGACGACGCCACTACCCTCCTCCAGGAGAGCAGTAAGGCCACTAGTACTCTCAGACGACAACACAAACACAAGCTCAGACATCCGTCCTTCCGTCCTCGCCGCCGAGGCCCGTCGCGACGTCCCGCACCATCACCGTGCCCGCCCCGACCCTTGCTCGAGCCAGCCCGCGCAGCTGAGCCTGTAGTTTTAAATTCGCCCCTAAACACTAATAATAATACCGATCCAGCCTGTCCCTTGCTCCCGGCTTCCAGCGACGCCCTGAGCCGAGGTCCGAACCCCGCAGGGGGTTACCCTTAGCGCTGTCGCTTAGTTTTTAAGTTATTGTATGCCCTGGCTGGAGGCCTTAATTCGAGGCATCCACAGGAAAGTCCGGTTAAGCAGTAGCCATCCTCATAAAGGATGAACTGCGAGATGCCATTGTTAAAAAAAAAAAAAAACAACGTTGTTTGAGTCTTTTTTTATATGCTGGGTTCTATTCTGATGTAGATTCACTGAGATCATCATAATCCTAGAACAATAGTTAGATGCAGTAGTTATTTGGAGTTCCACAAAGCTGCTGTAGTTCCGTAGAAGATGATAAAGCGAAGCAGATGAAGATACGAGTACAGTCATGCCAATTGAAGGAGACGAGTTACATCTACTTACCAAGCAGAAAGTTTTCACTGAATTTATGGAATACTGGCTATCCAGTACACTGAGAGATACAAATGTTAGGGCCGATTTTTCAATCGTCAGATAACTTTAATCTGAAAAATTAATATGACAGTTTACATATTTGCTATACAAAACTGTCAAGCCGCAATTTTTATTCCTCAGATAAAATTTATTTGAAAATTGAAAAATCGGCCCTTAAGGTAGTGATTGAAACCCATCAAAAATTTTACAAACATCAATCCATACCATCCCCCTCGATACAGGTACCAAAAACCAAGCCAACAATTCGGGTCAAGACCATAAGTCGTTAACTCAAAAGCAATTTCCTTTTCTCAGTGGCAGTGGGTGTATCAATGGCATAGTCCCGCGAAGGAATATTTGGTATATTCACGAATTTTAGATTTTCATTAGCCTTGCTAAATAATGTTTCCATCGCTCTAAGGGGAGTCGATCACCGATTGACTATTAACAGCTCACTAAGTGGAAAAAGTCAATAAAGTAAAGTAAGTAAAGTATTTATAAATAAATAAGTGGAATGACAGCTCACTTCACCTAAGTCTTCACGGTGAGATTTATACAGAATAGACCGACAGATTGTACTACTTAAACCTACTACGTAATTTTATTTTATAAATTTGTCACGTATTTGGCCGCAGGGAGACCAGCCCTTATTTGTATGGTAATGAATCCTTATTATTCAGATTTTGGAAATTTTATGCCATTAAAGTGTAATGTATTTTTTTTAAGCCTGTCTTGTTCGTGTTTATACATTTCTTAACGAAGTTTCTAAATTACGTTTTCTTCTTTGATGTTATGATTTATTCTTTCATGTTTTCATGGAAATGTCGCAGTTTCTAGAATTTAATTGAAATACGTCTGTTGACACTGTCGGCATGTCATCATAACATGAATATATAGTACATACCTACTAATTCCGTGCATGACCCATTGTTAGGTGTGGCCATAACGGATCGGTCCTTCACCTGTCAACTTGACAGATCACCAACAAAACGACTTGTTCGCCATATTTATCGATATTTGTCATTTCAATTTACCGGCCTTCTATGCCACAACTTTATTAACGCCAATAGAGACCAATTATCGTCGGTACGCTAATATTTTTGTGTAAATTCACGGTATTTAGTACATCCTTTATACAGACGGGATGCCTATTAACGTAACAAATGTACCATGTTTTATTTTGAGGCCGTTATTTTGCACCGGCTTGTTTTTCTGTTGTTTTATGTGCACATTTAACCGAACGAAGTGCGTGAATTTTATTAATTTTAGGACCGTTAAATTAATAGACTCTTAATGTCTATTTAGAGTTCAAAATAAATATGACGAAGGCTTCGTTTTGGGTTATTTATTATCTACCTCTAACCTTTTTAATGCCCTTTGTGAGTTGCGCGGGCTAAAATAAAACGGCAATTGCTAAAGTTTATTTTTGTGCTAAAGTTTATTTTTGTTCTAAAGTGGCTTATTTTCTAACAAACTCTGTTCAGCTAGTCCGGGAAATAAATTCAATTTTAAATGAAATATGTGCAGTACTTACGGACTACGGACATACGTAATACGCGTAATGTAGGGGTCGCATTTTGCATTCAAATCAGGTCTGCGAAATGAGGTCCAGCTCAGACATGAATCTTGTTGAAAGCAGTCCTCATAAACCTTCTCTAACTTTAGCGGACATGTTGGAATTTTCTTTATAATGCGAGTACATTTTATTTAAAATTATCCTTTATAATTTTCAGTTTTACATTTCTTCTTTTACAAAAGTCTGTTTAACAATACATTTTTGACATTTGAGCTTGTCGTAACGTTAACTTAGTATTATAAGTCCATGGTCGTAACTTTAATCAATGTTTTTATGTGCGGTTCGTGATTACATAATTATGCCACGTTTATTTAGTGTTATATTAAGTACAGTATAGTGCAAGTTTTCTGTGAATACCCGCCAAGAAGAACGAGGTTCTACTAACGAAGTGAACACGCGCAGGCGACCAAGGTGCTAAAATATAAATCCGACACGCTGTAACGGGAGCTGGAAGAGACAGACGTGTTATACAAATAATTAGTGCCTACGTAGGTACAGTCGAGTCAACAGGTTCATTGCACTTAAAAGTTAAATTCTATTTGATATTTGCATTACTACTTTACATAATATAATGCCTGTTTTCACCCATCAGAAACCAGCGGGGTAACTCTCGTATATAATAACACACATAAAACAGCAATCTATCGCAATGCTTTTCATTTTGAAACTTTGATAAATTCGTCTACTTCAATAACGTAAATAACGCAATGAACGTAGTTGAACTGTACAACCATATTTCGCCAATTATATTAAACTCCCATGTAATCTGGGGCTAGTTGATTGCCATTGATGGCAAGAAGATCGAAGAAGTCGATCGATCGATCTAAGTTGGGGATCGAACACGGAATGACGTTCACATGCAGTCGCGCTATAGACCAATAAGCGAAATATTGAAATCTCTGGTATTAGGTCAACCAATAAATAAAAATAACCTTGCATATCAAATATCCCACAACACTCGTCAAGAAATTCGATATGAAAGGTTATTTCAGCTGGAAAAAGGTTTCAGTTAAATTTATTTGGTTTTCGACGGCCAAAACTATTATGTTACCTACCGCGCTCTGACAAATTTCATATACCATTTCTTTTTATTGTACAGTACTTTCAGGGATATCTAATCAAAAATATGGTTAAGTATAGATGTATATAGACTTTTTCCAAAATCAAATGTTCATCGCTGATGTTTACCAACAACACCCCTGTCAATGTCATTCAAGCGCTAAAAGAGCCTTGTAACTCTGTACATGGATAAGCAATAATCAGTCGATAATGTTCCCACTGCTGGGACACAGCACAGGCCTCCTCTCTCCGAGAGGGATTGGGCTGTACCTAATCTCCCACGCGGGCCCAGTGCGGTTTGGTAGATGTCACATGTCTTCGAATTTTTGATTCTAGGACATGTCGGTTTCCTCACGATGTTTTCCTTCACCGTTTTCAGACCAGTTATTATGAAATTATTTATATAAACTAAGGCAACTGCTTGGGTTCGAACCCACGACCTATAACTCTGAAGTCGGGGTCGTTACCACTGGACTCTGGACCCACCACTGCTCTGTACATGAATACTCGTTAATAGACACATAGTAAAAGCAAATTGTATTATTTGCCGAGTAAACATTCAATTTGCACAGACTGCACAGAGGAAAATATTACGCCGAAAGGCGAGAGGCGGGAGTCGTGTTTGCATAGAACTTCTAGTAAACACTGAATCTATGGACTGTGTTGTGTGGATGGAAAATGTTGCTCCCGGGATATGCACCGTGTTAATACAGTTACTGGTAGTAAAAACCACGTTATAAAGTACTTAGGACCAAAATAGGAAACACTTTACATGGGAACTGCGTTTTGTTGTGATGAAGTTGCTTTTTACACAAATAGTGTTACAACTCTTTATTAATCCTCCAAAAAGTGTACAAAAATCTGCCTAGCCTTTTCCCAACTATTTTGGGGTCAGCTTCCAGTCTAACCGGATGCAGCTGAATACCGGTACTTTACATGGAGCGACTGCCTATCGGACCCCACAACCGAGTTACTGGGTAACCCTTTGGTAAGACTGTTTGTCAGACTTTTGGGCTTAACGTGCTTTCCGAAAGTGCACATCATCCAAATTCTCCATACGTCAACTTCAACACACTGTTCATCCTGCAATGGACTAACTTTACACTGCGAGCCAAAAACAATGACCCAGTACGGTGACGGCAAAAGCGCTAGCCTTGCGGTACCTAACTAAGCAAACAGTTTGCCAAGTCTATAACCTCTTTGAAACCTCCTGTTTTGTAAAAGCTTTTGTCGAAATAGACCTTTTGTTGTCTCCATATTGTGTCCGCTCTTAGCATTGTACAGCCTGCTAACGTCCCGGTTACATAGTTGAAAGATCGCCGATCACTGAATTTACGCCAAGCACAGAACTTTAGCAAATTAAATCGAAAGTTCCGAAAGTAAGAGACCCGTATTTTATTTCAGTCAAGTTTATTTTCTAGCGTTACAAGCCGAGCTGCATTATAACGGTTTTAATTAATGGTTTAATTATTATTATTTTTTGATGAATGTTGTTTCTGGGGTAAATTGAGCACACAATTTGAATTATTCAACCAAAAAACTCGTTTATTCTGTCTCATTTGATTTATTGTTATTAAATTATGAAGCTTTAGAAGTAAATTAAGAAGTGGGTATGTTTTATTCAGTTTTTTTAATGTTTACTTGAAGGTATCATCAGACACTTATGAGGAGACGCGGCCAGCGAGGAATTTAAAAAATAGGTATTTGAAGAAACTATTGCCGTCGCCTTACCTCAAGTCTGCCCCCGTAGTGTGTGATAGAGACAGCTGCAGCTCAGACCGAAATTATCACGAAACATTTGCCGAGATCGACGTTTCGTATTCCCGTTCTTTCTCCTCGAAAACTGAGCCGATTCAATTATTTTTATTACATTAACATTTTTAGAAAGAGTATGTTTAGGTTCCAATATTTTTTTTATGTTAAAAACTTTTAGTAGTCCTCTTATCATGGCGGTAAAAATAGTTTATTTTTAGAGGGTCATATTTTTTTTACTAATTATTGCTGAAAAAAGAAAATGACAGGGACACGTCGTGTTTACAGCAGAACTCGATTATATGAAAAAAAAAATTACTCTAGAGGCCTCAATCAGGAAGAAAAAAGAGGAATATATTTGTATGGAAAATCGCACGCCCTGTTCCCTCTTAAGGTTAGGTTTGGTTTGGTTCTAAGAAAGCGGTGAACGGCGATTTTTGACACCTTAATGTCAAACACGCGTGAAAATTACATATTTTCATAAGAGCCGTCATAATAACGACGGAACCGCACTTTTAGGAACCCGTAGCTTTACATTATGGGTTCTCAAAGTGGGCGATAACGCCCCCTCGTGGGCGTTTGAGACTTTCAGGGGGTCAGGAGAAGACCCAGAGAAAATTATATATCCTATTTTACGACAATATAATATTACATGTTTAAATATAATCGTGGCAATAGCTGTTTCAGATTCGCGACAGATGGTACGTAAAAATTATGAAGGGGTTCTAGAAAAAAAAAAAAATTGTAGGCGGTGGGCAAAATAAGGTTGAGAACCTATGCTTTACTTAGTCAAATAAACAGCCATTTTATTAAGTCTCAGACACATTGTTACGTAAACTAGTTACAATAATTATAACCTTAAGTTCAATATCAATGGCGGCACCGTCTTGCAATAACTTTGTAAAGTAGCTATAGAAGGCCAACCGCGTGGAAAATGACTGCCTTTGAACGCCAAACAGATTTTCCAGTCTTGAGTTTACTAATGAACTGGTTATGCAGTCAATTATTACGGAAAAACTGGTTGAAAAGTATGTAACAAGAAGAAAACTAGGTTGTTAGAAAAGAAAAAGGTTACATTTATTTATTTACTAGCAGCGCCCCGCGGTTTCACCCGCATAAGTGTCGATCCTGCGGGAATATCGGGATAAAAAGTATCTTATGTGTTATTTTGACGTATAAACTATATTACTGTAAAGTTTCATCAAAATCCGTTGGGTAGTTTTTGCGTGAAAGAGTAACAAACATCCATCCATCCATCTACCTTCACAAATTTTCGCGTTTATAATATGCGTAGGAAGTAGATTAGGATAGTAGGATTAGTAGGATTTTACCATAACAGCGTCCCAAATCGGTGGTGTAGTTAATTAACAATTCATGAAATAATTTACAACATATTAATATCCATGCTATAAAAGACATAATATTTACAAATTAAAAACATAGCACATATAACGTTACCCTTGCGAAATCGCTCAGTGAACATGAGAAAGATCTATTTTTTTTCAACATAAATATTTAGTGTGCGCATTATACCTACATGGGAAATAGTTTGGGGTTTTTAATCAGATGTTTAATCTATGCTTACCGCGGTTGGTCCGTGGATTGGTGACCATCATTACGTACCGAGACCTCTGTGCCTCGGAAATCACTAAAATACGATACAGATTTTCGGGCTTCTGACAACCCGTAGTGACTGCCAAAGATCTACGAATGACAGTCGGGACCAACGGCTTAACGTGTTTTCCGAGGCACGGATTGGTCTTGATATGTAAAGATGGTCACCCATCCACGGACCAACGGCGGCAAGCGTAACTAAACCTGATCAATCGACCCGTGCGGCTGTCATCACATTTTGCCAAGTGTGGCGTGAAAATATTAGGTACATACATTTATTACAGGACAGAATTAATTCAAGAAACAGAATAAGATTTGTTAATTGCTGTTATTTCAACGTCTTATCACAATGATAATTAGGTACTTAAAATGACAATTTAAAAAACAAGAACAATTGCTATGAGCTATATTTATCTTGTACGATAAAAGGTACACCATTTATTATAGGCATGTTATATCCGTCACGTAAATGATAATCGCGTCGAGGGGAACACTCTTGTGGATTAAAACGATTTTACCCGTAACAAGGAATCAAATTTCACAAGAATATGCCTTATCTTGTTGTAGCTAGGCTTGATTAGCGATAACATGAAATTGTATACATGATTTATCACTGTTGCAAGATTTTGGAACGACAGTGCAATGGGGTCTTTGACCTAATGAGCAGGCGACTGAAGAATTATGAATTCATTAAGTTCTGCCCACGGCTTCGCTCGCGTGGTTGTCGGAAATTATGCCACGGCAACGTCCTACCGAGACAAAAAGTAGCCTATGCCCTTCCCCATGATGCCATCTATATCCTAGCCAATCCATTTTGTGGTTTATGTGTGAAAAGGTAAAAACAAATAGAGACTTTCGAATTTATAAAATTAGTATGGATACGCACAGTATGTTATCCTCCGAAGCTTTAGGATAACATAAAAGGAAGGAATCACTTAGGTGGCAAACACGATTAGATGAAGAATAAAAATAAAAATGTTATGAGCATGTAAGAGTTTTAAATCTAATCCGACTGCGCGTCAGCAAACAGGGTTTATTACCGATTGTCATGACATAAAAAAACCGGCCAAGTACGTGTCGGACCACGCACAATGAAGGGTTCCGTAGTTGAAATGAATTTATCCCAAGAACAAACTTAACATTGTAGTTGAAAAACATGTTCTCCCGTACATTCCAACTGAAAATGTAAGTTTGTACGCACAATATTGAGAGATTTACCATGTTGTTTCAAGATCATAGACTTCTTATAAATTTTCCTGTAATCTATAGGTATAGAACTATTTTCTGTATTTTTAAAAAAAATTTAGGCTTAGTAGTTTCGGAGATAAGGGGGGGGGGAATGGTAAATTTCCGTCTATTGTCTTAAATAACTTTAATAAAATTTACTTTAAAATTATGAAAAAAATATACTTGAGATCCTCACGTTAAGCTCTTTCATTTGATATGTCACACGGTACAGATTGCACGGTACATTATATTTACCCTCAAAAATTACTCCCATTTTCAAAACTCATTTATTTACGTTACACGTCTGTGTTTGGGTCACAGAGTTTCATATGTGTACCAAATTTCAACTTAATCGGTCCATAAGATTCGGAGCAAATTGGCTGTGACAGACGGACAGACAGACAGACAGACAGACACACGAGTGATCCTATAAGGGTTCCGTTTTTTCCTTTTGAGGTACGGAACCCTAAAAATGTTAAATTAATTTAACTTTAACTTATAAGCCAAAGCGGGTGATGATGTGCTTGTACTACTACCGCCTCGAAACGTGATAAGTATTTACACATCGTACATTTTGTTGTCCTCCTACAGCCTTTCGCAAAATTAAACACGAAAATGTATGGTAACGGAGAGAGAGGAGTTGGTTTTCACTGTGTTAACCGATACCGCAATCCGGAAGCTGATATCTATTATAATTAGCAACCTCAAGCGCGGTGCTTCAATTTTTCTCATACATTTTATATTACCTTAAATATCTGCGTTTAAGAAAAACCTTTGTTGTAGCGTTTGGGCCCGCCTTCACGCTCACCTCTTTATTATTTAGAACCGGATTTAAAATAAGATCCTGTATTTCTCGAATAGGATTGCAGTGGTGTTCTTTTTAGGGTTCCGTACCTCAAAACGAAAAAACGGAATCCATAAAGGATCACTTTGTTATCCGTCCGTACGTCTGTCTGTCAAGACCCTTTATCTCGGGAACGCGTAGAGGTATCGAGTTTAAAATAAAACCATATACTCAAGTCTGCGGTCCCATGAAGCTGTGAAAAAATCAAACTTCTAAGTTAACGTATAAAAAAGTTACGGTCGTTTATGCCGCAAAAAACGTATATTTCGACCTCTCAAGGGAATCAAAATGTATAGGGTACTTCCCGTTGACCTAGAATCATGAAGTTTGGCAAGAAGCAAGCTCATGTAGCACAAACAAAGGAAAAAATCCGAAAACCGTAGTAGTTACATAAAAAAAAAACCGGTGATAAACTATTTATTTTAAGGGATGTGTCACTTACATTAAAGGCCGACAACCTGAGGTAGCGAAAAGCGTCAACAAAGCGGTCAAGTGCGACAGCAAAAGCTTAGTCATAGGGTTTAGTTGGTACGAAACCCTAAAATGTAGGTTTCGAGATATTTATGACACTGAGATTAGAATGCGAACGTTCTTAAAAATACAGGAATTGCACTTCAGGTAGAAAGGTAAAAAAAAAAAATGAGACGTTGCCTGAGGTAGCTGCGCGGTGCGGGAGGGGTGTGGTGACGTGATGCGAGACCTCGGTGATTCGTCAACTTGTGACAACTATCACCCCA
The DNA here is from genome assembly GCA_963669345.1 of Gortyna flavago. Classification (NCBI taxonomy): domain Eukaryota; kingdom Metazoa; phylum Arthropoda; class Insecta; order Lepidoptera; family Noctuidae; genus Gortyna; species Gortyna flavago. The sequence continues at coordinate 11,668,850 of OY770140.1, forward strand.
TTATAAATATCTTGAAACCTACATTTTAGGGTTCCGTACCAAGGGGTACCAACGAAACCCTACAACTAAGCTTTTGCTGTCGCACTTGACCGCTTTTTGACGCTTTTAACATTGATTGTTGCCGAAACTGGCCTTCAGGTATTTTATAGCGATACTGATACTGCGGTTGTCGAAAGTGCATGCCTGCCATAGAAGTCACTTGTGAACTTGAGAAGTTTGGATTCATCAATGAGAGATACATTATCCCAATGATTCCAGCTCATTTTGCTAAAGACGAGTTCATTTTGGCATTAACTTTTAGTATTCCAAACCCTAGAACTTAGTAAGCTAGTTACTGAATCTAGTTTATCCAGTACATCGCGGTCGGTGGCTTGGCGGAAGGAAAGGCGGTTGATTAGCGAACTAGTTCTCTCATCTATGATTTATCAAGTTTCTTGTTCCTTGAAAGCTACTGCCATTTTATCTAAAGGGTGTTGAGCAAGTCATATCGCGCATCCATAAACTGAACTTTACGGCAAACTGTAATGTATTCGCATGATATTTTAGAAGCCACTTTATCAACATCTCTGAAGTAATAAACTGAATCTACTTACTCTATCTTTACGTCCCTTTTATGGTCACTAAATTATTTTAAGTGTCGTCACTTTACTACTTATTCACATTAACATTACTAGTAATGTATTACATCCCATCATTTTTATCTATACAAATGAATCGATAGTTCCCATAAGCACCTCTCCATATTTACGATAAGTACCATACTTTTCCCAGTGACTACCCATTTATAACTTTGAAACAAACACTTCTGAAGGAAAAATTAAAACATTTACTACGATGGAGTTAACAATAGTGGGCCGTTAATTAAAGATGACTAAGGAAACCGATGCAAGTCGAAGGAAAGTGTACTTAAAATAGAGTATAGCGCCACGCCGTCTGCTAAAAGCGGGGAGGGATCAGCTGAAGGGGGTACCGTCCAGACGAAGCCAGGGAGGGAGTGTGTAGCCGTAAAAGCCTCGCCTCCCACAATAGCGCACGTTTTCACTACATTGCGTTTGCTCCGATCTTATTTCCAATGAATTTCAGTCGGCGCTGAAATCAGTGCTACTATCGTCACGACTGACTGCGACCGTGTCGTCACTGCTCCTCGATGTGGCGACTATCGTGCCGTATCAGAACTGTTACTTTTATGCATTCACAATGGACGTTTGGGTTATTGTGTTGTTCACTGATACTGTTGAGGAGTACATCTCTTGACATCTCTTGTAAGGTTTTCTGGAGATAAATTTACAATTTACTCTATTACGTTGGATTTACTCTATTGTTATTGGAGTAGGCAAGTTTTTGAGTTTGCTCTCTTGCAGTTCTTGAATACACATGACAGTCAGGTGTTTCCATTGCACACCAATCTTAGAACCTGCGTATATTTATAGCGTAAGTACTGGCTTTTTTCCGCGGCTTCGTCCGCGTCGGAAATTATCCCACGGGAAAGTACTACTACCGGAATGAAAAGTATCCTGTGTTAATCCAGGTTATAAACTACTTATCTTTGTTCCAAAGTTAATCCAAATCCGTTCCGCCGTTTTTGCGTGAATGAGTCTCAATTAACATCTAAACTTTCACATTTAGCCTGGACTACTAATATTTACCCTGTAGATAACAGTTAGGTACCTCATCATCATCTGCCTAGTCTTTTCCCAACTATGTTGGGGTCGGCTTCCAGTCTAACCGGATTCAGCTGAATAAGAGTATTTTGCATGGAGCGACTGCCTATCTAACAGTAGGCTACTAGGTTAACTTACTTAGCCCACAATTCCATACATAACATAAATCTGCCTATAATGGTAGAACACAGGCCTCCTCTCTTCGAGGGGAGTGGGCTGTAATCCACTACGCGCACCCAGTGCGGGCTGGTAGATGTCACATGTCTTCGAATTTTGATTCTAGGACATGCCGGCTTCCTCACGGTGTTTTCCTTCACCGTTTTGAGAGCAGCTGAACACCAGTATTTTACATGAAGTGGCTGCCTATCTGACATTAGGCTACTAGGCCAGAATTCAACGATGTTATTTATCTCAACAAGGGTGGATAATCTTACTACGATAGGCTAGAGCAAAAACTGCCATTTCTCGTCGTTTTAATCCTGTTTTTAAAATGCATAATGGATGGCGGAAGGAAAAAGTTAAAAAAAAGTTAAGTCGATATTGTAACTGCAGCTAACGGCTCTTTGTGCTTGTAATATGTTGCGGTTATTGAAAAAGCTGGCTTTATCCTTTACTTATTTATTTAATTTATTTTTATTTTATGCAAGTCTATGATGACGACATTATTTTCTGGAAACAAATGTGCATATTTTTTACAAGTTGTGTTACTAGTGATAAATTATTAATACATTTTTCTAACAGGTCTTGTGGGATAACTGCGTAACACATAAACACGCTATCAATGGGTTTCACTTTGACAGTCCAACAACATTCATAACATTATTTAAGTTGTTGAGTAGACACAGTTTTCGAACATAATTATGAAGGAATTGATTAGTAATATCCTTCAAAATGATTCAGATTGAGAATGTTTATAGTATGCAGATGATTAGATATCGACGGAATTTCAATACTTAGATACACAGTTGCAGTTGTCTTTTGTAAAGTATCTATTTCCGCCTGTAATTGTCCCACTACAGGAAACCGCTTCCTCACTGTATCTTGGCCATGTCAGACGATTGTAAAAACAATTTCCTCATGACGTTTTCTTTCACTGCGTCAAAGATTAACCTAGAAAATTATGAAGTACTAGCTGCGCCCCGCGGTTTCACCCGCATAAGTGTCGATCCCGTGGGAATATCGGGATAAAAAACGGGACAAAAGGAAATTATGTTTTCCTTTATAAAAAGTGTAGGCGTCAAAATCTTCAAGTCTTAACCAAATCTAATAATATTTTATTTCAAATCAACATATTTTTATTCTCATTAAGTATACTTTGCCATATCTATTAATTTTTATTACTAACTAGCTGCGTCCCGCGATTTCACCCGTATAAGTGTCGATCCCGTGGGCATATCGGGATAAAAAGTAGCCTATATGTTAATCCAGGGTGTCAGCTACCTCCTTACAAAATTTTATCAAAATTAGTCCAGCCTTTTGAGCGTGAAGAAGTAACAAACATATTTAAAACACACACACACACACACTCACAAACTTTCGCTTTTTTATTATTAGTGTGATTTTGCACCAATTTGCACCATTAACCTACCTGTGTATTCATTTATCTAAAGTCAAAAGTTGACTCAAAGCCCATGATTTTTTGAATGCAACTGTGAAATCAATTTATCGCCACAAATACAAAGTGCAGAACATTCTAATAACCATCTTTTCTTCATTCAAACTTCAGGTATCAATTGAAAATCTCAGTGCAAACCACTCCTACATCAATATTGTGCATCGACTGCAGCAAATGTTCCCGGGAGAGTAAATAACTTCGTATTTTATTGCGAAACTGCCATTGTGCTTCTTTGAAATAATGAAAGAAATCTGAGAAAAATGAACGTTACTTGAAATTGTAAGGAAGATGTTTCATTATATTTGTAAAGTTATTTCTGATATACCGTTAATTGTGGGAGATAGGTAAAGCCAGGGAAGTTAATTGCTCGTAAATTCAAATCACAACTGTCATTCTTTGACAGTTGTTTGAAATAGCCATTGACACGGCAAATTGACGTAGAGTGTTAATTTGAATATTAATTAATTTCCCTGACTGTATCTATTTGACATTTGTATTGGCTTTCGTATTATTATGGGAAGCCTAGGGCATAGAGCAAAGTTAGCAATAACATGTTTCTTGCGCCATTCGTTTAGTTTATGGTATGGTTTATGGTTAAACACGTCTAGGATTAATGTTTGTGAAGGCAAAGATCATATCTTTTATGAACGCTTTTAAACATTTAGGATATGTACTTTACTGCACCTGACCCTATCGTGTAATAGGGAAAGATAGGCATCATCTTGTTAATTATAATTTTATAAATGGCGTCGTAACCAAAAGTTATCCCTGAACAGACCTATTACTTTTATAATCTTGTAACAGCAAAATAATGACATCGTCGTAATAATAATCAGGTAGGTAGGTATTTATTGTCAAAAACCTGTGGACAAACCAAACCTTTTTATTTACGCTGCATAAATACTAATGTAATTTTCTCGCCCGAAAGCTAAAACGCTTTGTTTCACACTTATGATCTTAGAATTGCTTCGGATATATTGTGCGGAAAATGTTATTGCCCACAATGCTTATAAATTCCACTGCTGTGGTTGTTCGAATACTATGCGATTCGTATTTCGAAATATGTTGCTAATTCTGTGGCAATAATTCCATTCATATTTCACGTACATTTATTTATGAAATCAACATATGCAGTAGGTATAGGTTTATTACGACAACGTTTTTCGAATGCACTGAATCTGATGAATAAATACGACTGGCAATATTCCTCTGTTCCACCACAAAATAAAAGTAGGCAGAAAGCAGTTTCCCGTGCCAGTTAATAATGCAACAAAAAAAAAAACAAACGAGCAATCGATTTGGCTACGTTATGGCTATGACGGAAAACGCGGGAAAGTAGCATTTTCAAGTTTGAAATTATAAATCGAAATGTTAAAATTTTGTTCAAGTCAGCCAGCATTCAGCCAGGTTTTAAGACTTTCCCCAAAGTGATTTACTCAGTTTAATTTATTATGATTACGGCCGGCTGCGTAGAATGGATAAAGTAGGTAGCTACCAAAGTTGTTTTTTCTGAAATACCTAATAAACTTGGCTTGGATTTTAATGATAAGTTAATTCTAAAGTTGCTTTTATCCTAGTGAAGGGATACCAACGTCATTGATCTAAACATGAAACAAAAACAATCAGGAAGGGTGAATGTGAGCATAATTTAAAAATGTTTTGTAAGTATTGTTTGTGTAATAATTTCGCTCGTTGTCATGGCAACCGATGTTACTATTTCCGCCCGATTTTCTTTTATTAGTGTTATGTTACGTTATTGGAAAAAGAGGCACTCGTGAGCGCTCATGATAACATTTGGGAGATGAAATATCTTTGAGGTTTTTTTGAGAGGGCTCGCAAGAGGCAAATTACGTAAATATTGAATTTGTTTGTGGCTTTGTGGGAATACTTAGGTATTACATACAGGGAGGTGCATATGTGATCTTTAAAAGTACTAACTTTATATTACTTCTCGATTTATGTGACATTTGTCTTTTTAAAACAGACCTTAGTAAAATTGTACTAATATAGCTCTTTTTATAGAGTACTTACAAAACATTTAAGTAGATACAGATAAACGCTAACAAAACGCTACGTAGACTGAATAGTTATTTTTAAAGTACCTACTTATACTTAACTTCTAGAGAGAGACACTGCTACACATACAAATGGACTTAAAATATTAACTAGTTAGTAACTTCATTAAAACTGTGATACTCAACAATTTTACTCAACTCCATTTCGCACGTGACTATTTTTTTAATCAGAATTTTCACAAGTGGCAACTGGCGACTTAGCTGCCACCCAGACAAAGAGCTACTTCTTTTTATAGCTATAAAGTTATATTATTTGTACTAGTTGAGTTGTTGAAGCTTTAATAAAAACTTTGAAGATAGCTCCTTTGTGTATACACGATGCAAGTTTTTTGGCCTTGGCATATCTTATCTTATCTTATATTACTTACAACAAATGCCTTGCATCGTCTAAACAATGTTCAGTGTGTAACTTTAATTGTTGCTTCAGCTAATGGTATGCCATTTAATTTAATCGCACCATGTAAAGGAGGCTTCAAGGTAACTGAAATAAATATATATTAGGTGAGTGACACTTTTGTTTCGATAGTTTTATTTACTTCTGTACTTCTTTAATTTTGATAAATTTAAATTTATTTGGGTAGATAAGATACCTACGTATTTTTGTGAATCCATGTCATCATCAAAGAAAATGTCTGCATCGTTCAAAACAATGTAAAAACAAAGTAGCTAACTATTTCTGAATTCTGACACTAACAGTCATAACTTATTTGACGAACTCCACCATTGACGTCGAGTTTCCGTACGTGTGAATAAATGAGAACACGTTGGATACATAGTAAACTTTTTGCACTCGGTTCGGCTCGCTTTTTATTTTACGCGCTAGTCCAGGGTTGGCTGATTTAAATCAAATGATTATTTTTTTTAAGAAAAACATGATTTTGATGGAAATTAATGAAAACAAAAAATACCACTTTAGTAAACATGTTTCTTTTTATGTAGGGAAAAACTGCATCTATGTATTTTGTACGGTTACCACATACGCATACACTGCCCTCTAAAAGTTAGTTGACATTTTTCCACTTCACCTGTGACGCACCACGTTATGATTTAAAATTCTAGTGATCCAAATGTTTGAACTGCTATAATTTTGTTATTGACTAATTCAACTAACTTTGATTCAACATAAAAAATTAACCAAGCAATCCCTTAGGAGTACCTTAGCAGATTATTTTTTTTATTTTAAATCATAATCGTCACAGCTGAAGTGGAAAAATGTCAACTAACTTTTGGAGGCCACTGTACAGACGGCAGCACATCAAGCTACCCGAACAGTAATATTTTTACAGTCAACTTTGAATTATGCTTTATGATAAAGTAGAAAATCTATTAAAGAAATTTGATCAATTGTAATAGCTTGATGTGCTGGCGTCTGTACATAGACGCACTTATGCAATTCAATTACATTTCCTACTCTTTTTTCAAATTGTTAAACAGTATAAATGTTTTGTAATAAAAAAAAATCACTCCCTACTTAAAAATATGTATAAACAACTTGATTTTTTTAACAAAAATAAAAACGTTGTTTCCCAACCCTCTGCGCTACACAATTTGGAGGGCTCGGATATTTTATGTTATGGCGGGGGAGTTTCACAGATCCGTTTTTGGTGGAGGTGCCCCGAGTTTCCCGTGGTTTCCATGGAAACGGGACGCACGCTACCCTGTACATTATGTACGCGTTTTGGTTTTATATTTGACTTTGAAGTACGTTTTTCGTTTTCTGGAAAACGTTTGCTTGCTGAATCATGTTTGCTGTTTGTTTGCGTTTGTGATGGATGTGTGTCTGGGCTTTTCAAAAAACTAAAACGAAATAAAGAAACCATTTCTAGGTAGGTGTAGTAGTTACCAAAAAAATGGTTTTTACACAGAGTTTTGTTAGGTTTTACAACCTAATCTGTAATTGTAGAGAGTAGCGTGTTAAATACGCTATGTGAATTAAATTCACCCGTCATTCTTCTCTAAAAAGTAAGGTTCTCTGCAGTTACACACATTGTATATTTCTGTAATACTTTGTAACTTAGGTCATATGTTAAAATAAAAGCAGGTTTTATCGAAGTTTTGCAGTTTCTTATATAAAGGTATGTTCACTATGAACGATATGTTTCCTGCCGAGGTATTCTGTATAAATCTCACCGTGAAAACCTAGGTGAAGTGAGCTATCAAGAGCGTCAGTCCCCTAGTATCAGGTGGAATGACAGCTCACTTCACCTACATTTTCACGGTGAGATTTTTACAGAATAGACCGGCTGTTCTAGTAATATCAGCGGGGTAATTGCGTAAGACACTATTAGTAGCAATGGGTTTCATTTTAACAGTACAACAACATTCATTGCGTTATTTACGTTGTTGAGCGGACACATTTTTCGAACATATGAAGCAATGGATTAGCAAGTGCTGTTACCTAATAATTCATAGAAATTGTGAATGCATTCTTATGTTTCAAGTTCGTTGATAAATAGTGGGTATGTATTACGTCAACACCACGAATGAAATACCTACGCTATTACTGAATCTTTCATTATAATATACATATACATTATACATACAATATTCTTAAGAACTTAATAAATCTAGTCTGGAATCCCCAAATTAGATTTACTTTCCTAAATCCAACTTGGAACTGAGGACCACATTTTTTGTTCGTTTACACGAATAAATCCGACCTCGAACCGACTTAAAAGAAAGTTTTCTACTAAAATCCAATTATATCTTTAGTACACCTAATCCGTTATGGGAATTGGGCCCTCGATGTAATCACAGCTCTCATTTCAAAACGGATATTTTTCGTCCGAAGCCGTTTAAAATTAAAATATAAGTAGGTACCTATTTTACATCCACCAGTTTTGTATTACAAGGTATTCTATTTCACGAAGTCCGTTCGGCTTTGATTGTAGTAGTGACGTATCCCGACAAGCGCGCTTGTATGTGTAAAAGTGGGTAACGTTAGCAAAGAAATCTGATATATATTCAAGTCGAGATTTAATAATCGAAATAAAATTTTGGTTTTAAAATTATATACTTTTTGTAAATAAATTAGATTAGGTTGCAATAAACACAAAAATATTAAGAAGAAGTAGGCATTTAATTAAGCATTGGTATTACAGAATGGAAACGAAACAAGTAGGACTATTCAGTATTTTCAATCACTATCAGATAAATTTTCGATTTCCGATTCCGTTTTGCTGTCGTCGTGTGTCGTATCTATATCCACTTTATTATCTCGCTTTCTCCTTTTCTTCATAGGTGAAGTGAATTTTGATGAAGTGGATAGCAATTCGTTCTCTTCTTTTAATATTCTTTGAACTGTTTTTTGGCTAACACCCGTAGCTTCAGCTGTACGCCGTGTAATGTCTCGTAAATGAGACAAATCACAGTTGGGTTCCATGAATGATTTTGTAAATTCATATTCTTCTCGCAGAAAATGATAAACACTAGCTATCATGTTTCGACCCTAAAACAAAATGTAGGTAAAATGATTAAGAAATATAAACATTTTATAACACAAAAAAAACATTCATTTTATAAATACTTCTATTGCTATATTAAGTATCTTTGTATAAAATTTTAATTGAAAACGTATAAATAAATATTACCTCACTATGGACAACTCTTCTTCGTTTTGTTGCCATGCTGACCTTACTCCGTGAAACAATTTGGCGCTAACTAAAAACACTACTGATCCGGACCGTGTCCCTCACTCTATTAAAAAGTACTCTGTGCGTGTCCCGATCGACACTGAGCGCTCTCGAGGTTACGCACACAAAAACAATGTGCATGCACATGCGTGCACACGCTTGACAACATTCATAGCCAAACGGACTTCGTGACATAGAACATCTTGTAACAGGTTCACTCTCCACAAAGTAGACACAATAGTTTATTTATTTATTAAAATCTCCCTACCACTATAATTACAGGTGTATACCTAATGCGATAGCGTGGTCTTAAAATTAACTTAACTTACAATAAACATGAATCATAATTATGTGATTCGTGAGACAGGGAATGGGTACGGACGGCCATATTGGTAACCGATGTTCGCTAGTTAGTATTATATAATATTCCGCTTATTGCCTTTGTAATTTTGCCCAAACTGGGTTGTGGAGGTCAGATAGGCAGTCGCTTCATGTAAAATACTGGTATTCAGCTGAATCCGGTTAGACTGGAAGCCAACTCCAACATAGTTGGGATGATGCTAGGCAGATGATGATGACCCGTTGTAATTATATGTATTTGTTATTTCTTTTTAATTACCTACATATTTAAGTAGTTTTAATTCTCTAAATTATGTAGTCGATGGTTTTGGTGCACGCTAAAACTCTATGGAGTTTATGTTGGCACCAACTTAAATGTATAAAATGTATTGGAAATTAAATTACATAAATAAATGTATGTGTACTACTGAATTTAGAAATTATATAAACATATTTAGTTATTGCTGGTGCCTTCTGGTACAGGGGTACCTATTGGTTCATTTAACCTCAAAAGAGATGTAGAAGAAAAGGGCAGGGCATGTGGAAATTGACATCGCTAACATGTCATTTGCACGTAGTCAAAAACCAGCTTGAATTTATTTTTGCTAGCTGGGTACTTTTTATAATTTTAAGTTAAAGATGCAACCGTAATAGGTAGACAGTTGAAATTTTCACAGAGTGTGTATTTCAATTGCCGCTATTACAATAAATAATAAAATTAAAATAAAGTTAAATATTTTATTAAACACGTCAAAAAAACACCTTTCTTGTAGGTCTCCATACAACAAACTTGTTGTTTTTCGACGTTGATAATTTAATTTTTAACTTTATTCTATTTTGCCTTGTGGTCCGACTCGCACTTGGCCGCATTTTTTACAATAGAAATACTTTATTAGCCACGTGACTTATGAATAACGCTAAGATGGCCATTAGCAAGTATTTTTCTGATTCAGTAATAGTATTTACTTGCTATCAATCATAATCATTAATCGACATATAATCGGGGTGACTACCGAGATGGCGACTAATAGAGAAGTATGGTAGAATTAAAAAGATAAATTGCGCCGACCCCAAGTAAATTGGGATAACGGCAAGAGAATGATCCAGGATGATACAGGAACCGACTGTCAATAATTGCTCCTGTTTACTTATCTCGGATTACGCTAAACAAAAGCTTGTACCAAGATTTCTTCTCCTTGAAAATGCGGTACAAAAGTTGTTCAACACTCTTAGGACAACAGTGTAGTTGTAAATGTGATTGCTAGAAACCCTACTCTCTTCATACATACACAATACTTTCCAGCCAGTTGCTACTTTCAAACAAGAAACCTAATATTCCCCTATGGACGCTACAATGTTTTCCGCTAGACAAAAGGCAGATAAAGTTCTTACTCAAAGGCATTAGGTACGCCATTTAAATTCGCTTATTTAAAAATACAGAAAGAAAATCTACAGAACATCCCGAATGTATTGGATGCGTTCGAAAACTGAAACACGACTGAGTGGCAGCCTGTGGTTGCACGTTCCCGATTGCAATAGAAAAAGAGAAAAAAAAGATGAAAACATTGAGTGTAGAATGGTCTGATTGCAAAAAAAAATAATACGGATGACGAATGTAATTCTGAAAGGTTTTTGGTGCGCGAATCCAAAGAGACCAAATGAGTGTCGTTGTGAATAGTTTCGCGTAACTGACAATTGTCAAACACTTTTAAATATTTGATCCAATTTTCACATTCATTAAAAAAAAAAAAAAATTACAAGTTTTAGATTAAAACTAGCTACTTACTGCCTACGGCTTTGCCCATGTTTATGTCGGAAATTATCCCAGGGGAACTTGCTACCGGGACAAAAAGTATGCTTATTTTCCTCGTTATTAAAAAAACCCGTCAAAATCGGTCCAACTGTTTTGGAGTTTTTGGAGAACAAACAGACAGACAGACAAAAATTTAAGAAATGGTTTTTTTGCTAAAAGTTGGTACCGTATTTACTTTAATATTATGCATTTAGTCTCACAGAGCGGAGGCCTGTATCTCAGCAATGGGGACGTTATAAGCTGATTATGCTATGCATTTAGTAAAAAGCTATTATTTTGACATTACAAACAGAAACTTTAATTTTATTTATTTGTTTTATTATGTTTAGTATAAAATAATATCGGTCTGAATATTCTATTCAAACACTAAGAACTACAAAGTAAAACAGTATAACAACATTTTCTACTCGAAAGGGTTAAAATCTGTATTCTTAATCCCTCTGCCGTCACTATCAGGCTTACTTCAGAAGTCCCCGTTTATAGAATATGAAGGGATTACATCGTGAATAAATATATGTTCGCAATCTTTCGCCACACTCTTTACGTAAGTAAGCCTTTAAACAGCTTAGTATCAACAGTTTTAATAAAAGAAAATCTTGCTTGCACCAACTGCGTCTAAAGACTTTTAAGCCCTAAACTAAGGGATATATATATAAAAGACTAGGTTTTTATTTTATACGCGATTTTTTTTATAGCTCCTAAATCCTGCGGTTTCACGCGCATAAGTCTCGATCCCGTGAGAATATATAATAAAAGAATCCTATGTCCTATTCCAGGTCATGTTCTAACCATGTGCCAAAGTTCCAAATCCAATCAGCTGTTTAGCGTGAAAGCGTAACAAACAAACATACAAAAAAACATTTAGATGTTTTGTTTCCCATAAATACGTACAGTATTGATAAATATTAATACCTCTGTGTAGTCATAGGTATCTTACAATATCTGGAGTTTTTTTAGGGACGAGAAAACTATAAACCTGACATTAAACGAGCGTGCTTTATCTTAATAAAATCCATAGTAACTTGACTAAAAATTTAGAAGCAATAAAGCTATCTAAAATCGACATTTAAAATTCATATTTTCGTCAATTTAACGCTCTAAGGATAAGCAAGAAGGATGAATATCACACACAAAAGTGTCCGTGTCATTTGTCACTACTCTCCCCCGTTAAGTCGGCACAGGTCACGATTCCCCCTAAGGGTGAAACGGTTTCTAAGAACCGTGTGCACTGACACGAAATTACCCCTTTTTTTCCCTCGAAAATTTTGTTGCAGAAAAAAGTCCTTCCATTATTTAGTACCAAGATGAGGATAAATATTGGACATCGTTTGGGTTTAGGTAATAGAGGATATTTTAAATAGGTGTTATAGATGGGAAAATGAAAGGCAAATAAAAAAAAGGAGAAGGCCGCGAAGGCCAAGTACCAAATAAAGGAAATGGCAAATGTCTCTACATTTGCCATTTCCTTCATTTGGTACTTGGCCTTCGCTAATTGCTAGATTTAAAAACATCGTGAGGAAACCGTCATGTCCTAGAACCAAAAATTTTAAGACAGTGACGTCTACCAACCCGTACTGGGCCCACGTGGTGAATTACGGCCCAGTACCTCTCACAGAGGAGAGGAGACCTGTGTTCCAGCACTAGGAACATTATAGACTGTTTATGCATAAGTCGCTAATATATGTATATAATCTAGCTTCTATCTAAAATAGCTGCTTTAGTCTTCTAAGTTTTATATATAGCTAATATTATAGATAGTTGCATCAAAAACAAATGCAATTGGATTTCAGTTTTGAATGTACTTTATTTTAGCTATGATTGTGTGATTTTGATGTGATTTTTATATTTTTTGCCTGAGTTTTTTTGCTTGGCTGAAAATATAAAATTCATGCTTGAATTGTTTATTTAACAGTATTTTTTTGAATGTTCGACATTTTTATTACGCAAGCGACCTGCCCACGGCTTTGAATTCGTTAAATTAATCATGCGTTCAAAGCCCTACTATACCTACATTGAAAACTGCTCGATGGATTTTCACGATATTTACGTTTTAGAATGATTTGGAGTGGATTTATTACAAATAGAACATTGAAACGGTTCGTTTGTATGTATTTAGTGGATTAAAAATAGTTGATATAGGTACTAACGTATAAACTTTAAAAGTATTCTAAAATAAACAGGGTTCGCTGATATATATATCGGATTTTTTCGAACCCTGAAAATAAAGGTTCACTATTGCATAAAATATTTTTACTGCGACAACGTACAACAAAATTAATTACCGCTAACACCAGTCTTCGACAACGTGTTTGAGGCATAAAATCCTTTGTTTATAGCCGGTAAGCTGCCAAATTTTCAAGTACCTAAGACACCGGAGAGCTCCCTGCATATTGTATCGGGTTGGCTGCATGAAATCCCTTTTTCCACGCGAGTTCATAAATACGACGAGCGTGGCACCCGGAGGCACTCTCACCCAGGATCCCTTGCTATACACCCGTGTCTCGTTGACCGTAAAGACTGCTTTAAAATACATCGTGTTGAGTTTTAAAATGAAAACAGAAAACAAACTGTAAAGTTTGTAAAGGGCATGAGTGAGCATTTAAGCAACAGAGTTTTGAAAGAAAATCTTTTGAGGTATTACTTTTTCATCCAAAAGGTACATATACCTATTGGATGAAAAACTTTTTTTGTTTTCTGGAGTGTGTTATTTGAATTTTTATTATATTAAATAAAATATCTTCTCTGAGAAAATACTCAAAGAAATCAATACTTAATCATAAAGTATTCGTTTTTCTTTTCCTTACATCACAAACCTGTGAAAAGTAGGTGTAATCATCATTAGATACTATTGAACATTATCATTTTGAATGAACACAAATATTCTTTTAGGAAGATTCACAATGAAATCTATGAGAAAAAAGATCTTGAAAACGAATATTGATTTCTTTCAGTAAAGTAGGTATGTTACTGTAAGTTCAGCGCTGGGGTAAGACCGTACGAATCAAATTTCCAGATAATTTGGCAATATTTGGCCAAGTTTACCGCAACTACCTTATAAGTATGGATTAAGACTTTTATTCGTACGGTCTTACCGCAGCGCCGAACTTACTCCAACATACCTTATTTGCTCAGAAAATAATCTTTAATGTTCATAAAGAAACAAAACAACATCTCTTGTTCCAAATTCAACTTCTGCTATCCAATATTTTATTTCCACGAAAAAGGTTACTATGCCAAAATCCATTCGCAAGCCAAAAATATTTATGGCCTCTCAGGATGGCCCCGTGTCTGTCCCACGGGTACTGGTGGAAAAAAAGCTAGCACACCACCCAAGGAAAATAAACTTTAAAATTAATTGAATAATCAAATAAAGCTGCCACGTTTCCAGAAAGGACAGTTTTACCCCATTCCTAATTTGAAATGGAACGACTAAACGCGCCAAATAATATTTCAGCTTGTTTTATTCGAAATTGTAACCGTAAAGTAAATTCGTGTTGGCAATAAATTAATAGATTCGAAAACATAACATTTAATCATGTTATGATCGTAATGAAATCTTCACGTACGTACGACGTTTCGAATTACGAGTGATGTAACACTCGTAATTCGAAATAAAATATCATCACGCATTATTCTGAATTATGTAATAAAATTCAAATAACATATCAGTACGACACCGCAATGCGGAGATGGCAGTTATATGAAAATTTCAGTAATCGCCGCGCCGCCGTCGTGTAGAACGTCGGCATTGCCAAAAATTTCCGACAAACCTCGATTTTTCAAGTAGGTTAAAATCATTACTAATGTCGAAAAGCAGGGAAGAATAAATATGAGTTTTCACTAAAACTGGAGTTTAAAGAACTTAAAACTAGACAAATAGAACATTCGTCAGGGTCTTTTTTCAACCTTTTTTCAAAAAGCCACTCACACTCCACTCTAGAGACTGTGAGCGTCTTTTCATAAATTTTATATGCCAAGGCGAAAAACTGGAATATGGAAAACGTTATAAATTGTATTGAAACTGAGGAAAATTTTATATTAATGTTTCAGCATATTTATTGCGACTTTAAATTCCTTTAAAACGGAACTTGACTTTGCGCAAAATAAAGTATACATTCAATGAAATGTTTTTTCATTATGCGACACGTTACTTACTGAAGTGTTGTGTAAAATTAAAAACATTTTCCATTGAACAATTCAATGAATTTTCCACGTATTTCTCTCTTTGTTTAGGATTTTTAGATTCATACAAGCGTCGAGCTGGCATTCCATACAACTATTACTAAGCACGAGTACACAGCGCCGCCCGGGTCACTGGTCACTTCAAGCTCGAGTTATTTCAAAACACATTTCTAACCTGGCTGACTGAACTCGTTTCTATTGAACTGTAAATTAACGTCATTAGTTGAACTAAAGGACTTTCCAGCAATGTTGAAAGAAAAAATAAACTCCTGATTGAAATTAATAAAAATACCTATTTTTCAGCTTTCAATTGGATCGGCTTGCATTGCAAAGTTTTAGTTTTTCGTAATCGATTCAATATCGTGGAAGTTGTAATTAAAATTTGTAATTAAAACAAATATACGAATTCAAATGAAAATGTACTCATGAACAGGTCAGCGTGTTTCGTTGTTAAAAGCGTGTCAACTGTCAATGGCTGTGTTAGCATCGATTTTGATAAAAAGTCTATATTTTCTGTGTCATTCTATTGTTGAATTTGTTATTAGCCCGTTTTGAGCCTCTTCATGTTTAATTAAAGTTCTTTACAAAAACGTTGAAACCCAGTAATTTCAAGAACGTTCACAGTTTGATCTCAGTCAGAGAATAACTATTAGTACTCAGTCTCAATCTGTCAAAAATACCTATTGTTCCCCTACAAGTTTTTGACTTTGATTGTCGCTGAGATGAGATTGCGACTAGATTTTGAACGTTTTTAGTTATGGGAATTAGCCTCCTGAGGTTAATACAGATAGTTAATTAAAATTATGTTTTAACTCTTCGACCAGCATCCTAATAGCGTAACACGCTATCAATCACTATCTAAATCATTTTGAAGTAGGTATATTTATTAATAATCCATTGCTTCATATGTTCGAAAAATTGTCTGCTCAACAACGTAAATAACGCTATGTTTTATTAATTACCCCGCTGATTCTGAAATCGGTTTAAGATAAAAAAAAAATAATTAAATTATAGCAAAATGCAACAAAGCACAAAATATGTATGAAGTTCCGTGTCCATAAAGCAGGGGTGGTCCTGATAAAGAATTAGATAAAACAATGTTAATTTGAAAACGGCCACGTAGAGGCGTAGTGGTTCTTTCATAAATATTTCGTTCTGTACTCTGAATTGAAATTGGATTATTATTATAATTAAGCTTGCAAATTAACATTAATTAATAGGTACATTTACCTTTATTACACTGGGGAATTACGCTATCTTTAACTGCATCATTAGACCGGATCACCGGACTTCGGACGGAATAAACGGCTTTGTATTTCTACCGACTGGTTTTTAATTATAAATCTTTCTTCTTTCTTTATTTTTTTGTAAATGTTTTTATGTTCTCGAAAAATATGTATGCTGAATTATGCCAGAATACTAGGTAATGCATAGGGTATCGTATTACCCAATAACAGGGTTATGGAGGTCAGATAGACTCGCTCCATGTTAAATACTGGTATTTAGCTGCATTCGGTTAGACAGGAAGCCGACCCCAATATAGTTGGGAAAAGGCTAGGCAGATGATTATATACTAGGTAATGAATGATAGTCTCTCTCCTATTGGGTACCAATGTACTTAAGTCCAAATGGACTTAAGCACAATTACTGGCGAAATGTGTAAGGAACATAAAATTTGACTCGAGTTTAGGCATGCAAAATACAGAAAATACTTGTTTTGTGTGGGAAACGAAATGTTATATTCTAGGCAATTTTAGTGACTGTTTGTTTTCGCAGTAGATATAGCAAGCCCCTTGTTCAGCAGTGGCACTGTTTCCCTCATTACGGGGGCTTCTCTCACCTACCAACTTTCATCAGCCTTTCCAACATTTTCTAACATATTCTTCTCTATCTTCCTCAGATCTTCGACAATCACTACCACTTTCACCACCACGCCATCGTGAAGCGGTCCTTCACACCAGCACACGAGCACCATGGCATGCTAGAAGGAGACAACCGAGTACGATGGGCGAAGCAACAACGTGCTCTTTCGAGAAAGAAGAGAGACTTCCAGACTGTACCAGATTCATATCATTCTACAGGTAACGATGTAGAAACTTAAAACATTTATTTCAAATAAACCAATTACAGTCACTTATGTCAAGGGGTTGGTCAGTCAAAAAGATGAAGCTAGGTGCCCATTCCAAAGCGTAGTAGGTACCTATGGAGAAGAACGGGCTAGAAACTCCACAGACACTCTTTTATATCAAAATATTGTTACAAAATATTGGTAACATCATTCATGTTGATATTATACATGTGAGATCGATGTAGAATGATGTACATTTAATATTTACAAGTAGTGATCATAGTTAAAGCGAGTGTCATAGTGTAGGTATCTGTACCTTCATCATCCCTGGATGATAAGATGAGGCTGTTGGTTTGTTTGACTAATATTTCAGTGACGACATCACCATAAGAAAATCGAAGATCATTGATGATTAATCCATCATCCGTGTTCCAATAGAGAACAGTGGCTTTTGCTTCTGCTATCTCTAATTTCTGTTTGTCGAGCGACTTATAACATTCACCCGCTGGTGATAATAATCAGATATCTAAAAAATATCAGATTTAAATGAAATAGACTTATCCTTTATGGTTAACCCATAGTAGAACATGCCAAATGAGCAACTACTCCTCAAATCTCTGTCACTTCAAAGATTTTACTTGCAATAAATTATGCCATTAGAACGTTTACACCGGCACACTATCCTAGATTTTAAGAGAACGTACCTCACTCCAGCCAAGCATGCGACAAATCGTGACTTTAATTTTTTTGTCTTAGCTGAGACGACGTCATCGGATGCGCCGGCGCCGTCAGCCGCGTCGAAGCGCGACACTAATTCGAAACGAGAGCTCCAACCGTCACGGGTGAAGGGACGGCCAAGAGCTGCAGACTCCAAGTTTCAACTCAACGACCCAAAGTGGCCTCACATGTGGTATTTAGTAAGTATTTTGGCCTTGAAAGGTTCATGAAACTTTTTTATTGGATAACGTTAGGCACTTAGAGTAAGATACACAGATACAACTTAGCGTAACCTTTGATTTGTCAAAATCACGGCAAAATAATTTTGACAGATAACCAAAATAGTTTTGACTCCTAGCTGAAAGACCGGCGACCTTATAAAGGCAGCTGGGTCTGAATGAGGAAGGCGGAGAACCGGATTTGATATTACAGCGAGGGAGAGGCCTATGACGAACAGTGGACTGTTCAGTTACTAAGCTGTTGACTTTGGCTCTTTGTCTAGGAAATATACGGCTACGTAACGTATCTTTAGGTTGGTACAGCTAGATTAGTCGTATGATGACACAAATAGTCGCCTCGAACAACATTTACTCTACGATATACAAAGAGGTCTTTATATGTTTCAAATCGGGTCACTGATTGAATCCATCATCGTTGCAACGTCAATCAATCGATGTGCAGTGTGAAGAGCTCTTTAGATCTAACACTTCCTTTATATTATTACTATATATTCACAGTTGCAAAAGTCAGGCACTTTGCTCTGAGTGCCCGGACTAAAGAGTGACTTTGAGGAGTGCCAATGCGATTAGTATGGGAGCTGAGTTCTGGCCCAAATAATATATAGTACCAAAGGCTCAAAGGATCACTTTTTACAGTTGAAAACGTTTGCAAACGTTTGGAAGCTCTAGCTTTAGCAAAGTTAATAAGTAAATAAATAGTTTTTTTTTAATAAATGTATATCCTAAAACTACTTTGTGTAAATATATAAGCGAGGGAAGTTAATCTAAAATATCTAATATATTATATGTTGCATAAATATAGCTAGCTTTTATATTTAGGTAATTATACGTTTTGTTAGGTTTAACAGTTTAATACCAACGGATTAATATAAAAGTTTACGAAGATATTGATGAAATACTGTTTTAATATGAAAGAAGAATAATGAACGAGGTAACACCCAATTTATAATTGGTATTGACATTATTATAATTGCAAATTGGTGTCATTCAATTATGAACCAGAATATTGTTGAGTTTACCAGAAAGTTGTGAAGTTACACTGTGTAAGCACTCGATTCGCGTCGTTTTTGTTTTCCTTAGCGATCCAACCGAACCGAGAAAGATGTTTAATTTTCTTTAGGTGAAGTTTATAAAGCTCTTCTTAAATATTGAAGAAGTAGAAGCAAAAAATTAGAGTTTTATAACCTATCGCGGGAAATTTGCCTAATTCTTACATAAAACCGCTTCATCCAAAGTAATGAGGGTTGAAATGTTTTTGATTCCATATCTTTACACAGCTCGTGCCTATTAGGGAGGCCCAAGTAAATTAATTTGTGTAACATGTTTTGTGTAAACGTTGGTTTATTTTATGGTAGGTACAATATACAGATTATGTTCGTTTATTGAACGATCTATCAGACGAATATTTTCCAACCACAATTTGTATAAACTTGTCAAAAACGCACCGGCCACACACAAAGATAGATATATAAAATATGCTCGTCAATCAATCAACAAAAGGAATTCCAATTTAGAATTCGTTGTTAGCCTTTGTTCACTTTTATTATTCCAGCGATCCGAAATAGTTGATATAAAAACCAATTTCGTGTAGATATCAGTGAAACAATCCGTCAATACAAATTTCCAGTGGTCGCTCCAGTGTTGCGGCGGAAATTTCATTTTCATTCGGCTCTGCTACTGCTGCAAATATATTTCTACAAATTCGTTTTAGTAACAATTTTGTAAATTAAAAAATCTACGCTGATGGAGGTTGAGTAATTGGTTTTACTCGTACATTTCATTTCTGTGGTACGAGTACGTTTCATGATTTTACGACCTCCGAAGATTAAGTGGGTCATTGCTTTTATTTTTTTACTTCTTGTTTGTAGATGTTTTGTCAAGCCATTCCACAAATCATGTGCTAAATGATAATAGAAGTAGTTTTCTAAATATTTATATTGCCCAATGGATAGGTACCTATATTAATTTCTTCTTTTGATTAATCTTGTTTTTATGTTTTATTTAGAACAGAGGAGGTGGTTTAGACATGAACGTGATACCAGCATGGCGGGAAGGCATCACAGGCCGTGGCGTAGTGGTGACCATCCTCGACGATGGCCTGGAGACCGATCACCCCGACTTAGTCGCTAATTACGTAAGTACACGCTATTCTTTACTGTTCCTTACTTGCTCTGTAGGCCAATTCTCGTAATTTAAAACGTTCAAAATCTAGTCGCAGTCTCATCTCAGCGACAAACAAATGTCAAAAACTTGTCAAAATGTACTGAAATTTAAGGTATTTTTGACAGATTGAGACTGAGATCAGACTGTGAACGTTCTTAAAATTACCAGAATTGCCCCTCAGATCTAAACACAAACTTCTAGGAAGTCAATTGGTTCACGTCGTAAAACAACGTCATGTTCTCGATTACGTCTCACGACATTTCGAATAAATTTCTTCCAAATTGTCTCATTGTATGTTTTATGACGTCGGTACTTTTGTTGCTCCCTTTGTACTTTGTACTGAAATCTTCATTGGAAAATAAGAGACAGTTTCCACGTATGTTAGGAGTAAATGTTTGAAAAACACCGATGAAATGAGAACGGGCGAGTAATACGCGGGGGATCCACGCTTTCGCGATAAAAAGGGCGTAGAGTGACATCTGTGTTCGAAACAAAAGCTTCGGAGTTTCAAATTACACGATTCATCTCGCTCGTGCAGCTTTAATTCCACTGTTGGCGTTCGGAAAAAAAATGGGTAATTGGGTCGCGGGTATACCGAGGCGATTTATGTGCGACGAACGTAAGGGCTTCGCCTTAGGGAGCAACCAGGTCGCGGTAGATCGATGTCATTAGAATCTTATGAATATACTAGCTTTTACCCGCGACATCATCCGCGTGGATGTCAGAAAACAGAACAATTACCAGCAAACAAACCATCCCCCACGATCCGCATCCTACCTACTTACGTGGAAAAGAACATTGCATTGAGTCTTAGAGATATTTTAATTTACAGTTATTGAGAGACACACGCACACAGTACCTAAAAACGTTTTGACATCTTTACACTCTCCTTAAAGTATAGATGAAGTGATATATTTCGAGGCAACCTTCGATGACGATCGTCGGCAGTCTGGTTGCACCCTTACACCAGGAGGGCAATTCTCGTAATTTTAAAAACGTTCACAGTCTGATCTCAGTCTCAATCTGTCAAAAATACCTCTAATTTCCCTACATTTTGACAAGTTTTTGACATTTGTTTGTCGCTGAGATGAGACTGCGACTAGATTTTGAACGTTTTAAATTACGAGAATTGGCCTTCAGGATTAGTACCGAAACATCGTGCATTGTTTTCATGTACATAATTACGATTAAAACCTGAGACTGCTAAAGACGTAAGCGGCTCATAGTCTTAATAACGGAGTATACAAATGTGTTGTATGAAAAGTTGCTGAATTTATATAATAAGACTTAATCTGTGATTTGGACTTACGTGTTTCAACAATTCATTTACCCGGATGTAATAACAATTTTAACTCGTTTTTTAGCTTCAATATATTTTTTAAGGCTTCGTCTAAGGCTTTTTAATCCATACCAATATTATAAATGCGAAAGTGTGTCAGTCTGTCTGTCTGTTACCTCTACCGCTGAACCGATTTAGATTAAATTTGGTATAGAGATAGTTTGAGTCCCGGAAAAGGACAGGATAGTTTTTTTTTTTTTTTTTTTTTTTTTTTTATCCCAGAAATCATCCTTTAAGGGGGTGAAAAGTGGGCAGCGGGATTGTCCGAAAGGGTTACCGCTGCCCCGGAACATAAAGGGCTAAGGAAGGAACACGGATGGGTTTTAGTCAGTAAGAGTCTGACACTCCCTTCCGCTCCACCCAGAGCGGGAGGGGTCATTGGATGATTTCCCATCCTTAAAAAAAAAAAAAAAAAGGGGGTGAAAAGTGGAAGCGATAGTCCTCGCGTGCCTGTATGAGTGGCGCGCGGAGGCGGACGGCTACGCCGGGGGGAAAACCCGCTTCCGCGGCAAATCGCTGCGGAGCGGACGGACCTCCGGCGCGATCTCATGGCGACATGGAAAGAGCGACTGTCGCAACCCAGCGCAGGGCACGCCGCGATAGCGGCGGTAAGGCCCCTCTTTGAGGAGTGGCTAGAGAGGCGTCACGGCGCCCTCACCTACCGCCTGACGCAGGTCCTCACCGGACACGGATGTTTCGGGAGGTTCCTGCACATCATCAGGCGGGAGGAAACGCCCGGGTGTCACCACTGCGAGGATCGCCCAGAGGACACGGTGGAGGTCTGCCCCGCTTGGGCGCAGCACCGCCGTGTCCTCGTAGAGGCGATCGGCAGCAGCGGCGAACTCTCGCGCCCGGCCCTGGTTCAAACCATGGTCCGGAGCGAGAGGGAGTGGGAGGCAGGGATACAGAGTCCTTTATATTTTTATTTTATTTATCCTAGCCTAACCTTTTCCCCTATGTTGGTCGGCTTCTAGTGCAACTGATTACTAGTATTTTACATGGAGCGACTGACTATCTGACCTCCACAATCCAGTTACTGGGTAACACGATACCCTTTGGCAAGACTAGTTGTCGGACTTTTGGGAATCTGACTACCCATAACGACTGTCAAAGATCTACGAGTGACAGTCGGGATCAACTGCTTAACATGATTTCTTAGGCTTCGTGCCTAGGGGGTCTCAGTATGTAACGAATGGTCACACATTAACGGATCGACCTAGGCAAAAGTTGCTTAACCTTGAAAATCGACCCGTGTACTATTTAACCACGAGCTCATTGTTACCTACACGCCATTGTCACTTATACGTAAGTAATTGTATTTAATACCTCTTTTCTCCACCAGGATCCCATGGCGTCATACGACGTGAACTCCCACGACTCGGACCCTCAGCCGCGGTACGACATGATCGACTCGAACCGCCACGGCACGAGATGCGCGGGTGAAGTGGCTGCCACTGCAAACAACTCGCTGTGTGCTGTGGGCGTCGCGTATGGGGCTAGTGTTGGAGGTAGGAAACATATTTGGTTACAAGCTTTGTGCTCATCGGAGATTTTCAGAAATCCTTTCTTAGTTGCTAACTTTCGTTGTGCAAAATTGTATGCTTGTAGAGCAAACTCAAAAGAAGAATAAAGAAGAAAGAAAAAACGTTTATTCACGGTGAACATGACGCAAAAAAAAGAACAAACACAAAAAATAATGAAAGGTAGGGGGGAAACATACGTCACATTCACGCAAAACGGAGATCGCTCAGCATTATGCTGCGAGCCTATGCTAGACAGAGCCCCAGCGCTGGTTTTCAGCGACAGCCGGCGCCGACGTAATGACGTCACCCGGTGCAGCAAACAATTAATAGGATACTATACCGGTACAGCGTACTTAAAGAAACAAAATATAAACTAATATACAAGTGATAGAATAATAAAGTTAAACAGGAAATAGACATAGGTACATACAAAACTCAAACCATTTATTTCAATTAAACCATTTACGCCTCACTTTTGAATAGTCAGGAAGTCGGTCAGTCAGAAAATATGAAGCTAGTTGCCCATTCCAAAGCGTAGGTACCTATGGAGAAGAACGGGCAAGAAACTCCATGGACACTCTTTTAAATTATATTTCACAAAAATATTAGTTACATCATTAATGTTGAATATATAATTATATGTGAGAACGATGTAAAAAAAAGACGTGCGCGTTAAAAGTGTCCAGAGTACAGCAAAAATTAAATAATTAAAAAAAAGCCGAGGCAGCTAAGTGATTACCAACCAGATAACATGACGCATAGATCAGCACCATTCAACTCAACCATTTTGAGGGGAGCTAAATGATCCAACACCAACCAGTAGTTTAGGATGTGCGTTGTCTGTCAGTGAATGAATGAATGAACTCAAGATTTTATCTAGATAGTAATACAAAAAATAAAGCTGATGAGTTTGTTTGAATGAGCTTAATGTCTGAAACTACCTGTAGAGTTTGAAAAATTATTTTTATATTTGATGACCCAATTCTTGAAGAAGGCTACTTATTATCACGCTGGGACACTGAGGAGCCGAGAAAAAAACAAAAAGGTTACAAAGAACTGTAAGCGAAAACGATATAATAGCGTATAGAGATATCGCGGGTAGGCTATGTGATGCGACGGTGTGGGTCAGGGGATCAAGAGATTTAACGCGGACGAAGTCGCGGCCAGAAGCTAGTTAAGTAGATAAATGGATTGCGATGGGTTAGCCAATCGCGGCTCCAAAAGAGCGAAAAATCAGTGTAGTGTCCAAAACGATTCCTTTTCGTCTGGTTAGCATTCATGAGTGCCTAGTTGTAGTTTATTTTCTTTTGTTTTATCGAAACTCTTGATAGTTTTTTTTTTTGCGTTCGTTCTACTCAGTATGATTAATGATGAATAAGCACTTTATTTTTCAAATGTTAATCTGCCGATATTTTACCTCCCAAACATTGCACATAGTGCGTCTCATTTAAAATAGTAAAATTTATAACCACAGTGTTTAGAATCTCTTCATGTAGCTCATTTAATGGTTGTTAAAGTGTGACAAACACGACCTATTGTCCTTACGAGTGCACAAGTGCTCCAAGACTCACACTTTACACGACTGTTATGTGCTCTGAGAGTGCGTTGTCGAGATTTCTCTTACGACCTTTTAAGTTTTAAGTGCAAACTGTAAATGTGTATGGAGCACCTATGTGTTATTTTTAATGCTTAGTGTGGAAATTACAAGACATATTATAATGATTGACCCCTGAATTTGTTTCGCTATTTTTATTTTTATTTCCTTCCGATTGCAACCAAGTATTACATTAAGATACACGACAATATTCTTGATTAGATACCACTGACCTACGAAGACAGTGTAGGACGCCTTAAGTTATTTTAGGAAAAGACGTGATCTTCTCGGGTTGATTGGTAATGGATGGAATGATGGGTGAGAGAGACGGAAGATCAACTCAGTAGCGTGCAATGGTCTATAAGCTTATAACGTTCCCACTGCTGGGACACAGGCCTCCTCTTTGTGAGAGGGAGTGGGCCATAATCCACCATGTGGGCTCAGTGCTGGTTTGTGTAATGACCAAAAGAGTGAAAAAGGCCACTTTGACAGAGCCATATAAGGATAACATTATGAATCATAATAAAAGTCGTAAAATGGTCAAATTGACAATTCATAATACTATTTGCGTAGGTACAATTCATTATCACGCAATTCACCTGTTTGACAGTTTCACAACTATATATCTCTGAAGGGTTAGGCAGAGGTGTATCTATAGCATTTTACGAATCTCCATACAAAACTGTCATACAGATGAATTGCGTGATAGTAATTGTACGTAAATAATATTATGAATTGTCAGTTTGTGACCGTTTTACGACTTATAATATGATTCATAATGTTATCTTTTTATGATTCTGCCAAAGTGGCCTTTTAAGGCCCCCAGTTGTAAACTGCAATAGGCTGACGAAAATAATGTGATACTACAGCAATAAAACAGATACGGAAATGTTTAAAAATATTGTGAATCCATGTCCTCAATGCTGAAAGAGTCGTAAAATTTTTTGTTTGGCCAAAATATTCAGTCAATAAAAACATCCCTAGCTTACCAATTGATATTCTCAAAGCTTAGTGTCGTTCAAAAAACGTGACGTCATCCCAAAGGATTACACACTACAAGATAAAAGAAGATAGATCAACTTCGATGTTTTCTTTATGCGTATTACAGAATAGTTCAGGCTGAAGTAATATATTGGATACAAAAGAAATATTAAGTAAGATAGATGGATTAGAATATGCGTTGGTGATAAGGTTTTTTGTTTTTTTTGTGGATTACGGCCTTTTCCGTTGCTAGGCCTGTGTGACACAGGCCTTCTCTCTTGGTGGCCAGCCACAATCAGGCTATAATGTTCATCGATTCCTCACAACTGTAAAACCTGATTTTTTGACCTAAGTACATTCTTTGTAAATAAATGTTTATATTCTACGAGTATTCTATAAGAGAATAGACTGTATTTTTCCAGTAGAATATTGTGTGTGAGTTAACATCCCACTAATTAATATTAGCCATTATCTGGTACACCAGCTCTGCACATTTCATTTTCTAATAAATGTAGGAGATACTTTCAGCTAAGCACACTACGTCACGTAAAACGACCAATAAAAACTGTTCACTGAAAGAAATTCACTGGACTGGAACCCACCAAAGCATTGTGTTTAGAAAAGACAGGAACAAAAAGTATATTTTCAAGTTTACTGTTACGCCGTATGCATGTTTTTATTTCTCCTCGTTAGTTATTAGACTTTTTATAAACAGCTGGTATTTAATGTGGGTTGTAAAATGCCAATAAAATGTTTAGATACAAGTTGGTTTTGTGCTGAATATTAATTTAGTAATATCGGAGATAAACAACGGATAAAACTGAAATATTTAATTTCATAATTTTATTTTATTCGAAACAGAAACCGCGTAAATAGGGCGTAACGAATATTCTGGAATAAATATTTTAATAAATTACATATTCGCTACAACATTCTTGATGGTGTAAAATTGGTGAATTGGTAATTTTCTTGGTGGTGAAATTTTAATTAAGTATTTCTGAAATATTTCGTTTACGAAACGTACCAGCGCGTTTCGTACGCAGGATAACAATGCAAATAAAAAAAATAAAAAATTCTGTACAAAAAAAAAGGTTTTACATTATAATTTATAAACAAAAGTATTCCTTTATTTAATGAGTACGTTTATAAAAGATTCCGCCATATCTTTTACAAAAGTGACGAGAAAAGTTCTCCTAAATGTATTTTAGCAAAATGTTTGTATAAATATGAAAACGTGAGCTTTTCCGTGTCAGTGTGCTGTGTAGCGATATGAAAACGCTTCAGGATATAAAGTTATTAGCAAGTCTGCGATGCTACGAAGTATATTTGTTGGTGTAACTCGCTTACAAACGCTGTTTAACTTGTCTCTTTCTACGCAATATAACTTGAAAGTTTATCGCAATCGCCACCCTAATGTAAACATTCCTACTTACAAACAAGTATTATGATAATATTGCGTTTATCTTTGCCATCTGCAGTGCAAACGTGTCTCGGTGCATAAATTCGGGATTTCATCGCAAATACTCTTTGTTTGTTCATAGTTGAATATTTATCGGAATAGTCTGCTAGATCTTTTATGTTTACACAGTGGGATCCGCTCCTGCATCGAGCCATCGAGCATTTTCATGTAAGGTCTATAGGCCTAAAACATAAAAATAATGATGAGTTAAAGAAAAAGTTTTTATGCCGTTTTGATGCCGACATACTGGTCATAATTTTGGTGTCGTCATTGTTCCGAATTTGAATTCACCACCATTTAAAAAGTTTTATTCTTCTTTGCAAAAAGTGCAGGGTGGTTCTATTTAGGAGTCCGGGAGTGTTATTAGTAACGTAAAATCCACTGTAAGGGACTGTCTAAATGTAATTTATATCAAATGTTGGATCAAAGGCTAGACAAAATTCTGGGAATTTCCCAGACCCAGTTACATGCGTGTTGTTTTGATACCGACGCAGAGAGCGTTTATATGGTTATAAAACAGTTTATGTTCATCACACGAACGGAGGCGAAATAAAATGATAAGATTCTCTTTCTGATATAATTTATTATTCAGGAAATGTCACGTTTTATGCCATTAGGAGTTTTACATCTGAATGTTTCAAAACAGCGGCTCAGGGGATGAGCTGATTTAAATTACTCAAGCTGACATGCCCGGAACTCTAAATTAACACGAATTACAGCTACACACGGGATAACAAAACATGTTTTTGTCGGGTTGGGATTTAAACATTTTATCTTTAGTCAGGGACTTTACATTTTATGCTAATTACGCTTTTGTCCGAATACCCACCAAGTACGTCCTTTTGAATTTGAAAAACACACGAGTGTCTAACTAAATAAGGTTAAACTTTTAGGCTCGAGTTTGAATAACCCATTAGAGTCTGGGCCGTAGTTTTCCAATGCGGTGTGCAAAAATATGTATTCTTAAATATACATTTTTGTTCAGTTTTTATTACATAGTAGTTTCTAGTACCTATGTAATATGTAGAATGAAATGCCCTGTAGTCACACTATGTAGGAACGGTGCATTCTAAGACACGACAACCCTGATCCCATTATATAAAATTAAAAAGGAGATGAAACTTTGTTTGGAAGTTCGTCATTTTTGCCGATGGTAAATCCCATGAGGGACAGAGTATCTTACACATAAAATTCTATAGGTACCTATTATGTACTGAACGTCTTCTTTGAAACCGACGCCGAGATCACCTACATACAGCAAAATCTTCGTTACTAATCAAGGTTATCTTTTCTCAGGAGTTCGAATGCTGGATGGCGACGTCACAGATGCAGTGGAAGCCCGTTCCTTGAGCCTGAACCCTCAACACGTGGACATTTACAGCGCGTCCTGGGGCCCTGATGATGACGGCAAGACTGTCGATGGACCAGGGGAACTGGCCACTAGGGCGTTCATTGAAGGTGTTACTAAGGTATGAATGAAGATTTGAAGATAGTTAGCAGGCGGCCTACCAGAGGCCCTAGCACAAACGCGCGAAGTAAACATAACTTAACTCATTGAAAGACACTGAACGAGACACAGAAGTTTTATTGTTACCTATTACGTCGAGGGGCGTTAATTGTGTGTTAACTTCGAACGATTTTTAAATATAAAATAAAACTATTCTATTGCATTTGGTTTAATACAGCAAGCATAAATATTTAGTATCACCCACAGGTAAGTATAAAGTCTTAAACTACATTAAGTTAATAGTAAGTACGAAATGAGTATTTTCAATTTTAAAATCGTTCGGATTTACTTTTAATTTCGTATTCAATTTTGGAACACGTTCAGATTTAAATGAGTAAACGTAAGTTTACTCCGTGCGTTTGTATCAGGCCCACTGATGGTAGGTGGTCACCGAAGCCTTTGGACATCCGTTTGGACGTCTGTGTTTGTCCATGACTGTAATCACAGCGGCATTCAAAAGTTTGGTGGTGATACTTCAACGGAAAAGATGTTTCAAATAGTCTGCTCCAAAAGTGATAATCTGCCATCATATGCCTAGCCTTTTCCCAACTATGTTAGGAACGGCTTCCAGTTGAACTGGATTTAGCTGAATACTATTTTACACGGAGCTACTGCCTATCTGTGATTGGGTTGTGAACAACCCAGTTACCGGAACAATAATTGTCGGGTAAAGTGTTGAGTTAAAACGTTGAAACCTTCTAAATACAAAAAGTGTTACTATTAAAGACCATGCTACTACTAAAGTCTATATTAAATATTATCCCACTGGGCAAAGGACGATAGCTAGCGGAACGACGACAACAGCCTCAGGCTGTGGAATGAAAAGCTAAAGTAAATCAACAGTTTGTGAGCGTCGTTAGTAGCCCACGGTATACGCTTAACATCGATGAACTAACTACGGCAATGTAGCTCTGTACCCAATTTGTTAATCTTATGGGAATAAGACAAGGTTCAATTTAGCCTTCCAATATGGAAGAAGCACAGAGCAAGGAATCAGCAGGCACCGTCTAGAGACTGGCGGCATCTACATCGCAACACGTGAACTACGCATCATACTGATGTCACGCAAAATCCTGCATCGCGCAAGCAGAGTTTATCGCGCGAATAGCTTAAAAACAACGTCCCGACATCAATCGTCGGGCAGTAGCCCACCAAACAACACCCGTCTTGTCGGAGGATCCTCCTTTTTCAATGGAGGATGAGTGAACTTTACATTCTGTTCCTCATACCTCTATAAGACTAATAAAATTCGTGGTGCCGAAACTGCGTTGGCCGCACAACTTCTGTCACGAGCCATCTCCAAAACCGTCAGTTTCCATACGTCATTTGTGTCGTAGCGCGAGTAAACGGTGACGCGCTTGATTTGTATGGAATGTGTTGACAATGCCGCCTCTAGAAGTGGGTGCCGAGGTGCCTCCGTGCTCTGTGTAATAAAGCTACCAAATTGAATCGTGTAGGTAAACATAGGAGTAGGTCATAGACCTTTGATATCCGTACCCGATTTTGTGATTGATTTCTGATTCGATATGATTGAAACTTTTATATTGTGTCCATTACGTTTAGCACGCTCTAAATTCAGGCCACACTCGGAAAGAAGCTAAGTTCGTTTAGCTTCGCTCAAGTTATGTTGCTCTCACTCGCACACCGCTCGACGTCTCGCTGAAAGCGCGAGAATTGTCGCGTCGCGTCGCACGTTATATATTAGCCTCAGCACTACCGCGTCTTTTCATACTTCGGTTCATAGTTGGCGGTGTAAACCGAAGTATGCAAACACGCGGATGCTACATGAGCGAAGCTAAACGAACTTAGCTTCGTTCCTAGTGTGGCCTGCGCTTTAGTATTATGTAACTGACGTTAAAGCCAAACGTGCTCATGCTCACATCAAAGCCACGGAATCGTGTCGGACTCAAAGACCACAAACGTGCTTGAGTTTGACTGACCATTGAATTCTAAAACCGCCTACAGCCCCTAGTACCCACTTACATTGGCATTATTATGGCTAAAAGCTGTTTAATACCTACCGTTTAGCTTTCCTTAAGTTTTAAGGGGCTTTTGTATTCAAATTCGGGTTCAAAAGAAATGTAATTATTTAATTACAGAAAAAAAAATTGTGTCCATCTGTACGTAAAAATTATAATTACCTTTTCACAATTTTCAACAGAGAGTTTGAAAATATAAAAGTGTGCCTGTTTTCAATTATTTATACAAATCAAAAGTATGAAACATTTAGTTTGATGTTTTTAATAATGAATTTAATTTTCGTATAAAGGACTACCCACTGTGATATTAATTAAAAATATCAAAAAACAAACGAGTACTTTGATGATTAAAATAACGAATGTTTTCGTTACTGGTAATGGTACTTAGTTACCCACCTTCTCAGCATTGTTTGTCTAATTTCTTTCCCGAGGTCTAGTTTTATTAAATGATAAAACAAGAACGCTTCAGTAAAAAGGGTAACAATTAAACGTTATTATTGTTATTTCTGTATTTCAGGACAACCATCAACAAATCGGTTTTTGTAAAAGTATTGTCACGTCGAATGAGAATGCTAATTCTTTGGCCAAAAAACGAGCCAGCCCGCTGGCTGGTCTTTAAAAAATATCTCAAAAAGAACTGGAGAAGGTTCTTAATTTAAAATTTTTCAAAGTTTTTATAAATTCAAGAACTATTTTGTAATTTGTATTTATTAATAAAGATTCACGTCTTTGACAGTTATTACGGGTAGTCAGAAGCCGGAAAGTCTGATAACCAGTCTTACCAAGGGGTATCGTATTACCCAGTAACTGAGTTGTGGAGGTCAGATAGGCATTCGCTCCTTGTAAAATACTAGTATTCAGCTGCATCCGGTTAGACTGGAAGCCGACCCCAACACAGTTGGGAAAAGGCTAGGCAGATGAATAAAGATTCACGTAATTTGTCTTTAAATATTAACTTCAACGAAACCTACCGAAACGATGTAGGTAGGTAGATCGAAGAAGAGTTACACTTTCCGCGCATAAATTATCATACTAATAAGTAATCGTTTTCTTGAAGAGAGCGCAAATGTAACTACACATCTTCAACATCACTTAATTTACATAATATGTACCTATGTAAGAACTCCCCTCGCGAATATACCTGTCATCGCGTACTGAATACTGAATCTCAGGCATAAACGAAATTACTGGATAAATAAGATTTCAGATTCATACAACAATTTTCTGTGCGTCTGTACCTACAATACCTACAATGTTAACTGTATCTACAATGCTATAGGTACCTACAGTCTTAATGAAAAGTCGCAATACCAGCTATGTTAAATCCTGAACTTAAGTTCGTAAATTTTCACGGACATGTGACATTGACACTTATTTTGTCAATCCTAAGGTTTCTTTTCACTCCTATTGCACCTAAATCCACGGCGATTTTGTTACTAAGTTAGTGAAGGGTACCCGAGCAGGCAAGCGACACTGCTAAAGCAATTTCTGTAATGATGCAATTATTTTCTCTCTCTCTCTCACACTCTATTTCCCACACTATATGGTCAAGTGTTCGCAGAGTATACAATTTACATAAAGTTTTTCCCCTTTTTAACCTTAAACAGACTGAAGGTTGTTTTTTGTATAAAAGAAGTGCGTTTAAAAGTTTTCTTGCTAACGTTTTTTTATTACCTCCCGCGGTTTTTTCGGGTTTCGAATTTAAATAGAACGAGTAATGTAGTCGAGAAAAAACTTTGCTTTTCCGCCTTATACACCTGCGTCGCAAGTTTTTATGTGACTTTTATTTAAACTTTCGAGTACGCAGTATCGTGGTAAATGGGTCGGGAATAGCAAATGATCCCAGAATGAGACTTTTGTGTCTTGTTTTTCTTCGTAAATCTGATACCTATATAAAATTCTCGTGTCACAGTTTTCGTTGCCATACTCCTCCGAAACGGCTTGACCGATTTTGATGAAATTTTTTGTGCTTATCCGATATCTATGAGAATCGGCCAACATCTATTTTTCATCCCCCTAAGTGATAAGGGAAAACTTACGCGGGTGAAACCGCGGGGCGCAGCTAGTCTAATATATAAAATTCTCGTGTCACAATGTTAGTTACCATACTCTTCCGAAACGGCTTGACCGATTTTTATGAAATTTTATATACTTATTTAGTAGGTCTGAGAATCGGCTACTATCTATTTTTCATAACCCTAAATCGAAACTTACGCGGGTGAAACCACGGGGCGAAGCTAGTTATATATAAATTTCAAGTAGTCAAGTTTTATAATTTATTTTATAATGTGTGTTGCGACCAGGGTTCGTCATTCGCTCTTCACCGGTTTAGATATTTGGTTTTGGTATAGAGATAGTTTGAGTCCCGGGAAAGGACATAGGATAGTTTTTATCCCGATATTCCCACAGGATCGAAACTTATGCGGGTGAAACCGCGGGGCGCTGCTAGTATACATATATTTGTGGGTTTTTCATGTTGTCAAAATTAAAGTCAGTTGTGTCAGCGACTCTTAATTTTGTTGAACCATAAAAATACAGTCTACATTTTGACTACAGTGTGGATCATAGCTCATATTTTTTTATTCACAAAATAGTAAGAACACGTTTCATCAAAAATTCAGAATGATGATAACCACAGTAAATAACAACAATTTTTCCACATCGAATCATTCCATGAATCTAAATTATCACCGTTAATACTTCAGTATTGATCCACCGAGTCACGTTCAATTGTGCAGCTTATGGGACGAAGCCGACCGATGTCAATGACTGTTTAGCTGTCAATCACACGACACAGCTACTAATTACGTAGGTAATTACACGCTAACGAGATACGTCTCAACATCTAACATCTCGCATTAATAACGAAATTTAACATCACGCCTATATTCTCCAAAGGGTTAGACAGAGGTGTACAGTACACCCAAACACCAGTTATGTTCAAGCCCCATATGGATTCCTATTGCTATTAACCGGGCACGAATCCAGACAAAGGACTGCTACTGAGAAATTCCCAATAACATTTTGCTAGGAACCCATGCTCATCAGTAGCACTTGCGACCACTGGAACAACTAAGCAGTCGTATTAACAAATCTATATATTTTGTTCTCCCATATTTCGATCCGTCTGCCTTTCAAGATTGCTAAGTTGTCGTCACAAAATGTGGGCCCAACGAACCGAATTAAAAGACGCCTGGGTTCTCAAGTGTCGTTTTCTCGTTTCTGCGGCTTTTATTTTAACACACTGTGAAATCAGACTCCAGTTGAAACAAGGTTTTTATTTCTAAAAACTTTTAATTGACCCTTTTTATCGTTGAATTGCGCATTTACACAAATCGACTTTATGTAAATGTATGTAAATTGTCGATGGGGAATTCGCTCAATGAGTTGAATGAATCTATGGTACGGCTGTGTTATAAAACCATCATGCAGTCGTATACGTTGGCAATTGCAAATGCCATGACATTTGAATATGATCAGCTGTAGGCGGCCATATGCTCGTCGTTCGTTTGCCACGCCCGCCTGTGACGTTTCCGCTTCATGAAGCTACGATTTAAAAAAATGCCTGTTCATTTATGCCGTGCCGCACTACATCACACCAATCATTCATGCGTGTACAGATAAATACAAACCTAGTGATTGGAATCAAAAATTGTTCTATGATTTATTTCGTACGCTATGGATGGAATCTTGTATCGAAAAAATAGTCTGTACAGGCAGCCGATGCCCATGGGGATAAAAATGCCGGTAGATTTTTCCGGCTATATCCTTTTGTTAAAAATAATAAGATTTTATATAAAAATAATGTGAATAGAATTTTAAGCGTAAAAGCCCTTTTTTTGGATGTGAAATTTATCGGAAAAGTGTAATCAATTCTTTTAGCTCGTTTGTTCATGTTTTGGAGTATTTAGGTTGGTAATAACACGTCGTTAATTTGCCTATATTTATTCTTAGAAATCTGTTCAAAAAACATTTACTTAAATAAAACTCTTCCCTTCATATTTCCAAAATAACATCGTTACTCTGGGCCAACGCCCATCGATGGTCGTCTAAAGATTTTAAATTTACTTTGAATCTACGCCTGCGGCTATAATTTAAAAGCAAAACCAAAACTTTCTCAATGCTATCGGTTTTATATGTATATCACACAAGACAACAAATCGACTGTTTGTTGGTCCAACTGTCCCTGTTTCACGAACTCAAGAGAAATGCCTTGCCAAAAGCGGCACGTAGCGCCACCTATTAACTCGGACATGAACTAACACAAATATGATAAATCTACCTAACTCCAGCCATGAGTCACGTTTCTCCTAATGCCCTATTTCCTCGAAGAAACGAGTTTGAAATACACTGCGAAATATTATTACTTACATTGATACTTCCACAAATTCCAAAGCCCTATTTTACCAAATAAACTTTCTTATAGAAATTTCCGGTTCTTTAGCAAATTTAATATCAATATAAATGACAGTGTTTATGTCGCAGCCAACTGGTTAAATTAGCCGTTCAGTTAACTGCCTAGCCTTTAGTTGAAAGGCTGGCAGTTAACTGAAAGGCAAAGGAAACGGCGGCCGTTCAACTAACGGCCTGAATGATATTCAATTACAGTTTAGGTTGGAAGTCTGTACAATCACGCGCGAGCCGAATTGGTTGCAGTAATTAAGGCATTGCACCCCGACCAAGTGGGTTAGGTTAGGTTAGAACTGTGATCAACCGCGTTCGAGCCGAGCGAACACTACTTCTAAAGGCTAGGCAGTTAACTGAACGGCTAATTTAACCAGTTGGCTGCGACATTTACATCACAACTGTCATTATTTATCATTCGTATGAAATTGTGTTAAATGCACGAAAGAAATGACTAGGTCCAGTCAGGGAAACGAATTGTTGAACAAGCTGACTATCAACTTAGATTAGGTATACATTTATTCTAAATACAAGTACCAATAATTATCAGTTATAAAGTTGTATCAATGTGCTTAACAATACAGCTCCCTGACCTGACTGTAGGTACAGTCGAAAAAAGAGATAAGTAACCAAGTTCGTCAGATATTATAGTCGAAGTGTAGTTATTTTTATTTGATAAATTATCTGTTTGTTTTCTATTTTTTTTTCGAGGACATCCATCGGTTTCTTAATAAACTTCAACTATATCCGACGACCCCGTTTACTTATCTCCTTTGGTACCCGAACATATTATAACATCCTTGAAAAAAAAAAAACTATCTCATCTGACTAGACTAATGCCTCTATTTCCGTAACAGGGTCGTAACGGCAAAGGTTCCATTTTCGTATGGGCCTCTGGAAATGGTGGACGAGAGCATGATAACTGCAATTGCGACGGCTATACCAACTCTATATGGACACTATCAATATCTTCGGCTACGGAGCGAGGAGAGGTGCCTTGGTACTCGGAAATGTGCAGTTCAACCTTAGCAGCAACTTACAGCAGCGGAGCTATCAACGAGAAGCAGGTAAGCTATCTTTATGCCCCTTTTACACGATGCTATTTTTTTCCCCGTGCCATTAAAAAAAAATTTTGCAACGAATGACTTGCAACTCCAGTCCGACCGAAAGTGGATATTTTTTTGGCCGAAAATGAAATTCACCCTGATTTGCATTTTCGGCCGAAAAACGATCGAAACGATATTTTTTGTTATTCGAAAGGTTTTTCGTTGGTAAAACTAAAACAAATGCAGTGTCAACCTTTGAAACGTCATAGAAAACTTTTATTTCAGACAGGAGTCCATAGGGTTAGTTACAATTTTACTTACCTTCTAGTGCTAGTAGATTACAGACACAGATAAACAATTAAAATTCAGCGTGGAACTTCTTCCACCTCCGCAACATCGGGGAATCCCACCGATCTGCAAACGCACTGAGCATACTGTTGGTTACTGTTGCGAACACGCGTCATCAGGGATGCACATCAGGGATGCACATCTATTCCTAATAATGGCGGCAAAACCATTAATATTATTATCCGAAACATCCCTGATGCACTACAACGCCACGCGGCCACAGCAGTACTCTCAGTGCATTATTATATCGAAACGTTATATTTAACTGTTCAAATTGAAATCATTTTCACAGTTACGTATTGTGCTTTTAGTTTTTGTAACTATAGTTTTTTTTTTTATAATAAATGAATTCAAAGTATTGATCTGCTGGCACAATTTTTTTTTTGCCTAAAAAGGATGTTTCGGCCAAAAACTAAACTTGGTCGGACTTTACTTGCAATGTCTAAGCACTGTTCAGACGGTGCAACTTTTATTGTTGCTTCAACTTATGGTATGTCACAAGGAATTAAATCGCACCGTGTAAAACAGGCTTTATTCTCATTACGGATGCTGTTTTTTAATGAAACGGGAAAGAAAGGAATGGTCTTGGTTTTTTAGATGTTTTTCCTTGTCCTGTAATGATCGCATATAAATAAGATTTTAGTTGTTATCCTATCCTTCAGAATCTTAAGTAATCTCAAGAGCAGTTTAGTTTATCCAGATTTGGAGAGGTTCCTCGAAGTATTTTACCCAGTTCCAATCCTTTGTAAGTAAGATAAATAATCCAGTCTCATCGAGCTATTAATAGAAGCCGGACTAATAATTTAAGACAGGCGTTTCATTAAGATAAATCGATGTCAAGCATCATTTGTCACAGAACTGTCTGGGTGGTAGCAGAAATAGGTAGCTAGGTCAAAACTTTTCGGTTTCGTGTACCTACCTAAATCTATCAGTAAAGTTAGTCCAAAAGTTAGATTAGGTTAGCACTTTGACTTTACTTTGCTCAGGAAGTAAGCGTTTCATACAAAAATGAATCAAATTCTTATTCGTATAACTAGCGACTTGCCTCTGCTTCGCACTGTTTTTACGACTTGACAAAACATCGAGATTTTTTTTTAAGTCAGTTTTATATTTATGTATCATAATACACTTAAACCTTGCGGAATAAATCCATACTAATATACTAATAATGTGTGTCTGTCTGTCTGTTACCTCTTCACGCTTAAATCGCTGAACCGATTTTAATGAAATTTGGTATAGAGATAGTTTGAACCCCGATATTTCCACGGGATCGAAACTTATGCCGGTAAAACCGCGGGGCGCTGCTAGTTATCTATATGATGGCAAAAACCGCATCCAAATCCGATAGTTTAGAAGATATAATGAACTTGATGAAACAATTCATTATTAAACTTATGCATATAATGTTCTTAATCGAATTTAACGCTAACTTAGCACAGCAAAGTCAAAGTGCGGGTTGTGATTCTTTTCCTTAGTTATGTTCGATAGGATTCACTTTAACTGTTAATATTACTTGGTTTGTTCTTGGGCACACCACAACATTACCAATTTACCGTCCTCTACGGTTTGGGCACATCTGATTGAACTCTAGGATTGTGAATTAAATTTAGGGTTCTGGAAGTACACCAGAGAGTAACACAACGACATAATTATGTATATTACTCCGTCATAAAAAATAAAATTAGCCCCAGAAATAGCATTTCACGTTTGCAAGATTTAATTTCGATCAAATAAGAAGTCCTAAAGTTGGTGTAGCGTTAAACATTTCGTTTGATCTCTATTAAAACTGACATCCAACTTGGGATGTCCAAGATCAATGACACGTTTTCTATTTCCAGCATGTTTTATTATCCCACTTTGTTATGACTACACATCTCAAGCTAAATGCATTTTGTTTCCTTTTATTCATTTTCGGAATCCGAAAGCTTAACTATTATTTACAGCACACCTAAAACTTCTTAACTATTATTTACAGCACACCTAAAACTTCTAAAAGTAGGTGTAACAATATACTTACGAACAGCACGAAATAGATCCATTCACTCCCTCGGATTTCGAAAAGAAGCTCGCTATTATTATCTTTTTACCGAGGGTTTTACCTTTTTACGTATTTCGGCTCTCGATCCCACTTACCCTAAAAGTAGTTACGTCCGTCCCTACACGGCTTTACGCAGAATACCTACATGACATCCTTTGCCCTTTTAACACAGGACGCGAGGTAAATAAAATTATGTCATTTCAATGTAAATTATGAGGTTGTTCTCGTTAATTCTACGCGAAGGATGCTTTTGAACTTTTTGTGAATCTTAGTTACACAGTTTACAATACAGACGTGCTTACTCAATCAAAGTTGTGTAAACTTTTGGGTCAAACGAAATTGTTCCGAATATATAAACTATTGGGTTGGAATGGGAGCCGTTGGATACTTATTCAACCGATATGTTAGGGCCTCATATCAAGATGGAATTCCTGCAAAGTTATATGTATACCTTTGAAGGGTCACCAGCACGTATGAAGGCACTCGAAATAAACTTTAATGAAAGTGATTGTTTAGAATATTAGTTTAAAAATATATACAATTATTCAAATTCCAACCTTTTCATTGTATTATTTCAAAGTAAAACAGAGCAAAGTAATAATGACTTATTCGCTATGAAAACGTTGTCAATGAAAAACATTGTGTATTCTTTGTATTAGGTAAAAAGCTTTTTCAGCACCCGAATGCGCGTTAGCAAAATAATCCTCTTCAATCTAAAAACGTGTAGTTTAAAAAACAGGACTTGTTTTTGCATACAGACTTCGCAGCTCCAAAAACAATATACCCGACAAAGTACTTACATAAAGGATATATTTTATTCCGACTAAGTTAACATGACACAGTTGTTTTTGGTAGCAAGAAAATTCGTATTCAATTTCGTTTTGTTTTTAAAACAACTATCTATCTATCTATATACTAAAGCTGAAGAGTTTGAAACTAGTCGGATTTGAAAAATTATCTTTGTATTTAATGGCCCAATTCTTGAGGGAGGCTCTATAGCTTCCCTAAGTAGCCTATGCTACTTAACATCACGCTAAGATATTTAGGCAGGCGATGCGATGCGACGTGGTGGACGGGTGCGTCGGGGGTGGAAAAAAGAACTTTCATGCGGACGAAGTCGCGGGCAGAAGCTATTGTACTCCATATACAGCGAGATTCCTTTTTCCTTCAATTCCTCTTGTAGGTATTGTTATGCTGTTATTTATGGGGTATACTTTATTTTTAAAGTTTTTTTTCTGAAGTGAGAAGAGGATTCGATTTGTGGTGAACGAATATTCTAGTTAAAAATAGATAAATGATAAATGATTTATTTTCTGTAAGTATGTTTGTACAAATACTTTTACACGTCAATCATATTTTTTAAAACTAGATGAGGTCGGCGTTTCCTATCTGACTATTCTGAGAAGAAAGGCCGAAACAAACTCAGAGGTCACAAAAAAAAAACTTTTAGATACACATTAGACTGTTGTCTTGTGTCTTTGAGGGTCCGTGGCTAAATAATAACAGCCGCACAGGTCGATCGATCCGGTTAAGCTACGCTTGCCGCGGTTGGTCTGTGGATGGGTGACCATCTTTACATACCGAGACCCCTCCGTGCCTCGGAAAGCACGTTAAGCCGTTGGTCCCGGCTGTCATTCGTGGATAACGTTAACAGTCGTTACGGGTAGTCAGAAGCCCGAAAATCTGATAACCAGTCTTACCAAGGGGTATCGGTATTACCCAGTAACTGGGTTGTGGAGGTCAGATAGGCAGTCGCTTCATGTAAAATACTGGTATTCAGCTGCATCCGGTTAGACTGGAAGCCGACCCCAACATAGTTGGGAAAAGGCTAGGCAGATGATGATGTTGTCTTGTGTCTTTCTTCTGATAGAATTTTAATTTACCAAGAATAGCAATGAGGAAAAAATAAAAAGGTTCCTATTCCCTTGAATTCTTCTTGTAGAAATTGTTACAAGTACTAGGTATTATTTATTAGGGGTTTTTATCTTTAGTTTTTCTGAAGTGGGAAAAGGATTCGATTTCTGGTAACAAGGATTCTGATAAAAATAGATATCAATCAGACTGTCGTCGGTTTGAGAACTTGTAGGGCTTCATCGTCATTGGTTGTTTCGATTTTGCCTTTGAAAAGGGAAGGTTCTGTAGCAACAATAAATAGGTAATTTTAATTTACCAAGAGTAGCAATAAGAATTTTCTTTGATGAATTTGATTTTATAAGTGACAGACTACCTTTCAGAGAAATTTCTTTATTTGTATTTGTATTTAGCTGTTCTTTCTATATCATTGGACAACCTGAAACCTTGTCAAAAAGATAACAAGGGTTTTTCATTGGCACCAAAATCATCAAAAAAAAAAAAACATTTGATCATCCTATTTATCTTGGGTACCAAAAATTTGTCTAAATGACAGAATCTTCATCATACCATCTGTAATCCCCAGGTTGTAACAACAGACCTGCACCACTCCTGCACCGCGGGACACACCGGCACGTCGGCGTCTGCGCCGCTTGCCGCCGGCATCTGCGCACTAACCTTGCAAGCCAACAGGGACCTTACTTGGAGGGATATGCAGCATATTGGTAAATTTCACTATATTTTTTCATATTGTTGTGACTCCTTACGGCCGACGCAGATTTGGGCGGCTATATCTATTGCAAAAGTCCCCCTGTTACACTTTTCTTCATTTTGTACTTACTGCCATCGCAGACTACAGACGGGCCGCACTGCGCTTTTTTGTATTGAAACACAATGCGTTACTGTCCGGTGCGGCTGCTATGTACGCTTAGCTTTACTGTTAGATAATTTCGACGATAAATCAAGAAAAGTGATCGTAAAAAAGACTTAGATACGATTGACATAGATCAGAAAGGTATGCCACAAGGGAGAGGATGATGTGTGTGTGTGTGTGGAATTGATATATTATATTGAAAAAAAAATATTTACCCATAATTTGATATTATAATTTGACAGCGCATTGGAATCTGGATTATAATTTGACAGCACACTGGAAAATAACTCGGTGTCGATTTTCACCAAAATTTTATACCTGGAATAGGTTTTATCCTAAGAATAAATTTGGATTTTTGGCAGTTTTTCCATACTAGAACTGTCAGACGTCAATTTTATTCCACGGATAAAAGATCTCTGAATTTGGTAAAATCAGCATGTTAGTTATAACGGAATACCGGTTTTATCCAGTATTCTAGCTATAGCAAGCAGATCCAATCTCGGTAAATGCTTACATGATTGTTTTGAAGTACACAAGAACTTCCAAGATGCTGTACTGTCTCAGGTAGTTCCACAGAGAAACTCAGCCTTAAATTTCAAAAGCCCCACAACCCTTGGTCAGGAATACTTTCGAAGTTCCAATTATGTATGAATAGGACACTAGTCTATTGTTGCACGAATTGAACTAAGGTCTTAGACCGACCAAGATGGCTAACAGGCAGTGTCGATTTATTTTCTCAAGCGATCATCTCGTTAGGTATACGTCCGAACTAAGGCAACTGCTATGCAGGTTAGGTGTATTCAAATCAACTTACTTACTTACTTACTTTTAGTTGATTTTAGGAAACATTCTTTCGAAAACTCATTTACAAATTATGTGTAGGTTTGGTACACACGGCTACACATCAAGCTTATACTTACACCTCAAGTTTTAGCTGACCTCGCATTGTATAGGTTTTTCGTACAATCAGAAGTCAGCTTATACTGGTTATGTATAGCTTGACGTATAGCCGTGCGAACTTTAATTTTTTTTATGACTTTTCGGTTATTTAAGGTAATTTTTCCAAAAAAACCTACCAGGTAGGTAGGTTTTTTTTTTTGTTTGGAAACTAAATTGCAAATGTCGTGTATAATATCATGTCGAATACTCGAGTGTGCGTATACCTACATTTATTCATTCGATACTTACTATCGTAACGCTAAAGGAAAACAGGGAATAAAAAAGTTAAATGGTACTTTCAATGTAGATTTACTTGATGATCATAAAACAGAAGGTTACGACGAATAAATCTGCGATAAGGATGATAGATTGAGTTTTAAAAACTTTATACTCGAATTCTCCACGCCATATTGACTTTTAGCTTTAAACCTAACAGCCGACTTCACATAATATTAAAGACAATATACTAAAAGAGGCAATGAGCGTGTTCTTCACATGTTTACAGATTGTTTATTACGCCAAGCAAAGCCAATAATGTGTTATATTACAAATAATAAAACATGAAGTATGTGGACGTAAAACCAATGATCTGTGCGGATTCTTAACCCGGCCTTGCAATAATTCTCACGATCCTTTAGTTGGCAATTTTCTTTACGGCTTACTGCGCAATTTTTCCGACCTTTTGATTTCTACTGAAGCACTACAAGTAGCCCGATCCTTGTTATTATAGTACAGACGCCAGCACATCAACCTACCCGAAACTGTAAAATTTTCCCATTCAACTTTGAACCTTATGCTTTAGCGATAAAGTTGAAAATCTGTCATAGAAATTTGACAGATTGTAGTAGCTTGATGTGCTGGCGTATGTACTATGACATCGTTATTATAAGAAACGATCAAATATTTCAGGGCCTTAAAAACCTTGAATACAGCACATGATTCTAGAGGTAGGGTTTAAAACTTTTTGTCTGTTATAAAAAAAATTGTGTATTCTCAACACTGCCGAACCTCTTGGAGGACAGGCGTGATACTAGTTAAAAATAAATACATTCTAATAATAAAGTTTGCTGCCTATTTACATCTCATAAAAGGGACGGAATTCAGGAAGTCCCTAATTTTATTTGATTCTTTATAAAATGAAAGGTACGAAAAGGTTACGTTACGAGATTGTTGAATTCTATTGAAATGTAACGTCATAAGGGTTATTCACATGTTTTTCGGAAACCTTACAACATTTCAGTAAGGTTTTGAGTTCATACAAAAATCCAATTGAAAAAATTACGTTCATTTTGTCACGAATTTTCAAATTTTCTGGGCAACTAGTCCAATTTTTCTTTCCGAATAACTTAATTCGGACCATTATGAACATTTAAAAAAAAAAACACAAGTGATGTGCTTATTATCGAACAGCATTTCATTTTTATTTATTTAGGTATGTAAATAGAGGTAGTATCGTTGTAATGAGAATTTGGTATTATAATAAATAGATAATTAATAATAGGTAGAGCAGTGGTGGCCCAGTGGTATCGGCCGCGACTTACGGTCGTAGGTTCGAACCCAGACAGGCGCTTTACTTTGTGTAAATTATTTCATCACCACTGCTCTCAAAACGGTGAAGGAAAACATCGTAAGGAAACCGGCATGTCCTAGAACCAAAAATTCAACGACTTGTGACATCTACCAACCCGCACTGGGCCCGTGTGGTAGAATTACGGCCCACTCCCTCTCACTGAGAGGAGGCCTGTGTCCTAGCAGTGGGAACATTATAGGCTGATTATGTAATAGGTATTTAATTTGAAACTTGCATGTATAAATACAGTGAGTAAATAAATATCTGAAACGCACTTTCAAAAGTTTAATAATGTTGATTCAGATTTAATTACATGTAAGCAGAATCACTCAACCAAATTATTTTCCCTTTAATGATAACATATGAAAATACGTGTGTTTTATGTGCTCAGTTTATCCAAGCTCTGTGGAACGCTACACAATCATTTATGTATGAGGTTTTGTTTATAAGCTGATTCCAACGTTTTTTTCGTTGCTTTAACAAGTACCTACCCCATTTCATTCTTCCACCTCGTTTCATCTGGATCATCCACGTTTAGAGGCAAATTGTCTTGGGAATTTTGCCTAAACCGTTCAATAAATGTGTTAAAAGAACTTTTGTCTCGTAAAGCCCATTGAAGGCCCAAGTTTCCGAATGTCCACGACAAGGTAAACTGAAGCGGATATTTTACGTATAACGTAGTTTTTGAACTGCTTTTGTTTTTATTTGACATTCTATTATTTTCGGTGAAGTTCCCTTTGCTCCCACACATTCTGATACCTTAGTACTCTTCTCCTCTT
The DNA here is from genome assembly GCA_963669345.1 of Gortyna flavago. Classification (NCBI taxonomy): domain Eukaryota; kingdom Metazoa; phylum Arthropoda; class Insecta; order Lepidoptera; family Noctuidae; genus Gortyna; species Gortyna flavago. Next base: position 11,713,585 of record OY770140.1, read on the forward strand.
CTATGTATATCTATACAATATACATACAGGTTGGCAGGGAGGCATCCACGCGCAAACTGTAACCATGAATTCAGTTCATGATTCTAGTTGCAAAAAAATTTCGACAGTTATAAAAAAAATCTGCAGTTTAGTAAAAACTTTTTTACAAAAAAAAAACAACCGACTTCCAAAAAAAACTACAAAGTGATAAATAACTTTCATTTCGGAAGTCGGTGTCGTTGGTTCTGCATTTTCGTTTATTGACAAGAACCAGGAGAACTCCTCAACAACCATTCACCATAAGCATTGTGACGAGCATAAATTGCTTAGCAACCATATTAAAGTAATCGAATCGCAATCCGTAAAATATTTATCATTGAGTAGTTCCGATGGCCGTCTGTGGTCTTCATCATCAGCTCCACTTTACCAAATGATGATTTCCGAGAGCAAATGCTCAAGTTACTCTAAAAAATATCCAAATCGCTATAGGTTTGCCAATAAAATTTGAGGGTTTCCCTCGATTTTCCTGGGATCCTATCATCAGATCCTGACCTGATGATCATGGGACCACTTGGGAAGTATACCCTTTCAAACAAAAGAAAAAATTTCCAAATCGGTCCAGGCGTCTTCGAGAATTCGGGGAACATACATAAAAAAGAAAAAAAAGATTCCGACTAATTGAGAACCTCCTCCTTTTTTTGAAGTCGGTTAAAAAGTGCTCCTCACCTCACGCGGTCAAAATGTATGGAACAGCATTTTTTTTATAACCGGCGAAAAATTTAAACGCAGTTGGGTTCAGAATCATGTAGGTACCTACTACTGTATCCATGGTAACAGGTTCCCTATCCATGCCAGCCTGTATTATAAATTAGCTTTTCGTGTCTGTCCGGGTGACCGTGTTGTTATTCTAAACTACGCAACGGATTTTGATGTGGTTTTTATTCCGGAAAGATTATGTTTATAATCAATTAATATTAAACTTACATATGATAAAGAAATCTCGATGTTTTGTCAACTCATAATAACAGTGCTAAGCATGGAAGGGTCGCTAGCACTGTATTAAAATACTCCGACTTTTGTAGACCAAATTCTGAGTATCGACCATCGACGTTCATACTCAAAACTTTCTATAATAGTGGGGAAGACCAAAGAAACGATGGATGGACCTGTGAATGATGATATGGTTAGAAAGGGGGTGACTACCGAGATGACGACTAATAGAGAAGTTGGAAGAAAAATATAGGTATGTGGCGCCGACCCCAAATCAATTGGGATAAGGACAGGAGAATTATGATGATGATGTTGTACTTAATCTCAATCTCATTCACTGACAGATAACGCCCAGACTAAACTGCTGACGCTGAGTCTAGAAGCATGAAATTTTGAGAAAGAGTTCGCGTCAGGAGGTATTTTTGAGACTTCATTCCTTAGAGGGGTTAAATAAGGGAAACGTGTCTGGAAGTTTATCATTTTTGACGATGTGAAATCCCATAGGACACACGGTTTGTCATAAAATAAAATAAGATATCAGTGCGTTTCATTTTACAGCTCTCTAAAAAATGGCCTTCAGTTTTCTTGTTTGTGTATCTGCACCAAGCACCTACCTAAACCCCTGTACCTTAAGTTATAAAACTGCCATCCGTAAATCAAATAAAATTGACCCTTTTCTCAACAGTGGTACGCACGGCTCGCCCCGAACGCCTCAGCATTGGCGGCGACTGGCGAGTGAACGGAGTCGGCCGCAACGTCTCGCATTCTTTCGGCTACGGGCTACTTGATGCCACTGGCATGGTGCGACTGGCCAAAACTTGGCGGACTGTGCCGCCACAGAGGAGGTGCGAACTTGCGGCGCCGAGACCGCAACGACCAGTACCACCAAGAGCTTCTGTTACACTGCAGGTTAGTTCTTATAGGCTGTGGTATTATAGGTACTATCAGGTAAAGGTGTCTTGATGCTAATGGCATGGTGCGTCTATCCAAAACATGGCGGACTGTGCCGCCTCACAGGAGCTTTGAACTTGCGGCGCCTAGACAGCAACGACCAGTACCACCACGGGCTTCTGTTATTACACACACTGCATGTTAATTCTTTTATAGGTTGTGGTGTGTTCTATTAGGGGAAGGGTTACCTGATGCCACTAGGCAAGGTGTGTCCAGCGAAAACATGGCGGACTGCACTGCCACAGAAGAGATGCGAACCTGCGGCGCCAAGACTGTAACGACCAGATACCCAGGTTAGTTCTTTTATAGGCTGTGGTGTGCTAAGGGTTATTCGGTGCCACTGCATAACCTACATGTAACACTGCAGGTAAGATCCTTTAGGTATAAAATGCAGGATTAAACTGAAACAACCCAGGTTGTCCCGGGTTGTCTGTGTATTACCGATAGCATGCAGGGATATCCCCGAAGGTCGATTCCAAAAAACCTTGAAGCAACTCCATCGTAGATAATTGACAGTTTAACCGACCTATAACGACTCATAATAAAGGCATTAGGTAGATTCATAAATCTACGTGCGCATAAGCAGTCGTACCACATAAATGTAATCGATGGTGAGTGATCGGGCGCGAACTCGTGACTGGAATGATGGCGCGCACACAAATGTGGCAGACACTAAAGCCGCGGTGAGTAATGTGGGTAAAAGCCTCTGTCATATTACACGCTTAAATTAATGACACAACCGGATAAGTCGAATTAACTCCTGTGTAACACCATTTCATTCAAACCTCATAAAGATACGGCACTCCTGAAATTTTAATATGAATTAAAACTTACTACATTTCCAAAGTTTAATTGCCCGATAAGGAACGCTAAAGACTCGGAACTTTCGTAATAATTATTTTTAATTGCTTTTGAAACGCTGAACATTGGCTGACATTAGCAATTGCACTGAAAACTCGAAATAAGTGATATTATGCACTACGAAGCCTTTTAGTATCACTATCGGAGTTCGTCAGTTTATGCTAATAGAGTCGGAAAAGCGTTCAGACACATTACCATACATAACCATTCGCATCTGTGTGCGGTACTTTCATTACACAAATCCACTGTCATATTAAATTCAGTAAATCAACGAATGTATGGCCGTCATTAAAATATCTAGTATTCCAACTAGGGTTGGGACAATTTAGTCCCAAATGTATCTTGAGCGAAATTCTCGCATGTAGTTGCATGTCATTGTACGTTTATACGAACGTATGCACGGAGCGAAATGTGTTTTCAGCTTATTGAATTTTAGCCCATCTCCCGAATGAAGTGATGTCTACAACCGAGCCAGCGAATGGAGTTGGTTTTGCATGTGCAAAAAATACATTCAAGGCAGCAGCGTATATTGAAAATTCAGGATTTACCTACATAGCATTTTAAGGTTTTTAAAGCTGCATTCTCGCATCACATCCAATATTTTGTTACAATTTGTTTTATTTTGTTCTTACACATTATGCAGCTATACACCCCAAAAATCTGCGAAACTTTACCCCCTATCAATATTTGTGCATGCGGTATCTATAAGAGCTTATTATCTATTATTGTCATTCCCCTATTATCTCGATCCTTTTATTACATGCCCTTCCATGTAACCATCTATTCTATTCCAGCTGGATGTGGGAGCGTGTCCAGGCGTCAACTATTTGGAACACGTGCAGGCACGCGTGTCGCTATCTGCTGCAAGACGAGGAGACTTGCGTATCGTCCTGACCTCGCCTGCAGGGACAAAGGTCACTCTGCTTGCGCCCAGGTATGTATACAATGGTATGGTGTGTTGATGATAGGTAAAGTAATTGTTAAGCAAATCGACTACCGACTTACCTACATTCAAATCACAACTGTAATTCTTTGACAGTTGTATGAAATGATTTAGTACTCTTTGCACATTATTATTTTGTTTTAATTTCATTGATGCGGTGTTAGGATCCGTGATCCCGGAAAATGACTCCTGCGCTACAGTTCTTTAAGTACCTACAGGTTGGTCCAAGGTGCCAACTGAACGTTTTAAATTATTTTAAATTTTCTAAAATAAAACATTTAAAATAAGTAATAACGTTTAATGAAATTAAAATATGTTCACAAAATGAATACGCCAAACCGTTTATGTGTGTTAAATTCATGTCATCATTAAAGCGGCACGCTGCATTGATAGATGTATCAAGGCAAAATCGCCTGTATTAAGTAAAAAACACTTTTCTGTTATAAGCTGCTTAAGTTACGTCGAAATCAACAAAGCACAAGAACACAAAGTTCTAAAAACTGAGGAAAAAAAACACGAAAGTCCATTTCCAAGTACCTCAGTTTGAAAATACAATTACTATCGTACTTTCATACAGTTGAGAAATAATAACTTAGCGCCTTCCGGTTTTCCGAACAAATGTGTGACATATGAATGCGAATATTGCGTCTTTACGTAACCAATCGCTTTGGTTAGCACACGGTTGAGAGTAGGAATTTAAAGAATTTTTAAGGAAAAACTGATGTTTTGCGATCTTTCTTCTTGTTGTCACATAAAACGACTCCCTTCCATTGTTCGGTATCACAAATTCTTAACTCTTGTCGACATTTTCTGGATTTAGTGGCACATCAAAAGCCTGTCTTTAAAAATCATAACGCAACCAAAAGGACACCGAGGCCCGTTTACGCTAATAGCTCTGTTTCCGTCAATTATTTGACGAAGACGGAGACAGAACGTTGTTTTAATTACGTTTAAAGACGCATTTAGTGATTGATTTGTGGTGCAAGCGAGCCGGAATGTTGAAACAAAGTACCTAAACTTCTTCTTAACCCACTATAGCAACATTCGGTTTGATCCAGTTCGTTCTATATAAGTGTTATTACTCTATAGATTGCCTCTGACAGTAATTGAGGAATAATGGTTCCAGTACACAATGGCTCTCGCATTGTCAGCTTTACAGCGGCCATTGAACGGGCAAGATGTAGGCACGGTCGATGTAGAATTTACATGGTGACTCTTTGAAATGATAGTGTAAAGCTAAAACTGGAACTGTGTGAAATTGGGAAAATTGGTCAAAAGGAATGCTCGATTATGAAGAAGACATAAATATAGCAAATTCAATAGTTGAAAAAAAAAATCGCAAACATACAAATGCATACGAAAAGTTTAAGTACAGAACCTCCTTTTCAGAAGCCACTTAGAAATAATATATTACAGAGGATGATTAATTTATTTGTGAATAACCTATGACTTCGTTTCCTTCTACTTTTAGTACCAAAATAATACGTTGTAACATGAGAAACGCAAGCACAGCTTAATATCTAAATAACAGAATTTGGAATTACCTTCGACTTTCCTAGTAAAACAATGTGCAGCACCCCAATTGCTTATATCATATATTGCTAATCCAATGGTCGAAGTCTGCTCGATAACGTAAATAACGCAATGGATGTTGTTGAACTGTCAAAGTGACATCCATTGCTACTGTTAATATGTTACGCAATTACTACGCTGGATTTAATCCTTATAAAGAGAAGTCGCTTGATGGAAAAATACTGACCGATATTTCTGGCAAATACACACATCAAAAGTGTCTAGGGATCAACATATATTTTTGCAATAACTTTTCTCCTGATTGATATTAATTAAAATTTTCTTTAAGGATTCATCAAATAAAGTGTTTTCGTTTGTCACAGTAACGATAAACCAAGTCACCTTTGCATTAATAAAGAAATTTGCCATTTTCCTAATAAAGGGATTTTTGACATTTGAACCACTAACACAAAAGTTCGAAAAAAAGACTGAAATAACAGTTTTCTTTAAAATTTTATTGGGTAACTTAAACAATTAATAATCCGTGTTTCTACCGCGAACACTAACAACACAAGAACATCGGTTTGGCATACTCAAAATGAGTTCATCCAAATCACGCTGTGGAATGGCCGCCCATGTTCGTTGCAACAACAAAAAAAGGTCTTCTTGCGACTGGATACCCTCCATATTCGGCAGAGCTCTTCTCTGTAGCATATCCCATGCATGCTCAATCGGGTTCAAGTCTGGCGACTGAGCAGGCCAGGGCAGGACATTGATGCTAGCTGCGGCGAGAGTCTGTCTTACAACTCTTGCGGTGTGCGGTCGTGCATTATCATGCATTAACTGAAATAAGGGACCGATTTGCACTTGTAGAGGAACGATGACGTCTGATACAATCGTCTCAGCATAAATTTGAGCGTTGAGGTTGCCTCTGATCCAAATCAACTCAGTTCTTCCGCCGATCCAAATACCCGCCCATACCATGATGGTTACACCACTATAAGGATGGACTTCCTGGCAGGATTTTAATCGCTGTTGGCGTCCAGGGGTTCTCCAGTGTCGTATACGTCTTGTATCCGGTCTCATACCAAAACGAGACTCATCAGAAAAGCACACGAAACGCCATTGTTCTTCTGCCCAATTTCTGTGTTCAAGAGCCCATTGATATCGAATCCTACGATTGTGCATTGCTATAGGTGGTACCCGTAGCGGTCTTCGGGAATGAAGGTTCACTTCATGCAAGCGGTTTCTGACTGTTTGGTCGCTAATTAAGTTCCCTGAAGAGTGATGAAGCCTCACGGCTAACATCATGGCGGTTATTGTTGGAGCTCTTCGAGTTAAGATTTGAATGTATCGGTCTTGTCTCCGTGTGGTGCAGCGATACCGTCCTCCATGGCGCTCAGCCACGGTACCAGTGCTTCGGTAACGTGTCCAAAGTCGACTGATAACACTCTGACTTGTATTCAGAGCTAAAGCCACAGTACGTTGCCGGGAACCAGCTTCTATCATTCCCACGGCTCTGAGCATTTCTTCCCTGCTTAAATGACGTCGCCGCTCCATAATAACGTTGGTTTTAATCAGTAGTAGGGAAACAGTAGCACTAATAATGTCTTCAATGCGTTGTATGTTTTTATAGGGAAAATATTGACAGCTGATTTTCATCTTTTACTCGAATTTGATTTACAGTTCCTGATTCAAATTATGAAATGCACCAAAAAGGATCCATATAAATTTATAAAATCATAAATTTATTACAAAGCCACATCTCAATCTCAAGAAATCCGCATAAAAATGCTTGATCCCTAGACACTTTTGATGTGTGTAGGTCAGTTTCAATTACTTCTAAACCTTGTGGTTTTCCAACACTAGAATCGTAGTCTAGTTTTCTCAATACCTCTTAGATTCGATTTTGCCCCTATATTCATGTCTCTTTAATGTGTTTCAAAGCTAGTAGTGGTACTGAAGCCAAACGTTTATCGAACGGCTACCAGGAACCGTTTGTCAAAGCATGAAACGACCTTTGTATTGGATGCTGCTTTAGTAGTTGGATTACTAAGGGGTAATCTCCACGAGCGAGAGAATCGTGGCGATATTATCGTCGTGGCACGTATTTCTATACACTCCCTTAGAATGTGTCTCCACACGGCGATATCGTCGCGGCGAAAATATTATGCCGCGATTCTCTCGCTCGTGAAGACTACCCCTAAGTGATTTCAGCCGGTATATCTGGTTTATAAAATAAAATATCAAACTCCAGTTAGACTGAAAGTCGACCCCAGCATAGCTGGGGGGAAAAGGCTCGGCAGACGATGATAATGACGAGTACCCTGCACGTCCATTCTAAAATTCTCAACGTGACAACTTAGGTGAAGTGAGCCTGAAATGAGCTGTCATTCCATTTAATGCTAGCGATTTACAGAATAAACCGGTAGGGATCGAAGACGAATGTGAATCTTCAAAATAATGACGAGTATGATATTTTATTTTCATTCAAATAGTTCAATACACTTTCTATAAGCATGTGATTTTCGATAGATCATAATTTTAAAATTACCATCATCAATTATTTATTATTATTATTTTGATCATTATTTTATTATTATTCTTATTCGGATAACCAACTGTTCAATACACAAAATTAATAAAAATATTCTCTGATCTGTTCAGAGTTAACCTACTGTTAATACATGCACTACACTCTCAAAGCTAATGCACGACGCTATGGTGTGCTGTGACATGAAACAACGTGACCGCAAATACAAAATGCGCCATCTATTTAGTTTCAAATAGACGTGATAATGTTTTGCTACGTCAATTATTGTTTACCTTCCAAGTTTTATGTTCGTGTAAAACGTTATTAAAGCTAACATGCAAGGTAACTGAACAACATTAGGATGTTTATTCTGTGTTAAATAAATATTTCTGTAGACTGTGTGTATTTTCTACTGAATTTTCTGTTTTTCATTTGCTCAATTAGTAAAAAATATTCCGTTTCTCTTCCCAACAAAGAACATTCAGGCTGCACAATTAATCATATACAGTGTGTTGTTAGTTGTTCACTTTATTAAAGCCGACACAAGACGCTAACTAGCGCTCGCACTGGGTGTAATTAGTCGGTTAATTTTCCGGCAGGCCGCACGACTCGTCCCGCGCCGGCTTCAACTCGTGGCCTTTCATGTCCGTGCACATGTGGGGCGAGTCGCCGCTGGGCTTCTGGCGGCTCGAAGTCACCAACGAGGGACGATATATGGGTAAGCTAAATGACATTATACAGAGTGTGTTTTCAACAGGGACGAAATTTTACAGGGGAATTGTGGTACTAAACTACTAACTCAATCATCGTGACTGCTATCCTAACTTAGATTTAAATATGAATATTTATTATATATTACATAGTGAACTATGTACCTATACAAGAAGAAACCTACTAAATAGTAGGTACTCGTACATGCTTTAATTAATCTTGAATAACAGAAACTCTGACTTTAATCCGCAAAGTTTTTATGGCCGCATTTATAACGAATGGCTTGTCACAAAAGTCGGCGGTCTGGAAATTTTAAAGGCCCGAGAAGGGCTTAAGACGACAGCACAAGAGATTGTTTATTCAGCTCAACTACTTATCATTCTATTGAGCAAAAAGATTTCACTAATCCTCGGTAGCTGAAACACAAACACGCTGAATAAAATGTGAATCAATATCTGTTTGTTCAATTCCACGTCATAGGGCGAGCAACGTTGCAAGATTGGTCTTTAACTTTATATGGAACTAGCACGCCTGCTGCTAAAAACGATCCCATACCGTTGCGGAATCCAGTTATACGCAACAAGGGCAACGCAACCCGACCCATAGTGGTGCAGTCGGGCCGCAAAAACAATAGAGGAAAGCCCGTACCGATCGTTCCTACCTACACCGTGGGGCTGGTGAAACGGAAAAAGAATAAGAATTCAAAGAATCCGAATAGGAATTCGCAGAAGTCGAAACAGAGCCGGCCGGCGACGCGTTCGCCGATAGAGAGCACGACGGCCAAGGTGACGACGTCGACTGCGGCGGACCTGAGTCTGAACCTGCGCGCGGACTTGGGGGACCCGCTGGCGGACGCGCGCGGGCGCAAGATGTCGAGCCTGTTCGAGCAGTACCCCAAGATACAGCGCATATACCCCGCGCCGCTACAAGCCCACGGTACCGCCATGCATGTCGTGTCCGTGTTTTGCCCCGACAGTTTATTTTCGCCGCCTAGTTTGAACCTGCACGTCAATTACCTTTGTTCCAGACTCTTCGCCGCTCTTTGCATGTCATGTTTTTGCATTGTTTACATTTTTATTTTGTAGCGGAACTTTAGTTAATGAAACAGTTTTCGGTTTTAATTGAATTGTATTTTTCATGACGTAGACAGTGATGGTTATTTTCAATTGTGTGAATTTTGAGTTTATTTTTTTTACTGTTGTTGTCGTTACTGCCCATCAAGCCCAATTTTCTTTTTTTTTCTTTTGCTAGTATCGTATTCACGCTTTGTGTATAACTGCGTAATAACAACAATTAGAGCTTTAATTGTAGAACACCATCAGTACTGAAATGTTATTCAAAATTTCTACGTATTAAAATGACATAATTTCTGCAGCGGGTCCACTGACCCAATGGGAGCTGATATTCTACGGTACGGAAACGCCGCCTCAAGAGTATGACGCGTCTCCTGAGACGAACTCACTGAATGGCGGAGCGGCCGCGGGCGGGGTGTTGACACCTCCAGAGGTACCATCTGGTGGAGGAGGCGTGACGTCATGGAGTGGAGCGAGCGAGCCTGCCGAGTCCGTGGAAGAAGTGCGACAGAATGCGCTAGACGACGACCTCACGCTCGTCTGGCATTCGCACACGGTGAGTCTGAACTCTGTTTGTTGTTTAATCTGTGCAAACAAATCCTTGTTTCATATTTTGTTTCGTCTGTTTGAGTAAAGTTTGTTTTGGAACTACAGTAGCGTATTTTGCAGTACATAATAGTAATTACAAATTCGTATATGGACAAGTAAATATAATTTAAATTCGAACCTTAGGACCAATTATTATGAAAGATTATCTAAAACAAACAAAATCAATCGTAATATCGAAACCGTCTATCTTACCTACATATTATCTATTCATATGATGGCACACTGCATTGTCCTCATATTATTGTTAGACCGTGTTCAAACATTTGGACTTATGTCAAGAACAAGACAATAGCGATGTGTGGTATTATTGTTTTAAACACCTGTGTGCCACAGTGTAAACACCGGATTGAATTAGACCGGCGTTCACTGAACGCTTGGTAGCAAGAGACGAGGCTAAAAATACTTTATTATTTTTAAGATCAATCAAAAAAAAGCCCAAAACGTCTTGGGCACAACAATGAAAACAGAAATTCGAAACGTAACGAAAAAATGGACTTTTTTCATTATTAATTTTTTTGTTCGGCGCGGGCTTGAGCTTAATGTAAATTCCAAGAAATGAAAATGAAGTGCTCACATAAACTGTCTAAGAGTATTCAAACTTAAAATAAATGGCAATGTCTTTACAACACTTCAAACTGTTATCACGGACCGTTTACAATACAGTCAAATAAAATAAAATTTTATTCGCGTACAAAATGTGTCTCTTACTCTCTCTATACTCTTGGTATATACAGTAAAAAAAATTACACACATTTGAATCTTTGTTATAGAAGTGGCGAAAAATAACAATGGTCAAAACTTGGCGTGAAAATGGGTGTGAATGGGGTCTTAATTATTGGGGTTTCATAAATATTCGTAACAGTCTAAGCTGAACACCATTTTACAAACAGAATGGGAGGAATAATCTTTCGCGCTTTCGAAATGCCTAATAAAAAAGACTAAAGCAACAGACTCTTGCGTAACACTCAAAATTAAAAACCGTTTCAAAAAAACCATTGCTTCGTTTTGTTTGCTATGCATCTGCTTGACAACAAGAATAACGTAGTTAATATTTTTGAATACACAAAAATAAAGCAGTGGTCGCTACTTGTTAGCGATTTGCCGTAGTAGCAATCATGATCAGTCTCCCAAACGCATACAATTGATCTCTTCTGTAAAAATCTCACCTTGAAAACTTTGGTTTGACAGCTTACTTCAACTAAGTTTTCAAGGCGATTTTAATATAATTTCAACGTGAAATCAGTTGTTGAGACAGAACTACAGAACATAACAGGCAGGCATGTCGTGGATAAGTCAATCCGCTGTACCGTGACTGTCCATCGGCTCGACTAATTGGCTAATGTATCCTTGCTGCGGGCGTTAGATTTGCTAATGCAGCACAGTATGTTATCGGCCTAATTTAACGGTTGATTCTATTCGCCAATCAGTACTGCTGCTTCTACATTTTTTATATCGACAAGTTGATTGGACAACAAGTGGAATAAAGGTTGCGAAAAAGCCTTTTAACTGATCGAAAAAAGGGGTTTTCATGGGCAAATATTTGAACACACTGCGAAACGAAGGGGCTAGTGGGTAAATAATAACCGCGGCACGGGTCAATCGAAGGTTAAGCTACGCTTGCCGCGGTCAGTTACATTAATTACATATCGAGACCTCTCCGTGCCTCGGATATCACATCAAACCTTTGGTCCTGGCTGTCATTTATAGATCTTTGACAGTCGTTACGGGTAGTGAGAAGGCCAAAAGTCTGACAACCAATCTTACCAAGGGGTATCGTACATGGGATGTGGAGGTCAGATAGACAATCGCACCATATAAAATGCTGGTATCCTGCTGCATCCGATTAGACTGGAAGCCGACCCCAACATAGTTGGGAAAAGGCTAGGCAGATTGATTTGACTGCGAATTTAACATTAACGAGGTCATACATTTCTCTCCTCCTATTCCCATCTTTGTGGCCTTTAGTAGATAACCAGATAGGTTCTAAGTTTCCATACTTCATATTCTTGCCATCAGACCTCCACAACCCAAGGACCTTGTCTTCATTTAATAATTCGTCGAATGAGACGCAGAAACCAAGAATTTATTAATGTAGTCATACCTTTAGGCGCTCCAATTATCGGCGTCGTGGAGCTGACAGTTTCCTTTAACCGAAACACGTCATATTTAGGACCAAAATGGGAAGCACGAAGGCTGTTGTTCCCTTGACACCCATTCACCAAAAAGCAACAGCTACATTGTATTCAAGCCCTTGTCTGGGACTCTATTATTAATAGAGGAATACCAAGATAAGCAGAAAATACGTGCGAAATTTATATATTTATAGCATGGAAGATTTACAGGCTGTAAAATCCGTAACATAAAATAGAATAGCCCTGTGCCAAACCACGAATGCCTACATGGTAGAAATAATTAATTAACCAAGATGAGATAAACAATAAAGCAACATAAAATATATCAAAGAGCAGAATTAGCCATCAAAATTAAATCAAACCAGAAAACAGTAGTGTACCTTAGTGTTGATAACGATGTTGATTAGATGTTGCATATCTTGCAGGAGAAAAGAGGACAAATTAAATCAGTAAATACGGTTACACGGATATGATTAGATGTTGCCGAGGGAAAACAAAGGTGCTAAATAAACACATTTATTCAGGTAGACACGAAACAATTTTCGCTCATCCCCATTGTGTCTTACAGATTTACAGCCCCTGCAGCAATCTGGAGTAACGATTCTTATATTCGATCATTTATTTTTAGTCAATATTCGCAACCTAAACAAAAATAAACCTCGTCCTTTTTGTGGGATAACTGCGTACAATTCACGTATTCGATCATTAAACTATCCGATTACTTTACTTCTTACACAGGTTTCCAAGAGCTCATCTGATATTAGGTTCTAAGAAAAGAAAATATAGTGGGGCGAGGTCCTTTTTTACTTTCTCCCTAAAACCCAAAACAACTACCTAAAGTCTTCTAAAGAATGAGATACTGAATCCCAATTTAGATAAAATATCGTCAAATAATGAATTCTGTGAAACGTCTGAGACATCTTTAAAAAACCGGCCAAGTGCGAGTCTGGCTCGCACACGAAGGGTTCCGTACCACAAGGCAAACAATGCCGAAAAAAACACGTTTCGTGTTTAATTTTTATTAATTTTCTATATTAAATTTATTATTTGTTGTTATAGCGGCAATAGAAATATACACTGAGAATTGCAACTGTCAACCTATTACGGTTCATGGGATTCAGCCCGCTAACAGACAGATAGACGGACAGCGGAGGCTTAGTAATAGGGTTCCGTTGGCATCCTTTGGGTACAGAACCCAAAAAAGAATTGACCAGCGTTGTCTTTCGAGTCTCATGATAAATGCCACTACACTACACTTAATACTGCTGTTATGATTTATTTCTACTTCGAAGATTGTTAGTCCTAGACTATTTATTAGGTAGGAAAACTACTGCGTTTGTATCTAGGCTACCCTCACGCGATTCAGAAATTTACACTTTTCGCTATTATAGAAACACCAGTTTGAACTCATCAAGTCATTGCCACCTCGTGATAACACCTGATGTTTATAATAAAATTCCTTCATATCTGAGTGTGATAGCGGACAGGTATGACTGTCCGTTATTCAAAAATTGTATGCGTTTATGTGTGAACTAACATAGTTTTAAGCATTATTTTTATTACTAACAAAATGGATCATGTTGTCTGAAATATAAATAAATAATATACTTATAATAAAACAGTAAAAGCCAAAACAGCAAAAATTGCTACGAGGTGTTAACGAGTCTGATGCCGAAAATTTTTTTTTTTTACTTTTTGTTCGTTTGTCTGTTTGCCTGGACGTATGTTCCGGAATGGAACAAAAACGGCTGATCGAATTTGGATGAAATTTGGCACACAGATAGTTTATAACCTGGATTTACACATAGGGTACTTTTAACCAATATAGTACGATCTCGTGGAATATTTTTCACCATCCACGCGGGAGAAGCCCCGGGCAAAAGCTAGTACTAGATATACAGTTATTACGTTATTTGATAAACGAGATACGATGATGAAATGAGAAACTTTATGGAGATTGTTGTTCTCTTTAGTGTATAATGAAAGATATTTTCTTGAACAAATTGTAGCAAGGACCAGACGAGTCTGTCTGAGTGAAAATATTAAGAATTTAGTTCATGTATTTACCATCCAGTCATTTTGTGAAGATTGTGTTTCATAGAAATTGTACAATTAAAGTCTTTTAGTAATTCGTCAAGGATTTGTTCGCACAATGTATTTTTTTTTGTTTAAGTTATTTTAAATAAATAGACAAATCTGGTTAACTTCAGTGTTTTTATAATTTAAAATTAAAGAGAGAACATTTTATACTATGGACCCTTGTTACGTATGATATATTATGATAAGCACATGAAAAAAATACCTCTACAAATTCTACGCTTCGGGAAAAAAAAGTTTCATATGTATGTTAAAAAATATCTTCTTTTTTTGTTTATCTAAGTATTATTTAATCATAAATACACAACAATTACAATTTACACGCTAACTCTAAAATATATATTGTTTAGGTCCGCAAATAATGGCTTCAATGTATCTTTCCGTTCGACATAGATATATGGATCATGGTGAAAACCAACGAAGAATTCGGTAAAGTTTAATGTATGAAAAGTTTATGTTTATAACAAAATGTTAAATATTAAGTTCGTTTGAATCGTATTTATTTTGTAATTAAAATCTTAACATTTGAAGATTGTGCTTTTTACCAACTTAAATTGATGTAGTCCTGTTAATAATACGTTAATTGAAATCCTTCAATGTTCTTAGAATATTTTGTATAGAAATTGTTTCACTTCGTAATGTTAGATCTCAAATATATTTTTAGTAATTTATTTTATTTAATCAAGCCGCTATTGTATTACCAGACTTCACTTCATAGCGTATCAAACAGAATCTTCTTTGTACTTATTTATCAAAGTATCTCATGAAAGAATCCGTATTTCATTGAACATCCAAAATAAACTGTTTTCTTTTGAGACCTAACGAATCATTTATTATTTTACTAGATAAGTGAAGATAGTCCTCCCGAGACGGTGGACTCAGGCAGCGCGGGTCAGTACACAGGCAACGCGTCGGGGTGCGCGACGCATGCGCCACAGTCACTACACTGCCTAGGTTTGTGCCTCTTCATCATCATGTTAATGTCAGCGGCCGACGCGTTGCGTTTACAATCCTCAAGTATCAGTTCTCAACGCAGACAGCCCCATAGAGTAAGTAATCGCGATTGTGCACTAACTGCTAGCGGTAGGTTAGAGCTAAGCGTGGCGCGGCGCGCGCGGCTGGCGGCGCGGCCGGCGCGCGCGCCCTGCTGGCGGCGCCTGGCTGCGAGCTCTGTAACCGCGCTGGGTCCCTAGTACTGCGCCTGTGGCATTGTGATTTTAGTTAAATTTACCGGGTTTATATATAAGTACAAGCTGTTATTATTGATGTTTGTTTTAAGTTACGGTTATGCTGCTATCCGATCACAATGTGGGAAGTAGCGCTGTCCTACGTGCACCGATTCTGTCTGGGTCTTCCTATAATCTTCATGAATTAAGGCACATGTTTGGATTTTAACTTGTAAAAACTTCATGAAAAGTAAAACTTGCAGTGGCTATTGTAGAAATTAAACAAAACTACTTATAACAACGTCAACAAATTCCTGTTATTTTTTCATAATTTTCTCGTTCCTAGAAATAAATGCAGCTAATAAATTATGACATGTGCCATCGACACCATAGAAGAAAAATAATAATGACAGCCAAACAAATCAATTCAAGGCCAATTCTCGTAATTTAAAAAGTTCAAAAACAATCATCTCATCTCGGCGACAAACAAATGTCAAAAACTTGTAAAAATGTAGGGAAATTCGAGGTTTTTTTGACAGATCGAGACTAAGATCAGACTGTGAACGTTCTTAAAATTACTAGAATTGCCCCTCTGAAACGTTGCTCTGTTTCGTGGAGAAAGCTTCAAATAGGACCAGCTTTCAAAAGCTTTACAGCTTTGGCGGTAATCAAAGCCATGCGGCTATACAGGCAGTTACCTACACAGCCATACAGCTTTGACGGTATTGGGCGCTAGATTCATTGGAAATTCCATAATACTATTTGGCTTAGTCTTAATCCGTGCAAGTTTGACTGATTACTTGTTAAAAGGCTGTCTATTCAATTCGCAGCTACTAATATAGACTGAGAGCAGTGGTGCCCCCGTGGCAACGGCCCCGACATACGAGTTGTAGGTCGTGATTTCGAAGAAAGACATGCGCTTTACTTTGTGTAAATAATTGAATCACTACTGCTCTCAAACTGGTGAAGGAAAACATTGTGAGGAAACCGGCATGTCCTAGAACCAAAAATTCGAAGACATGTGACATCTACCAACCCGCACTGGGCACGTGTGGTAGACTATAGCCCACTCCCTCTCGAAGAGAGGAGGCCTGTGTCCCAGCAGTGGGAACAATATAGCCTGATCATACTAATATAGACGCCTCTTCACCAATTATGGTTTTAGGGTATTCTTGAATTGAGCATAGAGATACTGCTTGACGTTTTCCGCTATTCTCTCAACTGTTCAGCTCAACTGATCAACTGTCAAGTGATACCTGACTTAAATTCAAGTTCAAACCTTTCCTAAAGTATCGATCTATATTCTATACTGATGTGTTCAGACAACCAGACAAAATCGGCGAGCGTACGGCCAAACTTATGTTAGAATGTTTACCAATAGTTAGCAAATAATGCCGCGTCTCGTACCTACATAGACTTCGTACTTAAGGTTTACGTACTGTTCGTTATGGATCTATTGTACCTACTAGTTAACAGTTTCTGTTGTTATTATGTTAAGTCCAAACGTTTGAGAAAACAAGTCAACATTACCTAGCCTTCTACTCAACTATGTTTGTTGGGTCGGGGTTTCAGAAAACTATTACCGACATACAAGTAGATATAATAAAGCAAAATATAAACTTGATAAAAATAAGGACCAAACGGAAAGATCAAAAGATCTGGGTGTACTCCCTAGTAAAGGATACCTATTTCCGATATTTTTCAAAGAACGAAGAATTCAGTAACTCCGATTTCTGATAGCCTCTTAATATATGTATTATGATTGGTAGATCGAAATAACAACAGCCGATCAAAGCACATGACATGTTATTTGCCAACAAGTAAAATCGATGCTTTCAGAAAACGAGAAACGAGGGAAAGGTTACATGTATAATTTATATTTAGTTTAAAGTTAAGTACTGGAAATTGTTTATTTTTTGCGTCTGGACTTGATATTTTAACATTCCTCCCTAAAAACATGGGGACAATAATATCACACTTTCAAATGGACAGCTAAAATGACATAAATGTAATTCTCTATCTGTTACTATTTAAGTATGTATGTTCATTTGTATAAAAAATCATCACTTTATTGGCAAAAATATTAATGAAGAGCTAGTGAACAAGTGCAATTACGTATAATAATGTATAATTACGATATCAAGTCGAGAACGTCCATTTTTCACGAGTAATTGCAAAGAGTAATTGAGTTTGAGTGAACAATGTATAGTTTTCTTAAAATCAATACGTAAGACTGTGTTCACACCAAAACGTATAGTCAGCTGCCGACTGTGAGCGGCTAGTTCGAAAAACAACTTCAGCTACCGATTGACTGTGTTTTGTTTTTCATACATTATCACAGCCCGCAGCTGACTATACGTTTGGTGTAAATGTAGCCTTACCCTAATATCTATGTGTTGTTATAAACTTAAGCCCATTTTACGTAAGTACTTATTTTGCACTGTGACCAAAATTTTATTAATTTAGATATTGGTTTTTGATATTTAAATTACTCACAGTACAATTTTTTTTTTTTGTAAAATCGCCCTAGTTCACTGTGCAACTCGAATTTTCACTGAAAACGTATCGGTCTACGTTGAAATATGAAAATTATACCAAATGTTAGCGCATTTACTATAGCCCTTCACGTGTTTATAACATAATTTATTTATTAATGAATATATTTAGATACTATATTAAAGTAATAGAATAAATTTATTTTAGAAGTAAATCATGTTCTGATTTATTTTAGGCATCGTTTTGGCGATATTTTTCAGAGAATTGTTGCTTTATCATGTTGTAGAGTTGTTTGCAGCTACATATTTCTATTTTGTTTATTCATCGACAAACAAATGAATATTTTGAAATTGTTTCCTATATTAATGAAAAATACATGTCTACACAGAGTGGCAAGGCATGTATGGTTATAGTTTGCGCGGCTATATTCCTTCCGCCCAGTATTTGTTGAAATGAAAAAATCGCCTTTACGTATGTTTGAACAGGAATACATATCTTTTATAATAAGTTTCGTGTTTAAATTGTCCTTATTCTCATCTACGTGTTTGTCGTAGCATAATTAGGAGCTGTCACGCCATCGATCATGATTATCAAAGCGTTTAGACACGTCGGGAACATGATTGTGATTAGAGTCACATTGAATTTAATAAGCGATATCGAACCGGTGTACGTGTCAGCGTTATGTGTGGGGTTTATACGAAAATTATTACTTGGTGTTACGTTATTATTTTTTCCTTTGAACCTATGAAATTAAAGCCGATTATTGGAATATATTCCATTTTACTTTGTTATTTTTTAATCCACTCGCTTTTATTTGAATGGAAAGGCTACTTATTTAATTTTTCTGAGTCCGATCAGCTTTTAAATTAAAAATGCTACGATAAACACTACATAAAATGAATGTAGTTTTCATGTATTTGGACGTAACTTGTAGGTTTAACATAATTGCATATTGTGGTTGTGATCATAGCAAAGATTGCCAATCCATATAGCATAGAACAATATAATGATAATTGTAAATAATAAGTAGGTATGTATCGATATAAATAAATTTGGAGACTTGTACAAATTTGCTCACAAACCTGTAAATTGAAAACGACTGAACGTTCATGATTTCTCATCGACTGGTAGGAAAATTATCGTAATTTTAATATAATAGATAAGTATCTAGAATACTTCTCCATAATTACTTCTGACACTTCATTTTCTACAGATAACAAGTCGAAATGAATTTTTGTTTACTGCTCGATGGACATCATCAAAAAGGCTCATTTTTTATAATAGTTGTGTAAAATGTAAAATTGTTCACCGATTTCGAAGTTAAGTAGCAGCCCAATGAACTGTAATGTAAATGTTGAAGCATAATTTGTATATATTGAATCTAATGTGAACGGGAAATAATAAAAACAATCTTTTATTACAAAATTTATTAAGGTTTTCATTTTGACGTCGATATTGTATAGTGTCTTGTCTCTGATGATAGTTATAAGCAGTTAGTCGCATTACGTGTTGTTATAAGAAAACAAACTGTGTTTCATTAGATTTATTTTGTTTATTTTTATTACATTTGTTTATTGCATGTTTCGCTTTGCTTAGACTAAGCTAGCTTGTGAGCACCGCAAACCACGCTTAATTTATTTCACATGTCAATTAAGATATGCACTGGCACAATTTTGTCAAATATTTTTTTATTTTTTCTCACCTCTCATTTGCGTCACATGAAATTAAACTTTATTTTTCTGTCTGATTTCATTTAATTTTGTGCACGTCTCTTTGCATGTTTACTTCTATTTTAACATTCGTTTGTTTTCATCAACTGTATGATTCGACAAAGTATGTATGACCAAAATTATTTGAGATCAGTGACAAGATTCTATGTTACCTTTCCAAAGTTTTCCAAAACTTGCTTCCCTCTCTGTGAACTGACATCGAGTCTCTCGGACGCGCATCAGCATCATTTGGCAAGAGATCGCAAGCTGCATGGACGCTGGAAAAGGTGCTGGGTGGTGAAGGACTGTCGCTCTGTTGTTTCATGTAATTAAATACTTTTGTTCTCTTTCTTTCACTAGAGTGCGCGAAGGGCTTGCATTTGTACTCCGGTCGATGCTACAAACGTTGTCCAGACGGTACGTATGCCAGTGAGATTACAATGGAAAGGAGCTCAAGAAGACGTAACCTAACTTATTATTCCGAAGGGGCCATAATCAAAAGACAGTACGCCGACGCCCCTAAGCAGACCGCGTTAGAAGCTTTAGATATGGAGTCTGCAGCTAACGGGAGCGACGCTAAGCCCCCACTCACGTGCCTCCCGTGTCATTACACATGCGCCTCCTGCGTGGGCCCTCACAACAATCAATGTTTGTCTTGTTTAGACGATGCTCAACTCTTCAACTTAACAGATACCGAACCTAAATACTACTGTTACCAGAACACGGTACTGTCGCAAATAAAGGACGCTAATTGGCATTATAGGCTGAACGTTGCTCTTGTTGTCGTCTTGTTCGTAGTCAGTTCTGCCTGTTTGTACTTCATGTTATCGTGTGTCGCGAAGAGGTACTGTTGCGGCGGGTATTACAAACCAAATGTAGTCTATAATAAGTTGGCTGTAGATGATAAATTGCAGAGTGCGATGGAGGTCGAGGAAGAGATACATAAGGCATTAAAGGATTTTAGCGAAAGCGAGTCAGATGACGACTTGAATTTATAGCAATTGTTAACATTCCAACCTAAGTATTATGAACTCATCGAACATGTGACCGTTAGTGATTAGGGGATTCGAAAACAGATGCAGGGCTCGTGTTGTGATATTTATCATTCGGTTGTCACAATTTTTTAGTTTTTTATGAATCTTAGTATTAGTTCAATGACATTTTAATTCGTACAAACATTGAGGTTATTTTGAAATTATTCCAAAGAGCTGTTATAACTCTTGAAAATTATTCTAATTCTGTTCCTTTATCTTTTCGGGTTTCTTTAAACGCAGTTCTTTTTGAATATTGGTTGTGTCTATTTTTTTATTTGTATTTTATATTTAAATTTTCTTTTTTTCTTAAGTAATTTAGATTATGAAGCAAAATAAAGTATTATGAAACATTCCATTCCAAAAATAATGATAAAATCTTATGATCCTTAAAAATATTTTAGATCCCCATAGCCTTCGTACATTAAGGGCTTGGGGGCGCTATTATTATTTCTAAAAGGGGCGACAATTCCCCCCCGTCAAGATGGCGATATTTCGTATATTGAAGTAATTGAATTTGCTCAAATTCTTACTTATTTCTCTTTATTTTCTTTTCTAACGTAGTTTTAAGACTTGAGATTCGCTCAGACTCAAAATAATTTTAATTTCGATGGTTTAGTTATATTTTCTTTTTATTCGTAAGATCGTCAAAATAATCGCATAATATTAGCTTAGATGTATTTGCTCAAGATGCCATTCTGTTTGTGTGTACCAAGCCCGTTTGGTATTGTGTAAATATTTGTATGTAAATAAATGAGTTCCTATTTTCATATGCTGTTTTATTAAAATGCTTTCTACAACTCAAACTACGCAATGCATGGGTAGCTGTTTGATAACCTACGCTTAAATTAAAGTTGGTAAATTAAGTAGGTATGAACAGATGATTATGAATAGTGTAGGTAGGTATTTTGGATTTCAGAGAGCAGCGGATTTTTTTTAACGAAAAAGGTATTTACATCTACTTTTAAAAGTAAGTAATTAATGCACACAAGGATAAAAACTTATCGCAAAAAAAAATTAAAACGCAAAACCGAAGTTTTGTAAATACCTACCAGAAAAACAAATAACATCACATAACGCCTGTAAAAGTGTCAATAGTTAAGTCCCATGCAATAGGGAGCGAGCCTATTGCCACCAACAATCCAGACTCAGGAGCGCTACTGAGAAATTCCAGATGGAAAACTCAATAAGACTAGTCGACCTGACCGAACCCAGGCCCCAGAAAAACCTGGATTCAAAAAAGGTGGCTTCGACCTCATCATCATCATCTGCTTAGCCTTTTCCTATGTTGGGGTCAGCTTCGAGTCCAACCGGATGCAGCTGAATTTATTACATGGAGCGACTGCCTATCTGACCTCCACAACCCAGTTACTGGGGTACAATATCCCTTGGTAAGACTGGTTGTCAGGTAGCTTCAACAATCGACCTATTGATATGATTTAAGTTGGCTATCAATACTGACACACCATGACCACTGTTATAACAACTCCTTAGGTACTAAAAAAAAACAACACAACCAAGATGATATATTTTCCACGAACTCACACCATTATTACGGAGATCCTTCGAAAACAAGCGCGTTCATCGAACGATCAATAAACCTAATATATTGGGTAATATAAGCCTTCAGTAAGGTGCCAGTATCAAAACCAAGTTACCCTATATCGTGGAGACGGTACTTATAAATGCTACTAAAACGCCTTTAGGGTACTTACTAAATACCAATTATGGGGCATCTGAATATGTCCTTGAGGGTTTTGGCTATCAACAATATGGAGCTGGTCTATTTGTTTTATTTGAAGAGTGGATGAAAGGTAAGACCAATGTTAGGAACAGACGCCAGCACATCAAGCTACTTGAAACTGTAAAATTTTCCCAATCAACCATGGACCTTATGCTTTAGCGATAAAGCTGAAAATGTATTAAAGAAATTTGACAGATTGTACCTATGATATGTTGGCGTCTGTACATTCGCCCCCATGTCTGTAGTAACCCTTCGACCTTGAGGTGACCTAGCGTAGTACGGAGTTTAAATAGAATAAGAAGCCAGTTTTTACTGGTTTTGTAGCTACTGCCAAAATAAAAGTAAAGATACTTTATTTTGCAAATATGGGTACATAGTTGGTATAGGGAAATAGGCCATTTTTTAGTCATGCAAGTTACAAAAATAAAAACTAATCCACTGAACTTTAACAAACAACAAAAAACAACTCAAAACTAAACATACCTAAGTCTTATTTTAAACATTATTCTATAAAATATACTCAAATTTTTTTTTCAGTAAATTATTCTATTACGCTATTGTTTGCGTTGACTGTCAAAAAGCTTCGAAGCCTTTTTTTAATAACGATTGCGGCAATTCTTTCCAACTTTAAGGTATTTTATCGTGTGGCGGACGTTGGCCTACGGTAGGTAAGTCGGAATTAAAATAGAATTGGTTTATGAAAAAGTCATGACAGATCCTATCTATAGGTTTGTGAATAAAGGCTAAAACAAAGAGGTGATGGCTTCTTTAAAGTCTTGACAGTCTGGGTGCACGTAGTGCTGCAAAGAGTCGGGTAGCGCCAGGTTTTTTTTTTTTAAATATTAATTTCTGGCCTTAGCTCATACACATGACCGACACGTGTCAACGATAGAGGCAAGTGCAGTCGTTGACGAGGGTCGACGGCTGCCGTCGACGCGTGTCGTTGGCAATTGCCTCTGCTGTTGACGAGTGTCGTTCGTGTGTATGAGCACTTAGTGGTCGTAGTAACAAAACTAAGTAAATATTGGTTTTTCTTTGTTTAAGTACCTAAGTTTAGGTTGATTGTTGAGAGACGTGGAACAGATTTGTTTTTGATATAAAGACCAAGAATGCAATTGATTCAAGTCGTTTCCAGTAAACAAACTACATCATAGTTTATCCCCCTGCCTTTGTCACGAGATGACTCAAGATTCATTCGAAAATACCAATAATTGCATAGAGGGGAGAAAAAATAATATATTTTCATTTCACCCTCACACATCGCTTATGTCGTACTTATGTACCGATTCCCCATCGTCTAAGTTCAATAATACTGCCCATTGTGCGCCGTCCAATTTATTATTCCGCTTAAATGGATCGCATTTTCATTATAATAAAAAGAACGAAACACTCCCCACGAACTGTTCGTTTCTTTAGTTCTCTTTAATGTTTGTGAATTACGCAAACTTCCAACTCTCTCGACGTCGAACTTAATTCCGATCTAATGAGCCTTAATTTTCCATTCAAAACTTCTGAACATTTTTTTTATTTATCAGAAAGTATTGCCGCAAATTGGATACAAGCTCCCAGAAAGTTGTTATAACAGAAATAATATTATAATGGAAACGTGCGAACATTATATCAACGACGTTGTAAATAATATAAAAGGAGATATAATTAGATCCGAACCTTTTGCATCCCTTCCATCTCATTTAATACCAATAATCGAATGAGGATTGGTTTCAAAGCTCCCTCGCGTTCTAAAAATGTGTCAACCGCATGACCTAATTCTTTTTCCTCATACAAAATCATAGTAAGTGAGACGGGGCGCGTCGGTACATCACATCTCACTCCATGATAACGTTAACAGCTCGTAAACTGTGTTTGTCCACTGCGTTACGACTCTACCGAGTTATAAAACAAACCATGTGAACCCTATCATAAAGCCCCTTTGCAGTCAGGGTTTTACGCTTTTTATCGACTATTGGATGGTCGACTGGGAAAACTAAACGAACGATCCAATCTCAGCTATCGAGATCTTTTCAAATACAACTGAAGTCTGCAAGTCAAAAGGGATAGTAATTTACATACGAGATTCGTACTGACTGGCATATCGTTACCTTTGTTGGGGAAAAGATTTTTTATCATACGTGCCTGCGCTTGGTCGTTACACTTGGAAAATATTTTTTCAAATGTTAAAATACGAGTTCATTTTACGGTATGGTATTATATTTCAAGGATGGGAGTGCATGCAAAGAGCCTCAACGAGTGATAATGCACACGTTGGTAGTTACCAAAGGTACATCGGATGACGTAAGCCTCGCTACTAAACGTACTGGCTAGTTATACTTTGCACCATGGCATGAATTAGTTAATATTATAACTCCGTTTCCAAGAAAACCAATCTTTTGTCGTAGTCAAAATACTTACAAATAAAAGGATTCAACAAACATCATAACAATATTTCCGATATATATTGCAATAATTATAAAAGCATATCAATCGTACCTATTTATTACAAAACAAACAAAAAAATAACGAGTAATGTAAATCGAGTCGGCTCCCGCATTTCCGCAGTTTCGTACAAAATAAATAATCACATCGTTTAAATAATCACATTAATGGGACTGAACACAATAGGTCTCAATGTTGGTGGAAAACAAATGAATATTGAATTGTTGTTGAAACAATAGCTTTTGAAGCGAATGAGTTTCGAGTACAGTCATCTTCCTCATCTCATTGATTGCTGGCAACATTAGGTACCAACGGTCTCTGAATCTAACTAACCAATATTGGTTAAACCGTCGAACTGAGGTCTCAGCACGAATAGTGGCGTCGACGTAACGTTAATTAAAAAAAAATACAACTGTAGCAAAATTTTTCCGAGAAGCACAATTGTTAGTCGTGCTAAACGAGTATTTTCAATTTTAAAATTATTCATGTCTACGTGACGTTTGCTCCGCCCGTTCATGCTGTTTGTGTGTGCCACAGGAATGAGCATGTTATGAATTGTAATGGTTAAAGGTATAACACATACCGCACTTCTACATTCAGTAGTCTTTAAAACAGTGTCTTATGTTGATGTCGATAAATAGTACATTACGATACATGTGGCTTAAGTAGACCATTACTGCACGGCGTGAAATTTTCTAAACGCTGTGCATTAATAGACTACTTAAGTCACGTATCGTCTACTATTTTATAGCTCGTGTGACCTAAGCCCTCACTTAACTAACGCTTTTCTGTGTAAAAAGAATTACTTAAAAGTCACAAAAAAATGTGCCTAATGAAATCAATTTCATTAGGTAAATTTTTGGTTTGTTTGTAGTTGCCTTAATATCTAAATAAACCAATACGTGGACATACGAACTGGGGATCAGAAATAAATTTCGAGGCCGAGTGCATTTGAATACGGTGATCACTGCCCAAATGGACTCGGTACTCCATAGGTTCAGTATATACTACTTGTAGGTATATGTAGATACACTCTTTAAATCGATCAGGATTTAAAAGTTTTACTTGATCATGTTTCATTATGGCATAAGTGCGAGATAGTCATTTAGGTTTTAGTTAGGCGTTTAATGTTTAACGGATAGGTAATTTAAACTCTAGGAAAACTGTCATCTTTTATTATTAAATTCTAGGAAAACTGTCATCTTATATTCACGTCCACAAAAATGGCGATAACTATCGTCAAACCAAAAAAAGCGTTCTTTCAAATTCCAATAAAAAAATGATGATCTGCCTAGCCTTTTCCCAACTATGTTGGGGTCGGCTTCCAGTCTAACCGGATGCAGCTGAATACCAGTATTATTATTTGACATACCTACCTATGTTACGTTAACCAACCGTTCGAAACAATCAGCCCTTAATCTATGCTTATTTTAGAATTACTTGTCTTTAAATCGAGAGACATGACAGTTGTTTATAAAATGCAAGTTTCTAAATATTATTAAAAAAAAAAAATTGATTTAGATTGATCAGTCAAAATTAACCAGATAGCCATTAAATATAGGACCACAGAGCTGATAATACTGCGTAGTACTTAACCTATCCGATCTATAAAGATATCAATCGACCCTTGTTTATACCAATAGACAAGGGTCCTAGATTGACACATATAGATATGTCTAGGTACTTCGTCTTCTGTCTGTGTGGATAAGACTAAGGATAATAACACACGGAGCTTTGCGACACCGCCAGACGTAGCGGTTTGCGGTCGGGCGGTTCAAAATCTTGGCTAACACTGCAGGTAATCCGTACCTACCTGTGCTATTCGAAGATTTTGATCCGTTCAACCGCGAACTGCGACAGCAGGTGACGCC
The DNA here is from genome assembly GCA_963669345.1 of Gortyna flavago. Taxonomy (NCBI): domain Eukaryota; kingdom Metazoa; phylum Arthropoda; class Insecta; order Lepidoptera; family Noctuidae; genus Gortyna; species Gortyna flavago. Next base: position 11,740,426 of record OY770140.1, read on the forward strand.
CTGCTAATCCGTGTGATGTTTGCCTTATCTAAACACTACCAACACTGACCTGCTTTCATAGTAAACACAGGCGAACTTTTGATCCGATCAACAAATTAGTTTATATTGCTACAGCTTACAACTACTTCGCTCACTTAATTACTGTATCACAGCTTAACCTACGGATATAATCACTCAAGCCGATATCGACCGACACTGTTCATCGCTGTAAGTCTTGTTTATCTTGTTTTAGTACTATCACGGTGAACTTAATTTTGGTCACAGGGTGTACCTACCTACAGTTGTTTCGGAACAAAATATTTACTTTGTTTTGGTCAAATAAATTGTATTCTGTTTTGTACCGATACGGAGGATACAATATTATGGAACAAAGGTTGTAGACGATAAAATGGTTCCTTGTCCGTGTATAGGTATAATATGTTACTGGCCAAACCCGATTCTAGAATGAACTAGTTTCGCCTAGGCCACGCTCGCTCTTGCATCCTATGTCGGCGGAGCCCCGCTTCGCGGGACTCCTATTTCTGTGTATAAGGTTTAAAGTAACCTAACATCGACAGACCGCAACCATGCAACCCGTGCAGGGAGAACTGGTTTGACCTAGGCAAACCAGTTCTATACATGTTTTTGGGGCTGACAGTACTAGGGCTAATTGATTGGTTTTATTCGTTTTCTCTAAAGTAAACATAGCGAACGATAGAGGAAATTAAAATGCACGGACAGGCAGTTTATATTGCGAACTGTACTGAATCTTTCGAGATTACATGAATAGGATATTGTTTTTGATCGAAGTTTTTGCTTCTCTAAAAACCTCTTTAAACCGTAGGGCATAAATAAACAAAGGCGTCTTTCGGTTTGACAATCACAGCATAACTCTCCATCGTGGCAAGAATCGAGCTGGAAAAGTGAAGATATTATGTCAGATTTTTACAACCTAAATAAATATGTCACCTTTAGGACAACGGAATGTTAAGATATTGGCGTATCATCAGCTATATATCAGCATCACAATTAGTTTTCACAGCCCGACAATTCAATAAAAGTCAGTGAACTAGAATTATAAATGTTAACCTAATTTTGTACATAGTATTTATGTGTGCAAGGTTTCTAAGCCGATCACCAATATTTGTAACCTTATGGTTAGTTTTGTATTGTGTGGTTAGCGTTGTTCAGCGAATTTTGTACTACCGAGTTGTGGACATTGTAGGTCATTGGGGTATATACCTATAACTTTCGAGGTTGGAATAATTGGAACTGGCAGTTTACATCCTATCCTATCCTATTTGGTCATATGACTGCCCCGTTGGTCTAGTAGTCGCAAGCGCGATTGATGAGCCTGAGGTCCTGGATTCAATTCCCAGGTCGAGCTTCTTAGTAACTGTTCGGAGTTTGGAAGTTGGCGGTGTGATACCCACTTGTGCACTTTAATATCTCTGGCGCCGAAGGCTAGTCTCGGTTGAGATTGGAACCCATAGCCGCAATACGGTCTGGAGGACTTTTATTACTTGGTCATATCCATTAAAGTATAACATATCCAAAGATGTGTTTAATCTCCTACATCAAGTGGAATCCGGGCTTGTTGCCAGTATCCTCTTCACAATAACCAATATGATATGGTATTATTCGCTTGCAACGATATTTTATAATAAAAACTTCACATTAAATCTTGCTCCGATAAATTATATCTGGTGCCAGAAACGGCGGCCAAGCGTCTTGTGTGTGCAGTTTTTATCGCTTTTTGCTTCGTTTAGCAGAAATCACGGGAAGATTCAACGTGACATAAAATATTTTATTTGAAACTGTGGATGTTTTGGTTTTAATTCTTAGGTATAAACTTTGTAGTAAAAGGGAGTAGTAATACTTATGATATATCTAAAATAATATTGCACCGGTTTTCAAAAACTTGTTGATTTGTGCCCATAATATTAGGTGTGCCACTGTATAATATTAGGTAAGGGTTTTAAAATCTAACTGAAAGCTATTAGCACATCTGCTGACTCTTTCGAGGCATATAAGGCTGGATCTGATGTGATGGTGTTTAATATAAGAATATTAGTAAGTAAATCGGATCACACACTGCAACGTGCCTTGCGACGGCGCGGCGCGCGGGAAACGGATTCAAATACCCCGGGTGCGTTTTTATTGAATTAGTATGTAAAAAATCAGGCGCTGTATCTGCGACCCGTCGTGTGGCGCGTTGTACTTAGTGGGTGATCCGCCTTACCTTTTTCTCAGAAGGTAAGTTAAGAACGACAGATCTATAACAGCTACTTGAAAAAAAATTTTTATTTGTTGCCGCGTCTGACCCAAACTTGTAGTTGAAAAAATTTTGGTAACTGAAAGAAAAAGAAAACATTTTTATTTACGTCTTGAAATGATAGAATTATATACCTACATATTTGTAAATAGCTCTTTCTTCAAAAAGAAAAGCAGGTCGTTGCCTAAGTATGTTCCAATAAATATATCTGAAAAGAGGATAAATATGTCGGTTTTTAGATACTTAGATGATGGATTACGCGCCGATACTGGGAATAAACAAAACTTCATTCATCTTGGATAGTATTCTCAGACTAAATATAATTCACGTGTATTTATTTATTTAAGTACTGGCAGTAGAATTCCTTGATGGATTCAATTTCAATTTGCTACGTCATCGTGCTCTTGATTTCTTGTTTGTTTCTTGTGCTATCTCTGGAGAATCTTTTTAGGAATAAAACAAAAGGAAAAGACAAATTCTTTGTTTTTTCTCAAGGTTGAAAGGGAGGCCATGCTAACGCGAGTTTTATCCTGGCAATTTATGTATCATACATAAATAGTTGCCAAAAGATCTTAGATACTGGGAAGCGTATTTGTAGGTCGGGAGAAATCGGGAGGATAGATTGTATTAATAAATATTAAAGAGAATGTATTACCAAGCAATTGGATATAATCTTATTCCTATTAGGTATATCTTATCTTAAACTGCTAGTAAAGTAAGGTCGCTATAGACCCATACCTTGGCTTGTACTGCCCCGTTGGTCTCGTGGTTGCAAGCGCGACTGCTGAGTATCGTTCTGTCGGGTCCTGGGTTCGATTCCCAGGTGGGGCAAAGTATTATTGGGTTTTTCCATTAGGAATTTCTTTGTAACAGCCCGGAGTTTGGAAGTAGGCGGTGTGATACCCCTGTCATTCGGAATCGGAATCTGCGCCTGATCTGTGCCGTGCCATCGGACTGTGAGAGTGAGGGAAGCAGTGGCGTAACTATAGGGTGGCATTGGGGCAAAATTCAACAGGCCCCCAGCCAGAGGGGGCCCCCGGCCCGAGAGGGCCATGAGCACAGGAGGATCCTAACATAAATTATAATTGCAACTTTTTTTGAAAATGTGCAACAAGATATCATTCAGGTTTCGAACATTTTGTAGATTTTTCCCATTGTTTCTCTATGTTTTTGGATAGGACCTCATGCTCAGCAGTAGCCTTTGCGACTACTAGACCAACGAAGCAGTCAAGTGTTACATTTTGTAGGAGAAAATATGAAATCTACGCAGAAGACGTCGCGGAAGAAGAGCTAGTAAAAAAAATAAAACTATAACGTTGGTTGAGCTTCTTTACATTGAGGGAGGGCCCCATCCCTTGATTTTGCCAAGGGCCCCAAACGTTATAGTTACGCCACTGGAGGGAAGGGAGAGTACACCTGTGCTGGCGCATGCACTTGTGCATTTTAATATCTCCCGCACCGAAGGCTAATCTGTTGAGATTGGTCGCCATGGCCGAAATACGGTCTGGAAGACTGTTATACCTTGGCTTTATTTCTTGCTTTTAGGTAAAAAAAATTGTAACATAATAAATGTTATGCTACAATATTTTTTTTTGTTGTGTTATGTAACCACGCCTGTAATTTCACAAAGGGTTAGGTTGGGTTACACATTTTGCCAGTTATGTTAAAACCCATGTACCAAATAGGGGGCGAGCCTATTGCCATGAACCGGGCCTAAATCCAGACTCTGGGCAGCTATTGAGAAATTCCAGATGGAAAAACCCAATAACACTTTGACCAACTCGGGAATCGAACTCAGGACCTCATGTTCAGCATATATAACGTTGCCACTGCTGGGACACGGGCCTCCTGGTTAGAGGGAGCGGGGCGTGATACACTATGCGGGCCCAGTTCGGGTTGGTAAATGTCACATGTCTTCGAATTTTTGGTCCTAAGACATGCTGGTTTCCTCACGATGTTTTCCTTCACCATTTTGAGAGCACTGGTTCTGGTGATGAATACACAAAGTAAACCGCCAGTCTGGGTTCGAACCAACGACAACAACGTAAGTCGCGTTACCAATTTGGTCCCGCTGCTCTCATATTTATGTTCAGCAGTAGGTACCGCTTGATAAAAATAGTGCTTAAGTTTTTTTACGTGCGTCTCAAAACTTCACTGACTATTCAGGAAGGTACCGTTTCAAGTTAATTTTAAACTAATACACATAAACAAACACACATGCATTATGGAATAACAACATTAAATAAGTAAGTTAAAGTCCGCGTATCGTACACATAACTTAAAAGTTGGTCCCACACAATAGAAGAGGCAGCACAATAAGCAAACAACATTAAAACTAGCTTTGTAAGTAAAACGAACTTATATATAGACTTGCTTTTCAATGAATAGTTTCGTTACTAACACCGTTTACAGTAGGTACGGTGGCGTCCAAAAATTTGTTGACAGTTTTTCACTTTAGCTGTGATGCCACATTATGATTTAAAATAAAAAAGTTTATTTTTATGATAAGTCAAAGGTAGTTGAATTCGTCAATAAAAACTTTATAGCAGTTCAAACATTTGGATCGCTAGAATTTTAAATCATAACGTAGTGTGTCAAAGCTGAAGTAGAAAAAATGTCAACTAACTTTAGCTGTGATTCCAAATTATGATGATTCAAAATAAAAAAGTTATCAGGTACTTGTGACGGATTACTTGTTTATTTTTATGATAAGTCAAATGTAGTTGAATTTGTCAATAAAAACGTTATAGCAGTTCCAACATTTGGATCACTACAATATGAAATCGTGGTGTGTCAAAACTAAAGTGGAAAAATGTCAACTAACTTTTGGAGGCCACTGCATCTACTTCGGCTAATTTTTTTATGTATAGTTGACCAAGTGGAGTTAAGCAGGACATTTAGTTAGACGAGGAGATGGCCGATGGAGTAAAGCTGTGACCGAATGGTAGCCAAGGTCAGGCAAAAGAAAACAGGGCTGTCGAAAAGCGCGTTGGGTTCATGTCGAGGAATCGCGGGAAACACCTGGATGAGGGATGTTCAACCAGTGCTAAGTATACCTAGCAGTGGTTGATTCCGGGCTGAAATGATGACGATGATGATAGTCTACCTCGTTTGGACAGACGCCAGCACATCAAATTACTACAATCTGTCAAATTTCTTTAATAGATTTTCAACAGTATCGCTTCATCATAAGGTTCAAGGTTTATTGGGATAATTTGACAGTTTCGGGTAGCTTGATGTACATGCTTTACCACCCTTATGTTGTATGTCACCTTGTCATAAACACGACTATCTGACAATTAGATTATTTCTACTGTAATAAAGATTCAATTTACTGGGAATTGTTGTCAAAAGTGTTACCCATAGTTGGAAAGAGGCTAGGCAGTTTGATTGTTGTGTGATATAAGCGTGGTTTTTTTAACCTGTATATTTTTTTTATCCTTGATAATGGGGACCTCACATAACATCTCTTGCGGGGCGGCTTAGCTCGGCCGCTTATGCTGTTAGAAAGATAACACAGTTAACAGATGTAGAAACTGCGCGTTTACTCTATTTTAGCTACTTTCACAGCATTATGTCGTACGGCATTTTACTATGGGGTCGAGCTGCTGACATTGAATCCATATTTATTTTGCAAAAGAGAGCTGTCAGAGCCATTTATAATCTACGTCGCCGCGAATCTCTCATGGAAATTTTTAAAGGGATTAATATTATGACGGTGCCTTGCCAATTCATTTATGAAAATGTTATGTATGTAAGAAAAAATCTACATCTTTTTAATAAAATAAGCGATAGACATAATTTTAATACTAGAAATAAAGATAAAATACATCAACCATTTTTCAGGTTAGCCAAAGTACATACATCTTTTATGGGGTACTGTGTTAAATGTTACAATAAAATACCTTGTGTCAATTTATTCTTTTTTTTTTTACTTTGTTTACTTTCTGTAATTACTCTTAACTCACATTCTGACTTATTACTTGTTAAATTTGTTATAATATTTTTTTTTTAAATAAAAATCTTTTACTTTTTCCATTTTTGTAAATATATGTGAGCACCATGTATCTATCAGATTATTAATTTATATGTCATGGTTTCATTTTTAATTCTTTTACCTATTGTGGTATAGTAATTTTATTTTAGGTGCATCGTCTTCACATATTATTTTATTATATAATTAATGCATGCAAAATATTGTAAAACATTTTAAAAGAGTAACGGTGGAGTTTCTTGCCCATTCTTCTCCATACGAAAACTACCTTTTGGAAGGGGCGACTAGAATCAATTCTATTTCATTGTAATTTTTGACGTTCAAAAGTGCCTTTTATGTGCCTATTTGAAATAAATGCTTTGACTTTGACTTTGACGTCAATTGGATGTTTCATACAATCATACAACTGTCAAATAATTACCGTGAATCTTTGTTTTTAATATACCTACGGATAATTTAAGCTACTTATGGTGAATTCCACCAAACTTTTATACCTAGAATAATTTGTATCCTGAGATTAAATTTTGAATTTTTGACAATTGTTTCGTAGTAGAACTCTCAGGGCTGATTTTACCAAAGTCAGATAACTTTTATTCTTGGAATAAAATTGACGACTGACAGTTCTAGTATGGACTAACTGTCAAAAATTCAATAATTATTCTCAGGATAAGACTTATTCTAGGTATAAAAGTTTCGTCGAATGCGCCCTCAGACGTCAACTTTATTCCACGGATAAAATATATCTGACTTTGGTGAAACCAGTCCATAGTCCATTAAGCATTTAGGTCAGTTAGGCAGACGGTATATTATGTAAAATAATAGTATTCAACTGCATCTGGCTACAATGCAAGCCGACCTCAATGCAGTTGGGAAAATGTTAGGCAGATTCAAATTGAGGCAATTAGTTTAAATAAAAATTTCGCTGACTTTACATATCGCATGCTTAATGGAACATTGACCCATTAGTAGATAGGTCAGAATTAATTCCGGATTTTTTTTTTACTCAGATATCATCATATTCAAATCAAATCACTTTTTTAATTTTATGCGTCAACAAGTAGAATATGTCCACATAGCGAGATCTTCTTTTGCGATATCTCAAAAATCGTCTGTTTTGAGTTATGTCAGTATAAAGCATGCGATATGTAAGTATATGTAGGTACTTATTTGTTGCCATTTTGACAACATCTTGAGATGAAGTTTTTTTATTTTTTTATAAACAATAAAAAGCCCGCCCAGAAAATGCCTGTTCACTCTTGCTTTGAAGGCAGAAGGGTTAAATGTGGAAGTGAACACAGACGCTGGTAGAGAGTTGAAATATTTCTTTCCCTATAATTAATCATGCATAAGCAAAAACGGGAAAGGCTGTGTCGCTTGGCGACAGAATTGGGTATGGTATTTTCTGACAAAACCCTTATGTACCCTCTTAAAGTAGGTAAATCAGCAAGTAGGCTCTAAATACTATCATAAAGTTGCATAAAATTCATTTTTAGCGTTTGGCAAAAGGAGTCAACCGACCAATCTCTACATTTTACCGAAGATTTTCACCACATTTTCACCAATTTCTGTCCTTTAGTATGTCAAACTTATATTTGCAAAGAGTATCATCATCTGCCTAGCCTGTTTTTCAACTACATATGTTGGGGTCGGCTTCCAGTCTAACCCTTTTAACTCCGTGCAAAATACTGGTATTCATCTGAAAACTTTACAACCCAGTTACTGGGTAACACGACACCCCTTGGTAATTACTAATTAGTTCTTAAAGCTGAAAATTTGTAGTAGGTATTCATTTCAAATACAATGTAAGTACCTAATTGCGGTAATGCTACTCGGAAGACTTCATCACAATTTTATTACTTCGAATCATAGACTTTTATCTATAATATGTATGTATTTACCAAAAAAAAATGTAGTTTATCAGCCATCTCGTTACCATAACACAAGCATTAGGTTGCTTAGCTTGGGACTAAATGGCGTTGTGTGAAAATGTCCAAGGATATTATTATTATTATTATTATAAAAAGATGGACAGTGAAGCACAGTAAGATGCCGCCGGGACCACTTGTACAAACACGCCTCACGCTCACATTTACATCATAGTATGCCAACCGGCCGTTATTACGTGACACGACAGCGTCAATCGTCAATCACGCATACATAGATCGGTACGGTGCTTCACTTTCGATATGTGTGGCGCGGAGTCCATCTTTTTTTATAAGTCTATTCTATGCTATGGCTTCGAATATAGAAATATTCTTCACATAAAGTAGTAAACTCATCTGCCTACTTCATACCATATTAATATCTTATAACTGTATGACGAGACATTATTACCTCTGTTTATTATTGCGGAAAATCTTATTCAATATATTTGAGTAGGACTTAATAAATAATAAAATAAAGATATGTAATATCTTTTGCTCCTACCTACTTCCGAGAAAAAGTAAGTATTATAGTAATAATACGTGTATTCTCATTCTTAATATGCTTTTCATATGCTGATATAATATCTTTCATAATAAGAACATTTATCTGGATAGCTAATTGGGAAACAACGTGACTACGTTGTTAGATAGAAAAGGTCTTTCTGTAGGCTCTGTTGTAATAACCAGTGTCAACGGCTTATCGCTCGTGCAACCGTCGACGCGCGTCGGCGACTGCCGCTGACACGCGTCGCAGCCTGTCGCCGACACCGTACTCAAATTCACGAGCGTCATGTTGTCGGCGGCAGTCGGCGACGTGTCGACGGTTGTAGTTGCCTCTGTCATCGAAGCGTGTCGCTCGTGTGTATGCATACTAAGGACAAAATATAGGCATTAAGCGAGGGCGATAGAACTGGCTGGGAAACCTAAACATTCACCGAGACATTCACTGATTGAACAAAACGATCCATCAGAAAAGCACCTAGATGATGAAATTTTTGCTTAAAGCATACCATAATCCATACTAATATTATAAATTCGAAAGTAACTCTGTCTGTCTATATGTTACCTTTTCAAGCCTAAACCACTGAACGGATTTCTATAAAATTTGGCAGACAGATAGATTGCATCCCGGGGAAGGGCATAGGATAGTTTTTATCGACATATCTCGCGGGTGAAGCCGTGGGCGGAAGCTAGTCTGCCTATAATATTCCCAGTGTTGGGATACAAGCCTCCTAATGGGCCATAATCCACCACGCTAGCCCACTGCGGGTTGGCGAATGTCTCATGTCTTCGAATTTTTGGTTATAAGACATGCCGGTTTCCTCACGATGTTTTCCTTCACCGTTTTGAGAGCAGTGGTGATGAAATAATTTACTCAAAGTAAAGTGCCTGCTTGGGTTCGAACCCACGACAATTCGTAAGCCAGTTAACCACTGGGCCACCACTGCTCTCGGTGCAATTTGGCAGGCCCCAAAAAAATTTGGCAACTTTCATAGAATCCGAAACAACATTTTTAAAAAAATGGAGGGGAGGGAAGATCACGTGTATCTAAGAACGCTAGCATTGACTTCCTGATATTCTTGAGGTCAATGTGCACGACTACAAGGAAGACATTTTGTCCAGTGTGAGATACTATTCACATCTATACTTATAATAAATCTGTAGAGAGGTCAATTCTGTACATGATATATATTTTCAAAATAACTATCAGGGGGTAATTAGTGATCGATACTGATGCCAAAAATGCAATCAGTAAAATTTTTGTCTGTCTGTCTGTCTGTCTGTATGTTCCTTATAGAAACAAAAACTACTCGACGGATTTTAACGAAACTTGGTACAATTATTCTTCATACTCCTGGGGAGGTTATAGTATACGTTTCATCACGCTACAATGAATGGGAGCAGAGCAGTGAAAGGAAATGTTGGGAAAACGGGAGAAGTTGCTCCATTTTTTAAGCTTCCGTCGCGTGTGCAGCCTTAATGGTTAAAGCTACATAGAAATCATTTATGACGGAAATGTTCTACATAAAATTGTCTAAAAAATATTCCACAACAGCATATGTCCTTCTTTTATGGTTGACTCACAATAACACGTGTAACTCCCGATAGCTTAGCAGTTCGGAGCTTTCTGATTATATTTGTTTACTGTAACGTTTATAATACTCATCCCTAATTAAAAGAAGTTAATATTATTACCTATTCAATAAAAAAAGAATCATAGTAATCGGTATAGAAACACCAAACTTATACATGTAATACGCTAATAAGCCATCGCGCCGTCGCGCGTGAATACTGAATCATGCCATAAGGATTATTTTTGTGTAACGGTTACCGCGCTCGACGCGGGTCGTGGCGGTAGGGTATAAAAAGGCGGGAAGGTCCGAGCGCGAGCTTCATTCAATATTTGGCTGGACAATAATTGATATTAACAAACCGTGCTTATCAGCGCGATTTTTAGTCTTTAAATAGTTTATTTGAATTTCTTTTGTTGTTATTTTATAAAATAGGTAAGTATTAGCTGTTTTGGTAGTGTTTAAATATTCGTTCAAATTACAAATCTATACTTATAATAAATCTGTAAAGTGAAAATTCTGTACATTGAAAATTTCAAAAAAATAAATGGCAGGGGGTGTTATTAGACCGACACAGAACCCAAAAATGTGATTAAAACATTTTTTGTCTGTCTGTTTGTTCAGGCATCAGGCAAAAACTACCGGTTCGATTACGATGACACTTGGTATAATTATTCTTTAATATCCTGGGCACCACACTGGGTACTTTTTATCCCGGAACAAAATATACAATAAAAAACAAACTTAATTTTGCGGTTCGATCCCTAGACCCGATTACTGTACCAACCGCAAATAATAAGTTTGTCGTAGTACACGACGAAGATAATAATAATAGGCGAGCGTTCGTTCATATTAGCATTCTATAAATTGTATGTTTTAATTGCTACTTGCAATTCAAAAACGTGCTTTTCAGTGCGACCTTTTTATTCCTTTTAGTTTTTACTAAGTACAGTTTAAGGTAGAGTTATTTAGGTTTATTTTTATAAGTCGTAGGTATAGATTTTAATTTTAAAGTATGGGTAGTATATTTGATTTGAGGGGCCCGTGGCTAAATAATAACAGCCGCACAGGTCGATCGATCAGGTTAAGCTACGCTTGCCGCGGTTGGTCTGTGGATGGGTGACCATCTTTACATACCGTGTCCCCTCCGTGCCTCGGAAAGCACGTTAAGCCGTTGGTCCCGGCTGTCATTCGTGGATCTTTGACAGTCGTTACGGGTAGTCAGCAGCCCGAAAGTCTGACAACGAGTCTTACCAAGGGGTATCGTATTACCCAGTAACTGGGTTGTGGAGGTCAGATAGGCAGTCGCTCCATGTAAAATACTGGTATTCAGCTGCATCCGGTTAGACTGGAAGCCGACCCCAATATAGTTGGGAAAAGGCTAGGCAGATGATGATGGGTAGTATATTTGATAGTGTACGTAGTGACCGTAGGTTATTTTATAAAACTGTTAGGTAGGATTAGTCATTCGTATAGATATTAGTTTTTAGGGATTTTGCTTATTTATTGAGTTTAGATTAGTAATCATCAGAAATAGGTTTATTTAGGTATTTTATTTTCTGTTATTGAGTTGTTTTTTTATTAGGTAGGGTTTATTAGTAGGTTTACTTTTATAATCTAATATAAAATTCAAAGTCCTGTGATCCTGTCTGACTGATTATATCAATGCACAGCCTAAACCGCTGGTCATAGAGACATTAAATTTGGAGTGTGTTCTGTGTGAAGTGTATAAAGGTATCCACTAAGAAAGGGTTTTTCGAAATTCCACTCCTAAGAGGGTGAATGGGGGGAGGGTGAAATTTCACGCGGACGAAGTCGCGGGCAGAAGCTAGTAATTAATATTATGGTAAATACTGGTTTCAGCACGTCAAAGTCAATCTCAGTTGCACTTGAACTTGTAAATTTTCGGAGTACCTACCCAAAACCGGTAGTTCGGTAGTTGGTAAAACAGTGAGTCCTACACGTAGGTACCTATTGGTCGAAATGATTTAGCTTCAAACTTGTGTGCCAAAATACTTAGGTACCCACTTGACATCTACGCCGATCAGCGTCTCGATGTTAGTAGGCGGCACTCCCCATAAAACTCTTTATGAATGTTGAAAGTGACTTGCAGCGCCATCTATCAGGTTAAGGACGAACTTAAGGCATGTAAAGTTGTAAACTGTACCGCAATACTGAATTTTTGTAGTAGTGTGCTGTTCTTTCTATAACGTATGTTTTTAAATATTTATATTTATGAACTAGCTGCTACCCGCGACTTCGTTCGCGTGACATTAATACCTTTTGACTTTTTCTTTTTTTAAATAAAAGTATCTTAGATTACTCCTGCTACTTTTGAGTTGGAAAAAGAGTAGGGAGGCCTTTGCCCAGCAGTGGGACATTAATAGCTAATAAAAATAAAAAACTTCCAGTAAAAGACCTGTCGAAATCTGTCCAGTCGTTTAAGAGATTAGCCGGAATAAACAGACAGACAGACAAAAAGAAAAAAATAAAATTGTTTTGTTATAAGTATCTTTCATAATTTCATAGATGTTATTTTGACATTTCAAATAGATTTATTTGTAGAGATAATAATTGTTTCCTAATTTAATGACGAGCGATCTGCGGGGCTTAGGTATGACTACCAGTGGCCTTACAAGATGATGAATTCAGAAAGAAAGACAGCACCTCCATCTCTGTCTCACTCCGTTACGCGTTACATACCTATAAGACACCCAATAAAATCAATCATTGAAACCAAATAGAGAATACCGTTTACAAATAACTATATCATTCATTACTCCATCTAAAAACTTCCAACAGAAGATTTACTGAACGCGAAGATACTCGTAAATTACTGGCTAAAACATTCTACAACATGAAACTTAAGAGCAAGATTGAAGACTCAAAACCACATAGCTGCCATAATAATCTTTACTAATTGTTCAACACAATTTAAATCTAAGATTTAACTAAATGCCAGCAATTTTCCGCTGGAGTTAGTTCACAAGTTCATTTAACTATTGAAGTCAAAGTCTAGTTAGATTGATTTTAAACTGAAGAGGAAGTGCTTTGCTTTATGTTAGGCGCACTTTGAGCAAGGTATGTAGTCCTAATTATTCGAGAATTTAATCGAAGTTTGGGCCTTTCTATGTTAATTTCTGGTAGCTAATGATCTTTAGAAGATCACGAGGTATTCTGTATGCGTATCAAGTGTTGATGGAACTATTTTTGAAGGTACAAAATTACACTTGCATAAACTAAAGTTTGTCTGGCAGATTTTGCAGGAAATATTCTCAACTCTAGGCTATTTAGAATGCCTATAGAGAAAACTCATCAACTTATTGTTTAAATTGGGAATTTAACAAGGACATCACGCCTGGCAAGTCTGGCAACCATGATTCAATCAATCAACTCGGCCTATCGCAGTCCAATGCTCGACAAAGGACTATTTCAGGTTACGCCACAACGTTATCTGATGCTACCACGCTTTTATCCAAATAAATAAATTAATGATGAAAAGTTCTATAAACTTATATAATTATATCGCAGCCAACTGGTTAAATTTGCCGCCTGGCTTTTGGAAGTAGTGCTCGCCTCGCTTTGCTCTCTCGGCTCGCACGTGGTTGATCACAGATCTAACCCCAACCTAACCCATTTGGTCGGGGTGCCCCGGCATAGTTACTGCGACCAATGGACATTCGGGCAATCGACAATATTTAATATATCGGAAGAGCTATGGAATACAAAAAAAAATGGAATGAAATGTTATGGAATGAAAGATTGATACTTTGACACTTTGATAGGTGTGGATGACGTTGTGTTGACAGATTGAAATTTTTTATTTCTGTACTAGTGAGGTAACAGCACTTAATCTTTAGTGCCACTGATGATTCCCCTAAGTTGCTGTTATATTGCTACCACCCTGCCACCGACAAGTCTGTCAAAATCATTGTGATCTTTATTATTGTTACAATAAGGTTTTTGTTAGGTTGCTACTGTCAGAGAAATGAGAACGGACTGTAACCAATCTACGTACCTCTTTTTACTTACAATATAATATCATTGTTTTTAACCATTTAATTACACGGTAGGTACTTGGAGGCAAAAACTAGACCTAGGTCACATTAAAGTGTTGTCGGTAAGATTCCCAGGGAAAAACATAGTAAAACTTGTCTATGAAATAACTAATTAGGGAACAGAGGACAGTGCAGTGGGGCATGGCCTGTTTTATTATAATTAGTGCTGATTGCTCTATTAAGCGGTGTAGTGAAACATTCGTTTCCTCCTGTGGTTTCCTCCATCTTATGTGATAATAATTTCTTTTTATTAATGGCTGTTAATTATTAACTGCTATGACGTAGTTTATAAGGAGTAATTAGACGATACTGGCATATCTTTATGACAGTCTTTTAGTAATGAGCTATCTTCCGCTCTCATGGTTAGCATTGTGTCATTATTTTGTATTTCTATCAAACGTTCTCGGTACCATTCCAACACCTCACAGTCTTTCTGATTCACTCCCGGCCTCCTGGGCTCACCACGCACTTATTGTATAGAAGTCTATAACTTTTTAAATGGTCGTGAATTCAAATTCGGAACAAAGGCACCAAAATGATAGCCAACATCAAAACTGCATAAAAAATTGTACTTATCATTATTTTTATGTTTTAGGCCTTTATATCTCACATGGAATTGCAGTGACTCGATTTAGGAGTCCGGCGGGGTAATTTCGTAACACATTAACATAGCAATGGAAAGCCATTGCTACTGTTAGTGTGTTACGAAATGAAAGCATTTTGACAATTCAACAACATTAATTGCGTTATTTACGTTGTTGAGCAGACACATTTTTCTAACATATGAAGCAATGGATATCCATCAAAATGATTCAGATTGTGATTGAAAGTGTGAAAACTTCAGAAAGCCACCGACGCCATCCACAGACGAAATCCTGGATTCTGTGTCAGGTAAGCTTGTTTAATTTTTTTTCTTGTCTATGGAAGCAATGTTTTAACGCAAAGAAAGTGACTAAAAATAACATATTACTTCCAGCTAAAAATAACGTACCCAATCATCAATCTCGTAAGTGTAGCCCGTCAATGTCCCGTCTGACCGGTCATCATAGGTCATTGGGGGGACTGGTACACAACAAAGGTCGTCTCCCATCTATCTAAATAGGAGAGGTCTAATCTATATTCTTTCTTTACGTATCTATACTAATAATAAAGTCGAAAAGTCAAGAAATAATAGACAGGGTCCTTATTGCTCTTTTACTTGGCTATACGAGGGCTGCCTTTTAAGTAGTGTCGTTACCAAACCTTCCGCAATTATAAAAAAAATAAACATATAGATTTTTCATCTTTTTGAATTCAGAATTCGAAAACAAAAGAAAGTTTTTTGATCGGGCGAATAGTTTTATTGTTGCGTCTATTCAAAGTACCTAATACATATGGAATGCAATAAACAATTGAGTATTAAGTTTAAGGATTGAGTAGTAAATTAAGGAACTACTAATCGGAATTGAAAAAATATTTTTGCATTTGATAACCCCATTTTTGTGGAAGGTTAAAGGTTACTTAACATCACGCTATGACTCTCAGGACCCGAGTAAAAGACACAAACAACAAAAGACAGAAAGAACACTAAACGAAAACGAAGTGATAGCGCACGTTTAGTCCACTCTCGACCCCTCGACCCCAAAAAATATTCGTTTATTTGTGTCATCTCAACCCTAAAACATAGTTCACACTCGACCCCCAGGTGGCGAGACTGAATTTCCATTCAAAGGACAGGCATACCTCGTCCACCAGTCAGGTGAATCGATGCGACGGGGTGGGTCGCGGGTACAAGAAATTTCACGCGGATGAAGTCGCGGGCAGAAGTAGCACAGTAGGTATCTGCCGCAAAATTACTTGATGGCATTTGGCGTGTAGGTATACGCCTGCAATGTTTTTTACATTACCATCAGGCCGCAATTACGTTGCGTAATTTTCGGCATGACGTATCGTCATTGTCACTATGCTGAAATAGAAAAGTCTACTTGTAAACAAAATAAATATGTAAGTAGGTATAATTTAAATAATCACTTCCCCAAACTTTGTAGCCGTGTCTCTGTAAACTCAAGAGGGCATTATTTATGGAGCCCACACAGTGATCCTATTAGGGAGGCCTCCCGCTGAGCGAGCGCCACTGCGAATTTGTCACGATGTCACTTTTTATGTCCTGTCAAAAAACGCGTCAAGGCTGGTTATTTCAGATATTCTTATGAATAAAAATAATGCGAAAGGTTGCTCAGATTTCGATGAAATATCATGGTGCAATCTACCCTGAACTACCGTTTAGGTACTATTGTTTCTATAACGGAAATTAAAGATAAATATTTTTTGGGCATATCTGGTTAGAAAGGGGTTGACTACCGAGATGATGACTTAGTGCTTGGCCAGACTGGCAGCGCGGGGCAGGGAGCGGTGTGAAGAAGACTTTTTATACTAGAAAAAAGCTTGAACTAGTTTGAGAACCCCGGTCCACGCGCGGGCCGCCCGCGCACTCACTGCGGCCACTTGTTTGAATGAGCTATGGCGTGTGTTGCCCGTGCCACTCACCGCGCCCGCGTGCCCACTATGGACGCTCAAATGTAGTTGTTATATGTATGAAAGAAAGAAAAGAAAGAAAAAGTATTTATTGCGACTCGTACAGGAGGATCACATGCTATTACTAAACTAAAAACTAAACATAGTAAAAATAAAACAAGTTATTAAAAAAAAAAAAGTAACAAAAACAAAAATGAAAGAAAGTCCTATACGAGGCCAAAAGGCTCAGCATGATACTGAGACATTTAAAAAAATAATTGTCGCAGCGCTGGTATTCTGATAGCGTCCCCTGTGATGTCATGAGGGTATTTATGGAAATAAATAAATAATAAAATAGATTTACTAAGTAAAATATTAGCAAAATAAAATAAAATATTAATTTTTTATCTGCGCCAGGCGTAACCTCATTATTTGTCTATGCCTCGAGTGTCAGAGGCACTCTGGTGTGTCTATTCACCATAGAGTAAAGTAATATATCAGCTGTTCACTCTGTGGCATCACTGTGACAAGTAAAAGGTCGCAGGCGCCGCCCTTCCGGTGTGATTAAATAAATACCTACATTTAAAAATAATAATAAATACATTAGACATTACGTTACGGCTGTGTAGTGGAACAGTATTACAGTGAATATGCAATAAAAGTGGAATGTGGTAGTCAATTAACGGCGGGATATAATGGAGAAATAGAAATAAATTAATGATGAGAGTGCTATCGAGTTACAAATTTTACAAGAAACAGGTGACAACGAAACAAAACATTGTGTAGGCCAGCAATTACGATTCGTCTGGCGCTGCCATTAAAAGTGTTGAATAAAAAGAATAAACAATAAAATTAATTAATTGACGAACATGTACATAGTGAACACAACAAAAACAAGATGCGAAAAAACTGTAAGCTGTGCCTGTTCAATGAACAATCGCTGCCAAGCGCTCGGACCAACATTGCTACGAGTAGCTGCGTGCACATCAAGGGTAGGTTCAAAGTTTGGTATTTTTTGAAGCTGCAGTAAATGCTGTTTAAATTTTAACATAAAAGTACCAACTGTTTTCATAGCACGAAAAAAAAGTGGCAAGTTCAAGTTCCAGCAACGGGAGGCAGCGAATTTGAAACTACCACGAAATGCAGCAGTTCTATGCGATGAGGCTAACATGAGGTAAGAAGATGCTCTAGTTTTAATTTTGTTAACATCGCGTGACCAAGACAGATTATTATGTAAATAATCTGGTTTCTTTGTGAGAATAGTGCCAAAGAATAGGATAGCCAAGTGCAGCTTTCTGCGTGCCAACATTCTCATCAAGTTACCCTTTTTTTAAAAAGGAGTGATGTGGGAACGCGGTGGGACATTGTAGCAGAATCTTGCACAAGCATTCTGCACCCGCTGAATCAGTCTTTCGCTTCTACCGAGCGAGCGAGAATACATGCCCCATACGCGTGTCAGCGTATACGCGTGTCAGCGTATATAATTATGTACTTAAGAAGTTCTTATGTTGCGCCCCGCGCCCGCGTTTGCAGTCTGGCCAAGCACTAACAGAGAAGTATGGAAGAAAAAGACATGTTGCGCTGATCCCAAATAAATTGGGATAAGGGCAGGGAATGATGAGAATGATGATGATTTGCAAATGAACAATAAGTAGTTGTTTTTTTTAAGTGAAATTTCTTTAAGCGCGTTGGGCATTTTTTGAGATGGGAATAAACCATTGAACTCGCGCCACTGTTACCGTAACCGACACCACTTCGGATGTGTTCGTCCTCCAGTCGAAAGTCCAAATTCAAAATCACATAGCTATTTAAAAAATAACAATACACCCACAACTAAAATAAAAATAAAACTCTTCCAATTGCTCGATAATTACAGCTAGCAAAAGAAAACGAAATAAAAAACATTCCTGGAACTTTCATTTCACGTGTACGCAAACTAATTTCGCTTCACCATATTCTGTAAAAGTTCCAGTAATTACGGAGTTGTGTTTGGAAGCACCTTTATAAAAAAAAATAAAAAGAACTCCCTTTAAACAAGTAACGCTAATTGACTTGGAGCCCAGTACGGAACCCGAGTTATTTATTATAGCTTAGACAGTCTGAGTATAATGTTCCCACTGCTGGGATACAGGTCTCCTCTTTGTGAACGGGAGTGGGTTGTAATCCATGCGGGCCCAGCGCGGATTGGTATATGTCACATGGCTTCGAATTTTTGGTTCTAGGACATGTTCTGGGCCGTTATCACACGCCGCCGGTATCACTGAGCCCCCACGATCTCTTTATTTATTAAGAGATGGCGGATGGAGGGCTCAATGATAACGGCCCACTTATTACTAATAATAACTATTAATAATAACCAATTGTTGTGTTTGGAAGCACTTTTATTTAAAATAAAAAAAAGATACTCACTTTAAACGACACAATCTAATTGACTAGCAGCCCAGTACGGAACCCGAGTTATTTATTGTAGCGGCCTTCTATTGCGGAACTGGGTAGGAAAAGTGTTTGGAACCATCTTTACTTACATATCAAGCCCCTCCGTGTCTCGGAAAGCAAGTTAACCCGTTGGTCCCGGCTGTCATTCATGGATCTTTGGCAGTCATTATGGGTTGTCAGAAGCCCGAAAGTCAGACAACCAGTCTTACCAAGGGTATCGCATTACCCAGTAACTGGGTTGTGGAGTTCAGATAGGCAGTCATTCATGTAAAATACTGGTATTCAGCTGCATCGGGTCAGACTGGAAAGCGACCCCAATATAGTTGGGAAAACGCTAGGCAGATGAGCCTATGTGACAGTTTCAATCTCAGTGAAGTTTCGATTTTCTGGTAGCTTTTGTCAAAAGTAGCAAAGCAATTACGAGGTTGACTATATCTATGGATTGAAGTGTTTGAACGCCAAAATTTTCAGCAATTCAGGTGCTTACGGATGTTCCGAGTACCGATACTGTAAACTTTAATTGAGTTCCGATGTTCGCTAGCTATCGATTACTTGACTTTACCACAGATTACTAAATAGCTTTACTAACTGCTTTATAGTAGGTACATGGTTAGGGCTGATTTTTCAATAGTCAGATAAGTTTTACCTAAAGAATAATTAATAGGTACCTAATGAAAACTGTCAAGTTTGACATTTATTTTCTATACTTAACAAAAATTGTCAAACCGCAATATTTATTACTTAGATAAAAGTTATGTGACTATTGAAAAATCTGCCCGTAGACACTAACACACTTATTCACAAACATTACTATGAGGTGCGCGCGGATGCACAGGGTCCCAAAAACCTATTCATGACAATACTTGAGTGGCGATTGGCACTATGCGTCACGTCACGTCAAGTGAAAGGCTTGTCATGGAACGCTTTGAGAAATGCCTTAGTTCGCACAGTATTGCTACTTTATTTAGACAAGAATTGTTTGTGAAGATATGCCGTACGCAAAATACGCGCATTGACGTGGAGTTGCAGACACTGGTGTCATCATATGTACCGCATAAGAGATATTAGATTGTATGTGAACAACTGTTTGGGAGAATGTGGTTAATCATTATTTTGCATGCAATTGATACATATCTAGCTAAACATGTGTACTTTAGATTAATACCTGACTGTAACAACTTTGTATCATGTTTAAGTAAAATAAAGACTTATCTTATCTTATCTTTTACATAAAACAACTAGGCATAGGAGTATTTTAAAATCACCAAAAAGGCATAAATCAAACATCGAAAATGAAAACAGTCTATATACCTAGGTCCCTAGGCCGACTAGCTACTGAATATTATATATTTGATCGAATTTTTGTTTGTTTGATTGGGAACTCATAAGTTAGGACTAAGTTTAATTTACTGTCGTATTTACATCAATAACATGTACTTATACCCGAACCTAACTACCAGCAAGATGAAATCCAAAACACTTCAATATGTTATGTGATCCATTCTGAATTATATTAGACAAAACAAACGAATATTGGTTCGCTCAAAAATACTAGCTCTCCAAACAGAAGCTCCCTTTTCAGATAAACACCACCTACGTTCCTTACATAACACGAAGTCTCTGAACCGTTTCCGGACCCAAGTGGGAAGATGTAAGTCCAACCTGGTAAAGTGGAGTTGACGGAACGGCAGTAGGGTGTGATTGTGGAGCTATATCACAAACCATACTTCACCTCCTATCCTGCCCTCTGAGTCCCAAAACATGCAGTCAATGTGACCTCTGCGCTGCCACCGACAACGCCGTGGAAGTGGCAAAATTTTGGGAAAACAAGATTTAAAATATAGTCGTGGCAGCGACATGAAGAAGAAGAACACGCATGTACAATACTCATCCTTCCCCCCGCTTCAAGTAATTCACTTATCGCTTAGGCCACTTCATTGTTAAAATTTCCCCGCTTGAATATGTTATTTCAAATTAGATCCACTTCCTAAAGAAAACCTTCAAAGCTTTGAACCTCATTGAATCGCCCAAATTTGAGGCAAAAATTTTCCTTAAACAGAGTTTTCGTTGTTAAGGAAATATAGAAATGCTTGCATTATGCAAATAGGATTGGCATCTTGTTAGCAATTTAGACATTCGAGCCTTTATTGGTTACATCGCTGACTTGAAATTGGCGACCTATAAAATAAAATACAGGCGCAATGTTCAAATGTTCAAAAATGTTCTCTGCTAACTTTTTAGACCTTTGTATCCTGCTTATGCGTATGAAGTTTCATTAAAATCGGTTCATTCATTTAGAAAAACAACGGCTTGAAAGTGTGTATGAAATGCCGTACGGCGTAAACGCTCTTAAGGTTTATAATAAAATTTTGATTTTTGACGTGACAACGTCTTATAATTCGATGGAGCCGGCTGCACGCACGAAAAAACATGACTCATGCGGCGTTACCTCGCTCTGAGGCGTTCCATTTAAGGCTTGAAGTGCAAGCGAGAGCGTGGAACGAGCGACAAAGAGGCACAATCGGCCTCCGCGTTCGGCAGCGTTCGACATCTGTTTCTCTCCTACTTGAGTGAGCGATGCGTCCGCGTGGACAGCTGCTATACAAATCAAACAAATAAAATTAAAATTTTCTTTTGAAAAATGAAACCATTCCATCAGTATTTTCTTATGACGTTGTCACGTTTAACTATCGTCAGTAAACCGACTTTACAGACAACCGATTTTTATACTTTTACTATAAAATAAAACCACTAGGTTTTCTCCAAACAATATTCTAAATTCAATTACTTATAATTATACTGTCCCATCTGGTACCTTTAGCAAGAAGCTACAATGCCAACAAGAACAAGCCAAAACTTATGACAAAGACCGTCCTTAAACAACTTCCTACACCGTTTCATTTGTTTAAAGTTATTGTTACCGGCAGTTCAGTAACCCATTAAGTCCCTATCGCAACAAAACGAGTCTATTATTAGAATTCATAGTTATTAGAGGTAATAACATTACGGATAACTCGATCGGGGGTCTATTGGGACTTGGCAACAGAAAGCAATAAAGGCCCGTCTTGTAACTGTGCCGTAGCATTCGAAAGTCACACTCTAACGGTATTCGTGTTGCCAACTCAATTAAAAAGTTAAGTCTACCTGACTGAAGTTGGACTGACTAGGAAAATACATTACGATGTAGCGGCTAAAAGTGTCGAATTCGATTGAAGTGCATGCTAATTCTGAAACTGTCTGAATCTAGAATTACGTCACTCGGTTACTGTTTTCGAATGTTGATCCTAATCTTCAAGGTCACTTCACCTAAGTTTTCACCTTGAGATTTTTAGGGTTTCGTACCTCCGCTGTCCGTCCTTCCGTCCATCTATCCGTCTGTCTGTCAGCAGGCTGTATCTCATGAACCGTAATAGGTAGATAAATGGCATTTTCACAGATTCTGTATCCGTTCTAACAACAAATAATGAAAATAAAATAAAGTAAAAAATTACAGGGAGTCTTCAATTCTCTATACAAGAAACGTGATTTTCTCGGCGTTTTTTGTCTTGTGGTACGGAACCCTTCGTGTGCGAGTCCGACTTGCACTTGAACGGTTTTTTACAGAATAGTCCAGCTGTTTATTTTCTGTTTACGGCTGATGTGGTGATATGATGAATAATAGGATTGTAGTTTTAATTCAGTGTCAGTTTTAAATTTTTAATTAGTTACTTAAATAAATAACGAAGTACTCAAAAAGCAAAATTCCTCCCTAAATATTAACACAACATAATAGACCACAGCAGTGTTTAGAACAAGTCAATATATCACGCAGTGGAAACACCACAGGAAAGCTCGTTCATAACATTAGCGGTACATAACGAGAAGAACCTTCATTTTGCTGGAGGCACACATGATGTATACAGGGTGTCCAGTAAATAGCACGACATACTGCAGGGGGTGATAGCTTGGGTCACTACCTATCAATACAACACAATATATGTTCAGCAAAATCTTACGGATTTTTTTTCACCACTGTAGGTTAAAGTTATGCGAAAAGAAAATCGTTCTCGCCATCACCTCCTGCAGTATGTCGTGCTATTTACTGGACACCCTGTATGTGTGACGTGCAGGATGCATCGCGTGCCAAGCAACCGTTTCAGTCACGAGTTGAAGTATGAGCATAAGAAACTATGTGTTCCTGGCTTCATATGATTATGAGACAAGTGAGATCAATATTAATTATTTAGTTATTGAAATTCCCACAAGTACATATTTGTGATCAGTTAAGAACGTCCGTGTTCAAACTGATCACACATAGGTACTTGATGGTACTTTAACTCTATAGCATAGTATTGTATTTTTTGACTCAGTCATTAAATAAAACTATGCTCATATTATGGTGTCGAATTATACAGTAACGACTCGTGAAGGTTCAGAGCAGAGTGTGTAGGAGTAAATCCAACCCTCAATTACAACTAATCTAAAAGTTGTTGTTTTTGCCACCTGTGGCTACTGTCTTTCTGCTGGAAGTGGGCAAAGTATTGATTTTCACACTTCTTTTGTTGTTTGCTTTTACTAAGCAATCGATAAGTAGGTGGGTCATATTTGTAACGCCGTATATACCAAGATAAATAAGCCAGCTCGTTACGCATTGATGTTGTCATTAGCAATTCAAGCAAGGGAAACATATATAGACAGAAAAATCCAAGCTGTTTGGCGAGTTACATAAAAGAAAGCATTAAGACTTTTCAATAGTAATAAGCGCTGAAATATTTAAAAAATTATGTCGAAGATGAGGCGTCTTTAATTTTTTTTTTCAACCTGCTGGAAAATTGCGTTACACACTATCAGTAGCAACGTCTTCCATTTTGACAGTTCAAAAACATTCATTGCGTTTTTTACGTCGCTGAGCCGACAAATCAAAACAATATCCTTCAAAATGATTCATATTTTTATTGATAGTGGGTTATGCAATTAGAGTACAGCCGGTCGATTCTGTTAGAATCTCACCGTGAGAAGTTAGGTGAAGTGAGCTGTCATTCCATCTGATGCTATAGGAATTTACACTAATGACAGCTCACTCCACGCTCACTTCACCTAAGTTTTCACGGTGAGATGGTTACAGAAGCGCACTGATGTTCTGTCCCACTGCCAAAGGTAGGACTTCCACATCTGTCACTTTTGCCTATTTGGACAACCTGTAAATAATACTTCAAATCCTCACACACGTAATTCATCAAGACATGACCGGGTTTTTACACAACCACAGCCTGAAGACGGGTGAGTGGCATCATCTAGACGGGCCTAGGCCAAAACATAAACATTACGAAAGTTCTACCATAGCATTATCAATCTTTCAGTTGCTTGATACTTCAAGCAGTGAAATAAACCACTTCTGTCAAGCGTTCTGAGCTTTCGACGGACATGAAAACATGATGTATCGTATCGACGTGAATGCATCGCGTGCCAACCACCCATTCCACAGAAATACTTATCGCTTGAACTTACACCACGTTACTGCATCATTTCATTTCAGTGCAGTATTTCTTAGATGTTAGTTTTCCTTTGTTTTATCAGCTTGTTCGTCACGGTGGAGAATTTTTAATAGCCTGAAACATTTTTTTTCTTGAAAAATATTTTACGTTGTAATGCATATTTTGTTGCGAATATAGCTTTACAAATATAGAGGAGACCACTATTTATTCAAGTTAGAGAAATATTTAATAATTCTGATTTTAACTTGAAATAATACCTACGTAATAGCAATATTTGGTGGCTAAAGAAATTCTTTTAAAATAACACAAATGAAATCACATTTTCAGAAAACAAAACACTTATTAATAACATTACTTTAGTATTAAAATAATGATGTATTTTCTAGTGTTATTAGAAACTCCACTTGGTCTAGATCGGAACGTAAGGACGATCCCCAGCAAAGCCCAAGCTTACACAATGCTATTTAATTAAACTATCTCGGGTACATATTGCACCTGGCGTTTGACATTAATGGCTAGTTAGAGACATCTGCTATTGCCTTCGTTAGTTAAACGTTCAGTTAAAACGGTGGTTTTCGATGGGAGAGTTGGCTGTTTATGTACTTGAAGTATATTATTTTGTCCTTTGTTGGCAAAAGACATTATGGGAATGTTTGCTTCGTCAAGGGTTATATTTTTAAACGAGTGCACTAAAAGGGGGCGATTATGCATTATGCGAGGTTTTTTTTTTCTTGGCCAGTTTACGTGGTTCTTTTTTCATTAGGTAGAGGAAGTCGGTGGCAAAATACGAAAACGTAAACCAAACACCGATTTCCGAAATAATAGTTATGCTTCACTTTTTAGTGTATTTTTGGAAGTCGGTTGTATTTTTAAAAAAAAAAGAGTACGTTTATGATAAATTAGGTAGTTATGTAGTTAGTAATAAGTTTTATTTTTGCTTTGAAAAAATAAATATTTACAAATATTGTGTTGCCAAGATTTTAAGTTCAGTTCAAGAGTTTTTATTAATATTTGTATTTTAGCGGTTGTATTATATTAGAGCAAGTTATTATTACATAGGGTTAGTTCCAAGTTAGTCATAAACCTTTGCCTTTTTCTTTTTAAAATTAGGAACACAAGTTTTTGAAATTGCTTTACTAAATGTAGTAATGTGTCGATCACCTTTGAAGAACGTTAAGGAAAATATAGTTGATCTATTCTTTTAAAATCTCACTGTGAAAATTTTGGTGAAGTGAACCTTAACTTACTTGAAAGAGTCAATAGTGTCAATCCCTATAGGCCGACCGCTTGACTGAGACGTTGCCTGAGGTAGCAGCGCGGTGCGGGAGGGGGTGTGATGACGTGATGAGCTCAGTGACTCGTAAACTTGTGACAACTGTCACCCTTCCCGCACCTCGCAGCTACCTCAGACAACATCTCAGTTAAGCACGGCCTATAGCATCACTCATCTAAGTTTTCTCATTGAGATTTTTACCGATCAGACCGGCTGACGAAAATATTGGCAGCTCACTTCTAGATCACTTCACCGAAGTTATTCGGTGAGATTTTTACAGAATATCACGGCAAGCAGCTTATTACTCCTACAAAAAAAAATATAATGAACCCGTCTCTAAACTAATAACCATTGTCTTTACAGCAAAAGAAACCAGCATGCAGAAAAGCATCCATTTTCCGTCGACTGAAGTTTCATAAAGCGTAGATTTATTAACACAAACTTGAATAACGGAGGTGTTAGCCCGTATTGTGTACTGTATCACAGAATATAAAATATATAATAAAAGAACCAAAGAACCGTGATTTTGTGGAAACCAACTTTAAACGGATATTAAAAATGTCGGTAAAATTGTTATCAAATTCTCAATATGTCTCGCAAAGCTGGAAGATTTAGTACGAAATATATTATGAAAAATGTTACGTTTAACGTTCCTTTGTGCTCAAATAGGTATCTTTCACGATGAAATACGGCGATACGAGGATTTGAAGGTCAATCTAGATGTATAGTCCTCCAGACCGCATTCGGCCATGGGAAACAATCTCAATGGAGACTAGCCATCGTAGCAGGAGATATTATAGTGTACAAGTGTGTGCGCAGACACAGGTGCACTCCATCTTTCCTTAGTCTCATAGTCCGATGGGACGGCAATCCGACACAACGGCTTAACGTGCTATCCGAGGCACGGGGGTATCACACCGCCAACTTCCAAACTCCGGGTTGTTACTAAGAAATTCCTAATGGAAAAAACCCAGTAACACACCGACCCAGGAATCGAACCCAGGACTCCACGCTCAGCAGTCGCGCTTGCGGCCACGGGACCAACGGGGCAGTCAAGATGTAGATCGGGAGCCAAGAGGATTAGAAGTGAGATGTGATATGTTGATTCGAAGGTTCTCACGACTCGGGTATGGACACGTTTTTAAGGCATATTGTCATGTTTTTTACTCTAGTATAGTTTTTGAACTAGCTTCACTCAAAAAGCTGTTAATGCTATTCGCGTTCAGTACAACAATGCATTCAGGATGCTGTTGTGGCTCGGGTATGTTCGCAGACGCGCGAACTGACGGCTCCGCTGCGATCGTGCAGCATCCCTGTTGCGCAGAGTACGTGCCAGCTCCAACAGTCTCCTGGTTGTCATTGCTAGCAAACTGGATTGCCCTATCATTCACTTTTTAAGCCAGCTACATGTACCTGATAAAAGAAACTTCGTTTTTTTGTAAATGATATATTACCAACATACTTGGTAAGAAAATTGTTATTGACATCATGAGTCCATTATAATTGAAAATAAATGTTTTATAAAGTAGAGAAACCTCCTAGCAATGAGCCGTGCCCAGAAGTACCACTTTCTGAATCAAGCCCTTAATTCAGCTGCCCAACGAAAGCCTCCTCAGACAAGACCCTCCCTCCCTCCCCATAACCCACCCCACCCTCCCCATAAGACATTTACATTCACTACTATCGGCACAATGATCGCTGAATCCCCATCCCACATAAC
This sequence comes from Gortyna flavago, assembly GCA_963669345.1. Taxonomy (NCBI): domain Eukaryota; kingdom Metazoa; phylum Arthropoda; class Insecta; order Lepidoptera; family Noctuidae; genus Gortyna; species Gortyna flavago. The sequence continues at coordinate 11,768,125 of OY770140.1, forward strand.
GACAACCTCGAGAGCCAAGACAAGATACTTGATTTGTTTATCTTTCTCGGCTTTCACGAGTTTCCCGTCATGCGGGACCGTTATATTATAATATTATTATTGAAAGTGTCTTTGACATATCTCGGGGCCCTAGGGCCCCGGACCTTTGAAAGGCGCACGAGGGGCCGAAACCGACTCGCAGAGGCCCGTTAGACGATTTTAAAGACATTAACCACCAAGCCACGATTATAGGTATAATGTGACTAACATATTAATGTTAAACTCACGTTTTATCAAGTAATAAAAACCGTGCGCAGCAGGGGCGGGTCGCTAGTTTCCTATATATCAATCGAATACCAACAAATGATCGAAAAATGGTTTGTGACGGATAACTTACATACATGCTTGTAAAATACAGAAACCTGTCGCTGCAGCGGGCTGAAAACAAATGAACGTGCGAGAATCCAAGCTGTTTGCAGTCAACAGTTACTCACGAAGTCGTTCCTGCGTTCAGGTAGCAGAATTTAATGGGACGAGTTTTTGTATTTTAAAGGTAAAACAAACAGGGTGGCAAGTTCCTTATTCTTAATAAAAAAGCGTGGATCCTCGGACCTGCACAACGTTTATTGTTGTCGGAATTCCGTAGGAATATCTAAGTATGTGGCAATCGCGCGGATAACTTTGATATTGCGAATTCGCGATGTAGATTACGATAGTGTAGTTCGTATGTATAGTATACACACTGTAAGAGTCATCGACGCACAAAGTGTTCCCATGAATTCAGCACAAAATTTGTGAAAACTTCTTAAGGCGCGTTGGGCATTTTTCGAGATGGCGAAAAACCCTTTGAACTCGCGCCACTGTTACCGTAACCGACATAGCTTCGGATGTGTTCGGCTGTCCTCTGGGTATACTCCGATATGTCAGTGAGTGATGGCAAAGTATTCTGTTTATGTTTTTTTTCACTTCTGTCGGCATTACCGGAGTGCTACTGGTTTTTTTTTCATCGCTGTGTCTAGATCATAAACATAACATTGTAAAATGATAACTTTCAGCTCGCTGAATAGAGAAAAATGGCCACCGCGCGCCGTCGCGAAATTAGGGCACGCAAATCAAGATTATCCACGTACTGTTGAGTCACAAAGATCCATGTGTTAGGTAAGGTATAGTGTCGACTATACCTTACTCATGATTACTATCACTATTGATAAACAATTCCCAGTAAATTGAAACTTCATTAGTGTTCGAATGACCTTACTTGTTACATGCACAAATGGACCTTAGGGTCTAGACAAGACAAATTGCTTTCAAAGCGTGTCTTATTTCTACTACAACATTCAACAGTATTGACATAAGCTTTGCGGTAGCTTATGTCAATGCAATACGTTTTTGACTTTCGGTCATCGTTATAGCTGATAGAAAGTCTAAGGCCCTCTTGTCGTTTTCGCAAGTGTCATTTAATCTTAGAGTGGTTAAGCAATTACGAGGCCGACTATACCTACCTAAGTATGTGTTAATAAGCTTCTGACTACAAAACTGCCTCGCCAAGCTAAACATATTATAAGTTAGGGGATTACATCGTTGATAAAGATGCCTGGATCAATGCTGGTCCTGCTCCACAACCACAACTAATTGATTAACACTTGAACATACTGTTGGAGCTGCTGAAGATTGTGGCACTATATTTGCATTTTATAAACTCAATTTCCTTTGTAATGTATAATTTCATAGCACAGATGTGAGTTCTATGTGAGCTACCATTTACCGGGTAATAATATGTCTTTCATTGACTTGAATGTGCCCTGGCGGCTGATATTATGTCATGCTCACTAAAATGTCTCGCTGACGGTGGCGTGTGTGTTGGATCATTTAGCTCCCTTCAAAATGGTTGAGCTGAATGGTGCTGATCTATGCGTCATGTTCGTGAACGGGCGCCGTCAGTTGGGGCTGGTCATCAATTGGCTGCCTCGGCTTATATTTTTTTTTTTTTTGGATTGTTGTTTTGTTAAGTACTATTTGCTCTTGTACTCTGGACGCTCTTAACACGTACGTCTTTTTTATTTTATTACATCGTTTTCACATATAATTATAAATTCAACATTAATGATGTAACTAATATTTTTGTAAACATATAATTTAAAAGAGTGTCCATGGAGTTTCTTGCCCGTTCTTCTCCATAGGTACCTACGCTTTGGAATGGGCAACTAGCTTCATATTTTCTGACTGACCGACTTCTTGACAATTCAAAAGTGCCTGTAAATGGTTTAATTGAAATAAATGCTTTGAGTTTGAGTTTAAAAAGTTTGGATTTGGAGGTTAGGTGGCAGACAGTTGAATATTAGCAATATTTCAATCTCAAACAATAAAAGATTTAATACAGTCAGGGAAAGTAATTGTTAAGCTAATTCACACCATAGCGTAGACAGAGTATAGCAATAGGCAAGTCGTTAATGAGACAAGAACACACTTTATAGAGTAGTAGGTAAGAGTAAATGAGACAGAATATATTTTTTCTACCTCCTTAATTCGCGTAGAATTCTTTGGAATATTTCGTGACAGTGACTGTCAAACACCCTCGTTCCCTCGTCGTCTGAGAGCTAAGTGTTTTAACAATTTCTTTCAATTTTTTTCAAATCTACACGGCCACATGCTAACTATGCATCATACTGACGTCATGCAAAATCCTGCATCGCGCAAGCAGATTTTACAATTACAATACAATAAATTACAATACAACAACTAGTATATGTAACGTCCTGGCATCAATAGCTGGGCAGTTGCCCACCAAACACATCACCCGTCTGGTTAAGACGAGGATCCTCCCTTTTCTTTATAGGATGAGTGAACTTTACACCCTGCTCCTCATACCTCTATAATATGTATATCACAGGTTTGAATATACGGACGACGAATTTAAGCTGGTAGTCCAATTAGCTTAACATTTACTTTTCCTGCCCTTTACTTCGATTTCATACACTATTTTCCAGTACCAGACAATGGTCGACATCACTCAACGTTTGGCTCATTGGCTCCGAGTCTACCGTAACAATTGAAAATGCGCGCGGATCTGACTCGAGTGCTCTTGATAGCCTGTTGTAGTTTAACTAACTACAACAGGCTATCAAAAGCACTCAAAACTGATATCCTCAGCGAACGTTATGTTGTTTTTACCGATTAGTGAATTTCTAGGCTAAAAATACCAGTTCCAGAGAACAACTTTTGTTATACCATAGTCCTTCTTTGTAAGGTAGTGATCGATTATCTTGTCTGCAATCAGCAGTTTTCACTGTATAGTATCTGTAAATAACCACTCAAAAAGTCGACTAAGGGGTCCTTACACGTCAAGGAGTTGACTTGTAGCTTCCTCTGTCTATAAACAAAAAAAAAACCATCGGAGGATGGAAACGTGGTTCAGCGGACATCAAATTATAACCCTGAATTAAACTTATTGGAAGTCATTCAATCGTGCTGCTATAAAACTGGCTGTAAAGACCACTACAGCAATGAAACAGTAAAAATAAGAAGTCCTTTTTATTATTCTTACACAAGCAGTTTTAGCCGTGAATTTGTTACGCCTGAACCTAGAGACTGTTCCACACTTTCTGGTCACGTCCACCGCAAATGCAGTCCTCGTTTGAGAAAAATACATTTACCTCTACCTTGAATGTACTCGTCGTGTAATCATTAGGAGCTTTGCTGGAAACAGTGATACAAATGAAGATCTGTTTGTATATTGTTTGTTAAATTTCATCATTAACAATATTAAATTATGTAATACAGTCAGGGAATTTAAATAAATGTTTAGCAAATTGACACCCTTCGTTCAAATTATCTTTACCAATTGATACAAAGCGTGACATATACATATAAATAATCTCAAAGTGTGACAGTTATTTTGCCTCAGATTTTGCATCACTATCCAAATAACATTGATCTTTGTTCTCATTCGAATAAGGTTGCTGTTGGGTTGCTACCACTGACTAGTCTGTCAAAAATTGTGATCTTTATCTCGTTACAATAAGGTTTCTGTTAGATTTATTTCCCTGACTTAGCCTAGAAACAAACAGAACGACATACAGAACTGTCTCTATCTTATTAAGTTAGTCTGTGTTTAGTGAGCTTTATCTTGGCTAAAAAACCATATTCTGTACTTTCTTTTAATATAGAAAAATACGTTTACCGGGAACAACATCCACGCATTCTGTAGTTAATTAAGTTAAATTAAATATATACCGAAACTAATCTAAATATAGCTCCAATATTTTAAGGTCATCAACTCAAAGTCAAAACAACACAGTTCGGCCAGTTTCTTCATCAATAGTAACAGCCAAAGTACCGTCACAAAAGTCAAAGTAACGGTTAAATTTGTTTCTTCACTATTTTAGCAGTTACTTGAATGAAGAACAATGTGCCGTAGTATCAATACAGGTCAAGTAAAAGTCACTTTGACTGATTACTTTAGTTGTTGATAAAGAAATTAGCCGGTTATGACAGATGAAATTATGCTCTAAATATTGAAAATATAATGCTTCGTCCAGTGAAGTTCTTTCAGGTTCATGTTTTGCAACAGGAGACAGGACATATACCTATTTATTTATTTATTTTATTTAACCATTCTTCTCCTTAGCCTACCGTTGGCAAAAAGTTAGCTTGTTAGTCAGTTGTTCTTGTCAGACCAGAAGAAAAGAACAGAAAAAAACTTAGCTACAAGGGTGATACTTATTTCTATAGAAATCTCTTCCAGCAAATGGTCTGCGATTGGAAAGTATATAAAAGAGATGTTAACACCAAGAGAAAATTAATTACTTACATTTTTATAACATTATCCACTTATTGTTACTTTCATTATATTGTATACGAAATAAAAAAGACCCTTACCAACTTGAGTCCAATGTGTAAATTAGCTTAACTTTTTTCTGTAAACAGACATTTATAATTAATTTGTAGCCTCAACTACCCATTAATTTTCGCAAGCTTCTACAAACAACAATATCAAATTAATTACCGTTTTATGAACTCGCACAGTCTACTACAAACAAAGGAAAATTAAAAAATCTTCATCTTCTAATAGACTTGATCTCGTACATTCTTTACAAGATCACTTTGAGGGAGTTTGTTAGTAAAATACCTAGACTAGAACAAACGGCTTCATTTCACCGAGTAATTTGTTGAGTTTCTAATCTATACTTATAATAAATCTGTAGAGAGGTCAATTCTGTACATGACATATATTTTCAAAATAACTATCAGGGGGTAATAAGTGATCGATACTGATGCCAAAAATGCAATCAGTAAAATTTTTGTCTGTCTGTCTGTCTGTCTGTCTGTCTGTATGTTCCTTATAGAAACAAAAACTACTCGATAGATTTTAACGAAACTTGGTACAATTATTCTTCATACTCCTGGGGAGGTTATAGTGTACCTTTCATCACGCTACAATGAATAGGAGCAGAGCAGTGAAAGGAAATGTTGGGAAAACGGGAGAATTTGCTCCATTTTTTAAGCTTCCGTCGCGTGTGCAGCCTTAATGGTTAAAGCTACATAGAAATCATTTATGACGGAAATGTTCTACATAAAATTATCTAAAAAATATCCCACAACAGCATATGTCTATCTTTTATGGTTGACTCACAATAACACGTGTAACTCCCGATAGCTTAGCAGTTCGGAGATTTCTGATTATATTTGTTTACTCTTACGTTTATAATACTCTCACTCATCCCTAATTAAAAGAAGTTAATATTATTACCTATTCAATAAAAAAAGAATCATAGTAATCGGTATAGAAACACCAAACTTAAACATGAAATACGCTAATAAGCCATCGCGCCGTCGCGCGTGAATACTGAATCATGCCATAAGGATTATTTTTGTGTAACGGTTGCCGCGCTCGACGCAGGTCGTGGTGGTAGGGTATAAAAAGGCGGGAGGTCCGATGTCCGGTTAAGCAGAAAGGCAACCTTAGCGAGTTGCAACTGCGAGTTGTCATGTCAAAAAAAAAAAAAAGCGCGGGCTTCATTCAATATTTGGCTGTTGATGCGTTCAGAGCGTTCGACCTTATTGACAGACAATAATTGATATTAACAAACCGTGCTTATCAGCGCGACTTTTAGTCTTTAAATAGTTTATTTGAATTTCTTTTGTTGTTTATATACTTATAATAAATCTGTAGAAGTGAAAATTCTGTACATTGAAAAGATCAAAAAAATAAATGGCAGGGGGTGTTACTAGACCGACACCAAACCCAAAAATGTGATTAAATTTTTTTTAATTTTGGTCTGTCTGTCTAGGTCTGTCTGTTTGTTCAGGCATCACGCAAAAAGTACGAAGTACGAAGTCCGATTACGATGAAACTTGGTATAATTATAATTCTAAACCGTGCTTTTCTGTTTTTAATCCTCTTAGTTTTTACTAAGTACACTTTAAGGTAGAGTTATTTAGGTTAATTTTTATAAGTCGTAGGTATAGATTTTAATTTTAAAGTATGGGTGGTATATTTGATAGTGTACGTAGTGACCGTAGGTTATTTAAAAAAACTGTTAGGTAGGATTAGTCATTCGTATAGATATTAGTTTTTAGGGATTTTGCTTATTTATTGAGTTTAGATTAGTTATCATCAGAAATAGATTTATTTAGGTACTAGCTTCTGCCCGCGACTTCGTCCGCGTGAAATTTCACCCTCCACCCATTCACCCTCTTAGGAGTGGAATTTCTAAAAACCCTTTCTTAGTGGATACCTTTATACACTTCACACAGAACACACTCCAAATGTAATGTCTCTATGACCAGCGTTTTAGGCTGTGCATTGATATAATCAGTCAGACAGGATCACAGGACTTTGAATTTTATATTAGATTATAAAAGTAAACCTAAGTACCTACCTAATAAAAAAAAACTCAATAACAGAAAATAAAATACCTAAATAAACCTATTTCTGATGATAACTAATCTAAACTCAATAAATAAGCAAAATCCCTAAAAACTAATATCTACTAATCCTACCTAACAGTTTTATAAAATAACCTACGGTCACTACGTACACTATCCCCATACTTTAAAATTAAAATCTATACCTACGACTTATAAAAATAAACCTAAATAATAATTTAGGTTTATTTTTTAAAAACTAAAAGGAATAAAAAGGTCGCACTGAAAAGCACGTTTTGGAATTGCAAGTAGCAGTTAAAACATACAATTTATAGAATGCTAATATAAACGAACGCTCGCCTATTATTATTATCATCTTCGTCGTGTACTACGACAAACTTATTATTTGCGGTTGGTACAGTAATCGGGTCTAGGGATCGAACCGCAAAATTAAGTTTGTTTTTATTGTATATTTTTTTCCGGGATAAAAAGTACCCAGTGTGGTGCCCAGGATATTAAAGAATAATTATACCAAGTGTCATCGTAATCGAACCGGTAGTTTTTGCCTGATGCCTGAACAAACAGACAGGCAAAAATTTTTTTTATCACATTTTTGGATTCTGTGTCGGTCTAATAACACCCACTGCTATTTATTTTTTTGATATTTTCAATGTACAGAATTTTCACTTTACAGATTTATTATAAGTTTAGATTTGTAATTTGAACGAATATTTAAAAACTACCAAAACAACTAATACCTATTTTATAAAATAACAACAAAAGAAATTCAAATAAACTATTTAAAGACTAAAAGTCGCGCTGATAAGCACGGTTTGTTAATATCAATTATTGTCCAGCCAAATATTGAATGAAGCTCGCGCTCGGACCTCCCGCCTTTTTATAACCTACCGCCACGACCCGCGTCGAGCGCGGCAACCGTTACACAAAAATAATCCTTATGGCATGATTCAGTATTCACGCGCGACGGCGCGATGGCTTATTAGCGTATTTCATGTATAAGTTTGGTGTTTCTATACCGATTACTATGATTCTTTTTTTATTGAATAGGTAATAATATTACCTTCTTTTACTTAGGGATGAGTGAGAGTATTATAAACGTAAGAGTAAACAAATATAATCAGAAAGCTCCGAACTGCTAAGCTATCGGGAGTTACACGTGTTATTGTGAATCAACCATAAAAGATAGACATATGCTGTTGTGGGATATTTTTTAGATAATTTTATGTAGAACATTTCCGTCATAAATGATTTCTATGTAGCTTTAACCATTAAGGCTGCACACGCGACGGAAGCTTAAAAAATGGAGCAACTTCTCCCGTTTTCCCAACATTTCCTTTCACTGCTCTGCTCCCATTCATTGTAGCGTGATGAAACGTATACTATAACCTCCCCAGGAGTATGAAGAATAATTGTACCAAGTTTCGTTAAAATCCGTCGAGTAGTTTTTGTTTCTATAAGGAACATAGAGACAGACAGACAGACAGACAGACAGACAAAAATTTTACTGATTGCATTTTTGGCATCAGTATCGATCACTAATTACCCTGATAGTTATTTTGAAAATATATATCATGTACAGAATTGACCTCTCTACAGATTTATTATAAGTATAGATATAGATTTTATTTTCTGTTATTGAGTTTTTTTTTTATTAGTAAACCTAAGTACCTACTACTTAGGTTTACTTTTATAATCTAATAAAAAATTCAAAGTCCTGTGATCCTGTCTGACTGATTATATCAATGGACAGCCTAAACCGGTCATAGAGACATTAAATTTGGAGAGTGTGTTCTTTGTGAAGTGTATATAAATATCCACTAAGAAAGGGTTTTTAGAAATTCCACTCCTAAGAGGGTGAATGGGGTAGGGTGAAATTTCACGCGGACGAAGTCGCGGGCAGAAGCTAGTTAGTAATAGGAACCTTTGATTTATGTAGATCTGTGTAGACGCTTCATTAACGCCAAATTTTGTTATGAATACTGAGACTGTAATTATCTCTGTAGAGGGCCAATCAGTCTAAAAACAATGTTTTGTGTAAACAAGACTTTATTGGGTTACTCAAACACGAGAATTAAAGGACTTTGAGCGTACGTGGCATACCTACCTGTCCGCCATTTTTATAACCGACGAAAAAACGCATAACTTTTTACAGCGTAGTCCGATTTTAGTAATTATTTTTTTATTGGAAAGGGTATACCCCGAAGTTGGTCCTATATAAATTTGAAAAAAAAAACAACCCTAAGGGTAGGAAAACAGGGGATGATTGATTGTTCAGTCACTGATTGTAATGTATTTGTTATTCACTGATTGTAATTAATGTTTTTATCAAAAGGTGGTAACCATACGGCTAATACGGGGGTACCGCACGATCTCGGGCGAGGCGGCAAGCCTCCTTGCCGGACTGCCGCCATGGGATCTGGAGTCCTCGCGCGCCTCTATGAGTGGCGCGCGGGGGCACTACGCCGGGGGGAAAACCCGCTTCCGCGGCAAATTGCTGCGGAGCGGACGGACCTCCGGCGCGATCTCGTGGCGGCATGGAAAGCGCGACTGTCGCAACCCAGCGCAGGGCACGCCGCGATAGCGGCGGTAAGGCCCCTCTTTGAGGAGTGGCTAGAGAGGCGTCACGGCGTCCTCACCTACCGCCTGACGCAGGTCCTCACCGGACACGGATGTTTCGGGAGGTTCCTGCACATAATCAGGCGGGAGGAAACGCCCGGGTGTCACCATTGCGAGGATCGCCCAGAGGACATGGTGGAGCATACGGTGGAGGTCTGTCCCGCTTGGGCAGAGCACCGCCGTGTCCTCGTAGAGGCGATCGGCAGCGGCGGCGACCTCTCGCGCCCGGCCCTGGTCCAAGCCATGGTCCGGGGCGAGAGGGAGTGGGAGGCAGTCACCTCCTTCTGCGAAGCAGTCATGCTATTATACGCGGTAGACGCCCCGGGCGTCGGGAGCCGCGTGACGACTCCCGGCCACCGTAGGCACGGGCCTGCGGACGGCGAGTAATGGGTAGCTCGCCGTCCGACCAGGACCAGGCCCGTGCTGGACGGCGTTTAAGGGTTACCGCTGCCCCGGAACATAAAGGGCTAAGGAAGGAACACGGATGGGTTTTAGTCCGTAAGAGTCTGACACTCCCTTCCGCTCCACCCAGAGCGCGGGAGGGGTCATTTGATGATTCCCCATCCTTAAAAAAAAAAAAAAACTTAAAAAAAAAAGGGCTTTCCGTTGCGCACCAACTAAACATTGCCTCTGCTATTACTGTCTTTTTCTTGCCCGTTATGCAAGAAAGAGGCAGAAGTAAATAGGAGCTGTCAAAGTTGAGCTATTTCCATGCGAATTTTTAAAATCACGCTGAAGTTTATCACTTACAACGCTATAAGGTTCTTTTGGCGCGTGGCCAAAATCGGAACTAACGTCGCTACCTTGTTTTGTCAAATAAATTTCTGAGACCATTTCACAAATGGTCTTACTTCTTTATCTGAGGGTGGTCTTACTGTTGGTGGGGGCCCCCCTGTCAATGTCATTCAGGCGGAAAAACATCCTTGTTGCCGCTAAACTAATTTGACACCTCTAAAACGTCTTAAAACCGTCGTCGCTGTCTGTACGCAAAAGATTAAAATACTCTAGCAGAAGCATAACCAGCCTATAAAATGTTCCCACTGCGGGACAGGCCTTCTCTCGGTGTGAGGGAGTGGGACGCAGGCAATCCATCACGCGGACCGTGTGCGAGTTGGTAGATGTCACATGTCGTCGAATTTTTGGTTCAGGACGACGTCCCGGTTTCTTACGATGTTTTTCTTCACCGTTTCTACACAAGGTAAAACGCCTGACTGGGTTCAAATCTACGACTTGCAACTCGTAAATGGCGGCCGTTGCCACCACTGCAAACACTCTAATTTAAGTTTATTTGGTGAACAAGCAAATCGTTGTCATTAACAATTAGGTAGCTAGTTACTGTCATTATACCTACTGTTAGCCTATAAAATACTATTTCTGTAGCCAAAGTAGGTAGTAGGGTTAATTAGAGTCGGTTCATTGAAGCTAAATTATCTATTAATATCACGTTGGGGTATTTACAGTTGGCAAAATAGAGAAATATGTTTGAAACTATCCACTGAAATAATGATACGAGCCATTCCCGTTGTTCGTGACAGCGAATAGGTTGATAATAATAATCTAATTATGCAAACGATGTGTACACGTTTTAATGCCTCTTGGACAAATGTTTGTGTAACATAATGTCACATTAAATAATATGGAATAGAGTAATGTTATCTCTTACTGATATTTCAGGAACGTTATTTGCATAATTTGTAACATATTATGTATTTCTACATAAATTTAAATATATATCAAGAATCCGTTTCCCACAAGATGGACCGACGACCTTGTGAAGGCCGTAGGAACCCGTTGGATGCGAGAAGCACAAAACCGGTCGAAGTGGAGGTGCTTGGGGGAGCCTATGTCCAGCAGTGGACGTATTTCGGCTGAAATTATGATGATGATGATGATTTATTTCTGTAAATATTTACAGAAATAAATAATTGATATGGAAATTATCATACTTTTACACATAATTGATAAGAAACCTGTTCTTCACGAATAAATAGCTTCGTGATTGACTGATTAACTCAATCTCACAATCAAAGCATTTATTCTTCGATCAACAATACCCAGGCATTTTTGAAATTGTCAAAGAGTCGGCCAGTTAGTCAGAAAGTTGAAGCTAGTTGCTTCTATATGTGAGAACAATGTAAAAAAAAAGTAACAAAACACAGCCTAAAGTAAAACAAAGACGGGGTAATTAAGGCTATATTCTAAGGGTAAGTTCTTGATATAAAAAAAACCGGTCAAGTGCGAGTTGAACTCGCGTGGAGAGGGTTCCGTACGATGAATATTTTATCTACCATGTTTTTTTAAAGAACGTGACACCGACATTCCAACTGAAAATGTAAGTTTGTACGCACAATATTGAGAGATTTACCATGTTGTTTCAAGATCATAGACTTCTTATTAATTTTCCTCTAATCTATAGGTATAGAACTATTTTCTGCATTTTTTTCAAAATTTTAGGCTTAGTAGTTTCGGAGATAAGGGGGGGGGAATGGTAAATTTCCGTCTATTGTCTTAAATAACTTTAATACAATTTACTTTAGAATTATGAAAAAATATATTTGAGATTCTCACGGTAAGCCCTTTCATTTGATATGTCACACGGTACAGATTGTAAACTTTTTTTTTAAATTGTCTATTTACCCCTCAAAAACGACTCCCATTTTCAAAACTCATTTATTTACGTTACACGTCTGTGTTTGGGTCACAGAGATTCATATGTGTACCAAATTTCAACTTAATCGGTCCATAAGATTCGGAGCAAATGGCTGTGACAGACGGACAGACAGACAGACAGACACACGAGTGATCCTATAAGGGTTCCGTTTTTCCTTTTGAGGTACGGAACCCTAAAAATGAACAGGATATTGAAGTTTAAACGAAATTATCAACTGTTGATATTCAAAATCTACGCAGACATAAAAGGTTCCCAAAAGAAAAGGTGAAATGTATTTTTAAAAGACTTCTATATATTCAACATTTATATAAACTAAACAAAGTTCGTCGTTCACTGAAACTGAAACTGAAACAACCAAGTTACAGTTTATCCTTTCGGAATAATAAAATACTTTGATCTATTTTTTAAACGGTTTCGGTCTTGCCCTGTTTGTTATTGTTATTTGGGTCAAATTTACTACTTGAAATTTTCCTTCCTGTTGGCAGATTGATCTGATATTTGGTACACACCTTTAGTTTTGATAACAATACAATTTAATTTAATCAGTATCATTATAAATCCAAGATGGAAGAATCCTTAGGCTTAGGCCTTAGGCTTTACACTTGTAAGAACACAGGGCATGGCACTTCATGGCAGATCATAGAGTTTAGACAGTCTAGTCTACGACAGTCTAGTCTACTTTCCTCGTCAATCTAGGGCATTGATCAGACAAAAAATTAAATCGTGGGGCGTAGCGTCCCAAAATGTGTGAAAACCACATCAATATCTGATGCGTAGTTTTGACGAACATCGCAGTCACACAGATAAACACGGAATTCGATTACCTGTCAGGGACGAGCTGGTACCTACAAATTTGTACCGCTTGTGGTACACATGTGTACATAGATAGATATAGATGGTACTGAATGCCTGAAGGGAGAAATATAAAAACGAGCTTCAAAATAAAATACAAAAGTTCATGAAATCGTAGGTAATTGTTGGCACAACGGGTGATCATTAGGACGGGTTACCCCATCTGCGGACTCGGTAAAAAAATCGCATCAATAACCCACTGGGATAGCTTCTAACGACATTTTAATGCGATATTTCGTATCCGCACAAAATATAGGTGAGACGACTTTTTATAAACACTTTCGTGTTTGGGAACGATACAGATTTTTGTAGTAGTAGTTAGTACTTATAATAAATCTGTAGAAGTGAAAATTCTGTACATTGAAAATATCAAAAAAATAAATGGCAGGGGGTGTTATAGACCGAAACCGAACCCAAAAATGTTATTAAATAAAATTTTGTCTGTCTGTCTGTCTGTTTGTTCAGGCATCACGCATAAACTACCGCTTCGATTACGATGAAACTTGGTATAATTATTCTTTAATATCCTGGACACCACACTGGGTACTTTTTATCCCGGAAAAGTATATACAATAAAAAACAAACTTAATTTTGCGGTAACGGGTGGGGAGGTTGAATACGTTGATGAGTATCTCTATCTTGGTCAAATAGTCTCTTTCCAGGCAAGACAAAATAAATAAGTTGCAAGACGCACCGAAAATGCCTGGAAGAGCTATTGGGCCATGAAAGACTTAAATCCTTTCAAGGGTTATTTAAGGAATAACATTATTTAAATCTTCGAAAGGTCCAACAGTTTGCCGATTAGAGCCATTTTAGAAAGGGCCAACTTTAAAAATAATTACCTTGTTTTATTTACAGTTATGACTTGAATACTTGTAACTCAAACTATTGGAGGTACCCATTTAACCAAAGACCCTTTTGGCAGCCTATTAGCTTTGAAGTTTCTTAAGTCTGGTATATTTAACTAAAAAATATTGAAACGTTCAAATGATGTTCAGTTTAGAAACTTATTCAAAACCTTATCATACTATTCTCCTTACACCGTTTAAGTTATAATGACTTGAACATACCGCGGCTGCCAATAAAATCTAAGTGGCTGACATTAACCCGAACATGATACCACTTAATCTTGTCACACAATGAGAACTATGTCAAAGTGTCGGGGCTCCTCCATTGATCGTCTCATTTCCTGAAGAACATCGTAAATCCTCGCCACAATATAGATTGGTTCAGAAGGCCTCTTTACAACGATCGTAGACACAAGCACGCATAACTATAATCTGTTCTAAAAGTATCTAATTAAAGTGTAAACAAACCCTGTTCAGGTAAAATTCTTACAAAATCACTCACTAAAGGGAATTAGTAACATATTCCTCTGTATTTAGAAGTGCTCAACTTTTTATCTCACCACTATTTCCAAAAATTATTGTTTGAATAACATTTTTAAATTGTAATCGAAAAAACATCGCCGAAAATTGAGATTATAATATGAAGCCACAATTGTCTGATGAAAAACCACTTTCAGGTGATTTAAAATTCGAATATAAGGCTTACATATTCAAATAACCAATTCAAAGCAATCAATTACATGAGTGACACTGCAAATTGATTGCACAGGTACGTTTTCTGATCCATTTGTTTACGATTCATCAGATAATTTTGGCACAAACCACAGACACACATCACATCACATACAGCGAATGCAAGTATACTCAAGAGTGGCATCTGTTTCCAATAGTTCAAGATCGCGGGTATCCCCTAAATGTGAAAAGCATAGGACTGGTTGATATGGCGACGCTTGGTGGAGGCCTATGTCAAGTAGTGGACGTCTTTCGGCTGAAATCATGATAAAGCATGAGTTTGAAATCACCGTACATACTAGTATATATATACCTATGTGTGTGCATTTTCGATCTTTGTACAGAGTCGACCTTCTGTACCTACTTACTTTATATCATCGGCTACACACGAGATCCGATTGGTCGGATATATGCTCCCTGTTTATTATTATTACTCATGTATATATAGCCTTACTTTCGCTGAGGCTTGTTAGAACTTCATTCTCGGCATCGGGATCATGGTATTGAAAAGGAATAAGTTCAGAGATATAAAAACTGGTTTATGGAAATATTTTCTGGTTTATAGGCATAAGTCTAAGCTTGATGTTGTCATTGATGATTGAACTATAGAAGAAATGTTGGTACCTATCATCTGAATAGCACCTACAATGTTATTGTTCTTTTGTTAAGTGCGATATCCATTTGTATAAGACAAAATTCGGTATACTCTCACTCTTTATCATCCTCCCGCACACTGCTGAGCCTCTTTTATCTTGTGCCAATCCCCATGCTCTTATGCCAGCCTCTCACTCTTACTGGTTCTCAATTCCCTAATAGGACTCAATGCCAAACTAAATACTAATGTCATGTCAGTTTTAACACCTCCGCTGACGCACATGCATTGTCCCCTTAAAACTACTTAAACCGATGTTTTTCTAGCTAACGATTGTACCAAAGGCATTATAATATATACATATATCCCGCTTGAACCTGTTTTTGTGAATTTGTGGCCGCAATAGATATAATCATATTGTCATGAATTATTCATTACCCCGAATGTCCCTCTATTATTCTTAAGTTGCTTGTTACGATACCTACTTGAGGAAAGTGGGCAGAAAAGAATTCTTGAAGACGGATAAGGGGTTCGTTGGTCATATAAACATATTTATTGTGTATTAGCTAGAAGAAGCAATTCAAAACGAAAAGTTCTCGCATTGATTTCGATTTGAGGATCTTAGAATAACATTGATCAGAAGATAGGTATCTATCTATTGGATTGACATATTATTTGCACCTAGTTAAAATAACGATTGAAAATCTGTAATGAATATACAGGATCAAATTAAATTAAAAATAATACAAAAAAATATTAATTTGAAGGGTTTTTTGTGGGGTCACCGACCGCAGTTAGTATAGTCACAAAAAATATCAGCTTAAAAAGTCTGGATGTTTTGTACACTTCACAGACGTGATGGTTTCGATATCTAAACACGATAAAAAAAAAGAAAACAGATTTTATGAACGACCGCTAGTAATTTTGTTACTTGAACTTTGAGGTTCAAGTAACAAAATTACTAGCGGTCGTTGACCCCTAAAAAACATCAAATCATTAAAAAATATCGTGTTAAAATATCTACCTATACCCATCACGTCTACAGAGTTTCGCTAGGTAATTTAATGTGACCCTGTATATGTGAATGCTAATAATGCGAGTAATGATATACGAATCAGCATACAACGTGGCCATGCTGCTAGCCTTTTGACAGCGTTACGGACGATTTTTTTTTTCTTGCCCCTCTTTTTATACATGTAGGTACATATTATTATTATTTTTCAAAGTCTTTTAGCTTAAATATTAACTTAAAGCCTAAAAAAACACAAACAAAACACACACAAACACAAAATAAATAGTTTTATCCTCCAAGGCAGCCTGCTCGCTTTCCTAGTCTAAAAAAAAAAACAGCTCGCCATACGTTTAGATAAGTATTCCAGACGAAGTTAAGTGTCCAATTAAATTCAATTACAAACTAACATCAGTATCAATAGGGTTCCTATTATGTTCCTACAGCTGAACTGTTTGCCCGTTTAGAATCGGGTCACGGTGAACAGTTTGCATAATACGAAGGGGATTACGATGAACGAGTACTACGAGTAGCAACAATAATATGGCGAATTAATGTAAATTACCCCTCGGTATCGCTTGCGGGCCACGCCGTGGCACGAGGTAGTCGCCCATTTAAATTGTAATCGATCTTGCGGTTTGTGAAGATTCTCGATTGTGAGATATTGGATGTTATGGTTTTGTCCGGATTATCGTTTTTGGGGTCGAGAAATGGGGCTTTGAACGACAAGGTTTCATTGTGAATATGATAATTATTATTATTTTTTATTTTTTTTAATATTGTTATTTATTTATGTACCTACACACAATAAAATCTGATCTTTGACAGTCGTTACGGGTCGTCAGAAGCCCGAAAGTCTAACCTTCGTTTGACCCGTGCAGCGGTTATCGTTTAGGCTACGGACATGAAGCATGAAGTCAGCGGGCGCGGGGCGGCGGCGGTGCGGTGGCGCGGGGAGCGGCGCGTTTCAATGCATAGATTTATATGGAACTGGCCTCGAAGGCAGAGGCGCGGGAGCGATGCCGGCGATGCGCACCAGTCTAGCGGTGCCCGCGCGACTGCATTGACGTAGTGTTGTGCATTTTATTTTTTGCTTTATCAAAAAGATGTTGTCATCGCTGTTTAGACATTTCGTTCGCGAACAAAGACACTAATTTCTTATAACACATCACTACGCCGCCCTAGCGCCACGCGGTCTGCCGGCTGGCTTCGAGACGGGCGCAATCGCTGATTTCGAGACCAAGTCCTTAGGTGCCTTAGCCTCGAGCTCCTCTAAATCTTTACAATAGAAAGAATAATGTGTGCCATAACGTTATAGTAGGTAATGGGCCAACAAATTGTCACTTCCGCCGTATGATGATTTTCAGCTACATTAAGCATTACTCTTAACTTCCTAAAAAGACGCGAAGAACCACAAAAGCGCTTTATGATGCTTCGAAATAATGTGAGGATAATGACGTGTGTTTTATTTTGTACTTTTTGTGGAACGTCTTTTTTGGAATTTCTTAGGCACTCGTTTGAGGGTTTGAAACAAACATACCTAATAATACCAAAGGGATTTTGAACGGCGGCGGAGGGGCCCGTGGCTAAATAATAACAGCCGCACAGGTCGATCGATCAGGTTAAGCTACGCTTGCCGCGGTTGGTCTGTGGATGGGTGACCATCTTTACATATCGAGATCCCTCCGTGCCTCGGAAAGCACGTTAAGCCGTTGGTCCCGGCTGTCAATCGTGGATCTTTGACAGTCGTTACGGGTAGTAAGAAGCCCGAAGTCTGACAACCCAGTTACTGGGTAATACGATACCCCTTGGTAAGCCAAGGGGTATCGTATTACCCAGTAACTGGGTTGTGGAGGTCAGGCAGTCGCTCCATGTAAAATACTGGTATTCAGCTGCATCCGGTTAGACTGGAAGCCCACCCGAACATAGTTCGGAAAAGGCTAGGCAGATGATGATTTTTAACGGCGTTATATTATCTAAGACTTGTGCTGACCATGAACAATAAATTCATTCTATGAAAACGGCTGGGTCTAGAAGCACGAAATTTTGCACTAGAGTCCCTTTAATAATGCAAGCGAGCACCAAGAAAGGGTTTTTGAAAATCTTCTAAAGAAGTTAAACAAGATGTAACAGAATATACGCAAGTCCCGAAAGTAGTTTGTTCATATTTGACTACTGAATCGATTTAAGTAACATTTTACAAACCTCGTAAAGACAACTTGATCTATCGGTTGAACATAACATTGAACTGTCTTGTGTTGAGCTAGATAAGCATGTTATAGTGTGCGTTTACAGACCCCCAAATTATCAAAACTATTCTATATTTGAGTCAGTAATGGAAGATGTTTTGGCAAAGCTTGCAACTGGTAATGAGGCAGTAATTATCTGTGGTGACTTTAATATTAACATTTTAGAACATAATTTAAATACCAGTAGATTATTAAATTTGTTTAAATCGTTTAATTTGTCAAATGTGTTTGCAGAACCAACCCGAACAACTACGACTACTGCTACATGTATCGATAATGTTTTTTGTTGCTGCGACTATTTAGATAAAGCCATTGTTAATTATCTCCCTTCTGATCACAGTGGTAAAACTGTAACCTTTGAGTCCAGCATGCCAATACAAAAAGTGCAGATCCAATCCAGACCAATAACATCTGTTAATTTAAATAAATTCAATAGCAGTTTAATTTGTAAATTAAGTAATCAGAACCTGACAGTGAACAATGTTAATATTTTGTATACAGAATTCTTTTCGGTTGTACAAACTGAGTTCAATAATTATTTTGAGAAAATCACTAAAAGTATCAGCCCTAAGTTTTTATTTTGTGACTGGGCAACTAAAGGACTTAGGAAAAGTAGGGAAAGACTTTTCGAGCTGTATGGCTTAACCTTATATTAACACAGATACTTTTACTAAATATGTTGCTACTTACTCTAGAACTTTTAAGAACGCTTGTAAGGCAGCTAAAGCCTTATACATTAGCA
Organism: Gortyna flavago; assembly: GCA_963669345.1. Lineage (NCBI taxonomy): Eukaryota > Metazoa > Arthropoda > Insecta > Lepidoptera > Noctuidae > Gortyna > Gortyna flavago. The sequence goes on from OY770140.1 coordinate 11,787,303, forward strand.
ACAAGGTTAAATCAGCAGACAATAAAATAAAGACGGTTTGGAAAATTACTAATAACGAAACGAACAGGAACAAAAAAACATAATTCTGATTACACACTGCAGACGTCAAGTGGTCTCATTTGCGATAACAAAAATGTTGCTCAAGAATTTGTAAATTTCTTTACTAGTATCCCACTCAAAACAACTGAAACATTAAATTCCTCGCCCTCGCTCGCTTTTGATTTAGTAAGGGCGAACGTTTCAGCCTGCCCGATTGAATTTAACTTTAGGCATATTAACCCCATAACAGTAATTAAAGCTTTTAAGCAAATTAAGATCAAATTGACCGAAGATCTTTGGGGAATGTCCATTAAGGTCTGTACCTCCATAATTAAGACTATTGCGCCTTACTTAGCCTTAGTATTTAATTCGTGTGTGGATCAAGGAGTCTTCCCCGATTTAATGAAATACAGTAAGGTAATACCACTTTACAAATCCGGGGACAGTAAAGACACTAATAATTATAGACCCGTATCCGTGTTGCCGGTTTTCAGCAAGGTGTTTGAAAAGATAATGCTTAATCAGATGCTCAATCATTTTAACACGAATAAAATCCTTCACGATCAACAGTATGGTTTCACCAAAGGACGTTGTACGACCGACGCCGGTGTAACCTTATTAAAACACATTTTTAACGCGTGGGAAGAGGCTCAAGATGCCATAGGAATCTTTTGTGACCTCTCCAAGGCATTTGATTGCGTCGATCACGAAACCTTGCTTTTGAAACTTGAGCATTACGGACTTGGAAAACTTGCGCTCAGTTTAGTTAATTCTTATTTAAATGATAGACAACAGCAAGTTCAAATAAATGGTGTCAATTCGCTTAGTTTAACAGTAAAAATGGGTGTGCCACAAGGCTCGATAGTGGGTCCTTTCCTCTTTTTGGTGTATATTAATGATCTACTCCATTTATTAAAAAGTCAACCACAAATGGTGTTATTTGCTGATGACACTTCCTTAATTTTTAAGATAAATAGACGTGCTACAAATTTTTACGACGTAAATAATGCCCTACTGCTGGTCCACAATTGGTTCACTGCTAATAATTTAGTATTAAATGGAAAAAAAACTAAGTGCATAAGATTTTCTTTACCAAATGTCAAGGGTAGTGATTGTGAGATAATATTGAATCAAGAGAAACTAGAATTCGTCGATAAAACTGTTTTCCTTAGGATCACGCTCGACTCAAGGCTACAATGGGGTCCTCATTTAACATCTCTTGCAGGACGGCTAAGTTCAGCAGCTTATGCTGTCAGAAAAATCCGTCAATTTACTGATGTAGATACCGCGAGATTAGTCTATTTTAGTTACTTTCATAGTATCATGTCATACGGTATTTTACTTTGGGGACGGGCTGCAGACATCCATTCTATTTTTATTCTGCAGAAAAGAGCCATCAGAGCCATATATAATCTCCGCAGGCGCGATTCTCTAAGGGAACTGTTTAAGGATATTAACATCATGACGGTGCCTTGTCAATACATCTACGAAAACATCATGTATGTAAGGAAAAATTTACATCTTTTTAGTAAAAGAGGTGACAGACATAATTATAGTACTAGAAATAGGGACCTACTAGTTCAACCAGGTTTCAGATTGGCTAAAGTAGACTCATCTTTTATGGGGTACTGTTTAAAATGTTATAATAAAATACCTCACCACATTCTTCAACTGAATGAGACAAAATTCAAGTCTTGTATAAAACGCACACTATGCAGGCAGGCATATTATAAGTTAGGGGATTACATCGTTGATAAAGATGCCTGGATCAATGCTGGTCCTGCTCCACAACCACAACTAATTGATTAACACTTGAACATACTGTTGGAGCTGCTGAAGATTGTGGGACTATATTTGCATTGTATAAACTCAATTTCCTTTGTATTGTATAATTTCATAGCACAGATGTGAGTTCTATGTGAGCTACCATTTACCGGGTAATTATATATATGTCTTTCATTGACTTGAATGTGCCCTGGCGGCTGATAGTATGTCATGCTCACTAAAATGTCTCGCTGACGGTGGCGTGTGTGTTGGATCATTTAGCTCCCTTCAAAATGGTTGAGCTGAATGGTGCTGATCTATGCGTCATGTTCGTGAACGGGCGCCGTCAGTTGGGGCTGGTCATCAATTGGCTGCCTCGGCTTATTATTTTTTTTTTTTTTTGGATTGTTGTTTTGTTAAGTACTATTTGCTCTTAACACGTACGTCTTTTTTATTTTATTACATCGTTCTCACATATAATTATAAATTCAACATTAATGATGTAACTAATATTTTTGTAAAAACATAATTTAAAAGAGTGTCCATGGAGTTTCTTGCCCGTTCTTCTCCATAGGTACCTACGCTTTGGAATGGGAAACTAGCTTCATATTTTCTGACTGACCGACTTCTTGAAAATTCAAAAGTGCCTGTAAATGGTTTAATTGAAATAAATGCTTTGAGTTTGAGTTTAGAATAGGTATTTTTTCAAAAATTGTGTATTTTGCCTTACTGACCGCCGCCGTTTGAGCCAAAGATAATTAAATTTTATTTCAAGGCAATAAGACTCAATTGTAAATGCACAACGTAATGCTAGGGTAAACACGGTTTTCTTAATAATAAATAGTTTGCTTTTAAAAAAACAAGTTTTGGTCGTTGTATTAAGCTTTTAACTCAATACTCTAATTGGGGTGTATGAGGTCTTGAGTTTATTATGTTACATACCTATTATTGTACTAGGGGTGAAAGTTTGAATTGAAGTTCGTAATTTTTGTCGACGGGAAAATTTACAAGAAAATCGTTTACAGGCAGTCAGCAAATTATGGTGAACAACAGTTTCTTAACAGTCACGTAACTTGGCAAGATAGATAGATAGAATACTCTTTATTATGTACGCCTAAATTACAGACATAAATAAAGGGTGACACAATGGACGGTCAAGATAAGAGACACAAGACAACAAACAAGAGGACAAGAGTCGTTGATGCGTTTTTCCTTTCTTTAGCTTTAACATTCCTCATCGCTCAAAATTGTACAATTGCAAATTTAAGTTGGTCTACAAATAAGAGGAGCGTTTTTACAAAACGATACATCGTGAAAACATTTTTTTTTTCAATAATATAATTTATTTATTTATAAGGGTTTAGTTAAGGTATATTAAATGATATTACCGATTAATTGAAAAATATATTATTTTACGATGTACTCGTATCGTTTTGTAAAAACGCTAGTGTTATTGTCGACCAACTTAAATTTGCAGTTGCAATGTGGCTTAACTACTTAACTGTGATCGTTTTTCTTTTACTATCGTTATAAATATACTACTGCCGTGAATTTTTTCACATATTATCCAAAAGCAACCATTTAGCTTGCAGGGGGGGGGGGAATTGACTCTTACAAAAAATAATTAGCACTTTACTGCAGATCCATGAATCGAAAAATGGTTTTCACAAGCCCGCAATATTTTTGAAAGACCTATCCAACGATACCCCACACCATGGGGTAGACGAGAAAATAAGCATCCCCACTTTACGAGTAGAGGAGGCCCTCAAATTTTTTTTTAATGATTTTATTTTACCACTATGTCGTTGTGATTAATAATGTATATCCATGCCAAATTATAGGTTTCTAGTACTAAGAGTCTCTGAGCTAAACTGCGGACGGACGGACGGACAGACGGACACAGCGAAACTATAAGGCTTCCTTGTTGATCCTAAAAAAGAGAGAAGTTTCACTCAGGGAATCACAGCCGGTAATTTCTATCGAAAAACGATTTCGTTAGCATAATCCACTCGCAAACTATCGCTTTGTATTCGATAGTATTTTTGGCACAAAACAATTTCGGCAATCGCAATTTCGAGTTAATGAACCAATCAATCAGTTGTTTCTTGATTGCACTATTTGTAAACATCATCGTGATACCAGAGGCTTCCTATTGTTCGAGTTATCCCCATGTTATTACGATCAAAATAGACAGCGTCATTCACAGTTATTCTACCTCTGATTTTACATCACTGTCAAAGTCACAGTGGTCTTTACACTCCTTGTATTATGGTTGCTATTGAATTGCTGCTAATGACAAGTCTGACAAAATCATAATGACCTTTATTGTCGTTATAATAAAGGTGCTGTTGTTTTGCTGCTATCAGAGGTAAAATAACTATGGAAGGACTGTAGCCAAATACTCGAACATGATCTCTCTTTCAAGTTTTGAGTGAAAATTATGGCCGAGCATACTCAAACACACGCCGCAGGAAATCATCTCTTGCACGCTATTTTGAACTTTATTTCAGTTGTCATTCAGTTCATTGTCAATTTAATAATAACACTAGCTTATTATTGTCCTTCTGCAGAGAAAAGGCCACACGTTGAGCATCACGCTTGTTCAAGACTGGTTGGCGATTTCAGACTATAAGTCCAGGTTTCCTAACGTTGTTTTACTTCACCGATTTCAGTAAAATCCAAAATGAACTCAGAAAGTAATAAAAATCAGTCTGTCTAGCCTTTTTCCAACTATTTTGGGGTCAGCTTCCAGTCTAACCAGATGAAGCTGAATACTAGTATTTTACTTGGAGCGACTGCCTAAGTGACCTCCAAAACACAGTGTCTGGGTAATACGATACTCCTTGGTAAGACTGGTTGTCAGACTTTCGGTCTTCTGGATTAACATGCTTTCCGAGGCATGGAGGGGTCTCGGTATGTAAAGATGACCACCCATACACAGAGCAACCGCGACATCGACCAGTGCGGCTGTTATTACATAGCCACGAGCCCCTGTATTCAGAAAGTTCATTATTCATTTATCAATGAAAAATTACCTACTCTATCTGTGCTGAACTTAAAATAACAAATGGAACTGTATTAAAAAACGAATTAGCTACAAGGCTTTCTGTTAGAAAACAGACTATCAACTATCTTGAGATTAATCTTGCATGGCACGGATCGACGGTAAAAAGACTTTGTTGCTGGTGCACTCGCTTTGTACGTGCAAAAGGTTCGTTTTCGATTAATGCCCGTTTGTGAAGCGAGGACAATCTGTCCGTCCTCTATTCGTTTCTAGTTCGGCAATGATCGGATGTTGTCGGCTTATGTTGATCTTGCTACTAAGTTGGGTGCTGCGGGTTTAAGTATTTGGTTACATTACACATTTTTATTGATCGTTTTTTGTTCTTGAGGACTTCAACAAAACGTTATTTAAAAAAAATACAATCTTAAAAAATAATAGCAGCAACGCCTGGTTTAATTAAATGATTTGTAGGTTAACGTTTTAAACTTTATTGGCCCATTAAAAACTAGCAATTATCAGTAAGAAAATAATGTATTAAACTAGTGCTGAAAAGTATTTCTCTTTCGTTACACCTGTGTGGGTATTCCCGAGTCCTCTAAAGCTTTTGTCCCTACACCATTCAAATATGAACAAGAAATTAATTAGGTTCCAGGAGTGTGGGCGTTCTAAGGACAGTGCAAAGTGGCCTATAACAGATGCGTAGAATTCCCAAGGCGAGGTCTAATGGACGCTGGTGATAAACTAGATGGGTATAATAAGTTATCTACGACATAAGTACTCTGACGACTTTCGAGCCGAATTTGGGAATAGAAAATAGTGGTATCATGGAGCATATAAAAAAATGTGGCAATATAAAAACATTCAAACGCAGATTAAGGCACATCACAAAATTTCAAATAACATAAAACAGAATAATTATGCTAATATAATGTCTCCAACACCCTAGAAGTACTAGTTATAATCACTTAAGTATCTCATTATAAGCAGTTCATGAGAAATAAAGTTCTTTAAACCCAACAAGATAACATCATGCCTGTAATCCCGAAAGGGTTCGGCAGAGGTGTACCTACCTACAGTATAGCGTAGCATCGCTTGCACATTATCATAATTCATAACAAACGTGTATTTATGTACTGTTTGTTTTCAGTTCCGCAGCTATTTTTCCATTAATTTTTCTGTCAAATCCATGTGACTAATGTGACAAAATAAATTAATGGATAAATCACATGTTGACTTTCGTGGCGAAATCGTTGTACGCATATTGTTGTAGGTAAAAGTTGCATTTCCAACAGCAACTTTTTTTTTTTGTCGGCAACTTGTTTTTTTAAACAACATCACATCTATACAGTGTCAGGTTAAACGAGGGACATACTTTCAAATGAACAACTTTTAATATGGGGCGGACTCAAAAATACGAAAAAAAAACAGCTGTTCCCTACATTTTGTCCAGTTATGCGAACATAAATATAGAGCGGCTGGTTTTATTTTCTCGATTTCAGTGTTGGTCTCTTAGTAAAAGTTGTTCATTTTGATGTTTACTACACTCCCTTAATGTCCTTTATGTCCCTCGTTTAACCTGACACACTGTATATATACAGTGTGTCAGTATCCATAGTATATATGTTTAGATCTTCTAAGCTACACAATGGATTTTTGTGTGGTTTTCACCGTCATTTAGAGCATTGCGGAAGGTTTAATTGTACAACAACTTATATGTATACAGCACAGAAATTTCGATGTTATGACATTCATGTCGCCGGGCGAAGCAGGGGTAGGTCGCTTGTATAACAAAGCATTAACTTCGCATAGAGTTTTTTGCTGCCAAACAATAAAAAGATAAAACTACCGCTAGCTACCACATAGTAGAATTTAGTTGCCAGTTGCCAAAATATAGGCAACATAAAAAGAATTTATGTCGCACTAATAACCGCTTCCTAATTGCAAACCCACGTTACCCAGGTATACGCATTGTGGTCCCGAATGGGCATTAACTCAGCATAGTTTATGATTATATAATTGTGCTGCGGTCGGCAGACAGCGATGCCGGGACCACGCAATATGCCGCGGTGTCGGAGTGATGCATGTGACATTCGTGTGAGATATTGATACACAACAACACGTCTAGAAGTACCTGAAGGGTATTACACTCATTTTTCGCCAGTTTAACTCCCAAGTAAGAGGGGGCGAGTTTATTTTTATTGACCAAGCACAAAAGCAGACTCTGGAGTAGGTTGCTACTACGAAATTCCTGGTGGAAAATGTTCAATAACACTTTGCTCAACCTGGGTATCGAATCTGGGTATTTCAGGTAGGTTTTCTTCTTCTTAGCGATAGATGGCCAAAAGTTCAAACATCTTTGGCCCAAAATTCAGCTGCGCGAACTCCGCTCACTGTCGCAGTACAGATCATCAAGGGCACAGGGCATGCGGCGCAAGATAGAAGGTGCCGCATACGCATTTAAAGGTTAGGTTTAGGAGGCTAAACTAGCTTCTTTGGAGAAGTTGGATAAGAGTGTCAATTGTAAGCGTTCTTTTCGGCACAATCATATTGTTCATTTGACATCTGACATCACACATTCACTGCGTGTTTGTACACTTGGACACCACGAGTAAAGCGCGCGTCACTTCACGAGAAATACTGTACCACTTGTTCTACAATTGTTTGAAGTCTACTTCTAAATCCTACGATTTTTATTTTTCGAAATATCAGTATGATCCCTCAGTTCACACGCACATCTGTGCCTTGACGATATTTTTATCGTTGGATAACTGTCGTATCTAGCTACGACAGAAAAACAAATGATAACTCGCACTATAAAGTGACGACGGACCACAGTTATGCGTTCTGTAGTAGCTTTATTTAATTAAATGTACAAGTGACGAGACTTCGACTATCTGTCGTGACGGGTTGGTTCTCAAACGGTATACGATCGTTGGCCGATTTTTTGTAGGAGCTAAAATGAAACAGTAGAGATCAAATGTAGGTATCAACGCACACGTTCTACAAAATGTAACATAAGCCTATAATTATTTTATTGTACCTACCGCTGGTATACCTCCTGGTATCCTCTCTTAAGATGACACACGTTCCCAAATTGTTGGTTCTGACATGCCGATTTTCTCACGATGTTTTCCTTCACCGTTTTTAGAGTAGTGGTGATGAATAATTTATTCAATGTAAAGCGCAAGCGTAACGTAGCGTGCGGGGCTGATACCACTGGGACTGCCACTGCTTTCTACAAAATTTAGGTAGGTCAAACAAAAAAAAATCTAACCGATTCTAGGACCTACAAAAAGTATTTCGTGTGTGAGCGCGCTTACAGTCCCGCATTTCCAATGGACAGATACAAGTATATATATAACGACAACTTTACTCATTTTTTTATTAAAAATTGCTTTCCTCAACAGTCTATCTCATTTTTATATTTTTCTTGATAACGAGAAAAAGTTTCTTTACATTGCCGATAGCCATGATAAAAGGTTAATTATTTGTTGCAAACTTATAGCTAATTAATAGTTTTCATATCCCTCTTTTTAGTTCGCCTTGGAAAGTTTTATAGACGAGCCAAGATGAAGTGATTATTCTTTTTAGATACCTACCTACTTCTTATTTTTGCTGAGAGAGTCCGAAGTTTTAAGTTTTAACTCTACCATTGTCAAAGTTACTAATTGTTAGTGTTATAAATATGTCTTTCTTCAATTTGTTTTCCCATTTTTAACCCAATTGCTCTGAGAGGGATTTTATTTTCGGAATACCTAGTATTCGTCAAAGTCTTAAAAATAATGTAGGGTAAGCTTTTAAATCATCTTAGAGACTGCCACACTAAAAATAATAAACGTTTTAACATACACACAGTTATATTGTCGTATTAAACAATAGGGTTTGTGGTGAAGAAAAAGATTGGAAACAAGTAGGTACTTTGGTGCGGAGCACCGTTGACAGTGTCAGACAACTGTTGTCAAAAGAAATGTACGGCGCATGTCTATGGAAGAAGTTTCTAGAATGTTCTAGAAGCTTCGAGTGGCTCTTATTGGCAGGCCGGGAACGAGACGCGTTTCCGCCAGAAGTGCGTGGATTATGGCGGGAGCGATTAGTTATAACGTCAGTTAAAAATAATAAATTTTTACTTTATTTTACGTGGGTTCGTTAGGGTTAGTAAACTACCAAAAAGTCATGTCAACCATAATGGAACCTGCCAATTACGCAGACGGACCAGATATTTATATTTTTACCAGCACACGTTTATACTTTTAATTCAATATCCAGAGTTCGTATCCTTTCGTAATTATCCATAAAGTTAATACATGAGTGAATTAATCCATTAGAAGGGAAGCACCTGATGCGTGGTATCCACAACTTCCGTGTGTTGCCTCGCGAGAACTAATTTAGAGATGAATTATGCAAGCCACACTGTACAATAAGCCCCCACTTCCGTGGTAACAATTTGGTATTGATACCGCCTTTATGTCGTGGCAGGAAGGGCGGATTTCGTAGCTTAAATTATTGTGGCTGAAGTGTGGTTGATTGTACCAGTACGCAGCTATTAAACAGGGTGAAATGTAATTTGGCGTACTTATTCCTTTTTACGTCATGGAAAAAGTTTATTTTGCTAAAAGTCAATGCTACATGTTTTAACGCCCGGTTACAGACTTCTTTCAGAAACCATCAAGCACGAAAGCGTGATGTAAACGTATCGTAAAAATATAAGCAAATGCATAACAGCTATCCTTGGTTATATAACTTTCGTTAAAATATTTGCGACAAGCACAATAATTAACACCCATAGATATGAATAAAGTCTTAATACTAAGTAAATAATAATGTGCAAAACGAGTATTGTTAATTGTAAAATCGTTCGAATCATAGTTACGTTTAGGTACTCCGTACGTTCGTGCTAGGCCCACTGAACTATTCAAAATGTGGGTTGTAACTGAACACTGTATATTCTGTATATTTCAAGCGGCTTACGATGATAAGCTTGCGCTACGAATTCTTTTATGCGGAAAAAGTTGTTATGCACCAAAAGCATTTTGAGGGACAAGTTGATGATGAAAGTTATTAATGTTGTACTTTTACAAAAAAAAATGCAGTGTTGTGTCATAAATATTGATTGAAAACTTGATTTCAGTAAACATTTATATACATTAAACATACCACATCAAGCTACTACAAACTGTCAAATGTATTTAATATAAAAAAACCCTTTGCACTACAATTTTACATATCATCTTTTGTACCTACCACATTTTATGCAAATAAACGATATTGATTTGATTTGGTTTGTAGAAATAGCGAGTATCGGCATCGAGGTATCGAGATAGCGACCACGACCGCGTGCATCTTCCTCATGTAGGTAAAAGGAAAACATCGTCAGAAATACTGGACAAGAATCGTCAACATGAATCGAGCAAACGTGGTGCTTGTAACTTTCAAATGATCACGTCAGAATTCCCGGAAGAGGTAGCCCCACAGGTGTATATATACACTCTGGACGAGAGCCTTAGCGAGAGTTTATTACCATAAACTGGGTATAAATTCTCTAAACATAACATTTTATAATTTATGCTAAAGATATTTTTTACCCACCTTTTTCCGTACGTCGAACACTGTAATTATCTAGCTGTAAGCTTCCCGAACAGGCTAAAATAAATGTAGCCTACGGGAATAGCCTGCAGAAATAAAATATAATATAATAGTAAGCAAATAAATACATCAATAAATTCCTGTTGGAAAAGAGACGTTATGGACTGGCTGGTATTAATCCGTCGCGTGTCTAATTAGCAGACACAATAGAAATTTTATAGTTAACGGTACACATGTTGTACGCTCGACATGCGAAGAGTTAATAAGGACCTACGTGATAACCAAACTAATGTTATGAAGCAATGACGTATGACGCCTAAGTGTCCTTTTGTTTTTATTTGTATAATTAGTTAGTTAGTCATTTACTTTAGTACCTAGTGTATAAATAATTAGTTATATACCTACTACTTAGCTATGTAATTTCTTAAAGTAAACGTTATCACATTTTTGTATTTCCAAACTAATGTTGATGAATACTAGTCTGTTTACTATGATTTGATTTTTAACCGACTTCACAAAAAGGCAAAAAAAAAAACAAAAAAAAAAATGGTTTCTAAAAGGTTCTCAATTCGTAGGAATATTTTTTTTTTATGTATGTTCCCCGATTTCTCGAAGACGCCTGGACCGATTTGGAAAATTTTTCTTTTGTTTGAAAGGGTATACTTCCCAAGTGGTCCCATGATCATCAGGTCAGGATCTGATGATAGGATCCCAGGGAAATCGAGGGAAACCCTCAAATTTTATTGGCAAACCTATAGCGATTTGGATATTTTTTAGAGTAACTTGAGCATTTGCTCTCGGAAATCATCATTTGTTAAAGTGGAGCTGATGATGAAGACCACAGACGGCCATCGGAACTAATCAATGATAAATATTTCACGGGTTGCGATTCGATTACTTTAATATGGTTGCTAAGCAATTTATGCTCGTCACAATGCGTGTGGTGGTGGAGTGGAGTTCTCCAGGTTCTTACCAGGAGAACTCCTCAACAATTAACGTCCCAGCATCGAGAAAAGCAATATTTTGTAAAAGGTGATGAGCAGTTGACGTTAGGCTATTGTAACTTAAATAAATTACAAACTCTCTTACTAAAAAGTGTTTTTTTTTTTTTGTATCTTTGTTTGTTATGCTTACACGCACAGCTAAACGGATTTGGATGAAATTTAACACATGGATAGAACATGACCTGGATTAGGACATAGGAATTCACTTTTTATCCCGATATTCCCACGAGATCGAGACTTATGCAGGTGAAACCGCGGGGCACAGTTAGTCGTTTAATAAGAAATTCAATGTTTGACGAAAAGTAAATAGTGAAGTTCACGCTGTGATGACACTCTTGCCAGAAATTCGTAATTATGTAGAGTGCCATACATATCTCAACAACACCGGATAGATCGGACGTACCTACTATTCACGAATGGGGATGTCAACCACTCAACGGCTTAGAACCTAATCTGATCTGCACTGTCTCGCTAACAATTCGGATTTCACATGTGTTGGATTGATAAGCTACTTACGTGCTCACTGCTTTATAACTGATACCTACACAATACCTTTTTTGATAGTAACAAGTTTCAGTAAATTTCAATACATCGTAGGTATAGGTACACGTCATGTGAGCATGATGGCAAAACGCAGTCAAACAACATTTCATTTTTTTTTATGAAGTTTTTACATGAATTCTCTTAATTTATTATAACGGACACACTTTTTCCTGTGTTTATTTTATTATTCTAGCGTAGGTATGGCACTCGAGGGTTGCAGCTGAAAGTCAGGTGGTACCTACAGGGGATCAGACCGGAATAACTCCCTACACCTTGTGTTGTCGTATGACATTATTCTGAGTTGAGGCCCATTTGGCATTATAATCATCGTTTTTTTGTTTTTTATAGTTTTAAGGTGTATTTTATTCTGTAACAACAATAAACGCATTTTTCTCTTTTCCTTTTAGTCGATTTGTTTGTACCTAATGAAAATGCATCCTATAATAAAGTTGCTTTCAGCTTTTGCTTGCGGTTTCGCCCGCGTAGAGGTCGGAAATAATCCCACGGAAATGTACTACGTTGAATAAATATTTTTAAGAATAATAATTCTGTAAAATATTGTTTTCATATAACTCAATTGGTTTGGTGGCAAACCCAGTCAAGCTCCCGATCGGCATCATTTTTTCCGACCTCTTCAACAGTCATCGTCATATTTCAGCCAATTTACACAACACCTTCATGAATTGTGCACCTAAACGATCCTCGTGAATTACTCCGTCCATTGGTGAAAACTGTATCAAAATACGTTCTGTAGTTTTTGAGTTTATCGCTTTCAGACACACAAACGATGGAACACTTAATATCGTGTCCTGCGTGGCCTGTCAGCTGCGTTACAGGAACTGGTGGACGCTGGTGATGACGCCAAACAAGTAGCCGAATTCTGGATGGAGTCCATTTAGATTGGTATTGATACGTTAAGAGGAAGAAGACAGACAGACGCTGAAGACTTGGTGGGACATTTGGTTTGAAAATAATTATGTAGGGATGAAATTCGATTATGTTAATTTTGGTTAGGTTTGATGAAGATTACTTTTGGAGTAAGTTGCTATTTGTAAAAGTACGATGGGATCAAATTGACATCGTCGCACATGTTTACAAAAATACCTAAATTAAATAAACTTTAGTTTTAATTTTGGAACTAGGTCTGTAGGTCTGAATTTTGTATTTTATTTTTTGGTTTGATTTTTAAGTTTTCTGAAACGTAAGTGCGTAAAGCACAAAGAATTTTTGTTATTTTATCACAAATTTTCGTTGTGTTGGCTTTAAAAATAACCGTAACTTTTTTAATAAGCGACCTCAAATTGTTTCGGGTCTCCCATTTTGAGGGTAGACGGCATGTAATATTGTAGTTATCATCCATATTTGTAGCCGACTTGCTACCGTTATGTCAAATAGTTATTGCATTCCCGGGTACCCGTGCTCATATCGCGGTTAAAGTACCTTCCGGGTCTACAATATGTTCGTGTGACACAATATGGCATAATATTATTGCTTCGTACCTACATCGGTTATTGCGAAAACTGGCAATGAAACCGTTGAATATGAACTTTTCCGAAGAGTATAATTACGTGTTACGAGCGTTACAATTAGGTACTAATATTATATCTATAGTAATATTATAAAGAGGTAAAATTAGTTTTGTTTGTAAGTTTGTACCTACCAGTCGGGTTTCAAAAATTATGTTTGCATTTGAAAGCTCAATTCTTGAGGAATCAATCAGAATCAATTAAAAAAAAACATCATGATAGAACCGTAGCAAAAACTAACTAAAAGCGCGAGCAGGCGATGCGATGCGAAGGGGTGGATCGGGGGAACTAGAAGATGAAATCGTGTTCGAAGAGTTAGCTAGTAATTATTATATAGAAAATAGAATAGGAGATGGTTCCTGTATGCGGAGCGTCATGGTGTTTTGTTTTTATTTATTTGGTATTTTTTCGTTTGGTATTTTTTTTCTAATCGTTTTTTTGTTTTTGTTTTGTTTTGAAAGTATTGGTAGCACCTCTCAAATCGATCGGCTCACGGCTCGGCGCGGTCGGCGCAGTGCTCTTATCTGTCTAGCCGTTATCGCTCTCTTGCCAGTGTGCCTCACGCACACATACACGGAGCGCATAGAATACCTACAATCGATTAGCGCTAGAAACTCGGTGCCCTTAAATCAACAAAAATTTTAAGATTGAGCAAAATATTAATAAAAAATCTGAACTGATATTAAAAGGGAGTAAAAGAGACTCTTAAGCTATTGCATATATATGTCGCAGCCAACTGGTTAAATTAGCCGTTCAGTTAACTGCCTAGCCTTTCAACTAAACGGCGGCCGTTCAACTAACGGCCTGAATGATATTCAATTACAGTTTAGGTTGGAAGTCTGTAACCAATCACGCGCGAGCCGAATTGGTTGCAGTAATGCATTGCACCCCGACCAAGTGGGTTAGGTTAGGTTAGAACTGTGATCAACCGCGTTCGAGCCGAGGGAGGAAGCGAGGCAAATACTACTTCTAAAGGCCAGGCAGTTAACTGAACGGCTAATTTAACCAGTTGGCTGCGACATATACATGAAATGTTGAAAAGTAAGTACAATGTATCGTTTTTTTTGTCGATTTAACTACCCAATATGTAAAAGTAAAACCAACACGCGTCAATATTTGTAACTTATAACTCGAAACACCCCAAAATCAAAACTAAACAAAGCTACGATTTCAAAACTTTTTGTCTAACAGTGTTTGCAATTAGAATTCAATATCCGACTTTCAGCAGAATGCAGTGTGTAGTAGTCTATTTCATGGCAGCGTATTTTTTTCTTTCAATCCACTCCGATATTGTATTAATAGTTCTGATACCAACTTTCATAACATACAGTCGATGTTTACATTAAATCCACCGAGCAATTGATGAATTGCTCGGTGGATTTAATGTAAAACGCTGAAAATTTAGCGTTTTGGTGGATGCACCAAAACGCTAAATTTTCAGCGTATTTTCAAGTACGTGTAACTCGAATTTCTGTTATATTGGGCTGCATGGTACCACCCGCACTTGGTTGACATCCCGACCACTCGTATTCTGCGTTTCTCCTTCACATTTATTATGCGCACAGCCAAAGTGTGGAACTCTCTGCCAGCGTCTTTATGCCCTTCCACATTTAACCCGTCTTCAAAGCAAGAGTGAACAGGCATCTTCTGGGCACGCTCGTTCCATCATAGACCTCATCCATCGTTTTCCATCAGGCGTGATCGAAGCCAAGAGAACACAAAAAATAATTGTAAAAGTAAAATAAAAAAGTTTTTTTAAAAGGAGCGACTAGGTACCTATCTGACCTCCACAACTCAGTTACGGGGTAATACGAAACCCCTTGGTAAGGTTGGTTGTCAATTTCAGCCTACTGACGACCCGTAACGTCAAAGATACATGATTGACAGCTGGGACCAAAGATAGTCCTATCCACAGACCATTCGCGGCAAGCGTAGTTTAACCTGATCGATCGACCCGTGTGGCTGTGATTATTAGCTAGAAGCCTCTCAAGAGAACGAATCAATAATAAAGAAAAAAAAATCACTTAATGAACCTGTTATGAACAAAGTCACATTTAAATAAAAGCCCTTGAATTAAGTTTTACAGCCATAAAATTGCGTATCCATAGTTGGCGCGAAATAAAACAGAAAATGTCACCCATGTTGGTCGTGGTTGCAGATTCTGCTGTGTGGTCGGCGGTCGCGCGCTGTGGTCGCACGTGTCTCATGTGGTCGCCGAAATGTCCGTTTGTCGAGCCACATTCATATACAGAGTTACTCGTCATATGAATATATACAATTGGAAAAGCAAATTGGAACATTCGGTTCCGGTCGTTTATTGTTATATGAATGAATACATTTTTATGTAACATGAATTTTGGGGCGTTTAAAATTAATGTACCATTTAATTTTAAATGAAATTTCCTGTGCAAAATTGTCGTGTTTGTAGCTACAATTATACGGAGCGTTTTACATTTTTATTACATCACTTCATTTTTACGTTGATTGTGTGTTCAAGCTGTAACAGCAAATAATAAATATATTCTATTCTATTATAAGCTTTACTGAGTGTTTCTGTTTCCATTGCCGAAGCTGTGTTAACTTCATTTATGAATACTGCAATTATCAGCTTTCTAATTTGATTTTGAAGAAAGGTGGTCAGTCCTGGGTTTGATTCCCAGGTCAGGAAATGTCTTATTGAGTTTTTCCATATGAAATTTCTCGGTAGCAGCCCGGAGTCTGGATTTGTGCCCGATTGATGGCAATAGGTCGCCCCCTTATACCTACATGGAACTTAAACATAACTGGAGAAATGTGGGTGTAGGTACACCTCTGCCAAACCCTTCGGGGATTGCTGGCGTGATGTTATGTTATGAAGTGGGAAAAAAATTGTTACTTTAGACACATGAACATGACACATGTCATTCTTCATTGATATATCCTGTAGAGCTTTTCCCCCAATCTTCCTTATTTACCATCTGCATTAGCAACATCTAAATATGTTCACATACCTACCTATGTTTACATAACGTGCCAAACTCAAAGCCGTGCCCCTCTATCGGCATCAATCACGAAATAGATCCACTTTGGCAGAGATCCGCTCACTGCTTTTATATCCGTCATGCAGGTCCCACAGTAGAATAAATAAACACACTACGTATACATGGTGATTGACTAAACGAAGGACATGATGAAGGAGTATTTAGTGTTCTGTCCTCGTTTCGAATAAATAAAAGGTCGCGGTGTAAAAAGATCCTTCACGAAGCCGTCATATTATAAGTAGGTACACATTCTGTACATCAAACTAAGAATAAGGTAACTTAGTGCAAAAATAATTGTTGGCGACTTTTCGTTTTGGTGTGAATATTTTTTTGTTTACGATAGTGCGCTATATAACGCACACAAAATATTTTGGTTATTTGAGCATGCAACAGTACGGGGAATCTCGGAAGTCGGTGTCGTTGGTTCAGCATTTTCGTTTTTTGACACCGACTTCCGAAATTAAAGTAGTTCACTTTGCCGTATTTTTTTTTGAAGTCTGTTTTTTTTTTGTAAAAAAATATATATGTTTCACTTTTTAGTTGTACCTACCCCACACAAATTCATATACTACTTGCTATGTAAATTTCAGAGACAGGAAGTTATTAAAACATCATCAGTAAAAAGTAAGTGGAAAAAATTATTATTGAAGATAACTCAAAAACTACCCAAGCAAAGTTAATCATGCCTTCTGCCTTAGGTATCAATGGTCAGCGTAGTCAGCCGCATTTTTGTCTGTCTGTGTTGCAATTTGCAAATATATGACACTCATTTCATAGGATTACTTTGTAATTTATTATTTAAACAATGTTTTATCATGTGCTTGGGTAGGCATGTCCTTCGTTTATGTAGTCACATTGGTATATGTTGCTATTTTACTTACCCGGTTTGTCCATTATTGGCAGTCAACATCAACTAAAACTAAGCCAAAGCGAGTTTTGAATGTGTAGGTATGTATAAATAAGCTTTCAAAATGGATATTGAACAAATCTTTGAATATAATTGATATTAGTCTACAATAACAACAAACCTATATCAGGCTTGTTGCTTTGTCATTTAGCATCCAGCATCATGCTGAGTGGAAGCCTTTCTGTCACAGTCATGACGTGCAGTCGTCAACTATCCTGCTTTGTGCTAGTAATTATAGATAGTATATTATTTTGTTTTTATTTATTTATTTTTCCTTATTATTAGAATTAATATTTTCTTTTTATATGCACGTGTTTCTGTGACAAATAAACCTATTTTTCTTTCTTTCTTTTCTTTCTTTCTAAACAAAAGAGAATAAAATAAATGGGTGGTTTATTACCGCTAATCGATTAGGTAAGTCGAATGCATTTCAAAATGAAATCGTAAATAACTCGAACCGATTGCTGCAGTTCAGCCCCGAGCTAGATACCTACAATATGGGATTAGATTTTAATTATTCACACCGATGATTTTAGGCTAGAAACGTGTTTCATGTTTTATTCAGAACGTTTTAACCTTTTTAAATTCGTATAAACAGACTCTAGAGGGCGGGTTAATAATTTAGGAGCGATCCTTCAACACATCAACGGAATGTTTTCAGAAGCGTTTAAAAAAAAAATAGAGCTTACGTTAGTGCTTTGTTATTATATTTTTGTTTTTTACTGGCCAGCAGTAATAATATTGTTGTCATGTGAGTTCGCTGCCTCATTTTTGAGTGTATTAAAAACACTGTTAATCACAGTCTGAATCATTTGAAGGTTATTGCTAATTAATTGCTTCACATGTTTGAAAAATTTGTCTGCTCGACAATGTAAATAACGCAATGAGTATTATTGAACTGTCAAGATGAGAGCCATTCCTACTGTTAGTGTGTCACGCTATTGCCCGCTGGGCACTATAAATGTGTATCTATTAATGACGGTAACATGTAGGTAATCTGAAACATTTTGACCAATTTCTAATCATAAAATACCCAAAACAGACATATTTCAGATACTTGACCCTTAGTGTGAAACATTCGTCAATTAACTCGCTCCGTAGTTCGAACGAAGCCGGACCTTTCAAATTAAATCAAATTAAAAGTCATTTATTCAAATTAGGCTGAGAACTTTTCAAACGTCAAAATTACATAAGATAGTCGCCCAAAACGTCCGTCCGTCACCACTTTCGAGTAGTTTCGCTGGGAAGAAGAAGTGGCGCAACAAACTCCCAGCAGCACAGCTGTCTGTACAGTTAGAAAAACTAGATTTTTATACTAGTAATAGTAGTTATGCAAAGTAGTTAAAAATTTTACATTTTTCATTAAAAGCCGAAAACAAAATGATATAAAAAAAAAGTGATTGAGAATGTGCAAACTGCACTCTTTTATATGATACCCCACATGCCCCACTTCGAATTTATCAGATCCTCTTCAGTCACTATTGCAAAAAAAAAAAAAATTTCTTATCTATCTATCTATCTTCTTCTATCTATTCGTCTTCTATATCTATACATCTATCTTCTTCTATATCTATTCTATATCTATATCTATTCTATCTATATATATATATATATATATATATATATATATTATTATATTATATACATATAATAAATCTGTAGACGAGACGTTTCTGTACATTGAAATAATTTCCAAAAAAAATAGTTGGGGTGTTAAAGGATAACCAACAGATGCCATTTCATCAATTTTTGGAATTTTTGTCTGTTTGTCTGTTTGTCGGTTTGTCGGTTTGTCTGTTTGTCTGTTTGGATGTGACAGATTATTGATTTGAACAGGGTCAACGTAAAAAGTACCAAACCAATACGGTTACTTTTTATACTCAAATATGGTGTAGAACTCGGAGCAGTGATTAGTTTTAGTTTCATCGCAATCGGTTCACTCTATCAAAAGATATAATCAATTTAAAGTATTCTAGGAACAACTTTTTACGTTTTTTAGTAACACGTAACGACATCTATTGGCGCGATATAGTACCTACTAACGAAAACATATTGTTGTTGTGATGTGAATAATCACGTCCTATTAGTTTATGCTTACTTAAATGACGAAATAACACAGATACCTACTTATGTCTATGTTATTTTAAAAAGTAATGATAATGATATTAAAAAAATCGCTTTCCATTGATGGTTTATTTAGTGGCGCCTGTGGCGCTAAAAGAATTTTAAACAAAAAGTGAGGATAATGTAAGATAATAATAATTAATGTGGTGTTCTGAGCGATAAAGAAGTTAGATAATTATTGATATAGAAAGTTGAGTAACGCAGAGCGTTTTTTAACGAAGTTCTTATATGGAGCTTGCGGTAGGAGTTCTAAGGGAGAAATCGTCAAATTACGAAAAAGCGTTATGCCTCATTTTTCATAGTAATAGATAGATAGAGACACACACACAGAGAGAGAGAGAGAGAGCTATTTTTCATGGATCCTGACCCCGGTAAGTGAGGTCAAAAAGAAAATCAAAGATGGCGGTTGCCTAAAGTTTTAACTTTTTCGTCATGGGTGTCGTTTTCATGGTTTTCGAGGGTGCTGAAGTCGATAGTCAGGTCAAAATGAAAATCCAAGATGGTGGCTGCAATTTTTTTTTATCATGTCTGTCGTTTTCATGGTTTTTGAGGGTGCTGAAGTCGATAGTCAGGTCAAAATGAAAACCCAAGATGGCGGCTCCATTTTTTTAAAATGTTTTGTCATGGGTGTCGTTTTGATAATTTTCGAGGGTGCTGAAGCCGATAGTCATGTCAAAATGAAAATCCAAGATGGCGGCTGCAATTTTGTTTTGATTTTTTGTCATGGATGTCGTTTTCATAGATTTCGAAGGTGCTGAAGCCGATAGGCAGGTCAAAACGAAAATCCAAGATGGAGGTTGCAATTATTTTTTATGGGTTTCGTTTTATTGGTTTTTGACAGTGCTGAAGCCAATAGTGAGGTTAAAATGAAACTGTAACGGCTTACCCACCGTCGATTGGCCCATGAACCGATGGTGAACATTATCTTTAAACCATTAACTTTTTACCAAAGGACTTTTCACCCACGAACGTTTCCCCAACAGAACTCTACGTCAGTGAATGCTTAACCAACAAAATGTTTTGACCAATAACTTTTCACCCAAAAAACAAGGCCAACAGACGCCGGGAAAGGTGAAAGTAAAATAATAATAAGACGTAGTCCTTTATTTCTGTGAAAAGGGTATAAAGTAACCTAACCAAGCCTAACCTCGGGGTGCCCTTCGCTCGCTTTGCTCGCTCACTTGAGCCGCCATCATCCCCTCGAACCCTACCTGTCCGAGTCGGGGTGCCCCAAGTGCCGAGCTCGCTTCGCTCGCCCTTGCATCCTTAGTTCTATTTGACATGGGTCAAATGTTCTTTGGGTGAAAAGTTATTGGTCAAAACATTATGTTGGTTAAGCATTCACTGACGTAGAGTTCTGTTGGGGAAACGTTCGTGGGTCACAAGTCCTTTGGATGAAAAGTTTATGGTGTTGACCAACGGTTCATGGACCAATCGACTGTTGGTAAACCGTTTCAGTACTAGTTAAAATGAAAGTCCAAGATGGCGGTTGCAAATCGAAAAATTCGTAGTGTGTGTCGTTTTCATGGTTTTCGAGAGTGCTGAAGCCGATTGTGACGTCAAAATGAAAATCGAAGATGGCGGCTGCAATTTTCTTTTTTTTTTTATCATGTGTGTCGTTTTCATGGTTTTCAATATAAACTTACACGACTTTGTGTGAAATAAAATAAAATACAACCGACTTAAAAACACACTTCAAAGTGCAATAGACCTTTGGTTTCAGAAGTCTGTAATTTCTTGCCAATGCGCAACGTCTTCCCAAACTAAGGTTATTTTGCACTTTGTAGGGTTTTTTATGGAAGTCGGTTATATTTTATTGTAATTAGCTTTACAATTCTTTTTCTGGTTTTCGGCAGTATAAGGTCTAAATCAAAATCATGTCTAAAGTTTTCATGGGTTTCATCTTCGTAGTTTAAATGGCGGCCTGTGTCAAATATAACCAAAGTTTAATGGGTTGCTTTTTACACGGGCAACTTTATGTAGAAGCTCTTACCATTAATGTATTCTTCCTTTTATCATCTATATATCTCGATGCTTTATAAGGCATAATATTGGTAGGTATATATGATATCTTCAATACCAAGTTAAAAAATTCTAAATTTACCACAGAGAAGAAAACAAGACTTAGAAAAACTAACTTCAATGCCTAACTAACTAAATATACAAATAAACACAAAAAATCCTTTCCTGTTACGTCACTCAGGCGTCAAAGGAATATTACTATGGATATGCGAAACTTTCTGCTAACAAGGTATCGACTTCAGTGTATGTATGTCCTAAGTTGCATAAACAAGATTGTGTGAAAGTTACGTGGCACTAACTTAGTTACCTGAACCGACTGTTTCCCTTAGCAGTTTGAACTTAACTTGGGACTAATTGTGACCCGGTGTGTTGCACTGAAATTATTACAAATTAATTAATATCCAAGTTATGTGCAACAGTAGTCTATTTAGGTGTAGGCATTTCTTTGATTTTGAAAGCTTACTCGGTCATAAATTACGTGTCAAAGTAGCCACAGTACAATCAAAGTCAGCCTATCGCAGTCCACTGCTGGACATGGACCTCTCTCAGGCTGCGCCACAGCACCCTGTGCTCCGCCTTCCGCATCCAGTCTGTCCCAGCCACCTTCTTTAGGTCGTCGGTCCATCTAGCTGGGGGCGTCCCACACTACGCTTGCCGATAAGCGGTCTCCACTCCAGGACTCTTCTGCCCATCGGTCTTCAACAAACATGGCCAGCCCACTGCCACTTCAGTTTTCTTAATCGGCAAGCTATTTAGGTAACTCCGGTTCTTTCCCATAGCCGTAGTGCACTCAAAATAATTTGTGAAGGGCAAATTACGAAATAGACATTTCTGAAAGAAAAAATGTATGGAAAGGATTTGGTTGGATTCATATCTTGGTTCAAAGTTTACAAAACTATGATATACTTAACGCATCAATTTCATGAATCTCTGACCACCATGCTCCACCTCCTATCCTGCCATTTATGCTCAAAAACATGCAACGAAAGTGACCTCTGCGCTGCCACCGATAACGCCGTAAAATTGGCGAAGTATTCGGCCACCAAAAAAGTAACTGTCGTGCCAGCGCGCGCAGCGACATGAAGAAGATGATTTCCTGAAAACTATCACATTTTACTTATGTTTTTTATTTACACGAAAAATAATACAGTAACTGACTTCTGCCCGCGACTTCGATCTCGTGAAATTTCACCCTTCCCCCATTCACACTCTTAGGGGTGGAATTTCGAAAAACCTTTTTTAGTGGATACCTCCTCTCACAAAGAACACACCCTCCAAATTCATGTCTCTAGGACCAGCGGTTTAGGCTGTGCCTTGATATAATTATGTATATCAGTCAGTCAGGAGTTCAGGACTTTCAATTTTTATAAATACTTAGATTACAACAATATCAAAAGAGTCAACATCTGTGTATTAAGCCTGTGGTCAACGGATGCGCAAAACATATTTCAAAAACAGGCCAAACAAGAATCCTTCAGGCTTTCACGAGAGCAATTCCTCTTTTTTATGTGAAAGTCGGCGACAATGACAAATCGTCGCGGAACTGTTCATCCGTCTCTTGACCTATTTCACGAATGAGTGCCGTAGCATGCCGAAGCCTTCCGAAGTGACCCCAATCAAGTTGTAACACCAGTTCAATGCTTACGTTTGGAATAAAGTTGGCGACACACTTGTGTCACGCATAAAATGAAACTACTTATTATTTTATGATTATAGTGTACTCAAAGCCTTAGATTTGGCTGAGATATTTATTTGTGGCAATTATTATTTTTTAATAACGAGTAAAGACACAGCCAAAGTTAGCGATACTTTGATTCTGCAAGAAATTTTTATTCGATAAATTTTTCATTTTTTTTATCAACCAAGCTTACGCAACAGACAGGCCACATATATGTATATATACCGTACGCAAAATACGCGCATTGACGTGGAGTTGCGGACACAGGCCCGTATTACCTATTACCCTTAAATATATTTTTGTACAAAATATATCTGTAATATGCGGGATTTTCCAGCTCACATTTTATTTGCAATGGATAAAAGTGTGAATAAAAATTCAGAGAAATTCAGTCTGGGTACACAATAAAAACGTGTGGGTTAATTTTAAATATGTAGATTTTGGACAAAATTAGGTCAACGCGTCGCGCCGATATTGCAAACTTAGCGGTGAAAACAACGAACCGTTGGTAAGCATAACAAAATCATTAGGATTATTTTAGTTTTTGGAAAACAACACATGAGGTATTTTTTTGGTCCGTTGGTGCAATTGCTGTATGGCGTTCCAATGCGAGGACAAATAAACAATTAATTACTATGTTAGCCAAATTCTTGATGTCAACCCTTGATTCTATGTCCGATTCCAAATCAGACAACGAAATCGAATGCCTACAAAAACTCGACGGCCTTAAAATGGCGTTCCCATAGCCCTTTTCCAGATTAAGTAGGACGATCCGATTTAAGACGAGTCCGTTGTGATCCGAGATCCGTCGGCCCGATTGGGCACGTCTGATGTGCGTCTATGATGTAGGTACTGTGCACTTGGACCGATGCCACGGTGTTTATCTAACCAGTCATAGTTGCTGTTTCAGCCAATTTTTGAGTAATTGCTTTTTCGCTTGTTGTACGGATTTTCTGTACGTGAGATTAGAGCTAGGATTTAGTTTTAGTGGTGGCCTGGTTTTGGGTTAATGGTCTGGTGGTGATACAGCAAAAATCTTATCGAGAATCTCCAAATAAATACGCCTACGCTCCCAGTGTAATTTACACGGGCGTGCAAAATCGTCTCAACTGTAGAAATATAGTTATGATAGTTTTTTATGTGTATAAATACAGGGTAGCGATTTAGTCAGCTGACTTAGATTCGTGAAAAAAAAACAAATTTCTATACAACAGTAGACAGACTATTTCGATGCATGTATGGTTTTTTTTTTACTATTCGGGTATAGAAAGAAAGAAAGAAAATACGTTTATTTACGGTAAACATGACGCTTATAAGAAAACAAACACAAAAAATAACAAGTTAACAGCCATCGATCAGCATAATGCTAAGACCCTATAAGAGACAGAGCCCCTTTTTTTTTATGATGGGAATTCATCAAATGACCCCTCCCGCTCTGGGTGGAGCGGAAGGGAGTGTCAGACTCTTACTGACTAAAACCCATCCGTGTTCCTTCCTTAGCCCTTTATATTCCGGGGCAACGGTAACCCTTTCGGACAATCCCGCTGCAGACAGAGCCCCTGCGCTGGTTTTCAACGACAGCCGGCATTGACGTGACGACGTCAACCAGTGCAGCATACGATTAGATATAAATAAAGTAAGTAAGTAGGTATGAGTTTCATAGCGAAAGTTGTTTAGAATGACGTGTAGAATCAACCCACTTTTTTTTTGAGCGTGGGAATTCATCAATTGACTTCTTCCACTCTGGGTGGAGCGGAATCCCTTAAGCTCGTGTCAGACTCTTACTGACTAAAACCCATCCATGTTCCTTCCTTAGCCCTTTAGTTCCGGGGTAGCGGTAACCCTTTTGGACAATCCCGCTGACCCGGCAGGCTTCGGCCCTAACGGGCCCCTTCACTGGTGCTGACATTTCTTTGAAGCGCGTGGAACACGTAAGCGCCGTCCGGCGCGGGCCTAGTCCTAATCGGACGGTGAGCTACCCACTACTCTCGTCATCACGCGGCTCCCGACGCCCGGAGCGACGCCCGCGGCGACTGGGACGTGAGGCTCTGTCCCTCAACCATCCCGCCACCTCCTTCGCTAGCATGACTGCTTCGCAGAAGGAGATGACTGCCTCCCACTCCCTCTCGCTCCGGACCATGGCTTGAACCAGGGCCGGACGCGAGAGGTCGCCGCCGCTGCCGATCGCCTCTACGAGGACACGGCGAGAATCACCCCTTGATGGATTACGGTGACTATATCGCCGCCCTGTATGTAATTGATGATTTTTTGCTTCCATGCCCACACGGTTCCAACGGCACCCTATTACAAAGGCTCCGCTGTCGGTCCATCCCTTCATCTGTCACAGGGCTGTATCTTTCGAACCATAATACGTAGTCTCTTGAAATTTTTACAGAGTGTGGTCTAATATGGCCGCTATAACAACACATTTAAAAAATAAAAAACAGTTAAAACTAAAGGGGGTCCCCATACAAGAAACGTTTTTTTTACTAACGTATTTTTATTAATATGTAGTGTTAAATACTGTACGGTGGTACGGAACCCCTTTTTGTTAGAATTGAAAGCTTTTAATCTGTTGGGAACACGGGTTGTGAAATTAAATGCAGAGAGAGTCGACATTGCCATTTGGACACTTGTGTGATTGAATTTTCTATATAATTATGATAGATATTAAAACAAATCTACATGCTCATATGTATCCAAAACTGCTTTTAATATGTTACCTAAAATGATTTGCCATTGAGGTGCAGTAATTTAACCCGCGATTTCTATCGCAGAAGCCTTATGCAAACCGAGCATGAAGTACCAGGAAAACAGAAATACTTAGGGAGTTTCAAACTATGAAGTTACGAACAAAAGGGTTATAAGGTAACATTAATGGGCACGTGTAAACTAACCGAAGCTTTTATATCGGGTGCGTTACACCTAATCCGGTTATCTGAAGTCCATTAACCGGAACTTATGTAACAAACAAACGGGTTTTGTTTGGGTAGCGGTTTTAATACAATTTTGTACTACGAACTTATTTATTTACGTCAATGATTATTATAAAGATGGGCTTACGTCAATTATTATAAAAGGGGCTTATGCCACAGCCGCACGGTCGACCGATCAGGTTAAGCTACGCTTGCCGTGGTTGGTCCGTGGATGGGTGACCATCTTTACATACCAAGACCCCTCCGTGCCTCGGAAAGCACGTTAATCCGTTGGTCCCGGCTGTCATTTTTATGTTTGATATTCGTTACGGGTATTTTGGATATTTGATAGTCGTTACGGGTCGTCAAAAACCTGAAAATCTGACAACCAGTCTTACCAAGGGGTATCGTATTACCCGGTAACTGGGTTGTGGAGGTCAGATAGGCAGTCGCTCCATGTATAATAGGTACTGGTATTCAGCTACATCCTCGTTTCTGCAACTGTCAAGTCTGGCAATACCACAGTGATCTTTATGGTCGTTATTATAAGGCTGCTGTTGGGTTGCAAAATCATAGTGAATTTTATTCTCATTACAGTAAGGTTGCTATTGAGTTGCTACTGTCAGAGTTAAAATAACTCTATAGAAATAATAACATACCACCAACCACAGATAGTATGTATTCATTCAGACTTATCTAACCGAAATCATAACTGAAAGCCTCTGTTTGAGTAAAGGGGTAAAAGCTCACAAATTCAAATAAATAAAATCTGGTGATCGTGCAATATCGTGTAATACTGGCAATAACGCGTTTGTAAATAAATGTTACGGCTTATTTGCGTATTCACCGTCTCTTATGAAAATTTATGTTACTCCCTTTGCGTGTGGCGCGAGATAATTTCAGGTTTTCTGTCATGTTTAAGTTTTATTATTATATTGTAGGGAAGGTTAAATCTTTTATTCCATGTTTTTATTATCATGTAATAACAGATGAATTGCGTGATATGATTTTTTTTATTATATGATTCTGCCAAACTGGCCTTTTTAGAACGTTCTTGAATGTTCTTAAAATTACGAGAATTGCCCGTCACATGTATACCTACTTCCCTACCTTCATCCTTCAGCTCTTGACTGGAACGGACTCACGTCGCAGAGATACATCATTTGTACCTCTAGTAAAATTAAGGGTATTCTCGCTACGTACGTTTTCATGGTTAGGTTTTTACAGAACAGACCGGCTGGTAAGTCTAAAGTCCTATCAACTCAAAGGTTGAGAAATCCGCCTTGTTTGTGCGCTATTGTAGTACGTGGAGTTTAAATAAATAATCTGCATCAAAAAGCCCTTAGCTGGTGGCACGGAATATCATTCAAGGAAAGAGATTATTCCGAATCAATTATTCAGATTATATTCACACCAATCGAATCCACGGAAGTTTGAAGTTTCGATACCGTGACAATTATAAAGCGAAATAATCAAGATTAATAACTTTTGTTCCACAAGGCAGGCTGACTTGAATGAACTAGAGAGAGATTGAAAAACTTTTGTTAGAAATTTTCTACAGTTCGCTAATATTATTATTTTGGATATAGCATCAGAAATGCCTTTTGTAACATAAAAAGCAGCTAAGTGTGAGTCGAACCAGCACGTGAAGGGTTCCGTACCAAAAGGAAAAATAATAAGTAACAAAAAAACACGACTTTTGTATTAATTCTATAACTGCAGAACGTCGTTGTCTTTCTAACATTATATTTAGCCATCATATCAACTCCCTTCAAGCCATATCACATCGTTCAAAATGAACGAACATTAGACATTACTTGGACATGACCGACATCTGCGAATGAAGGCAAAAATTTGTCAGGATACGACTTATAGCAACTACAGGTAGGTAAGTCGGAAATCGCCAACCCGTCTTAAAGCGTGGTGATCAATGCTTGTGCCTTCTCTGTATGAGAAGATTCCTTTTGCCCTGCAGTGGGACAATATTAGGTTGGTACTATTGTTAGCTAGACTGGCAGCGCGGGGCGAGGAGCAGCGCGATCTGCCTGTCTGAATTTCAAGTCTGTTTTTTGTTTTATTCCCAAAACTCGTAGGTAAGTAGGTACATATTTATTTATTTATATTATACCTACTTTATTGTAGGTACACTACAGAAATACATAAAAAAATAGATCGAGCACTACTAAATATACAATGGGCGGCCTTATCGTTTTCTGCGATCTCTCCCAGTATGTTAAATTGTTATTGCTTGAGATTTATCTTTGTCATTCTGTACCCCCTATCTAGCCATATCGTCTTTTTCACAGTCCATTCCTCGTTTCTTTGGTCTTCTCCTACTCTTATTGCTAGAGATGCGCCAAGTACAAGTTTTACCGAGTAACCGAGTACCGAGTATTGCCAGGTATTATGTATACCGAAACGAATACTTTGTTGAGTAAGTCGGTTTAGTTGACGCAGGTATTGGAAACGTACGAAACGCTTCAAATAATAATGAAGAATGCTATGCAAGTTTTCAGTTTTTGGCATTGCTACGTGATTTTACTGACAATGGCGCCGATTCTCTTGTTCACAAAGTAAACTAAATTTAAGTTCAGTGCATCCTTTTCTTTCTATTTCATTAAGAAAAGGACAGAAGATAAATATTAGTTTGGTCCTGTCAAATTAAGATACTCCATATACAAGTTAAGACGTGATTTAAAAATTTGCTACTTTTAGTAGCCATACGCCAATTTACGTTAAGCGCTAACAAATTTTACAGGACTAAACTAATATTTATCTTCTGTCCTTTTCTTAATGAAATAGAAAGATAAAGATGCACTGAACTTAAATTTTGTTTAGTTTGTGAACAAGGGAATCGGCGCCAATGACTAATGTAGATTTATATTGTAAAGAAGTCAGGTTATTCATTTATGAGTTCTTTTCGACTACCTCGGCAGTCAAACCGAGTTATTCGGCTGATAACGAGTAATACCAAAATGGCCGAGTAGGTATGCCGAGTACTGAGTAATAAATGAATACTTGGCGCATCTCTACTTATAGCCATCCACATCGAACGAAAATAAATACCAATCAGTTTTCCTAGCCAACTAAAAGGTCACGGGGAGACGGGTCCTCACAAAAACCCTCTTGATAGTTTATTTCTATCGTTAGTGGTTATTGGCAGACAATATAAAAGGTATATAGATGAGGCATTACGAACATTTTACGGCCATTTTTTACCTAACGGCAATTTTTTGGGCCACGGCTATCTATTCCATATCATCCCTGGAATAATTTGTCGATAAAGTTGTTGAATATATGCATAGAGCCCGTAGACGATAGGTAGGTTAACATGTAGGTAAATGGAATGTCTAAATGAATAGTTAATCATTCTTATCGAGTCGAATAGGCTCCGAGCATTGATGTATAGAGTTTTTTTTTTTTTGTAATAGTATAGTGGTCAAAAGCTGCCTATAGATGAGTAAATGGCACAAAAGAATTAAAAAAAAAAGGATAATTTCGTTCACTTTTCACAGCCTCATTCAGATGTATATAGGTAAACCTTAATAATCTATCGGAATAGTATTTTTTATGTTTTTTTTTTCAAAACTTTGTCTATCGGTGGCACCTTTGTATACACCGTTACATTTTGATCGTTTTAATCCTTAAAAGAGGTCATTGTACTAATCATTATGAACAACTTTTACTATGGGACCAACACGGAAATCGTGAAAAAAAAACAGCTGTTCCCTACATTTTGACGAGTCATTCGAACATAAAATTACTGAACAGCTGATTTTTTTTTTCACGATTTCAGTGTTGGTCCCATAGTAAAAGTTGTTCTTAATGATGAATACAATGACCACTTTTAAGGATTAAAACGATCAAAATGTAACGGTGTATAATTGATGATTAAACGAACTTACCTGAAGTGAAGTTCAATCCCAATTACACGAAGGCTCTGTCCGAAGAGATCAAGAAAACTATGTAGTAACGCGCTAGGTGCTGCTATCCAAACCACTAAATTTTAAAGAAAAAAAAAAAAAAGAATTTGACTGCTGGAGGCGCCCCCTCTCGGTTCACTCATTTAGTTTAAAGTAAAAGGAACGGGATCCCTTGTTGACATACTTACATACATAACGCATAGAGGGACTCATTGATTAAGGCAAATGATCATGAGTGTATGGGATTGGGTGGGAGTTGATCTCTTCGGACAGAGCCTTCGTGTAATTGGGATTGAACTTCACTTCAGGTAAGTTCGTTTAATCATCAATTACACTCTGCTCTGTCCTCGAGATCAAGAAAACTATGTAGATTTTGAAAGCCTTAAAATGCGTTGTATGTAAGTATATAATTAATGTAAGTAGGTATCTAGTTTGTAATAAAACAGATCTTTGAGGTAATAATTATAATAATAATTATAAATTTGAGTTGCTTCTTAATTAATACCGTTTAACAGAAATTAAAAAATATGCAAAAAATTATAATTTTGCATAGCAATTATAAACTTGAGATACAATTAGGAAATTATTGTAAACTATAAATTTATGGAAGTATCTAAGACAGATGTAGCAAAGTCATTGACATTGTCTATTAACACTGGTCTCTGGTAGAACCTGGCAAAGACAGATGAAGACCCACTCCAGCCAGCAGTTTTTCTAATTAGGTCTATGGAGACACCTGATTTAAGGGCTGCTGAGGTAGATGCATGCCTGGTGGAGTGAGCCTTGAATTTACTTGTATCAACACCGCTTTCACACAACACATTTTTTATCCAGCGGCTTAATGTTTGCGTGCTAACAGCCTTATGGGGGCTTTTAAAGCTAATGAAAAGATATTCTTCTCTTCCTCTAATCGACACAGTCTTTGATAAATACGATCTAAGTGCTTCAGCTGGGCAAACTTCAGGTCGCCTGACAAAAAATGGTATATGTAAACAAGGTTGTGTTGAGCCAATACATGACGTTTTAATTAAATCTGGAATCTTAATTGAGATATGATTTGAGTAAATGCAAATGTTATTGATATTTATTTTTGAAATTGTTTGAACCCTATGGGCCGTAACTAGGGCTATTAATGTTACTGTCTTTTTGGTTAAACAATCCAAGTCTAACTGATCATTGGGATAGAAATTAGATAAATAATCTAGTACAATAGACGGGTCCCAGGTTTCATTGTATCTAGGTAATGGAGGTCTAAGTCTATAGAAACCTTTAAATAAGCGAATTATTCTGTCATCTGATCCAATCCTTGATCCAATTATCAGGGATAAAGCTGATCGATGACTGTTTAAAGTTCCATACTGGGCTCCGTCATTAAAAAGCATTGTAAGAAAATACATAATGTTAGGAACAGAAGCTTCATAAAAATTCATATTATGAGATTGACAAAAAATAAACCACTTTTTTAAACCTGTATCATACTGTTTCATAGTATTTTTGGAGAGAGATCCATACATGATGTCGATAGAAGAAGGAGGGACACCTCTTTTCAGTAGTGCCGTCCTGAAAACCTGCCTGCAGCCAGGGTAAGTCGGGGTGGTGGTGGTCTGTGGGAAGACGACAAAAGAGCTTCGTCACTTGGTTCAAACAGGATGATCTTAGAGACTAAAAGACTTTTGAACAACGGGAACCATGGCTGAGTGGGCCAATATGGCACAACAACAATGCCTGTAGCCTCGTCTGTTATAATTTTGCGGAGAGTTTTTAATATGACAGCAAATGGAGGGAAGGCATAAAAATTTAGGTTATTCCAGTTTAATGTAAAGGCGTTTACTGCGTAAGCGTCAGGGTCTCTTTTCCATGACACATATAAGTCGCATTTTTTGTTTATTCTTGATGCAAAAAGATCAATGGTTGGTGTACCGAACATTTTTACAATATTGCTGAAAGCATCGTTGCTTAGTTCCCACTCTATGTCTGGGTGTGTGGCCCTAGACTCTGCGTCAGCTATTTCATTATTTTTCGAACTTACATAGGATGCGAAAACGTGAATATTTTTCTCCTCACACCACTGCCAAAGTTCTTTAGTAATTTTATTTAGGTGCGGGAATCTAATGCCACCCATTCGATTGATATAAGAGATGGCTGTGGTATTATCGATGCGCAAAAGGATCTGGCAATTCTTAAGCTGTTTGGCGAATATTTTTAGGCCAAAAAAGGCTGCCATTAATTCTAATAAGTTAATATGCAGGTCCTTTTCTGTTTCACCCCACAGCCCATTTGCAGTCTCTTCATCACATGCCACCCCCCACCCTGTTTTGCTTGCATCAGAGAATATCTCAAGCAAATATCTCTCATCCCGAATAGGGTTAACATTATTTTTAATTGCATTCAACCACCAAAATAAATCTTGATGTATATGTAAGGGTACATTCATGTAACTCTCATAATTATTATTTGATTTTAATAACTCTAGGTATTTACACCTTTCTAACTCCTTTGTATATAGCCAGCCGTATTGAACAGCTGGACAAGCTGAGACAAGTAGACCCACAAGGTGAGCAAGACATCTAATCTTGCAACGTCTAAAGGTCATAAATTTAATTATTTCATTTGTAATATATGTCTTTTTTGTATCGGTTAATCTAATATGATACAACTCTGTGTTTACAATAAAACCAAGATATTTGCAACTTGTGCTTGGGGTCAAGGAACTTTTTTCATTATTAATAACAAATCCCAAGGATTCTAAAATTAATTTGGTTATTTGTACATTTTCTTGGCATTCCATATATGTTTTTCCAATGCAGCATACATCATCTAAATAAATAGTTGATATAAAGCCTAAACTTCTTAGTAATGCCATTACAGGCTTGAGGAGTTTAGTAAAAACATAAGGAGCTGTACACAAGCCAAACGGAAGGACATTGAATTCATAAAGAGTGTTATCCAGATCTCGGAAACGTAAAAATTTTCGATCACTCTTATTGATTGGGATTAAAAAATATGCATCTTTTAAATCAAGAGTGGCTAGATAATAATTATTTGAAATTAATTTTACTGTGGTGCGCAGATCTTCTAATTTGAAATGGTTTGTATCTAAAAATCTATTTAAGGACTTAAGATTTAAGATAAATCTTAGTCTTCCGTCTGGCTTGGGTACAAGAAAAGTGCTAGATACATATTCACCGTAACATGACTGACAAGGTGATATTGCGCCTATCTTTAATAAATCGTATATTACTTCTCTATAGGCCTTCAATTCGGATTTTTTTATGCATAGTGACGATGGCGTGCTACCTTGTAATATACGTGTATTGAAAGGTAATTTATAACCTTTTACCCAAGATAAAAGTACTGCGTCACTAGTGATAAGACGCCATCTATTGATAAATAATGACAGACGTCCAGCATGACTCACCGGTTCTATCGACGGAGCAGTGCTTGGGTCTGTGAGCGCTTGTAAGGTCCGCGCTGCTGCTGCCGCGGTGGTGGAGCGCGGCGCTGCTGGCGCTGGTAGTTGGGTCGGACGTTCTGGGCAGGCACTGTCGTATGTCTTGCCGCAGCTTCCGTCTGCCTGCCCGGGGGTGGAAGTGGGCGTCTCGTGTTTAAATTCTGTGATTGATTTGTAAATCCTCTTGGAGGGCCAGGTATGAAGGTTCCAGTTTTCATTTCCACTCCTGTCTTGTGAATGGCTTTAGCAGCTTTTAAGACATCACCCAGCTGACTGCCAAAGAGATGGCTATCAATTGATGTAGTATAAAGGTGATCTTTTATCTCTTTCTTAATCGAGGAGCAAACAAAACTTCTGCGAATCATCGACTCAGTATGTTGTAAGTCACAGGCGAGTTTTCCAGCATCGGTTAGTGATTTAACAAGCTTTATATTTGTACTGTCTGTAGACAGGATCTGTGACAGAGCCTCTCCTAAACAAGCAATAATCAAGGCAATTTGTTTTTGTTTGTTTTCAATTGCTTTATCTTTCTTAATTAGAGCCTCTGACAGAGCTGCCCTCACTTCTTGATTCAGCAAAGGAGCATTAATATTCTTGCAATTTTCTGGAATGTCATGTTTTGTGAAAATCTCTTTTTTTACATCCTTAGAAAGGCCATTTGTTGCTGTATGCTCCCACCGGACAGCTATACTTGAATTCAGGGCTGGACCGAATCTTTTATCTCTTAAAGGAGCTTCTCCTAATATTTCCAAAATATCATCTGGAAGAATTTCCTCAGCTTTACTGTTTCCAATGACTTCTTGGACATCCGCAGTGGGAGTGTCAGGAGCAACAGGTTCAGACGAGACATTTACAGATGGTGCTACATCTGCAGACTCCAACAGTGTGTTCTCCACGTTGAGTGAGTGTACTTCCCCAATATGAAGGTCAGTATGCTGTGTGTTTTCAATGGATTGTAAGGGTAGCTCAGGGGACGGAAAGCGTGATTCGTAATCATTGCTTCTAAGTGGTTCGTCTGAAATAGACGTAAACGTATACT
Source organism: Gortyna flavago (assembly GCA_963669345.1). Taxonomy (NCBI): domain Eukaryota; kingdom Metazoa; phylum Arthropoda; class Insecta; order Lepidoptera; family Noctuidae; genus Gortyna; species Gortyna flavago. The sequence continues at coordinate 11,821,845 of OY770140.1, forward strand.
TGTTAATATATCGTGACGATTTTAAAGTAGGTAAGAAACCACTATCAAAAAAGTAGTCTTTTTAACCTTGTAAATAATGTGGCCTGGTAGGTACTAGTCCCTAAAAACTGTACACTGCCTTGTGTTATCAATTAGCGGATACATTCCATCAAAATGTTCACGACCAACAGTGAATGTATTGTCTATTTGACAGATAATTATGGCGGGAAAAAAAAAAAAAAAAAACATGACGGAGGCATTCCAGTGTAATGCTCACAATCATTTTGTTATAATTATCTCTGGTATCAGTCCATAAAAACTGTACACGGCTTTGTAGTAGTCGGATATATTCCATATTTAAATAATTTTCACGAGTAATAGAAGCCATTTTGAAAAATGAGGGTACCATGATAAAACTCTCTAGGATGTAGGTACCTACAACTTTTGAAGAGAAATTTTCTTCTTCTTAGTAAACTGTTATTTAATTTGTAGTACTTACCTATGATTTTTAACGAATCTTGCGAAGAAGAGCGCTGTCGACGTCTTTTCTTCAACTTTTTCTCAATCTTTCTCATTTTACGGTTTACGTAGGCCTCAATATCTTCGTCACTATACCGTTTTTTAGGCATAATGATAATAACAAAATATGCTGTTTTATGATATTGTAGTACGTCTACACTGTAAAAATACTTGAAGGATACTTAAACTTATTGTTTAATATTCGAGAGGAAAAGTACGCGGCGGATAGCGAACGCACTAAAACGCGAATGAGTGAACCGAGAGGGGGCGCCTCCAGCAGTCAAATTCTTTTTTTTTTTTTTCTTTAAAATTTAGTGGTTTGGATAGCAGCACCTAGCGCGTTACTACATAGTTTTCTTGATCTCGAGGACAGAGCAGAGTGTAATCCTAGACAAAAAATATTTTCACTTTTGCTTATTGTGCCTATCACGCAGCTTTTTGCGGGTAGAATGGAGAAAAAAAATATTAGTACTATTTCGGTCTGAACATAAGTACCTAATTGTATAGATCCATAACACTTAGTCATGATAATGTGGCATACAAATATTTAGATTTATACTTATAATTATTATCTCTCTCCAATATATAACATTCTCGTATCACAATGTAAGTTACCATACTCCTCCGAAACGGCTTGACCGATTTTTATGAAATTTTATATGCATATTCAGTAGGTCTGAGAATCGGCTACTATCTATTTTTCATACCCCTAAATCGAAACTTACGCGGGTGAAACCGCGGGGCGCAGCTAGTACCTACTAGATATATTTTTTAAATAATATTAATTTCAGAGAAAATTAAATATGTCGCTTACTTACCTATCTTAGGACATTTTTTTCCCATACTTTAAGACACTTTGTAAATGTATTAGCTGGTAAGATTTTACTGTCTGGTATTAAAATTTCATTTATCAGTAATCATGTAGCCCATTGGTATCTAACTAGTTTCACAAAACAATAAGCTAAACCCAGCAGTTATTTCAGAGCCATTCTTCCTATTCTTTTATTTACAAAAGCATTATTTCACAAAAGTATACGCAGCATTTCACGAGGCCGCTGTCTCCAGTTATACACCTAAAGAGAAATGTGCTCGGCGGACGAAGGCGAGAAAGAAAATATTTAATATGTCCAGTTAAACTCGCACGGGGCAACCCTACCCAAAATTATTACATACCCAAGCCGCGTGGTTTGATAAGATACTCATAAAACTAGCTGTAACTAATATATGAGATTTTTTCCCTTTTTATATAACGTATATAAATATAGCACATGCCAATTTTCGAGCTCATATAGTGTACGATGTATCCCACAAAAGTTTTATATTAGCATAAATTGACTTTTCGTAATACCGAGCCTAAAGGCAGTATTACATTTCTGTAAATATTTACCATACGAGGTTTTTACAGTGTCTAGGTTAAGATGACACTTGGCTGTGGTACATTTCCCTTTGATAGAGGGGTCTATGTAATTTGGAAGTTTGCTGTTGTGTGCCCAATATTTTTTCCAAACTTGGCGACAGAATTTGGGGGATCTTGTTTATTGCTTATATGATAGTTACCATTCTCTTTTTGGCCACTTCTATCCTCAGAATATTTAGAATATTTCCGCTGTGACTCTTTTATTTATATGTATCTTTGGACAGTACAATCAACTATAAAGACCATGTGATATGAATGTCAAAATACGTCATCATCTGCCTAGCCTTTTTCCAACTATGTTGGGGTCGGAGTTATGGAATGACTGCCTATCTAACCTCCACCAACCCAGTAACAGGGTAATAAGATGCCCTTTCGTAAGACTGGTTGTCAGACTTTCAGACTTCTGATTACCCGTAACAACTGTCAAAGATATTCAAAACAAATGACAGAAACGAAATCGGCATGTCCTAGAACCAAAAAATCGAAGACATGTGACAACATCCAACGCACACTGGGTTGAATATGTGATAAGTAATAAAGATTTTATTTTACCTTATATTTCAGTAGCCTTCTAAGTAACGAACTCACTGCGCCCCATTGGTGGCACAAAGCAGAACATTAATTGCTTTCAGAAAAAATCCTTGTGGTTGAATCTAAGCCAGCATTTTGTATTACTTCAGCAACAATATCCTTAAAACCTCTCCACCACAAAGTATAATTACACTATCTAAACTGTCATGGGAGCCGACAACTCTTTAGAACGAGTTGATCATTTAATTTCAAAGTGAGAACAGGCAGGTTTGATGTCAAAGGACAAGTTACTAGAGAGACCGCTACAAAAGTTAGTCAGTTTACAGAGTAGGAGCGCAGTTATTTGCAGAAATAAATAATTGTATCCTTACACGTTTTTCGTCGTCAGTGTTGTATGTCATTGTCATGTATGTCACTATGGAAGCATGTTGACGGACACGTTTTTTCTACGGAGTGGTTTATACGCCGTATCCCCTTTTTTTTAAGGATGAGAAATCATCACGTGACCCCTCCCGCTCTGGGTGGAGCGGAAGGGAGTGTCAGACTCTTACTGACTAAAACCCATCCGTGTTCCTTCCTTAGACCTTTATGTTTCGGGGTAGCGGTAACCTTTTCGGACAATCCTGCCGCCCCGGAAGGCTTCGGCCCTGACGGGCCCCTCCTTGATACTGACATCTCTTTGAGGCGCGCGTGGAACACGCGCCGTCCAGCACGGGCCTGGTCCTGATTGGACGGCGAGCTACCCATTAATCGTCATCCACAGGCCCGCGCCTACGGTAGTCGGAGTCGTCACGCGACGCCGTACCCCTCTGTTCCACCGCTGGCGATTAACGAGAAGCGAGTAGAGCTAGCAACAAAAAACGAGTTGGCGAGCAGCGAGTGCGTGACGGCGACGAGCAATGACTCGCTTTTATGCGTATGTACCGAGTTATAAGCGAGCGTCGCTGAGCGAGTGCTCTCTTTGACAGTTTTAAGTTAACGGTTAACTATTAATATAATGTATCTCTTTGACTTTCACGGGACTATTTATTTACTTTAGTCACTAGTGATAATATTGTCACAAGTTTGTCTTCATGCGACCTTCGGCGTTACAAACTCTAATTTAAGGCCCCGTTCACGGCCTCGAGCGATGCGACTTGTGAAGCGTGTTGCGTCAAGCGAAACCCGCGCGTGTCACCTGCGGGATAATTGCGTAACACCCTATCAGTACCAATAGCTTTTATTTTGACAGTCATATTCATCGCGTTATTTACGTTGTTGTTCAGATTTTTTTTAACATATGAAGCAATGGTTTAGTAATATCCTTCAAAATTATTCAGATTGAGATTGTGTTACGCAATAAGGTGCATTTTTGTCCGTCACTCCGGAAGTCAGGCAGACTTTACGAGTTGTAGGTCGTAGGTTCGAACCGACAGGCGCTTTACTTTGTGTAAATTTCATCACCACTGCTCTCAAAACGTTGAAACCGCCATGTCCTAAAATAAAAAATTCTAAGACATGTGATATCTACCAACACGCACTGGACCCGCGTGGTGGCCCACTCCCTCTCACCGAGAGGAGGCCTGTGTCCCAGCAGTGGGAACATTGTAGGCTGATTATGTACTCCGCAAGTCGCGTCACGGTAATTCGTGGCATGCTTTAAACAATTTCTTTCATTTGTATTCTCTGGAGTCGCTGTAGCAAGACGCCTGTTGCTTGCGCATGTAGCTCGTGGCCATGGGAAGAATTATTGGTACTTGTGCAGGACCGTACAAGTACCAATAACCCAATACAATAACCAATTAACATCTGCATAAATCCAACTTGCACGTCCCAATCTGCTGCAAGCTAACATCACCTCAATCTATATTTGTGAACATCGGGGCCATTGTCTAGATTGTGTGCTGCAAACTATTGTGGTGAGGGCAGAATAGGTCGCTGTTATGTAGGGTTTATGAGACATACACAGTGGGATATACAGACGCCAGCACATTAAGCTACCCGAAACTGTAAAATTTTCCCAATCTACTTTGAACCTTATTCTTTAGCAATAAAGTTGAAAATCTATTAAAGAAATTTGACAGATTGTAGTAGCTTGATGTGCTGGCGTCTGTACATAGGGTAGTCTAATAAAAAAGGTATCTGTGATTAAAACAGTGCAGTTAAGAGGCAACAGTTCAGAAAAGACGTTGAAGAAAACCGACTTCCGAAATGACAGTTATTTCATAATTTTGAGTTAATTTAAAAAAAAATTTTTGAAGTCGATTTAATTTTTTTTAATTAATTTTTTATTTTAGTAACCAGAAAGCAGTAACTGGGTTGTGGAGATCAGATAGGCAGTCGCTCCATGTAAAATACTGGTATTCAGCTGCATCCGGTTAGACTGGAAGCCGCCCTCAACATAGTTGGGAAAGGCTAGGCAGATGGCTATGATGATGACTTAAGTAAGTAATAGGGATATATTATAATCGAAGGTTCTTTTACTGTAACCAATTTTATAATACAAAATTGATGAAAGGCACACGAACGTAATATATTCTTGTGTACAATAAAAAAAAAAACAATATTTTTTATTTTTTTATTTTGGATATATTTTAATTTTAGGTTGACCTACGATTGAAATAGGCTAAAATAAACATACCTATATTCAGATCGGTTGGTAAACCAAAATATAATTTATCATCAGTTTGTTTAGGTTGGGTTCGTTTACATAAATAAAATTAAATAAATATTGTATTTGTGAAGTATATGTTCAGTTAGTCATATAGGAAAGATATAATATATCAGCTGTTTACATACTCGCAGCAATTCAAAATGATTGAAGGATCAAGGCTAGTTTGTTTATTTGTAACTTTAATACTTACTTTTACCAGCAGGGCAGGGTTAGACTACGGAGTGGCTAGTGGCTAAGTAATAACAGTCGCACGGGTCGATCGATCAGGTTAAACTATACTTGCTGCAGAATGACCATCTTTACATACCAAGACCCCTGCGTGCCTCGAAAAGCACGTTAAGCCGTTGGTCACGGCTCACATTTTTTGGATCTTTGACAAACATTACGGGTCGTCACGGCCCCGAAAGTCTGACAAGTACCGTAGTACAGTACCGAGGGGTAGCGTATTACCCAGTAACGGTTGTGGAGGTCAGATAGGCAGCCGCTCCATGTAAAATACTGGTACTCAGCTGCATCCGGTTAGACTGGTAGCAGACTGCAATATAGTTGGGGAAAAGGCTAGGCAGATGACGAACTTTTGCCTGCAGCTTCGCAAGCGTGGTTGTCGGAAAATATCACGCGGGATCGTACTACCGGGGTTAAAAGTGTCCTAGGTATGTGTTAATCTAGGTTATAAACTACCATTGTGTCTTTAATCCAAATCCGTTCAGCCGTTTTTGCGTGATTGAGTAACAAACATACGAACTGACACATATAATATTACTAGGATTTCAGGTTTACAGTTAGTTAGGAGTTCGTTTGTTCAAAAAGTACCTGTATGGCTAGAAATGTTATCAAAAATATAAAAGTCCGAAGTCGCAAGATGAATAGAGACCCTTACAGAAAGTCATTTGTAATTTCTTATGTAACATACGTTGAAACGAACATGCCGTCCAAATATAGTACCTATGCAATCCATACTAATATTATAAATTCGAAAGTAACTCTGTCTGTCTGTCTGTATGTTACCTTTCACGCCTAAACCACTGAACGGATTTCGATAAAATATAGGATAGTTTTTATTGACATACCTCGCAGGCGAAGCCGCGGGCGGAAGCTAGTGTAACATAAAATGTAACGGAGCAGCTATGCGACTTTGTTTCGAAGTGTGTTACATGCTATGTTTCACATAATTGTGTATCTGGTGGATATTATACAACACTAGCTTCGCCTGCGAGGTATGTCGATAAAAACTATCCTATGTCCTTCCCCGGGATGCAATCTATCTCTCTGCTAAATTTTATCGAAATCCGTTCAGTGGTTTAGGCGTGAAAAGGTAATATACAGACGTCTGTCTGTATATTACAGACAGACAGACAGACAGAGTTACGTTGACATTAGTACGGAAGTATGGATTTAAAACAAACAAAATTGTGATCACATTACAAATCTACGCACGCACACGTATAAGGGTCTAGCGTAGATACTTCGTCCATTTTAGCTGGTTTTGACTGTATAGCGAAAGTGTGACTGTAATTTACGTACTTTTAATTATTTTTGGACTAAAAAATTACGTATATTAAAAACCCTGCTTCGCACCGGGCATTTTTTTTTTTCGAATTTCCATAATTTTCTTTCATAAAAACTTTGTCCTGACAATACCGAACACAACAAAAAAAGAATTAGCGAAGTCGGTCCAGCTGCTCTCGAGATTTGCGCTTAGCAACACATTCAGCGATTCATTTTTATATTATAGATTACAGAAATCGAATTCAGTACACGATTCTGAACAAACTACTTTCATAATATGCATTAATTCAGTTACACATAGTAGAATAACCATGGCTATTTACGGTCTATTTACAGTTTCACGGAGAATCCAAAGACAAAATGGTATCAAAAAACACTATCAAAGTTAAAAACCGTCAAAGACTAAAGCCCAAAAAACCGACAAACACAACACGCATACGCAACCCTACATTTCCCTGAAACTCGACTTCGTCAAATCAGGTCAGGTGTCAACCATAACTCATGAAAAACATGACCCTCCTTCCAACTTCGGCGTTGGGTAAAAAGTTGATGAAGCCATGCAAGAAGTGGCCATCAGTCATAACCGCCTGTGGCCGGGACATACCATTTATCAAAGGCTGAAAATCTACATGACTAGGCCTGAATTCGGACTTTGGGTTTGCTAACTAATACGCTCTGTATTATGGTAGGTTGAATTTAATTTTCAGACTTCAAAAGCAATATTTTGGACAATCACTGTTTTTATTTAAATTATTTTTACATTTTTATGACTCCTCGTTGGTCTAGTGGTCGCTAGCGCTACAGCCAAGCATGAGGTCCTGGGTTCGATTCTCAGGTCAGGAAAAGTGTTATTGGGTTTTTCCTTCTGAAATTTCTCACTAGCATCGCGTAGCCTGGATTCGTTGATGGTAATAGGCTCGCCCCCTATTACATGAGAGTTAAAACTTTGTTAGTATTGGCAATAAACATCGCATATTTTCATCCATTGTTTGTTAGTGTTCCTTTTTTAACCACGGCATAACATCACGCCAGTGTCCCCGTAGTGGTAGGTAGAATTATAAAGCACACATTATATCGACAGTTATTATTCAACTCTCATGTATTAGAAGTCAAGCTAGTAACTGGGTCGTTCTTTTTTTTTACTTCTTCTTACTTTTTTTTTACCTGATCGAACCTGGCGGCAAGGTCGTTAAAAGATGGGCCCATCCATTGATAATAATTACCCATCTCTCCATTAGTCCAAGGGTTACTCTAGGATGCATATCCGGTAGGCTCTTAAATCCTTACCTATCCTACGGGCACGTCTTCCCTACCATTACCGCGCCCCCCGGTCTATTCCTTGATATGCAATGGTCGCTGTAGCACCATGAACATGAGGCTACAGGAGCTAGTGCGAATCTTGGGGTTCATTCGATTAATCGAGTCTGGTTTAACCACGCTGGGATCGGTGCAATTCATTCAAATAAGTACTATAATAAAGCACTAATAACAGAAAAACTCACCAAATAATTAATATAATAAAGCACTAATAACAGAAAAACTCAATAACCAAATAATGAATGTAATAATAATTAATTATTAATAATTTGCCCGAGCTGGCTGGGCTGGCTGGAGTTTTTCTTACTTAATTATGTTTATAAAACAGTGCACTTTAACAATATAAAACAATTAAGAATCTTAGCTAATGGGGATGTTGTGCGTACAGCAAATAAAGTTCCGTCCGCAACACGAAAGGAAATAGTAAATTCGCATTAAGACGGTAAATGCACAGTTTATTTAGTCTTATTACGTTGTTTGTTCAAGATATTTACGAAAAATATTAGTACGGGAAAATAATAAAGAAGGAGACTCTTAACCTTGATCAAGATTGCCCTTAAAAGGTATTGTTTTTATGCATTTGGATGTATTTAGTGAATTATTCTCTACGATATTTGTTTTGGGCAAGAGGGTGGCAGGGACATCAATGCGAAATTGATGGATTCAGTACATGATTCTGGACCCGTCTTGCGTTGAAACTTTTCGTCGGTCATAAAAAAAAAAATTTGTTCTTTACATACATTTTGACCGCATAAGTATAGCACATACCAGCGTCAGGCACTAGTTTTCTGGCATTTTTGCTGAACTGGGCATTATTGGCGCAGCCGTGAGGCACACTTTCCTGCTAATTTCTAACATCGGACTTTACACTTTTTCTTTCATTCTTTCACTTTTCTGTGGAACAGCAGTTTTTTTTATGACAACTGACAAATTTTTTTAATACATTTCAACTTTATCGCTAAAGCATAAGATTTAAAGTTCATTGGGAAAATTTTACAGTTTCGGGTAGCTTGATGTGCTGGCGTCTGAACGATCAGCAGTATCTTAGGTTTCAATATAACCTCGCCTATACTGATATAAAATGAATCATCTTAGGATCCGTTTCTGTACCTCAAAAGGAAAAGCGGAACCCTTAAATAGGACTACTTGGTTGTCCGTCTGTTTGTCAGTCAGTCAAGACCCACGTACTACCCAGTAACTGGGGCGTGGAGGTCAGATAGGCAGTCGCTCCATGTAAAATACTGCTATTCAGCTGCATCCGGTTAGACTGGAAGCCGAACCCAACATAGAAAAGGGAAAAGGCTAGGCAGATGACGATGAGTAGTTTCACCAATTAAAATTAAATGTTTTACGATACCAAAATTACATTTTCAATTGACCATTGACTATGAATGACGTATATCGATATATGGGAGAACATTTTTCAATTACAAAGCCAAGCAAACTTTAAGAACAACACCGTATAAACAAAAATAACCAAAAAGAAAGATCTCCTTTCTTAATAATGTTTTGGCACGAAGTAACAAGACTAGGAGTGTTACTAACAAAGTTACCGTTACCGTAAACAAACAATACGTTTTATCAAGTTACCTTTATGTTACCTAATAATGTCGCCTGGTGTTTTTGAGAAAAAATATATGTTAGTAAGTGTGTTACGGTGCAGATGTTTAGAATTGAGTTCTGAGCTAAAATATTAGGCGTTTAGCCAAAAACGTTTTTAGTTTTAATAAAACACACTTAAACTATGAGTATCATAAGTTTATAACCTATTTATGGACTTATTTACTACTACACACTACTATATACTATATACTACTATATACTTTTAATAAAAAAAATTTAAAAAACATCCTCTAAATTTAAGCACCTGCTAAATCTCTTCACCACGAAGAGATTTAGCAGGTGCTTAAAATTAAATAAATTAAATAAATAAATTAAATATATTATATATTATAATAATAATTTAATTAATTATAAATTATTATTATTATTTTATTATTATTTTATTTTATTAATTAGTTTATTATTTTATTTTATTATATTTTATTTTATTTATTATTATTTTTTATTTAATTTATATTATAATATTAATTTATTATATTATATATTTTAATAAATTAAATTAAATTTAGAGGATTTTTTTTATTAAAAGTTAAATCTCTTGCTAAATCTCTTCACCACCCTTGGTTGACTGGTAGAGAATGCCTAAGGCATTAATTCCGCCTTTGTACCTTTTTGTGTGCAAAAAGTTTACAAAAGTAAACGATCGTTTTGTTAAAGAAGTAAATATATACAATGTATTTATTTAGGCAAAGAGCAAGGCAAACATCAAGTGGTATTCTCAACTCGTCTTTACCCTTTTAATTAAGGCTTTGAAGGTTACCGAGACCATAGAGGAGAGCAGAGGTGGTGGAGTTGTAGATCGTAGGTTCGAACCCAGGCAGCGGCTTTACTTTGTGTAAACAATCTCATCACCACTGCTCTCAAAACGGTGAAGGAAAACATCCTGAGGAAATCAGCAAATACCTAGAACCAAAAATTCGAAGACATGTGACATCTACCAACCCGCACTGAGCCCGCGTGGTGGATTATAGGCTACTCGTTCTCAAAGAGAGGAGGCCAGTGTCCTGGCCGTATAATTATAGTACCTTACCTGCAAGTTAGCCTCTATACTAATCGCTTTCTGAACACACACTACTCACAACCTACATCACAACACGTTAAATAAAGTACCTGTTCATATTAGTGCACATAATTTTCCGCCTCTCTTTATAAAGTGTGCTCCGAGCTCGCTTTACGTATATAGATGCATAAATAACAACAAAAGTGCCTGCAGTTGACCTTAAGTGAGCACATTACGGCGTATGCAGCCTTTACAACCGTTATTTTCTTTGTTGGGAGTTTTCAAAGGGATGAAAATATGCAGGTGAACCTATATTTTAGGAAGTTATCGTGCAGCTGTGGAGGTTTACAACTTACTAGTAGATGTTACTAGAAATGCAGTCTTGTTTAATTCACAATGTAAGAAAATATTGATTAATTGCTTCTGCCCGCGATTTAGTTCGCGTGGAAGTCGTATGACACCACAATAAGTATACTGAAATAACAGCCACATTTTTATTCAACTTTCTTGAATACTGTTTTTAGTTTTAGTTTCAGCAGCCAACATATACGGAGAGTCAGGACTTGTGACGCGGGAGTAAGCGACGTTCAGTTGTCCGTGTGAGAAACAGCTCGTCCTGAGGTCGATACCCGCAGCCTTCAGTAGCAATTTCCCATTACTTGCGAAGTTTTTCGTTTTTGGTGAAATCATTAATGCCTGCGTCCCTACATAAATATACTACCTAATAGCACAACACTGGTACACTGACTGATGCTTTCTTGCAGATTATTCCTGACTAAAGGCGGTCACTAAAATAATATACCCCATGTTTATGTCCTCGCAATCCCTGTACATTCTAAGGCTGCCTGAAAGAGATAGCAGAAAGCGATAAGGCCGCCCATTGTATGTTTTGTAGTGTTAAATGTATTTTTCTTTTGTTATTTATTTTGCTGTACAATAAAGTATGTGTAAATAAATAACAGTAGATTGTCTCATTAACAGACACAATTAACCGATTTTGATTATAACCGTTATTGACTATTACTATAGAATTCCAATACCTTTTATTCGTATTCAATATCCAATTAATAATGATTTATATCAATCAAATATCTTCTCACAATATTCTGCTCAGTTAGAATGTAATCAATACCGATTATATTTAATTGGTGAAGAGTTCGTCTTACTTGAACAATACTTTGGCTTCCAATACTTTCTGAATTTCTTATTAATCGAAGCCATTGAATTCTTCAATTAAGTTCAAGTAAGCCATTTCAGAATCAATTACAGACACTTACCTATTCAGAATAATAAGCATAGAACAAAATTAAATTATTTAAATAAGAAACTTTATTTGTAGTTAAGTTTTATTATAATCTTTAAAACGGAACGTTTGTAATAATAATAATAACGTATAATCTTGTGGAGCACAACGTAACTTGCTGATTTTCTGCATTTTCATTCTAAAATAAAAGAAATAACCAAACAAACGATAAGGGCGCCACTGCGTGGTCGGTGTCGCATCGAGTAAATATTCTGATTTTGAAAGAATATAAGTGGAAGAAAATCTTTTCATGTGTAAAGTTTAAAATTATTAAAAAATAGGTTATTTGACACTGTGGTGTAGTTATACCACAAAACTTTACAATTACAATTTACAAATTTGTAAATCTTCCTTGTCTTTGTACCAAAAAACTGTAAGTCACAAAAATATAACGGAAAAACCTTACAAATATGTAAATTCTAGTGACAAGACTACAATACATATTTGTAATTTCTATGTCATGCAATATTTTCTACAATTTAACAATTTCGTAGACTTTTGTGGTGCACGGGCCCAGAGCGGCAAATGTCACGTTATTAACGTCACTTGCCTTTTATTACTATAAAAGAACAAAGTAATTTCTCTATACCACCTTTAACAAAGTGCAAATATTTGATTCATATACCTACCAAAGTAAGTACCTGCTCTATACCACATTATCCATACAGGGTGAAGTATCCTTCATATTACACAAACATGCAATTTATATTCAAACAAAAAAAAACATCCAACAAAATGACTTGACGTCACAGAATGACGGAGACGCATGTAGCCGTCAAACTGATAATTACTTCAATCTATAACTTGAAATCCGATTCATGCAGTCATCCGTGAAAGAGATAAACATACTCGTACATGTCTGTTTAATGTATATTTATTTATGTGATGCGGATGAGGAACATAGTCACTCGTGAGAAAAGTTTTGAGTATGGATTTGGTGGTTAAAAGAGTATCTAAGACCAAAGAAACGGTTGATGAGGGTTTGGGGGGGGGGGGGGGGGGGGTTAATATATGACGACAAATAATCAATAATGGGAAAAGAAAGACACACTGCACTGACTCCAAATAAATTGACATAAGGGGAGAGGATTTTAATGTAATTGTTAAATTAAAGGTTTACACAATTTATTTACTCTAAACCTTAACGGATTACGAGCTAGAGTAAAGTCAAGTCAAGTCTACAGTTAAAGTCCTTACTATCATATTTTTTAATTCTCAATATCTCACGTAATTGTAAAAGTTGTTTCTTTTGTTTTTTCTACTTAGTTATTAGTTCTATATTATATAAGAAATTGTTACAGTACCCTGAGATTTTAATAAAACATTATTTTATCACTATAAACAATTGTTGGATGGACATAAAAAATAATAATAATTTTAGAACACAGTCAGCCGTTACCGTAGTAGGAGCGTCGTTCTACATTATATTGCAGTATATTTAAAACGCCGAATGTGATTTCAGCTTCACTACTGGTGTATGTACCCGTATTCTGGTGACTTGAGGTAGAAGCACTTCGGTCCCAGTGTATACCGACTGCTTGGTGCAGGAAATTGAAATCCTCGTGAGCTCTGCGCAGTGGGAGACGAGATAGTGGTCGTCAAAACAAATATATGCTGCAAAGCGCTAACGGTTCTGGGTTTCATTAAATATTTTATTAAGGAGAGCATGGAAATTATATACTAAAATCGTAGAACACAAGACGAGATAATAAAATATGATTTTACAAGTGAGAGGCTTTTGTATGTACTAATTTTTGTGTGTACTAATCATAAAGCTGAAGAGTTTGTTCTTTCATAAAAAATATTTTAGCATTTAATAGACAAAAAAAAAACTGGAAGAACGCTAAGCGAAAACTAGGTGATGCGACGCACGGTCGGCATCCGAAATTTCACGCAGACGAAATCGCGTGGAGAAGCGAGTCAAGTATACAATGGAATAGAAATGAGAAAATTATATAGAAATGTAAGTAAAAGAATCCTGAATAAACCACTTAGATCAACAATAGACTGGCAAAATCGTGTGAGGCTACAAAAAGCCAATCTATATCAAAACTATCTGTGTGTCAATTTGTACTGACATGTTCTCGCCGTACCTTTGTTATTTAATAACTGTTAACGTCACTCCGGGCACGATCAGAAAACTTGTAAATGGACGGATTTTAGGGCTACACACTTGATGCTTTACGCAGCATTATTTTGGACTGATAAATGAACGCCTGTCTTCGTACAAAATGCATTAAAACGATCTTATAAAATAATTATAAAATTATATTATAATTATAAAATAAGCTTTTGCCCGCGGCTACGCTCGCGTGGATGTCGGAAATTATCCCATGGGAATGTTCTACTGGGACAAAATGCCTACGTCTTTTATTAGGATTCCATCTATCTTCTTGACAAAGATCGAAATCCGTTCAGTGGTGTAGGCGTGAAAAGGTAACATACATGAAGTTACTTAGATTAAAATTTATTTTACAAAGGTGGTAGATATTATTTTTAAGTGATACTCTTTTTACTGGAGACTGTCTTTCTTTTAAATGATCATGATTTAGATAAAACTACAGGGTTTATATTCAAAGATCAGTCAAATTTAAGGGTGTGGTACAGACTATCAAACTGAAAAACTTTCTCCATTGTACCAATATCGTGATTGCGAAAAATTGATCAAGTGTCCCATAGAAAACTTCAATACCTACTCGACCTAAATGTATGAGACGGCTGAATTTTTATTCGCGACCACACACTTAAAGGCTGGTCATTGAAAACTAACCCTGTTTAATAATAATAAATTTTATTTAATCAGGTAACAAGGACTCATTGTGTTTGTAAATTAAGTCAGATCATTTTATTTTAATTTAAATTCATTTCATCCCATGGGAGATGGCACTGCAGTGATTCACGTATATGGAGTGAGATAAGGTACTAAGATAAACCTCCTAACCCTTTGAGGATTACAAGCTTGATGTTATTTTATGTGATAGAGTGAAATATACAATTATTTTTACAGTCAATCTCGACAGTATTTTATTTTAGCACAGAATTTCACCGAATATTCAACAGTGGTATTTTTGTCCGCAAAGCTACCTATACAACAGACAAAATTTTATATTTTTTCCATTTCCTTTCTTTCACGTGCACCGTAGTAACTGAAAAAGTATTATATTTTTACTTCCACCATTTTTGGTTTGTATCTTGGCGTGGCTAGCATATGGCAAATAATTTAATTGAATGTTCTGTGTCCTGTAATGTGAATTAGATACTTTGCAGATCTAGTTTTGTATACAGTCGAGTCTTTTATAACTGAACAGACAGCTGTGCTGCTGGGGAATTTGTTGCGCCACTTCTTCTCCCCAGCGAAAGCACTAGGAAGTGGTGAAGGGCGGGCGTTTTGGGGGACTGTCTTTTGTAATTTTGATTTTGATTCTCAGCCTAGTTTGAATAAATGACTTTTGATTTTGATTTTTCAACATGTCCAGAAGTGATTTTTTTTTATTAAAGAAGTTTTACTTACCTTTTTCTAGGAATTTATGAAACTATTTTATATTATTTTAACTTCAAAGTTAAGAAAAGTTATAGTTACCGTCGATTTTGTAATAAAACATTCTGAGAATTTTTCTTCTCTTCTATAATTTCTCTTCTTCTTTCTTTTCCACAAAATACGATTACCTACTTATTATACAGCTATTCAAGCAACATGGGCAAAACAAAACCACAGCACTATGGAACACATAAAACGTTAACAAAGGAGAATGCACTTGAGAAAAAATACTTTTTGGCTCGTTACATATTCCGGAACCCGCGAACAATGTATCAAACGTGTACTGTAGGTACTATTAGATTTCCTTTCTGAATAATATAGTAAAGGCCTTCGTCTTTTCTCTTTGATTACAACGAACTGGACCAAGACCCTTTGTTGCAATATTTGTTGCAAGCTACATGCGGGCTTTAAAGTTGGAAATAAAATCGATGAAACTCGTTAGGCACTTGCGTGGGTACTGTGAGTTGAAAGTGAGGCAGTTACAAAAGTTTGCAAAATTAGGTTTAATGTTTTTTTTTAAATGTAAATGCTTCTTTTAAAAGGGTATTTTATTTATTTGCACAAAGTACACAAAGTTACTGACTTTGACTAGCCTCATACTTAAGAGAATATAACCCTGTTAAGGCGCAGCATGTAATAATGACATTATAAATTATGCGGTGTTTTTTAATGATTTATTTTTTGAGTAATACAGTACCACAGTATCTACTCAGTTTTTTTTTCGGATACTTTGGTATCTACTTCATCATCATTTCGGTCGAAAGACGTTCACTGCTGGACATAGGCCTCCCCCAAGCACCGAAACTTCGACTTACCTACTTACCTAGTATAATTTTTCATGTAAGTATAGTTTTGGCTTGTAAATAAAATTATGAATTACTCTGAAAACAGACCAAATATTTCGTTTCGTAATTTACAAAACCATGTGACCAACTTTGCAGACATGAAATGTGTTTTTATTTTCTGCACTTGTTTGTTGCACAGTTTGATATCCGCAGTGATATTCTGTAAAAACTGTTACTGAACCTACCTCTGCTTTTGACAAGACCGTTTTGATATATCAAAAGGTTTTGACACCGTCACTGATAGCTGTCAGTGCGTGTACAAAGCTCGTTCAAGGATAAATTTTTAAATAATATTCATAGATTTTGTGAACAACAAAACAGCATCAAATTCCGGGGTTTTGTTTTGGTCTGATACCTATTATATTATCTGTCCATGTATCTTTATTTATGGCGGCTGTAACAATGTTTTGCGAGTTTTACGGAAACAATGGCTGCATATTATGTTACTGTTATTATTATTTGCACAACTATGTGGTGGCCTATGTAGGTACCTAAACAATGCCTGCAAATTGTTAAAGGCTGGTTTTAAACGCGGCTTTGTTTTGCTACAGTTGCTTTTTCTCTCGTTTGCTCAACATTATAGTTTGCTGGGATACTGTAGTTTATTGAGCGATTTTTTATGAAAGTAGACATAGTAGTAAAACCAAACAATCGGTTTCGGGCTATAGTACATAATGTGGACATCTAGTTCCTTTCGACGCCATAAGTAAGATTTATTTGCATAAGAAATGGACCAACTATCGTAACTAACATAGTTTATTACAAGCTAACACATAATATTAACCCATAATATTATAATGTGTAGCGATGAAATGTTCCGTCGTTAACTTTAAGTGGGCCGACATTAAGTGCTTTATTATGGTTATTCTTAATGCACAATACTCTTCGCGAATATAGGACAGGGTTAAATAACATACATTTTGCTGTAAAAGATGTTTATATCAGTGTTAAATATGACAAGATTAAGATATTTTATTTTGCAAATGTGGGTACTTATTCTCCCACATGACTGCAACTTTCACCCGACGGACGGAAAAACGTCTAAATGTGCAATGTAAGCACTTTTTGTTGTTTGCTTATAAAATAAAGCTGACCGAAACAGCTTCGTTGTATTTGGGTTTCAGTTGCTGACTACTAAGTATTAAGAATTTTTGTCCGTTTGTCTGGATATTATATTTTCCAGGTTGGTACAAAAACGGCTAAACGAATTTTGATGAAATTTGGCAGACAGATAGTTTATTTATAATCCCGGTAGTACGTTCTGTTGGGATATTTTCCGACATCCACGAGGGCGAAGCCGCGGAAAAAGGTTAGTATTTTTATTCAGGGTGGATTTTGTACATTGACGCGCAGACTGTAACCATGAATTCAGCATATAATTCCAGATAGGTATAGAGTAGAAATTGGTCGGCGGTTACAAAAAATAAATTAGGTAATCCATACATTTCGATCGCATAGCAGATTTTTTTTAACGGACGAAAAGTTTAAGCGCACGGGATGCGCACGGGTGTTCAGAATTATGAACTAAATCCACGGTAACAGGGTGCACATCGATGCCCTGCCAGCCTCTATATTTTTATCTATTAAAGAATAAGAAATAAGAAAATAATGTTTATTTTGAGCTATTGCTCTATGAGATATAAAAAATCCACTCTTTGATTTATATACCCATAGACAGTTAAATTATACAGTGGTAAACAATATAATTCTCAAGTACAAAGATAAATAACATTTATTTCTTCAAGAATTTCTGCCAACCTGCACCTCCTTTTGCGGGCAGAAATTGTTGAAGAAATAAATGTTATTTCTTCAAGAATCTTCTATCTTTATTTTTGTTCGCCTTTCAGAATGTTGAAATTTTTCTGAAAATATTGCTTTTAAGTTGTTTGAAAACTAATTAAGTTCAAAATGTTGTAGTTTCTTCAATCGTGTTTTTTAACGAAGTACTAAAATGAGTGTACTGTTTATAATACCTATCTAGTGTTAGTCTGTCTATGTACCTACTTCTGTTAGCAAAAGTGCATTCAAAAACAGTGACAGATGAGTATGATAATAATATGTAAAGTCTATTCAAACGTATGTTTCAAAATAATAATATTTCAAGTTAAACAAATATTAAAAACTTTTGAATGAGCCAGATAGATAAATATGCAAAAGAAGTCGAGGCTACCTTTTATTCAGTTGTTAATCGTACCTACTCCTGAACTTTTTAATATTGTGAACCTTCATATTCGCGAGTTTTTTAATAAAAGTGTAATCTGGTTGTGAAAGTTGTCGCCATATTTTTAAATTTCGGGTATAAAAAAGTTTGTGCTAAGTGATAAATTATTATTCTGGGTGGATTTTTCCGCGATATTTATTGTTTTTGTCTAAAGGTTGGAGAAATAAATATTAATTTTGCATAATTCATAAAGTCTATAACGCTCCCACTGCAGGCCTCCACTCTGTGAAAAGGAGCTGATCGTAATGCACCACGCAGGCCCAATGCGAGTTGGCTCAAAGACATTTCGGTTTCCTCACGATGTTTTTCTTAACCGTTTTGAGAGCAGTGGTGATGGAATTATTTGCACAAAGTGCCTTTCAGGGGTAGAACCTATGACCTACCACTCGTAAGTCGTAAGTCGCGATCGCTCTCACTGGGCCACCACTGCATAATATTAATTTTTGTAAAAACAATATGAAGGAAGTAATTTCAATTGGAAAGCCTAAAGCCCTTAAACGTTATCTGCATTATCATGCTATATTGCAGACTAATATCACCATCAATCTGACTTAACTAATGCACCAACTTTGGCCATTGTGTACAGGCTTCATTACCATTTAAAATTGCTGTGATCTCCTTTTTTGGCGGAAAAATGGCACTCCCTTTTCTACTCGCATATATTTTCTTTAGCATAAGTAGGTAGGCCTTTCTCGGAAATGCATACCGTAATCAATTCGAGTCTTTAAAATGTCTATCAAAATATCACAAAAGAAACTTAGAAAATATATATTTTCTTTGAGCATTTTCTTTGTTAAGATTTTTTTTTTTTTTTTAACTATGGCATCTCGCAGTTCATCCTTTATGAGGATGGCTACTGCTTAACCGGACTTTCCTGTGGATGCCTCGAATTAAGGCCTCCAGCCAGGGCATACAATAACTTAAAAACTAAGCGACAGCGCTAAGGGTAACCCCCTGCGGGGTTCGGACCTCGGCTCAGGGCGTCGCTGGAAGAGCACAGCAAGGGACAGGCTGGATCGGTATTATTATTAGTGTTTAGGGGCGAATTTAAAACTACAGGCTCAGCTGCGCGGGCTGGCTCGAGCAAGGGTCGGGGGGGGCACGGTGATGGTGCGGGACGTCGCGACGGGCCTCGGCGGCGAGGACGGAAGGACGGATGTCTGAGCTTGTGATTGTGTTGTCGTCTGAGAGTACTAGTGGCCTTACTGCTCTCCTGGAGGAGGGTAGTGGCGTCGTCGGGGACAGTGAGGGTATGCCTTGGTCGGCGAATCCTACTTATGCGGGAGGGAGTGTATCGGGAGGCCGCCGCTCTTTGTTAAGACTCATTACACGAACTCTAATACTTTTTCTAGCGATTTTAGCTTTCAAAATGGCGGAGTCTTAAATGTAAAAACTATTAGTCTAAAAGGTATAATGAAATGATAAAGTCGACTCCAAGACGTGTTCTTAAAGCTCTTCATGAATATAATAAGAGCATCATTAGCAGAGAATGTATGAGCTCCATTTTCGTTTTCTGTTTATGATGTTTGAAATTAAAATATTGTTTTGGAAGAGAACCCTGAACTGTGTTGTTGTGCTGTTTTAAAACGTTCAGCTTCTGTGCTAAAAGTTATGAGGTTGATATCGGCGGGGAACACAATGTTTGGGCTTTCCCGTATGACCCTTGTGTGAAAAATTATTTTGAGAGAACATAGCTGGTTACTTTTTAATTATTTTACGAACTATTTAAGATTAATTTTCATAGAAATTGTCCTGAAGCCTTATCAATTAAAATCAAAAGTCATTTATTCAAACTAGGCTGAGAATCAGCACTTTTCGAACGTCAAAATTACAAAAGACAGTCCTCCAAAACGCCCGCTCTTCACCACTTCCTAGTGCTTTCGCTGGGGAGAAGAAGTGGCGCAACAAACTCCCCAGCAGCACAGCTGTCTGTTCAGTTATAAAATAGTCGACTGTATACAATACTAGATCTGCAAAGTATCTGATTAACATTACAGGACACAGAACATTCAATTAAATTATTTGCCATATTTATGTTAGCTAGCCACGCCAATATACGAACAAATACTGTAAAAATTTCCATGCTTCTTAATAAAAGTGACGTAGGTACTGTTATGTTGTGAATAGAGAAATGAACCCATCAGCGAGGGAGA
The DNA here is from genome assembly GCA_963669345.1 of Gortyna flavago. Classification (NCBI taxonomy): domain Eukaryota; kingdom Metazoa; phylum Arthropoda; class Insecta; order Lepidoptera; family Noctuidae; genus Gortyna; species Gortyna flavago. Next base: position 11,842,453 of record OY770140.1, read on the forward strand.
GACCACGCCTTTCATTTCAGCAAAATTCTTTGCGTTATTTAGGTTTTTGAACAGGCCAATTTTTCAAACATATGAAGTAATGGATGGATTGAAAGTGTGTTACGAAATTAGATGGTTACTACAAATATTTTTCCAAATTGAGCTCAGAGCAAAATATTTCTGAAGATAAGTAACTTATGTAGATATTACAGAAACCGCACTCTCAATCCTTGCCTAGTACAAACCAGTTTCTAATATTGACAATGATTCTATTACGTTACTGTGTATTTTTAGAGCATCTCGTTCCCGCGTAACAACAAATCGCTGCGATTGGGTACTCACCGCTGAGAGGGCTTCACAATCAAGCCGGTAAACCGTTCGGAACGGTTCGACATTAATGTGATTTTGTAAAAAAAAACTTTATTTTGGTACCGAAGTAGCTCTTAAGTACTACTTTGTTCTTTGTTTTTTTTTTCTATAGAGGATGAGAGTATATTTATAAACCCACTATGATCAGTTTCTGTTAAAAGGAATCTTTTGATATAAGTCGCATCTTTTCAGATCGTAATGACTAAGAGTTTTTCAAGGATTCGTTCCAAAAACACGGAATACTTCACTTAATAAATACTACTATACAGGGTCAAATTAAATTAGCTAACGAAACTCCGTAAACGTGATGGTGTATCGAAATAGAATATCTGTGTGTGTACTTACTGTTCATTGCCTGTCCATTATCTAAGACCTTCTGTCAATTATCTTTTATCTAGGGAGTTTGTTTTGCTTCTACTGTTCACTAGTAGAATAAAGTTCTTATGTAGGTACCATCAGGAACAGAAGTCTTAACAACCTTTCTATTGCCACATATCAAAGTTTTTTTTGACTGTTTGAAAGATCAAGTGTTTTTTAGTTCGGAAAGTAAATATCTACTGCATTCAATTTACGATGCAATTCATCGCAAAAACCAACCCACGAGACGGTAATGTTTCGAAAGCGAGAATACCGCACATAAATAACGGTCGTGATATATGTAGGCAGTCTGCTGAGACCCAATATTCGGTGATTCGGGAAACACGTCCAAGGAGGATTCATATTTCATCCAACACTTACAGTCCCAAGGGATGAGCGAGTTGAACCGAAATCAGATGCTTCACTTTTCATTCATGTTTTTCTTTCATTCGGCATCTTACACTCGAAGTGAAACGTCTGAACACAAAATGAATCTAAAGTGAAAAATGAGTTCATTAGTGAACCGATCCAATGATGTTGGATTGCAGCAGTTGGCATCTTTCACTCGCCTACCGCATGATGGAAAAATGAAATGAAAAGTGCAGATGAACGTCAATTTCTATACAATTTTATTGTTTTCGAGTGAACATGAATGTAAAAAAAAAAGAAACTTAAAAATTGTAACTAAACAAAAACGTAAACTAAAAAGGTTTAAACAAGACATCAATATCGATTTTTTTCGGTTTTCTTATAGCCGGAGTCATACGTCAATACTAAGTCATGTAATTATGGTATACATCGTACATATTTATTTTGTTCGTATAAATTATAAAATATAGCTTATGTTACCCCAACCATAACAAAGAATCGATTGACACCTTATTCATCAAAATTGGAGGAGTAGTTTAGACCGTACGGTTGAACATCCATTAAAACAAACATTACATAAACATACATAGACCGCTAAATACATAACCTTTCCTTTTGCCTTCGCCGTAGTCGGGTAATAAAAACGAACCTTCACTCGAGCAAAGCATTACGAAACGCTTGTCACGATGACTGTACTCACTGACTGTGTTATCACGAAAAATAGAATAACGAAACATCGGGTAATCTCGTGATCTGCGTTTAGGGAAAGAATATATTTGGGAGCGAGCGTTACATGTTATTTTAGCACAGAGCACTCACATAAAAAGTTTTTTTTACTTAAGTATTTTGTTGTGTGCTCTGTTTCGTGTTTATTACCTACTCTGTCGGCGGCGACAAGTATTAGAGCGTTAGTTTGTAAGTGTGAGCATGGCATGTAGTGAATGTATATTAGGTACTGTGTACTGACTGGGCTTCAAAATCAATATAAAGTAGTATTTACAAGGCAGATTGGAGTGGAAATGCTGCCGGGAGGGGACGCCCTAAAAGGACATAATATTTAAGCTGTGATTTAAGTGACCTTATTGGTGATGTTCTTGAGAAAAGTGGGTGCGTCGCAATGCCCGTAATTGTAAGAACGTTCACAGTCTGATCTCAGTCTCAATCTGTCAAAAATACCTCTAACTTCCCTACATTTTGACAAGTTTTTTACATTTGTTTGTCGCCGAGATGAGACTACGACTAGATTTTGAAAGTTTTAAACTCAAACTCAAAAGAAAGCGTGAGTTTATGTATGGGTAGGTAGGTAATATAAAGCCAAATTAGAACAAAGTTTATTTAATTTTATTAAATCTGAATTTGATTGAGTTTCAATTTATTAGAACAAGGTAATTAAATACTTAAATAAACGAACAAGGAATCCTTAAAAATTATTGATAAAATATTATTCAATCAGCCACGTTTCTAATCATTATTATAAGATTACACATAATTTTTAAAGCTAGGGTTCAAGACCAAACGGGTAAGATTAGGTTGGAACTGTAACCAACGGCGCGCAAGCTGATCGAGCGAAGCGAGCGGTGCCGCAGCAGCGGTCGGCGAGCTCTTAATCCAAGTTGGTCGCATATATCTACTTGACTATTTAGTATTTTTAGGACCCTCGATAAAAATGATTTGAGGTTCACAAATAGAGGTGCAATCATTATATTAGAGTGTTCAATGAACCCCTTGGCTACAGTAGTGGCCAAGGCCCCGGTGAGGCAAAGGGTGTTATGAATCTCAGGAAGAGAAGCACAGAACCGGACGAATTGGAGGCGCTTGGGGGAGGCCTATGTCCAGCAGTGGACGTCTTTCGGCTGAAATGATGTTCAATTATATTTCAAAGGTCACAAAATAGAAATGATTAAAGGTTTGATTAAATACATAATATTTTAATATAAAATCAACCGCCTTTAATTTAGACCATAAACCAGACAGACTCCATAACTTGCCGCGTGTCACCCAACTTTAGATTGGGACAGAGAGGGAGGAAATATTCCGAATCACTTCCAACCGTTGTTTGTCTATTTTCACATCGTTACAATGCAATCCTTTTAAAATAGTATCGTTATGTGACTTCTGAGAAGGGCTCGTGGCTAACTGCCACACGGGTCGATTGATGGTTAAGCTACGCTTGCCGCGGTCAATTCGTGGATGGGTGGCCATCCATTACACATTAAGACCCCTTCCGTGCCTAGGAACGTTAAGCTGTTGGTCCCGGCTGTCATCCGTAAATCTTTGACAGTCGTTACGGGTAATCAGAAGCCCAAAAGTCTGAAAACCAGTCTTACCAAAGGGTATCGTGTTACCCAGAAACTAAGTTTTGGAGGTCAGATAGGCAATTACTAAATGTAAAACACTGGTAATTTATCTGCAACCGATTCGATTGGAAGCCGACTCCAACATAGTTGTGAAAAGTATAGGCAGATTTTTTGCTTCTGTGACTCCAAACTTTTATTCGACGCTTTTGGTATTGTCACAGATAATATAATACTCTAGGTATTGTTCAGGAAAGCTATTATTATCTAAGTCGTAATAAGTCGTAACTTGTTTTGTTTTGTTATTTGTATGGCCATACTTAGATAACTCTTTCTGTGTCCTTTTATCTCTATTTAGAACAAACTCGACATTCTCTGTACTTATGTTTTTTAGGGTTCCGTACATCATAAGGAAAAAACGGAAAATTCACAGATTCACTTCGTTATCCGTCCGTCTGTTTGTGAAGACCCATTTTCTCAGGAACGCGTGGAGGTATGGTCTACTGGCACTACGGTCTCTTGGAGATCTAAAAAAACCAAGCTTCTAAGCCAAACGCAATAAAAAAATACGGCCATTTATGTGACATATTTTGATACTCGCAAATAAATCCTTACGGGACCTTCCCGAAAACCTTATTTGATGAAGATACTAACTGTCTAGCTTCAGCTTAAAAATCCATACTGAAAAACCTTATATTAGCAAAAAAGTCAGCATATCGCAAACTTGGGGCTATGTTGAAAAAAATGTGTTTTTCTATTTTGTGTAACTTGTTAAGTATGTGGAGTAGAGATTTAACATTTTAGTATATGTTTTTTGATTCTATGATCTAGTATCGTATAAAAAGAATACACGATTCAATGAAATTTTCTCCATACAAAAAAATTGCAAAGTTATATCGATGTTTTTACTTTTTTCGACATCGCGGCGTAACGCTTAAGAGTTGTTCAATGGAATTTACTTTAAAACATAGAAAAATATTATATCAAAGTTTACTCAAAGTAGTTTTAAATTTCATTCATTTATTTTGTTAAAAAGGAGTAAATTCGTTTTGGCACATACGTTGTTTTATTCCGAGCGCTCGCGCATTATAGCCATCTCTCTTCTTTGGCGTTTCAAAAGTAATTGCATCACTTTTGCTTGCTTCGTAGGTTTTCGAGGATTTTAGATTTTCGAGGTAGGCCCTTAAGCATCCTTGATTAGAACCGCAACATTGAAGCAAAACACTCTAGAGCTAACAGTGGCTTACTTTAATTAAAACATTAGTTAACGTTTGTCTAAGGATAATCATGGATGAGTTTTCCAATAACGTAAAATACCGAACCATCTTAAGTACAGTCACGAGAATAAATACCTTTCAATTACGCAAGATTCATAGGCGATTTTCTACTAAAATTTGAACCAATTTTAATGAAACTTATACGCATATTTAAGCAGGTTACAAAGGTCCAAAAAGTTACTTAAGAACATTTTCGGAAAATAGTGTTACAGCCAAATTAGACCGATTTTAAAGTTTCCATAGAAACAGATTTCCAGTTATCTTTTTTTAAATAACACATTTCGAAAATGTTCTTAAGTAACTTTTAGACCTTTGTGTCCTGCTTATGCTTATGAAGTTTCATTAAAATCAGTTCATTTATTTCGAAAAACAAAGGCTTGAAAGTTTGTATGAAATGCCGTACGGCGTAAACGCTCTTAAGCCTCCGCAGTCGTGTGATACTTCCCAGCCGCGCCACCAAAACTTCATTACATTTCATTATTCGTTAAGGTACAATTTTTTTCACTACATGAAGGTACCCTAAAGTACATGAAGGGTACAATTTATCTAGAAACGTTTTTCTTTAATTTTCACAATGGCGCGGCCAGGAAGTATCACACCCGCAGTGTATCACACGCCCGTTCCTTTGTCCATCCGACCGTGCGTCTGTACCTCCATCTGTGTGTCAGCGGGCTGTATCTCATGAACCGTAATAGGTAGACAGTAGTTGAAATTTTCACAAAGTGTGTATTTCTATTGCTAGAACAACAAACTATAAAAATAAAATAAAAATTGAAGGGGGTCTCCATAAAAGGAACGTTTATCCGGCATTTTTGCCTTGTGATACGTAACTCTTCGTGTGCGAGTCCGACTCGCACTTGGCCACTTTTTTATTTCAAAATTAGAATTTTTATTTCACTAGAAAAACGCTTCAGAATTTTGCGTAATTTTAAGGTAAGTATTAATGCTCGTACCTACCTAGTATGTACTCAGACTAAGTGCTGAAGTGAATATGTAGACTGATACGCCAGTATTCCCCACTGTGAGACGTACTCTATGATAATACACTTACTGGCACAATTAGGGTAACACAAAAGAAAGAGATAATTGTAAGGATGTTTATTTTGCAGGCAAGGCTATAATGTGCAAAGTTTTTATTGCGTCAGCAGAATCAAGTCTTTGCGGTTGCCAAGCCACTGGGGCAGTTTGTAAAAATTTGTTGTCATGAAATATTTTGTGTAGCTTTGATCTCTAGAAAATCGAAGCCGCGCGTGCGTCTTTAGACAAACAAAAAATCTCATTTTTCCCATGCAACAATTCGCCATTTTGTTTGGTTGTTTGTTTTATCAAATCCCACTTCAGCAGAGGTGGAAACGGCCGTGACTTACCAGAGGCGCTTTACTTTGTGTCAATTATCTCATCACCACTGCTCTCAAAACGGGAAAAATATCATGTGGAAACGCAAACGGTACCGGTATGTCCTTGAAAAAAATTCGAAGACATGTGACATCTAAACTATGTCCTATGAAGATACAAAGAAGTTATTACTAGTGCCAAAGTAAATATTGTTCGCATTACATAATTTTTATACACCTTTTACATAAGTACCAATAAGATAAATATGATAAGTATATGATTATTTAATCAATAATTAATGTTACCTACAATTGCCTGAAACACAGGATTACCTAGTTCAGGCACAAATCATGGTGAACTTGACATAGATTTAAGAAAAACTGTATTTAACGTTAGTCCATATATTTTTGAATAAATTTTATTATTTATTATTATTATTATTTTTTATGCTTTAACATATCTCGGGACCATGGGGTCCCGGTCCTTTGAAAGGCGTACGAGGGGCCGAAGCCAACTCGCAGAGGCCCGTTGAACGTTTTTAATGAAATGAGGCACCAACCGACGATTATCCCTGTTGGCACTATGCAAGTGCACCCAAGGACAACCCCCGGTTGGTGTAGGACTATTGCAGGATATGGAAAATATAACGTTGGACTATGGGTTTGGGTGGCTAAAGTGGACTGGTTACCAAGAACTATGGAAGAACTATGACCCCTGCCTGATCAATGTTTTATATATACACGAATAAAATGGCAGGGGGTGACTTGCACACTCAATAGTGGGCCCCCGGAAACGGTCGCTAGCACATAGTGACGTAGTGCCAAGGGGGCAACATCTCCTGAGGTGCTTATGAGGAGTGGAGAGGTATTCCACGGCTATCAGGACAATCCCGGAAGTACGGTCAAGATCCCTACCAGCATCTTACTGGAATACTTCCTTCCTCCGAGCACATTTGCTCTTGCGAATCTCCACTCAAGCCGGCCAATAAAGGCAAGAATGAGGTGGGAGCTCTGTTCCTCGTCATTGTTCACTCCAGCCGGCCAATAAAGGCAAGCCAGAGGTGAGGAACAAACTTCTCCCGGGAGATAGGGTCCGTGGGGTCGCTACTGCCCAACAGCTCGCCACATGCTGCCCTGCGGGTTTCTGTATCTCTCTTGGTCTGGCTCCTCACCTTAGACCTGTTCCGGCAAAGTAAACTCTTCCGGCACAGGCCTGAGTTTGGAGCGCGCAAGCCCCACCACGACGTCAACGTAGAGATACGGCGATGGGGTTATTATTATTATTATTATCTACCAACCGGCGGGGTAGGTAATTACGTAACACACTTACAGTAGGAATGGCTTTCATTTTGACAGTACAACAATATTCATTGCGTTATTTACGATGTAACGCAGACAAATTTTTCGTACATATGAAGCAATGGATTAGCATTATCTTTCAAAATTATTCAGATGCTGATTGATAATCATCATCTGCCTAGCTTTTTCCCAACTATATTGGGGTCTACTTACAGATTCTGATTGATAATGTGTTACTCGTGTTACTCTATTAGGGTGCTGTACTGGAGGCCTACCATGAACTATTTAAAAACGATTCAAAAGCAAGACATTTCAGTTTAGGTTCTTAAACTGCATCGCTCACAGTCGTACCATGACGTCCAATACGCTCAGCGGCATTTGGATCGTTGAAAGTGAATGAAAGATCGCAATTCGTTGCTGAACCGCGTTTGAAACGTTTCTGGTGAAAAAGAGACAACGCTATTATTATCAAATAAGTTTGTTTCGCGCACATTTTAGTGTTAGACAGTTCAGAAGCAAGTAACATTTTATTTGTTCATAACTCAATATCATTACTTTATAGTAAAACAGACACTCAAAGGTTAATACGGTAACTATTGTTAAAATAATTCTTAGCCAAAGTAGATATTTATTTACCTTTTGCTATTTATTATACGAAAACAATATTTTTATTTCGACCTAATAAAACAATGTTTCTGTTTCGAACGTACCAGTGTAGTTTTGATTTCAAGGAATGTCGAAAGTATTAAACATTGTATAATTTGTATATGAACTGAAACTAAATAATTCTTTCGAGAAGTCTATAGATAAATCTATTAAGAAAGTGAATAAATGTACAACTTGCCTCGAGATTATGACAATAATTTGCAAGTGCTTTTTTTGTTGCATTCTAGTCGTAAAAGGACATCTGTTAAAGAAAAACAAATGCGGTTTAAGGCATGTAAAATAGGTATTTTACACGTTAAAAGAAAGATTAAAGTACATTTACATTGGTTCAGTTTAGGTCCTAAAGTGGATCGCGTTAAGAGCTCGTGGTAGGTATGCTGGGCTTACGTGGCCCAATCTCTTTCACAGAAAGGAGGCCTGTATCTTAGCAGAGCGAACATTATACTACTATATTGATTTAACATATGAATTTATTTTACAATTTTACATTATTTTACTATTTTACAATTTGTTTTTATGTAGGTACCTACTTCAACATTTCAATTTATAATAATATTATTTTGGCATGTATTTTATTCCTTGGTTACTAACATAATTTTTAAGTTTACTTACTAACATAAATATCTGAGTCTGACTTAAATAAATTATTATTATTATTATAGGCTGATTATGCTTAAATCCCACTTATCTCCGTAAACATTAAATAAAATGTTGAAGCCGTAAACCCAAATACACGAGTATAGGTACCTACGTGTACTCTCATGTAACATGAACTCTGCACAGCCAGCCATAGTATAATAGAATAAATACATCACGACGTTCCATCGTCCCTCTAATTTGGCCGGAATGTGTATTGAACAATTAATTAACCAAAATGTTCCGTACCATTACCAAGCACGTACCACACACAAATAAATTATTATTAACTACATTTCGTACTTGAGCAATGAAGAGCGTGTTCGGGGTAATTCGATATGATAGTTAAAAGCTCTTCTAATTTTAGGAGAATTCCAGAGAGAATTGGTATAAGTAATATCAAATAGAAAATGTATAATATAACGCCTTATTTCCCCTAAAGGGTTGGCCAGAGGTGTCTTTATAAGTAGTACACCCATTTTTCGCCAGTTATCTCAGCATCTGCCTAGCCTTTTCCCAACAATATTAGGTTCGGCTTCCAGTCTAACCAGATGCAGCTGAATACCAGTATTTTATAAGGAGCGACTGCCTGTCTGACCTCCACAACCCAGTTACTGGGTAATACGATAGCCTTGGTAAGACTGGTCAGACTTTCAAGCTTCTGACTACCCGTAACTACTGTCAAAGATCCACGAATGACAGCCTGGACCAACGGTTGCTTTCCAAGACAAGGAGAGGCATTTCGCCAGTTACCTGTAAGTCGCATCCATCAACCAGACACAAATCCAGGCTCCGGGTTGCTACTGAGACATTCCAGACAGAAAAACCAAATAACTGTTTTCCCGACTTGGGAATCAAACCCAGGACGTCATGGTCAGCAATAGCGCTTGAAACCACTAGACCAACGTAACAGTTTTAAAATTTAATGACTTAATCTGATTTCAATAAAAAAAAACTAAAAGTAATGAACAACTGTTGAAACCCCAATAAATAAAATTTATTCAAAATGATTTATTGCAAGTATGTAACTAATATAATAATAAGGTCAGATCTCCAAGTTATTGCACAAGACGGCTTTAATTCCGCCTTGAAGTGGCTTTCCTCTCATACCCTTACTCTCAATGCCAACAAAACTAATTTCGTCACCTTCTCAATGACCAATAATTCCCAGCCAAAAATACAAATCTCTATAAAAGCTCATTCTTGTCCCACTCAAAATCAAATTAATTGTCAGTGTCCTACATTAGCCTCAGTAGAGCAGGTTAGATATCTTGGTATAGTTTTGGACAAAAACCTTAATTTCAAATCCCATGTTAACACTCTTACTGGTCGCATACGAAAGTTAATTTACATTTTTAAAACCCTGCGCCATGTAGCCAACCCGTTTATCATCCGAAACGTTTACTTTGCTCTTTGCCAGTCCATCCTAATCTATTGTATCTCATGCTGGGGTGGTGCTGCCAAGACTATACTTAAGCCTCTGGAGGTCGCACACAGAGCTATTCTAAAAGTGGCTACGTTCAGACCGATACTCTCCCCTACTTTCGAACTATATCAATCATGTAGCGTACTTAATGTAAGGCAACAATATATTTTACATATAGTCCTTCTACAACACCGTCGTACACCATTCAAAAAAATATCCAAGCGCCGCAAAGACCTAATCTGCAAAATTCCTCCTACACGCACAGCTTTTATAAAAAAGTTTGCTTTCTATCTTGGCCCATCACTCTACAATAAAATTAACGCAAAAATTCCGATTTACGGCTTAACTAACTTTAATTGCAAAAAGACTGTTCGCACCTTCCTTCTAAACCTAAGCTATGACGAATCCGAAGAATTCCTAAAAAAGTGATCACTCAATCACATACATGCATCACACACTACACAATCAGCGAAACAAACACTCACCACACTAACAATATTACACACCACACCAAATTACTGAACATTTTTAGGTACTTTTATTTTGTAAATTTGTATTTTCCGAAATTGCTATTTTTATTAGATTCCACATTATTTTTGTTTAGTTTTACATTTTGTCTCTTATTTTGTAGCTTGCTGTAATGATTACTATCCACATACTATAATATACATATTTAACACGTGCTGTTTTAAGTAAACCACTTATGACGGGGATCGAAACTGTTTCTCCTAAACACAGGTTATTTTGTAACCTATCTAGGAGGACAGTACGGCACCCACTAACTAGATTAATAAACTTTAAGCTTGTGCTATACAATATTGTATTACCTTACCACGTCATCTAGTCCTAGTTGATCAATAAATCTTATTATTATTATTATTATTATTATTAAGTACTTATTAACAGTCGAACGAAGGCCAAGAAAAACAACACTAACGAAATACTCCGAATGAACCCGAACAAACTAAAACCAACTCAAATATTATTTTAATTACAACACACTACTCACACAATGGTATCCAAAGAGCAAGAGCAAGAATAACACATAACGAGTTTTATACCAACTTGTTGTCCAACTGCTATTCGAAGCAAAGTTGTTGTTGGACAAACTCGAAGTTACAAAGTAAAAACTGAAACTTTACTCGAAGCTGGTTCAGTATGCAACTGAGAATTGTGAACAGTCCTGCAGGTGTGATAAATATATGTTTCAGAGTTCCCGCGCTGTAATAAACGCATTTTAAGGAGGAATAGTAATGGCGTGTGTCCACTGCCGCCGTCAACTTTAATACACAATGACAAAGTAATGGCGTTTTAGGAAAAAAAAGAACCTGAATGTTCACCATTTGTCTGTCTGTCATCTGGGGTGCCACCGCTCGCCGTACAATAAAGTATATTTAATTAGGATGAATCTTTCCAAAAAAAAAAAACTACAAAGTGCATAATAATATTCATTTCGGACGTCTGTTTTTTGGAAGTCGGTTGTTTTTTCTTTTTAATCTTATTAGAGCGACTACCTTAAAAAGTTGACTGAGACAGACTAGGTGTTGTGGTGGCGCAGCCTGGGAGAGGCCTTTAACCAGCAGCTTGGACTGCGATAAGCTGCGTTGTTTTGATTTGAGTTGTGGTCCACCTAATACAAATTCGTATACCACTTGCTATGTTAACAACAGTTACATGGAGTTTTGTAGCCAAAGTGGATTAAAACTGTCTCAAAACCAAACAACCAAAGTTAATAAACTGATTACTTATGATTAGGTACTGAGCCGATTTATGTCATTCTTTTTTCCTTTGGATATACGAACGTCATGCCGAACTTGGTCTAAATTTCAGTGTCGCGTCGGCGGCAATGGACAAACGCCCTTAGGAGGAGTTTATACTGAAATGAGAAGGAACCTTGCCATTCGAGTAAGGAGCGAATATGCTGAATTCTGAAGGTGAAGCGAGGAAACTCTAAACAAAAGTTTAGTAGGTACGTGATTATTAAGCTATTCAGTGTCCGCGTTTAGTGCTGAGAATTGGGATGTTTAAATCGAGTTGGCAACGTTTGTTTTCACAACGAATACCTACACACACAACTTAAGACTTTTATATGTATAAAGGATTAGATAAACATTTCCACGTGCCTGTTGCATCTCGACACAGGGGTTGACGAAACGTCTTTAGATTCGATAGATGCTTTTCTATTTTATTATTAGTGCTACTTAAATTAAATTGGACAGATGGAACGGCCATTCTCGTGCCGTGACCCGTTGATTGCACTTGCAGAGAATTTATTTCAGGTCAGTCCTTTAAAAAAAATATAGAATAGGTTACCAAAGAAATGAAAGAGGATAATAAAAATTCTGTTAAAGATCAAAGTTTTTATTGAGGTTCGGACTAAAGCAAAAGAAAAGGAGCGCCAAAAACAAAAGCGGTTTCTAAGATTTTTGTTACAGAACGTTTGGTTAGCGGTCGACTGTAGTTTGGGAAAAGGCTAACTGTATTTTCTCTCCCGCACCCGTATAAAATCCCCCATTACTAGATTTCAACCCCAGTGCATCGGTAAGGAAATACGGCAAAGCACGTTCAAAGAATAATAAATTGTACGTACGAACGTCTATGCAGATATCTGCAACGTGCCTACAGTTCAGCAACTAATCTGGCTATGCGGAACTCTTTTGTATAAAACACGTTCGCTTGAAGATGCTGCAGTCATTCATCCGTATTATACAATTACCCTGCTGGTTAGAAATACTCAAATACTGAGTACATGACATATATTTCTCTATTAATTCTGATGTACTACTATAAGTTTAGAAAAATTTACTTAGCGTCTTCGTAGCCCACGTTTAACCGCCGACGATGCTCGATGCTGGGGCTCATGCCTCAGAGCTGAGTATCATATTTACCGCAAGTGAAGTAGCCTCCGTGATAAAGAAAATGGTGAGCGGAAAGTCCCTAGGGCATGACAGCCTCAGCATTGAGCATCTGAGATACGCTGGAGTTCACCTTCCGAGAGTGCTGGCTTTACTTTTTAACCTGTGTTTATCCCATTCTTATTTACCTGTGAAAATGATGCATACCATCGTAGTCCCTGTTATTAAAAATAAAACTGGTGACTCTTCAGACGTCGCAAATTATAGACCGATCTCTCTGGCTACAATTATAGCTAAGGTACTGGACGGTCTGATTGAGCGACACTTAGAGTCACACTTAAAGTTGAGCGATGCACAGTTTGGTTTTCGATCAGGTCTCTCAACCGAAAGTGCTATTTTGTCGCTCAAGCAGACAGTCCACTACTATACAGCTAGAAAAACTCCAGTCTATGCCTGCTTTTTAGACTTGTCAAAAGCTTTTGACCTAGTGTCTTACGACAAGCTATGGGACAAGTTACAAGATACCAGTATACCCAGAGAGATCGTTTCTGTACTGAGGCATTGGTATGGTACACAGAGAAACCAGGTGAGATGGGCTGGCACTTTCTCGGACGAGTACAAGCTGGAGTGCGGAGTGAGGCAAGGGGGACTCTCCTCCCCTCTTCTTTTTAACTTTTATGTGAACGAGCTGATCGAGGAGCTCAGAAGCACTAGAATCGGCTGTCATATAGATAGCGTCTGTATTAACAATATAAGCTATGCTGACGATATGGTGCTGCTGAGCCCCTCGATCTGTGCGTTGAGGGAACTCATAAATATTTGTGAGATCTATGCGAACACCCATGGCCTAAAATACAACTCAACTAAATCTGAGCTTCCTAAACACTATGAAAATGTACCTGTTATAGTCTTGAATGGTACCCCTTTAAAAAGGGTTACTAAATTTAAGTATTTAGGTCATTGGGTTACCGAGGATTTAAAGGACAGTCTGACATTGAGAGAGAGCGCAGGTAGTTGTCTGTTCGATGTAATATGCTTGCTCGCAGGTTTGCACGCTGTACAACGCAAGTAAAGGTAACGCTTTTTAAGGCATACTGTCAATCCTTTTACACGTGCAGCCTGTGGGTTGGCTATTTGCAGAGGACATACAGTGACCTGCGAGTGCAGTATAACAATGCGTTCAGGATGCTGATGGGGCTGCCGCGGTATTGCAGTGACTCCGGCATATTTGCCGAGGCCAACGTCGACAGTTTTGCGACAATCATGCGCAAACGTTACACCTCGACTCTAACTCGCATGCGAGTTAGTTCCAACAGCATCTTGAGCGTATTGACGGACCGGTGGGATTCTCCGATGCTTGAGCGCTGGATGCGGCTGCACGCAATGAAGTAGCATACATGCGTTCTGGTGTCGGATTGTCCTAAAATCTATATTTTTATTATTATTTGTTTTGTTTACTAACATTAGCTCTTAAGTATTTTCGTGTTACTAAAAATTTATATGGAGAAATCTGAAATAAAATATTATTATTATTATTATTTAACTAAAAACCAAGAGAAACAGCTAGGTAAAGATTTCTTCCCTGATCTTCCATGGAATGAATGCTTTGAAACTTTCTGACTGACAGACTTATTGATGATACTGAAATGCCCAAAGTAAAGGAAAGTCAAAACTTTGAAACTGCTTCACTTTTCACACAAAAGTTGCGATAAATCTCTTGACAGCTCTCTTATCGATTATACAGTAAGACTAAAAATATAATTATCCTTTTATCAACTCCGTGAATTATCATCTTAACGCGATACTGCGCTCTAAAATAAAAATCACTGACTCAAGTGAGACTGGGTCGGACACGTTTGCCGCTTGTCGGATGCATTGTAAGCTTAAACCACCACAACGTGGGTACCTGAAAACATCCAACGGCATTGCGGCAAACCCAGGCTTAGATGGTGGGATGGTGGGTCATGTTAGCCCTGGATCGAGTTGAGTAGAAAAAGGAAAGGGATGCCGTTGCTCACGTGGATCACGGCCCTCTCCCTGTCTCAGCGAGGAGGCCTATGTTCTAGCAGTGGGAACATTATAGGCTGATTATGGGACAAGACAGGCTGATTTATTTATTTATTTTATTCTGGACTAGCTGACCCGTCAAACTTCCTACCGTCTCAGAATTAATAAATGTTGTAATGAATCCTTTTTTTTTTTCGTGATTTTTTCCCATGTGTTATTAGTTATTCTATTATTCAGAGCGGAGACAAATCTAACAAATAAAAGATCATAAAAATCGGTCCAGCTGTTCTTGAGTTATAAATGGTGTAACCCGACTTTGTTATACGATGAGCTTGATGAAGATATAAGATGAGCTTGACTTTAAAATTAGTTCTTAGACTTGCTATCAAACAAAATTCAATTGATATGGTTTATTTAAGATCTAAATTAACGTGGCTTCGGCGTAAGATTGTCTATTCTCAGATTAGATTAGATCGAATTAACATGTTTTGGTTTTATGATTCGATTTTCGTCGCTGCCGCCATGTTGGGTTAAATTATTGACGCTATTAATTCATGCTCCAGTTGTGCTAAACAATTAGTTTAGTTTATGTTTCAGTTTAGACTTTATTTATAAAATTACTGAAAACGCGGTCGAAATAAAAAAAATATAATTGGCCTTTTCATCATAATATTTTGTTGTATATTAAAAGTAATAAACAGGAAACAATATTAAATGGCTGTTGGCTTTTCAGGAAACAAACGCGACTCAACGTGTAACGTTCATGCATTCTTGGAACTGACCGCGACAGGTCAGGCGCCATCCTACAGTCATGCGACCGACCGTGCGTTCATACATACTGATATATACTGAATGTCCTATACAAGGTTGCGCGATCATGCGATGCGACCAAATTGTCAAGTTTTCGTCGCGCGACCATCGACGCATCGTGTTGATCGGACGATCGTTTGATCAAACATACTGATCAGTACTGAATGTCCTAATGGCGCTCGCGCGACCAAGTGGAGAGGACGGGCAAGAGAACCGGGAAAGTTTGTGAAGATGTTTGGATGTTTGTTACTCAATAACGCAAAAACTACTGAACGAATTTGGTACACAGATAGTTTATAACCAGGATTAATACATGGTATATTCAGTAGGTATATGTATGATACTGAACCCCTCTGCGCACTGGCTTAAAATTTATAGTTAGTAATAATTTTAAGGGTAGTCCTTTTACCAGATAAAAAAAAATACAAGCGCTTTTCCCTATCAAACTAAAAAGCTTGGCAAGTAAAATTGAAAGAACAAAAAGTTATAATTTTTTATGAATAGTAATAAAAAAAAATATTTTTAGTTAGACTCTGTTGCTGTCTGATAGCTTTTAAAAGAATAAATGGTACCTACTACAATACGCGAATATTAATAAGGCACATCGTGTTTTAGAAAAACATCGTGTCTGTAGAGCGTCGTGTCAGTCACACATAATCTATGTTACATTCTTATTCTCGCCTTGTGTCTTGGGACTGTAGATGTTTGAATTTTTTCATGTTAATTTTAGTCCTTATATTATGCATAATCAGCCTATAACGTACCCTCAAGCGGCGCAAATACTGTATCCTTATGGGTAACTACAGCTATGAGCCGTTTGGGGTCGAAACGCTCGGATCAAGTGGCCCGAGTGCGCGTCTCCTTTTTAAAGAAATTTCAAGCCGGCTGATCGACACTTCACGTGACCAGAGGGCTGGTTCATTCTTTAGCTGAAAAATTTGCATTGCGATTCAACGTGGCAATGCTGTCAGTCTTCTGGGCACGATTCCTAATGCGGACAAGTACATACTTCGACAACTATACATATATGCTTTTGTTTTTTTTGTTATTTATATAGTTATTTAGTATTTTGATTTAATACCTAGTGTTGGTTGGTTAGTTGGTTAAGAGATTATGAAAATAAAATATAATTGCACCATTTTCGTTCGACCCACCTGTACTACACGAGTTACTTCGCTCACGTATCTACCGTTCGTGTGCGCTCGACTAACGATAGCTTTTGCTTCGAAATACATTATAATTAGCCAAGTATTCCTATTTATTAATTTTAAGTTTAATGTAATGTGATAGAAATTCAGCACCTGCTTCTAATGAGATGCTATGGCGTATATACTTATACCTTCTCTTTGACTATTAAAAAAAGTAATTGTAAATACACGGACTAGCTAGGTATCTATTTGAAAGCTAAATTTTATTTACCTAAAAACATTATACTTACAAGCTAACATAGCGTCTTATAAAAAGAGGAGGAATTTAAAAACTATATTTGCTTTTTCTAGAGGCCGACTGCTTAACCGAGACGTTGCCTGAGGTAGCAGCGCGGTGCGGGAGGGGTGTGGTGACGTGATGCGAGAGCTCAGTGATACGTCAACTTGTGACAACTATCACCCCTCCCGCACCGCGCAGCTACCTCAAGCAAAGGCTCACTTAAGCGGTCGGCCTTATAATGTTAATATTTATTTATTTTTAGGGTTTTTTAACCAAAGGGTGCCAACGGGACGCTGTTACTAAGGCTCCGATGGCCCTTCTGTCTGTCCGTCTTTCACAAAGCTGATTCTTTTGAACCGTAATAGATAGACATTTGAAGAGTGTGTACTGACTGCTATGATCGCTATAACAACGAATAATAAAAATAAAATTAAGTTAAATTAAAGGGGTCCTCAGACAAGAAACTTATTTTTTTATAATAGTGACGGAACCCTTCGTTTGCGAGTCCGACTCACATTTGGCCTGCGCTTTGATGTGATATCTACAGTCGGCTAGCGAAATATTGCGAAATTTTCATACACGAGGAAATTAATTATTTACTCTCATAATAAACTACAGAATAAGTACTGTATGGAGTGCTAGAGTGTAGGCGATCAACACTCAATGTCAGCAACAAATGTTTTTATGTAACCCTAACAACTTCGAATCTGAAATGATAGTTTATTTATGGACTTGAATTCTATGAAACCATAAACCATTTTATTCGTACAATACTTTACATTATTAAACGCTTTTAACTTAAACACGCTAATACAGTAGACTGTAACTCCACTAAAATAATTTCTAACCAATGCTCAAGTATAAATCTCACCTAGAGTGCAGCTAAAAAGATATTTTGGCAGGTGTATGACATTGATAGTGAAATTGTCACAGAAATCGTATTGACAAAACAAGATGGAGACGTTAGTTCCGCGAACCTTGTAGCGTTTTAGTTATAGAATCGTATGAATCTGTGACTGCAATTCTGGATTTGAGTGAAGATTCCTTCTGGAGCGTCCTTCTCGAAAACAGGCTTATGTAATAAGACTATAGACACTCCACGTATTCACTCCTCCGTACCGCAAGTCCTTTAAAGCATAAGCTACTGACTTACCAGACACATAATAAAGTAATTACCACTAAAGAGATCAAAGGGATACGAACGGCTTCTAATTAGAACTGACTAATTAGCGTAAACACGTTTGCAATTAGATTTTAGTTATTACACAAATTAACATTATAATTTGTTACATTGGGTTGTTATGACAGTTGATTCGTGAGTGTTTGGCTTCCGGCACAATCTGAATAATTTTAAAGAATATTGATATTCCGTTGCTTCATGTGTTCGAAAAAATGTTCTGCTCAAAAACGGAAATAACGTAATGAATGTTGTTGATGTGTCAAAGTGACAGCCACTCCTACAGTTAGTCATAATCATCTGCCGAGCCTTTTCCCAAACATGTTAGTCTAACCGGACAGTCTAACCGGATGCAACTGAATACCAGTATTTTACATGGAGCGACTGCCTATCTGACCTCTACAACCCAGGTACTGGGTAATAAGATAAGACTGGTAAGGACTGGTTGTCAGACTTTTGGGCTTTAACGAACCGTAACCGAATGACAGCCGGGACCAACAGCTTAACGTGCTTTCCGAGGCACGGAGGGGTCTCTGTATATAATGATTGCCACCAACCGCGGCAACCATAGCTGATCGACCTGTGCGGCTGTTATTACTTAGCCACGAGGCCCTCAATTCATTAATCCTACTGTTAGTGTACTACGCAATTACCCCGCAGCGTTCGTCTTTTAATATTTCAGTACCAAATATCAAAAGTTGCTTACCGCTTGTTGAATATAGGAAAAATGGTGAGGTAAAACAATGTGGCTGGTTGTTTTAAGAGTATAGTCAGACAACTTTATTGTTGAGCAACCTAAGTCAATTTGTAGTGTTTAGCGTGTTAACCAACTGTCAATTGACAGTTGTAACTTGAATATAAGCAGCCTTTATTGCTCCAACCGCTGGGACACAGGCCTCTTCTCTGGGGCAGCACGCACAGTGGAACGAATGTATGGGAGCGGTTGGACGTAGACATGTCCGAAAAAAAAGAGTAAAATTATGCCAAACTAATGATGCCATCTTATTCGATTACTTAATGCCTTCATAACTTGTGGTGATGAATTTCTTCATAACTCCCATATTTCGGGAGTAATTTGAGAAAATGTGAAATTTTACTATGAAAATGAGTGTATCGAGCTCTCTCCCTCCTGATTCCGGGCTTGTTTCAAGTAGCGGTCTCTAATATCATAATGCTAATACTAAGAGCTATATTTAATACTAAGACACATAGTGCGCCAAATGTGCACTTTCTGGGATAAAGAGTGATGTTTATTTTATAACACATTTTTTTTATTTTTTGTTTATTTTGTTGATTAAAACCGTTTTTCTAAAGGTTTACCTTATTACAATAACATTTCTGAGCAGCCAATTAGAGAAGATATAAGCTAATTAGGATATATAATTAGGGACTTAAGGTTTACATATAAAACTGATGCACTAATGATTACTGATAAGAACATTGCTATTATTTAATTACTAAATGGCTCTTAATACACTAATTTAGCATGCATCATTTACTAATTATCACAATAACTAATTACCTTGCAATATTTAACAAAGGATACCTGGGATACCTGGATTTTATATAAATAGGTCACTATTAGTAACTTTAAAATCAGTGTTGATTTACACCTCGTTGTATCCAAGCTAATCTCGCAATGTATTTTCCAAATTTTAATACAAATCTTGATATTCACGTTGCTTTATGCGCACGCGCACATAAAGATTTACGCGACTTTAACTATTTGTTCAGTGTTTTAAAAGATAACAGTTGTGTTCAGTTATGTGAAAGTGCTGAAACAAGTTTAAAAGACTGGTGTCGTCGATTTTGCTACCGCATTTATGCAAAATGGACACAGTCTGGAAGAAGCACAGATAAGTTTCGGAAGAAACATGAGATTTGGCTACAGGCTGCAATTCAATGGCCGGAATTACAGAATGAAAATATGGAACCTTCTACAGAAAATATAAGTGACGTCATCGAGCCCATAATTTCTCCTGCTAAATCTGATGCTTCAACTTGTACACATCCTAGTCCTCGTAAATCTTTTGAGGACCTTAGTAACCGGCAAAAAAGAAGACGCACTGAAGATAGTCTTTCATGCAGCAGTAGCAGCGCTGAAATTATGTTTTCGGCCGAAAGGGCGCTTCAAAAGGCAGGACAAAGCGATACAGCTTATGTTATGAAATACTTGACGGAGAATCCAGAAGAGGCCTCAAAAATCAAAGCCTTCATTGAAGGTAAATCAATTCAGGTACGGGAAATATCCCCTTTGAAGGCATTGGCTCTTTATGTATCGATGAACTTATCGAAATGGCGCTATAACACTCTTCGGGATTTCAACACTCAAGAAGGAGCTCTTCAATACCCGAGTTACTACATGTTGGTTAAAGAAAAAATTAAGTGCTATCCGGCCAAAGAAGATCTCACAGTTACAGAGAGCTCTGCAAAAATCAAATTACAAGCCTTGATGGATTTAACCTCAAGAAGACTTATTAGGTCGTTAGAAACCCCTGTTGATCCCAATCAACAGCTCGTATTGACCAGCAAATGGGGTTTTGACGGATCATCTAGCCAAAGCATTTATCATCAAAGGACGAGTGAAGATGAGCAAATCGATCTTGCTAGTAATTTTATGATTAGTCTTGTACCACTGCGGCTCGTCTCAAAAGGTGTAACAATTTGGGAAAACGAGCGACCATCTTCCACTTCATTTTGCCGGCCAATATTGTTTAAGTTTATAAAGGAAACCAAAGAAAATGTGCAGAGAGAGATGGCTGAAATCGAAGCAGAGATTGAAGCCTTAACTCCATCCACCATCACTGATGGAATTAGTGTCAAACACCAACTGCTGTTGACAATGATTGATGGTAAAATTCATTCCATTATATCCAATACAGCAGCTTCAGTGTGTGACATATGCAAGGCTTGTCCTAAAGAAATGAATAATTTAGAGTTAATCAAAGATAAACACGCAAACGAGGACATGTATAAATATAGCTTAAGCACCCTTCACGCTTGGATTCGCTCAATGGAATGCTTATTACACATTTCCTACAAATTAGACATAAAATCATGGCAAGTAAGGGGTGATATAGCAAAAAGGCAAGTTGATGACAGGAAGAAAAGAGTTCAAGAGGCTGTAAGAAGAGAAACGGGCTTACTTCTCGATGTTGTGAAACAAGGCAGTGGATCCACCAACAATGGCAACTCGGCAAGGAGATTTTTTGAAAACTACACTAAATCTGCTGAACTGACCGGAATAGATGCTATGCTTTTAAGAAAAATCTGTGTGATCTTGCAGTGTATTTCATCAGGAGAGAAGATCAACGTAACTAAATTCCGAGAGTTCTGCTTTGATACTGCTAAGCTTTACGTGGAGTTATACCCATGGTATTATATGCCTTCTTCACTTCATAAAATTTTAATGCATGGGCCAGACATAGTTCAGAACATGTCAATTGTGCCCATTGGTTTTCTATCCGAAGAGGCATCTGAGGCTAGAAATAAAGATTTTAGAAAATATAGAGAGGGGCATTCTCGAAAGCATAGCAGTATCTCATGCAATGAAGATATTATGCACAATCTTTTACTGTCTTCTGATCCACTTGTTACAAGTATCCGTCCAAAAGGAAATAAGTTTGTAAAAAAATCTTCTTTTAAGGAATTTTATGAGCTTACGGATTCTGAGAAAAGTGATATCGAATTTGTTAACATAAATGATTTAGCGGACATCGATTCTGAATTTGAATTAATTGATGATGATGATGATGACGAAGATAATTTAATGATGTTATTGTTTTAAAATGTGTAACTTAGTAAATTAGAGCTTACATCTTAATTATTTATTGTACTTTTAATGAAACTAGGTAATTTATTATCAACTTACTTAAAAGTCATACTCTCATCAGTTCTTGTGAATATTTTTGTTAATATATATTTCTGTATATATATAATATATTTATAGACCTCTTAATAAGTCTGTCTGCGGTTTAAAGTAAATACAAATGGGGAAAAAACGTTTTTTTTTTTAAATTTTCATTTCCTTTTATCCCAGAAAGTGCACATTTGGCGCACTATGTGTCTTAGTATTAAATATAGCTCTTAGTAATAGCATTACGATATTAGAGACCGCTACTTGAAACAAGCCCGGAATCAGGAGGGAGAGAGCTCGATACACTCATTTTCATAGTAAAATTTCACATTTTCTCAAATTACTCCCGAAATATGGGAGTTATGAAGAAATTCATCACCACAATTTATGAAGGCATTAAGTAATCGAATAAGATGGCATCATTAGTTTGTCACAATTTTACTCTTATTTTTCGGACATGTCTACGTCCAACCGCTCCCATACATTCGTTCCACTGTGGCACGCCGCGATAGCGGCGGTAAGGCCCCTCTTTGAGGAGTGGCTAGAGAGGCGTCACGGCGCCCTCACCTACCGCCTGACGCAGGTCCTCACCGAACACGGATGTTTCGGGAGGTTCCTGCACATAATCAGGCGGGAGGAAACGCCCGGGTGTCACCACTACGAGGATCGCCCAGAGGACACGGTGGAGCACACGGTGGAGGTCTGTCCCGTTTGGGCAGAGCACCGCCGTGTCCTCGTAGAGGCGATCGGCAGCGGCGGCGACCTCTCGCGCCCGGCCCTGGTCCAAGCCATGGTCCGGGGCGAGAGGGAGTGGGAGGCAGTCACCTCCTTCTGCGAAGCAGTCATGCTAGCGAAGGAGGTGGCGGGATGGGCGAGGGAGAGAGCGGAGAGAGCCGCCCGTCCCAGCCGCCGCGGTAGACGCTTCGAGCGTCGGGAGCCGCGTGACGACTCCCGGCCACCGTAGGCGCGGGCCTGCGGACGGCGAGTAATGGGTAGCTCGCCGTCCGATCAGGACCAGGCCCGTGCCGGACGGCGCGTATGTGTTCCACGCGCGCCTCAAAGAGATATCAGCAGACAAGGAGGGGCCCGTCAGGGCCGAAGCCTGCCGGGGCAGCGGGATTGTCCGAAAGGGTTACCGCTGCCCCGGAACATAAAGGGCTAAGGAAGGAACACGGATGGGTTTTAGTCAGTAAGAGTCTGACACTCCCTTCCGCTCCACCCAGAGCGTGAGGGGTCATTTGATGATTTCCCATCCTTAAAAAAAAAAAAAAAGGCCTCTTCTCTGCGAGAGGGAGTGAGTTGTTATCTAACCCACGAAACTGTTCTCGTAAGCCGGGGTCCGTATCTCTGGGCCACCTCTGCTCTCTTTGAATATACGGACAATTTAAAATGGTAGTCTACAATTTGCATAACAAATAATTAGCCTTTTTTAGGGTTCCGTACCTCAAAAGGAAAAAACGGAACCCTTATAGGATCACTCATGTGTCTGTCTGTCTGTCTGTCTGTCTGTCTGTCTGTCTGTCTGTCTGTCTGTCTGTCTGTCTGTCTGTCCGTCTGTCACAGCCAATTTGCTCCGAATCTTATAGACCGATTAAGTTGAAATTTGGTACACATATGAATCTCTGTGACCCAAACACAGACGTAGACGTCTGTGTTTGGATTTTCAAAACTCGTTTATTTACGTTAGAACGTAAATAAACGAGTTTTGAAAATGGGAGTCATTTTTGAGGGGTAAACAGACAATTTGTACCGTGTGACATATCATACCGTGAGGATTTCAAATATATTATTTTCATAATTTTAAAGTAAATTGTAGCAAAGTTATTTAAGACAATAGACGGAAATTTACCATTCCCCCCCCCCTTATCTCCGAAACTACTAAGCCTAAAATTTTGAAAAAAATACAGAAAATAGTTCTATACCTATAGATTACAGGAAAAATTAATAAGAAGTCTATGATCTTGAAACAACATGGTAAATCTCTCAATATTGTGCGTACAAACTTACATTTTCAGTTGCAATGTATGGGAGAACATGTTTTTCAACTACAATGTTAAGTTTGTTCTTGGGATAAATTCATTCCAACTACGGAACCCTTCATTGTGCGTGGTCCGACACGTACTTAGCCGGTTTTTAGGATGGGAAATCATCAAATGACCCCTCCCGCTCTGGGTGGAGCGGAAGGGAGTGTCAGACTCTTACTGACTAAAACCTTCCTTTCCTTAGCCCTTTATGTTCCGGGGTAGCGGTAACCCTTTCGGACAATCCCGCTGCAAATAATTAGCCTGAGTTTACGTCCAGCGCACCCTGACCAATCAGTCCCGCTTTGAACTTGGGACTAGCTAATATTTTCATCACAGCATGACCTAATTTTGTTTGTATTTTTGGTGATGAGACATGAGACCGGAAAAAAGGCTGGAAAACAATTGGCATAAAAAAAGGTCTGGAACAAAGACCTTATGGCCTATGCACACGGAGGATTTAAAACACGCGTTACATGTTCGCTAGTCGTCTACTTGTCGACGCCGACGCACTACGACGCGGTTAATACCTAAGTAGGTACATTGAAAAAAAAAACAGCTCATTTGCAGCGCGTATACGTGCGTCCACGGCGCATAAAAAAACGCCTTGTGGATAAGCCACAATTACAGTAATTTGTGTACTTTCAGATAGGTTCCAAAGTTATACTAGGTATGAGACCAGAAATAAAATATTTTACCGGTATAAATACGGGGTGTACCGTTTGCCTTTTAACCTTATTTTCCTCGTTTGTTTCCTGGAAGTGGTTGCAGTACCCAATTAGCACCGTAATTTATAAAAAAACCGAACTAATTAATATTTTATATTTTACGTAAGAAAATAGGTGTTTAATAAGTTGGTCTTTGCGGTTAGATTTCCGTTATTTAGTTCAAAGTTATTTTCCGAAGTTTGCCAATTCGTGCCACAAATTAATCTTTGTATCCAAAAACCACAAGTGTCGACGCCTAGTGTCCTTTGTTTTTGTATTTATTTATATAATAAGTTAGTTTATAGTCATTTAATTTAGTATCTAGTGTAAATAGTTACATTTTCTCAATTAAAGTGAGAAAAAGCACAAAATATTTAATTTTCCCACCGGAGTCAGGCGTCAGTCAGTTCAGGCGTCAAGCAGCCTGTTGTGTTTCGTCGATGCGTGGGAGTTCCAGTGCCTTAGGCAACTTCTAGGCACGCCCTAGACCTCATCCATCGCTTACCATCAAAATCAAATCAAAAGTCATTTATTCAAACTAGGCTGAGAATCAGCACTTTTCGAACGTCAAAATTACAAAAGACAATCCCGCAAAACGCCCGCCCTTCACCACTTCCTAGTGCTTTCGCTGGGGAGAAGAAGTGGCGCAACAAACTCCCCAGCAGCACAGCTGTCTGTTCAGTTATAAAAGACTCGACCGTAGGCAATGTAGGAATTTCTTAGTAGCAGCCCGCAGTCTGGATTTTGTTCCCGGTTCATGGCAATAGGGTCGCCCCCTATTACATGGTGTACTATAGGTAGGTATACCTCTGCTTAACCCTTTTTTTTGTTTTTTTTTTTAAGGTTGGGAAATCATCAAATGACCCCTCCCGCTCTGGGTGGAGCGGAAGGGAGTGTCAGACTCTTACTGACTAAAACCCATCCGTGTTCCTTCCTTAGCCCTTTACATTCCGGGGCAGCGGTAACCCTTTCGGACAATCCCGCTGCCCCGGCAGGCTTCGGCCCTGACGGGACCCTCCTTTCAATGCTGACATCTCTTTGAGGCGCGCGTGGAACACATACGCGCCGTCCGGCACGGGCCTGGTCCTGATCGGACGGCGAGCTACCCATTACTCGCCGTCCGCAGGCCCGCGCCTACGGTGGCCGGGAGTCGTCACGCGGCTTCTGCTTAACCCTTCGGGGTAAAATAGGCGTGATGTCATATTATGTACCAACGCAAATGTCATCATCTGCCTAGCCTTTTCCAAACTATGTTGGGGTCGGCTTCCAGTCTAACCGGATGCAGCTGAATACCAGTACTTATTTTACATGGAGCGACTGCCTATCTAACCTCCACAACCCAGTAACTGGGTAATACGATACCTCTTGTTAAGACTGGTTGTCAGGCTTTCGGGCTTCTGACTACCCGTAACGACTGTCAAAGATCCACGAATAACAGCCGGGACCAACGGCTTAACGTGCTTTCCGAGGCACGGAGGGGTCTCGATATGTAAAGATGGTCACCCATCCACAGACCAACCGCGGCAAGCGTAGCTTAACCTGATCGATCGACCTGGGCAGCTGTTATTATTTAGCCACGGGCTATGTTATTATTTAGCAACTCAAATGTATAGACACGAAAATATAATACAATACTAAATTCCAAGCTTTAATTTCTACTAAAATGTTCGCTAAATTTTAGTGTCGGTTAACGTGACTCATTTGTTGGGGCAAATAGGTGCGGTTAGAACCACAACGTGGCTCATGACTCGTGGCTCGTGGCCGGACGTAGACACGAATGACCTGTAAAAGGCTCAGTCTAGAACTATTGTTTTATTTCAGGTCAATTTGTCTAATTGTGTCCAGTGCTCGGTTTGACATTTAATGGGGAAGAGACTACAATTTCCCGTAAAAGCAATTTAATAAAACAAAACTTTTTCGAGGTTAAGGTATTTAGGTACTTTGGCATTTTTGAGTGTGTGAGAAGAAATCGTCGATTCTTCTCTCGTGAAACGATAGAGTGACTGATTCTTTTTTCAACAATATTCTTACGGCAGCTGTAACTTATTTTAGATACTAGCTACTCGCGGCTTCGTCTGCGACTCAGGATGAAAAGTAGCTTAAATATGTCTTTGTCCAAGCACACCTAATATCTGTCTTTCATAATCAACGGTTCAGTGTTTTGGGTGTGAAATGGTAACCGACAGACAGAGTTACTTTCGCATTTAATATAAGTATATATTTATATTAACATAGTTTTTAATTAGTTTTACAAGCATTGAAAATTTCAGAACTTCCGTAAAGTGGTCCTTCTCTGCTTAATATTTACGCTGATTGTCACAGATCGCATTCGTAACTGCCGACCATTACGAATATTAAATTAAAATAAACATATGCTGTAAAAACTAATTTGAAATATGGCTCGGTTTGTGGTTCTGGTATAATTAATGATACGTGCAATAAATAGAATTTTATGCCTACTAATAGTTGGTTTTTCGAATCGCTTTTTAGCGGTATGAACGGGGCAATGGCGTTAAAACCTGCCAAAATAAAAATTATTACCATTACTTGGTCTAGAAAAATGACGACAAAGCCTACTCATAAAATATGTTTTCTATGAAATTTTTTCCAACATTTCATAGAAAACATATTATGTTATAAGTTGAAAGTGGAACATAATTTAAATAGTTAGTATTTTGCTCTCTGCTTTGACAACAGCGCCAAAGTTTTTTTTGTTTTCAAAGAATTTTTGTGCAACCGAGATGCATTCTTACCTTCGTAGCAATTAGCTGCCAATTAAATTTTACACGTTTAAAAAAATATTAAGCGAAGCTGAGAAACAGCTCTGTAATAAGGTGTTTTTTACAAGAAATGCTGTTCGTTGGATCTTAAATTTTAATTGCAATGCAAACTATTAGGTAGGTACCTACTAAAGAGAATTGGTGCTTTACAGAGAGAGGCATTAATACTATACTCCGACTTTTAATTAGCTGCAGTAAAATGACACTTCTTAATAACTCATTTCGGACTGCGTTTAGAGATTTGCATGTCAAATAAGTTTCGTTTGTTACACTATTCTGTACTAGAAAACTTTTTTACAAAAAAAACAACCGACTTCCAACAAAACACTACAAAGTGAAAAATAACTTCACTTTTTAGGGTTCCTTACCTCAAAAGGAAAAATCGGAATTGTTATAGGATCACTCGAGTGTCTGTCTGTCTGGTCTGTCACATCCTATTTTCTTTGAATTTAATGGACCGCTAGGTGTTGTCTGAGAGTCATCACTTCATGCTGCTGAGCTGATGATAAGTGAAAGTCAAATACTTTTATTCAATTAGGCCTATTACAAGCTCTTTCGTCAATTACAAGCCCTTACCATCATCAGATGCGGGACCTGTTCGTCCCGTTACATCATTACGAGAAATGGAATGATGAAGACGATTGTTTTCAAGTCCACGTTTATCCAAGAACTGCTAAGTAGTTTCTGCCGACATATTGCCGTATCTCCTAACTCCTAACAGTTAAGGACTGCTTGTGGCTACCATCGACGGCTCGTACTTTTAATTAGCTGCAGTAAAACGACAGCTTATGTGTAACTTAAATAACTAAAATTGGCGTCTTTTTGTTTTTTCGCGGCCATCAACCAAACCATGTTTTTCTAGTACAGAATAGTGTAACAAACGAAACTTATTTGACATACATATCTCTAAATTCAGTCCGAAATGAGTTATTAAGAAGTGTCATTTTACTGCAGCTAATTAAAAGTCGGAGTATGAGTATAGGTAAGTGAGGTTTCATTTGATTTGAGAGAGTTCAACTAACACACTGTACATGCCTACTAAAGAGGATTTTCCTCGACTTACATGGGATCCCTTCATCAGACTCTGACTTGGTGACAATGGGACCACCTCGAGAGCATACCGTTTCAAACCCTAATGTCAACTGCTCATCACCTGTTACAAAATATTGCTTTTCCCGATGCCGGGACGTTAATTGTTAAGGAGTTCTCCTGGTAAGAACCAGGAGAACTGGAGCTAATGGTGAAGTCATCGTCAGCTCTACTTCACCATACGCATTGTGACGAACATAAATTGCTTAGCAACCATATTAAAGCAATCGAATCGCTACCCGTGAAATATTTGTCATTGAGTAGTTCCGATGGCCATCTGTGGTCTTCATCATCAATTCCACTTCACCAAATTATACTTTCTGAATGCAAATGTTTGAGTTGTTAATGAAAATACCAAAATTGCTATATGTATGCCTATAATATTTGAGGAATTCCCTCAATTCCTCATGGATCCCATCATCAGAACTGGATTTTGACAAAAATGGGACCAATCTGGAAGTATGTACTTTCAAATAAAAAAAGAATTTTCCAAATCGGTTCATAAATGACGGCGTACTGAGGTAACAAACATAAAAAAAAAAAAATACAACCGAATTGAGAAACTCCTCCTTTTTTTGAAGTCGGTTAAAAAACAAGATTTGGTTGGCAGCTAATTAAAAGTCCGACTATAATTGATACTTAAGCTACTATATACTTAAGTATATTTGTTCATTTTCTATCTAGTGCTTTTTGAACTTTAGTTAAACATATTAATTGAAATGTCTTGAAAAAATACATTTTTAGAGCGTATAATTCACGATATTTGTGCGTATTCTGACGCATGGAGTTTCTTGCTCATTCTTCTCCATACGAAACTACCTTGAGAAAGTTGGATAAGAAAGATTTCAAAACAAAAGAAGAACTAGCAGGGGATCGAGGAGGGGGAGGTGGAGGGGGGGTGCTCAGGGGATCAGACCGGAATTAATCTTCGGAATGAATCAATTCTATGTAATTATACATTTTGATCCTACAAAAGTGCCTGTAGCCGTAGCTCAACTGTGGCTAATTACTTATATAGCACGCTGGTATACCTCTGCCTAACTCTTCGGGGAATAGAAGCGTGATTTTATGTTTAAAATGGAGTTTCCAGTCGGAATAGCTAAACAGTGATAAGATAATTTTCAAGAAGACGTGTTTGTTGCTAATCCGGATCTTTTGCGTTCGACTTTTGCTTTTGCAAAGGAGCTGCACTGTGGGAGGATTGAACATTGAACCGATCTTATTGTTCAACTTTTCCTCTTTTCCTAGCTTCCTTGAACAGCTCTAGTCACACCAAAGGCAAAATTCGAAACGTAAAAGTTTCAAAACAACACAGCGACCTTGAATTTTGATGTGGATAGCTACTTATGTCACGAGAAGATATACTTACTTATGTAGATATACAAGTGGCTTGAGGGGCTCGTGGCTAAATAACAACAGCCGCATGGGCTGAGCTTCAAGGTAAGCAACGCTTTCCGAGGTCAATCCGTAACCAGGGGATGGGTGATTTAAAAAATCGAGACCGCTCCGGGCCTCGGAAAGCACATTATACTCGTATCAGTTAAATCACCAAATAAAAATAAAACTTTACAGTACACCCATCAAAAATTTATGTAACAAAATATTTTTCTATGTCCGAATTGCCCTTTTTTGAGAGAGGAGGTCATTACTTCCCTCCATTGTTATAACGAGGTTACTTCAAGTTCGTAAGTGACACCGCGACTGTCTCCTTCATGGAACGAGTCAAGGTGACGCGAATAAATAATATCAAGTACAAGTCATATTACCAAGTTCAGTGCTAAGGGTGTATTTAATATGAATAAGTTATGTTAATGTGGTAGTCACTGTGAAATATTTGGCTTAAGGGATGGATGCGAAAGTTGTTGATATTACCAGTTTGTAAATTTACGGTCCTAAAGTACCTACATGACATAATAGGTAGAAATGTTTTTTTCTCATATTCATAGTCAAAGTCAAATATTTGTTTCAAATGGAACATAAAAGACACTTTTGAACGTCAATATTTAAATAAAAATTAGATAGTTTCGTATAAAAAAAAATGGGCAAGAAACCCCACGGTAATATCAATTCTGTGAACTCACCAGTGAATGCATTATCGGCAGCGTCCATCAGTTTCTGTAACGTGCAGATACTTGAGCACGCAGGAGATGACCTTATTAAGTGTCCCATTATTTGTGTTACAACACCACATTTTCACTGTAGGTCCGCAAACAGCATTGATGAAAACTTACATAAACATCCAGGGACTCAAGATTTCAGGTGATGTTTTACAATTGAGTCCCCTCTTGGTTTTACCCTCCTGTCAATATCATTAGCGTTAACAGCCAATCCAAAAAAAAAAACATTTATTCTAAGTCAGTTTCTTATCCGTTTCCAAAGCAATACACTCGATGGATCCAAGATTTCTTTTAGCTCCACATTTTCTCTAGCTATTTATTTTCCGCTCCTAAAACTTGGCAAAGGTAGAATCTATACTGCAAGGAGATCTATTCATCTTGCTCCGTGCAATTTACATACAAAACAAACTTTTTTATTTGACTTCTTTACAAGATCCATCTTGGGGAACATAAAGTAACTTTACCATCTCGGAATAACGACTCTTTGGTCAATTTATTGAGGTTACTTTAGCAAAAGTTGATACACTAATAACAATAGGCAGTTAATATTTTGCAGGCCGCTGCAGTAATATACCCACTATAGCCATGATTTTATTTTGCTCAGGATCATGAGCCTTATTTCGAGGACCAATACTATTCGTCCCATATAGCTCCATCCCATCCTGTACTGTAACAAAGAAATGCAAAGTCAAAGTATTTATTCAAATAGGCACCTCAACTGTTGAAAAATCAAAATTTGATTTATAATGACGTCCACGCTCAAGGTTTACCAGAGGGCTATGGAACGGAGTATTCTGGGTATCAAACTAACAGACCAGGTTAGGAATATGACCATCCGTTCCATCACAAAGATAACTGATGTCACTTGGAAAGCTGCCACGCTAAAATGGAACTGGCCTGGACACATCTGCCGCATGCCAGACGATCAATGGACCAAACTTACGACCCAATGGGTCCCTCTTAATGGCAAGCTACATCGCGGCGGGCCCAGACGGAGATTGCGGGATGAGCTGGACTCCTTCAACAAGAACTGCTCCTTAGCAGCTTTGAGCAGAGAGAAGTGGAAATAGAGTAGGGAGGCCTTTACAATAATAATAACAATAGAAATTCAAATTGTGTCTCAAAATAAGTAGGTACTGTAATACTAAGTTTTTTTTTTTTTGTGAATATTTTGTGCCTTACTTGACCTGGTTGTCAAATAAACTTATTTTCTTTCTTTAAGTTATGTTTAAGTACATGTAATAGGGGGGCGAGTTTATTGCCATCAACCGGGCATAAATCCGGACACCTTCAGAAAAAAAAACCTGGTGGTACCCTAGGACCTCGTGCTCAGCAGTAGCGCTTGCGACCAATAGGTAGACCAACGAGCGAACGAACTACATTTTCTATATAAATAAATAGGCTCCCATCAACCCTGGATCGAGGCGGGGTGAAGGGGGGGCTCAGCGGGTCAGATCGGAATAACTCCTAATGTTGACCAGTAGATTAAATAAATAGAACAGTTCGAAGACATGGGTCCTCCCAAAGGGGAATTGATAAACTTCGTTGGCCTTGTGACAAATTACCTCTTTTATACACTTACTACGTTTCTGCGGCTCTTGGGAAGAATGGAACAAAATTAGGAACATAAACCCAAATTAGATACTCAACAACACCCACAGAATCGTATTCTGAAAATAATAGAATATACAAGAATTGAATATATTTATTCCCTTTAAAACATGGTGATGATGTTACTGACTGGCACACAAATATTAAAAGACTTTAAATGTAAAAAAAATATCTTTAATTTTTTTAAATTAATTTTTTTACATTTCCCTAATAACATGGGTTATTAGGGTTTCGTATCTATTAGGTACATTCTTGACTTGGCTCGCGAGGTTCTCGACATGTGGGATGTGAATTCGGCAGGATTTAGCGATCATTGTGCCGATAGTCGTGACAGTCAATGGGTTAATAGCCAATAGAGCTGACCAACACCTGAGGAATCTCTCGTTCGGCAGCTGGATCAAGGGCTTCATTCAGAAAGCGGTACTTCTGGACACGGCACTTCTGGTTAGGAAGTTCTCTCTCTGGAGCCCTGACGCCGATAGCTTGGACCCGGTTCCCGATACCAGTGAGCTACTATTTTTTTATATTTTTTTAAATGTTTTTATATATTTATATTATATTCTAATATTTAAAAATATAATTTACTATCTTCCGCCCGAGGCTTTGCCCGTCATGTTGATAAAAAATATCTTATGTCCTTCCCCGGGATGCAATCTATCTCTCTGACTTTTATCGAAATCCGTTCAATGCAGGCGTGAAAAGATAACATACAGACAGACAGACAGAGTTACTTTCGAATTTATAATATTAGTATGGATGTTTAAATAATGACATAAAGGAATTAAATACATACCTAAAGTAAAATAATTAAATCCCCGTCTGTTCATTTCTGTCTAAGCAATTTTATTTCATTTTCTTAGATTGCCTAAAAGCTCAAAGCCAACTCCTGAAGGCGTGGGAGGTGAGCGTGCGACAGGCTGACACTTAAAATATTAATGATAAATAACTGGTAGTATGACGAAGGTCTGACTTAAGGGAAGCTAATTAAGGATTTACTTCTAAAATTCGCATAATTTCGTTATTCCTATATTTAGAGCCGAAAGAAATCGTGTGTTTCATAGATGACTGATATCTAACTGTTTCCGTCAACCCTGTTGTAAAAAGCAAAGATAAGTTCAATCTGCCTAGCCTTTTCCCAACTATGTTGGGGTCGGCTTCCAGTCTTGCCAGATGCAGCTGAATACCAGTATTTATATGGAGCGATAGCCTATCTGATCTCCACAACCCAGTTACTGGGTAATACGATACCCCTTGGTAATACAGGTTGTCAGACTTTCGGGCTTCTGACGACCCATAATGACTGTCAAAGATGCAAGAATGACAGCCGGGACCAACGGCTTAACGTGCTTTCCGATGCACGTAGGGGTCTTGGTATGTAAAGATGGTATCCATTCACGGACCTACTGCGGTAAACGTTGCTTAACTTGATTGATTGACCCGTGCTTTTGTTACCTATTACTTAGCCACAAGCCCCTCTTTTAAAAGGTAAGTATCACATAAAACGGTACTGGTATCAAATCAAATCTTGGCGAAGACACCGAAGGATTGACTACCGCGGTTGTAGCTCAACTACCGCAGTAAGCCACCGACCGATGACCGTTGGGGTAGACGTGTTTTGAGACGATATCGACGGAAATGCGATTCGACAAACGTAGCCAGGCTAAGTGGGGTGACGATCTTTGCAGGTAGGCTAGGTAAGGCAGTGACCGAAAATCGAGTTACATGGTTTGCGATTGCAGGAATCTACGTCCAGTTGCTGCTGATGATGATGATTAACCCATAGATTTCGTACTGACTGCAGTTACTTAAGTCAGTAGAATATCTAACGTAAGAAAATATGATTGGCATCAATGCAATAACTAATAAAGATTAGGCGATTAGTAGCAATGTTTAGCGTCACGTCGGATGAGACGAGTTTTTTTAAAGGTTCTTCTAAAAGTAATTGAATATTGCAAAGTAGATTCCTTGTAAGCTAAAGACGTCTGTTTTCTAAAAGCATTTTAAGGAAAAACATGAAAAGTTTGATAAAATTATTTACGACAGGTCTTAATGTGTTTTATATTTCGGACATGACGTTTACGGAAAATGTTTGTTTTCCTTTTCACGGGTATTAAAGCCTATTCAAGTAAAAAAATAATATATACATTGAGGGAATTCATAATAGGGCCAGAATAATTTCAGCAAGACATATAACGCAAAGTACAACATTTAGGACCTTAATGACGTCTAAAACGTATGCAAATCATGAAATACTGCCGCGAAAACACAGATATATTCACCAAAAATGTTGCAATATATTTATCTTACAAGAGAAATATTACACAAATATAAACAAGAAGAATAAATTACAACCATTTCGTATTACTTCCCTTCACAGCCAATCTAGTCGCGCAAAGAATCTGAGGTGTACAAAAAGAGGTTCCTTTTAAAACTAGGCGTCGCATCACAGCGCGGCAAAGCGTTCGCAATTACGTGAACAAATGATCTGAGATGGGCAAAACTCGCTTATAAAATACTGCTGAGAAATACAGCCCACGGTTCTGCTCGGCTCCTAGCGAGCGTCGTTTTTCACTTTTATGTAACTAGTTAATTTAGCCGCTTTACTTGCCCGCGTTTTTAGGATTCCGTACTCAAACAGCGTCGACAGAAACCTATTACTAACTGTCCTTTTAAAAGCCTTTACGACGTACGGCATTTCATAAAAATTTTTAAGCCCTTGTTTTTCAAAATGAATGACGCCATTTTAATGAAACTTCGTATGGATAAGCAGGATACAAAGGTCTAAAAAGTTAGTCAAGAACATTTTCGAAAAATAGGGTTACATCCAAATTAGACCGATTTTAAAATTTCCATAGAAACAGAGATTTCCAGTTATATTTTTTTTAAATAAGACATTTCGAAAATGTTCTTTCTGCCGTGAATTTTTTCACATAACCAAAAACAACCATTTAGCTGGCAGTACTGGAAGGACACTTGACTCTAACAAAATTATACCCATATTATATATAGTATTACCCATTAACTGGGTTGTGGAGCTCAGATAGGCAGTCGCTCCATGTAAAATACTGGTAATCAGTTGCATCTGGTTAGACTGGAAGCCGACCCCAACATAGTTGGGAAAAAGGCTAGGCAGATGATGATTTCACAAACGGATCCCTGAATCGAAAAGTTATTGAAAGACCCCGTGGAAAGACCTATCCAACGGTACCCCATAGCATGGGGTAGAGGAGAAAAAAAAACCTCCCCACTTTACATGTAGAGGAAATATAAAAAAAAACAGATTTTATTTTGCCATTTTGTCAGCGTGAATAATATGTATATCCGTGCCAAATTCAGAAGTCAATTATATTCCACGAATAAAAATTATTGGTCGATTGAAAAATCAGCCCTTAATAGTTTTCGTAACACGGAACCCTCAGTGTGCCTCTTTACTTGGCCCGTTTTTTTTACCTCCTTCAGTGCAAATATGGCTGGTGCTACACGTCCGAGCAGATAAATGAGGCTAAATTGTGTTGCATACTCCGTGTTACTCTAAAATGAACTAACTTGACATTTATGTTGCTAATTGGATGTGAAGTCACAGTTAGAGCACGGTCTGAAATCAAGTCTGGCTTAATTTGATGGCAACCAAGTATATATATACAATTATTATTTTATATAACAGAGGTATCTTACAGATTCTGGAGGTCTAGGTATTTTTTTAACCGCATCTGATGGAGGACTTTATTATTAAAACAACTATGTACTAACTAACCTTGTTTGCTCAGAAATAAATGATTTGATATGATAATAGACATCTACTTTGCCCAATAGTTGGAAAAAGGAAATTCGCTAGGCGCAGATATGTAGGAGTACCTTACCTAAGTTTGATGACAGGGGTCCTAGAAGTAAGCTGTACAGGGATATTTTAAATTGGCTAGCTAAACTCCGCAAACGCGACCGGTATCGATATTTTAACATGATAGAACAAAAAAATTTTTTTTCGCAAATTTTTCTTTCGGAATCATCAACCGCAGTTATTGTAGTCATTTCAAATATCAGTTTATAAAATATGTATTATTTTATAGACGTCATCGATATCAAAACGCGAAAAACATTAGAAAACAGTTCTTTTTTCAACTCATATTTCAAATAACAACAATATTTATTTTTTATTCTATCGTGTTTAGATATTGATACCCATCGCGTCTGTGGAGTTTAGCTAGCCAATATGACCTCTCAAGCTCCGCTAATGAGACAAAATTGATTTTCTATTGTATCGTGCTACATAGGATAGATACGCGCGGAGCTTGACCGGTTAAAATAACCCTGTATGAAATAACTAAACTAAACATTTTACACAAAACGAGAACATTTCATAACAAAATAAAGAAGATTTCTGTTACATGAGAGCATGTCTGACTCTGAAGTAACTATTGCAAAGATTGTATCAAAGTGTTGTTAAAACTTTCAAGATAACAAGGATAGTTTGGTGTACAAGACTCGGGATTTTTGTATTTAATAGAAAACTGAAACCAAATTATACAAAGTTACATATTGATTCTTTCGTGTCACTCCAATTTCAAAACGAAGAGAAATACACTTTCTTTCACATCTCTGGAAAAAAATTTGGATAGCGCTAAGGCGACGCCGACCACCTAGTGGCGCCCTCATCGTTTGTTAGGTTATTTCTACGGAAAATAGTGGCCACTATTATCCGTTTTAATGAATAAAACTAAACAATGTAAAACTACCGTTAATATAAAAATATTAACGTATTATCTTGTGGAGCACAACTTAACGTGCTTATTTTCTTCATTTTAATTCTAAAATAAAAGAAATAACCAAACAAACGATGAGGGCGCCACTAGGCGGACGGCGTTTGGTCGGCGCCGTCTTAAAAAAAATTGTGAGGAGAAATTTGTTAATTACTAAGTGCCAGTGTAATTCACTGTACCTACAGTCTACCTCTGTCTCCTTCGAAATAAAATTTATATCTGCCCTCTTTCATTTCTTTTTATAATATCATTCCATCCTGAGCTGCGAGATCAGCCAAATTAAACTAATTAAATAAATTACTTCCTACTTGTTTTCTCGTCTTAAGCTCTCTATGGCGAAAGCGGTCACGTATTCGGTTTTACAGCAACACAGCAAAATGCTCGAAGCGAGGCGTTATAAAAACTAAAATAAAAACTTTTAATTTGATAATGAAACTCAACACTGAACGAAGCGAGCTTTGTGTAGGTATTTCAAAGGCCACAGTGACATTATATTAAGCTTGTTTACTGTATATAGAATACTACCCATACTTCGCCAGTTATTTTTAAATTATTGTCCTAGAGGGCGAGCCTCGGGCACAAAACTATGTAGACTCCAGGCTATGCTGTTACCAGGAAATGTCTGTGAGAAAACCGCAATGTCAATTTACCCGACATGGAAACGAATCCAGGATCATAAGCCCATGTACGCACAGGCGCGTTTTTCCCGCGGCGATTTTTTTTCGAGCACTGGTTTTTTAACGCTCTGCTCTAATCCTGCTTGAAAATCCAATAGTGTCTGTGAAGCGCTCTGTTGGATTCTTAATGCTCTTCTTAATGAGTTGAAAATACAGTGTGCGATAAAATCCCGCCGCGATATTTCTACGTCCGTCCGTGGGAACGTGGGCTTCGTCATGCTGTTACCTAAAGCAGCTACTATACCAACGAGTCAGGCAAAATGGCTACAGTGTGTTTGATAGCTACACGGATTTATTGAATTATATTCTGTCGGTATTGCCCAGTAATTGGGTTGTGGTAGTCAAATAGCAGTCTCTCCACGTATAATATTGATATTCAGCTGCTTCTAGTGTACTGGGAACCAACCGCAATCGAGTTGCGAAAAGGGTAGGCCAGAGATTGATATATATTCTGTTGACAATAACTTTATCGAACTCTTTGGTGCGTCAACTCTTTACTAAAACTTTTTGACCGTGACTAGTAATATTATCCTTTCCGACCTTTCCAACCGAAACAATAAAGTTCAGCGTTTTCAAAGGAAATTATTATAATAGCCGATTTTTCAATGTTCACTAACAAAAACAGAACAGTTCAGTTAACTTTAACAAAAATTGTTCAAACTGTAATTTTTATTTCTTAGATGAATGTTATCTGACGGCATGTTAATATTGCCTTAAATAGAATAAAAGTCGATAAAAAAGAAGTTATAAAGAAAAACGTGTTTCTACTTCTATTCTTATTAAACTGAAACGATTTCACTGAAAAAGTAAATAGATAGAAAAATATGCTTTGAACAGATGAAACTCCCAAACATCAGTTATCCGACCATTTTCGAGGATTCTTGCAATAAATTACTCTCCAATGACAACTTTACTATATGAAAAAAGACGAAAGATTTCTACATTTTCATTCCTATAAATAAATGTGAAGGACATGTGTCGCAAATGGAACCCAAATAATCTCGGAGAAATATGGTAGTATGATGTAATATGGTGTGAACTTGCTAAAATCCGAAGTTCTGAACGAAGCCTTATTTCCCGTCGAGGAGCGAAATGAACTGAGAAGGTAGTTACTACACCTATGTGAACCGTTCGAGGGTCTTATGACAGCATTTGCTTACGCAAGCGAATGTTTTGTTCAAGTTCGACAAAAAAAAAACAAAGCGAAAATGTGGATTTTACTATATTTAATTAACTTCTCAAGAACTGTTGGTTTTACTGCCTATTTTTGTTTACATAAGCTTACATTGCTGGACACTGCTATCTAAGCAGTCGTCAACCTTATGTACCTAACTACATTTATAAGACTAACCAAGCCTTTTCCCAAGTGTATTGGGGTCAGATTCCAGTATAAGCTGATGCAGCTGAATACCAGTATTTTACATGGAGTGACTGCCTATCTGATCTCCGAAACCCAGATACTTGGTAACACGATACCCCTTGGTAAGACTGGTTGTCAGATTTTCGGGCTTCTGACTAACCGTAACGACTGTCGAAGATCTACGAATAACAGCCTCAGGTAGGAATTATACTCTGATGGTTCCTTCTCAACGTAGTCGGTTTTGAAACACCGACCTTCTCTAGTTTTAAAAATGTTTTAAGACATGTAAGAGTGTGTGTTAAAAGTAATTTACAGTAATAAATATCCACCATTAATTAATCTTTATTAATCACTGATCAGTAAAGATAATTATAGCACCTCTTACAAATAACATAACAGATAGGTAATCTAATCGAGAGCAGTGGTGGCCTCATGGTAACGGCCTGGACTTACGATTTATAGGTCGTGGGTTCTAACCCAATCAGGTAATTTACCTTGTGTAAATTATTTCATCATCACTTTTCTCAAAATAGTAATGGAAAATATCGTGAGAAAACCAGCATGTCCTAAAACTAAACATTCTAAGACATGATCAGCGCCAACCAGCACTGGGCCCGCGTAGTTGATTATGGCCCACTCCCTCTCACAAAGAGGAGGCCTATCTCCCAGCAGTAGGAACATTATAGGCTGCTTATATTATAATCTCTAATTTATCTGTTTCATTTATCAAAAATCAATGAACAGAGTCATTATATTTAGGTACTTGAACTTGCAACAATTCGGATAACTCTCGTTTCATCGAAATAATTAAGTAACCCATTAATGAGCATTGACGTGTGAAAAATATCGTTAAGTTTTTCATAAATTAATGCTGTTGCGTTATAGCTTTCCCGTCAATAATACTGAGAACTTCAGTTTCGAAAGTCCGTAATTTGTATGTTTTCCGAACTTTGTTAACCACGATAAAATAATAGGCTATCAAAGCTAAACATTCAAATCATCTATTTGTAAAAATATCGCAACACTTTCCTGTGTTAAAAACACTCCAGCAAACTCTCTCTAGAAAATCCATTTAACATTTTCAGTAGATAAACAAGTAAAATGTTCAATACCAACAGTTTTATGGACTTTCCAATAAACTAGTCTATTTTCGAAATGGATACAAACAGAAACGGTACTGGAAAGCTATCAATGCGAAGTAAAACGAATAGTGCATTAGACGAATTGAATGTGGTGGCTCGGTGTCCGCTTTCATAGCAAGGCAATTAAATGATTGGCAAGCTAACGTTCGTGGAACAGGGTTATATTAGTCATTGACATAATTGAATAGGGTTAATTTCACAAATGTGCGTGCATGGATGGCTAACTCCAAAACTATAAGAACTAGCGAAAACTTCACAAAGGAGTCTCCGAGTTGATATCGATGAAATTTTAATCACTATCATGTGTTATGAATGATAAAGTAGTAGCTGATTACGGGTTAAGCGGCCACGGGTAGTGTAAGTAAGTTCCTGCAAAGGACATCATTCAAGTGTCGAACATTTTATACCCAAAACTTAAAGTGCCGGCCAGAAAAAAAGAAGTACTGTTTTCTTAAGGGAAATAATATCTTGAAAATTTTTTACTATTACGGTGAATAGAAATTAATCCCCCGGCTGCTATTTAAGATTGAAAGTGCAGAAATCATATTTTTATAACAAGTGTTTTAAGCATAACATTAAAGAAATACAAACTTTTAATTGAACTTAACACCCTGATTATGTTTTAACTATAAACTTGTTATTAAAATTTAATTTTTGGCAGTTTCAGTCTGAAATAGCAGCCGAGGGGTTAATCATAGACTTTCGTTGTAATAGTACAAAATGCTCAAGAGGTAAAGTTTTTGTAGGTTTTCTTGTTTATCTCTCATAACTTTTTTTTTTTTCTTGTTTCTGTATTTTGTTGTTTGTTTGTATAAATGTATTTATTCTTACATTTTAGTTATAAATATTTTCTAATTTGTTTTCTGCTATTGCACCTACTGTGAATAGTCCCTGCATCACCCTTTTTTTTGTTATAGATGGGATATCATCAAATGACCCCTCCCGCTCTGGGTGGAGCGGAAGTGTCAGACTAAAACCCATCCATGTTCCTTCCTTAGCTCTCTCTGCATCACCCTAAGATAGACTGTTGTGCATAAAGTCTTAATAAATTAATAAATGCATTTTCCATAAAGACTACATTATTTATTTTTTCTGGCCGTTTTATCTTAAATTTTTAGGTACGAATTCAT
Source organism: Gortyna flavago (assembly GCA_963669345.1). Taxonomy (NCBI): domain Eukaryota; kingdom Metazoa; phylum Arthropoda; class Insecta; order Lepidoptera; family Noctuidae; genus Gortyna; species Gortyna flavago. The sequence goes on from OY770140.1 coordinate 11,883,983, forward strand.
GATGTCCTTTGACATCATGTTTTTTTTACCAAGGGGTATCGTATCACCCAGTTACTGGATTTTGGTAGTCAGATACGCAGTCTCCATGTAAGATACAGGCATTCAGCTGCATCCCGTAAGACTGGAAGTCGCGGCAACCCCAACATAGTTGGGAAAAGGCTAGGCAGATTGATGTCATTCCTCGAATCAATCAATAATTTAATTTGACCCTGTATAGTGTATACTCAATAACTCAAATGACAATACGTAATTAGGTTAATTTTCCAGCAATTTTCCAGGTGAAATTAGAAACATTTTCCAGTACTAACATTTGTGTGAGTTTTATTTTTCTCCATTTGGCTTTGGCGTCAAAGTACACAGAAACTTAATTAAGCATAGTGAGGTGTCTAATGACATTATAATGACATTTAGCAATTGGATTCACAATGGTGTCGATTAACTTTTGTTGTAAATTATAAAATGATAATAACCCCAATTTCATAGTATAAGTAATTATATAGGCAATACTAGCTGCGCCCCGTGGTTTCACCCGCATATCGGGGTAAAAAGTATCATATGTGTTAATCCTATATATACTGTCTGTGTTCCAAATTTCATCCAAATCCGTTCAGTAGTTTTTGGGTGAAGAAGTAACTAACATACAAACACACTCAGAAACTTTCAACTTTGTATGTATGTGATTATTAATGCGAAATTAACACTGTATTCTGACTGTTGCCTTTTGACGCATAAACCACTGAACCGATCGTTACGAAATTTGACATATAGGTAGCCTGAGAAGGACATGCGCTACTTTTCATCCTGGATATTAATAGAAAAAATTATATAATACAAAATAGACGCAGGCGAAATCGCGGGCAACAGTTGTATAAGATTAAAGATCGTTCAGACGAGCACAAAGCTATTGAAAACACGACCGCCCCACGATGACGCTGCGCTTCGTACAAAAGTTCAGTTTTCGTATATAATGAGGCATCTGTGGTTACGTTAGCGTTTACACTAATGCCTGTGTGAACAGGCTCATAAGTCCAAAAAATTTACTAGTCTTTGGGGATATAGAGAATGGCCATGTCCACCTGTGAACGCTTATTCGCACCACTGATCCCAATGAATTATTACTTTTGAAAAGTTAATAAGGATTAATGTAATTTATCCGTCCCGAACCAAATGGGATCTGGGAATTGTATTTTAAGCGTGTTTAAAATACAATTCCCAGATCCGATTAGTTACAGTTATTAACATACATTATCAGTAATGAATGCCACCTAAATAAATGTTTTAAAATCCGTGCAACAATTTCACATGTTTTATTGCATGTGTCTAGAATTGTATAATTATGTACCTACATACAGATGAATACGTTTAAAATTCTATGTGTTATATACCTACATAGCTTTTTTTCCTGAATATGACTGCTAGGTTTTAAAAGAAAACCGAACTAAAATTTTGTTAAAGATACGGTTTATGCAAACAGAGTATTTTAATATTATTACGAATGAAATACACCAAATCATAGACTGCACACAGTTTACAACCTGTTAACCAACACAACTTGAGCCCTGCTCGTATTAACCGCTCAAACATCTAAAGTTCAACTAATAATGGCCCTTATTCAAACATTACAAGTATTTGCTTTCAGTAAACTGAAGTAATGTACGTTTTGACTAATAGCCAATTAGACTAATAGAGTACCCCCAGGCTGAATTATGTTTCACACGTGACGTCAGAGTGTAGAATTAGATACACATATTATGAGAGTTAGGTATATAATATGTTGGTCAAATAGATCATAGATTAGATTAGTTTGAAATGGGAACGCAAACGCGCCATATCATGTTTATGGGATCGACTGATTTAATAGAAATGGATGGATTGGTTAGTAGGTACATACCCTAGTAGAAGTAGTTGGAAGCCAACCCTATGCACGTATGTGAGACCGTAAATAATCAAGAGCATGGGGTGACTACCGAGATAAAGATTAACAGTGAGTTATGGAAGAAAAAGACATGGTGCTCAGACCCCATATAAATAGGCATAAGGGCAAGCATTTATTTGGTTAAAATAGTATCTAATGCATGCAATTGTGTACTTGAGTAGTACAACTAGGTACAGACGCCGGCACATCAAGCTACCCGAAACTTTTAACCTTAAAATTGAGCGATAAAGTTGAAAATCTATTAAAGATATTTGACAGATTGTAGAAGCTTTATGTGCTGGCGTCTGTACAATAGGATAATATAACTGCATTATAGGAATAATAGCCGTAGAACCGATGACCGTTGGGCTGTGTTCTTTTAAGTGGATACCCAAAGTGTGTCGGCACAAAGGGGTGGGTGCGGGAAATCACATCAACAAGGCGTACGTATCTTCTAAAAATACATTTGCCACAATCTCTTGTGTTCAACTTTTACATATAGGAAAGTAACTTTTGTAAAGAAATTTTTCCAGAAGTGGGTATACAAAAGTTTCAGTAGATATAGAAGCCTGTCATTAAAAAATTCGATGCGCCTGCTGTGTTGGTTCATGGACAATGTACGAAAGTGATCAAGGAAGATTTTTGCAATCCCTTGTGTTGCGGCGTATAGGTACCCATTACTTAAGCGGAGTTTAGCTAACTAATTTAATTTGACCTTATATAATGCATCAATTTGTAGCCAATACTTTTATATAAATAAATTTACAAATACCACACGGCCCCCGCCCAAAATACTTTCATCTACCAATACAGCAAAAATCAATAATAAAATAGCTATTCTAACCTTCCTATTTGGAAGTTAGCCAGATCTCTGAGCACTTGCGTACCCAGCCTAACTCAGTTTGAATGACACTAATATGGCATATACCAGACACTGATTTGAATTACAATAAGTTTGTTACCTTGTATACTGTGAAAGTTCTACGGGTGGAATGAGGGTAGAATTAAAATGAGTTGAGTACAATTTATATTTTGGCCTTTTTGTGGGTAGGTCACTGAGGAAGTGTGTTTTGTGAGAGGTACCGTGATTTGTAATCAAATTATGTGTGGCGTATTCTAAGGTGGCGTGCCTCGTCAGTTTTCGTCGGGAAGCGAAAAAAAACACTACTGAAAAAGACTGAAAGTCAGAAATATTAATTGTGTAGGTTTATAAAAGAGTATTTCAGTGAGGTGGAAAAAGTTTAAATGAGTCTAAGAAAATGTGAATCACCGTATTTACTGGACCGTAGACATGTTCCTCCCAGCTGAAGTTTTAGGGAGGCCTGTGTCCATCAGTAGATGCCTTTCGGCTGATATAATAATGTGGCAACCGACAAGGCTTGCAGAGTAAGCAAGCTGAAGTGGCAATGGGCTAGCCATGTTTGTCGAAGGAACGATAGCCAGCGGAGCAGACGAGTCCTGGAGTGGACAGCGCGTACCTATCAGCAAGCCTAGCATGGGACGCCCCCCAGCTAGATGGACCTACGACCTTAAGAAGATGGCTGGGACAGACTGGATGCGGAAAGCGGAAGACAGGGTATTGTGGCGCAGCCTTGGACAGGCCTATGTCCAGCAGTGGACTGCGATAGTCTAAGTTGATTGAACCGAGAAAATTGTCTAGAAAACAGAATTACTAAAACAATTTAAGGAAATGTATTGCGTAAATTGAATGCACCCGTAATATTATTTACCTCCAGAAATTCAAATTCTTCAGTAATGTAAACAAAGTACAATACAAAATAATCGCTATTAAATATTACGTGTAATTAACACCCCCTAACATAACAATTATTTAAATAAAAGAGAGTCCCGTGAATTCTAAAGTGCTCTAATTCAATTGTTATCCAATATTTCGCTGTGGGTTTTACACGAGGTGTTGAGTGTAATTAAAGGTCTATTCAATTATAATTATTTTCAGCCTTCATTAAATTAAAATCAACATTTCAAGAAATGTAACACCTCCTGTATTCTCTGAATGGTTAGGTAGAGGTGTGTACAAACGACGACACATCAAGCTATACATTTCCAGTATTACCTGACCTCGCATTGTATAGGTTTTTCGTATAATCAGAAGTCAGCTTATAATGTTTATTATATAGCTTGATGTGTAGCCGTGCGTACCTACAATCTACATTTCGCCAGTAGGTGGCATGTTTTTGGAGAGAGCCTTTTCCTACAATATAATCAGCCTGTAATGTTCCCACTGCTGGGACACAGGCCTCCTCTCAGTGAGAAGAAGTGCGGGTTGGTAAATGTCACATGTCTTCGAATTTTAGGTTCTAAGACATGATGGTCTCCTCACGGATTCGGATAGTGACCGCCGAAGGGGACAGACGTGTCTTGTCCCGCCTTTGTTTATACTTGATGCAATGTGCCCAACACATGTGGCTGAGCAAGCTCAAGCTCTCTGAGCTTGAAAGTCGAATTTGAAATTCCAACGGTGTTTCGCTTGTTGTTTTGTGAGTGCAAATTAAAATACCTTAGAACGGTGGTAAAGTGGCATACGTGTGTTCCTGATATACAAGCCCGAGGTCTAGGCCTTCCGGCCGAGGATCTTGTGACGTCGATTTGGTGAGATCTTTCCATATATTTTAGGGATCTCCATTGGAAGCTGTATTCGGCTGCGTTTTGCTTTGTTAATTTGGACTTTCGAAGCCACGCGTGTATTTATAATTAGGCTTTATAATTAGGCATCACTGTAAGCTATAATTAGGCTTTAGGGAAATGTTTTCAAATTATATATATGAGCGAGCGATAAAATAAACTAATACATTCTATTATTCTAGCCTAAAATACGGTATCGCTCTAGAATTTGTACTTCACACTATTCTTAATTTAACATTGTACTAAATTACGATAACTGCCTTGAACATGCTTATTTCCTAGCTTGTAAGGCAAGTTTGTATGCCCACGCGCACAAAATTAGACTTGAAGTGCAAACCAAAAAAAAAGGTTAAGTAACAAAAAATAGCGAAGCTCATAAATTACAGGCAATAAGCTTCCCTGTCAACTATATTGGTCCTCAAACCCAAAGCTTCACAACACATGTGTGCAGAGGTCATTGTAATACCATAAAAACATAAGTGTTTTTTTTATCTTTAAAAATGGGCATATAATTGTGCGTATGACAAAAGACGGGAACCGCTTATTTAGGGCCATAGCCCATCAAATAAATAATATAATAGGTTTAACTTTCGATCACGTGTCTGTCCGTCAGGACCTCGCTTCATATGTTTTGCAGCATCGAGAGGACGACAGAATTCGTCTAGCACTTCTAAATAATATACAAGAATTTCCCCCTAACAGCAATCTCTCCCAGGAACAAAGGATAACAGAATACATAACCACGCAGTTTAACAAGACGTTCTGGGGAGGAGAGGATATCTTAATCGCCGCGTCCGAGTTCTGTCTTGTAAATTTGCACGTGCACACGGATACAAGACACACGCTAGTGTATTCACCATCCGGCGAACCAGTACCCGGCAACATACACATCCTCTATAAGGACCAGCACTATGATAGCTGGGTCATGACCGACGACGAACAGTATAACAGAAACCCGATAGATATAAGGCGAAAATCAAACAACGTCAAAACAACACAACATAATAAGCCTTTAATTAACCAGTACAACACACGTGAAGAGCAAGGTCAACCCACGAGACCCCAGTCTCAAACGAACAGCCCCAAATTACTTAGCTCATTAACACAGTATGAACAACAAGCATCAACGTATACACCGTTATCAGAGGTAGTCGCACATGTCACTGGGTTCACAACACTTAGAAACCAGCCGTGTACCGCAATAAAATATTCTTGCCCAGAATTGCGTATTGCAACTTCGAACGTCCGTGGGGCCTCAAATCAAACAAAAAAGAAAACACCAAACACAATAAATAATACACAAAGACAACAGCAAGAATTACGTCCAAGGATTTCAACTATAAACAGTGCTATTATGCCGCCCTCAATAGTAAATTCACGAAAACAAAATACCAAGACTGCTTAACAAAAAAAAAAAAAGATATAGGAATCAAATCAACGGACGAAAACATCGAAATACCCTGGAATACCATAACGATACTTTCGTTATCGTTATTAAAAGCGGCTGCCCAGGAAACTCTGATTCTTCAGCCAGTTCTTTCCAGAGGTCATCGACTAGCTCTTGCTAACCTACAAAAGGCAAAATTCCTACGAAGTAGGCAACCACATAACCCAAATAGGCAAAACCTAGTAAAAGAATGTCAGGCAACACTTCAAAAGGTTAAATATCAGGAAGAGTGAAAAGCATGTAGGGCCTGCCTCAATGGACTGGGGAAAAACCACCCAGCAAAACGCATGCAGATGTTATACTTTTTTTACAGTAGAAACAAACTTTAAACAAAACGTTAAATACCGATGACCAAATAGGAGCAAATATAAAAAAAAAATCCGAGGGTCATCTTATACCAACAGTTTATATAAAAAAGCCGATAACCGAAGTACAGTGTGATGGGCCCAGTGTAAAAAACGTTGCGAACAGGCCATGAAAAACGCCAAATCGTTACTATCCATTCATAAATAATTCAAATATGGAATGGAAATTAGCCAGACTAATGTATCGAATGGTGATCGTACCGTGCATGATACATGGTTTGAAAGTATCGGCACTTACTACAGCTAACAGGTCAAGACTCAGAAGATACGAGCGAGTTATCATGAGAGACTTGATTACCCACTCTAGGAATAAACCAAGACAAAAGAAAATGCATGAAATCTTAGACGGAAAAACGCATCAAGAACCCCAGTCTACAGGCGCCGCGAACTACACCTGCTGCATTCAGCAATGCAGTACAAGGCCAAATGTAAGAAGGTCGGCAGACCTATTTACACATGGAACGACAAATTAGAACAGGGCATGAAGTACTCCGACAAGGGAATCAATTTTTGGATGGATACAGCGGAAGACAGAAGTAAGATCAAGATCGCTGCTAGTGAAATTTACAAAAAACCGGAAACGGATAGTAGCGAAACTTCCGAGGCCGACATTGAAAACAGCAACATCCGAAGACGACATTGAAAACAGCAACATCTAACACAACACAGCAGAGCAAGGGCATACAAAGGAAGAGAGAAAGCAGTAGAGCCCTGCCAAAAGACTCACTGATGAAGCTCGACCTGAACCAAGATGGCGGCAAGGTCGTTAAAAGATGCCCATCCATAGATAATAATTACCCATCTCTCCACTAGTCCAAGGCTTGCTCTAGGATGCATATCCGGTAGGCTCTTAAATCCTTACCTATCCTACGGGCACGTCTTCCCTACCATTACCGCGCCCTCCGGTCTATTCCTTGATATGCAATGGTCGCTGTAGCACCATGAACATGAGGCTACAGGAGCTAGTGCGAATCTTGGGGTTCATTCGATTAATCGAGTCTGGTTTAACCACGCTGGGATCGGTGCAATTCATTCATTCATTCATTCATTCATAAGACATGATGGTCTCCTCACGATGTTTTCCTTCACCGTTTTGAGAGAAGTGGCGATGAAATAATTTACATCGGATCAAACCCAAGACCCCATGCACAACAGCTGCGCTTTCGACTGCTAAGTTGGAAGCGCGGCTGTTGAGCATGAGGTCTACGGTACCTACGGTCTACGGTACGGTATCTATGAACACTAGTCCATACACTAGTCCATGCAACTGCAGCCGTCGACAACGTGCCACTCGTATATTTGAGTACGGTGCTCAAATACGCGAGCGGCAGGTTGGCGACGGCTGCGTCTGCCGTTGGCAACGTGCCGCTCCTGTATATGAGCACTTAGGGAGGCTTGTCGGAAGCGGACTGTTGAGCATGGGGTCGTGATGTTGACAAACGAGGCAGTGGTGTTTTTAGCAAAATATTTAGGTAGGAAAGGTGAATATAAATAAAGTATAAAATTCTGTTACAGGGTGTAACAGGATTTCCTACATAATTATATTCATCTTCTTGTATTACATTTTATACTACATTTTCTTTGACGATTATAAAATAATCTAGCCAAAAAAAGGCCTCTCCGTGTCGGGAGAGGCGTCTGAAGGATTAGTCGTAAGATAGGCTGATCCCGATTTACACGTGCTGTTTACTGGTGTAAAGATTGTTGAATATTTAATAGTAGATACCTACATAGATGACGGGCTGGTCCACAAATTCAAAGTCAACTCCCTGGAGTTTCTTTGAATGATAAAATCAAGAATGAAGTTATCCGATAAAGAACTGGTTCCTCCGACATAGAAATAATTTACACAAAGTAAAACGCCTGTCTGCGTTCGATCCTACGACCTACAACTCGTAAGTCACGGCCGTTGCCACTGGGCCACCACTGCTCTCCAGCATTAAAGCAGTACAGTTACAGTACTAATTTGCTTTCCATTGAATTGCAGTATTACAAAAAACCAGGCTATCCATGAAAGAGTAGGTAAACTTTCATGAAAACCTCAAATTAAACTCTTTTGTTAGTAAGTACCATCTACAAAATTAATATCGGCTTAGTTAAACCCACAAACGAACCCCGTTCTTGGAAAATCAACGTCAAAGTAAACACTAGAATCGTTTTGTCCAATAAAGCTAATGTTTCAAATAATGAACATTGTGCCCAGTCGATTGAGCTCGCGATTTAATATCGAGGCCATCGGTTATCGTTTAATCGTTTGTTTCATCGATAAAATATCGATACTTCATTAGCTGTTTCGTAATTGGTAAATGATTGGCTGTCTCGTTGGGCAGGTGCTGGCAATCGCGATGGTTCGATACCAGTTTAGGCAGTGTTATTGGTTATGTAAATAAAGGGAGATATTTAACTGATCCTCTAAAAACGTATTGATCTTCTAATTAAGGGCGCTTTTTTTTAAATTAATGAACCTCTAAAAAAAATTCACGCCTCTAATTATGCGCACTTTTTTGGTGTTTTTTTTTAATAATTGAGCCTCTTTTTAATTTTCTCACCGTTGGTCGAAGCAACTAAGCTAGACTGTGACCAACCGCGCCCAAGCCGAGAGAGCGAAGCAAAATGATTCAGTGGTAGTGGCCGGCGAGCACTAACGACATCTAAGTTGGTCGCAGTTTCTTGGCTATTTAGTATTTTTAGGACCCGAAAATAGAAATTATACGTATTTAAGGTTAACAAAAAAAAAAGCGTAATAATTTTACTAAAGTGTTCAACCATACTTTTTGGAAAGCAAAATGGGAAATTTGATGTTTGAATAATTATATGCCGTAAATAATTACTCCGCCGACTATCCTTTCGGTGAATAAGGATGTATGTAATGTTATGTATTGGGTATTGTGTGTATCGACACGATAAATGTCGAGGTTGGTCGGTTCACTCGTTTTTTTTTATCGATAAAACACCGATACTTCATTAAGAGTTCCGTAATTGGTGACGTAATTGCGAGGTGAAAAATTAACATACAAATAGTGGTTTTAAACCAAGTGTGGTCAGCGGGAAAAATATTCATGAGGTGAAAAATTTTTATTGGTCGAATTGTGTACAAAAAGGGGTTGTTTAGACACGAAGAAGCTGGTATTTATTCAACAGTGTTTTTATGTATGAATTATCTTCTTATTAGCGTGTCGATGCCAAAAATTTTAATGTTTTTGGCCCAATATTCAGCTGCGCGAACTCCGCTCACTGACGCAGTCATAAGATCATCAAGTGCATGTGGCGCAGGACGGTAGGTGGGCCATTGTCTGTGGGGAGGTGCCGCATACGCACTTGAGATCAGAAGTTCGTTTGCGTTCGTCCATCTGAAGGCAAATTCTCGTAATTAAAAACGATCAAAATCTAAGTACTTATCTGGCAATTTCATCTCAGCGACAATCAATGTCAAAAACTTGTCAAAAATGTAGGGAAATTAGAAGTATTTTTGATAGATTGCGACTGAAATAAATATGAATGATATGAATGTTCAGTAGTGCCCCCTTTTTTGCAATAACAAAATAAATACCGAAAACATTATTCTTGCCTGAGTAATATTTAATAAAGTTTATTTAATCTCTTATTTTAATTTTACATTGACGTGATTAATATTTAATAACCAACCAGTACGTGTGCTTATTAATAAATCCCTCACGGTACGGTCTCATGTTTATTGCAACGAATTGAATATTGTTATTTCCTCTTGATTTGTTTTAATAATATAATTAATTAATTTCCTTTAATTCCTGATTTGTGAGACCACAAAATAGGTAGATGTAGAAGGTAACAATACTTCCACATAATTTTCTCACGAAAAAATATATTTCTTATTATTTTTTACGGACGAGAGAATTCTCGAGAAACAGGATAGAACAGATATCTGATATTTTCTTGATACACAAATTCATGGTGACTGGGTTCGTTTTTAAAATAGCAAAATAGGTTTAAACAGAGAGAGACTGTTAATTAGGGATATTTTATAAAACTCGTATTATCTGAGGAAAAATATACAGCATCTACCTACGTATTAATTGATAGTACGACACAAGCTAAAAGTTCCATCGGCAAAAGTCAAACGTCTTCGCATAGAGAGGCTCTAAAAGGACATAATAACTACTAACCTCATTGGTGATGTTCTTCCGAAAAGTCGTGTGTACCTACTCGTTACCGGCGTAGGTGTATGACCAGAAGGGCAATTCTCGTAATTTTAAAACGTTCTGTCTGATCTTACTCTCAATCTGTCAAAAATACCTCTAATTTCCTTACATTTTTGGCAAGTTTTTATCATTGATTGCCGCTGAGATGAGATTGCGACTATTTCGATATTGAACCTTTTTAATTACAGGAATTGGCATCCAGATGTATGAACATAAACGAAGCAAAAGGAGCATGTAAGTATCGTAGCAAGTGCCTGTTTTATCCTCTTGACGATACAATCAATAGTATAATATCGGTCCATAGATTTTTTTTTGTGTAGGAGTCGTGTATAAGTGGCGAAACCACCCGCGGCGCGCATAAAAAAGGTGTTCGGGAACATTCTAGACGGTGTCTCGGGAAAACCCGGTCGTGTGAGTGGCTATGAGAGGAAGATGTGAATTGTTTTGTATGTACTAGTTCTTTTTGCAACTTTTAAGTTGTGTAGTACTACACTTACCAACACATTTGTCAACAGCTTATACTAATCGTAACAGTAATCTGGGATACGTGTCGGCCAGAGCTTAAGGGTTGAGCTTTGCAACATGACGGGTTGCGTGTGAGAAAAATCTCGGCCGTATTTACCTTGACAGGTAAAGTAAGAGGGGTGACAAAATTTTTTTTAGATTTTTTTTATGGAAACGTTATGCGTGGCCCGAACATTTTTTTGGGCAATAACGTTCCTTATCGTATTATTGTTATGAGATTCTTGGCTTTACGCTCGTCCGGGACATACTAGCGCCATACTTACTCATTACGTGCGGCAAAGCTACATTGCTGACATCCGGTTGTATGCCTTGATAACAGGTAAGTACTAACAGAATATAGTAGAGTGCAGTTACCTATACCTAGATACAGAAAGTTTTAACTTGTACTCAAATACGGGGTGGCAGGGACTTAACATGCAAACTGTAACCATGAATTCACCACATGATTCTAGACGTAGAAATTGTTCGTCGGTTATCAAGAAAAAATCTTTTGTTTCATAGAAAAGTGCAATACCTACGCGGTCACTAGGTACGGAACAGAACATTTATTTTTTAAAATACCGATAAAGATTTTCAACGGAACGCGTTTCTGAACCCCCGTTCAGAATCATGTCCTGAATCCATAGTAACAGCTTGCGTGTCGATGCATTAAAAATCCCCTATTACAATCCCTTATTAAAAATTCCCTATTAAAATCCCTTATTATAATCCCCTATTAAGAATCCCCTATTAAAAATCCCCTAGATGCAGTGCCTAGCAACCTGAGTAGGTGCCTTATAAAAACTAAACTAATTATAACTTAAATAACTACTATTACTTACAATTTTCCCAGTTTTTCCCGAAATATCAGCAAGGTACTTTATAATAAAATTATATATAAATAACAATGGATAGGAAATTGTTGATGGAATTATTGAGCGCCTACTTATATGTCACCGTGATAGATACCGACGAAATAATGTTTTATAAAGTTTCACGCGGACGAAGTCGCGGGCTGAAGCTAGTTAATCATATATATGTATAACTGTCCTAAAGGTTGGATAAGATTATTAAATAAATATTCTTCCGAGCATTTATTTACTTACAGTGTAGCATAATAGCGTACTTTTTGTACGCTGTTATGCTACACTATTTAAATAACTAAGTGAAATAATCAAGACTAACTTTACTCTAACATAATTTATAAACCTTTGCTAAATTGCTGTTGTTGCCAGCCCTACTAACGCTAGATACTACTTTAGTTAAGAAAAAGGACATGAAAGTACTTTTCACGAGTAACTTGGGCAGTTATTCTTCAGCTACAAGTTAACATAAGTTTTTGTGTCGGCACGAAACGTCTACGAGTTCTACGACCATTACGTGCCTTAATAAAAAAGTTAAACACTAGAAGAAGTCGTTTTATTTGAAAACTTATACCTACCTAACCTTTTATGAGAATTTTCTGTAGAGTCCTAACATTTTATATTACATTTCACATAAAATCATTATATACAGGGTTATTGGAAAAACACCAACAACCTCTTAAGAGGTCATTGTACTTATCATTATGAACAACTTTTACTATGGGACCAAACTCGAAATCGCGAAAAAAAAAGTTTGTGCAGTATAAACAATATTACTTTCTTTCGATATACACTAGAATGGTAGGTACCTATATAATACCTGCTTCACCGGAAACTACACAGCAAATAATTCATACCTATTACTTAGAAACAATCTTCAAAATGACAGTTTAATGAGACTCTGAAACCGAGATAAGTGGAAAGAGGACCTTGGCAATTTGCACTGTTAGCACTAAGAAGAAAATATTGCAGTTTAATTACAAGAAGTACTGTTACGTTAAAGTTGATATTGACCAACGTGCTATTCATTACTTTAGGGGGAAGGAAAATTACGGATAGAGATATAGTGCGGGCAGTTATGACATCCATACTAACCCCCTTTCCAATAAACGTACTAAATCAGACGAACAGTCGAACGTCAGTAATTTGACTTTCAAAAGAAGAAGACAAAGCGTTGTGTAACTATACAGACGCTGTACAACATTTATTTGTAAGGGGGTAAAATAAATTAAATTAATTATTTCCCTGGGTTCGATCGCACAACTCGTGAGTCGAGACCGTTACCACTAAGCCACTGCTGAAAGAGAGAGAGTAGATATAAATTGGAACTATAGTATCATAATATGAAAAGATTTGGTGAATACTGTATAATATGTAATCTGAATTGCGATTTATTTAAAAGAAATGTAAACAAATATGAGTATATGGAAAAATAACTGTAAATTCTACGCAATAAAGTTCAGTTTACGCTAAAACTTTCAACATTTTTATAACTTTTTCAAAGTGCTGTCACACTGAAATCAACTTAACAGACATTTAAATAAAGTTGATATTTGTTTAACTTGAAATAATATTAATTTGAAACATAAGTTTGAATAGAAATTACGATTTAAATCAGCTACATTGGAGTATTATTTTGATAAAAAAATCTCCACCCATATGAAATAAAGTTTTGAAAGTTCAACCTGTAGGGAAATAAAAACCGGACAAGTGCGAGTCGGACTCCCATTCAGTAGGTGCCACAAGGCCCCGGCACAGGCAACTGAAGGAACACGGGTGGGTTTTAGTCAGTTAAAGTCTGACACACCCTCCCGCTCCGCCTAGAGCGGCAGAAGTTAAAAAACACGTTTCTCGTATGGAGACCCCCTTAATTTTATTACTTTATATTATTTTTATTATTTATTGTTATAGCGGCCATAGAAATAAACACAAACTATCAAGTACGATTCATGAGACACAGCCTGCTGACGGACAGCGGAGGAAATAGGCTACGGAACCCAAGAAAATAAGACTGATACTAATGATAGGTATGGGTATCGAACCCAGAAAACTACGCGAACTAAGTCTAGTTGACCAACCTTCGACATAGTTCGAAACTTATCCAGCAAACCCTTATTTGAATCCATTTCCGTCCGTCCCAATGTTTAAGTTTCCAAAGGATTTACCGCAGACGAACTAATTAGACACTTATTAACAACAAAGAGGCCTCCGGGAAAGCCGAAGGTATTAGTTTAGCCACTAAAACGTGATGAGATTAGTTCCAGTATAATTGCCTTCTTATATAGGTCACCTACATTTTGTATGCATGCTGAGAAGTGCACGTATTGGTCTGGGGAGGCGAATAAGTTATTAGGAATGCAATAGAGAGTTGAAGGACATACATTTTAATATTTGAGTGTTTTTTTTTGTACAAAAACTTGAGTTCGTTGACTATTTGGGCCCGCGGCATCGCTCACGTCGCTTTGTAGGTAAGTTTTCTTTTGACTTTATAAATCTATGGAAACTTGAAGTTATAGTACACATAACATCTTCACTCCAGTCAATCTATTCTGTCCAGTCAAAATATTTTGTGAAAGCTTGAATGAAGTGAGCTGTCAATCCTTAGCTTCAGGGTGGAATGACAGCGTAGAGGTGTACCTATAGTAAATACACCCGAGAAATTCCTGATGGAAAAACCCAATAACACTTTGCCTGACCTGGGAATCAAACCCAAGACGTCTTGCTCAGCAGTAGCGCTAGCGACTACTAGACCAGCGATATAAAAGCGCAGTAAGAAATTAATATCTATACTCTATACTTTAATTATATATCAAATTCAAAGTCCTGACTGACTGATATATTAACGCACAGCCTAAACCGCTGGTCCTAGAGACATGAAATTTGGATGGCGTCTTCTTTGTGAAGAGTAGGTATCCACTATGAAAGGGTTTTTCAAAATTTCACCATTAAGAGGTTGAATGGGGAATGGGGGAATGGGGGGAGGGTAAAATTTCACGCGGACGTTCGTCCGTTAATAAGAGGGAGGACAAGATGTCGGTCCTCCGGCGGAGAGATGGGCAAACGACATTGTTGCCATCGCGGGCAAAACCTGGATGAGGCTGGCACAGGAGCGTGGTGATTGGCACAAGAAAAGGAGGCCTATGTCCACCAGTGGGAAAAGTTGGGCTGTGGGTGGTGATGATAAGTAAGACGGAAGCCGTGAGTCTTTGCGAAAAGGATTAATATTGTCGTCTCCACATAAAAACTCCTCACAAGGGGAACTTCTTACTCTTTACAAACCTTTTTGTCATATTGCTAGGCAAAGGCGTCGTATTGACGTAATGATCAACACGCTTAGTTTTAATGTGTGTAACAATTTTATTCGCTTTTTCGTAAAGTGTCCAACAGTATTCCAGATAATGTTATACAGGGTGGCAGGGTGGTTCAGAATCATCTATGGTTGTTAGCATGGATTTAATACATCGGTACAGGTTGCGCGTTCATGTGCATGCCACCCTGTATAGTACTTGCAAGTGCGACATCCTGTGTGGGTAGAGCTGCTGTTGGGCAAAATTAAATTACACGACATTATAAGTAGCCACCTATTCAAAGACAGACTCTTGGAGTCCATGGCAATATGGGCACCTGTCACTGCCCTTATAAAACCTAACTAACGAAATTTGGTTCTGCAATATCTCATTAAAATATCAGAATTCCCGGAATGGTTGAGCTTTCCAGGAATAGAGGTATCACGTTATCTGGTATTATTGGAAAACTCTGAACCCTTGGAACACTACTACCAGCAGCTGTAGGTACTTCGACTTATAAGCAGTGTTTAAATTAAATATACTTATACAGTTTGTCGTGGCTGAAGCCCGAAAGGTCTTGTCCGGCCTTTATGCTAATGGTCCGAAGTTTGGCACAAAGGGTGGTGGCAGTCGAGCCGTCGTGTTTGTGTTGAGATAGTAGCTCTCTGTCAACCGTTTAGCTATTTGCTATGCCCAAATAAAACCGATGGAACAATATGCGGGCCCAAACCTGCATTCTGTTCGGGCCATTTCTTTAATAATTTTATTATTAGACAAAGGATAAGGTGGGTTTACAAAGCAAAGTATTTACTAGATTATTTTTAAACATTGCTTAAAATTAACAGACGTTTAAACAACGTCAATATAGTAAACAGTCGGTAATCATTACTTAAGTTTAAGTAACGTTTATTCATAAAAGGGTTTATGGATCGCTTTGATATCGTACCTATGTTTTTTTTATAATTTTTCTGACAAAATATCATAAAAATGCGACTTGTTTAGAAAGGATTTCAAAAGCGGTGTCGTTGTCGTCGTAAATTAAATAAAAAGTAAACAGCCGCGCAAAAAGGGCAAGCCTAATTAGATTTTTCCGATTGTTGTGGACCAGATAACTCAGATAAGTCTACGTTTAATTAATGCTACGTTCGACCTTACGATTCCAGTAAGCTCTCTACAATATTTAAATGTATTTCGATTTCTAAAACGTGGCTAACCTGCTTTGACAGTGGGGAGGAATTTGTTATGCGTTTCCACCTCGGATTTTTCTGCGGTGGTATTCATCTGACGTGTATGCACACACAACACAGGTCGGCACCAGGTCAGATGAAAGAAAATGTTAGAATAGATAAGTCCTGTACGTCTGAAAATGATAGTTTTAACCAATAATCTAACCCCGTGATTACACCAAGTTAAAAAACATGCATGATGCATGACGCTGTATGGTTTTGTTTGTCGTTTACACCCAAAACATGTTGTAGACTAGTTCTAAACAAAACTTGTAGAAAACTTCAAATTCAAATTAATTTATTTATTGTAAAACATACGAGTAGGTATGTACATTATAAGCTCTTATTTGGTAATAAATTGAGGGCGCTATGCTTTGCCTCTAGGGCAGTCTAGGGCGTACAAAAGTGGTAATACATGCAATTTAAGAAATTAATTAAGTAACTTGTCAAACAGTTAAATAAATAGTTAGAACATTTGTCTGAAACAACGTCAATTACAATCACGAAGTTATGATTCTAGAAGGCCAATTCGCCTAATTAAAAGTTCAGAATCTAGTCGCAAACTCATCTCAGCGACAATCAACGTCAAAAACTTGACAGAAATGTAGGTAGACTCGAGATAAATTTGACAGATTGAAACTGAGACTAATTTCTTGAAAATGCGGGCATAGCTCCTCTGTTTTATACACGACTAGCTGCTGCACGCAACTTCGTCTGTGATCCAGGATGAAAAGCCTAAGTCCTTCACCAGATCATGATCTACCCCTGAGCCAAATACAAGCAAATCCATTCAGCCATGTACTTAAGCGTGAAAGCGTAACAAACAAATATACAAAAAATATTATCTTTTCTCTTTATAATAAAATTAACTTACAAATAATATTAACTTTAGATTTGTTGATGTGTTTTACAAGGCATGTAGAAAACCAGTTCTTAATTATTACAACTTGAGTGTGGGTGTAAACATGGGGTTATTGATCCCGTCACGTAAATTAAAAAGAACGCTGGCGTTTACCTGCGCACTGAGCGATTTAAGGATCAAATTGGTGGTAGGTAAGTAGGTAACTATTGCGTATTCGCGTTTGTTATTAGGTATTATTGTTTGTTTTGATACTCGAAAAATTTTCAGGGTGTTCTACCCATGAATATAAACAACTTTCATTATGGGACCAAATCCAAAAAATCTGCTATTTCATACATTTTGGTATTGGTATTGAACTTTTTTATTAAACAGCAGATTTTTTTTCGTGATTTCAGAGTTGGTCTCATAGTGAAAGTTGTTCATATTCATGGGTAGAACACCCTGTAAAAATTTCGAGATGAAATTCCGGTATATGTACCTACATAAAACAATAGCCTAGTACTTTAGAACAATACTGCACCCGTGCGCAGACACACCCCCTCCACTGTTGCTCAGCGTTCTTTTTACGTGACGACAGCTGTACAAGAACTCTCATACACACTGTGCGTTTGCTGCTCTTGAAAATGATATGGAAGGTAGCTTTTTAAATAAGGTTGACGACTCTAAAAGAGACATCATCATATCATCATCCACCGCTCTTGTCTTGTGCCAATCCCCACGCTCCTGTGCCAGCCTCATCTAGGTTCTTCCCGCGATGATAACAATATCGTCTGCCCATCACGCTATACCGATGTGAAATTAGTTTCTAAATGCCGAGGCGCTTTATATTCGATCCCCAAGAAAGTAAATTTGTATACGGGAATAGCTAATGAGTCTATTCCGACGAGTACGTCGGAATAGACTCATTAGCTATTCCCGTATACAAATTAACTTGCTTGAAAGAGGCTTGAAGCCCTTGTTTCTCGAAATCAATGAACCGGTTTTAATGAAACTTCATACGCATAAGCAGGATACAAAGATCTAAAAAAGTTATTTAAGAACATTTTCGAAAAATAGTGTTTCAGCCAAATTAGAACGATTTTAAATTTTCCATAGAAACAGAGATTTTCAGTTATCTTTTTTAAGGACGCGTTTACGAATTGACGCGCTTCAATTTTAGGTATTGAGTCTTACTACTACACGTGCACGGCTCACACACACAGCGACATGCGCGAAGCGGCGAAATTATGAGTAAACTGACACGACTTGATACTTGAGCCTACTTTTATTTAATTTTTAGGCATGTATTTTTTTAAGCTTACTATGCGTTGTTGTCAAAAAGTTTGTACCGTGAAATGTTCATAAAAGTAGATACCATTTACTTACTTGATTGGTAAGCAAGTACATGCCAAAGTACCTATGTATTAACAATTTGCGCGACAAGTTTTTCGAAAACATATAATTTAAAAAAAGCTTATTTATATTCGTTTTATTTAGTATTTTTAACCGACTTCAAAAAAGGAGGAGGTTCTCAATTCGGATGCTTATACATATATTTTTTTTATGTTAGGTTAGATAACTCCGTCATAATAATATATAGACGGACTTGCAAAAATCTTTTTTTGTTCGAAAGAGGTTTAACTTTATTCCGAAATAGACCATTCCGGAATAAAGTGCTGAAGAGTTTCGGAGACAGACAACCGAAGGCTTCAATAAATGCCAGCAAATCAACCGCGATTGCTGCTATCGCATATGTATGCATTGTTTACGCATTCACACAATATAACATCACGCCTGTACCCTCTAAAGGGGTACGCAGATGTGTTTAGTATACCACGGTACACCCTCATTTCTGTCAAAGTTGTTATTGGAGTACCTCTAATCTTGCAAGTAAATTCGGGCATAACTTTTTGTTTATGAATTGATTTAATAATTAACCGACTTCAAATAAGGAGTATTTTTTTTTATGTATGTTCGGGCATAGCTCCGTCATATCTCTATAGACGGATTTGCAAATTCTCTCAAACAAAAGTTTATGAATTGATGTAATAATTAACCGACTTCAAAAAAGAATCAGTAATGATTTTTTATGTATGTTCGGGCATAGCTCCGTCATATCTCTATAGACGGGTTTGCAAATTCTCTAATTTTTTAATGGATAAGGTATTTATTTATTTATTTAATACTTCAAACACAAAAATGTACAGAGGCGGACTTAATGCCATAGGCATTTTCTACCAGGCAACCTTTGGGTGATGCAGAGACAAACAATGGTAGGTGCAATAATGAAAAATGAGGAATAAATATTTGGTATGCCTCAGGATAAGGTATACCTTTATAAGGTATAGCTTTATGAATTTTGCTTAAAGTAATTTAAATTTGTGTTGGGCAGGTACAAATAAAAAATGAAAAATAAAAATTGTTTTCCAAAAAAAAAAAAACATCGGTCTTTCAAAAAAAAAAACACTACAAAGTAAAAAATAACTTTTTGGAAGGTGCACCTTCAGGTCACTCCATCAAATCCGGAGGTAAGGTCTCAACATAACTAATAAAACGAGCCCAAACTCAGAACACCTAGCTCTACTCGTCTATTAGTTCCAGTAGCAGTCTTCGAAGTACACCTTCAGGTCACTTCATCAAGTCCGGGTGTAAGGTCTCAACATAACTAACAAAACGAGCCCAAACTCGGCACATCTTCCTCTACTCGTCTATTAGTTCCAGTAGCAGTCTTCGAAGTGCACCTGCAGGTCACTCCATCACGTCCGGAGGTAAGGTCTCAACATAACTAACAAAACGAGCCCAAACTCGACACACCTAGCTCTTCTCGTCTATTAGTTCCAGTAGCAGTCTTCGAAGTACACCTGCAGGTCACTCCATCTAGTCCGGAGGTAAGGTCTCAACATAACTAACAAAACGAGCCCAAACTCGGCACACCTAGCTCAGCTCGTCTATTAGTTCCAGTAGCAGTCTTTGAAGTACACCTGCAGGTCACTCCATCTAGTCCGGAGGTAAGGTCTCAACATAACTAACAAAACGAGCCCAAACTCGGCACACCTAGCTCTTCTCGTCTATTAGTTCCAGTAGCAGTCTTCAAGTACACCTGCAGGTCACTCCATCTAGTCCGGAGGTAAGGTCTCAACATAATTAACAAAACGAGCCCAAACTCGGCACACCTAGCTCAGCTCGTCTATTAGTTCCAGTAGCAGTCTTCGAAGTACACCTGCAGGTCACTTCATGAAGTCCGGAGGTAAGGTCTCAACATAACTAACAAAACGAGCCCAAACTCGGCACACCTAGCTCTTCTCGTCTATTAGTTCCAGTAGCAGTCTTCCAAGTACACCTGCAGGTCACTCCATCTAGTCCGGAGGTAAGGTCTCAACATAACTAACAAAACGAGCCCAAACTCGGCACACCTAGCTCAGCTCGTCTATTAGTTCCAGTAGCAGTCTTTGAAGTACACCTGCAGGTCACTCCATCTAGTCCGGAGGTAAGGTCTCAACATAACTAACAAAACGAGCCCAAACTCGGCACACCTAGCTCTTCTCGTCTATTAGTTCCAGTAGCAGTCTTCAAGTACACCTGCAGGTCACTCCATCTAGTCCGGAGGTAAGGTCTCAACATAACTAACAAAACGAGCCCAAACTCGGCACACCTAGCTCAGCTCGTCTATTAGTTCCAGTAGCAGTCTTCGAAGTACACCTGCAGGTCACTTCATCAAGTCCGGAGGTAAGGTCTCAACATAACTAACAAAACGAGCCCAAACTCGGCACACCTAGCTCTTCTCGTCTATTAGTTCCAGTAGCAGTCTTCCAAGTACACCTGCAGGTCACTCCATCTAGTCCGGAGGTAAGGTCTCAACATAACTAACAAAACGAGCCCAAACTCGGCACACCTAGCTCAGCTCGTCTATTAGTTCCAGTAGCAGTCTTCGAAGTACACCTTCAGGTGACTCCATCATGACCGAAACGAAATATGAATAATCCCTACTTACTTCTAAAAAAAAAATATAAGACTGTGAATAAAATCTTTCATACGATAGTCATACAGAATGCGTGAAGTATCAAGTTTGGTATGTCAAATATTTTCTATCCGTACAGCGATCTTTTTCAGCACAAGCTGCTGCTTACAACCGACACAGAGTCCACCCACGACGGCGGCTGACCGCAGACCATGCCTTACAATCTTACTCGTAGAAACCCTGCAACAGCATTGTGATAACCCAACTTATTACAGATGACATGTACAAAAGATATATTTCCAGCTGGTTATTAGCTTTACAATTTCGTAGTATAATAATCTGTTAGTTTAGTATTGTAAAATCAGAGGCGCTAGTGTGGCGTATAATACAGGAAAATAAAAAATATTCAAAATATAATACTACACTAAGGTTTACAATGTTCTCCCTAAATAAATGGTATAATATTAGTAGTACTGTTAAGAATGTGTTGCCATAATTAATTCATTATTTGCTACATAGAAGTTTGATTAGTTCTATTATTGGAGATAAGCAAAGAGTGTTTATTGTAAATATAGGGTTCGTTAGAATAAATTAAATATAAACATACGTGTCCATGATGTTAAGTCATTTTTGCTGAAAAAAATTTTGAAATAAAAAGATCTTACATACTTTGGTAAGAATTTAGAGATATTTAAATATATGCCCTGGCAGCACTGGCAAGTAATAAACAAAAATGGCTGTTGTTGTTTTGATGTCGTTCTGCTGTGAATGCTGTGATCGTTCGTTGTCTGCTGTGATCGTTCGTTGTACCTAAATCCCCCTTACTAATAAACATTGTGTATCGTCTGTATAGTTACACAACGCTTTGTCTTCTGTCGAAAATCAAATTACTGACGACTGAAAGAGAGAAATCGGTGTGTAACTATTCGTCTGATATAATACGTTTATTAGTAAGGGGGTGTGTAATTTAAATAATATCTAAATATGTTGTAGTAAACAGATTTTGAATACTTATATCGGTATAATTTTACTATCTCTGTTATAGTAAACAGTTGGACCATGAATGGATCTAGGTCGCGCGATTATAATACTGACACGGATGTAGTTTAGTATTTTAATCGCAGAGGGCGCTTTTGTAATGTTATCGTTCAAATCGCGCAAGATGGCTCTCTATTTCCGTATATACAAAGTACTCTTTGCCGCAGACTAATATTTCATTACAAATTTTTGTGTAATAAAGCAAGACAGTGACCAGTAAAATAACCCTTAATACAGTGCATTAAGATTCACATGTTACAGCTAAATATGTGAAAAAATAGACTCGATTTTTATTTTTTTTCTGAGCCATTTGGTAACATTTTGATAGTTCTTTATACAATCATTTTGAGTTGAACATGTCTGCTTACATAAAATATTTTTAAATACATAAATTTATGTTAATAAATAGAAGAAAAATGTACCTAAAGTCATTACGATATCGTCAATTTTGTGTGAAGAGGCGACGGAAATAATTTTTTACAATATTATAAACCAAACTTTTCGAATAAAAATTTAGCCATATTTGAAGATGAAGGAGCAATCTATCTGTGGTAATTATTAGTTAGATTTGGTTTCGTATCATTTTCCCGCAAAATGTACCGAAAAACTGCTTATTTTTGTTAGATTCGTAAACGCCTCCTTAAATAAGACATTTCGAAAATGTTCTTTTTTGATTTTTTAGACCTTTGTATCCTGCTTATGTGTATGAAGTTTCAATAAAATCGGTTCATTGATTTCGAAAAACGAGGGCTTGAAAGTTTGTATGAAATGCCGTACATCGTAAACGCTCTTAAGTAGTACTGGCTATGTGCAAGTAAGAGCTCTATCGAGAACCCTTACGCTTCACCCTTAAGTCAAGTAATCGATTCAGCAACTTTTTAATTTATGACAAATCCACATTTTTCATACAAAATATGTAAAAAATACACGAGCAGTGGTGGCCCAGTGGCCATATACCCAAGCAGGCACTTTGCGTATATTATTTCATCACCACTGCTCTCAAAACGGTGAAGAAAAACATCGTGATGAAACCGACATGTACTAGAACCAAAAATTCGAATCCCGCGTCGTGGATTACCTACGGCCCACGTCCTCTCATAGAAAGAGGAGGCCAGGAGCAGTGGTAACGTTATAGGCTGATTATGGTAATGTTACGTCTACCTATATATGTCAATAAGTCTGTGACATTTAATAACCATTTAAGTCTATATAATTGGTAACTATAACTAGGTAAAATTAAAATTACATAATCAAATTCATCATTATTATTCCAAAACTCCATCACATTCTATTTGCTACTTAGTACTTCTAACACATGCCCTAGATCTGTTAAACTTTACGCACGAGTATTCGATTAATAGCATTAAGTTGCCTCTTTAAGCTAAATTACCCCTCTATAAGGGTGGGATTGCTTCGGCGCAATTACCTACTCTACGCTCACTTGCGTAAGGGCGGGCACGCTTGAGATAAAGCGATATTTGAGACACTCACGCGTCACTATTTTGTCGATGTCGTAGCAGTCGCAGGTAAATGTTACACACATAAACTCACGCCTTATTTTCATGAGGGTTGGCAGAAACTGCAGAACGCGATAAAATCCTTACATACTCTATTAGGTAAATGTTATAGGCTAATAACTGCGAACTTTTTCTACTTACTTTGAAATGTAACTTTAAGACATTAGTACTATTATATAAGCCTTTATTCAGACACACAACTTTACAATGATTTAATTATTTTAGTGGACGACTCTGGTAAGTCGATCACACCGACAACTTGGTCTGTTTGCCCAACATTGGCAAAGGTCTCCTCCATCTCTTTCGACAGTTAGTCTAGCCATATTCGGCACTTTTCTAGGCTAAACTCGCAAAAATCTCGACATATTATACTTAGGCGTACCTACGCGAACAAAAAGTATTTATTTGCAACGAAAAATTCAACCCTAACGTACCTAACCCAAGCCACGATAACAGTAGTCGAGTTTAATCCAATTATTTATTTGGTCATTAGCCCGCACTATACAATCTGTGAAACCCAAATTGGAACGTTGAATTAGTATCTAAGTTCAACTACGATATTTCAATTACTGCAACCCGAAACACCCATTTGCCACGGTATGAAACTTAGTCCGTTCACAAATCGTCCATGTTTTAGGGTCAGTAAGTCAATTTGTGCTCATAAAACGGTCCTGTAGCAGTTCAGCACCGTTTATTAGATACTTGTAAACGTGTGAAAACGATCTGATGCACACTCACACATTTCTAGCGCCAGCCTGGCACCCAAATTGTCTAGGGCGGAGTGTGGGGCCAGATGGTAGAGACTTTATGGTCCGGCTCTGCAATTACTACCCGCTGTAAAGCTAGCACACACTATTCTAAAGCACGCGATAATTTCCTCTGTGTCCGTCGTTCGTTTCGTCTGAGTCTGGTCCGTTTTCTCTGTTTCCTCTTTGATCGACGATTAAAGCAATAAAGCGCTGTGGGACTACACAGCGCTTTATTGCTTTCCTTAATTAAATTATAGATTTCCTTAATTAAATTCTACTTGAAAATACATAATTACAGAATTATTAATCATTGTATGAATTGACCCGAGAGCAGTGAACGGAACAATTAATTCATGATTAAATTATGGCACAGGTGAGCAATGAATGAGTTATTAAATTCGAATGTCGGTCTGTTCAATTTACTTTAAATAAATATTGGCCAAGTTTATGATCATAATAATCATTTATTTATCAGAATTTGGTACATTATAAATGGAGTTAAGATTAGTCAATGGTATTATAACATTCTGCCAAGTGTGGCGTGCAAGTATTAGGTACTTACATACATTTATTACAGGACAAAGATTATTAGGTTCGTATTAATTAAAAGTATTTATTGCATAATTATGATTTAAAATACAATTTCAGGTAAGTCTGTCGGTTAAAAATAATATCATAAACACGCAATTTATTTAGGATGTCAAAGTATCATTCAATGTTAGAGTATCAAAGTATAAAAGACTAGCTTCTGCCCGCGACTGTGACCGCGTAAAATTTCTTGCTCCCCACTCACCTCGTCGCATCGCATCGCCAGCCCGCGCTATTCCTTCGTTTTCGCTCAGTGTGCGTTTATTTTTATCCTGGGGCACGATGTTAGATGTCATAAAGCCTATAGATAGCTTTCCTCAAGAATTGGGCTATCAAATGCAAATGATTTTTTTTTCCAATCCGACTGTCACTTTAGCGTGTTCAAACAATCAATCAAACAAACTCTTCAACTGTATTATTAGTAGGTACGAGTATATTATATAGATTACAATTAGGATGTCAAAGTTTCATTTAAATTGTCGTTTAAATACCACAATTAATAAAGTTTACTACATGGAAATTCTTAAGTATGCTAACGTAAAACATCAAAGCAAGAAAATAATGTCTGAGGCTGATCGCTTTATGTACCCAGTAATAGCCCTAATAAAGTCCATAAAACCATACGATGCGTATTATCCTATCATTTCCGACCCTTGATCTTTTTCCCCGGCAACTTATTCTTTCAACAAAATAGCTCATTGTTCGTAGAAGTGGGCAATATGGAGGCAATTTCCTTCGCTCCAAAAAATCCGGCCACAATTAATTGAGGAAGCCCTGGATGAAGATGAATTATAAACATGACAATGATGAATTATTGCGCGGATGAATGTCACATTTTCATTAAATTGTGGTGATCAATTGAGCACGCGCATTGTACCGTTCGAGACTATTAATTAAATAATAATTACTTAAACATCCTTTTGTCGCTCTTTGTATTAGCTCAGGAAAGCGTTCGCTCGTAATGAATCCTTTCACCGATTCAAAGAAGAGGAGCTTCGGGTATTTGTTTAATTATTTTCGTAATTTCGTATAACAAGACATCCGTAATTTGATACGTTCCATCTGGAATGTCTATTGTCTGATTTGGGTCTTCTATTAAATCTGTTAGTAGAAATACTTGAGAAACGTTAACTCTAAGTTATTTGCTGGCAATAATTTTAAACTCAAGTATATTTCTATGTTTATATCCTCAGGGATTGTTATTTACATTTCTATATAATCAGTTATATACAAATGTTAATAACTAGCTGCACCCCGCGCTTTCACCCGCATAAGTTTAGATCCGATGGAAACGGGATAAAAAGTATCCTACGTTCTTATCCAGGTCATGGTCTACACATGTGCTACAACATCGAGATTTCTGAGCTTTAGCTAAAAAAAAAACTGCCTTTATCCGGCTTTCGATACGTTCTATCTGGAATGTCTTTCATCTGATTTGGGTCTTCAATTAAATCTTCTTCAAAAAAATTAAAGTTCCTCTAGCATTTCTGTAGAAATGCTAGAGGAACGTTAGTTAAGTCTTAAGTTATTTACTGGCAATAATTTTAATCTCAACTGTCTCTCAGTGTTTATGTTCCTGATTATATACAAATGTATATAACTAGCTACGCGAGGGGTCCGTGGCTAAATAATAACAGCCGCACAGGTCGATCGATCAGGTTAAGCTACGCTTGCCGCGGTTGGTCTGTGGATGGGTGACCATCTTAACATACCGTGCCCCCCCGTGCCTCGGAAAGCACGTTAAGCCGTTGGTCCCGGCTGTCATTCGTGGATCTTTGACAGTCGTTACGGGTAGTCAGCAGCCCGAAAGTCTGACAACCAGTCTTACCAAGGGGTATTGTATTACCCAGTAACTGGGTTGTGGAGGTCAGATAGGCAGTCGCTCCATGTAAAATACTGGTATTCAGCTGCATCCGGTTAGACTGGAAGCCGACCCCAACATAGTTGGGAAAAGGCTAGGCAGATGATGATATAACTAGCTACGCCCCGTGTTTTCACCCACATAAAGCCTCGATCCCGTGGGAATATCGGGATAAAACGTATTCTATTTCCTAATCCAGGTCACGGTCTACCCATGTGCCAAATTTCAATCAAATCCGTTCAGCTGTTTTAGCGTGAAAACGTAACAAACACACATACAAAAATCAAATATCTCCCACAATAAGATAATGATATTTACTTGTTACAAAGAAATCTATCCCTATCCAAAATTATCCTTTTCAAAGATAAGGAAAATCCTGTGTTATTACCAACTATTGGCCAAAGAAAAACGTCTAATATATGCAAAAAACACTATCCTTATATTGATCCCACAAACTGTCACCGCACACAGTGTGCACTGGGGCTTAAACATCCCAAGTGAACGTAAATAGTGACAGCTTGCTAGTATCTCGTTTTCGAGCACCGCAAATATCCGGGTTGCTCTATAAGCCTTCTGGGCCCGCGTGGAATGAATATCAATTGCAATGTGCCACTTTGAACTGTTAACGCCTTAACTATTTCCTACTTACATTATGTTATCAGTTAGGTTAGGTTATAAGGAATAAAATCACACACTAAAACGCGCCAATCAGTGCGACAATTCTAGTAACTAATAAAGATCAAATTCATTTGTATGAAACTGACAAGGGTCAAGAACGAATTCTCTCGTCGGCGGTTACTCCATCTTTGGTCTCCCAGTATTCACATCGCCATCCACATTCAAAAGCTGTAATGAAACTTTTTTTTCTAGAATATTTTCGCTAATATTACAATTTGGTCGACAATGACGCCATCTGTAGCTTAGTAGCATGAACCATAAATCGTAGGGTCGTAGTGTACTGTATAAGCACCTACTCAATAATATCGGATCAACGATAAGTACCTAATATGTGTTCCAACACTTCCAACTAGGGTTGTCAAACGTATCGGATTAGGAGGTACGCACGGCGTCAAATCAAGCTAAACTATTCCAGTATAAGCTGACTTATTATTGTACGAAAAGCCAAAACAATGCGAGGTCTGCTAAAATTGGAAATGTACAGTTCAAACCCATACAGGCACTTACTTTGTGTAAATTATTTCATCACCACTGCTATCAAAACGGTGAAAGAAAACATCGTGAGGAAACCGGCATGTCCTGGAACCAAAAAGTTAAAGACATGTAACCAGCCCGCTCTGAGCCCGCGTGGTAGATTACAGCC
Source organism: Gortyna flavago (assembly GCA_963669345.1). Classification (NCBI taxonomy): domain Eukaryota; kingdom Metazoa; phylum Arthropoda; class Insecta; order Lepidoptera; family Noctuidae; genus Gortyna; species Gortyna flavago. The sequence continues at coordinate 11,912,284 of OY770140.1, forward strand.
CACTCCCTCTAACAGAGAGGAGGTTTGTGTTCCAGCTGTAGGATTATATAAAGTGATGGTTGATTATGCTCTGTATAGAGCACGGCTTTTAGTTAATCGCTCCGAGCTGGCGCGTACCACATGTGATACGATACAATAAACTATCTTTTGTGGCCTTTTCATATTTTCTTTCATAGTTAGGCTTTTACCTTTTACAGTACCTTCTTGGAAGTAAGAGCTAAAGCCCATCAAAGTAGATAACAAAACTACTAATGTATCTTCAATAAACATACACATTTTTATTTTATGTTAAGATGAACTTTGATCTCCTGACAGGAGTACTTTTCTATTATTGCCAGTAACATTCAATGGCTTATTATTTGTTTTACAAGGTGGTAGCTTCAAGATGTTCCGTATTCATATCGTAACGACTGTACAGCGAAAGGTTAGGCAGATGTGTATCGTACTGTAAAGGTTATCTTCTAAAGTCGACTTTATGTAGCAGGCTGGCAATAAATTAACTCTGGTTGCATTCGAACAGTCAAGCAAGTTTAGAATGAGCTGTCAAATATTTGTATTAGGTTTTTGGTTTGGAAGAAAACAGTGTGGATATAATAGAATAAACGTAAGGAAATCATAACGTTACTTGATTTCTTATAAATAATCACACCCACATTTCAACATTTATGTTCTTAGTTCCATGTACTGGAGAGTGACCCAGTTGCCATCAATAACGGTCACAAATTCAAACGGACCAGTTTCTGAAACGAAAATTATCGCAAAATTAATGTGACAATGACAAATTGCCAAGCTCGCGTAAACCTCTGCGATTGGCTGTTGATAACTCATTTAACCAATCGCAACAGTTTACGGGCACTTGACAATTACGAAAAACAGAGGGACAATTCTCGTAATTTTAAGAACGTTCACAGTCTGATCCCAGTCTCAATCTGTCAAAAATATCTCTAAAATTTCCCTAAATTTTGACAAGTTTTTGACATTTGTTTTTTTTAGAGAGTTTGTTTGAGATGAGACTGTGACTAAATTTTAAACGTTTTAAATTACGAGAATTGGCCTTCTGGTCCTATGGCCGAGAAGTCCAAAACACTTTGACTGACCGAGTTTTTGTTATTTGATAAAGTAAATACAGGGTCAAATTAAATTAGTTAGCGAAACTCTGTAGACGTGATGGTTATTGATATCAAAACACAATAAAATAAAATAAAACAGATTTTCTCAACTCATACTTCAATAAACAACATTATCAGCGTTCGAAAATCCCCAAAAAAAACATTCAATATTTTATTTTTATTTAATCGTGTTAAGATACCCGTCACGTCTTTAGAGTTTCGCTAGCTAATTTAATTTGACCCTGTATACATAAATAAACCAAAGACCCATGCTCAGCAAGAGACACTAATAAATATTTTTATTACTAAGTTTGAAGTAGGTAACCATGGCAACGCAATAACTAGTTTCTGGAGAATAAAAACTTACATAAATGAATTTCAAACTTATATTAGCTTGCAGAAAGTTGAGAATTGCGTTGAAACTATGTAGGTACTATAAGAACAAAACCCAATTTGCAGACTTTTTAATAATTTTTTATCTTACTTTTTAGACTATTTCGAGATAGAGGGGCTCGTGGCTAAGTAATAGCAGCTAAATAATAGATCGATCGATCAGGTTAAACTGACCATCTTTAGTTATCAAGAGCCCTCCGTGCTTCGGAAAACACGTTAAGCCGTTGCTCCCGGCTGTCCTTCGTAGATCTTTGACAGTAGTTATGGGTCGTCAGAAGCCCGAAATTCTGACAGTCAGTCTTATCAAGGGGTATCGTATTACCCAGTAACTGGGTTGTGCAGGTCAGATAGGCAGTCGCTCCATGTAAAATACTAGTATGCAGCTGCATCCGGTTAGACTGGAAGCTGACCCCAAGATAGTTGGAAAATGCTAGGCAAATGATGACTTTTTTAATCATTTCGATATTGTTTTGTGGTCAAAGAGACAATATTCATTAGTCAAAAGACTTTAAGAGATTTTTGCTACTCGTATTATTGAGTTTGTATAGTTTCATAGTAAGTTGCCTTTGCAAAAGAAACTAAATCAAAACAACACTCTAAAATTAACTCTAAATATGAATGCTTGCAGCTAGGGCTATCGTCCTGTTTAAGTAACAGAAATAAACGTGTAAAAATAATTACATAGGTAATACGTCTTACGTATCGGAATGTAGACATAATAAATATGGCGTTCCACAAGGAAGCGTTCTGGGCCCAATATTAAGCCTCATTTGCATTAATGACATAATAAATAAAACCGGCCAAGTACGTGTCGGACCACGCACAATGAAGGGTTCCGTAGTTGGAATGAATTTATCCCAAGAACAAACTTAACATTGTAGTTGAAAAACATGTTCTCCCATACATTCCAACTGAAAATGTAAGTTTGTACGCACAATATTGAGAGATTTACCATGTTGTTTCAAGATCATAGACTTCTTATTAATTTTCCTGTAATCTATAGGTATAGAACTATTTTCTGTATTTTTTTTTTAATTTTAGGCTCAGTAGTTTCGGAGATAAGGGGGGGGGAATGGTAAATTTCCGTCTATTGTCTTAAATAACTTTAATACAATTTATTTTAAAATTATGAAAATATTTGAGATCCTCACGATAAGCCCTTTCATTTGATATGTTACACGGTACAGATTGCGAATTTTTTTTTTTTATTGTCTATTTACCCCTCAAAAATGACTCCCATTTTCAAAACTCATTTATTTACGTTACACGTCTGTGTTTGGGTCACAGAGATTCATATGTGTACCAAATTTCAACTTAATCGGTCCATAAGATTCGGAGCAAATTGGCTGTGACAGACGGACAGACAGACAGACAGACACACGAGTGATCCTATAAGGGTTCCGTTTTTTCCTTTTGAGGTACGGAACCCCAAAAAGAACTAACCATAAGTGCATATTAATAAAACCGTACAGACGATATGGGTATTGATATTTAAGCACGAAAAACTAAAAGAAAACAGATTTTATAAACTCATACTTCAATAGTAGGTACACCCTTACAACAGCGGCCGTTGACCCCAAAAAAAAATCAAATCTTTTTAATTTATAGTGTACGTCTACAGAGTTTCGCTAGCTTATTTTATTTGACCCTGTATGTATTCGCCACTCATTTACCGATTTTTTTTCCATGAACTAGAAACAAGTACGGTCAGTATATATATACTTTGCATTACCTGACACCTCACAAAGAAGAAGAATGGAAGAGGGGTCGGGTTATGCAGGTCACTACTGACTGTACCTATATCATACGCAGTCTTTGCTTGTTTCAAATTAATGTTTTAATTTCAAATAAATATTGCGTATTTTCTAGACACGTTTGCCTAATTAATTGAAAATAAGTTGTGAATTCTACTAAAACTTATCATATAATGCGGAAATTGTTTTTACTGAATTATAATATCCACTGTGGCAACACTGTCAAAGTACAAATGAGTAATATTGTGACATACTCTTTAATATTTTCATTTTTGTATAACTTTACATTGGCAATACTTAGAAATGACGGTTCGTTATTTCTGGGTGTGGTAAAAGTAATTTTAAATTGTAATTAAAAAGGAGCGTTGAGCCAATGGTCTTCGAGCTAAGAAGCAAGTTGGTTGTTACTGATAACTGTGTGAGAGTTATTTAAACTGAAGAACAGTTTTTTAATTTTAATAAAATCGAAAACTTTTATCAGTACCTGGTAACCCGTTTAGAAAGCTCTTTAGAAAGTACTTACCTAGCTAATTCATATCAACACAATTATTTCAATATCGATGACTTAAACCAACATTTCACCACAAAACAAGCAAAACTTTTTATTAATTTCAAGATCATGAGCCTTGTGGTTCCTAAAATAACCTCTATATTCCGTAGAACTAAGGTCCTTTTATCAAATAGATAGCTGTAATTGACTTCTAATTTCTGTCTGAATTCGGCAGTCGAATTCCTAGGATGGATCCAGTTAGCTAAGTGATTGACGGTTCATTAACTGTTGATCTTTGCTTTGCTGGCGCGAGCGGTATAAATAGGCTTGGCTCTGTCTGTGTACTTTTGAACTAATGTGCTGCTTAGTTAATTTAGCTTGGAAAGACTTGAATATACTGGAGAATTATACTGTCTACTAGACTAGCTAAAAATAAGGCGGTACCTAACAGAGGGGCATTTCTCGTATTTTTAAGAACGTTTGCATTAAAATCTGTCAAATACACTCCAAATTTATTTACCTACATTTTTGACAAGTTTTCGAGTCTCCTAAGGGACTTAAAGTAATATTAAATAGCCTATAACCTTTCTCAAGGATTAGGCTATGAAATGCAAAAATAATTTTCCAAATTCGACTGGTAATTTCAGAGACTAGCGCATTCAAATGAACAAAAAAGCTCTTTGGCTTTATTATTATCTAACATCTATAATAGTATGATGGATACTAATTCCATACATTTTTGTGGAAATGTCACTTGAAATGTATTAAAAAACAAGATGGCGGCGTTAGTTCCGGTTTTAGGCAGGCGCCAAAAGAACCTTACAACGCTCTATCTTTAATTTCAGAGGTATAGTCCGTTCAAAGTTATTTAACCTTTGATTTTGTATGCCTGTCCAAATCACAGTATTTAATCTTTATTCTCATTGTAATATGGTTGCTGTTGGGTTGCTGTCATTGACATGTCTGTCAAAAGGATTATGATCTTTATCTTCTTCACGATAAGGTTGCTGTTAAGTTGCTGCTGTCAAAGGTAAAATAACTGTGAACGGACTGTAATAGAAAACTCATTAGCTCTTTGACTTGAGAATCGACCCACTATATTAGCAGCAGAACCAAGCAGTACAATCTAAAACGATAGCACCCTAAAAAAAAACATAATCGAACCCATAGACAAAGATCTTAACACTAAAAAAAAGCAACAAAAAAGTGTGTCGTTTATAAAAAAACCTTAACAAAGCGGTCCACGATAGTTCTATTAAATCCAATGAGGGTGTTGATTTCAGGATATAGTGGGAGGGATTAGGATCCCTCCCTTTTACTCAGTAAACAGGGTTGATGTCGAACATTCATTTGTGTTAGTCGGTATTGGAAGGAAAGATTATATTGCCTAAACAACAGTGTAAGGTTTGATTGTATTTTGTTTTTAATGTAAATTGAGACACCTTTGTCTGTGATAGTGACGCATGCGGTTTGTGGTTTTCCTATAAGGTACACACGGCTACACGTCAAGCTATACATTTCCAGTTTTAGCTGAACTCGCATTGTATAGGTTTTTCGCACAATCAGAAGTCAGCGTATATTGGTTTTGTATGGCTTGATGTGTAGCCGTGCGTACCTATGTAAGGAGATACAGAAATTTATGCTTAGGCCCTAATCTTGTGTCTTCCAGGTTTTTAGAATGAAGTTCCCTATCGTGCGTTATATGTACCTACTTTGTACACTTGGCGAGTGAGATTTACATTTAAAAACGTGTAATAATATGTAACAAAATATACATGATTGTAATAAAAGTGTAACACTTTCTTTTATTTCTTTTTTTTAAGAAATTTCGGTTTAGCTCTCCTTCGCTAAATGTGAAACAGTGAAAAGAACTTCGTTCCAACCAGGTGACCAACGTCACGACTGTTTTTGATTAACTTGAGTAGTATTTTTTCAATCTTGCATGTATTTTAGTATGGATCTTCTTTATTTAGGAAAGCTCTTTGTGAACGAAACTCATCTGAAGAAGTAGGTACTCTCAGTATCACTTTTTTTGCCAAGCAGCATTACTGTAACGCCATTGTTGTCTTTAGATGATAGGTTAATGTACTGACACCCAAATGAAGATGTCAAGTTTTAGCTGGATAATAAGTACCTACGTGATTGTTGCTTAACTTCAGGAAGACCAATTGCAATAAAACGTTAACCATAATAATAAATTTGCAATACTCTCAGACAGTACCTACAAGTCCCGACATCCGTCCTTCCATCCTCGCCGTCGAGGCCCGTCGCGACGCCTCTCGAAAAAAACTGCCTTTATCCGGCTTTCGATACGTTCTATCTGGAATGTCTTTCATCTGATTTGGGTCTTCAATTAAATCTTCTTCAAAAAAATTAAAGTTCCTCTAGCATTTCTGTAGAAATGCTAGAGGAACGTTAGTTAAGTCTTAAGTTATTTACTGGCAATAATTTTAATCTCAACTGTCTCTCAGTGTTTATGTTCCTGATTATATACAAATGTATATAACTAGCTACGCGAGGGGTCCGTGGCTAAATAATAACAGCCGCACAGGTCGATCGATCAGGTTAAGCTACGCTTGCCGCGGTTGGTCTGTGGATGGGTGACCATCTTAACATACCGTGCCCCCCCGTGCCTCGGAAAGCACGTTAAGCCGTTGGTCCCGGCTGTCATTCGTGGATCTTTGACAGTCGTTACGGGTAGTCAGCAGCCCGAAAGTCTGACAACCAGTCTTACCAAGGGGTATTGTATTACCCAGTAACTGGGTTGTGGAGGTCAGATAGGCAGTCGCTCCATGTAAAATACTGGTATTCAGCTGCATCCGGTTAGACTGGAAGCCGACCCCAACATAGTTGGGAAAAGGCTAGGCAGATGATGATATAACTAGCTACGCCCCGTGTTTTCACCCACATAAAGCCTCGATCCCGTGGGAATATCGGGATAAAACGTATTCTATTTCCTAATCCAGGTCACGGTCTACCCATGTGCCAAATTTCAATCAAATCCGTTCAGCTGTTTTAGCGTGAAAACGTAACAAACACACATACAAAAATCAAATATCTCCCACAATAAGATAATGATATTTACTTGTTACAAAGAAATCTATCCCTATCCAAAATTATCCTTTTCAAAGATAAGGAAAATCCTGTGTTATTACCAACTATTGGCCAAAGAAAAACGTCTAATATATACAAAAAACACTATCCTTATATTGATCCCACAAACTGTCACCGCACACAGTGTGCACTGGGGCTTAAACATCCCAAGTGAACGTAAATAGTGACAGCTTGCTAGTATCTCGTTTTCGAGCACCGCAAATATCCGGGTTGCTCTATAAGCCTTCTGGGCCCGCGTGGAATGAATATCAATTGCAATGTGCCACTTTGAACTGTTAACGCCTTAACTATTTCCTACTTACATTATGTTATCAGTTAGGTTAGGTTATAAGGAATAAAATCACACACTAAAACGCGCCAATCAGTGCGACAATTCTAGTAACTAATAAAGATCAAATTCATTTGTATGAAACTGACAAGGGTCAAGAACGAATTCTCTCGTCGGCGGTTACTCCATCTTTGGTCTCCCAGTATTCACATCGCCATCCACATTCAAAAGCTGTAATGAAACTTTTTTTTCTAGAATATTTTCGCTAATATTACAATTTGGTCGACAATGACGCCATCTGTAGCTTAGTAGCATGAACCATAAATCGTAGGGTCGTAGTGTACTGTATAAGCACCTACTCAATAATATCGGATCAACGATAAGTACCTAATATGTGTTCCAACACTTCCAACTAGGGTTGTCAAACGTATCGGATTAGGAGGTACGCACGGCGTCAAATCAAGCTAAACTATTCCAGTATAAGCTGACTTATTATTGTACGAAAAGCCAAAACAATGCGAGGTCTGCTAAAATTGGAAATGTACAGTTCAAACCCATACAGGCACTTACTTTGTGTAAATTATTTCATCACCACTGCTATCAAAACGGTGAAAGAAAACATCGTGAGGAAACCGGCATGTCCTGGAACCAAAAAGTTAAAGACATGTAACCAGCCCGCTCTGAGCCCGCGTGGTAGATTACAGCCCACTCCCTCTAACAGAGAGGAGGTTTGTGTTCCAGCTGTAGGATTATATAAAGTGATGGTTGATTATGCTCTGTATAGAGCACGGCTTTTAGTTAATCGCTCCGAGCTGGCGCGTACCACATGTGATACGATACAATAAACTATCTTTTGTGGCCTTTTCATATTTTCTTTCATAGTTAGGCTTTTACCTTTTACAGTACCTTCTTGGAAGTAAGAGCTAAAGCCCATCAAAGTAGATAACAAAACTACTAATGTATCTTCAATAAACATACACATTTTTATTTTATGTTAAGATGAACTTTGATCTCCTGACAGGAGTACTTTTCCATTATTGCCAGTAACATTCAATGGCTTATTATTTGTTTTACAAGGTGGTAGCTTCAAGATTTTCCGTATTCATATCGTAACGACTGTACAGCAAAAGGTTAGGCAGATGTGTATGGTACTGTAAAGGTTATCTTCTAAAGTCGACTTTATGTAGCAGGCTGGCAATAAATTAACTCTGGTTGCATTCGAACAGTCAAGCGAGTTTAGAATGAGCTGTCAAATATTTGTATTAGGTTTTTGGTTTGGAAGAAAACAGTGTGGATATAATAGAATAAACGTAAGGAAATCATAACGTTACTTGATTTCTTATAAATAATCACACCCACATTTCAACATTTATGTTCTTAGTTCCATGAACTGGAGAGTGACCCAGTTGCCATCAATAACGGTCACAAATTCAAACGGACCAGTTTCTGAAACGAAAATTATCGCAAAATTAATGTGACAATGACAAATTGCCAAGCTCGCGTAAACCTCTGCGATTGGCTGTTGATAACTCATTTAACCAATCGCAGCAGTTTACGGGCACTTGACAATAACGAAAAACAGAGGGACAATTCTCGTAATTTTAAGAACGTTCACAGTCTGATCCCAGTCTCAATCTGTCAAAAATATCTCTAAAATTTCCCTAAATTTTGACAAGTTTTTGACATTTGTTTTTTTTAGAGAGTTTGTTTGAGATGAGACTGTGACTAAATTTTAAACGTTTTAAATTACGAGAATTGGCCTTCTGGTCCTATGGCCGAGAAGTCCAAAACACTTTGACTGACCGAGTTTTTGTTATTTGATAAAGTAAATACAGGGTCAAATTAAATTAGTTAGCGAAACTCTGTAGACGTGATGGTTATTGATATCAAAACACAATAAAATAAAATAAAACAGATTTTCTCAACTCATACTTCAATAAACAACATTATCAGCGTTCGAAAATCCCCAAAAAAAACATTCAATATTTTATTTTTATTTAATCGTGTTAAGATACCCGTCACGTCTTTAGAGTTTCGCTAGCTAATTTAATTTGACCCTGTATACATAAATAAACCAAAGACCCCACGCTCAGCACGAGACACTCATAAATATTTTTATTACTAAGTTTGAAGTAGGTAACCATGGCAACGCAATAACTAGTTTCTGGAGAATAAAAACTTACATAAATGAATTTCAAACTTATATTAGCTTGCAGAAAGTTGAGAATTGCGTTGAAACTATGTAGGTACTATAAGAACAAAACGAAATTTGCAGACTTTTTAATAATTTTTTATCTTACTTTTTAGACTATTTCGAGATAGAGGGGCTCGTGGCTAAGTAATAGCAGCTAAATAATAGATCGATCGATCAGGTTAAACTACGCTTGCCGCGGTTGGTCCGTGGATGGGTGATCATCTTTAGTTATCAAGAGCCCTCCGTGCTTCGGAAAACACGTTAAGCCGTTGCTCCGGCTGCCCTTCGTAGATCTTTGACAGTAGTTATGGGTCGTCAGAAGCCCGAAATTCTGACAGTCAGTCAACAAGGGGTATCGTATTACCCAGTAACTGGGTTGTGCAGGTCAGATAGGCAGTCGCTCCATGTAAAATACTAGTATGTGGGAGGTATGGCAGAATAATAGACACAAATAGGTTCGTTATTATATTTTTCAGTAAGTGACACAGTAATATTTCATATCACAACAATAATAAATAGCATAATAGAATTTTAAAAATAATAACACATTAAAAAAAACAGTACAACATAAAAATATAAATTCAACATTGCAACATTATTAAGAAACATACCTGACAGTTCAGAGCACCGTTGTGCCGTGTCCGCTATCGAACAACTTCTGATCCATCGAGAGACAGTGCGCCCCTTTTATAGCGAGATTCACTCGTATAGTGGGGGAACAAGTAGTCGGTTATAAATGTTACAATACCCTCATATACCAGAAAAATATTATTAAACAATTCTTAAAAATCATTAAATAATTTCTCTCTCACACGGCCATACTGACGAGCAGCCTTGATGGCTCGCGAACAAAATTCGTAAAATGATTTATATGAGTGCTTTCAGTTTCAAATTATAACTTAATAATTAATTAATGATAATTTCTTATAATTAGTTAAATCACACGATTCGTAAGTTATCAAATAGTTACCAACGGTCAAATCACATGACCCAATCACTTATAGTGGCTGTTAAATTACATGGCCAAATCACATGACCACCAAAGCCAAATCACATGGCATCATGATTCTGTATCTGCCAAATCACATGGCTATTGTCAAATCGCATGACAACCAGATACATGCCAAATCACATGGCTATTGTCAAATCTCATGACAACCAGACATATGCCAAATCACATGGCTATTGTCAAATCTCATAACAACCAGACATATGCCAAATCACATGGCTATTGGTGAGATTGTCAAGCATAACCATAATCGTTGGCCAGACGCTTAGAGATATACAGGACAATCTTTAGAATTGCATATGCATAATATAATAAACATAAAAGTTGTAGTTTTCATTAAAATATTTATGAATTATTTTCATAATATTAATCAGAAATGTCTAAAGAATCTGTCAACTCACAGCCCATGTCAGGAGTGACAATTCGCAAATTATCATGAGAGACATACAAATCATTGCCAGTTCTATTAACTCGAACTGTATATCTATCGTTATCATTTACTTGAGTAATGACGCATGGACCTTTAAATTTACTGTCAAGTTTGTTAATTACTCGCGGATTTTGTTTTACCAGTACTATATCACCGACTTTAAAAGGTATAATTTTAGCTTTAGTTTTATCATAATCCGCTTTTCGAGATTGAGCTAGCTCGTCCATTCTGAGTTTTGACTCTTGACGGCACATGTCGAGATCCATACGTTCAACATCATTTAGCAAAGCTGATATAGCAGGAGGTGACTGATCGCAGCCCATCAGAAGTTGGAAAGGTGTATGACCAGTACTTTTACTAAAGGTGCTATTGATAGCCAACTGTACTTCGCCAACAGCATCTTTCCAACTTTTTTTTTGTTGTATTTTCAACAATAGTAAAACAGTTTGTCAGAACCTTCATAATCCGCTCGACCTGGCCATTTGCACGACTTACACCACTAGCAATAAAATGCAATTCTATAGACCAATTTTCACAGAAACTTGTAAATTCTTTGCCGGTGTAGGAAGCAGCCTGGTCACAAACTATACGTTTAGGGGTACCAAAAGTATAAATTAATTGTTTTAATGCATTTACTGTAGCTACTGCAGATAAATTAGTAACGGGTTTTAAGTAGCAGAATTTTGTAAATGCATCTATAAAGACAACTGCGTATTGTTTGGTAGGTTTATTGCCACTTAGTTTGCCCGTTGTGTCCATATGTACTGTATGAAAAGGCGTAGGGGGCTTATCTATAGGGTGTAATGTAATTTGTCGTGAACCAGATTGACTTTTATTTATTTTGCAAGTCAGACAACTGTCAACGTATTTACGAGTATACTTAGACATATTTGGAAACCAAAATTGTTCTCTTATTTTGTCGAGGGTTTTTTCCCAACCAAAGTGTTTAAGTGCATCGTGATAAATTTGTATAATATGCCACCTATAACTTTTTGGAACATATAGACGTTTCTTAACGTTATTATTAATAGAAATAATACGATACAATAATCCATTTTGAATTTCATAAGTAGAAGCAATATTTTTGTCGATAGTCCCTTGCTTAATTGATTCGATTATATTTTTGGTTTCTAAATCATTATTTTGTTCTACTTCTAACCATTCACTATAATTTTGAATATTATTTATGTTGACAGTTGATGGATTGCGGCTTAGGTAATCAACATGGGGAATACGTTCTCCCTTTCGATACTCGATGCTAAAATCAAAAGATTGTAGGTAAGCCCACCACCTATGAACCCTAGGAAGCAATTCTTTTTTATTACGCGAGGCTTTTAGAGAGTTACAATCAGTAATGACTTTAAATGGCCTGCCAAGTAAATAATGACGAAAATGTTTAATAGATCTAACCACTGCCAGAGTTTCCAACTCATAAGAGTGGTAACGACTTTCGGTCTCAGTGGTGCGCATGCTAAAATACTCCACTACTTTTAATTGATCATGTTTTTGAAAAAGAATTCCCGCTAGACCTGCGGAACTGGCATCCGTGTGAAGCTCAACAGGCTTAGCAGGATCGAACAAAGTTAGAACTGGTTCAGAGGCAAGGTACTCAAGGATTTTATCTCTAGCAGTTTCCTGCTCCGATGTCCAGTTCCATTTGACATTATTACGTGTAAGATTATACAAGGGAATCATGATAATAGAAAAATTTGGAATAAACTTTCGAAAATAACTTGCTAATCCACAAAATTGTCTCACTTGTTTTACAGTTGTAGGAATGGGAGCATTTAGAAGAGCGGAAACTTTACCCTGGCTTGGTTTTACTTGGCCGTTGGAAACAACTCTTCCCAAGTATTCAATCTCAGTTTTTAAGAACTTACATTTTTTCACATTAATGGAAAATCCTGTTTTCTGCAAAGCTTTAAGAACTAACTTCAAATATTCTATACCTTGATCAGCTGTTTCTGAATAGATTACTACATCATCAATGTAAATTAATACGAATTCATCTAAGAACTGCTTAAGGGCTGTGTTGATGGCTCTTTGAAACACAGAAGGTGCGTTACATAACCCAAATGGCATTCTTAGGTATTCATATTGGCCATCAGGGGTGACAAAAACAGTTTTTTCTATGGAATTATCTGCTATAGGAATCTGATGAAAACCAGCAGTCATATCTAAAATTGTAAAATATTTAGCCCGCGATAATTTACTAATATGATCATCAATAATGGGAAGCGGAAAATGATCACGAACGGTGTTGCTATTCAATTCCCTGTAGTCGACACACATTCGGTCACTACCATCCTTTTTTCGAACTAGTAATATTGGACTTGCGAATGGGGAATTACTATCACGAATTATATTGTTATCCTTTAAATCCTTAATAATGTTTTTAACTTGTTCACGCTCAGTAGGAGCTAATCGATAAGGTCGTCGTTGAACTATTTTATCCGGATTTTTTAATCGAATATTCAATTCACCAGTAGTTACTTGAGAAACCGCATTGCCGAAAGTAAACATTTTAGAATGTGATCGCAATAAGTTGGATAGCAGTATCTTATGCTCAGAAATTATTTCGGGATTTATATCAACTCCGTCAAGATCAAAATCTTTTTTAAAACAGTTTACACTGTAAGAGTTGCGGTAGACTTTAGCGGAATTCCTTGAGAAAGTTACCTGAATTCCAGGTATTTCAAATAAATTTTGACCAAGTAATACGTCATACTGAATGTACCTATCAGGAACCAGAATAAAATCTAATTCAACGTTTATGCCATCAACACAGACCATACACAGCTTTTTACGCGATGAACGGAAAGCATTGTCTCCAACACCTCTCAGAAGAATGGTTTCATAAGTTATTTTACCTCTAATTGAATCACCAATACTTTCGCGCATTAGAGAGCATTCCGCACCACTGTCTATCAAGCAGGAATAATCGTGATTATCAATTTGAATAGTGTGTAATTGTTTGTTACTTAAAACCAAGCTATTCACGTGAGAGGCCTTTTCATCCTTAGTTTTCTTATTTAAGCGGTGAAAACAGTTTTCACTGGAATGCCCCTTTTTATTACAAAAAGTGCACGACGTTACAGGGGGTTTCGAACTAGATTCTACTGGTTTTGAACTGTTAGAATTAATAGTAGAAGCTGAATCTTTACTAGGGTTGCGATTAGTACCCGAACGACAGTCTCTTTGGATATGACCTACTTTATGGCATTTGTGACATCGTTTGGACGAAGTATCTGGAGTAGATACGTTTTTAGAACGCTTAGATGGGATATTGTGATCAGACTCTCTGACAGGCCTTTTTCGCTTATACGAATTTAGACTCTGAATTAACTGTGGCAAATTTTTCGGTGTAAGGCGTAGCAAATCAGAACGAATACGAAAGTCCGACATACCTGAAATAACTGCTTCGACGAGGCGTTGTTCAGTCATCTCCACACCAATCGCCTTCTTTGCCAACTCCCATTTTCGGGTTGCGTACTCAGCAAGACTACCGGCCTGCTCACTGGTATAGTCCATAAACTGCGTTAGATCGTCGTAGTAACGAGCTTCATCTGCAAAAGTTTCAATAAGACCCGTTTTGAGATCTGGCCAGCTACTAAGACTGGAATAATTACGACGCGCCCATTCAGCGGCACGCCCGCGCAAGTTCTTCCTAGACAAGTTCAGAATTTCTCTATCAGTCAGTTCATACTCAATTTTAAGTTCTTCGACGTTTCGGCACCAAACTTGTATAGTATCGGTACGATCGTCAGGGTCAAAAATTGGTACATAGATATGCTCAAGACTGCGCATCCGTGGAGTAGGTCGCACATTTGGTGGATTAAAGGCTTTTGCAGTCGTATGAATTAATTGTGACATCATTTCTTGCATCATATTTTGCATAACTTTAATAGGTACAAAATCTACTGCCCGTGAATCACTGCTGCTATTGGCAGCTATTGAACCGCCGAGAGGTGCATCGCCATCATCTGGGGATGCCATAGCCCTATTGGTTGCACTTGGAGCTGCGCAACCCGCTGTTCTTTGTCCCAAGATTGGCGATTGATGATCGGGTGTACGACTTTCGTGACATCCTTGCGTTGTTTCTGCAGTATCCTGCAGGAGCCCGGTCTCGACAGCCGCAGACCTATTCATTTTCCTGAAATCAAACATTTGTAGGCGTAGTTTTTTGTTATCAATCCCACTTCTGATGTGGGAGGTATGGCAGAATAATAGACACAAATAGGTTCGTTATTATATTTTTCAGTAAGTGACACAGTAATATTTCATATCACAACAATAATAAAAAGCATAATAGAATTTTAAAAATAATAACACATTAAAAAAAACAGTACAACATAAAAATATAAATTCAACATTGCAACATTATTAAGAAACATACCTGACAGTTCAGAGCACCGTTGTGCCGTGTCCGCTATCGAACAACTTCTGATCCATCGAGAGACAGTGCGCCCCTTTTATAGAGAGATTCACTCGTATAGTGGGGGAACAAGTAGTCGGTTATAAATGTTACAATACCCTCATATACCAGAAAAATATTATTAAACAATTCTTAAAAATCATTAAATAATTTCTCTCTCACAAGTATGCAGCTGCATCCGGTTAGACTGGAAGCCGACCCCAACATAGTTGGAAAATGCTAGGCAGATGATGACTTTTTTAATCATTTCGATATTGTTTTGTGGTCAAAGAGACAATATTCATTAGTCAAAAGAATTTAAGAGATTTTTGCTACTCGTATTATTGAGTTTGTATAGTTTCATAGTAAGTTGCCTTTGCAAAAGAAACTAAATCAAAACAACACTCTAAAATTAACTCTAAATATGAATGCTTGCAGCTATGGCATCGTCCTATTTAAGTAACAGAAATAAACGTGTCATCATCAATAAAAAAAAAAAAAAATATTTACATAGGTAATATCTTACTCATCGGAATGTAGACATAATAAATATGGCGTTCCACAAGGAAGCGTTCTGGGCCCAATATTAAGCCTCATTTGCATTAATGACATAATAAAAAATAACTAATCATAAGTGCATACAATAAAACCATACAGACGATATGGGTATTGATATTTAAGCACGAAAAACTAAAAGAAAACAGAGTTTATAACCTCATACTTCAATAGTAGGTACACCCTTACAACAGCGGTCGTTGACCCAAAAAAAAATCAAATCTTTTTAATTTATAGTGTACGTCTACAGAGTTTCGCTAGCTTATTTTATTTGACCCTGTATGTATTCGCCACTCATTTACCGATTTTTTTTCCATGAACTAGAAACAAGTACGGTCAGTATATATACTTTGCATTACCTGACAGCTCACAAAGAAGAAGAATGGAAGAGGGGTCCGGTTATGCATGTCACTACTGACTGTACCTATATCATACGCAGTGTTCGCTTGTTTCAAATTAGTGTTTTAATTTCAAATAAATATTGCGTATTTTCTAGATACGTTTGCCTAATTAATTGAAAATAAGTTGTGAATTCTACTAAAACTTATCATATAATGCGGAAGTTGTTTTTACTGAATTATAATATCCACTGTGGCAACACTGTCAAAGTACAAATGAGTAATATTGTGACATACTCTTTAATATTTTCATTTTTGTATAACTTTACATTGGCAATACTTAGAAATGACGGTTCGTTATTTCTGGGTGTGGTAAAAGTAATTTTAAATTGTAATTAAAAAGGAGCGTTGAACCAATGGTCTTCGAGCTAAGAAGCAAGTTGGTTGTTACTGATAACTGTGTGAGAGTTATTTAAACTGAAGAACAGTTTTTTAATTTTAATAAAATCGAAAACTTTTATCAGTACCTGGTAACCCGTTTAGAAAGCTCTTTAGAAAGTACTTACCTAGCTAATTCATATCAACACAATTATTTCAATATCGATGACTTAAACCAACATTTCACCACAAAACAAGCAAAACTTTTTATTAATTCCAAGATAATGAGCCTTGTGGTTCCTAAAATAACCTCTATATTCCGTAGAACTAAGGTCCTTTTATCAAATAGATAGCTGTAATTGACTTCTAATTTCTGTCTGAATTCGGCAGTCGAATTCCTAGGATGGATCCAGTTAGCTAAGTGATTGACGGTTCATTAACTGTTGATCTTTGCTTTGCTGGCGCGAGCGGTATAAATAGGCTTGGCTCTGTCTGTGTACTTTTTAACGAATGTGCTGCTTAGTTAATTTAGCTTGGAAAGACTTGAATATACTGGAGAATTATACTGTCTACTAGACTAGCTAAAAATAAGGCAAACCTAACAGAAGGGCATTTCTCGTATTTTTAAGAACGTTTGCATTAAAATCTGTCAAATACACTCCAAATTTATTTACCTACATTTTTGACAAGTTTTCGAGTCTCCTAAGGGACTTAGAGTAATATTAAATAGCCTATAACCTTTCTCAAGGATTAGGCTATGAAATGCAAAAATAATTTTCCAAATTCGACTGGTAATTTCAGAGACTAGCGCATTCAAATGAACAAAAAAGCTCTTTGGCTTTATTATTATCTAACATCTATAATAGTATGATGGATACTAATTCCATACATTTTTGTGGAAATGTCACTTGAAATGTATTAAAAAACAAGATGGCGGCGTTAGTTCCCGTTTTAGGCAGGCGCCAAAAGAACCTTACAACGCTATATCTTTAATTTCAGAGGTATAGTCCGTTCAAAGTTATTTAACCTTTGATTTTGTATGCCTGTCCAAATCACAGTATTTAATCTTTATTCTCATTGTAATATGGTTGCTGTTGGGTTGCTGTCATTGACATGTCTGTCAAAAGGATTATGATCTTTATCTTCTTCACGATAAGGTTGCTGTTAAGTTGCTGCTGTCAAAGGTAAAATAACTGTGAACGGACTGTAATAGAAAACTCATTAGCTCTTTGACTTGAGAATCGACCCACTATATTAGCAGCAGAACCAAGCAGTACAGTCTAAAACGATAGCACCCTAAAAAAAAACATAATCGAACCCATAGACAAAGATCTTAACACTAAAAAAAAGCAACAAAAAAGTGTGTCGTTTATAAAAAAACCTTAACAAAGCGGTCCACGTAGTTCTATTAAATCCAATGAGGGTGTTGATTTCAGGATATAGTGGGAGGGATTAGGATCCCTCCCTTTTACTCAGTAAACAGGGTTGATGTCGAACATTCATTTGTGTTAGTCGGTATTGGAAGGAAAGATTATATTGCCTAAACAACAGTGTAAGGTTTGATTGTGTTTTGTTTTTAATGTAAATTGAGACACCTTTGTCTGTGATAGTGACACATGCGGTTTGTGGTTTTCCTATAAGGTACACACGGCTACACGTCAAGCTATACATTTCCAGTTTTAGCTGAACTCGCATTGTATAGGTTTTTCGCACAATCAGAAGTCAGCGTATATTGGTTTTGTATGGCTTGATGTGTAGCCGTGCGTACCTATGTAAGGAGATACAGAAATTTATGCTTAGGCCCTAATCTTGTGTCTTCCAGGTTTTTAGAATGAAGTTCCCTATCGCGCGTTAAATGTACCTACTTTGTACACTTGGCGAGTGAGATTTACATTTAAAAACGTGTAATAATATGTAACAAAATATACATGATTGTAATAAAAGTGTAACACTTTCTTTTATTTCTTTTTTTTTAAGAAATTTCGGTTTAGCTCTCCTTCGCTAAATGTGAAACAGTGAAAAGAACTTCGTTCCAACCAGGTGACCAACGTCACGACTGTTTTTGAGTAACTTGAGTAGTATTTTTTCAATCTTGCATGTATTTTAGTATGGATCTTCTTTATTTAGGAAAGCTCTTTGTGAACGAAACTCATCTGAAGAAGTAGGTACTCTCAGTATCACTTTTTTTGCCAAGCAGCATTACTGTAACGCCATTGTTGTCTTTAGATGATAGGTTAATGTACTGACACCCAAATGAAGATGTCAAGTTTTAGCTGGATAATAAGTACCTACGTGATCGTTGTTTAACTTCAGGAAGACCAATTGCAATAAAACGTTAACCATAATAATAAATTTGCAATACTCTCAGACAGTACCTACAAGTCCCGACATCCGTCCTTCCATCCTCGCCGTCGAGGCCCGTCGCGACGCCCTGCACCATGTCCGCCCCGACCCTCGCTCGAGCCAGCCCGCGCCGCTGAGCCTGTAGTTTTAAATTCGCCCCTAATGAATACCGATCCAGCCTGTCCCTTGCTGTCCTCTTCCAGCGACGCCCTAATCCGAGGTCCGAACCCCGTGGGGGGGTGACCTTAGTGTAGTCGCTTAGCTTTTAAGTTTTATATTAGCACTCTTCATGTCTTAATTAAGGCATCCAAAGGAAAGTTCGGTTAAGCAGTAGCCATCCTCATAGGATGAACTACGAGAAGCCATTTATAAAAAATTTAAAAAAATTGCAAGACCTTGGCAATATGCAGTACCTTAATAAGATACAAGCTATTTATCCTGCTTTTCGTCGGCCTATACAAAGATGGCTTTAGTCAGTAATTACCGAAGAAATATGGCCAAAGTTTTATGGGCAATAAATTGTCTTGTTATGTACGCAATGTGTACCGGATATTGCCTCGATATTCGAACAAACCAGATAAATAAAGGAAATGGAGATTGTATCAAGAATCTTCTAATTTATTGGTTGGGAAATTTATCTAATAGTCACATTTCACTATTTATTTAATTCTGTTCGGGAAACTTACAGCTAATTAACAGTGCTCTTAAACAATAACCCCCTTACTAATAAACGTATTATATCAGATTAATAGTTACACACCGATTTCTCTCTTTCAGTCGTCAGTAATTTGACTTTCGAAAGAAGAAGACAGAGCGTTGTGTAACTATACAGACGCTATACAACGTTTATTAGTAAGGGAGTATGCATCTGAAGGCCATTTACAAGGTTCCACTGATAAACACTTGAAACAAAAAGACAACAAAAGAGGTCGGTACAAAATACCTATAACATAAATTAGGAAACAAAATAACACGATCGATTAATAGGTATAAACTAAAAATCGGAACTAGCTTTTACTTTCGGCTTAGTCCGCGTGGTTGTCGGAAATTATCCCACGGGCACGAAGGTATACTACCGGTATTAAAAGTACCGTGTCTGTTATTCTAGGTTATAAACTATGTTTATATTTTCGGCATCAGACTCCTCTCCACACCCCGTAGCAATTTTTTTTTTTTTTTTTCAAAAACATTCAATTTACAGTTTTGACTTCGTTACTAACATGAGCCTTAATGGCTTACAAATTCAATACATGTTAGTAACGAAGTCAAAACTGTAAATTGAATGTTTTTGAAAAAAAAAAAAAATTGCTACGGGGTGTGGAGAGGAGTCTGATGCCGAAAATATAAACATAGTTTATAACCTAGAATAACAGACACGGTACTTTTAATACCGGTAGTATACCTTCGTGCCCGTGGGATAATTTCCGACAACCACGCGGACTAAGCCGAAAGTAAAAGCTAGTTCCGATTTTTAGTTTATACCTATTAATCGATCGTGTTATTTTGTTTCCTAATTTATGTTATAGGTATTTTGTACCGACCTCTTTTGTTGTCTTTTTGTTTCAAGTGTTTATCAGTGGAACCTTGTAAATGGCCTTCAGATGCATACTCCCTTACTAATAAACGTTGTATAGCGTCTGTATAGTTACACAACGCTCTGTCTTCTTCTTTCGAAAGTCAAATTACTGACGACTGAAAGAGAGAAATCGGTGTGTAACTATTAATCTGATATAATACGTTTATTAGTAAGGGGGTTATTGTTTAAGAGCACTGTTAATTAGCTGTAAGTTTCCCGAACAGAATTAAATAAATAGTGAAATGTGACTATTAGATAAATTTCCCAACCAATAAATTAGAAGATTCTTGATACAATCTCCATTTCCTTTATTTATCTGGTTTGTTCGAATATCGAGGCAATATCCGGTACACATTGCGTACATAACAAGACAATTTATTGCCCATAAAACTTTGGCCATATTTCTTCGGTAATTACTGACTAAAGCCATCTTTGTATAGGCCGACGAAAAGCAGGATAAATAGCTTGTATCTTATTAAGGTACTGCATATTGCCAAGGTCTTGCAATTTTTTTAAATTTTTTATAAATGGCTTCTCGTAGTTCATCCTATGAGGATGGCTACTGCTTAACCGAACTTTCCTTTGGATGCCTTAATTAAGACATGAAGAGTGCTAATATAAAACTTAAAAGCTAAGCGACTACACTAAGGTCACCCCCCCACGGGGTTCGGACCTCGGATTAGGGCGTCGCTGGAAGAGGACAGCAAGGGACAGGCTGGATCGGTATTCATTAGGGGCGAATTTAAAACTACAGGCTCAGCGGCGCGGGCTGGCTCGAGCGAGGGTCGGGGCGGACATGGTGCAGGGCGTCGCGACGGGCCTCGACGGCGAGGATGGAAGGACGGATGTCGGGACTTGTAGGTACTGTCTGAGAGTATTGCAAATTTATTATTATGGTTAACGTTTTATTGCAATTGGTCTTCCTGAAGTTAAGCAACGATCACGTAGGTACTTATTATCCAGCTAAAACTTGACATCTTCATTTGGGTGTCAGTACATTAACCTATCATCTAAAGACAACAATGGCGTTACAGTAATGCTGCTTGGCAAAAAAAGTGATACTGAGAGTACCTACTTCTTCAGATGAGTTTCGTTCACAAAGAGCTTTCCTAAATAAAGAAGATCCATACTAAAATACATGCAAGATTGAAAAAATACTACTCAAGTTACTCAAAAACAGTCGTGACGTTGGTCACCTGGTTGGAACGAAGTTCTTTTCACTGTTTCACATTTAGCGAAGGAGAGCTAAACCGAAATTTCTTAAAAAAAAAGAAATAAAAGAAAGTGTTACACTTTTATTACAATCATGTATATTTTGTTACATATTATTACACGTTTTTAAATGTAAATCTCACTCGCCAAGTGTACAAAGTAGGTACATTTAACGCGCGATAGGGAACTTCATTCTAAAAACCTGGAAGACACAAGATTAGGGCCTAAGCATAAATTTCTGTATCTCCTTACATAGGTACGCACGGCTACACATCAAGCCATACAAAACCAATATACGCTGACTTCTGATTGTGCGAAAAACCTATACAATGCGAGTTCAGCTAAAACTGGAAATGTATAGCTTGACGTGTAGCCGTGTGTACCTTATAGGAAAACCACAAACCGCATGTGTCACTATCACAGACAAAGGTGTCTCAATTTACATTAAAAACAAAACACAATCAAACCTTACACTGTTGTTTAGGCAATATAATCTTTCCTTCCAATACCGACTAACACAAATGAATGTTCGACATCAACCCTGTTTACTGAGTAAAAGGGAGGGATCCTAATCCCTCCCACTATATCCTGAAATCAACACCCTCATTGGATTTAATAGAACTACGTGGACCGCTTTGTTAAGGTTTTTTTATAAACGACACACTTTTTTGTTGCTTTTTTTTAGTGTTAAGATCTTTGTCTATGGGTTCGATTATGTTTTTTTTTAGGGTGCTATCGTTTTAGACTGTACTGCTTGCTAATTCTGTTCGGGAAACTTACAGCTAATTAACAGTGCTCTTAAACAATAACCCCCTTACTAATAAACGTATTATATCAGATTAATAGTTACACACCGATTTCTCTCTTTCAGTCGTCAGTAATTTGACTTTCGAAAGAAGAAGACAGAGCGTTGTGTAACTATACAGACGCTATACAACGTTTATTAGTAAGGGAGTATGCATCTGAAGGCCATTTACAAGGTTCCACTGATAAACACTTGAAACAAAAAGACAACAAAAGAGGTCGGTACAAAATACCTATAACATAAATTAGGAAACAAAATAACACGATCGATTAATAGGTATAAACTAAAAATCGGAACTAGCTTTTACTTTCGGCTTAGTCCGCGTGGTTGTCGGAAATTATCCCACGGGCACGAAGGTATACTACCGGTATTAAAAGTACCGTGTCTGTTATTCTAGGTTATAAACTATGTTTATATTTTCGGCATCAGACTCCTCTCCACACCCCGTAGCAATTTTTTTTTTTTTTCAAAAACATTCAATTTACAGTTTTGACTTCGTTACTAACATGTATTGAATTTGTAAGCCTTAATGGCTTACAAATTCAATACATGTTAGTATTGTTTATCTTCTAATATTGCCTTTTATTGTACAGTTAGTTCTTATATTTTTAACCGACTTCCAAAAAGGAGGAGGTTATTAACCGACTTCCAAAAAGGAGGAGGTTATATGTTCGACTTTATGTATGTTTTTTTTTTTTTTGTATGTTCACCGATTTCTCCGTCATTTGTGGATCGATTTCGAAAATTATTTTTTTGTTTGAAAGGGTATACTCCCAAGGTGGTCCCATTGTCAGCAAGTTGGAATCTGATGAGAGGATCCCATGGAAATCGAGGGAAACCCTCAACTTTTTTTGGCAAACCTATAGCGATTTGGATATTTTTTAGAGTAACTTGAAGGGTATACTCCCAAGGTGGTCCCATTGTCAGCAAGTTGGAATCTGATGAGAGGATCCCATGGAAATCGAGGGAAACCCTCAAATTTTATTGGCAAACCTATAGCGATTTGGATATTTTTTAGAGTAACTTGAGCATTTGCTCTCGGAAATCATCATTTGGTAAAGTGGAGCTGATGATGAAGACTACAGACGGCCATCGGAACTAATCAATGATAAATATTTCACGGGTTGCGATTCGATTACTTTAATATGGTTGCTAAGCAATTTATGCTCGTCACAATGCGTGTGGTGGTGGAGTGGAGTTCTTCAGGTTCTTACCAGGAGAACTCCTCAAAAATTAACGTCCCAGCATCGGGAAAAGCAATATTTTGTAAAAGGTGATGAGCAGTTGACGTTAGGCTATTGGAACTTAGATAAATTACAAACTCTCTCACTAAAAAGTGAAAAATAAAAACATTTTTACAAAAAAAAACAACCGACTTCCAAAAAAAACTACAAAGTGATAAATAACTTTTATTTCGGAAGTCGGTGTCAATAAACGAAAATGCAGAACCAACGACACCGACTTCCGAAATAAAAGTTATTTATCACTTTGTAGTTTTTTTTGAAAGTCGGTTGTTTTTTTTTGTAAAAATGTTTTTTCATAAAGATACAGACAATCATTTCTAGAACATAAACCTACAAACTTAATGGTCATTCGTCTTAAAGCTTGAAAATAACACGAGCAAAAAGAAAAATAGGAAATTAGTCTAGCAGATTCTTGGCAAGCAACATCCTAATTGAAATAATATTTTAAATATCAAAATAGGTTCAAACACGAGCTGAGAAATATAAATTCAATCATCGAATCACAAAAACTTTTAGCTTTTCCACCCGAATATATTTTTACTATTTTAAATTGACCTGAAATTGCAACAAAATGAAGCAAAAGCCATACCAAAAGCGTTTCAGGCCTGTTTGAAAATTCTGCAGAAAAAATTGCAATATGTATGAAAAAAACATTTCGTCGATAAATAATTCTTCACGTGTAGGTATCGTCATATTCATACGGAAAATTTTTTAATGCAGTCATCTGACAGACAGCTTGGAAATACAGCGTCAATGTACAAAATTATTATATTTTCATGAAATTACTTAACCGACAAAATGGCGGGTTTATTAATATTTAAAGTGTAATTTATCAGATTGAAGCGTCGCCGTCAGCTTCGCGTAAACTTTGTAACAACGAATTTTATTGAAGGCCGCTCACCAATTAGTTATTTACATAATCTTTATTATTTAAAAAGCTTTAGGTACAAGTTATTTTTTTTTAAATCACGATAGGTAAACATAGACTATTGTAGTTTATCGACATGAACAGGAATAAAGAGACCGATCCAACTCTCTTACCAAGGACAGCACTATTTCTTTTTTTTTTTCAATTTTAATTTTTTTTCATTATCAATTCACGTTGCGTTCGAATATAATCCAGCATGAAACATTAACATTCTACTATGTCCAAAGTTTGAAATACCAACCTATAGGGCAGATGTGATAGTCAAAGTCAAAGTCAAAGCATTTATTTCAAATAGGCACAGAAAAGGCACTTTTGAACGTCAAAAATTATTATGAAATAGAATTGATTCTAGTCGCCCATTCCAAAAGGTAGTTTTCGTATGGAGATACGAGTACATGACCAGCCGTGCTATTCTGTAAAAATGTCACCGGGGAAACTTAGTGCTTGGCCAGACTGGCAGCGCGTAGCGATTTATTTTCGTTGGATCCCGCTTGTGGCGGGGAGGAACGCACGCGATCTGCCTGTCCTGTCCGCAGTTGAGCGCGGTTGCGTTCTGCGTGTTGTATTGTTTGTCAAAATATAATATGGATGAAGAAGACTTATTTTTACTAGAAAAAAGCTCGAACTAGTTTGAGAACCCCGGTCCCCCGAGCGGGCCGCCCGCGCACCCACTGCGGCCACTTGTATGAACGAGCTATGGCGTGTGTTGCCCGCGCGCTCCACGCGCCGAGCAGCCCGCGCCGCTCACCGCCCCCGCGTGTCCCCTATGGACACTCCAATGAAGTTCTTATGTTTGAGTGAGCCGCGCCGCGCCCGCCCCGCTCCCGCACTGCCAGTCTGGCCAAGCACTTATGTGAAGTAAGCTTAAAATGAGCTGTCAGCAGTGTCAATCTCAACATCTGGAGGAATGACAGCTCACTTCACCTAAGTTTTTAAGGTGAGATTTCTACAGAATAGCACTGCAGATGTATGAGCATAAACGAAACAAAAAGAGTACGTAAGAATCGTAGCAGGAGGCGCTCTGTAGTTTCGGCAAAGGCATGTGTTTATGTATGTAGTAGTTCTATTATCTACCAGCTTAGGTCATGCCCTAAGCGGCCTATAAGGCTATACAAGTTCGATGAAGAGGTCACCAACCCTCCGACAACAATGCCTTTCGGAAGAATTCCATTAGTCGGTACTAAACGATATGGTGTAAAAGTAGTGAGCAACATTCTTTCCACGCGAGGCGTTCTCGTATGAATTCTGAAAGCCTGTCCGTAGCAATTATTCCGAGTGATGAAGCAAATTGTGGGCAAGCTATGCGGTAAATTTCTTGGGAACTATTGTGGAATGTTTATTTCTACGTGAGCTCCAGTTTTCTTTTGAGCATTTATTTCTATTAGTTTATCTTGGTAATCATTTGAAGTGTTTTTGTTGTTTTCCTAGTGAATTTTGTAGTCTCTTAATACCTTCCACCTTCTATATTTAAGGCCAAGGATTCGTAGAAAAAGTTACAAAATTGGCTGTAAGTACGAATGTATCTGCCGTTACCAACGCTAAAATGTATTGAAAGCTAAATAAATAAATCTCTCAGTAATTTTCAGTATTGAAATAACAACTCCGACTTACAAGTTGTAAGTCGTGAGTTCGAACCCAGACAGGCGCTTTACTTTGTGTAAATAATTTCATCACCACTTCTCTCAAAACGGTGAAGGAAAACATCGTGAGGAAACCGGCATGTCCTAGAACGAAAATTCGAAGACATGTGTCATCCACCAACCCGCACTGGACTTGCGAGGTAAAGTAAAGCCCACTACCTCTCAAAGAGAGGAAGCCTGTGTCCCAGCAAGGGGACCATCATAGGTTGATTATGCTTATTGATATAAATGAACAATCAACGAAAGTTCAAAAAAAAAAACTTACCATATATCCGAAATAGGGGAACTTCCTTAATATAATTAATATGTCCTCAATACAAGTTTTCCACGAGATCCACGCAAAAGAAAATAAAATGGCGTAGAGCTGCCGTTACAGGTCGGCTGTGGCGTCGCGTTGATACATCACGGTAGGTCCTGCGGGACGACTACGAGTGTTCTTTTCAAATACGTTCGTTCATATTACCGAGCGATAATCTTTGATCTTTTTTTTATTAAGTATAACAAAAACTTCATTCTTTCTTTTTAGTGCATAAAATAATTTTGTTGGCCATTAATACCCATTGTAAGTAAAAAGAGGTATAGCTCTACAAGTTTATTTTAGTACCACAACGAACTAACGGCTCCATCTTGATTTTTTTTTATACATTTCAAGTGACATTTCACCGTGTGCCGTTTTTGATAATCGAATGTTGGTTAAGTAACCTATCGACCTTTTTTAACTGCCCCGTTGGTCTCGTGGTCGCAAGCGCAACTGCTGAGCGTGAGGTCCTGGGTTCGTTTCCCAGGTCAGCAAAGTGTTATTTAGGTTTTTCCATTACTAATTTCTCAGTAGCAGCCCTGGAGTTTGGAAGTTGGTGGTATGATACCCCCGTGGCTCGGAAAGAACGTAAAGCCGTTGGTCCTGCACCTGATCTCTCTCCGGTCCACACATTTCTAAAACACTCAGTATAGTAACATCGTTGTCTTTAAGAATTTTTTTTTTTCTAGAGCACCCATTTTTTTTTCTTCTGTCGCGAATCTGAAACAGCTGTTCCCACGATTAATATTATGTAGTCGTAAGACACGATAAGTATAATATTATTCTTCTACTTCGCCCCCCTGAAAGTCTCAAACACCCTCAAGGGAGCGTTATCGTCAACGTTTAGAATCTATAGCTAGATGATTTCCCTTATTGAAAAATAAATAAAAATCAAAGCCAAAAAAAAAATTAAACTCAACTAACAACACTCCAGTCCGCGAGCACAACGTTCTCTTACAATGTTAGTTCTGACTTCAATGAAATATATTATTAGGTACGTGGTACACTTATGGACCTTTTCACTGGGGTTCGCGCACACGTGCGACTAACGATTGTTCTTCGGATGCAATATACAAGCTAAACTGTGTTTTATTGCATCGTTTGTATGCTGGATTACTGCTTTTACGTTGCGCAGTATTTTGTTTGAAACGTTTTTGATGTTGTGTATAGTGTATTAGGTACTTACTCTGTAAGTACTGTCTAGTCAGACATAAAGGACAATATTAGGTTGTTAACAGGCGAGCAATAAACAACACCCTAATTGCATAATATAGGTACTATCAATCACAATCCTTAATAATTTTGGAGGATATTGCATTAGCAACAACAACAATTTTTTTGAACAATTGATGATATTTCTGCTCAACAACATAAATAACGCAATGACTGTTCTTGACCTGTCAAAATTAAAGCCATACCTATTGCCAGTGTGTTAAAAATATGAACATTAAATATTATCAAATCATTTCTTTTTATACTATTATTATTATAGTTTAGAGATAAATCGTAAAAATAAATAAATAACACCTAAAACAAATCTGCACACCTTCGGATACTCTTTTTTAAAACAATTTTATATACCTACCATGTTTAAGGAGTATTCCCGTTTGAGCACCTATTTTTAGAGCACCTATCCTAAATATTATTTTTATTTCTATTTCTACAGGCGGGCGGGACGTTTGTTAGCTATACCCTTCGATCAATAATATTATTGATCCAAGTCTAAACCACAATATAAAAACATAAGTAGTTAATTTTTTTGTTATGGCAAAGAAAATGTCTGTTACGATCAGCATTCAATCCTTAACTCGTTTCCAAGGAATACTAATTACCAATTAAGTTCATTCAAGTTCGATATCGCTTCTCCGAAACTAGCTTGTTTGGATTAGTAATTAGGTCAAAAGCTACGAGGTATACCTGCGTACTTACTTGATAATATTTGAACTGAGCCCGCTTTAGTAAGTTCTAGGAAATGTGCCTGAAATCATATCTTTGGTAATATTATATCATTTTTGAAGTGAAAACTTCTTTAGGCGCGTTGGGCATTTTTTGAGATGGGAAAGAAACCATTGCACTCGCGCCACTGTTACCGTAAGCGACACCGCGCGTGTTTTGTTTATAAGACGATTAAAAAAATACCCGGTTGTGTTCGGCTGTCCTCGGGATGTACTAGGTTTTAATGAATATCCGATATGTCAGTGAGTGATGACAAAGCATGGAATTAATATGTACTTAACGTAAGTACATATTAATTCCATGTGGCAAAGTTATTCTGTTTGTGTTTTGTTTTCACTTCTGTCGGCACTCCCGGAGTGCCGTTTTTTTTAGCCTATAGTGTCCCACTGCTGGACAAAAGCTGTTTCCTGGAAGGACTTGGGTTAACCAAGTCCTTCCAGGAAATCTTTTCCCATGCCACCTCGAACTAGCCCTCGCCAAAATGAAAGCCATTGCAACTTTTAGTGTATTACACAATTACCCCCCAAGTCACATATTTATCGGACATTACCTTGTTGATTTATGGACAAAGAAGTAGATCAAGATAGCAGGTAGGGCGCCTGCCCTACACGTCAGTGGTATCACAACAAGGGTAAGCTGACCTCTTCGAATTCTATTAATACTTCGTACCTACAACGCTAGACCAGCTCAAGATTAAGTATTATAAGTCCATGCTCTCATTTAACGAAATATTACGCGTCCTTCAAATTTATGTCACTCTCAATTTTATTCTCGTCCAAACCGGCTCAGGGCCTTTGTACACGGCACGGTTTCTTTACGGTACTGCGTATAAACATCGCGCCATAAAACGGGTCCGACAACAAGCTTCCATAGTGATCCATACAACACTGACGACCGTGCCTACACACGGCGAATAATAATACTGTAGGTTTTCAGGGCTAGAAAAACGTGTCTGTACATTTCAACTTCAAAAACAAAAAATAATCTCAATGTTAAAATAATATTTCGTAGGTATAGCAGCCTGCGCTATCAGTCACCGTATTCCGCAAGCGTGGTTGCAATTTATCAATGTATAGTAAAACTTTGTTACTGAACGCTTCGTCGTCCGACCACCCTCTTTCAAATTCCAATAAGTAGCGCTCAACTCGGGTATTAATCTTCATCATGACTTTATGGAGTTGTTAAAATTGTGAATCACTGGGACGTGTTTTGTTACATACGTTGAGTTTATAGGACGGGACAGTACAAGTCTTTAGTTTTCTTGAATACGGCTCTTTGTTACAAAAAAGTCGTCGAAAATTAGGTTCCATTATGCGATATTCGCACGCACACACACAAATAGAGACAGAAATAGAGAGAGATAAAGTCGCATGGACATTACGCTTTTTTGTTACGTGACGATTTCTTTATCAGTTTACTCCTACCGCAAGCTTCAAGCATCTTTGTTTCAAAAAATCCAGGTACCTACAGACTTATTTGCTAAATTCGTGTTAAAGCATGTACCTGAGCCATGGAAAGTTACAAAATTAAAGATGTATTTGCATACAGCTATACACAAAGTTATTTTACCTCTGATTTTGCATCACTGTCGCATCACGTGTACTCCTTTTGTGAATCTCACGGACGAACTATTTGACCTTGGCGCGCTTACTAGAGAGCGTTTCTATTTTTTGAGTGCAAGCAAAAATTAACTTAGTGATGTTCAGGCGGGAGTATCTGCGATAGTACAGACGCCAGCACATCAACCTACCCGAAACTGTCAAATTTTCCCAATCAACTTTGAACCTTATACTTTGGCGATAAAGTTGAAAATTTATCAAAGAAATTTGACAGATTGTAGTAGCTTGATGTGCTGGCGTCTGTACATGCTTTAACAGAAATTTAGCACTGATGAGTCTGGTAAATTTGACGATGGCTTGACGCGGGTAATGTATTAGAATTTCTCCCGTAATAAATAAGGTCGTCCTGGGGTCACAAGCTCTTTGATTTTGCAAGATATTGGCAAACTGTAGGTTCTCCACATCGACGTCATTTGGCTGAAAGGTTTCTTCTAAGTGATGTGCAAATCTTAGGGCTTTATGTTTTTTTTTTAACAAATGCATAATTGTACATATTTACGTAACTCGCTTTCAATCACAATCTTTTAGATTTTCCTAGTCCATTCCTTCATTTGTTTGAAAAATTCGTCTGTGTAAAACGTAAGTACGCAATGAATTTTGTAGAATTGTCAAAATTAAAGACAATTGCATAGTACATTGCAATTGATTTCATAGAGCAATGGTTTGTCTTATATGCAAACCAACAGTTTGCGTGTAGCCAATACAATTTCTAAGGAAACTAATTAAAACATTTCCTACTCGCCTAATAAATGCCCCGTTCATTTTATATTACTTGGTCTCCAAAGTTCGTTGTATACCTAATACAAAGTAAACCATTGGAAATGCAAAGCTTTTGCCAATTTGCTTGGAACTTGAGCATTGAGCAAGCTATGAGGCTGCGGAATAAGTTTTCTTTAATAATAGTTTACCTCTTTCCAAAAGTTTTTCATAGTGAATTTTCAGCGAAACTGCGCTATTTGCTATCTACTATTTAATGATTCTGCAGCTACTAAATGGTAGGCAAAAAGTTTTTACATCGCAAAAATACAGGGTAGTTTCTTAGACTACGCCTCCTTAAATATTCAAAAATGTCTCTCTCATTTCGAGACTCACTCAGGAAAACAAAGAAGCCAAATAATGACCGTTTATTTAGTAAGAACCAATCTAAGATGACTTTTTATTTTTGAAAGGACTTAATTCAGACGTTAGCAAAAAGCGCAAATTACCCAAAATAAATCTCGGGCGGATTTAACGTTAAAAACGGACGTAAATTTATTCGATAGCGTTATCTTTGAGCAATTAACTGGGTTTTTTAAGGAAATAACTGGTGTTTGGTAGGGAGGTCGGTGTCTCATTAATCTCGCTTTGTCATCACTTCGTCTGTCCTGTCCGTTACAGGATTACTCGGAAGTAAATTTGGAGGGAAATGTCTTCCCAGCTCATTATAGAGATTGCCTCGAGAGGCAGTGGTTAGTTCCAGATGACACCTCTAGAGACTATCCACAGTTTGGGCGGTTTCTAAGTAACATTTGTCGAGGAAAAATCAGCCCCGAGTGGTTTTTTTTTTCAAATAAGCAACAAATTAACACAACATATTTTAATCTTTGACGGATTAAAAAAAAACACATTTTCTTCACTCTCAATAAATAAATAAATAAATACACTATACTCCTTCTCTCTCTCTTCTCTCTCAACTTCTATACTTTAAATACGTGCATCTATGTTACATTGAACAAAAGGTAATTGGAATATCATACCCAAATATTTAAGCCAACCCGGATTAGTAAAACTGTCCTGATAACTCAAATTCTAATAATCACAGCAACCGCTATTATTCTACCCACAATTTCCCCTAAAAGGGTTTTCAACAATAGCGGTAGAACTACTGTGGAAAATAAACTGTCCATATCGTCAGTCCACCCCATAGAATCCCGGAGGTATGCACGTCAAAATTATCTGAACAATTGCTGCCGTCCTTTTGTTTCACGAAGCGTTTGTTGTCATACGCGACAGTTTAAGAGCAAAGTAAAATGAAAAACAGTTTAGACCAATTCTAGATCACAATTTTGTTTCTGAATGGGCCTGCTCTTGACCTTGATCATGCCTGATAAAAAGCGATGGATGAGATCTATGATGGAACGAGCGTGCCCAGAAGATGTCTGTTCACTCTTGCTTTGAAGGCAGACGGGTTAAATGTGGAATGGGAACACAGACGCTGACTCCGAGTTCCACACTTTATCTGTCCGCATAATAAATGTAAAGAAAGACTGAATGACAGGATTTAAGCGACAAACCCGACAAAAGCATCAATTTTTAGCAAATTATTCAATGAACAGAAGGCCAATTCTCGTATTTTAAAATGTTCAAAATCTAGTCGCAATCATATCAGTAAAAATTTATGTAATTTTTTTTGGAAAATGTATGTTTTTTTAAGCCATTGGCCCCGTGGTAGCAGCTGACTGACTGAGGTCCCTAAAACTCCAACTCAAAGCATTTATTTCAAATAAATCATTTACAGGCACTTTTGAATTGTCAAGGGATCGATCAGTAAATGAAAACTAAATTTTTTGTATGTATATACCTATGTGTTTTTTTTGTGTGTTGTGTGTTTTTTTTTTGTGTGTGTGTGTGCTCCTAGGGCGTCCTCATTTTCCAAGTTGGTATATTCGCAATACAGATAAGAGACAAAATCTTTTCATATTCTTACAAGACATGTTTAATTATCAAACATGTTTAATTATTAAAGAAATAGACCCGAAATGCAGAGAAATTTAAGACGTTTCGTACACTCGACTGGTTTTGATATCCCTACAATACGGTTAATTAACCGGCAACCCAGTGTTATGCAAATAGTGGACTAGATTCGTTACCGGGTGGATTCACTTGACCCAAATGGTTGAGTGGTGAAGCATCTGCCCTTTGTGTCAGGGTTCGATTCTTACATAATTTACGTGTTTGCTGGGTCCGGTAAATCTTCTTTACTATACTAACAATAAAGCTGAAAAGTTTGTTTGTTTGTTTGAACACGCTAACCTCTAGAACTCCTATTTGGAACTACCAGTCGGAATAGTATTTTTTTTTTTGCATTTAACATCACGCTTTGACCCTTAGGACCCAATCCAAAAGAAAAAGAGTCAGAAAGAACGCTAAGCGAAAACGAAGTAATAGCGCGGGCAGGCGATGCGATGCGACATGATGCGCGATGCGGGTTGGGGAAACAAGTAATTTCGCGCTGACAAAGTCGCAGGCAGAACCTAGTGTGTTAATAATGGACGATTCACTTGGATTGATTCCGATAAGAAATTAGTGTTTCTTGTGATAAAACCGATGCTGTTGGCCCAAAAAATACTTTTTCTCACATCTATTAAAAAAAAACTAGTTATTCTTCTACAGGGACTAAAACAGCTATTTAATCTCTAGGGACTAAAAGTGATTTGAATTTGGAATGTGGATATTGTAAGAAGCACTCTCGCCTTCAAAATTGTTGTTTGCTCCCTTGGCAAACAATGTAGTATTGTGGATTGGTACAAAATCTGAGTTTATAGTTAAACGGCAAATTCATACCATTTATGTAGGTGCGTACAATTAGAATAATGTCTCATTAAAATAATTTATAATTGTTCCTCCAGCTCGAAAAGGACATTATCTGTTTTGAGAAAAACAATTGCCTCTTGAAAAAAAAATCGTTTACTTACTTGTAAAATAAAGTCAATTGTTAGGCAGAACGAAAGTATATTCAGACCAGTTTGGAGGTTGACCACAATAGTATCTATTGTCATATACGAAACTCGCTTCTGCTTTTTTTTTGTAATCGGCTTAGCAGGTACTTCCAGGGAATACCTACCTATTACAGGCATTTGTAAATAAAAATACTTGTTTTAACAACAGATTTTTTTAGACAACGAAATTCCGTAGATACGCTTTAATCGCACGCACACACACTCGTATATAATAGCCTGAGACAGAGAAAAAGAGCAAGTGTGAATTTAATAGATACGCGTTTTTAATACAGAGCCAGTTTAGGCGCTTTTTAGAATCCTCAAAAACAAGTCGAAAACGACATCCATGACGAAAAATTTTAAAGTTTTCGCAGCCGCCATCTTGGAATTTTCTTTTTAACTAAATTAAATTCACACAGTCAAGACCGATTACCGTTAGGGTAGACGTGTTCTGGAGTGGAGATCAGGAATCGGCAAATGTAAAGGAGGACGGCCTCAGGCTAGGTAGACCAACGATCTTCGCAGGATTGCTGGTAGCAGCTGGATGAGAGTTGCCGAAAATCGAGTTGAATGGCGTGCAATAAGAGAGGCCTATGTCCAGCAGTAGACTGCTGTAGGCTGATGACGATGATGATGAAACAGTCAAGACAGACAACTCACATGAAGGGGACATAACTCGCATTCAATATAATAATGCGTTCCGGGTGTTGATGGGGCTGTTCCGCTTCTGTAGCACTTCAGGGATGTTTGCTGAAGCTCGTGTCAATTGCTTCTACGCTACGATGCGAAAAAGTTGCGCCTCGCTGGTGCACCGGGTGCGGGCCAGCCCCAACATTGTACTGCGGTGTATCGCGAGCAGACTGGACTGCTTGTATATGAATCGCAGCTGCAAGCCTTCCACATCGGTGTTGAGCTTGTAGCAGGGATTTGCATGAACAATATTGCAGTGTTATGTTAATTGTGTAGGTTAAATTTACTAGCGTAGTTGTTAAGAAATATCGTTACTAACATTTTTGAGTCCTTTGTTACTTGCAATTAAATATAAATAAATAAATAACGTTTTTTCGTTACGTGACGATTTCTACCAGTTTATTTCTACCGCAACCCGCGTTAAAGAACTTCCTACCAAAAATTACCGCTTCATAACATAATTATTAGTTTAGAAACGTTGGAATATCTGTCGGTATCACAATACCTGTTTGTTAAGATAAATGAGACAATCTAAATTGAGGGAAACAAACTTGAGCATACCTTTAGTTATTAGTGATAAAATCTCGACCAACTTCATTATCAATAAGTTTGAACTTCGTAGCTTAATTACATGGCTTTATTAAGATGGTATACAGAGTTTTGACTTTATTTATGAAATTTGCCTATTAGGTACCCAGGTAAGCATGCCTGTGGGTACTTCTAAGTTTATGACATAGTTTTATACGTTAAATGATGAATTTAAAAGCTCTCCTCCACAGGCGCGTTATTATCGATCGATCGGGACCTTATTACTAAGACTCCACTGTCCGTCTGTCCATCTGTCACCAGGCTGTATCTCATGAACCGTGATAGCTAGCGTAACAGTTGAATTTTTTTTTATTTCTTTTGCCGCTATAACAACAAATACTAAAAACAGAATAAAACAAATATTTAAGGGGGCTCCCATACAAAAAACGTGATTTTTTGCCGTTATTTTATATTAGTGTTAAATATTGTATGGTGGTACGGAACCCTTCGTGTGTGAGTCCAACTCGCACTTGGCCGATTTTTTTAGAACAGTTTTATAGTTGTATTAGGGCGGCCACGAAGTTACACACTGCTGCTATAATAACGACGCAATAAAAGTAGGACGCTTGCGTTCCTATATTCTATATTAATTTAGCACTTAATAACTTTCAGAAAGTAACTTTTCAAGTCTCTTTCAAATCTCTATTTTGTTTTTTGATAGGTAACTATCAAAAAACAAAATAGAGATAGATTTCCGAATTTTAATGTCGACAAAATTGGCAATTTGGGGCCACTCAAAAATCTAAATGGGTAACAATATTTTTCAAAGGAAATTCAAGGAGAAGAATTCCGATTGAAAACTCGATTAAAATTTACGTTTTCAACTATAGGTAGGCAGTTAAGTACTGTCGGTACCAAATGCAGTGACGCAGTGACGCTAGGGAGCTCCAATTTATATTTCAGATGAGCATATCCATATCCACACTAATTTTATAAATACGAAATTAAGTGTGTCTGTCTGTTACCTCTTCCACGGATTTAGATGAAATTTGGTATAGAGATAGTTTGAGTCCCGAGAAAGGACGTAGGATAGTTTTTATCCCGATATTCTCATGGGATCGAAACTTACGCGGGTGAAACCGCGGGGCGCTGCTATTCTATAATAAATTCTGAACGTTTTTTCATACAATCATAATCAGCCTATAATGTTCCCACTGCTGGGAGACAGGCCTCCTCTCGGTGAGAGGGAGTGGGCCGTAATCCACCACGCGGGCCCAGTGTGGGTTGGTAGATGTCACATGTCTTCGAATTTTTGGTTCTAGGACATACCAGTTTCCTCATGACGTTTTCCTTCACCGTTTCAAGAGCCACCGTTCTTGAAACGGTGAAGGAAAACACTTTGTTACACACATACAAATTCGTATGAAAATACGTTCTCATAGCAGAAAATATCAGCTGACATAACAGAAAAAAAAGTTTTGTTGGAGTAAAGTTATCATCATATATTGCCACCCTATTAGTGGATACTATGACATGTTAATATACTAGGCAGCTTAGGGTTGTCTTTCAAAGATCGTTCTTAGCGATAAGACTGCCCATTGTGTCGCCCTTTGTAAAGTTTCTATATTTAAGTCTGTAATTTATAATATGGTGTACATAATAAAGACTATTCTCCGGTAATAATACTTCTCCAGAAACTATTCCGGCCATGGCGGCAATTCTCAAGGCTAGCTTTCGGCGCAGGTGATAATTATTGTAGTGCACAAGTGTGTGCGCAGACACAAGCGCACTCTCTTCCCTCACTCTCATAGTCCGATGGTACGGCACGTAAGCCGACACGACCGGAGAGAGATCAGGCTCAGGACCAATGGCTTAACATGCGTTCCGAAGCACGGGAGTATCACACCGCCAACTTCCAAACTCCGGGCTGTTAATACGAAATCCTTAATGGAAAAACCCAATAACACTTTGCCTTACATGGGAATCGAATCCAGAACCCCACGCTCACCAGACGCACTTGCAAACACGAGACCAACCGGGCCAGATAAAGGCAGCTACGGTAGGTAGGTACTACACATGCATACATAGCGCCTGCATTCCCATCCTACCTCTAATACCTTCACCCATAATTCGCCAGTTATGTTGAAGTCTCACGTAGGGGGCGTGGCTGTTCAAACTCAAAGCATTTATTTCAATTAAACCATTTATAGGCACTTTGAATTGTCAAGAAGTCGGTCAGTCAGAAAATATGAAGCTAGTTGCCCATTCCAAAGCATATTGCGAAAATCTAGATAGGTACGAGTAGGTACGCACGTCTACACATCAAGCCATACATAACCAGTTTATGCTGACTTCTGATTGTACGAGAAACTTATACAATGCGAGGTCAGTTAAAACTGGAAATGTGTAGCTTGATGTGTAGCCGTGTGTATTACATCTCTCATCCAAGCTGGGAAGTATTTCTAAAAAGAGAAGCTACCCACCAGTGGGTGATTCCGGGTTAAAAATTTTATGATTACATCTTTGGAACGTAATATTAAAGGTCTGTTTTTAACATCTTATTTATTTTCAAAGTCTTTGAAGTCCTAATTAGAGAGTCAGCAACAAGATTAAGTTATTAATGATATCTTTTATGTGCTCATTAAGCATATACGTAAGCTAGCAAAATAAATTATTTTTAACTTCTTATTATATTTCAAGCAACATTGTTCCTTTGAAAAATTTTCTTTAATCTCCAGTAAACAAAAAACCAATAAACATGGAACTAAACAAAAGACTAATTAGCGTTATAAAATGCTAATTAAAATGTTATAGTTAACTAGCTTTTGCCCGCGGTCTCGCCTGCTAGGATGTCGGAAAATATGCCACGGGAACGTACTACCGAGATCAAAGTATGTGTGAACCGTTTAAATGCCGTAATTACAGACACGATTAAAAAGCCATTGTGTCTCGCGTAGATCTACGTTCATAAATATATATCAAGGGTTAATTCAGGTTATAAACTATCTGTGTGCCAAACATCCAAGTCAGTCAGCCGTTTTTGTGCTTATCCGGAACACACATCCAGACAAACACAAACGTACTTATTCATTAC
Organism: Gortyna flavago; assembly: GCA_963669345.1. Taxonomy (NCBI): domain Eukaryota; kingdom Metazoa; phylum Arthropoda; class Insecta; order Lepidoptera; family Noctuidae; genus Gortyna; species Gortyna flavago. Next base: position 11,950,361 of record OY770140.1, read on the forward strand.
GACTTTATTAGTACCTAAACACCCACCCACCGCCCACCGACGGACCATTTTGCCCGCCTTTGTAAAATTTATATATTTATGTCTGTAATTTATATACTGTACATAATAAACAGTATACTATTATATTCTATAGCTTCTGCCCAGGACTTCGTCCGCGTGAATTGTTTTGTTCCCCCGACACACCCCGTGGCATCTGTGTCATCACGAACGGATCTGGTTAAGCTACGCTTGCCGCGGTTGGTCTGTGGATGGGTGACCATCTTTAACCGAGACCCCTCCGTGCCTCGGAAAGCACGTTAAGCCGTTCGCGGATCTTTGGCAGTCGTTACGGTATACCCATCGCGCCTGCGGATTTCAGCTAGCCATTTTTAGCCCTGTAGGTAGGTACCTATATCTAATTACAGAAACCGTGGGTCTATAAGTAAATAGTTCTCGTAGGCGTTCCAATGGCATGGAAAATTTCTAATTATAATCCCTTTTCACTGTTATATTTTAATGACTACCCCCCCGATTATTTAGTTGTTAAATTAATTAAATACTACTGAAGCCTGTTAGTAACAAAATTAATTGTAACTTTGTTGCAAAATTATACACGATAATGTTCTGGGGAGTTGAAAGTTTCGTTAAATTTGTTTTAGATTAGTATTCAATTAACGAATCAATGTGCTCATCGAGTATTTCGGGATATCGCCAAGCAGTTGGACGACTCTTCAAGTGACCAGAGGCCTGGCCATTTGTTAGGTCAAAGAATCAGCATTGCCATCCAACGTGGCAACGCTGCCAGCTTTTTGGACACTTTTCCCATTGACTGCGATGCGGACGATTTTTTTGATGTCCAATGAGTTTTTCCCTTTCTTTTTCTTTATCTAATTTTACATAATATATATATTTTTGTGTTAGATTGTAATGGTTTAGAATCATGTAATGAATCCACGGTAAAAGGTTATGCGTCGATATATGCCACCTTGTATAATAATAAAGATGGCGAACGATCCGTCGCAGATAAGGCTAAACGCAAAAGATCTATAGAATCCTAATCTGTAGCTAAAAAGCTTATTAAGACAGCACAGGCAGAGATATACCTACATCTCCGAAAAGCACCTGTAATATTTTTGTAATCTCATTACCAGAACAGTCTCACTGCTCGCATACAAATATTCTTTATTAATTCCTGAGATAATATTTCTGTGTCTAGAGCTTAGAGATAAATAAACGCTGCTCATCTGTTTCTCGCCACATGGGACAGAGTAGTTGAGGAAAAAGGCTTATTCTCACTGAAGAGCTATTAGAGGTACACACGGCTACACATCAAGCTATACATAACCAGTATAAGCTGACTTCTAATTGTACGAGAAACCTATACAATGCGAGGTCAACTCAAACTGGAAATGCATAGCTTGATGTGTAGCTGTGTGTACCTACCTAGAAAAGGAAGCTTGCAGAATGTGGAAATGGTTATTTATTGCGTTTACTTTTAACGAAAATGTGTCTGTAATAATAAACGCCTAACCATTGCATGTTAGCAATTACTCTTATCTAATGTATTGTATGCGTGGTTGATACTTCCCTTTTTTTTGGAAGATTAGGAAATCATTAAATGACTCCTCCCGCTCTGGGTGGAGCGGTAGGGAGTGTCAGACTCTTACTGACTAAATCCCATCCATGTTCCTTCCTTAGCCCACGGTTAGTACACGGGGTAAAATTAAGTTAGCGAAACTAATTTCTAATGTGCGTTTTGTTTGTGCAGAATATTTTTTTGTTCTATATTTCTTTCTTTTCTTAAACTCCGCAGATGTTATGGGAACACGATTTGAACGAACCTTATTGAAACACGATGAAACGCCAAAAATTTGTGAATTGATGTTTTTTTGGGGTCAACGACCGCTGTTAGTGTAGTTAAATGAAGTATGAGTTGAGAAAATCTTATTTAGACATCAATACCTATCACGTCTCATGGAGTTTCGCTAAATACATAATTTTATTCAACCCTGGATAGTGCTGTTATGAGGCTTACACCAAATAGGTCCAGCGAGTTATACTTTGTATACCTACGAGTATCTAGGTTATTTTGTGTATCTATTCTGCGTATAATAAATAATTACATTATTTTTTTAATCCAAGTGCATTAAGGAGTACAAAGGGAGACCAGTCAACCAGATGGATTGCAATTTTGAGTCAAGTTTCATTCTATCTTATAACATGGTAAAAATGTGACTTAATTCGAACCCACAAACCACCACGACTTCCGCGTTCACCTCATACTTATTACTAACTTCTGCTCGCGGCTTCTGTCGATAAAAAGGAGACTATGTCTTTCCCCAGGTTCAAAGTAGGTATCTCCATATCAAATTTCATTAAAATCGGATCAGCCGTTTCAGAGATTAGCCGGAACAAATAGACGGACAGACAAACATTTAAAAAAATGATTTCTTTATCATAACTACCGCATATACTTTCACATGCATTTAATAAAAATCTGTTATTTAACATTACAATTTACAAACAGACACTTCAATTATATTTATTTGTGTAGAATACGAACAGATACTTCAATTTTATTTATTCATATAGATTGTCACAACATTAAATAACATCGCACATAAAACATGGCTCCCCAGGTTTTAGCTACAATAGCATTTTTATTAGATAAGTACAGCACTGAAAGTTAGTAGTCCTCGGATATATCCTCGCGGAAAGTGGCTGTTGTCTACTTTTCAACCTTATTACTAAAGACATAAAGGTGAAAAGTGGTCAAAGTAGTTCACGGATGGAACGTGAGCAGCAAGAGTTGAAGCCGAAGACGGTTCAGCGATATCCCGAAGGAATTTAGTTATGCAAACTGGAGCCTTTGAGTTTGACCGTTACAGAGGAATTTATCAGTTGGTGTTAGATTAAGTTTACAGTGGAAAATTTCTTTTTGGCAAGTCTGTCTAAGTACCTAGAGTTACTATCTGTAAAAGGCCTTCTCACAAGTTATTGATTCGACAAAAAACTACGACGAAATTCTTCTTTTAACTGAGTATCTAGAAACGCAATATGTCAATATCGCAATCGGATACTTATTACTGCAGATACGGGAAGAAAAGGCGCGTCGCTCAAATGATCGGTGTCGATGTGGTTGCATTCACATCAAAATATTCGCACATCAAGCAAGAGACAATGGGATAAAATCCTATTTAAGTTTTATTTCACGATACAGCTCATTAAATACCATTCTCAACACAGTAGTATTAAAAACCCACCGTCCAATCTCTTTGGCAATTAAGTAGCTATACCCAACAGATCATAAAATCCTCGGCATGCAAATAAAACATTCAAACGATATTATATGTGCTCTAATAAGAATTCCTTTCCACCACAGCAGTCTAAGTTCTGAACAGCGGAATGACAACCACAGTCTGACGTCAGAAGTATTCGCGACGCGTTTTTATACTAGAAACGTGGTCAGAATAACGAAGATTCTGTCTATTGGCATTCTTTTTTTTTATACATCTGAAGTCTGAATGTCGCCAATCATTCGACAAATGCAATTTGGAGGCTACACTTTGAAAATAAAAAACTTTTTTGCTTTGTGTGAAAGACAGCGAAGAGAAATGTGATTTATTATGATTTTGCTATATTTTGAGCAAGATGGCGTTGCTTTTTTTTGCTCGGTGTCTTTTTCGACGTAAATAATTGTATCGCAAGATGATTCCTCAGATTTCTTGGCGGAATTCCTTGAAAATGTACTCAGTCATGCAAATAGAAATATACTCAACACATTTTTCTCAGAAATGAATCTTAAATGTTCTCTTGACTACGAAATTAAACGAGGAGAAAAAAATTTAAACACTGGAAAGTAGACGTTGTAGAGCTTTATTTAAGACTTCCACTGCTTTGTAATTAAACTTATGTTTTAATATGGAACTAGGTACTAGCATGAACCGTCTTACATTTTAATTTATAAAATTAGCCTTAATAAAGTCACCTTTGATCTATAACACTTATAAGGACCGGTCGCACTGATGGCAGCTAGGTAGCAAGATAAACGAGAATTGCGAGTTAATCAAGAGTTAGGCCCTTTGTATACGACACGGTTTCATTACGATACTGCGAATGAACAACGCATTATAAAAAACGTGTCAGTCAACAAGCTTGCCTAGTTATCCATACAACACTGACGACCGTGCGTACACACGGCGAATAAACCGTAGTTTTTCACGGCAAGAAAAACGTGTCTGTACAAAGGGCCTTATTGCTAGCGGCGCGGCGTGGAGTACACAGTCTAAGTATCTATTGGTGGTTTCAAGAATCACCAAAAGTAGCCGTGAAAAAAAATCTGTTGCATTTGTATTTCACACAGCAAGAAAGCCAGAAAGGAATCTTGTGACTTTTTAAATCACCCGCAATCCGTTATCGCATACTTCAAGACCGTCTTTGCCAAGTAGTTTAATCATTTCTAATTACCCGACTACACGGCATCAAAGACAGGGTTATGTTACATTTGGTCGTTCGTCGCCCACACTACGGCATAGCCTTACAAGTTACGGTGGAACCAGACAAGCGTAACCGTATTTTGTGTCGCTGAAATAAAGCCAAGAAAAAAATAACGGTGGATCTTGCTACTGTAATTCATACAAATATTATAAATACAAAAGTACCTCTGTCTGACAGTCTGTCTGTTACTTTTTCAAGCGTTATCTGCTGAAAGGATTTCGGTGTTTGGCACACTGGAATACTTTTTTATACCGGTAGTAGTAAGTTCCCATGGCGTAATGACGGCGCGTGAGTCGTTGCCCGGAATGTAATAAATATTATGTGTAACATAATAAATATTATGTTTACCTAATATAAAACTCAAAGTTCTGACTGACTGATAGTTATCAACGCAAAGCATCCACTAAGAAAGAGTTTTTCAAAATTCCACCCCTAAGAGGATGAATGGGGGGAGGGTGAAATTTCTAGCTAGAACAAACATAAACAACTAGGTCATCATCATCACCATTCTCCTGTCCTTATCCCAATTTATTTGTGGTCGGCACTTGTCTTTTTCTTCCATACTTCTCTATTAGTCGTCATCTCAGTGATCACCCCCTTTCTAACCATAGCATCATTCAAACAGTCCATCCATCGTTTCTTTCTTCTTAAATTATAGAACTAGGTATTGTGTGTTTATTTTATTTCGTATTGTGTTATTTAAGGACATACATACATATATACTGCACCGGTTGACGTCATCACATTAACGCCGCCGGTCGCTGAAAACCAGCGCTGTGGCTCTGTCTCGCATAGGGTCACAACATTATACTGAGCGATGGCCGTTTTGCGTGGATGTAACGCGTATTTTGCCCCAACTTTTTCTTTTTTTTGTTCTTTCTCAGCGCCATTTTTACCGCAAATAAATGTATTTTCTTTCTTTCATAAATTGCGAATTCCATGCGAGCGGAGCCGCGGGCATATGCTATCATCACATTAATGTTATTAAGGCGAAAGTTTGTGAGTGTGTGTTTTTTTTCTTCACGCTCAAACGGCTGTAATAATTTTGATAAAATTTTCTATGGAGGTAGCTGACACCCTGGATTAACATATAGGCAAATTTTTATCCCGATATTCCTACGGGATCAACAGTTATGCGGGTGAAACTGCGGGGCGCTGCTAGTTATTATATAAACACCAATCTAAGCTCATTTTGTGTAATGATAATTACGTTGACATATACCTTCGTCTAGCGAGAGGCCCGTGGCTAAATCATAACAGCCGCACAGATCGATCGATCAGGTTAAGTTGCTCTTGCATGGTGGGTCTGTGGATGGGTGACCATCTTTATATACCGAGACTCTCGACCTCTCTGTGCCTCGGAAAGCACGTTAAGCCGTTGGTCCCGGCTATCATTTGTGGATCTTTGACAGTCGTTACAGGTAGGTAGTCAGAAACCCGAAGTTCTAACAACCAGTCTTACCAAGGGGTATCGTATTACCCAGTAACTGGGTTGTGGAAGTCAGATGGGCAGTCGCTCCATGTAAAATACCGGTATCCAGCTGCATCCGTTTAGACTGGAAGCCGACCCCAACATAGTTGGGAAAAGGCTAGGCAGGTAATGATATACCTTCGTCTAGCCCCTTCCTTTCAAGATTCTCGGTGGCACAACATAATAACGACTTTACCTCTTACTTCTATTTGTAACAACGTAACACTTTATGGCCCATAAAATATATCAGTGTTAACACTCCGTTTAAAGTAAACCGACCTATTTGAAATGAGCCGTAAAACAGTGTAAATGTTGATGACTAAAACAATAAAGTGTGCTGCTAATCGTCGCTTCAAGTTTTTAGCAGAACGCTAAGTTTTAGCTCTAGTTTAAGTGCAAAGCTGTAAAGTTTTGATGGTAGTAAACGTATGTAGGTACATACTTACGTTTCAAGTACGTTGAATATGATTTTCAAGTACGTATTACTGTAAAAAAAATCTGTTTTTTTAGAGATTGTTTTACCTTTTTAAGGTTCCGTTCCCGGTAAAACGGGTAAAAACGGGACCCTATTACTAAGACTCCACTCTGTCCGTCTGTCACCAGGCTGTATCTCAAGAACCGTGATAGCTAGTCAGTTAAAATTTTCTCAGAGTACATATTCTGAGAAATTTTCTGTTTCTGTTGCCGATATAACAACAAATACTAAAAACAGAATAAAATAAATATTTAAGGAGGGCTCCCATACAACATACGCGTCTTTTTTGCCGTATGTACTGTTAAATATTGTATGGTGGTACGGAACCCTTCGTGTGCGAATCCAACTCTCACTTGGCCGGTGTTTTTTTACTTTACGGTTTATTACTAGCCATGAATGTCCCACTGCTGGGCAAAGGCCTCCCTACTCTCATTTCACTTCTCTCTGTCGAAAGCTGCCAAGGACAAAAATCTTTATTAAAGGAGTCCAGCTCATTCCGTCATCTCCGTCTGGGCCTGCCTCGATGTCATTCGCCGTTAAGCGGGACCCATTGGGTCGTAACTTTTCATATTGCCAGATTTTTATTAAGTTTCTAAAGGCTTTCCCATTGTTTTTTGTGTTTCTGTAAATGCTTATTGTTCCAGAAACAAAAAAACAACGGGAAACCCATGGCTGGCCAACCGGGAAACATAAATATAAAATACGTTTGCAACATCGGCCTGTGTGGCTACAGAAAAGCTTTTCTTTGTTTGTATGTGAATTTTAAAAAAAAACATCTTTTTTTAATAAGTCCCTTTACTTTATTGAAAGGAAATGCTCTGGATGACCGTAACAAGGTTTTTTTTTTATTCTGCTTCGTTGATCAGTCAGGTAACGCGGACTACTGCGCAAGGGTTACTGGGTTTAATCCCCGGGTTGGGAAAACTTATGGGTTGATCCATTACAAAAATAGTAGCATCAGTTTTATCAATTCGTGGGTCGAGCGATATTAAAGGTAGATGCTATTTATTATCAAGCCATTTTGTAGATTAATTATAAACATAATACTTATAATTTTTTTTTTTTTTTGTATAACTAGTTGAGATACTATCCAGACCAAAAAAAAATATAACAATCAATTTTTTAACAGACTAACTAACAAATAATTAGTATTAATTTTTAATTAAATTTTCCTATAATAGCTAAATTGACAGCGCATCCACGGTCCCCCAACGACCCATTTACTTCGAAAACTGCCACGAAATATCAAACGCAGTTTTCTTTTCATTACGAGAGGAAATTTTTTTTAATTAAAAAATTGAGCTTAAAATGTAGAATATAAAAGTGTCTCTCCGAAAGACCGTGGTTCTGTTGGAAAATGAAAATAACCTAAACCGGTGTAATCGCCATCTTGGAAATGGTTTGTCAGTCTGCTATCTACTTTGTCCAAATAACGTCTATAATATTTGTCAAGACATACATATATCAAGCATCCTTACACAATATATATATTTTTTTTTTTTACAGATAGAAAGATTTTTTTTAGATTATATACACCATAAAAATTACAGATAAGTGTAGAAATTTTACAAAGGCTGAAACAAATTCGTTAATAATTAAAAAATAATTAAGACTTTTACAACGTCAAGAGGTCAAAATTTAATTTGAATTGCTTTTAATGCACTTTTCCAAGCATTTTCAGCTACATTATGTAATAGAAACCTGTTAACTTTCCCTACACTATTCTACTTTATCTCATAGTAAAACAAACTGTTATTAAAACTGGTTCTGAAATAAATTTTGTGCTACAAAGTCTGGCAGCTACGCCAGTCTACGGCCGCTACGCCGTAGCAACCTGACTACAACGTACGTAGCTCGTAGCACATAGCTACGAATCCCGAGCCGGCTCGTATAAAACCCTGATCAAGGTTTATAGTTACTAAAATGAAAATGAATTTCAAGTCGAATTTTAGTGGCCCTAACTTTTCATACGATACATATTTTCAGTATATACGTCGTTTCTTTGTGTGCCAAAGTAGAAGGAATAATAGTACAGTTAAGTTAAGTTGTTCCATATTAAATATCATCATAATGTCTTAGATCTGGGACATTATAGTCGGAATGTTAATTAGCTGCAGTAAAATGACAGCTTATGTGTTACTTAGATGACTGAAATTGGCGTTTTTTTTGTTTTTTCGCGGCCATCAACCAAATCTAGTTTTTCTTGTACAGAATAGTGTAACAAACGAAACTTATTTACAAGCTTATCTCTAAACGCAGTCCGAAATGAGTTATTAAGAAGTGTCATTTTACAGCAGCTAATTAAAAGTTGGAGTATAGTCGCTTAGCCCTGTATTTTTTAATCTTTATAAAAAAAAAACAAAATAATTAAAAAAAAATATAAATAATAAATATAAATAATAATTACATATTACTTTATTTTTTAATTATTTTTTATAAAAATTGCGTAACACCTAGCAGAAGAGCTATGAAATAATGCTTGACGAAAAATAGCATCACTACTTTGTGATAGGCACCTACGCATTATTTATATTAAGCATTATTTATATTTCATACACTGTAAGTAAGGCGTGCTACACACTATATATCAATCTGCCTAGCCTTTTCCCAACTAAGTTAAGGTCGGCTTCCAGTCTCTGGATGTAGCTGAGTACCAGTATTTTACAAAAATAATTGTGCCGACTTTCACTGTGGCTATTTTTACTGAACGATATAGGCTGCTTTGTTGGCCCGGTGATCGCATGCGTTAATGATGAGCATGAGGTCCTGGGATCGATTGCCGAGTCGGGCAAAGACTTACTGGATTTATGCCCGGTTGATGGCAATTTTCTCGCCCCATGTTACGTGGGACTTTAACATAACTGGAGTCTATACTGGCTTCGGGACCTGTATGACAGATCTCCAGGCTCACACCCTTAAAATTACAATATTTAATTTGCACTTACGTACTACAACATAATAAAAGCTCCAAGTACTGAGAGGAAGATAATTAATACAAAATAAAGGAGATATGCTAAGTTTAGATACATGTCTGCCCAATCTAACCCTTCAGGCAAACAACTGCATAGTGCTACTTGATACGTGCAAATGCGTGCACGTACGCACCATGTATAGAGGGATCAGCGAGTGGACAATTCCGCAAACATAGTCAGTAGCAAACCTAATTGCATTACAATTGTATGCCGAATCAGGCCGAATCTATGGAACCCATATAAGTATGGAGCCCGCCTAAAGTACAAACATCGTAAATTCTATCTAGCGTGCGATAGCAAGTTATGACGTATAAAAAACTGAACGCTAAAAGTATTTGTGTAGTTTACTTTATAGTTATTTTACGTTGAAATCACCAGGAGGGTAAAAATATAATACGTTATAAAATAAGTACGTACTAAAATCATGAAAAGTCACTTATGTTGTAAGTGAATTTTGGTTTATAACCTCTTGTAAATAAATAGAGCGTAGTGTGTGCAAAAAAACTGAGCATCAAGATTTTATGAATACTTATTTTAATATGAAAACTGCACATCAAGCAATTAAATGACTTAAGTAGTTATATGAATATTTTAATAAAAAAACTGCACATCAAGAAATTTAATGACACAGTTTTTATGAGTATTTTAATTAAAAAAACTGCACATCAAGAAATTTAATGACATAGTTTTAAACATATAAATGACATAGTTAGAATATTTAAACATAATATAACATGACATCACGCCCTCATTCCCAGGTTTCAGCAGAGGTGTACCTATGATACCACATTTACGCCAGTTATGTTTCAGGGGGTCCCATGTAACAGGGGGCCAGCCTATTGCCATCACCATGCAACAGACTGCGGGCTGTTATTGAGAAATTCCACTATTATATACAAACACTATAAATAATAAAATTATTTCGTTGTAGATTTATCATGGGATTAACCATAACATTATACCACGTTAATTAAATAAGATTGGGATTTATAAAAATACAACACAGTAAATAATCATCACGGTTAAAAAGTGTACCATGCACAGAAATTTCGCTAACTTCTTTGTATACGTAGCCAATTAGTATAATTGCCACGTCTCGACCTGCCATTTAAAATTTTGACATAAAAGCTCTAGACCTTTTTAATTACGAGTTTGGACGCTACGTAGGAAACCAGAGGTAACAATGTTTCAGGTATTTCAAGTATTTACCGTTCATAATGGTACTACAAGTACCAACACAGTAATAATTTGAATCTCTAATGACACTTCATTATAATTTTCAACATTACTACAGCGAGGTTTTGCATAATTATTTCACTTTGTGTTATCTAGAAATGGTTTTTAATTTTGTTTGTTAATTTTTTATTTTAAACTACTAGTTATCATATTATTATTATCTATTTCTGTTCCTAACTCTCGTTATATTGCTGCATTCCGATTTGAGGGGTGCAGGTGTATTAGCATAATCAGTCTATAATGTTCCCACTGCTGGGTCACAGGCCTCCTATCTGTGAGAGGGAGTGGGCCGTAATCTACCACGCGGGCCAAGTGCGTGCTGTTAGATCTCTTCGATATTTTTGTTCTAGGACATGCCGGTTTCCTCACAATATTTTCCTTCATCGTTTTGAGAGCAGTGGTGATGAAATAATTTACACAAAGTGAAGCGTCTGGCTGGGTTCGAACCCACGACCTACAACTCATAAGTCGCAGCCGATACCACAGGGCCACCACTGCTCACCAGCAACGAAACTCTCTGCATTCCAATTTGATGAGTGCAAGTGTATTAACATGTATTTAATACTTCAAACACACGAACGTTCAGTGGAATTTCTTAAACTGAGAAAAAAATATTTATTTACTAGTGTCTAAATACACTATGCCGAAAGTACGCGACCGAAATTCGGCATGATTACGCCTGCAATGCTATTTAACGCAACTTAATTTCGGCATAATGTGTCGTCAGTAATTCAGATAGCATTGCAGGCGTAATCATGTCGAACTTCGGTCGCGTACCTTCGGCATAGAATGCTTAGACACTTATTGTTATGTTTTTCGTCAAAGCCACTGGCGAATCGATTAGACCATAATTCTATAAGACATTTGATAAACAATGATTAACAAAATATTTATCATTACCATCATTTCAGCCGAAAGACGTCCATTGCTGTATATAGGCGTCCCGCAAGCACCTCCACTATGACCGGTTCTGTTCTCCCCGCATCCAAAATCTTAAAACATTTTAATTTATAGTACCTACACATACATTTTAATAAATATTAAGGTTTATGTTTAAACCCGTAGGGGCCCATGGCTAAATAATAACAGCCGCACAGGTCGATCGATCAGGTTAAGCTACGCTTGCCGCGGTTGGTCTGTGGATGGGTGACCATCTTTACATATCGAGACCCCTCCGTGCCTCGGAATGCACGTTAAGCCGTTGGTCCCGGCTGCCATTTGTGGATCTTTGACAGTCGTTACGGGTAGTCAGAAGCCCGAAAGCCTGACAACCAGTCTTACCAAGGGGTATCGTATTACCCAGTAACTGGGTTGTGGAGGTCAGATAGGCAGTCGCTCCATGTAAAATACTGGTATTCAGCTGCATCTGGTTAGACTGGAAGGCGACCCCAACATAGTTGGGAAAAGGCTAGGCAGATGATGATTAAGGTTTATATTTATCTGCCTGTGTATTTGGATTAAAAAGTCTAACTAGGTATGAAATACATACTTTTTATTCGAAATGCGATGAAAAAGGTCAATCTCTACGAAAAACATACGGATTGTATTAATATGGTAATGCAATAAAATCTCGTATCGTTTTTATGTCGCCCTATAAATGACAAAGCGATAAGATATGGAAAGTGTGACATTGTGTCACGCACTCTCGATACAAATAATATTTCATACTTTTGGCGACTTTATAAAGCTGGAATCCCATTGTTTATATAACACACACACGCTGATAATCCCAAAGGGTTAAGCAGAGGTACAGAAAAAAAGAAATCGCGCAAAAACTAGTATTTATAGCATGCTATTGGACTGTATTATTACTCTAGCATTAAATAAAGGATGATTTTTTTTTACCTGTTCCAAATTTTTACAGTGTGTTCTACCCATGAATATGAACAACTTTCACTATGGGACCAACTCTGAAATCAGGAAAGTAATCTGCTGTTTCATACATTTTGGTCAAGTAGGTTTTGAACGTTTGTATTAAATAACTGATTTTATTGTTCGTGCCACCAGCTAGCAGTACACAGGACTGAGCGCGAAAGTGGCGGCTTACGATTTTTGTACGTAAGCTGGTGCGATTTTTGGCATGCGAAGTAGTTACTCTTGCGTTATCTAGGTGTATCTATATCTGTGGCATATCCATATATTTTTTGATACAAAATGAATATTTCAATCAAAATAAAAATACAAAATGGTTTGAAAATGTTCAAATTTTGAAAGACATCTTACGATAAACCACCTTGAAATAACATTTAATAAATGAGAATATCTTTCTCATTCTCAGCTATAAAAAGGATAAGTACAAAAATAAACGAAAAGCCGCACATTATTCTTTAAATTCGTTTAGGCTCAAGAATACTTTATTTCATTACTCGACATTTTCTAACCCCGATCCCTTTTGCTCGTAAATTAATACGTATTCTGTCCCATAAATCTTTTAACGCTTAAAGAAATACCGTTTCTATTGATACTCGTACCTCTATTTCGATATAAAAACTCACCCAGTGCGTGTTGGTCTGTGCATAAATTAGTATTCTGTAGCTAAAACATGGGTTTTTATTTTTAATAATAATTTCTTTGACTTACAATAAATGTTCTACAAACAATGGTGTTTGGAGGAAATTAATTTATAAACAAACTGACTTAAATTGTTAATTTGCTTAGTATTTAATTTATATTTTTCTGGTTGTAGCCCTTTCATACAATTATACAACACAAACTTCTGCCCGTGACTTCGTCCGCGCACTTGTTCCCGCCCGCGCTATTACTTCGTTTTCGCTTAGGGTTATTTCTAACTATTTTTCTATTTGCTCAAATCCTAAGGGTCGTAGCGTGATGTTAAATAGCCTATAGCCATCCTCAAGAATTGGGCTATCAAATGCAAAAATAATTTTTCATTTCTGATTGGGAGTTCCAAAGATTACCCCTACATACAAACGTACAAACAAACAAATACCTCTTCATTATATTAGTACAGATTGTCAAACAACGACCTGTAGGCCAATTCTCGTAATTTAAAACGTTCAAAATCTAGTCGCAGTCTCATCTCAGCGACAAACAAATGTCAAAAACTTGTCAAACTGTACTGAAATTTGAGGTATTTTTGACAGATTGAGACTGAGATCAGACTGTGAACGTTCTTAAAATTACCAGAATTGCCCCTCTGTTGTCTGTTTAATATACGGAGAATATTTGAGTTGATAGTCAATTTGTTCGGTAATTAATTTTTATGACTTAACAAGCCGCCTTGAAAATGACAGTTATCAGAAAAAATAATTCATAATTTGGGACCGTGATCGTTGCTAAAATTTTGCCTCTTCAGCTTAAAAGAAAACCTTGCTAAATATGTAGGTGTAGTATTAAATCGCGTTTACATTTGTAACAGAAACGATACAAAATAAAGGTCAGACATTACTGCGACAGATATTATGATAAAGGTTAATAAGAAATTCCTCGACTACCAAACCATAAAACAGCGTAGCCAAATATAATAATGATTGTCACAATAACAAGATCGGGGACAAAGTGGAACCCGCAACCTTAGCCTAGAATCTGTAAAGATTCTCGTATGTCACAACAATCGAATGTATTGGAGACGTACAGTCGAACAAAGAGTTTGTTATACTGTGTGGGGACGAGGATAACTTGGTATCTATCTAATGACGTTACCAGTCTGCACACAAAAATTCAGTCTAATATATACAATAGTTTAATGACGACTTTAAGCTTAAAAAATCACTTTTGTCCACGACTCTACTACAAAGTAACGTGTATACAACAACAATTTACACTACATACAATTCTGGCTACTCATTGGTGATTTGAATTTGTAACTGGCTACTTTTGTGTAGCGATGGGCCTAAGTCACCCCTAAAGTGTGTCTTAAGCTTAAAATTAAAATAAAAGTCAAAACATTGAATCAAAGTCAAAAGTTTAAAATAGTGCTTTTAAACTTTTGATTTTGATTAAATGTTGACTTTCAGCTTGTCGTTTTGTTTTAACTTAAGACACACTTTAATGAGTGTTGTAAAAGACTTCCTATTCATCACACTCAACACATTGTTTAAAAAATAACAACCGACTTCAACAAAACACGACTACAAAGTGAAAAATAATTTCCGTTTCGGACGTCGTTGGCTTTGGTTTTGTTTATTTTATCGCAAAATTGCCGACTTCCGAAACTAAAATTATTTGTAACTTTGTAGTCGTAGTTGCTAGTAGTTACAAGTGAGCTGCCTGTATACCAATCTCCTAGTTCGTCTGTACATCGGCGTATAATAATTTTGTGTGGAATTTTCCAATAACGTCCGAGATGGAGACGTTCGCCGCGTGAGGGAATGCGAGACGCCGAGCAACGTACCCAATGTACCCACCGCCATCGATTCAAGACTCGCTTGATTGCTATCAGCTTGTAGGAAATTGAAACGGCAGGGACCGCATGCCTTCGGTTGTTGAGATAAATTTACCTTGTCGTTTTTAATTGAGTTGGTTTGTTGTTGACAATGTTTGTAGTGGCAACAGTATTTTTGTTTTTTGTGATTTTGTACAAAATTGTGAATTTTCTGACCACGTACAGTATTAGAAGACGAAAGGATTAGCAGAAGTTGATTACCATGACCATTGCCTGTAAATGTATAATTTTTTTTTTGTTAGCCTCTTAGTGTCCCAGTGCTGGGCAAAGGCTCGCCTTTTTTTTTCCAAACCTCCCTGTCTTGTGTGATCTTTGGCCATGTCGGCCCTGCAAATGATCGTCACACCACCTTCGCTTTTTACCTCGACGGCGATGTCCTGACTCAGGCGTCCAGTGAGTGACGATCTTTGCCCATCTCTCCGGGTGCATTCGTGAGACGTGTCGGGCCCACTCCCACTTCAGCCGGGCTTTTTTTTTCTCCAATAATCGCTACTTGAGTTATGGAGTCATAATCATAAATAATTAGCCTATAATGTTCTCACTGCTGGGACACAAGCTTCCTCTCCTCTTTGTGAAAGAGAGTGGGCTGTAATCTGCCACGCGGGCCCAGTGCGGGTTGGTAGATGTCACAAATGTCTTAAAATTTTTGGTTCTAGGACATGCTTCACTATTTTGAGAGAATATTATAAATTAAAGTCGTCTTTCGTTACTATATGTGTGACCATGTTGTTCTTCTAAACGTTTTCACGATGATTTAGAAAATTAATTCCGAAAAGTTCTTAAGTATAAATCATATCTGTAAAACTAACATTTATTTATACCATAACACAAGCATTAGGTTGCTTAGCTTAGGACTAAATGGCGTTGTGTGAAATGTTCAAGGATATTATTATATATTTATTAAATAAATCTCGACATTTTATCTAGTCATAAAACCGTGCGAAGCAGGGTTGGATCACTTGCTACAAGAATAAACAGCTATTCTCTTGAAATAACTATCGCATTCGTTTCTGTGTCTGCAGATATTCGGCCGTGATAACTGAGAGACTGACAGTACAGTTACAGAAGTCAGTTGTAAGCAAGTTTTTATAATAAATAACGTGTGAAGATTATCTTGTTTCTTTTACCCGACTGCGCGACGCAAAGGAGAGTTTTCTTTATTCTAGCCATTGCAAATAATAAACAAAAAACTATACCTAATCTTATTGTTAGTCCACGTAGTCAGATTTTTCTTAAGAAACTCTATGTTTTTTAGAGTGTACAACCAAGTGTACAAACACGCTGTACTTAAATGTGTGTGCGCACAAGCGCAGGAGCTCTCGGTACCGTCTGAGACAATGGCAAATTCGGACGTGTTTGTGAGCGTGTGTGTGTTATGTGCCAAAGCTACTCGTCTTCATGCACACATTCACAGCATGTTTCAACACTTGGTTACCACAAATCACGGAGCGGGTTGTGCTCTGTACCACAAGTACAGCGCGTGTCGCTTCTTGAGATAAAAATACTGTAGGTACTTATGGTCCGATACGATGGTCCTAAGCTTTTTGAAACTCTTATTTCGAAATACCTACTTCGTCACAATTATTTTCAAACTGATCCAGGATACGAAGCAATTATGTAATTGTAAAAGCTAGTGTCAGTTCTATTTTCCACTATAAAGTAATGTACAAGATGAAGTCTTTGTAAACTCTCATTTTAGACTAGCAAAAAATAATAAAACTGCTTTTTAGCGTTTCGTACCTCAAAAGGAAAAAACGGAACCCTTATGTCTGTCTGTCCGTCTGTCACAGCCAATTTGCTCCGAATCTTATGGACCGGTTAAGTTGAAATTTGGTACACATATGAATCTCTGTGACCCAACACAGACATGTAACATAAATAAATGAGTTTTGAAAATGGGAGTTATTTTTGAGGGGTAAATAGACAATTTACAAAAAAAGTTTCGCAATCTGTACCGTGTGACATATCAAATGAAAGGGCTTACCTCAAATATATTTTTTTCATAATTTTAAAGTAAATTGTATTAAAGTTATTTAAGACAATAGACGGAAATTTACCATTCCCCCCCCCCCCCTTATCTTCGAAACAACAGAGCCAAATTTTTTTTTTTAAATACAGAAAATAGTTCTATACCTATAGATTACAGGAAAATTAATAAGAAGTCTATGATCTTGAAACAACATGGTAAATCTCTCAATATTGTGCATACAAACTTACATTTTCAGTTGAAATGTATGGGAGAACATGTTTTCCAACTACAATGTTAAGTTTGTTCTTGGGATAAATTCATTCCAACTACGGAACCCTTCATTGTGCGTGGTCCGACACGTACTTGGCCGGTTTTTTTTAATATTCAGTAACGCTGTATTATCTCTTTACAAATACTCTGGGAAATATTTATTAACATTCTTTAACTCAGCTGTGTAGGAAAAATTTTTTTTGCAAACTTCAAAGCTCTTTGTGCATGTTATTCCGCTCAGGATATTTAAGGTGGGTATCACATCTCCGCCGCGAAACTATAACAGCGAAACCGCAGATACCGCCATGACTTGTCCGTTGTAAGACAAGCGAAACAGAAGCGAAACTGCCTGTTCTAACGCACAGATTTTATAATTATTCTATATCTTTCCCGCGTGATTTGATCTGCTCGGAAGCCTCCGCACTCATCTCGCAATTTTTTTGCGGTCGATTTGTGGCAGTCGACAAGTTTAAAAAATTACACTTTTTTTGTAAAATATATGTTGATTATACAGAAAAACGAATCTTAGAGGTTCGAAGTAGACCTCTACTATATTTACTAAGCCAAAAGCGACAATTTGCTCCGATTGCTACAATTCAACTGACTCTCATGATGTTCCGCTGCTCGAAACGCGACATAATGTAGTAATCTTTCTTAGAGTTTCCCATCATTATTTTCGCAGCAGAGGTGTGCCAAAGCCCTGAAGAGGCCCGGAATTCATGAATGTAAAGCTATTCTTAATATTTAAGATTATCTTGTTTAACCGTTTTAGGGTTTTGTGTAATTTCGTTACAAAATAAACGATTCTGCTTACAGAAACTTTTTGTTCTTGTTTTTTAAATGTTCTACAGACTATTTGTTTCTGTGAAGGAATTAAGTAAATCTGAATTATTTCTGAGCTTTGTAGAAAAGCATGAAGCGTGCTGAATTACTGAAATATAAGCTTAAAAACAACTGACTGTTGAAAATAATATGACGTTGGAAAAATTTAAAATAAAATGAGTATTTTTTCTTTTGGAGAGGCGTGTCTTTTGACATGTTTTTTTGTTTCAACGCAAAGCGGAAAAGTATTTCCTTCCGCTAAATTCTTCTTTGAATTGACAAGAGGGAGATTATTTCTTTTATTCAGGCATGTCATCACCGACAAGTGCCTTACTCTAACGAGTTTTACTAAAATATTTTGTAAATTGAGCAGAAAAACAGAAATTCCGACAAACTACGTTTCATATTTTGTACTTTCTGTTTTGTATTTTCTTATTTATAAGTATACAACATTATTTTTAGTATATGCGAAACCTGAAACACGTGTCTAGTATTTTTACGTAAAGAATATAAGTACAAAATTTCAAAACTGTATCATCGATTCACAAAGTTATAAGCTTGTTATGTTACCTGGTTGTCCGTTCAAAAACATGCTCACCACGCGGCGCGGCGCGGAGTGATCATGTTTTATGGTCTTCTAGCATCATACGCTCATTGATAATAGTTTGGCAGTAGGTACCTGACTGTACGGCGATTTTATTGTAATTAACTAGTGATAAAATATTTTTGGGACAAAATATAACATGGTGTAAAGTTTTTGAAATCGATTCAGTTACTTATTCTGAACAAACTATATTCAGGTTTCGCATATACTAAAAATAATGTTGTATAATCTCTCCCGTTTTTCCCATGGGGGTAAACATACACTATAGAACACTTCCTGTTACGATCCTTACATACTCCTTTAGCTTCATTTTCGTTAGTGAATCTGGTTATACACGCACGCCGAGCGAGTACTACGCATAACGCACCGGACCTTTCTGAAGACCACTGATTCACCAATAAGGTTGTTATATGTCGTTCTAGGGTGCCTTTTCCCAGCGTTTTCACTCAAATCTGCTTTTTAGGTTGAATTTCCAACTTTGGACATAGTGTTGTCCTTTGTAAAGAATTAGATCGACCTGATCAGGTTGATATTATTGACATGCTCCTTTAAATTACATCTTTTCTCCTTTCCCAACAAAGTCATTGGCCTTTTTTAACCAACCAAGTGCTCAAATAAAACCGAAGGATACAAAGTACTCAATGGGTCTTAAAACAATGCTCTAAGCGACAAACTTCATTTCATATTTTTAACTTTCTATGGACTCAAAACATTTACTCCTTTCTCAATAAACTCATTGGCCTTTTTAGCAACCAAGTGCTCATATGAAACCAAAGGATACTAAGCGACAAACTTCTGTTCATATTTTTTACTTTTTAAGGACTCAAAACATTTGCTCCTTTCTCAGTAAACTCATTGGCCTTTTTAACCAACCAAGTGCTCATATAAAACCAAAGGATACTAAGCGACAAACTTTATTTCATATTTTTTACTTTCTATGGACTCAAAATATTTACTCCTTTCTCAATAAACACATTGGCCTTTTTAGCAACCAAGTGCTCATATGAAACCAAAGGATACTAAGCGACAAACTTCTGTTCATATTTTTTACTTTTTAAGGACCTAAAACATTTGCTCCTTTCTCAGTAAACTCATTGGCCTTTTTAACCAACCAAGTGCTCATATAAAACCAAAGGATACTAAGCGACAAACTTTATTTCATATTTTTTACTTTCTATGGACTCAAAACATTTGCCCCTTTCTCAGTAAACTCATTGGCATTTTTAACCAACCAAGTGCTCATATAACACCAAAGGATACAAAGTACTCAAGTAGGTCTTAAAGCAACGTGGTCGAACCATTTCAAGCGAAACTCCATAAGTCACGGGCTCTATCTGTCTTTACGCTCATTTTCCTCTTCGGCTTGGCGCGGTTCCAAACGGTATCAAAACTAAATGCGCCAGTAATACTAAAAGCTTCATGTGGCAAATTAATGGCCGCCACATCGAAGGTCACAGGCCACAGAAGTTGTAAATCAATTAGGAAAATCTACAGAGGTAAAATTTGATGTTTTGGGACAATTTTTTTGTGGTTGTAATTATTAGAGAGAACAATATTGTGAATTAAATCTATGAAAAGTAGGTAGTAGTACCTACATATTAATTACTAGCTGTATCCGTGACTTCATTCGTGTGCATGTCGAAAAAAAAATTGGGTTTCATGGGTTCTAATTTTTTTGCGCGGAACCCTAATTCTTTTTATAAAATAAAAAATTATTCTAAGTTACTCCATATAATATCAGCTATCTGTCTGTAAAAGTCGGTCCAGCCGTTTCGGAGATTAGCCGGAACAAACAGACAGAGACTATCCGTCATCAGACAGACAGACAAAAATTTTAAAAATTGTTTTTTGTTATACCTAAGTACTGTATATACTTTCATATGCATATTATATACTGGGCTAAGTACTACACCCACAATATTTTAAATAATGATGACGGTCTGGTACTGTCATCATTATTACATAAATCATTATGCGATGGTTTGTGTGGTATGTGTACCTAATAAGTAAACAAATATTTGTATAATGTTTTGATAATTAAACAATAAAAAAAAATCTGTAAAATATTATTTATGTGTTGTTTTGTTTTGCCATATCCATATTTAAGAAACTGTTTTCAATGTTTTGAATAATGTGCACCTTAATTTCTTAACACACTTTCAATCCAAGCGTTTTGAAGGAAATTCGTTTTTTTTTTTTTTTTTTAATCGTCTGCTCAACAACGTTAATAGCGCAAACGTGGCTGAACTGCCAAAATGAAAGGAGTAATAATAATAATAACGTTTATTTTTGGAATTGCGATCAACTGTCATTTTATGTTTCTAGTCTCAAAATCAATCATTTGTTCAGACTATGCTGAGAATCAGCACTTTTCGAACGTCAAAACTACATAAGACAGTCCCCCAAAACGCCCGCGTTTCATCACTTCCTAGTGCTTTCGCTGGGAAGAGGAACTGGCGCCACAAACTCCCCAGCAGTAGAGGTCTGCATTCCTAAGTTCACTCCTCGGATCGGGCAAAGCATATTTGGGTTCGTGAATCACCACCGAATCGTTACTTTTACCCCCAAATGTGAGTGCTAATGAATTCAAAGACAGCCTGTACAATCTCACTCAAGTTAAAACCAACATGCATTTTATATAATTTGATTAATTAGTTAATTTGGTTCGTTTCGTCATACCAGGGTGTGGTGTCTCGGGGCGATAGATCACGTCTCCGAGACGTGTCTGCGAGATATTGTGCATCTGTGAAGTGTATGGAGTGTGTGTCATCTGTGCCACAAACTGAAAGTAATGACTGTCCCACTGTCGCCACTCCCGGCTTGACGTGATAAAAGCATGTAGCAATATGAGTTTGACTTTTGTTATGATAATAGGTACATTGTTACAATATTATAACTATTTTGATGAATCTTCAAAAATTTGATTTCTGAAAAATATGGTCCGAAATAAGGAAATACATTATTTTTAACCGACTTAAAAAAAATTTGGTTCTGTATTCGACTCGTATGTATGTCCGCGATTTTCTCAAAAAGAACTGATCCGATTTGGATGGGGTTTTCGTTATTTAAGTGCATATTTTTTATGAATAGATACAGTTTTAGAGGCAGATGAAGTGTACTTTACAAAAAATGTTTCAATGAATTCAGCAGCCCTTATTATTTTATATTTACCACAAAAATAAAATAAACTTAAAATCGGAATTTCTTTCCTTAACATCCAGTTCCCAGTTACAAATAAATTCCAATAAAACATATTTTTTCATAACCAAATAAGTACGTTGTTTTATTGATCAAGCAAAATAATATTTTCCGATTTTCAATTCCTTTAACATTCAATCCTTACAAAAATATGCATTTATCACAAGATATACAAACATTCGAACACGAAAACTGTCAAGAAGTATAAGAAGAAAATGAAATATAAGAAAGAAAAGAAATCCTAACGTACAATCAGGGCACGTCAAGTTAAACTGAATGCAAACACACTTCGTACGTTCACAAAATATGACACATGCAAAGTAAAGAAAATTCCGTAAGATTTGGAATGAATGTCTTTTATACGTTTGGCTTTCTTATCTGTGTTTCTGAGTACTGTGACAATTTGAGCATGTTTGCACTGTTTTAAATTACGTTTACGTAGGGTGAATGAAAAGACGAGGTTCAGGATAATTTTCTGTACGAATCTGTACTAATAATAAAACTGAAGAGTTTGATTTTTTTTTGTTTGTTTATTTGAACGCGATAATCTCTGGACCTACCGGTCGGATTTGAAACAATCTTTTGATAGCCCAATTCTTGAGGATGGCTATAGGCTATTTAACATCACGCTACTACCCTTAGGAGCCGAGTAAAAAGAAAAAAAGTAAGAAAGAACGCTAGGCGAAAACGAAGTTGTAGCGCGGGCAGGCGATGTGATGCAACACGGTGGATCGGGGGAATATGATTTTTCACACGGACGAAGTCGCGGGCAGAAGCTAGTCATAGTCGATATTGTCAAGTTGTGTCAAGTAAGTTTTTTCAAAGTCTACTTGTGATGACTATGATGTCATTGTTCGATCAATCTGCCTTTTCCAAACTACATAAGTATGTTTATAAACATACTTATGTAGTTTACTAGACTGGAATCCAGTCTAGTATTTTACGTGGAGCAACTGCCTATCTGACCTCCACAACCCGTTACTGGGTAACGCGTTACTCTTTTTGGGCTTCTGACTACCCGTAATGACTGTCAATGCTCTAAGAAATGATAGCCGGGACCCAACGGCTTTACGTGCTTTCCGAGGCATGCCTCCGTGCCTCGGACACCTCTGTCTTGATATATACCTAATGGATGGTCACCCATCTACAAACCGACCGCGAAACGCGTAGCTTAACCTTCGATCGACCCGTGCATCTGTTTTTATTTAGTTACGAGCGCCACCTGCGCCACTCTCTTAGCCCAGGTTCGCACAGGCAGTGGCGGCGGTGATTTTTTAACGCACTGGAGGTGAAAATCCAACAACTTTTTTTTTGACGAACTGGTGTGCACTATATTGGATTCTCAATGCTCGGCTCAACGCCTAGAGTTGAAAATCAAGTGCGCGATAAAATCCTTTCGCGATATTTTTACGTACGTGCGAACGTGGGTTTAGCTGCTGTATCTCAATAAAAAAAAAAAAAATAGCCCATTGTTGCAAATTATAGGCCATATCCTCCCAAATCAGGAGAAAAAATCAAGTAGGTATCTTGAAAACAATCGTAACCGCGCGTCGTGTCGTAACAGACATTGAGCACGTACATATTTAAATTTTATTCGTAACGGGAGGTTATGACAAACAACGTCACGCCGCCGTCACGTTGAAAGTCAAACACGGCCAACATTCTGTCACGCGAAATATGTATGTAGGTAATGTCGAAAGGTTACAAGATATGAATGATTGAAGGGTTGTGTAAAAAGATATTTTAGGGGACGAAAACGTTTTTATCAATCGTCTAGTCCTTCCAATTACTTGTATTTCTAGTTGAGAATATTTTTTGAAACACTGAAAAATTAAAGCACATAAATATTCCTTTTTATGTGTAGGTAGACAAAGCTGTTTTTGATTTTGCTAGCTAATCCTAGGAAATAGAAGAAAAACAGTGTGGCGAGCAGTGGTGGCTCGTGACTCACAAGTTGCAGGTCGTGGGTTCAAGCCCAAGCAAGCACTTTACTTTGTGTAAATAATTTCATCACCACTGCTCTCAAAACGGTGAAGGAAAACAGTGTGAGGAAACCAGCATATCCTAGAACCAAAAATGTTGGCCCACTCCCTCTCACAGAAAGAGGAGGCCTGCGTCCCAGGCAGTGGGAACATTATAGGCTGGTTATAATGATCACATACTTTAAATTTTAAATGAAGTACCTATTTAAAATCACTACAAATCTTAATAATACGTATTTGGAAATCATGACAGTTAGATTAAAATATCAATGTTGCTAATAATAATTATCATAGATTACTAAAGTCATCTCGACAAAGTTTCGGCCATGGCGATCAATCTCAGCGGAGACCAACCTTCAGCGCGAGAGATATTATAGTGCACATGTGTATGTGCGCAGACACAGGTCCACTCTCTCTTCCCTCACTATCATTGTCCGATGGGACGGCAATCCGACACGACCGGAGAGAGATCAGGCGCAGGAACAACGGCCTAACGTGCTTCCGAGGGACGGGGGTATAAAATAAAATAAAATATTTTATTTGCATCTTCAAGTAAAAACATATGGCTTACAATAAAAATAGGCCTAAGGTAAGTAAAGTTGTATATTATAGTTGCAGGCAATACCTAAACTAAGGTTTCAACGCCCACCCTCGTTAGCAATTGTAGCCGATGATCGCACCGGCTACTAAGAAATTCTCAATGGAAAAACCCGATAACACTTATCAACATTGATTACTAATAACATTATTAAAGGCAATTGATATCCCATTTGCCTTTTCCTCTCCAATTTAACAAGTTCTTTCTGGCCTAAACCCTTCCGCGTGACTACACACACATTTCAAAAAACCCCTCAATAAGACGAAGCAAATCGTTCTCGAGTCAATGCAAATATCGATGAGGGACCACAATGTTGGCTGATGGATAAAAACGATTGGATTGGTTGTATTGGATTCTTGTTTTTTGGAGCCTGTCCAGAAGAACTAGCAGGGGATCGAGGAGGGGGTGTTGGTGGAAGGGGCGGTTTCAGACCGGAATAAATCCAGACCACGAACGCACAAAGAAAAAACAACATAAATTCGCACGATTTTTTAACCTACAACAACTACTATCCTACAGCATTTTGGTGTAAGTATGCGGCAAGCATATAAATAACTAAATAAATATTATGTGCGAAACAAGTACTTAGACCTACGTATTTAAATTTTTTAAACTTTCGAATTTAAGTTACGTTTTGATCATGGCTTTTTTTTTTTTAAGGGTGGGAAATCATCCAATGACCCCTCCCGCTCTGGGTGGAGCGGAAGGGAGTGTCAGACTCTTACTGACTAAAACCCATCCGTGTTCCTTCCTTAGCCCTTTATGTTCCGGGACAGCGGTAACCCTTTCGGACAATCCCGCTGCCCCGGCAGGCTTCGGCCCTAACGGGCCCCTCCTTTGATGCTGACATCTCTTTGAGGCGCGCGTGGAACACATACGCGCCGTCCGGCACGGGCCTGGTCCTGATCGGACGGAGCTACCCATTACTCGCCGTCCGCAGGCCCGCGCCTACGGTGGCCGGGAGTCGTCACGCGGCTCCCGACGCCCGGAGCGTCTACCGCGGCGGCTGGGACGGGCGGCCCTCTCGGCTCTCTCCCTCGCCCATCCCGCCACCTCCTTCGCTAGCATGACTGCTTCGCAGAAGGAGGTGACTGCCTCCCACTCCCTCTCGCCCCGGACCATGGCTTGGACCAGGGCCGGGCGCGAGAGGTCGCCGCCGCTGCCGATCGCCTCTACGAGGACACGGCGGTGCTCTGCCCAAGCGGGACAGACCTCCACCGTGTGCACCACCGTGTCCTCTGGGCGATCCTCGCAGTGGTGACACCCGGGCGTTTCCTCCCGCCTGATTATGTGCAGGAACCTCCCGAAACATCCGTGTCCGGTGAGGACCTGCGTCAGGCGGTAGGTGAGGGCGCCGTGACGCCTCTCTAGCCACTCCTCAAAGAGGGGCCTTACCGCCGCTATCGAGGCGTGCCCTTGATCATGGCTCAGGTTTTATTTGGGATTTGTTTATTTTGTACTTTGTTAAGTCGGTAGTTTTACTGTGTTATTTATTTTGAAAACTAGTGAATAATTTTTGTTCTGTTACTTTCCAGGAGGAGGATAACATCTTACCACTGCTTCCATTATTGAAATTTTTAATATATGGTAAGATCCTGTGATAATGATGTGAATAATGACATTTGAAGGCCAATTCTCGTAATTTAACTGGACCAATTGCGAACTGGACCAATTGCGAACTGGACCAATTGAGAATTGGACAGTTGGACATTTTGCGAATTGGACATAATGCGCCCAAAGGTTATTTTTGACAGACTGTGAAGGTTCTTAAAATTACAAGAATTGCCCGTCTGCTATGATTCGCCGACAACGTCACCGAGCAGCATAAACTCAGCAGGCAAGTGTTAATATCAGCAGCTGCTACAATCTGCAAAATCGAATCCCACAAACCTTGATTTTTTTTATAGAAAAAATCTACCATCCGATTCGTTTTCAAAGTCAATCCGGCCCGTATACGTATGCGTATTTATATTATATTTCTTAATAAACACCAATGTTTGTTCAGTCAGGCGCGGCCTGCCGGCGGAAACGTTGATGGCGGGACTTGACACCCGGAAATAGCGTCACCACCGCGTCGGAACTGACGTCACACCGCCGCAACCGACGATATTATTATATTGTGTAACTAGCAGTGCCCCGTGGTTTCACCCGCGTTAGTTTCCATCCCGTGGGAATATCGGAATAAAAAGTTTCCCATGTGTTAATCCTGGTTATAAACTATCTGTGTAGTAAATTTCATCCAAATCCGTTCAGTAGTTTTTGCGTGATTGAGTAACAAACATCCAAACATCTTCACAAAATTTCGCATTTATAATATTATTATTAGTGGGATAGGATAACTAGGCTTCTCAGTTATGAGCAGTAGTGGTACTGCTCTTAAAATATATGTATTTACAGAATTGTAATCATTAAAACCATCAATACAACCCTCAAGTTTATATAACCCTCATCATATGCCTCGCCTTTTCCCAACTACCTTAGGGTCGGCTTCAAGTCTAACCGGATGCAGCTGAATACCAGTGTTTTATATGGAGCGACTGCCTATCTGACCTGCACAACCCTGTTACTGGGTAATACGATACCCCTTGGTAAGACTGGTTGTCAGACTTTCGGGCTTCTGACTACCCGTAACGTCTGTCAAAGATCCACGAATGACAGCCGGGACCAACGACTTAACGTGCTTCCGAGGCACGGAGGGGTCCCTGTGTCCACAGACCAACTGCGGCAAGCGTAGTTTAACCTGATCGATCGACCTGTGTGGCTGTTATTATTTAGCCACGAGCCCCTCGGGCTCCTAGTTCATATAACCCTATGGAATGACTATTTAATTAAATATCAATAAACGCTTACCTTAATCTACCCTGGCGATTTCCACTTAAACCATAGCTTCATATAGAAGCTCACCATAAAGGCACATGGTACGGACACTAATGGTGTTGGCGCTATTCAAACTGCATTAACGATAATGGCTCCTCTACTTCAGTCGATTTAGAACGCAGGGGATGCGTCAGCTTACTATAGAATGTAGTGTGACCTGCATTGGCAATGTTTTGTCTTTTGAGTTCTAAACCATAATTACTTTATTTAATGACAAATAAACATAAGGAGCAAATTGACGGTGTACTATAGATCATACGCCTAAAGAAAAATAATTAAATTTGTCACAGAGACACGTGTAAACAAAAAGATAAGTTAACTCGAATAATACATATAGAAAAATAAAAAATCGACCAAGTGCGAGTTGCACTCGCACAAGAAAAGGTTCCGTATCACCATACAATACGAGTATATTTACTACATTTACATACTACATTTTTTTTTAAACACTTTTCTTGTACTTAATTTTAACTTTTAATTTTTAACTTATTATTTTTTCAAGTGATAATTTCAAGTGTATACTTATTACGGTCAATTTATACAGCCCTGTGATAAACAGATGGACTTAGAAATAGGGTGCCCTTGGGTAAGGAGCCCTGAAATCTAGTCAGATTTACAATCACGAGCACAGAACAGAAATAGCCGGCAGCTACACCTCGATATTGACTGCGACAATAAGGCTTCCACTCAGCATATTGCCGTGTTTGAGGACCCACTTTACATCACCTCTGCCTATAAGGATTCCTTCGGGGAAAAACATAACCCTCCTTCTGGCGCAGTCGGGTAAAAACATATGATTTACAATCCCACGGCCTACTTAATTTTAATTTATTAGGTACGCTTGTCGGTTTTGCACGCAAAAAAGTGTATTTTGTTAAGAAGCGCGGGATTGTGACTAGTTTTATTTTAAACTAGCGACACGCCCCAGCTTCGCACGGGTGCAATATTTTTTTCGAATTTCCGATTTTATATTTCATACTAGCCTTATCCTGACAATACCGAACACAACAAAAAAAGAATTTCCGAAATCGGTTCAGCTGCTCTCGAGATTTGCGCTTAGCAACACATTTAGCGATTCGTTTTTATAAGCTGACCCGGCCCCGCGTCGCTGTGGCTTCTTACGTACGTTGTTGTCTTTTTTTTCTATCCTATCTTTCAAGTTGGATCAAACTGCACACGGTGTACAAATTTGATTAAAATCGGTTAAGTAGTTTAGGAGTCCATCGCGGACAAACATCGTGACAAGTAATTTATATATATTAAGATAAGAAGATAGATGTAAAGATACTCTGAAAAAATATATTATCTTGCATTAAGGTCAATATTTTTGATATATAAACAGAAAATTTCCGCAAACAGCTTTTGTAAAAACCTGTGCCTTACAATTATGACTCCATAATAAATAAATAGACCAAAAGTGTAGGAAGATACTTATAATATGACACCAAACAATCTCTTTTCCAATATCTAAATGTGGATTCAGTGGAAAATTATAATAAATATCTACCAGGAAAACGGCTTACAAACAACCTCACTTCAATATCACAGAATTCCTGGAATCACATTCACAGAATTTCAATACTTTCTAGAGAATGAAGGATGAGTATACTCCTTGTTTTTCCAGGAAATATGAACGAGATTGCAGATAATTAATTTCAATCTATATTTATATTATATACAGATTAATAACTGTATGGTACCTATCTCTTTCGTGAGAACTGATACTTGAACCAAAAATAAAATAACGCTATACCCAATGAAAGAAAGGTTTTAAAGAAAATATATGAATTCAAATTTAAATTTAAACTCAGATACCGTCCAAACAACTTTTTGTCAAAATGAATATTTTTTTGACATCGGAAATCTACGACAAGGTACTTACTTACCCTCCATCTCTCTGCTGATCCTCCTCGCCATAAGCAGATAAATACTATCCACGAAGTCCGTAAGTTTACTTTCAACCCTTTTTAGGAAAGAAATAAGACTTTTTCGTGTTTATTTTTGTCGACAAACATTTCGGTTCGCAAAATTGTCTGATGGCAAATATTTATTTCTGGCAAGGCTGTCTTCGTCCTCTATTTGTGTGGTCGTGGTTTTTTTTCATAAAAGCTTGTAGCGATCGTGAGCAGCGTACCTTACTGTGAATATGAGATTAATAAAAGCACAAAAGGAGTAAGTAAGGATGGCAACGCGAGACGATTTGTGATCAGCCCAGCGTCGATGACACAATGTTTGACACTTATTTTTGTCGTATCTAACTGAGGTCCCATTAGATAAAATACTTTGCAAGTAGACAAGTTGTTTTTTTTTCTTTTCCAGCCAGTCCATGAAATTTTCAGCTAGTACATTCCCGGTCACAGTTAATGCAGTCAACTTATCGCTCGTACACACTCAGTGAAATCCAAGCAATCAAAAAACAATTCATCTAACCGCATCGCAACAGCCAACCGCCATATGAATGCTAACATTAACCCGCTCTTAAAGTGTGCATAGCCCATAGTGCACATACAGGCACCACAGTATGCTCAGCAATACGAATGCCATTCCATTATTAGCAATATCGCACAGTGGGCAAAATAGCCGGCGTAGCCACTAATTGTTGCGCTATGCACCAGTATAACAGGCCGGTGACGGAATTATGTTCCTATCCGAATTTCGGCCTATTCTGCTCTGCCCATTGCTATGAGAGAAGGACATCGGCAGTAGTAAATTGCGTTCAATTTGGACTTATGACGCACCTCTGCTGGCCGCATTGCAGTAAAGAAAATTAATTCTACTGCATATGTAGGTATGTGAGTTAGGTGCGTTACCGTTGTCGAAATGACAATGTGTGTAACGACCCCTTTCAGCCATGTAGGTATTGGCTGTTCGCATGACATTGGATGTTCAATCCTTGAGTTCTGACAGATTTTTGCCTGGATCCAGTTGTGGATTCTTGCAGTTGAAAATAATGGTGATGAGAGTGAAAAGATTTAAGGCAGCCCAACAATAAGGGGATGATTCTGTTGCACACAAATCGCAAAATTTTTTAATAGGCGAAAATTTGTGAGTGTGTTTGTTTGTTACTTCTTCAAACACAAACGGCTAGACCAATTTGTAGCTGACACCCTGGATTAACACATAGGATACTTTTTATCCCGATATTCCCACGGTATCGAAACGTATGCGGATGAAACCGCGGGGCGGTGCTAGTCAATAAATAAAAAAGTCATAACATAGCATCACGCCTATTATCCCGAAGGTTTAGTCAGAGAAGTACCTATTGTGTACACCCACATTTTGCTTGATGTATTTAAAGTCTTGTGAGTGGATAGATAGGCCGCCCACAAGGTGGACCGATGACCTTGTGAATTCCGCAGGAATTAGCTGGATGCGGGAAACACAAAACCGGTCGAAGTGGAGGTGCTTGGGGGAGGCCTATGTCCAGCAGTGGACATCTTTCGGCTGAAATGATGACGATGATGATCCACTTTATAGTGGATAGATAAAACAAACTGGACCAATTTCTACAAGTGAAAATAACAAAAACCGATGAATCTAACATACCGGTAACAGCCGCGACTTACGAGTTGTAGGTCGTAGGTTCGAACCCAGATAAGCGCTTTACTCTGTGTAAATTATTTCATCACCACTGCTCTCAAAACGGTGAAGGAAAACCTCGAACCAAAAATTCAAAGACAATTGACATCTACCAACCCGCACTGGGCTCGTTTGGTGGATTATAGCCAACTCCCTCTTGCAGAGAGGAGGCCTGTGTCCCAGCAGTGGGAACAATATAGGCTGATTATGATAACATACTTGTTAAAACCCTAGCTAATTACCACATCCCAACGTCTTAGTTAAAATCAACCTCCATTTAATTATCTTATAAAATAATTAGATTCTTAGGTGTGAAAGCGTTTCCTAACTGTAATTAAGCGCTTACGGCGGCAGTACAGGATCTTGTGGCTAAGTGTTCATGATCTGATAATAGGCGGTACATCAAACGCGGCGTAATCTCCGGAAACACACCACTCAGGGCATGTGTCCGATCTTCTTAGAGTAGGGTGGCCATGCGGTGAGTAAGTGTTGAAGGAGATTTTATTAACATCCGTTCTTATGTAGCTTGTGAGGAGTTTAAGTGGACCGTTTTGTATAGGCACCTTTTTTTTTTTTTTATGCTAATAAATTAAACATTAACGTACCTAATAATACCATTTTTTACGTATGATTCAGTGGAATCCAGTTACGAAATATTTAATGGGAAAATCTGTAAACATAATTATATTTGACAACGCAATAACATGTGCGATCAGGTGCGCGTCATTTGTCTAAAAACAAGTCTTGTAACTTGCTAGAAAAATCAACTCAATTAATAATAATAGTACCTCTTCGTCTTTTCACTTTCATCATCATACTAAAAATAAGTAATATCAGATCATCCTACTTCCTATCCCGCTAATATAATAAACGCGAAAGTTTGTGAGGAAGGATGGATGGATGGATGGATGTTTGTTTGTTACTCTTTCACGCAAAAACTACTGGACGGATTTAAATTAAATTTGGCACACACATACTTTATATATTTTTTTTTTATTGAAACAAACCTCCATTCATATCTAAGAAATTAATTAGATACTTAGGTGTGAAAGCGTTTGCTAGCTGTAATTATGCGCTTACGACGGCAGTACAGGATGTTGTGGCTAAGTGTTCATGATCTGATAATAGGCGGAAACACACCACTCAGGGCATGGGGGTGGCCATGTAGTGAGGTTAAAACGACTCTCAAGAAAATTTACATT
Organism: Gortyna flavago; assembly: GCA_963669345.1. NCBI lineage: Eukaryota > Metazoa > Arthropoda > Insecta > Lepidoptera > Noctuidae > Gortyna > Gortyna flavago. The sequence goes on from OY770140.1 coordinate 11,982,497, forward strand.
ATTATCATCGTTATAGCTGATAGAATTTCACTATCTTCAGATTTGCTAAGAAGAAACATTGTTGAATTATTAAACACAGTGGTTAATTAATTATTTTCATGGCCTTCAGATACCTGTATCTGAAATTTCATAATTTTCAAAGCACAAAATAAACAGGAAAATTTAAACCTAAAACATCACATCTAGAAAAGAAAATCTTACTTAGTTATTATAATCTAATTTAATGAACCTTTTCGTTGAAAATAAAAGCTAATACACTGAGGATAAAATGAGCAAAGAGATTTGGCCAACCGAAGAACGGTAATTAGGTTTGTCCTAATCCCTAGCCCTTAGGCATTACAAGCTATGATACCTATTTAGCCCCTAAATATAAAAATACTGGTGTATCTACATTTACTTAGCCGATCTTTTATTTCTCTGGAAAAATGTGGATTGAAACCTAAACTTGACTTTTTTCTGAAGTTACATAATTGAGTCTACATAATTGAGAATTGAAGAATTGAGTTACATAGTTGAGTTTTTTTTAGTAGGTACAATGGAATTTTCTGATTTTCTTTTGTTTCGCTTTTGTCTATCAGTTTTCGTCACTGACCTGTTGTTTAATAGAGGTCAGTGGTTTACGTTGATATTCAAGGAATTATTATGTTTTACACACGCCATTAGGATGCGCGTTTAGGATGCTGGTGGGGCTGCCCCGCTTCTGTAGTGCATCGGGGATGTTCGCGGATGCGCATGTAGATTGTTTTTACACAACAATGCGTAAAAGGTGCGCTTCCCTGGTGCGCAGGTGTGGGGCAGCACTAACAGTATCCTAAGCATGATTGCCAGTCGCCATGGACTGTGTTTATGTGGGTCGCTGCTGTGCAATTACTCATGGGTTGTTGCAGCAATGATCCACCGTTATTTGTTGTGTTGTTTGTGTATGTGTGTGTGTGCTTACTAACATAGTCATAAGTTTGACTAACAGTATTTGAGTCTTGGATACTCGTATAAAGAGAATTCTATTATATTCTATTAAAAAGAAACAAATATTACCGTCTGTTTTTCGCGTGGTCTGCTATGTCGAATAGGGTACGAAGTGTGTAGAGTACGAGTTCGTGATTACAGTAAGTAAACAAATGTATGCTGAGCGCCAGTGGAGGGGTTGTCTGCGCACGGGTACAGTCTTGTCCTAAAGAACTAGGCTATTGTTTTATTTATAAAATTGTGTAATTGTTTTATTGTAGATTCATATTAGTTACTTTACTAGCGTCGCGCTCCTTTCCTACCACCAATTTTATCGTTAAATCGCTCAGTGCGCAGGTAAACGCCAGCGTTCTTTTTACGTGATGGGACCAATAATAAGGATTACATCTATCTACTCACATATTGTTGGATGGTATGAATTTGATTGCTGTCGTAAAGTTATCTGCTTATCTAACCCAACGGAACCATTTTATTTCTTTCCAGATCTTAGATCTCCCAAGCTTATCCTACGTTTCTTTCTCCCCCAATCTTCCATCATCTGCCTAGCCTTTTCCCAACTATGTTGGGGTCGGCTTCCAGTCTTACCGGATGCAGCTGAATACCAGTATTTTATATGGAGCGACTGACTATCTATCTGACCTCCACAACCCAGTTAATGGGTAATACCCCTTGGTAATACTGGTTGTCAGGCTTTCCGGCTTCTGACTACCCGTAACGACTGTCAAAGATCCATGAATGACAGCTGGGACCAACGGCTTAACGTGCTTTCCGAAGCACGGAGGGGTTTCACTCGGTATATAAAGATGGTCACCCATCCACAGACCAACTGCGGCAAACGTAGCTTAACCGGATCGATCGACCTGTGCGGCTGTTATTATTTAGCCACGGGCCCCTCTTCTATATTCACCAACCAACCTACCAATCAACAACTAACCAACCAACCATTCAAAAACCAACCCAACCACCAAGCAACCTATTTTTCTTTCTTTATAGTCTCGTAATCTCCTGTAAATTTCACCAGAAAAGTAGCCACCCTACACCATACATCTCGTCTCTCGCCCGTATGGCGTGTGTTTACTTTATCAATATCATATAACATGCTATGCTGGCGTGCAAGCTACTGATTTATAATCCTATTGTTATACAGTCAACGCAGAGTATGAAATAGGGGTTGGTTGAATAAATAGAGATGAAATGCGCAAAATGAATCTAATCTGTGTAACATAATTTACAAGCCAATAATACACATTCACAACTAAATACTAAAAAGTGTACACATACAGAGCGAGTTAGAATAATTGCCCGCAAACAGACAAGGCTAATTATTTATCAAGTTAAGTGCGTCCTCCATTGTCCTGGTCTGGACACGGGCCAGACTTTAATGAGAGGCATTAGGCCACTGGCCTATAATATACCTTGGCTATATGTCTATAAGTTGGCCGGGGCTATGTTTGGTTATACCTAGTTATTGCATTTCACAAGCAATCGTCAATCATTGCAATTTAAACCTTATGTGATAAAAATATTGTAGCTGATGAACGCAAATGTTTAGCCACTTTAGACAATGTACCTACTATAGTTAAACTGATCTGTTGTGTGGTGGTGCATCAATAATAAGTCAAAGGTTCAGCTTTTGAGTGATAAGTTTCGGCTAACTAACCCCCATACTAATAAACGTTGAATAGCGTCTGTTACACACAGCTTTGTGTTCTTCTTTTGAAAATCAAATTACTGACGACTAAAAGAGAAAATCGGTGTGTCGGTGTTCATCTGATACAATACGGTCTACGTTTAATAGTAAGAGGGTAAACGTTTAGAGCGAAGTGTTTTGTTTAAGTAGTTTCCACGTATAAACTTTAAGCCCTGTTTAACGCATTGCCTGAGGGGATGATTTTCGAAATCTCCTTTACAAGGAAAAAATATATTTTCTAAAGCTTTGCCAAGAACAAAGATAAAACAAAGATAAGGCACTCGCAAGAAAGTAGTATCATGGAGCCAAAATCGACAAATCTACTGAAAAACTTATTTTGACACAAGACAAAACGGTTTTGACTCTGGTTTGCGCACTGTCTTAGTGTGCATATACACGTGCGACTCTTGTCTACGACAGAGGCAACTGCAACCGTCGACAAGCGTCGACGGCAGCCGGCGACACGTGTTGACGGCAGCTGTCAACACTCTTCGACGGTTGCAGTAGCTTCTGTCGTTGACGCGTGTTGCTCGGGTGTATGAGCACTTAGAATTATCTGTAAGGCCTATTCAATCCTAAGCGGTATTTGCTGCCGCTGTGGGTAGAGAGAGGTACATACCGCGTGGGTTTCGCTCAAACTTCATATTAAATACCTTGAGCGAAACCCGCGCGGTATAATGTATCTCTACCCACAGCGGCAACGTTTGAATAGGCCATAAATTCATGTTTTTATGTCCAGCTTTGAAGAGAAACAGAATTGTTCATATTATTATTTACTAATACCAGAGGCTCTTCACGTAATCATGAATCACTAGAAATCCCACAATATTTCCTACTCCAATGGAAAGGGTTTACAAGAGTTTAAAACTAAAACAGCTCTAAATCCTTCGGAATAAAGCGCTGGCTCGGTGATTCAGGTAGTCGGGGAGCGAACCCGAAACTTTTATCTATGATCCGAACAGTTGAGTAAGTACAGGGCTTATATATAGGTGCTTTGCCAATCAGAGTTAGTTCTTTGTGGGCTATAAGTATGTACATCGTGATGAATATAATGTGTAAATAATTATCTAGCCTTTCAAATAAATAGGTAAGAAATTCGTAAGAAAAACCAGTCAAGTGCGAGTCAGACTCGCGCACCGAGGGTTCCGTACAAATTTTTAGGTATTTAACCACAAATTTACGGTTTTCGGATTTTTTCCTTTACTTGTGCTACATGATACTGCTTCTTGCCATGTGATTCTAGGTCAACGGGAAGTACCTTATAGGTTTTGATTCCCTTACGAGTGTCAAAATATGCGGCATTAACGGAACATAAACGCCCGTGACTTTTGATTGCGTTGACTTGGAAGTTTGATTTTTTCACTGCTTCAAGGGATTGCAGCCCTGCGTATTTGATATTAATTTGACTTTCGAAAGAAGAAGACAAAACGTTGTGTAAATAGTTAGTTCTGTATAGACAGACGCTATGTACAGACGCCAGCACATCAAACTACTACAATCTGTCAAATTTCTTTGATAGATTTTCAACTTTATCGCTAAAGCATAAGATTCAAAGTTGATTGGGAAAATTTGACAGTTTCGGGTAGGTTGATGTGCTGACGTCTGTACAAATTTTATTAGTAAGGGGGTAAGCCTATAAATTCCGTTTATCCAAGTAGGCCTATGATGGATTCTCGGACATGCGTTTCCGCGTATCCAGTACCTTAGGGTGGATGAACGGAATCATATCACTTGATTTTAATATGTTTTTTTTACTTTATCCTATTGATGGATTCTTATTTTGTAAATGTGCGGACTTTGTTGGCATTTTAGACTTTAGATCTGTAGACCATTTTTTATATTATCAAGTACCTGGTACTTGTTGACAGGCCTACGCTGACCTCCCATAACCATTGCAACTTGAAAACATTGTAAAAGCCAACTATTTTTAAAAGAGTAACCGTGGAGTTTCTTGCCGGTTCTTCTCCATAGGAAACGACCAATTGGAACCGTGCACCTAACTTCTGACGTTTCATAAGTGCCCATGTAGGTTTATGCGAAATAAAATGAGGGGCCCGTGCCCCTCAAACCTTCATACTATTATTTTTCTTAATATTTAGTAGGTACTGTTCACGCCGCGCTGTAATCCACTTTACAACTATAACTCGGCGGTAAACTTCAAGTTTCCGCAAACTTAAGTAATCTCTGTAGTCAGATTATTATTCCTTCATTAATGTAATCGTCCTAAACATCGCTTCTGGCAACCCAAATTGAATTCTTAAGTGTTCTTATTGGAGTTTTCTGTTCACTTAGATAATCTTAATCTTGCTTGGCATAAGCATCCCACTGCTGGGACACAGGCTTCCTCTCTGTGAGAATCCACCACGCTTGCCCAGTGTGGATTGGTAAAGAAAGAAAAAGTATTTATTGCGACTCGTACAGGGGGATCACAAACCAAACTAAACACAGTAAATGATGAAAAATAAAAACAAGTTATAGGTATAAAAAAGTAATAAAAAGAAAAATAAAGCAGAAACTCTTACACGAGGCCAAAAGGCTCCTATCTCAGGACATGCTGCGGGATCACTACCCAAACTAAACACAGTAAAAAATAAAAAATAAAAACAAGTTATAGGTACAAAAAAGTAATAAAAAGAAAAATAAAACAGAAACTCCTATACGAGGCCAAAAGGCTCCTATCTCAGGACATGCTAAAAAAAAAATGGAACCAATTCTACATGAATTAGTGCAATTTTTTTGTATAATAAATCTTTAGGTGGATAGAAAACACTTCACTAATAATATGATTGTGCCTTTTGACCTACAAAGTGAGCCTTGATATACGTTGCTTTGTATACGAAAGGCCTCTCATATTCACTACATTCTGCATTGATATAACACCGTATTGAACGTCAAAATTCCTTTGGCACGGCTCGCTTATTGTCCCAATTCACAAAGCAATATACCCAATACCATATACCCAAAGCTTTTAGATCAAATGAAAGCGAGGACCAAATCTATTTATGCCAATATTCACCACGAATGGGAATTAATACCTCAAACGTTGGCTTACAAGGGATATTAATACAATTATTATGATAATTATAATATTTACATTTTATTATGATAATTATATTAGATATCAACGCAGAATATTGCTACTTATTACTAAAACCTGTTAAGGTACATAAGTGCGTCAAATTAAAATATCTACAACATAACATAATCAGCCTATAATTTTCCCACTGCTGGGACACAGGCTTCCTCTCTGTGAGAGGGAGTGGGCCGTAATCCACCACGCAGGCCCAGTGCGTGTTGGTAGATGTCACATGTCTTCGAATTTTTGGTTCTAGGACATGCCGGTTTCCTCACGATGTTTTCCTTCAACGTTTGGAGAGCAGTGGTGATGAAATAATTTATACAAAGTAAAGCGCCTGTCTGGGTTGGAACCTACGACCTACAACTCGTAAATCGCGGCCGTTACCACTAGGCCACCACTGCTCTCTAATATGCTCTCAAATATCAAATTCAACGTATTATAAAGTAAATCCCTCTGCTCTAAGCATGTCATTAAGGAATAGTATGCACATACGTGAGCCTAGGCGAGTGATTTAGCAATGTCGTCGCGCACCCTTGTTTTCGTAAGAACGGTCAAAATTTGGTAAACAGACGTAAACAAGAGATGATTTCGGCGTTTCCTTTCTGACTACTCTGAGATAAAAGGCCGAAACAAACTCGGAGGTCACAGTCTCTTTTAAAGTCCAGACATATTCTTGGTTTAACTAATACGGGCATAAAATCTATAAAATTGAAGCCTTTTGTACTTTTATATTGTTTTAATATAGTCCTCAACTCGACACTTTTCGCTATTTACATCCTCAACGAAAATAATAGGAACTTATATACGCAATTATGTTCTCTGGAAACTGAATCAAATGTGTTAATTAGTACTAAATAAACTCATGGAACTTCCTAATGAGTTTTTTTTAACTAGGCTCCAACCACTAATGAATCTAATCAGAGGCCCATAAAACTTTTATTTAGTGGACTTTAGTATATTTTAGTACAGCCACTAAAGAGTTAATGGGCTGTGAGCGAGTAATGACTACTAATAACCGCTACCACTGATATATAGCTCATTTGCTACGATAATTGTGAATACGGCGGCGTCTAGAATGCGTAATTGTGTTGAGAGACAAAAATGGCGTCTTTTTATTATCCCAGTACACTAGTATGGTAGATCTTGAAAGGGATGTGTTGAGGTCATTGACATCATCATCAGTCTGTCCACATTTAACCCGTCTGTCTTCAAAGCAAGAGTGAACAGGCATTTTCTGGGCACGCTCGTTCCATCATAGACCTCATCCATTGCTTTCCATTAGGCGTGGTCGACGTCAAGAGCAGGCCCATTCGGCAATAAAAAATAAATATAAAAAAAAATCATCATCATTTCAGCCAAAAGATGTGTACGTATTCGTAGCGTATATGCTAGAAGAGTTTCATTAATAAATAATAATTGAAGAGAATGAATGTGTAGGTGAATGTGAGGAGTTAATTTTGAAATAATCAGACAGTTCTTGAAGAATTCCTATGTCTAATGTTATACAGGGTTATTTTATATTGGCTAGCTAAACTCCGTAAAATGAAATGAATGATGATGTTATCGATATCTCTTGATAAAATCTAAAATAAATTCATTTGATGATTTTTTTTTGTGCAGTCATTGACACAACAGTCAGTAACAAAACTGACAGTGGTAGTGGCCCTCCCAAAAAAACATCACATCTTTTTATTTTATCGTGTTTAGATGTCGATACCCATCGCGTCTGCGGAGTTTAGCTAGCCAAGTTAAAATTACCCTGTAAGTTCCGTTTTGGCTTAAGCGAGCTTGTGAACTTAAAAGTCGGTTAGAGCGGAGTAGACTGTTCCAGTTTCTTACTTCAATCTGTAGTGGTATCTACAACGTCACATGCGAACAATGCGTCATACTGACTTCACACAAAATCCTGCATCTCGCAAACAGAGTTTACCGCGCAACTAGCATAGACACAACGGCCCGAAATTAATCATCGGGCAGTTGCCCGCCAGACACAACACCCGTCCGGTCGGAGGATCGTCCCTAGAGGATGAGTGAACTTTACACCCTGTTCCTCATACCTCTATATATCTACAGTATTACTTAGATTTGACCACTGTGCAACCACTTACAAAACCGATTCCTGAAATCCTACAAACTATACAGAATAATAATCAAACTAATCAAAATTACAGCTAGAAACGCTATTATTAAGCAAAACGCATAAATCTGAAGGCAATATACCTTCATTATTATTGCTATAATTGGCATTTACTTACATTTACGAGGTGTACAGTCGTAAGTTGCCCGAATAACCTGATTTTGGACGAAATTATTGCAATGGGTTCCGTAAGTGTCTTCGAATGTGTGTAGTTGAGTCGAAATGGTGCTAAAGACAGATTTGTTGAATGTTCGTTTGGTGTAATGTGTTCAATGGGACGTTAATTTCGGATTTCGACGCCATTTTGGGATACGAAATCTCCTGTATGGACAGTTAAAATGAGGGTTATCGACCTTAACACGTGGTTGGAGAATTTGTGATCGTCATTTTGTATTTATTACATTTACGCTTAGATGGGCCGATAGATGAAGTGGAATTATGTAGTTACTGACAAAATGGATAAATATCTACCTACTCGTCTTCCTTGAACACTTATTACCAACAACAATCATTGCTAAACTTCTGAGCAACGAACTATATTCAACTAGCTGCGCCGCGGTTTCACCCGCACAAGTTTCGATCCCGTGGGAATATCGGGATAAAAAGTAGCCTCTATGTTAATCCAGGGTATCAGACCTCCATACCAAATTTTACCAAAATTGGTCAAGCCGTTTGAGCGTGAAGAAGTAACAAACATATAAACACACACACACACACACACTCACAAACTTTTGCCTTTATAATATTAGTGTGATAAAAAGACGAACTTCGAAATTTCAGGACATGGACAGCTTTTTCAATGGATATTTCACATTTATCTTTTTAATAATTCTGCGCATTAATTATGCATTTCGTATACCAGTACGTATAAAGCAGGTAAAAAATAATATAGGACGTCGGCATCAATCAAAATATTTCGAAAGCTAGGAATTATCGGTGTTCCGGAGTAAACCGCTCAGTTTTCTGCTATTTTCTGATGCAGCCTTAATATTAAAATATTTTTCACCTACAAAATATTCAGGAAAGCTATTTTGAAACTTTAATATTCTGAAGCACGGACACGGACAGTAATATCGTAGACCAAGTATTTTTCTTGAAGTATGTACTCTGTAATCTATACTCATATTAAAATGAGAGAAAATTTAAGAGTTTGTATGGAACGGGCAATCTTCGGAACGACTGATCCGATTTCGAAAATTCTTTCACAAATGGGAAGCTACAGTATTGTCATGGCAATTAAGTATACTTATTTAATCGCTTGATCCCCCGCTAATGAGACACAATTGATTTTCTACGGTATCATGGCACATGTAGTACGTACGTGCGGGGCTTGACCGGTTAATGTTAAAACAAGAAATTTCTCGCGGACGAATTCGCGGGCATAAAGGGTAACTTACTAGTGGTATATCTAAGTGAACCAAAAAAAAATGTAAGCGGAGCAGCCGGTCGTTGATACTATCTAGCATCTGAAAATCCGATTGGCTGGCTAATAACCTTATTTTTTCTGGCAGCATAATACCTCTACAAAATAAAACGAAAAAAATTAACAATCCTTTTAACAAAACCGACTAAATAAAAAGGGAAATGACTAATTCATATCAAAATAATTTCATTGTCATTCCACTCAGATCTTAAATTCCAAAAAAGTCCACATTTACGTGTAAAAAGGCCTGCGGATAACCGGAGGCCCTCGTGAGGCTTTACCGGATCAGTCATCAGTCCCTAATGAAAATGAAGAGGTGTGAATAATAATAGGTCATTTACACGCGGGTAGAGTTTTTCGCTTCGAATAGGAGATTATAGAAGGCAGATAATAAAGTTGAATTGTGTAAACAATACCTTCCTTATTCAAATTCATGGTAACTACAAAGCTACAATGTTGTTCTGATGCGTGGCCGAAATCGGAACTAACGTCGCCATCTTGTTTTGTCAATAGACTGGGTTGGCGTGTGTCATTCAGGCGCCAAAATATATAATCCTCGTAGGCTTTCTTCTTCTCATATCTTTGTAGTACTTAAACTAAACGCCTCGAATGTCAAAATTGTCAGTTGAACGCTATTTAAATGTTGACATTCGAGACGTTTTACAACGCGCGTGTTGCGTGTTGCAAACAAAAAACCGGTCAAGTGCGAGTCGGAGTCGCGCACCGAGGGATCTGTACTTTGTAGGTCTGTAACTACTTTAGGTTTTCGGATTTTTTCCTTTACTTGTGCTACATGACATTGCTTCTTGCCAAATTTCATGATTCCAGGTCAACGGGAAGTACCCTAGGTTTTGATTCTCTTGTAAGTGTAAAAATATGCGGCATAAACAGAACATAAACGCCCATATCTTTTTGATATTAATTTCAACTTGATAACTCCACGTGGTCCTGAGAAAAAAGGGTCTTGACAGACGAACAGACAAACGGACAACGAAATGATCTTATAAGGGATCCGTTTTTCCTTTTGAGGTACGAAACCCTAAAAAAAAACCAATATACACTTGTTTAGTCATGTAGAAAGTCAACGTCGCTCAGATAAGTTGAAAACAATAATCACCAGAATTGCTGTTGCCTATAAAAGTGTCTATGCAATGGCACCTAAATTGTATAACAAACTACCTTGTCATATTAGAAATTGTAAGAATAATAATGAATTCAAAAGCGAACTCTTTAAGCTACTAAATGACAAGGTATATTATTCAGTCAAGGAGTATATTGATGACAAATTTGAAATCTATTAACATTGTGTATTTTCATGACATTTTCCTTATATATTATTATGACAATTCTATTACTTGACATGCCTAATAATATTATGTTTTCTTGATATTGTTTAATTTCGTCTATAACTACTGCGTGTTTTTTTTTTTGTTTTCACTTTTTTAAATAAGTTTACTTTAGTAGAACTTTAAATCGGATTTTGTATGCCTATCGGCGGAACATGGTTTGTGTACTTGACATTTATATTATTGGAAAACACTTGTAATCACCTATGTTCACAAAATAAAATAAAATAAAATAAAATAAAATAAATAAAAATTGTAACTTTTTCGAATTTTCGTCTTTCCACATTTTGAGAAATGGGCGTCGTTTGACATAAATTATAACAAACAACTAACAATTTATTGCATAAACAAAAATCGCATGATGCATATTATATTCGAATAGTATGCGAGTTTTTGTATTAACACAATGACTTTAATAATCACCCGCCGAATCTCGTATTAACATTCTCTCCTTTCGTCTTGCGAGAAACTGTCCCCGTGTAAACGAGCCTTTAAACGAATGACCCCAGCCGGTCAGCCAAGTGTGGGCCAGATGTAGGCCACGGTCAACAAGCTCGCCCCTCCGGATTTACATATTTTCTACTTTAATTTGTACGTAAATCACAGGGCTCTATGTAAGGAGGGTTCATATTACCTGAAACTAATGATCCCTCTCATCTTATTTATGCTGTGGTTAGTGGATATTGTTGTACTGGAGTTTTAGTTTTTGGGGGTTTGTAGTTTTGTTTGAATGTGCAGGAAAATGTGGGTTGATTCGAAACAGTGCTCTATCATCCAGATAAGGGCGAAAATGAAGGTCAATGAATTAAAATTAAAAGAGAGAGCTAGATGGTTCTGCACCTACAAGCAACACTAAAATTTTTAAGATAAAAAACAGGAAGGTTATATCACTTTTTAAATGAGTATGTATGTATAGGTCGGTACCTTTTGTTAGAAAAACGAAAATGTGTTTTCCTTAATTAGTCCAAGTTTTTTGCCAATGTTTTAAGGGTACACAAAATCGATGTCCCTCTTAAATCGTAACAAAATACTTTGCTTACTTTTATTTTGTTTCGGAACCTCGAAGTACTTATTTGCCGATCATTAAATGTTCCGTAAGTCGGGACGTGACTCCGAAACCGTGCGATGGTAAGTTTTGGGATAGCCCAAGATGAGATCCTGGATTACTGTCGCGCCAATTTCGTATGTAAGTACCATAAACACTTGAGCCAGGCTATTATGTTGGATACAACGTAATTACATTCAGGATACAATAGACTATAAATAAGTATTTATTTATGTAACAGTTTATGTACACACGCTATAAACAGACACGAAGAAAGACAAATACGTAAAACGTAAAGTTACTACAACTTTAGGCTACTAGGTGCTAGGCTACTTTCATTTAGGAAACAATAGAATAATAATTAGTATCTTAGTTGGCACACAAACCAGATTTCCATTCGATTTCCTTTTTTTTTTCAGTGCTTACAAGAAAAGTTTCCGATTGTAGCACATTAAATTTGGCACATGGGTTGACCATGACCTGAGAAGGACATAGGCTACTTTTTATCCTGGATCGCAGACGAAGTCGCGGTTGCGAATCTTGGATGTTGATCCCCAAATCTCAATCAGGTATTCTAGATGTGTTCTATGCTGTTAACCTACAAAATGCGTATAAATGGTGTAAATAAAATGAATAGCTGTTATTTAGCACTCTCCTAACATAAAAGGTTGTTTATTTGTTTACTTCGCTCAATGGTGGAGTAAGCCAATCGATTTTAGTAGGTCCGCACTGTGGAAAATATGACGCTGTTACTAACAGGCTTGCATGAATAGCGGAGATATATAACCAATACTATTAATGTGAAAATTTGGCTTTTGGACTCGCCGTTCGACGCTCGCCGTGGACGGTCGTGCTGCCCGCTCTCGCTCGCTGCACGCCCCCACCGCCTCGCCGCCCCGCCGCCGCCCGCTCTCGCTACGCCAGCCGTAACGAGCTCAGTAGTCTCCGGACTACGCCCGCACCCTGTCAATAGCCGCCTTTTTCAAGGCGTGGTTGATAGAAGTTGTTTCTTAAGATAGATTCGTCATCACACGTGTCGTCGAGGTTTTTGGCCCCTTCCGGGTAAAAACCACAGTTTCGTGGTCCTTGGTGGATACCTCACGGTGCCAACGAAGCCAAGGGGGTGGTGCCCCAATCTCACCCGCCGAGCCCCATCAGGGTGAGGCAGTAAATTGGAATCGGGAGCTAGAAGCTTGGCCTTGGGGGTGGCTCCTAGTCAGCTCTAGCTTCGTAACTAATCCCTTGTCCACAGCTCGCGTCTAGTACGGTTGGGTGTGTCAACCCCTTCGTACTAGAAGCCGGTCTAGGGTGTCTCTACACCCATCGCACAGACTGGTTAGGGCCCCGTTCGCACAATAAGATCGGCGACGGGTCACAAGCTTAGGGCTCACTTCAGGTACTCACCTCCCTGTCTCACACCCGACAGGGAGGGTAGGATCTCACACCCCCGGGCCCATCCACCCGGGGTGCTAGGTTTTCACGCCCCCCATGGTTCTTCCCTCTCCCCGCCCCCTTCCCGATCATGGCAGACGCGGTCATTTTGGCGTTCGCTAGAGAGGTCCTCTTCAAGGACCCCTCTTTCCTCACCCAATATGGCCAGCGTCTCATAAATTTTAGACGCCCTCCCGGTTCGGTCTTAGACATCGACATTGACTTCAGCGATGCGCTAGTCAGCCCCCTCTTTCCGCCAAACTCAGGCGAAATCCCCGAGGCCGCCGCCGCCTCCCCTCCCGCACCCTCCGTGCCAGCCCCCTCGCCTGCACCTTCAGTGCCAGCCGCCGCCCCCAAACCAGCACCTTCCATGCCAGCCCCTAAACCCGCACCCTCCGTGCCAGCCCCCAAACCCGCACCCTCCGTGCCAGCCCCAAAACCCGCACCCTCCATGCCAGCCCCTAAACCCGCACCCTCTGTGCCCGCCCCAAAACCCGCACCCTCTGTGCCAGCCCCATCACCCGCTCCCTCCGTGTCCGCCCCGAAACCCGCACCGTCCGTGCCAGTCCCCGATCCCGCACCTTCCGTGCCAGCCGCTATCGCAGCTGATACTCAGGAGAGTATGGACACGTCCGTACCCCAATCTCAATCCGACTCAGAGGAAGCCCTCTCTGACTCTTCGTCCTCCTCGGAAGACGACTATATAGTCGTCGGAAAGGGAGGCAAGAGAAAGAAGAACGCCTCCTCTCACGCCAACAAGGCCAAAAAGTCGGTCGCGGAAAACCCCTCTCCCCGCCCCCCCACCCCACCCTCCGCCGCACCGCAGGCCTCCCCCGCTTCTAGCCTCTCGGCTACCCCTCCTGCTTCGAACGCAAAGAAGCCACGACCCCCGCCCCCCGTCTATGTCCAGGATAAGTCCAAATGGACTGAAATTTCCAAAGCGTGTGTTGATCAAAAGATCAACTACACGAACGCCCGCTCAACCCAACAGGGTATAAAGGTAACGGTCGCCTCGTCCTCGGACTACAGGGACCTTACCCGTCTCCTCCAGACAAGGGCTTACCCCTTCCATACGTACTCCCTTCCGGAGGAAGTCCCCACCCGCGTAATCATCAGGCGCGTCCCCAAAGAAATCCCCACCGAGGAGATCAAAGAAGACCTTGCTTCACAAGGCATCCCCGTCTCAGCAGTCCATCGCTTGCACAAAGCATGGAAGGGCCTAGTCTACGACATGGTCCTGGTCATCTGCGACCCTACTGAAGGACATCACCCCATCTTCAAGGTGAAGTCAATCTGCTCCCTCTCGGGTATCTCTATCGAGAAACCCAGGAAGTCCAACCTCATCGGACAATGCCACAGGTGCCAATTGTATGGCCATTCCCAATCCCACTGCTACGCGACACCTAGATGCGTCAAGTGTCTAGGTGCCCACGGCACGTCAGACTGTCCCCGCCCCAAGGACCGCTCTCAGTGCACAGAGCCACCGAGCTGCGTTCTTTGCGGCCAATCCGGGCACCCGGCTAACTACCGAGGCTGCCCCAAGGCTCCCAAGTCTTCTTCTCCCAAACTGACGAAGCGCGCGAGCGACCGTCAGCAAAGGGAAAGCCCCTCTGTGAGGATCCCGATCCCTTCCTCCCAGATGCCCGATAGGCTCAGTCCCCAAAGGCCCTCCCCATGGGCGAACCTCAACCACCTCAAAGCTCCCGCAGCTACGGTGCCCCCCCCACCCCCGACTATCCCAGCGCTGATGGCAACTGTCATCCCCGCGCCATCAGTAGGCCCCTCGGTCCCAGTAGCCCCACCGGTAGCCCTTCCCGCCGCCGCGCCCAGGGCTCCCGCTGGTCCCAGTAGGTCCCCCCCGTCCCCCGCCTCCCGCCCCCAGCCTAGCAGCATGGAGGTAATAATCGGTGCTTACGCAGCTTTTATTGCCCCCGCAAATGCCATGGCAGCGGAAATTCAAGCCTGTAACGGCAATCCTCGGCGCATCGCCCAGATTTTCAATGCGTATCCTCAGATTACGCAAGTCATGCAAACCCTCAACTTCTAAAAGCTCCAATGGCTTTACAAAGAATGAGCGTTACCAAACCCCGATCCCTTAGACTAGGGTTTTTCAATGCAAACGGCATTAAAAAACAACGCGATGAGATCGCCGCGTTCCTCCGCGATCACCAGCTCGATGTCCTCTTAGTCCAGGAAACCTTCCTGAAGCCCCATCTGCGGAACCCGAGCATTGCCAACTACAAGATAGTTCGCAATGACAGGTCACGCTGCCACAAGGGCGGTACCCTCATCTACTATAGGAAGTCCCTCCATTGCACCCCGATAGACCCGCCCGCCCTTCTCTCCCAACTAGAGATCTCTATCTGTCGGCTCGGCATGACTGGTCACCCCTCAATCACCATCATTTCCGCCTATATCCCACCCATCAATGGTGCGGAGGATCCCATCTCCCTCACTGCCGATTTCACTACCCTCTTCGGTATGAGTGACTCCGTCATCATGGCGGGAGATCTCAATGCCAAACATCCCGCTTGGAATAGCAGCACGACCTCTACCAGAGGTAGGATCGTGTCCAAGCTAGGCGACTCCCTCAATTTCGATATCATCGCTCCGATGTATCCCACTCATTTCCCGGGCGACCCCGCCCATCTTCCTGACGTTCTCGATGTAGCGCTTCTCAAGAATGTAAACCTCCGTTTGCAGTCTATCGAGACGGTACAAGAGCTTGATTCCGACCACCGCCCGGTCATCTTGCACCTGGCCCCCTATTCGGGCCCCCCGCACGACCCCAACCAGCCCCCCCCGACCAAAATAGTCACCGACTGGAGGAAAGTAAGCGAAAGACTGAAATCCACCACGTCCCCCCACCTAGACTCCATCCCCGAGCAAATTATCTCAGTCGCAGACACGACTGGAGCGATCGACTCGTTCACAGAGCACGTTCAATCCGTACTGACGGATTGCTCACGGGAAGTTCCAGTGATGGAAGACCATCGCTGGAAACTGCCCGATGACGTACGTGAACTGGTGACCGAGAAGAACGCTGCCATTCGTGCCTACGACTCTTTTCCCTGCGACGCGAACAAAACCCACATGCGCCATCTACAGCGTGCTGTAAAGAAACGCATGGGGGAGTGGCGCTCCGAGGGATGGGATAAGTTGATCGGCGAACTCGAGCCCAACTACCACGCCTTCTGGCAACTCCAGAGAAAGCTCCGCTCCTCTGAAGAGGCCACAGTTCCTCCCCTCACACGCCCCGACAAAACGGTCGCTTTCGAAAACCTCGAAAAGGCCGATTGCCTAGCCGGCAGCCTAGAGGCTCAATGCACTCCCAGCTCTCAACCAGTAGACAGAGCGCACCTCGACGAGGTGAACGCTGAAGTCGAACGGAGAGCCTCCCTCCCGCCAGTCGAAGACCCTGATGATCCTCTGCCTCCCGTCACTCCCGACGAAGTGCAAGACATCATAAAAGGGCTCGCAACCCACAAAGCCCCCGGTTCGGACGGTATCACCAACAGGGTGTACAAACTCCTCCCCGCCCCCCTCATACTGCTCATGACCGCCATCTTCAATGGCGCCCTGAGCAACAACATCTTCCCCCAAGTGTGGAAAGAAGCCACAGTCATAGGCATCCCTAAGCCAGGCAAGCCCAAGTCTGAGCCCTCCAGTTACCGCCCCATCAGTCTGCTCAATGTTTTCGGTAAAGTCTACGAGAGGCTTATTTATAAGCGCCTCAAAGACTATGCCGAAGCAAAGAGCCTCATCCCCCCCGAACAGTTCGGTTTTCGCACGAAACATTCGTGCATCCACCAGCTCCACCGCATAGTCGAGCACATTAGCGCTGCTTTCCAGCGAGGTGCTTCGACAGGCGTCCTGTTCTTCGATATAGCGAAGGCATTCGACAAGGTCTGGCACAATGGCTTATTATATAAGCTGTACCTGCTAGGTGTGCCAGACCGTCTCGTGCTCATCTTACGAGATTTTCTGTCGGACCGCACTTTCCGCTACCGTATCGAGGGCGCTCTCTCTCCCCCTCACCCCATCCGCGCCGGAGTCCCCCAGGGTTCCGTTCTATCTCCCCTCATTTTCACCCTGTTCACTAGTGACATCCCGAACAGAAAAAAGGCACAGTTGGCGCTCTTCGCCGACGACACTGCCATTTACTGTTCGGGTGTCAACCAGTCATCCATAGCTCGAAACCTCCAAACCTCTGCAAGCGCCCTGAGCGATTGGTTCCGGAAATGGAGAATCGAGGTCAACCCCGATAAGAGTCAGGCGGTCATCTTCTCGAGACCGCGCAAACTCCCGCCCCCCCTCCCGCGCCCGATCTCTATGTATGGCAAGCCGATCCCCTGGGGAAAGCGAGCCAAATACCTTGGTGTCATCCTAGACCACAACCTCACCTTCAACGAGCACATAAAGACGGCGCGTTCGCGCGCCGCTTTCGCTCTCGGTAGGCTCCACTCTATGATAACTGCCCGCAGCAAATTGTCACTCAAGTGCAAATTGCGCCTCTACACCGCGGTCATCCGTCCCATCATGACCTATGCTTGCGTAGTCTTCGCACACGCCAAGCCGCGATTTCTGCATAAAATGCAAACCCTCCAGAACCGTTTCCTCCGAAAGGTCACGGGAGCCCCCTTCTATGTCCGAAATGTGAATCTGCATCTAGATCTCAGACTCCCCACCATCCAGCAGTTCATGAAACGCCTCTCCAAGCGCTTCTTTGACTCTGCCATAAAGCACCCCAATCCCCTGATTGCGGCGGCCTCCCGATACACTCCCTCCCGCATAAGTAGGATTCGCCGACCAAGGCACACCCTCACTATCCCCGACGACGCCACTACCCTCCTCCAGGAGAGCAGTAAGGCCACGAGTACTCTCAGACACAAACACAAGCTCAGACATCCGTCCTTCCGTCCTCGCCGCCGAGGCCCGTCGCGACGTCCCGCACCATCACCGTGCCCGCCCCGACCCTTGCTCGAGCCAGCCCGCGCAGCTGAGCCTGTAGTTTTAAATTCGCCCCTAAACACCAATAATAATACCGATCCAGCCTGTCCCTTGCTGTCCTCTTCCAGCGACGCCCTGAGCCGAGGTCCGAACCCCGCAGGGGGTTACCCTTAGCGCTGTCGCTTAGTTTTTAAGTTATTGTTTGCCCTGGCTGGAGGCCTTAATTCGAGGCATCCACAGGAAAGTCCGGTTAAGCAGTAGCCATCCTCATAAAGGATGAACTGCGAGATGCCATTTAAAAAAAAAAAAAAAAAAAAGTGAAAATTTGTATGTTTGTTACTCAATCAAGCAAAAACGGCTGAACGGGTTTGGATGGAATTTTGCACACAGGTAGTTTATAACCTGAATTAACTGACAGACAGTAAATGACAGATCTTAACGACTGTTGTCAACTTTAAAAAAACTATATATACTTTACTCTGAAGTGGCAGTGGGCTGGCCATGTTTGTCAAAAGACCGATGGCCGGTAGAGCAGATGAGTCCTGGAGTGCAGACCGCGTATCAGCAAGCGAAATGTGGGACCGATCGACGACGAGATGGATCGACGACCTAAAGAAGGTGGCTGGGACAGACTGGATGCGTCACAACTGACGCAGTCTGGGAGAGGCCTATGTCCACCAGTGGACTGCGATAGGCTGAGTTGTGCTTTGCGATTCTACCATATTACCGACGGGTGAAATATCCCGTTATTTTTCGACTACTCACACATTTTTCATTTGTCTCTGGACCCAATTCTGAAATCCAAGCAGACGAAGTCGCGAGCAGAAGCTAGTACTTTACATGTATATGTGTGCCTCTGAATAGAAAAGCACTGACAGTATTTTCATGTTACCCTGGTACACCAAATAAAATGTTCGTCGAGGCAATTTATGTTTTGCGTTGATTTTTGCTTTTATAAAGGCTGTTGATTTATTTACCAGCATTCGTTAGCAGAGTGATTTTTACGCGCCATTTGAACAAGTTTCTCTATGAAAAGCATATGGGATTCATGGATACGCACTACGTGCCATGCAACAAAGAAAAGTTTTTCCAAGTGTTGTATTTTTACTTAAAAATAATTTTAATTTTATATTCCTATCAGAACATAGGAATTATTTGTATGTATGTTCTGTATACTAAAATAAGGTGACCCCTAGTGTTAAAAAAAATTCTCGTAGGTTATCAGAAATAAAACAGCTGTTTCACAGAAAAGTGCAATACCTATGCAGTCAAAATGTATGGAACTTACTATGCTATGGGATGTACAGACGCCAGCACATCAAGCTACTACAATCTGTCAAATTTCTTTAATCGATTTTCAACTTTATCGATAAAGCATAAGGTTCTAAGTTGATTGGGAAAATTTGACAGTTTAGGGTAGCTTAATGTGCTGGCGTCTGTACTTTCAACGTAGGAGGGCTTAGAATCATGTGTTTCTGACACCCTGTATTATGGAGTCCAAGGAGGAGAAGTACTTTCCAAATTCAATCAAGCTTCCTGCACTACCGTCGACGAACATAGGCACTTTGTTTGACGACACTACTTTCCGTCTCGCTGCTTCCCTGCGACTAGGAGCTCCATGTTGTTCTGCTCATCACTGTCATTGTGGCGAAGTTGACAACAGTCTCGGATACCACGGCCTGTCCTGCAGCCGAAGTGCTGGTCGCTTAGCGCGTCACGCGAACATTATCGATATTTTCCGACGAGCTCTTGTCACCGTCCGTCGGCGTTCCAGCTGTATTTGAACCCAATGGCTTGTCTCGCAACGAAGGCAGGAGACCGGACTGCATGTCTTTATTTTCACGAAAGGTGGGTCCTTTAGTATGCGACGCAACGTGTGTCGATACTCTTGCGCCACCCCATCTTCCTGGCTCGGCGTGCTGTGCTGGCGCTGCTGCTCGGCTGTGGAAAACTACAAGTGGCGGAAGCATAATAACCTTACTCACAATTGTATTTTCGAGCCGTTTGGCGTTGATACCCTCAGGCCGTGACGTCTGAGTGCTCATGGTCTATTTAAAGAAATCTGCATGGCTTTTACTTGGCCAGAGGCATTAATGACACCAGTTTCTTATTGCCAATCCATAGCGATAGGTACGAATGAATTTTTCGACGCAATATTTTAGTTTGTTAATAGTTTTAGTTAAGTTAGGGTAAAATATTGTTATTTTTATTGATTAATTAGGTGATGACGCACTTCACGGTACGCGCGCTTTTTTTATTGTCGCGCCGGTTTAAATATTGTAACCGTTTTCTTTTAATCTGATTTGTAATATAATTCATGATACAGTCCAGTTGTCATTATTTCACGAGGCTTAGGTATCCAGCTATCAATATAGCGGACCGGGCCCAACATATGGTCCTTCGAGCCAAGGAATCCAACGGAGCTATATCTATCTTAAAAAAACCAACAACATAAGTTGTTATTTATGTACATATCATCTTAATCTATATAGTAATAATAAAGCTGAATAGTTTGTTTATTTGTTTGAACGCGCTAATCTCTGGAATTACCTACAGATCGGATTTGTTTTTTTTTTTTATTTATCATCACGCTTTTACTTATTAACATGACCCTTTGGAGCCGACCAAAAACAAAAAAAAGCCAGAGAGAGCGCTAAGTGATAGCGCAGGCAGGTGATGCGATGCGACGAGGTGGGTTGGGGGAACAAGAAATTTCACGCGGACGAAGTCGCGTGCAGAAGCGTGTTTAGAATAAAAATTATAACAGATTGTTTATGAAACCACATTTCGCAATCCGAAATAGGACGTGGAAAGCCTCTCGTGGAAGACAATTAAATCAAAATTATAATCCACAGGGATTAGCATTAGCACCGTTTTAGTATCATGAACAGAGAGTATTGAACAAATGAAATGATAATGTTCGAGCTGGCGTGTGCACATTACGTACCCAGAACACGTCTACTCTCTAAGTTCGTCAAAGGAGATACGGGTCCGTCCGAAAGTAATTCATTCGTCAAAACAAATGTCAAATAAAATATTTCTGTCAAATCGTGTTGTCATTCATTCTTAGTTCGGGCGCCTGAACTAATCATATATGTCTGTAAGTGATACGAAGTTGGATACGATTTCGTGCTTAGGGACTAGACCCCAGGTCGCTCTTCTGCTAGTTTACCTACTGTGATCGACTGCCAATTAGCGCTAGCGCTTGTCCTCCCTTTAGTATTAAATTGCTAACTTCTTTCAAAAGGCAAATCATGACATTTATTATTCTTTTTTTCGATGTTTCTGTGCACAAGTCGTCGCTACACCAACCTCTATTAGGCCTATAGCTCTCCATTCATTACTTACTCTATGCACACGCATTACGACCGCATACTTCCAATCTATGAAATTGTTATTCAACACAGTGTTCAGCCCACAAAGCTTTAAAAATAATGGACCAAAAAACCGATACTACATACAGTCAGCCGCACGTAAGGGATTTAGTGGTCGACGGACGGACGGTCAGCGAGTCCGATTCGCACTGATATCAGTCGTAACCGAGCGTTTAGTGCTTAGCTCACGGGTAACTTACTACTCACAAGAGAGCACAAGAGATAGTGTGTACGTACTCGTACGTGCCTAACGGTCGGTCGCTCGGTCAGTGTCGCACTAAATGCCCGCATATATCGACATAGCGCGTCAGTCGACCGACAGTCCTCGTCAGCGCGAAGTAACCGTACGACGTATTCATCAGGGCTGCACTGTAGTTGTTGTTTGTTACCTTCGACCGATGTCAAAGCTGACCGTCGACGATCGAGCAGTAAATCCAGCCTGAAATCCGCCCTTACTGCTACGACAAACAATGTCAAACGGTACCTTGTACGTTGAGTACCTGTTAGATAGGTACTTAACATACTCAGGCCTACACTGTACCCCATACCTGTTAAAACTGTACTTTGAAAACATTGTAAAACCCAATTATTTTGTAAAGAGTAACCGTGGAGTTTCTTGCCGGCTCCATAGGAAAAGACCAATCAGTACCGTGCACTTAGCTTCTGGCGTTTGATAAGTACCCATGAAAGTTTTTGTCAAATAAAATATTTTGATTTTGATGATCACATGGACATGCTGTTGACAGTATGAGTAGATAATTCGTTACTAAGTGCGGCTTACGGCACGTTTTATATTAACTTTGGCTAACGTGACAAAAAACGTGCTCGTCACCTTTTTCATTTTTTAAGGCTTTGAGGATTAGATTAATTATAATTATGTCCTGTGACTCCGCTCGTGGGTACCTACAGTTTTTTTATTTTTTTACGATGAATGTCCAAGTACCTCCTCACTGAAGTCCGTTTTTTAATTGGGCCGTGAACACGTATAAGTAATCGAGTGGCAAATAGGTAATAACGCCGAAGTATTTATTTTATTTTATAAATATAACATTAATGATTGTGTAACTATTATTTTGTAACAATATAATTTAAAAGAATGTGCATGGAGTTTCTTGCTCGTTCTTGTCCATAGGCACCTACCACGCTTTGGAATGGGCAACTATCTTTATATTTCTGACTGAACGACTGCATGACAATTCAAAAGTGCCTGCCAATGGTTTAATTGAAATGCTTTGAATTTTTTCAACTATTTTCTTTGGATATAATCATGGATGAAAAATATTAGTTTTTATTTTTTGTTGTTGTAATTCTAAAAATCACTACTATTCTATTCTATTCTATTTTTCTTTATGGCAATGGTGCCGATGTCGACAATTCTGCCAATGTCAGATGTGATATGAGAAAACGTAGTGATTTTTAGAATTATAACAAAAAAAAAAAAAAAAAAAAAAACTAATATTTTACATCCATGATTATATCCAAAGAAAATAGTTGAATTTAATGTGAAACTTGTTGAAGAATATTAATAAGTACAATGAAATAAATAAATAGAGAGAAAAAAAAATTGTTATGTCATTAAAAAATAATAAACATATTATTATTTACACAGAAATCATCATAATTTGATGTCATTGATGCGGATAAAATACATCAAAGCTTCAAGGAGCTTTGGGGAAGAATATGTTAACAGGGATGGAAAGTTAATTGGGACAGGGATCTTTAATTTATAGAGATGGCTATACAAGTCATGGGCAGGGTTATTATTGGAGCAGTTAAAAAAGATGTGCTCCAAAGTACCTTCATCCAACCCACATTCGCAGAGAGATGTGTCTCTGACCCGTAATTTGTGAAGAAACACCGGGGAACAACAGTGACCTATGCGGAGACGGCAGATTACAGAAATTACTTTCTTGGATATTTTTTTGTAAGGGTAAAACCAAGGCTTGGGTGTAATATTAGTCTGTATTGCATGATAAAAAGCACCTTTTCGTTTACTAGAGTTAAGCCACTGCATCTGCCATGAGGATAGCAAGCTCTTTTTTGGAAGGCTCAGCAGATCGTAGCCCTGGCATTGGAAATGCTTAAGATCAACGGCTTGGGACGTGACAGCATCCTTAGCAAGAGCATCCACATATTCGTTTCCTCTTATGCCACAATGGCTTGGAATCCAAACCAAGTGAACGGTTTTGTGATTCTTGGCACAAGAGAAAAGAGACTTTTTGATTTGCAATATAATCGGACTGTGCAGTCTACTCTTGAAAGGATTCTGCTCCAAAGCCTGTAAGCAACTAAGTGAGTCTGTAAAGATTACACCTAAACTTATGCTATGGGCTTCTATGAATAAGCACGCTTCTAATATAGCCACGCACTCACCCGTAAATACCGATGATTGTACAGGGCATTTGAATTTTAGAACGATTTTGGAGTTTTGGTAGTATACCGCAGCACCAGTGCAACTTGCATCTGATAATTTAGAAGCGTCCGTGAAAAATCTTTCAAAATTGCACCATCGCTCACCAACCGCCGCATTGAACATAGAGTCCGCCGAAGGTGACTTTTTCGAAATGCCAATATTGTAGAAAATATCTGGTTTAAAACATATAACTTCATAATCAAAATTAAAAAGAGGAAGTTTCGGAAACTGAACAATGGAGGAATCTAAATTTTGATAACAACGGAAGGAATTTAAAATCAAAGGAACTTCTTTATGGTTCCAATAATTGGAACTTCTGCATGCAGTATCCAGGTCGTCAACCTTTTGGACAATAGGGTGGGAAGATTTGGAAATGACTCTAGCCCAAAATCTCGACGCTAGATACTGCCTTCTCAAGGCCAACGGTGGTTCTGCGCACTCTACCTGCAATGCGTTAATTGGTGAGGACTTCATACAACCCGATATGATCCGTAGACACTTAGCCTGAATTCTGTCCAGCCTTGTTAAAGCACCTTTGTTGCAGGGAATCAAAAGAAAAGATCCGTAGTCCAGAACACTCCGGATTAAGGCATTGTATACCAGTTTCATGGTGAAAGGATGAGCACCCCACCAGACACCGGCAAGCACTTTTAATATGGGAATAGTTCTCTCACATCTGTTAACTAAATGATTTAAATGATGTAAGCCACTCAATTTGGAATCTAAAAAAACACCTAAAAATTTGACTTTTGAAGAAACCGGTATACAATGCCCTTGGATGCCCACTGAAATTTGTGGTATCATCCTCCTGCGAGAAAACACAACTACAGCACTTTTTGGGGCAGACAAACTCAGACCGTGGGAATTTAACCATTGATTTAAGGAGTCGAGGGATACGCAGAGAGATGTAGCAGCGTCGCTAACAGAGTTATCGGTGACATAAAGAGCTAAGTCGTCAGCATACTGAAGAATTTGACAGTCGTTATTAAGGCATGAACCGATGTCAGCTGTATATAAGTTGTACAGTAATGGACTAAGAACTGAGCCTTGTGGTAGACCCTTCCATGACATCCTGACGTCAAATTCTTCACCAGGCACTCTCAAAACCAAAGACCTAGCCATGAGTAGACTACATATACACTGCACCATTCTGTCCGGTATGCTCAGCTGTTGCAATTTTTGCCTGAGAATGGGAAGAAGGACATTGTCATATGCAGAGGAAATGTCTAAAAAGGCAGCGACTACGGATTCATCTAAAAATCACTACGTTTTCTCATATCACATCTGACATTGGCAGAATTGTCGACATCGGCACCATTGCCATAAAGAAAAATAGAATAGAATAGAAGTTTAATCATTGACAACATTGGGTAAAACGTCTATTAAATGACAACCTTTTTGGCTTCAAATGTATGTGTACCTAAGCCCAGCTTCACAAAGAATGAAGAGAGAAAAAAATATATTTATTTGCGGTGAAAATGACCCAAAAATGAACATAAACACAAAAAATAAAAAAGTTAGGGGGAAACATGCGTCACATCCACGCAAAACGGCTATCGCTCACACACAAAGGTGCGTTTTTCCCACGGCGATATCTTTCGCGCACTGGATTTTCAACGCACTGCTCGCTCGCGCCCGTGCGCTCATGCTGCTGCTGCTGTATTTATGCTCGTGATTGGACTTAAACGAAGCAAAAGGAGTAGTTAGGTATGTAAGAATCAAAGCAGGTGGCATTCTGTAGTTTCTGCCTGCCATAGGAAAAGGGGTGAGTTTATGTTTGTACCCATATATCGCTCACCTAGTAATATATTGGCACATCTACGTTTTTCACATTTTACAGAAACGAGGATCAAAGATTTTATATAAAATGTTAAAAATTGATTTATGGGTTTATATTACGTTTTTTTTACTATTTTATGGGTTTGATTACTAGTATAGCGTTGTGCCGTTTTACCACTTTTTAAATTATGCACTTTTGAACACATATACGGTAAAAACTCAATTTCACATTTTTTGTAGATGTGCCGAAATATTACTAGGTGAGCGATATATGTATTTCCTACTTCTCAGGTTTATAATTATTAGCCTTTATTCTGCCCGCGACTTAGCCCGCGTGAAATTTCTTGTTCTCCCGGCCCACCGCGTCGCATCGCATCACCTCGGGCTAGGATACCTTAGTCTTGCGCAACATTCAAAAGCGATTTTCTTCTTGACGCATCTTTCGTGCGCTTAGCGTTATTTCTGTCAATTTTTCTTTTTGTTCTGATCCGGTCGTAGATAAGCAAGGGCTAATTTGTTAGCAAAGAGAATTTTACAAATCCAATTGGTAGTTCCGGAGATAAGCACGTTCAAAAAAAAAAAAAAAAAACGCTACATCTTTATCATTAGTATAATATTAGTTGTTTATTTATTTTACCATTTGTGTACACATATACAGGAAGATTTTTTTATCACCATCCAAATTTTTACAGGGTGTTCTACCCATGAATACGAACAACTTTCACTATGGGATCAACTCTGAAATCATGAAAAAAAAACTCAGCTGTTTCATACATTTTGGTCAAGTAGGTATTGAACTTTTGTATGAAACAGCTGTTTTTTTTTTTAGAGATTTCAGATTTGGTCCCGTTGTGAAAGATTTTCATAATCATGGGTAGAACACACTGTAAAAATTTGGATGGTGATTAAAAAATCTCTCTGTATAAACAGACGAGAAAAAAAAAGAACAGAAAAATAAGTACAAATACTTATTTCATAAGAAATCTCTTCCAGCATCTGTGATAGGACCCCAAGTAACACAAAATCGATATAATGGAAAGAGTGATGACCAGAATTTTTCTTCTAGCTGCATTAGAGAATTTGAAGGGTTTTAGCAATATCTTGCTTCTGTATAGCAGCATGTTATTAACTTTGTAGTTCCTAAAGCTAAATAATACTCTTTTTCAATCTTTTGTGTAGCTAAAGGTTTTATTTTAGATATAATATATGCCCCTGTACAGCTTCTAATACAGCTGTAAGCATTTTACAAAAGTGTAATCCGAATGTAAGCATTAATTACGGCTTAGGCTATTAAAAAGCATTTAAAATTCTTTAAAACTGCTCCATAGTTTATAACGGCCTTTCGCATAGGTCAAAACTGTTTAACGGTGTACATTGCTGTTGTTTTAATGCCAGCTGTTTAAAAGTATTTCATAGTAATATTTTATAGCCTTTATCTATACAAACGTATAATAAGAAGAATTTTAACAAGCAATAAGTCTTATACCGGCATCAAATCCAGCCAATAACCAGCTTTTAACAGTTCGTGTATTCTTGTATTTTTTTATATAGGGCAGCATAGCTTAGGAGTCAGTAGGTAGGTATATATACGCGCTTGGTTATGTAAAACTCGCGTTGCCCATATTTGCCTACATTGTCAAGTGGGTAGGAATTTAAGTAATATGTAATTATATACCTACTTACCTACAAATAGTTCGTAAAAATAAATACGATACTGTATCAGGTCACACTAAAGCGGGAATTGATTTAGCGAAATTAGACCGTGTAACTTCTATGTTTTGTCGTTCTCTACTTACCTATGTTGGTACAGGTTTTACCAAATCTTAAAACGTTTATAACGAACCCTAAAATGTGTACATTAAAAAATCTATGAACGCTGCTCTAATCAAGCTCTGCTACAGCCTGAACTTATTTTTAAATCCTTTTTAATGCTTTTACCAAGCCAAAAGAATTACAAGGAATGTAGAAAATGCCTAAAGTTTTTAATTATGCTTACGCCATTTTGCTTTCTATTTCGATAATATATAAAATTTAATTTTATGGTAAACAATGCTTAGAAAGGATTTCAACCTATGGTATTGATCGGCCGGTACAAGACAGGATCATAATGACTAAAACTAAAGATTTCTTCGGAAGAGCATTTTTTTTTTTTGGATTCCGCATTTTTTTATAGTGTTTTTGTAATAAATAGCTCTTTAATTCGAAGGCGCATGAAATATTTGATGCAAATATATACATACTTTCACAGTAAACTGATACTCGCAACCTTAATTCACTCATACAGAACAAAAAACAAGAGTTTAATTACTCTCGTAGCACTTATATTTATTGTTGAAAGTATCACACGCCATATTCTTTTTTAAACACAAGATTTATTAATACTACTTACCAGAAATTTAAAATAACATTTGAAAATGTTTTTATGTTGCCTTTGTAATGGAATAAGCTGTATAAGAGCCGCATTTAAGATATGCGCAGTGCTTTAACCTGTTTTCACAGCCCATTATAATGCGTTTTATCATTCCAGTAGACAACCAATATAATGCTGCTAAAATGCCATTCTAATACTTAAGTCTGTATAATTTGGGGCCCAAATTAGCATTACAAGAGCTGTATAGCGGTTTATAATGCCCAATTTTAGACTTCTTATAAAGCTTTAATAATATGCTAATTCTGTTATCCATCAATTATAAAGCTATTTTGTGCTACTTGGGCAGTAGATAGAGGGATGTAGATAACGTGTGTAAGAGTAAATGAGACACAAACAATTCTTAGAATCAAAAACAAATATTATGAGACATATATATAAATAAACATAGAGAGACCCGTGGCTAAATAATAACAGCCGCACAGGTCGATCGATCAGGTTAAGCTACGCTTGCCGCGGTTGGTCTGTGGATGGGTGACCATCTTTACATATCGAGACCCCTCCGTGCCTCGGAAAGCACGTTAAGCCGTTGGTCCCGGCTGTCATTCGTGGATCTTTGACAGTCGTTACGGGTAGTCAGAAGCCCGAAAGTCTGACAACCAGTCTTACCAAGGGGTATCGTATTACCCAGTAACTGGGTTGTGGAGGTCAGATAGGCAGTCGCTCCATGTAAAATACTGGTATTCAGCTGCATCCGGTTAGACTGGAAGCCGACCCCAACATAGTTGGGAAAAGGCTAGGCAGATGATGATGATATATAAATAAACATTCATACATACATATTATACTTCTAAAATAAATTAATGTGTGATATGAACTGAGCCCGGTTACACAAACTCCTTCAAGACACTACGATCATAAAAGCAGCCCAGTTTACCATTTAGCTTTATAATCCAATTGAACTAAGGCCCGGTACACATACTAGAGCATTAGGTAGCTAATGGCGACCGGTGTTACGCCTCATGTCCCTAGGCTTATGTAGGGTTGGCAGGTCAAGACTTAGGTGGATATTACACAAACTATTTTACAGTACTGGTTTCCAGAATATACTGCAAGATGTTTTTATCACGTTCCAAATTTTTACAGGGTGTTCTACCCATGAATATGAACAACTTTCACTATGGGACCAACTCTGAAATCACGAAAAAAAAATCTTCTGTTTAATATTATACATAAGTTCAATACTTATCTGACCAAAATGTATGAAACAGCTGTTTTTATTTCGTCACCCAATTCAATTTGTACAACACAATCATTATTATTTCACCTAACTTTTAGTTTTTTCCTATCGAGCAGCCCTAAGAGGGTAAATGAGGACGTAAATAAAATAAATAGCCATAAAGTGGATAAGGCTGAGATTAAAACAGAAGAAGATCCAGGGGGGTTCAGGGGATGAAATAAATCATCTTATCAGCCTCTGGGTGAAACAAATGAATCTTTCGCAAAGAAAATCTTCAGGAATTTGAATACATTTCGGGCTGATACAGAAATTAGACTCGTGGCTAAGTATTAAAACAGCCGCACAGGTCGATCGACTTGCCGCGGTCGGTCCGTGGATGAGTGACCATTTTTGCATACCGTAACCCCTCTTGCCGGAAAGCACGTTATGCGTTGGTCCCATCTTTGATAGTCGCTACGGGTTCTCAGAAGCCCAGAAGACTGACAACCAGTCTTGCTAAGAGGTATCGTATTACCCAGTAACTGGTTTGTAGAGGTCAGATAGGCAGTCGCTCCATGTAAAATTCTGGTATTCTAGCTGCATACGGTTAGAATGGAAGCCAACCCCAACATAGTTGGGAAAAAGCTAGGCAGACGATGAAATACAAAAGGTAAATAAATATTCTTGTGCGATGACACATTTCGCCATATTTTGGCTTGCAAATGTCTATATCAAAATAAGTGGCTAATTTAAATAAACATTTTTCTATACCTACAATTCGAGATCATCACTGAACATTAAATTGTTTAAAGTACACAATTTTCAATTTACCTGAAATAAAATATTGTTAAAAATACGCATTTACGTCATCGTAAACCCAGTTTTCCTTTACCAATGGTTTAAACAATCCTTTCTCTGTCGCTATTTGACTTTCATTATTACGAAAATCTTCAAAACGATTTAACAACCATTATTCAAACAAAGTATAAAAGATACGATCAAAATTACGCCTACAAATTCTAAAAGGTATAATAAGTCCCTGAGATTTGTTCTGCCGCAAAATATTAATGAAAACTTTACGGTATTACCTTTAAATTGATTACTTTCACAAAAGTAATTAATGTAAGCTATGTTATTAGTCCCCTACGTTATTGAAGGGGCAGGATTTCATTAATTCTCTTTACGAGGAACCCCCAGGGGCACCTAGTATAAAATATAGCCACTAAGGTGAAACGAGACTTATCGGGAATTTCGGGTATGTTGTCCCTTCGGCTAATTTGATGCTGTAGCTGCGTTTTTGCCAGTTCAAATATACTATTAAAAATTTTGTGTTGTTGTTGTTTCCACAAAAATTTTAACCGGAATTAGAAAACACGCCAATGCTAAAGAGAAACGCTCCGGAACAATCCTGAGAGGAATGCGGTTCGCAAAAGTTTGCTGAGTTTGGATTTGTTTTTGTAATATCCTATGCCCGTTTTACCAATTAAGACGTAGTACTTATTTAATCAATCTGAATAGTTTTTTTTTATTCAATAGGGCAATAAAATACCTACTTGATCCCTAAACACTTTAGATGTGTGTACCCACATTTGTAAAAAGTAACTTTAGTTTATCGATCAAACGAGGTTTGTAAGGCCAACATAGCCAGAGATCGCTCAACACAGGGAGGTTTGGAAGGGAAAAAGGGAGGCCTTTGCCTACCTGTGGGACACGATATAGGCTAAAGAAAAAAAAAATTGGGCAAATAATATGCCATGGGGCATTAAACCACAGAAAATACATGTTCATAGGTAAATAGTAACGTTTATAAGAGTCAAAATGTGGTATGAGTAGGTAAAGGTACTATACAAATCTGCCTACCCCTTGGGGGATAGTTTGAGGTGTGTTTAGGCCAGTACATCATTTTGAAACATGACGTTTGTTTAGGCATATTTGAATAAGGTAGTTTGTTATTCAAAGATCAGCTCAAATATTATGTCAGAAGTAGCACATTACGGAAGTAAACTAAATTATAGGCCGACCGCTTAACTGAGACGTTGCCTGAGGTAGCCGCGGTGCGGGAGGGGTGATAGTTGTCACAAGTTGACGAATCACTGAGCTCTCGCATCACGTCACCACACCCCTCCCGCACCGCGCTGCTACCTCAGGCACCGTCACAGTTTAGCGGTCGGCCTATAATGATATGACCCTTAAATTTCCTTAAGGGGCAAGCGTCAGGGTAGCCCGCGAAATTCACATTTTCTTACGTTTTTTGCAATTTGCAGGTCAGTGTCAGGTTGTATGTTGAACAAAATATGATTCGCGACCGTAACAAGTACAGTATTTACAGAATTGTAATCATTAAGAATAACCCTCTTAGTTCATAATACCCTATTGATTGATATTTCATTAAAAGTCATTCAATAGGATTATATCATTGATCTTAGGGCAAATTTTTTAATTGACGGTTAATGTTTATTCGTAGAACAAAATTTACGTCTAACAGATTTTGTATGGAAGAACTGTAAAAAATTCAAAATTATTCCTCGGATATAATTATCTGGCGTTAGAAAAATCAGCCCATAAAGGGTTGTATTAATGATTTCGCGGGATACCCTGGCGCTTTCTCCTTAAACTAAACCAAGTATAAACCCTTCCGTCAGTGTATACCAGCGCTGCGACATTTATTTTTTAAATATCGCAGCATCATGCTAAGATAGGAACCTTTTGGGCTCATAAATAAAAGACTTTCAGCTTCATTTTTCTTTTTATTACTTTTTTTTTAATAACTTTTTTTTTTTGGACTGTGTTTAGTGTATTATATTATCTGTGGTTTAGTTTAGTTTTTGATCTTCCTGTACGAGTCGCAATAAATAATTTTTCTTTCTTTCTTTATGTGCCGTACAACGCACCTTTCTTTAAATGCGTTAAATAGATAGTGTTAGAGGCGTGTGTGTTCTTGGTCTCTCAAGATTATTAATATAGGTACTGTAGAGATTATGATCTGCATGGTTTGTGGCATGTAACCTTTTTGTTAATTATAAGATAATGGCATAACATTATAAGATAAACGTCAATACGAAGTGAGAAGGCAAAAGATACACACTTAAAATTTTTCTTCTATGCACCCACGATATAGACACGTAGAACGATTGAGACGTACAAGATACTTACAGAACAGAAGTGCAAGATCTTTACACACTGCGAACAAACATTTGCGTGGGCATTCCCTAAAGCTATGGGAAAATTTATAAAAAAAGCCCTTGAAGAACTAACAGAGGGTAACAGCATGGAATAGGCTCCCGGAAAATGTTGTGCCGGCTCCCACACTGAACTGCTTCAAGAATCGACTGGACGGATTAAATATCTCCAAGCTATTTGATACACACGCATCAGCTAATCGATTACTAGTGAAGCGGTTGGTTGACTCTTCATGTGACCAGAGGGCTAGCCTATTTTTAGCCCAAAGAATCAGCATTGCCATCCAGGTACTGCTGCCAGTCTTTTAGGCTCTTATCCCATTGACATGATGCGGACGAATTTTTTGATGCCCAATGAGCTCCTGCCTTTTTCTTTAATTTTTATTACATACTTGTATATAATATATTAAATATTTTAGTGTTAGCTTGTAAATTGTCATTGTTGTGTCTTTGTGAACAAATATTTCTTACTACTAGTGTGTCTAACCAAATAATAAAATAATAATAACGATTTCTAGGAATAATTATTGAACTTATACGACAAACTGTGGTTTTAATTGATTCCTCCCGGTACCTACCCTGAGAGCTCAATAAGCTCTCACAGTACCTATTAGATCCGTATACAAGGGCAGCGGGATTGTCCGAAAGGGTTACCACTACGCCGGAACATAAAGGGCTAAGGAAGGAACACGGATGGGTTTTAGTCAGTAAGTCTGACACTCCCTTCCACTCCACCCAGAGCGGGAGGGGTCATTTGATGATTTTCCATCCTTAAAAAAAAAAGTCCTTATAGTAACAAGGTACAAAATATACAAAAAAATCAATAAAAAAACTGATGGTATTGACAATAAGCCCTCAATTAAACAACGAATCAAAAGGCAATTTATATTCTAATTGCTTCATTTATCATTCACTAGAACCAGCCATTTTATTTTCCTATTTTCCTCTTAAAAATAAACCAATCGGTTAGCTTCTAAACCGAAAGGTCGTTTTTAACGTTATTTGTTTTGCCTAAAATTGAACCCATTTTCACAGCTTGAAGCTGGCCCGAGATTGATAAACAAATGTAATTCGCATCTTGTCGGACGAGAATTTCATGATGCCTCGCTTACCTAACAATTTCAACCCCGACAGATTCCTAATCAAATTAAAATTTCATCGTGATTTCGCTTTCGGGGCAGAGAAAAATTTCGTTTCACTTTTACTTAGGTGTATAATTTCGTGAAGCAAGGTCGTGGCCAAATTAAAAACTCAAATGCAAAAAGGTTTGAGCAAAAAGTTTTTTTTAAATATTCAGTGGAACTCTAAAACTTAGCATAAATCCCGAGACTTTTTTTAACCTCTAAATAACGAACGAAAAAATATCGGTTCTTTTATTTTATCTTTAAGGATCAGATGTTGAAGGATTTTTGACTCACTTCAAAAAGGAGGAGGTTCTCAATTCAGTTGAATATTTTTTTTATGTTCTCTTATCATAGAACTCCGTTAATTATAAGTCTATTTGAAAAATCCTTTTTTATTTGAAAGGATATACTTTCAGATTGGTCTCATAGAAATTTCAGTTCAGTAGTTTGGTTTTTAAACTAAAATTACTGGTAAAATTCAAGTAAACAAATTGCGTCGTTTGCTTTCCTGTGACTGCAGTGGTGGGATGCATTGGAGTATTACACCTAAGTATAGTATATTATGTGATTGTGGCTAGAAGTGCCGTATCTTTACATAATTAACCGACTTCAAAAAGGAGGAGCTTCTCGATTCGGCTGTATTTATTTTTTTATTTATGTTACGCGATATCCTCGGTAATTGCATATCGATTTCAAATATTCTTTTTTTAATGGAATGAGTATGCCTCAGGGGTGGTCTCAAATAATTTTTATTAACTTTGCTTGGGTAGTTTTTGAGTTAGCTTTAATATCAATAATACGTATTTTTTCCACTTAGTTTATATAGACGATGTAATAATAAGTTCCTGTCACTGATATTTACATAGCAAGTAGGTAGTGTTTAAATAATTTGTGTGGGTAAGTACAATTTAGAAGTGAAAAATAAAACAACCGAAAGTCGGTGGCAATCAACGAAAATGCGAACCCAACACGGATTACTCCATGGAACCCAAGGACTCCGACTTCGGAAATTCAAGTTATTTTTCACTTTGTAGTGTCTTTTGTTTGGAAGACGGTTGTTTTTTTTTTGTAAAAAAGTTTTTTTATACTTACCGGTTACCAGAATATATTTTGTGAAACGGTGGGCACAGTCAGGAATCAGGATGGTCACAACAAACGATGTATTTGCACTATTAATACGTTTATTATTTCCTTAAATTGGACAGAGTTTTCACTAATGACATTTACACTTTGTTAGGATTTTAGTAAACTCATTACACAATTTATTATAGCCAGTGGATGTAATAAATGCGTTTTACATTTAAGTTGAACGCATTTATTTTATCAACTACCGCCTTCTTGGTCGATTCTCGTAACGGTCGGCGAGCGACGCCTGAGTTTGCGCGTGGCGTTTGGGTTATTTAAATGACGAAACGGCCGTGCGCGAGGCAGTAGTTCCTGCGACGCCGAAGTGCAAAGTTCATAATAAAGTTGTAGTGGATCACTCCGTGGAAAGATATTGCTATCCGTTAAAGCAAGGCCAGGTCAGTTAATTTTGTTTTTCATAATTAATATCAGAGTGTTTTTGGTTGTTAATATTTCTAAATTACTTAAAATAACCAATCATGTAACATACTTTAAGGCCTGAGTTCACCAACATTCTAACCATTGGTTAGGTATTTAAACAGTTGATTTATGTCAAATTTCCTAAGGAAATCAACTGTTTAAATACCTAACCGATGGTTAGAATGTTGGTGAACTCAGGCCTGAGCCTAAGGTGTACCAATTGTCATTTCTGATGTTAAATTCTGTGTAATGGTATTTTCATTAAATACTTGTGAGAATATTCAAACTTTCATTTCATACACTACCTTACATAACCTAAAGTTAATTAATAGTCCAGCATTTACAACTTGGTGACGCACAGTGGAACGAATGTATGGGAGCGGTTGGACGTAGACATGTCCGAAAAATAAGAGTAAAATTATGACAAACTAATGATGCCATCTTATTCGATTACTTAATGCCTTCATAAATTGTGGTGATGAATTTCTTCATAACTCCCATATTTCGGGAGTAATTTGAGAAAATGTGAAATTTTACTATGAAAATGAGTGTATCGAGCTCTCTCCCTCCTGATTCCGGGCTTGTTTCAAGTAGCGGTCTCTAATATCGTAATGCTATTACTAAGAGCTATATTTAATACTAAGACACATAGTGCGCCAAATGTGCACTTTCTGGGATAAAAGGAAATGAAAATTTAAAAAAAAAAACGTTTTTTCCCCATTTGTATTTACTTTAAACCGCAGACAGACTTATTAAGAGGTCTATAAATATATTATATATATACAGAAATATATATTAACAAAAATATTCACAAGAACTGATGAGAGTATGACTTTTAAGTAAGTTGATAATAAATTACCTAGTTTCATTAAAAGTACAATAAATAATTAAGATGTAAGCTCTAATTTACTAAGTTACACATTTTAAAACAATAACATCATTAATTATCTTCGTCATCATCATCATCATCAATTAATTCAAATTCAGAATCGATGTCCGCTAAATCATTTATGTTAACAAATTCGATATCACTTTTCTCAGAATCCGTAAGCTCATAAAATTCCTTAAAAGAAGATTTTTTTACAAACTTATTTCCTTTTGGACGGATACTTGTAACAAGTGGATCAGAAGACAGTAAAAGATTGTGCATAATATCTTCATTGCATGAGATACTGCTATGCTTTCGAGAATGCCCCTCTCTATATTTTCTAAAATCTTTATTTCTAGCCTCAGATGCCTCTTCGGATAGAAAACCAATGGGCACAATTGACATGTTCTGAACTATGTCTGGCCCATGCATTAAAATTTTATGAAGTGAAGAAGGCATATAATACCATGGGTATAACTCCACGTAAAGCTTAGCAGTATCAAAGCAGAACTCTCGGAATTTAGTTACGTTGATCTTCTCTCCTGATGAAATACACTGCAAGATCACACAGATTTTTCTTAAAAGCATAGCATCTATTCCGGTCAGTTCAGCAGATTTAGTGTAGTTTTCAAAAAATCTCCTTGCCGAGTTGCCATTGTTGGTGGATCCACTGCCTTGTTTCACAACATCGAGAAGTAAGCCCGTTTCTCTTCTTACAGCCTCTTGAACTCTTTTCTTCCTGTCATCAACTTGCCTTTTTGCTATATCACCCCTTACTTGCCATGATTTTATGTCTAATTTGTAGGAAATGTGTAATAAGCATTCCATTGAGCGAATCCAAGCGTGAAGGGTGCTTAAGCTATATTTATACATGTCCTCGTTTGCGTGTTTATCTTTGATTAACTCTAAATTATTCATTTCTTTAGGACAAGCCTTGCATATGTCACACACTGAAGCTGCTGTATTGGATATAATGGAATGAATTTTACCATCAATCATTGTCAACAGCAGTTGGTGTTTGACACTAATTCCATCAGTGATGGTGGATGGAGTTAAGGCTTCAATCTCTGCTTCGATTTCAGCCATCTCTCTCTGCACATTTTCTTTGGTTTCCTTTATAAACTTAAACAATATTGGCCGGCAAAATGAAGTGGAAGATGGTCGCTCGTTTTCCCAAATTGTTACACCTTTTGAGACGAGCCGCAGTGGTACAAGACTAATCATAAAATTACTAGCAAGATCGATTTGCTCATCTTCACTCGTCCTTTGATGATAAATGCTTTGGCTAGATGATCCGTCAAAACCCCATTTGCTGGTCAATACGAGCTGTTGATTGGGATCAACAGGGGTTTCTAACGACCTAATAAGTCTTCTTGAGGTTAAATCCATCAAGGCTTGTAATTTGATTTTTGCAGAGCTCTCTGTAACTGTGAGATCTTCTTTGGCCGGATAGCACTTAATTTTTTCTTTAACCAACATGTAGTAACTCGGGTATTGAAGAGCTCCTTCTTGAGTGTTGAAATCCCGAAGAGTGTTATAGCGCCATTTCGATAAGTTCATCGATACATAAAGAGCCAATGCCTTCAAAGGGGATATTTCCCGTACCTGAATTGATTTACCTTCAATGAAGGCTTTGATTTTTGAGGCCTCTTCTGGATTCTCCGTCAAGTATTTCATAACATAAGCTGTATCGCTTTGTCCTGCCTTTTGAAGCGCCCTTTCGGCCGAAAACATAATTTCAGCGCTGCTACTGCTGCATGAAAGACTATCTTCAGTGCGTCTTCTTTTTTGCCGGTTACTAAGGTCCTCAAAAGATTTACGAGGACTAGGATGTGTACAAGTTGAAGCATCAGATTTAGCAGGAGAAATTATGGGCTCGATGACGTCACTTATATTTTCTGTAGAAGGTTCCATATTTTCATTCTGTAATTCCGGCCATTGAATTGCAGCCTGTAGCCAAATCTCATGTTTCTTCCGAAACTTATCTGTGCTTCTTCCAGACTGTGTCCATTTTGCATAAATGCGGTAGCAAAATCGACGACACCAGTCTTTTAAACTTGTTTCAGCACTTTCACATAACTGAACACAACTGTTATCTTTTAAAACACTGAACAAATAGTTAAAGTCGCGTAAATCTTTATGTGCGCGTGCGCATAAAGCAACGTGAATATCAAGATTTGTATTAAAATTTGGAAAATACATAGCGAGATTAGCTTGGATACAACGAGGTGTAAATCAACACTGATTTTAAAGTTACTAATAGTGACCTATTTATATAAAATCCAGGTATCCCAGGTATCCTTTGTTAAATATTGCAAGGTAATTAGTTATTGTGATAATTAGTAAATGATGCATGCTAAATTAGTTTATTAAGAGCCATTTAGTAATTAAATAATAGCAATGTTCTTATCAGTAATCATTAGTGCATCAGTTTTATATGTAAACCTTAAGTCCCTAATTATATATCCTAATTAGCTTATATCTTCTCTAATTGGCTGCTCAGAAATGTTATTGTAATAAGGTAAACCTTTAGAAAAACGGTTTTAATCAACAAAATAAACAAAAAATAAAAAAATTGTGTTATAAAATAAACATCACTCTTTATCCCAGAAAGTGCACATTTGGCGCACTATGTGTCTTAGTATTAAATATAGCTCTTAGTATTAGCATTATGATATTAGAGACCGCTACTTGAAACAAGCCCGGAATCAGGAGGGAGAGAGCTCGATACACTCATTTTCATAGTAAAATTTCACATTTTCTCAAATTACTCCCGAAATATGGGAGTTATGAAGAAATTCATCACCACAAGTTATGAAGGCATTAAGTAATCGAATAAGATGGCATCATTAGTTTGGCATAATTTTACTCTTTTTTTTCGGACATGTCTACGTCCAACCGCTCCCATACATTCGTTCCACTGTGTGACGGTTACAAAACGATTGATTCGAACTGCCTAACACACCGATATTTATAGATTCCCCTATAACTTAATATTTTGATTGCATTACTAACTATAATGAGGAAAATTAAATAACAATTAATAGCAAAGAAATGAATGCAATAAAGTATCTAAATCAATAAAATCATAAGCAATCATTAATTTAAACATAATACTTGGCGCGCCAGAAGCCGACAAGCTGTAGGCGCCATAACGGATATTCAACAATTCTGATTATTTGAAACACCAAGAATAAATCAAACATATAGCTAAACAATTTCATAACAATTACTTATTAAATACTAAAATATTGACGTTAAAATGATTATTTAAATTACTGAGTCGAGCTGGTATATGCAGGACCGGAAGTCGATAACAATTTTTAACGAGGCCTCGTATATTTTACACAGAATGATTTTGCTACAGAACGGGCATTGTGCGTCAGACAATTCATTGAAGCATTTAATTGATTTTTGTTCAGATAAAATATTCTCTCGATGGATTTCTAAATATAATGTGGCTATAGTGACACTAATATTTATTCCGGTGAAAGTTCCGAGGAATTCCAGATTTGAGAAGGATTTCAGGGTCAGAAACACCTGGGCAAGAGAGGATAGTGATCAAAGGAGGTACGAGCTCGATTTACTAAAAATTTTATTTAATTATTTTGGGGCTACTTCCAGTAATATGTTTATTTTTGAAATGTGCTAATTAAGCCCTTTCATTTGATACCCAACACGGAATGTTTTTTTTTTAGTTCTTAACTTTATGTCCGCTAGAGGGCGCCATAATCAATTTAATATGACGTCACATAGCATATAGCATATAACCAGAGGACTATCAAGACGCTTCCAATGATACCTCATTTGTCCAATTATGACAAGTAGTTTAGAAGTTATGAGGGAACAGATGAACATACATACATACTTACATACATACATACCGGTCAAAATTATAACCCTCCTTCCTGCTTCACCGTAGTCGGGTAAAAACTAAATGGTAAAAACGAAATTTTATGATGAAGTAAAAAGGGTGTAGTTACAGGGTGTAAAAAGACCCATGATATAGCCGTCAACTACGCATTCTCTAAGTACATCAAACTAAGTAACACTGCACAAAAATAATTGCTGGCACAATGTAATATTTGAATGTTACGAGCAAGTGAGAAATTTCCATACATGCTAAGGGCAGTCGCCTAAACTTTATGTCCTTTACGTAAGTACCTACAACTTCTCTGAAATACATTAAAACAAGCGACAATGACGATTTTGATCTAGCAATGTTTTAATTTCACAGAATATTTTCAATAATTTCAGTAAAGCTCTGGGAAGGATCACAAAATACTTAAAAGTATTTCAGTATTCATTTCCATTGAATCAATTGAAATTTCGTTCGCGATATTTCTGATTTAAGGTGCTAATTGGTAGCTTGTAATTAAAATGTCAAATGCTTTTGCTGGTTCAATTTTCAACAAGTCTTCAAAAGAACCAGTTTGTGCCTTGAATAGAATTTTCTGAATAAGGATTAAATCTTTTAAGCAGTTTTTATATTTTCATATACAACTTGAATTGCCATGGAAAAGAAATTTCAAAGAAAAGTGTGACATGAACCAAAAACTTAAAAAGTAATTTACACATTACTTGACAAGTTATTAAGTACGTGCCCTATACAGGGTGAGAGTTTTCTATTTTTGGTGTGATAATTCGCTGTTTACGGTAGTGCACAATATAACGTGTGCAAGACAATGTGCTTATATGGGTGCATGCAACGGTACAAAGATCGTGTGAATTGGGATCTAAAATAAAAGGATTAAGGATGATATTCTCATCATATATCTCTATTTCCTCTTTTTTATATTCCTGTTTAGTATATTCTATCACACTTAAATTCAATTATATTATTTTTCTTTTAAGTACGCTGTACCAGTACAACGTCCTAATAATTGTTTGCTGCACCGGACGACGCCGACGACGTCCTCACGTCACCTCCAATATCTCCGTATAAGAAGGTGCTCCGTGCTCAGGTATGGTCCAGTATGTACAAAAATAAATCATAATAACGGAAGAACAAGTGACTCAAGGCTTCATTAAAGTATTTTTAACCGACTTAAAAAAAAGGAGGAGGTTCTCAATTCAGTTGTATTTTTTTTTTAAGTCTCACTAGATATCATTTCGGTAAACTTATGAAAGGCAGTTCTCATTACAAGCAAAAAAGTAGGAGATAAGAGCTGATACACTTTAGGGCGCTGGGAGTCCAAATAAATATCACCTTCGTGGAAATTTAGCAACAAACTCGTATTCTTGTAAAAGATTTGCGACTATCCAACTTCAAAATGTACCCCTTTTCTATTGTAATAATAGACCTTTAAGTAATAACATAGGTTATAGAGCGCACTTTACATATTCTGGTAGATGCAGCTTGGCGCTTGGCTAAAAGATTACAACAAATAAAGCGCTATTTTCTTCAATGTAACATTCTAAAAAGCGACGATGCTTCATATTCTGAATTTGCTCATAAATAAAACTGTGGTAAAATTTTACATTTGTGTCACATAGAGAACAAAACGCCCTTATTTTTTGATTGCATTGACTTGAAGTAATTTTTTTTTATTGTTTCTAGGGCTTGCAGAGCTGAGTATTTGATATCAATTTCAATTTGATAAATCTACGCGTTCCTGAGAAAAAAGATCTTGACAGACAGACAGAGACAGACGGATAACGAAGTGATCCAATAAAGGTTCCGTTTTTCCTTTTGAGGTACGGAACCCTAAAAATATCTATTCATCGCGAAGTTGCGTAAAAATATCTTGTATTTTTCCCGTTCGCGGTTTGTTGCTTCTGCTGCCGTTCCTCTTGTCATTTCCAGAATCACCTTTTACGAGCTAAATCGACTTTGTGCGATTGATTTGCTAGTTGCTAGAATTTACACAGTAGTAGGTATATAGCCCTTCCTTTTATCTCAGGCCAGCCGTATAACATTTGGTTATACTTGAGTGCGTAGACTAGTGACGTGTTTTCATGTGCGACGTCGCGTGTTTTGCGTACACTAGACTATGAAAAATATCACAATCCATAGAAGTTCAGATTTCTGACGTCGACTTAGCGCGTCTATACGCACGACTGAGTCGTATAATCGTATTCAGTGTACAAGCTGCTACTAGGGAATTGGGCTCGTTCGTGCGTTTCCGTACGTATTCGCACGAACTACAACATAGGTTAGGTAAATAGGTACAAGACAAAAGTGCACCATGGTAAAGTTTGTCTAATTCATACTCACTCACAATCAAAGCACCTTTATTGTTTTGACGCCTCTTATTTTGACACTGCTTCTCTAATTTATGAATTGGAGCCCCTCCCTTCTATACAAATAATTTAGGGTGCTTTATGTACCCCTACACTTGTTTTGACTTAGTACAA
Source organism: Gortyna flavago (assembly GCA_963669345.1). Lineage (NCBI taxonomy): Eukaryota > Metazoa > Arthropoda > Insecta > Lepidoptera > Noctuidae > Gortyna > Gortyna flavago. The sequence continues at coordinate 12,024,790 of OY770140.1, forward strand.
TTCGACTTTATTCCGGCAAAACGATGCTTGTCGAAGCGAAGCAATTAAATTAAGGACTTACGACGCTGTTTTTAATTTGGTCTCATATTTTAAAATATTTTTTTCTTTTTCGAGGCTGCTCTCGGTGTCATTTATATAATTTTATTGTTCATTAATTCTCAAAAATTACCTACCTATCCAAAATTTCATAAAAACTTTTTAAATTAAACCTTCATTTGGCGCACATTGCGCTCTTCCTAAACAGTGAACGAAACTAAACCGTCACGCTCGGATCGGTGACGCTGAATCGGGTATGCTCGGCGCAGTAGTAAGTTTTCATTTCTATATTGTGGTCATAAGCTCACACCCTCTTTGATATATTTCTTAGTAGTTATCATGACAAATAGTAGTTCCGCCAGTTACTCAACTGAACCGAGCGGTCGGCGCATTCTGGACAATCACACCCAACACCTTAAATGACTGGCCAATTCTTCCCTTGCGGTGGTAGGGCTAACGCCCGCCTGGTTTGCGATTACGCTCCCACCGCAGTCCGGCGTCAAGCAGCCTGCTGTTTGGTCGATGCGTGGGAGTTCCAGTGCCTATGCATCTTCTCGGGAACGCTCGTTCCATTAAATACTTCATCCATCGCTTTCCATCAGGCAAGATCGAGGTCAAGAGCAGGCCCATTCAGCAATGAAAAATATATATTTATATTAATGGAAGCCTAAACAAAGAAAAAACGACAGGAATTCTAACTTCGTGTCACAATATAAACTCCTTCGCAACTCTATATTTTAACATAAACCCTTGAAGACTTCATAACTTTATGGACACCGTTTATTATTTAAAATTAAATTTTCATAGAGTTTACCCCTTCGCAGAACCCTTGGGAAGAGCGAACAAGGGAAATTAGAAATTAAAATTGTATTATGGAGGGAATTCTTATTTGAAACTAAAAACAACACTGAATAAACGGGCACAGGGCATCGTCAACAATTTCTGAATAACTTGAAATTTCCAGCCATTTTTCCTCGTCATTTTTACGCCATTCAACAGTATTTTAACAACACCCAATAACGAATAAATTAAGGCAGCTTCCAGTTCCCGTTTTACAGGTACAAGTTATAGGTTCCTTTGTGAACATTTTAATCCTAGAAAGATGTTTCGAAACGTCAAAGAGCGCTTTTCCGTCCAATATCCTTCAATTTATTTGGTCTTTTGACGCTGTACGTACTTCATAAAGTACGAAAGTGTTGCTTTTGAAATAACTGGAAATTCTGACAAACTTCAAAATGTAAAGGAATATTTTATTTTGTATATAAACTGCTAGCTACCGTGTTTTTGATTAATCTGAGAATGTAAAATACAGAAAATAACATAACATCACGCCTTGTTGCCCCGAAAGATTAGGCAGAGGTGGATCTATGGTAGGTACACCCCTAAGGAAGTCATTCACATTCTTTTTAAAATCGATTTCGTTTGGCAGTGGTAGGTAATCTGTATGATTAATGCCTTAATATAATAGAAAACTTTTATTTCAGACAGAAGTCTTTAGGGTTAGTAACAATTTGACTTAACTTCTGTTAGTAGGTTACAGACAGATAAACAATTAAAATTCAGGGTGGAGCTGCATCCACCTCCGCAACGTCGGGGAATCCCACTGATCTGCGAACACACTGAGCATACTGTTGGTTACTGTTGCGAACACGCGTCATCAGGGATGCACATCTATTCCTAATAATGGCGGCAAAACCATTAACATTATTATCCGAAACATCCCTGATGCACTACAACGCCACGCGGCCACAGCAGTAGGTACTCTCAGTGCATTATTATATATTGAACGTCAATTACATGACACTATACTGAGTAAATAGGAAATACAGTGGTTAACTATTTCATTTATTACTAACTGTCAATAGAAAACGTTATCTGTAATTAACATCTAAAGTAGTTTCTTTACCTTTTTACGCGATATTTTTTCAGTGGAATACTAAGAAAGAAAAATGTACCTAAATAAAAATCTTAGCTGTGAAGATTGTGTCTTTTTAAATAAAATCTTTTTCCGTCATTACCGTTTGTGTCGCGAAATAAACGAACAAATCTTGAAAAGGAGGCGTAAATTACTTATCTGGAGTATACATTATTTTCTTAATTATCGTTCTTAGCGAGAAATGAGAGCGAAACAAAAAATTTTATTAATAAATAATAATGTCCGTGTTTGACAAAGTTTAATGCTTATTTTAAAAGGGGCAATTAGTTTTTTGTAAAGTACTTCCGCGAGCATTAATCAATATCATTTAGCACGAACTTTTTGAAGTAAAACCTTCTTGGACAGTCGTTACGGGTGGTCAGGAGCCCAAAAGTCTGACAACCAGTCTTACCAAAGGATATCGCGATACCAATTACGGAGGTCAGATAGGCAGTCGCTCCTTGTACTCGTATTCAGCTGCATCCCGTAAGACAGGAAGTCGCGGCAACTTCAACAAAGTTGGGAAAAGGCTAAGAACCTGATTAATGATGAAAAGTCATGAAAATCAACTCACATGCTCACCCAAGTTGCCAAGTAACTTACACCCGTTTCCACCACAGCATACAGAAAATTATATACTTAAAGAAAAAATAATGTGTTTTCAAAAAATAAAGATTTAGACTTTTATTTAATTTTTAATAAGTTCGTAATTTATTCCCATCTGTGACGTAAGCGATTTATTCATACATATATACCTATCTACTGTACGTTGTTTAAATATACAGGCTGACAGGATTTATAAACGAGGGTCACGTTGAAGGAGGATATTCAGGATTCGATTCTCGTACATACCAAATACGGAAAACAACTGGATACCTACTCGCATTTTTGCCTTTTCTAAGCCCATGTCACCATTTTATAAGCGACATTGGAGACGAGCAGCAATGACGAATGCGTCATCAACGAGTGTAAACGAGAATTGCCTTCCAGCTTAGAGTACATCCCTATCACGTCATATCATCAAAAGTTATTCCTATTAATTTAAGTCACCACTCTCACCTGCACTAGTGTAGATTCAGTCAGAGATAAAAGTCGATGAACAATTTAGTTTTTAACACGCCTTTTCAAATCTTAATTACATAACATCACGAATGCATTCTTCATACAATTTGGCAAAGGTGTACCTATATTAGGTACCTATACCCATAATTCACCAGTTATGTTTAAGTCCCTTAAAGGGGGCGTGCCATAACCGGCACAAATCCAAACTGTGTCCAAACTCCAGGCTGCTACTGAGAAATTCCAGATGGAAAAACCCAATTACACTTTTCTTTGTTCGTTACACGTGAGCTCAGACCAAATAAAAAACCAAGACAGAGGGCTGTCAACATTAAATGAAGCCGGTTTCGTAAACATGTGTGCACTTATGCCCGGTTTCTGAGGTACATTTGTCGGTGGTTTATCTATTCATTAGCGCTATTGGTTCGATAACTTGTGAAAGTGCGTTTCCGAACACCGCAATGTAAGATAAACTCCGTTTAAACTCAAGTTAACTTAACTGACCAATGTGCGCCGTTTATCGGTTCCATAACTATGTTTGACGTTTAATTTCATAGCAAACTACACATCAACAACGTGTATTATGAAATAAATTGCCTGTGAAAGCTAAATAAAATTATTAAATAGAGAATACAATGAGTGTTAGCATCATGAATACAGAAAATAATCTGTGACAGAAGTTTCGTCCGTTTTTTACTGTCGATGAGGTATATAGTCAAATTCATTAGCCACTTCGATAATAAGCATCATTACTCTTTCAGTAAAATTTTTACAACGTTTTCTAGATTTCATTATGCTATTTTACAAAATAATGCTTCATACACTAACGATTGGAAAGATAAATAGACTTTTAACTTAAAATGAAACGGCAAAGCAAAAATAATACCACACGAAACAAAAACAATGAAGTGTAAAGGTCTCTTAAAAAAAAATACAATGACGTCGTTCACACATCTGCCGAAATCTGCCCCTAAACAACATTTTTTTTACGCGAATTCGTATACAGACCCATCTAGCGGCAACTAAGGAACTACTTATCGGTTTCATAGTTATTGAATGGTTTATTGCGTATCCAGAAACGCAGTGACTGTTAACCGACGTTTATCTTATGCATAACTTTATTGAACCAATAACTAATGAGAGTTTATCTCTGGACTTCAGAAACCGGGCATTAGTGAGGTGTAGTATGATTGTAAATGGTTGTAAATGTGTGCGTGTGAGCGTGTATGCACAGAGCGGAGGTGTAGTTTTGGCATGCTTCACTTGTATTGTTCCCATCGCTATGTCTTGACTTTTTTATTTGGTATGAGCACGTGAGCTTAAATTATTATTTCCCCGTTCAATCAGTATTATAAATTTATATAATAGTTATAATATATACTATTATGTAGGCTGTAGATAGGTATGATTTACGTAGCTCTGTTTGTTTAATTAAATTTACAAGCTTCCGTTTGAAAGTAACTCGTGTGTGATTATTAAATTTGTAAGGGCTTGCTTTTGCTTTTAATATAAATTTCGAGAAAATGGTATTATTTCTTGCGTTTTAAAATACTCGTCGGTATCTTTGAAACCGAAGTAACTTTGTTAGATACCTACTTGCCTTTAGAATTATGTTCCTAGTAGGTCTAGGTATTGATTATTTATTAGATGATATTTATTTTGTGCCGTACTTGTCCATTTACTTATTTATATACTCACAGTAAAATACATAGAGATACGACATCATTATGAAGTCCTCCTTATCGATTTTGATAACGGCGACCCTTTAAAATCATTATTACTTATTTCCTAGCGTGTGATATGAGCAATGACGTATCATTGGATATGAGTAAGTATGACTCGCCAGACCGAATTAAGTTTTAAATAAGTAGGTACTCGATCATAACTAAGTAATGCAATTGAGTTGCTGGCAGAGGGCTTAGGTCTCACTTTAGGTACAGACGCCAGCACATCAACCTACTACAATCTGTCAACTTTCTTTGATAGATTTTCAACTTTATCGCTAAAGTATAAGGTTCAAAGTTGATTGGGAAAATTTTACAGTTTCGGGTAGGTTGATGTGCTGGGCGTCTGTACGTAGGTATTTGGCGTTTTTCGGTTAGTGTATCGAGGCGCTTTTTCTCGAAAATTTTTACACTTTAAATAAAATAAATTATAATTTGAATACAAAGGTACTGCTTATTTCTTCCAGCATACCTGCGAAAAGAGACCTGAGAGAGGAATATACACAACATATTTTGAAGTCTAAAATTAAAATTAAATATATCTACAATAATATAATGCAAAAAGATTACATTATACTTAAATAAATACATTATGCTAAAATAAACAAATATAAAACTACATTATATCTACTTATTTATTTTTCAACTGCATTGGAATTATCGAAAAATTTTAAAAGCAATATTATGTAGTGAATTAGGTTTGTAATGTCAAAAAGAAAACTACGTTTCTGAGAATTGAACCTCACTATTATATCTGTTTCAAGCGATCTTAAAACCTCCGAGCTAACTAGACGAATACAAACATTACCTACTGAAATGTGTACTTGTGGAAATAATAATAATAAAAAATAAAAATAAACTCTTATTGGCAGGCATCGTAGGACCATAGCGTGTTATTATTACAAGTAACTTAAAAATCTGAGTTTGTAGTAGAAAACAAATTAAGCACACAAATACAATATTAAAACATTATATGAAACATAATATAAAGCACTCAATTACAGGAAGGTTTATCACGCCCCATGTCTGACATGTAGCTTATTAATAAACATATCCATTATAGGCCCTTCTAGCCTGTCAGAAAAATAGAAATAGGTACTCATTATAAAAAATGTTTTTGTAAAAATACAAAAAGCTGTTCTGTTACTTAGCTATGCTAAATTGTAACTGGCATGTCTTTTGCTGGGGCTTCTGCCTAGTTGATGAAGCTGCCGTGTAATAGAAAAAAATATATAATGCTGTATACCTACAGTGGAGGTACACAAACAATTAAATGTTATCTAAATATAACAGTAGGTATAATATTTCAAAGTGTGCCCCTTACAGTGACGCTGCCTGTATATACCCACTTAGAATATTTACATAAGCCAATATTAAGAACGAAAACTTCACAAGAATAAGTAGGTACCTTTCTATCAACTTTGCTATAGCGGCCTTCGTTTGATTCAGATTTCAGACGAGCTAGCAACTCAGAAACTTTGCGTCAATAATTCCTGAAGAAGTAGGCACTCACTAAATGCGAATAAGTACACCGGATCCAAACACTTGAACTTTTAGCCACTCCAATCAAATCTCGTTTGAAGAGGAACTTCTTCGAAAATAAATATTTACAAGTGCCTACGAATATTTTCGCAGCTTTTCGAACTATAATTTGCAAATATTAAGAAAGTTTTACGTAACTGACTGGCAACTCAGAATCACACGTAGAATTGTTGTTTGGATGCTGTTTCTTCGAGATTAGGTAGGTAATACCTACCTTTTTAACTACCTGTATCTATAGTCGGGTCAGTTATACCACTCACGAAAGAAATAATAATGAAGTTCATTTTCTCATACATTTTGTATGGAACGGCTTTTTTTATTTTGAGGTAACTGCGTCACACACTAAGTAGCAATGGCTTTCATTTTGACAGTTCAACAACATTCATTGCGTCATTTACGTTGTTGGGCAGACAATTTTTTCGAACTTAAGAAGCATTGGATTAAATGTCCTTCAAAAAGATTTAAATTGAGAATTGTCGTGCCTGTTATGCGTGCTGGTGTCTACATACTAAAACAGATTTTATTTCTCTTTCTATATACTCGTTCGTTGCTAGTAGATAATAGGTACGTAGGTACAGGCCTATCATGACTATCTCAAGGGAAATAACAATAAACAGACACATTAATATGAATTACCTACTTTATTAGCAAAGCACTTTGTAGCAAAAAGGAATGTTAGTATGTAGAATGTGTTCAATTGCGTTTAAGCATAATCAGCCTATTATGTCCCCACTGCACTGCGGGGACACAGGCCTCCTCTCATTGAGAGGGAGTGGGCCGTAAACCACCACGCGGGCCCATTTTCGATTCTAGGACATGCTGGCTTACGATGTTTTTCTTTAAGCTCATTTCAGACTACGCTATAATATAATAGCATAGGTATAACATATAGTTTATAGTACAACAATATCGCTCGCCATACATTTATTTAGAACTATAGTATAGCAAAGTGTGAACGTGTTCTAAATAAATGTATGGAGAATGTATGAATGTGTGGTGATGTATGGCGTAGTCTGAAATGAGCTACACCGTTTTGAGAGCAGTGGTGATAAAATAATTTACACAAAGTAGATTAATATGAGATACGATGCTATATGAAAAGGAAACAATGTCAGATTTTCAAATCATGTTTTATGAAGTTGCCCGAGAAAACACTTAGGTGTGTAATTCTCCAAGTTGCTTATGACAAAAATAAGCTTGGTATTCATCGCGTCGCGTCGGAACGCTCTATAAAAATAAGATATTTTTTCATCCTCAGTAGTGGAAGGTACCTAGGTCTTCTCGATGCGATAGGACAAGGTTTTTTTACCAGATGGGAAAAAACCGGGAAACTTCTATACAAAAAGATTGATTAGGAAGAAGGGGAAAGGAAAACCTTTGTTTTTATTTTCAGACAGTTCACACTACTTAAATTACACTAATTTTATAAAGGCAAAAGTTTGAGAGTGTGTGTGTTTAGGTATGTTTGTTACTTCTTCACGCTCAAACGGCTGGACCAACTTTGATAAAATTTTGTATGGAGGTAGCTGACACCCTGGATTAACATACCTATAGGCTACTTTTTATCCCGATATTCAAACGGGAACGACACTTATTCGTGTCTAATACTATAAACGCGAAAGTACCTATATGAGGATGGATGGATGGATGGATGAATGTTTGTTACTCTTTCACGCAAAAACTACTGGACGGATTTGTATGAAAGGCACACAGCTAAATAATAACAGCCGTACAGGACGATCGATCAGGTTAAGCTACGCTTGCCGCGGTTGGTCTGTGGGTGGGTGACCATATTTACGACCTGTGCGGCTGTTATTATTTAGCCACGGTCTCCTCCATAAAAACACAAATTATCAACTAAGTTAGTCTTTATTGGACACCGACAAGCACCCGTACTTACCTACCTAAACAAATGACTTATTTCCGTCCTACAGAAAATAGAAACATCGAAAAAAACAAGAACATAATTCATTAAGCTGTCGATATTCATCCTGTTTATCTAAACTAACTAGTGATAAGGGCAAAAGTTGTGATTATACGATTGTTATTATAATCAGCGCTCCCGAGGCATATCGATTGACCTACTTATGCTATGGTCGTGACTTCCCATAGGTACCTACTTACTCCCTGGCACAAGAGATTCGGATGACAAGTGACGCGTACTGGAATAAGTACTTACCTACTCCCCATTTTTTTCGCCATCTTCAAAACATGTTGGTGCTATTGTGGGTAAATATAGGGGTATGGTGTACTTGCGAAAGTTCTGTAACAGAGTACAGTCACCAAAGGAGATAAAAGTTGGAGTTTAGTAAGAAACCGATAGATGTTTTCGAGTCACATTTAATTTGATTAATGAACTGCACCCTATTTGCGTAACGACTATCAATCTCAATCTGAATAATTTTGAAGGATTTTGCTAATTCATTGCTTCATATGATCGAAAAATTTGTCTGCTCAACAACGTAAATAACGCAATGAATGTTGTTGTACTGTCAAAATGGAAGCCATTGCTACTGGCCTACTGGTTAGTGTAATGCTATTAACCGGCAGGCCACCAACAAAAAAAAATTGAGTTTTCAGCCCCATCATCTCTTATCAATTTACCTAGGTATATGGCGTGAGTACCTACATAACATAAGCTACAATACCAACCTCGTGGTCTAATGGCAATTTATCTAGGTTGGTAGAAAATAAAGCCGACTTCAATCAAAAATATTGCAACCAATTCTAAAAATAGGTAATAATATCTACAGTTATTGACTATCTTCACGAACGATTAGTTCCAAAGCAGTAATTTCATGCTGAAATATCGAAAACCTTTATAAAAGTTTCAGTTCAAAGATTGCAACGAAATACCTTAAGTTTGAACAATAACGACACTAATACTTAACGGGTAGGTAGGTATGTGGCCTTACAAAACGGTAGCGAACAAACCAATAAAGGGTTTTAAATAATTGTTAATGAACCCAGCGAAACTTTGTACAGTGGGTGTCTAATGTCAAAGTTCGCCGTGGCCACGACTGGAAGCCAGCCATCCCGCTAACTTCACAACAAACTTCGACACTTACCATGAAAACCATGTGAAAACCGACACTCAACGACATACCTACTAGGATTAAAAGACGGTTAAGTTTTAGTAGGAAGCAAGAATATAATATGGAGATACCTACGTAGCGCGCAGTAGTGACCCAGTGGTAATGTGGTATTGACCCCAACTTACGACTAGGCCGCGAGTTCGGACCCACGCAGACAATTTACTTTATTTCATTTCATCACCACTGCCTTCAAAACGGTGAAGTAAGACATGCATCGTGAGGAAACCGGCATGTCCTAGAACTAAAAAAATCGAAGACGTGACATCCACCAAACCGCATTGGGCCCGCGTGGTAGATTACGGCCCACACCCTCTTACTGAGGCTTGTGTCTCAGCAGTGGGAACATTATAGGCTGATTATATGTGACCTACGTAAATAATAACACGTTTTTCGATAACATGGGATGTCGTCAAACTTCAAGCTACTTACGTAGATATCTATATATAATTACCTATGGTCTGTTCCAAAAGAATGTAATGAAGAAAATGTAAACAAGTGGATCAGAAAACGAACCTGTGGATGCTGTAGTGCCACTTACAAATGAGTGAATTAAAGTGAGTGGTTTGATTATTTCAAAAATACTTAACCAAATTCTAATTTAAAATCACCTTAATGATGTTTTTCATTCGTCATTTGATAATTAATAATAACCTCAATTTTCGTTGATGATTTTTCAATTATTTATGTTATTCCAATACCTAATTATTAGAAGTGGTGAGGTACAAAGTTGAAACTTTCTAAATACCTACAGATGAATGTTAATTCCGATAAGGGAGTGATTACGTAAGAATTTACATTAGAATTGGGTTTGTTTACAGGAACTTTTGGAAGATTAACTCACGCCTTTTTCCCATGGGACCAGGCAGAAACTTCAGAATGCGACCTGTAACTCGAAACTAAAACAACAAAAAAAAAGTTGTGGTGTTCTAAATTCCCATACATTTAGAACACGTTGTCAGCTGTTGCTGACAACCAGCGCTGTGGGCCTGTCTCGCATAAGGTCACAGCATTAAGCTTAGCGATAGCCGTTTTGCGTGGATGTGATGTAGGTACTTATATCCCCCCCAACTTGTTATTTTTTATTCTTGTTTGTTTTTCTTCGCGTCATGTTTTACCGCAAAGCGAATTGGCAGTGGGCTGACCATGTTTGTCGATAGACCGATAGCCAGTGGAGCAGAAGTCCTAGAGTGGAGACCGCGTATCGCCAAGCGAATTGTGGAACGCTCCCGAGCTAGAAAGGCCGACGATCTTAGAAAGGTGGCTGAGACGGACTGAATATCCGCATATGCGGCGTAGGACAGGGAGTTGTGGCACTGCCTGGGAGAGGCTTATGTCCAGCAGTGGACTGCGATAGGCTGAGTTGATGTTTTACCGCAAATAAACTTATTTTCTTTTTTTTTCTATATTTACAAATAAGTAAATAAAAGCGACAAGGTAGGTAACGATTACTATTCCTACCTACCGGATGCTCGCTCTAGCGATATAGATCCGTTGCTACGCTCAAGTAAGAAATAATCTTATTTTAGGACATTTCTTTTCACGTTTTCCTCAACTGGATATTGCCTATCGAATCGAGAATTTGCATGTATAGAGGTATGAGGAACAGGATGTAAAGCTCACTCATACTCTATGAAAAGGGAGGATCCTCCGACCAGACGGGTGTTGCGTCTGGCGGGCAACTGCCCGATGATTCATGGCGGGCCGTTGTATTTATGCTAGTTGCGCGGTAAACTCTGCTTGCGAGATGCAGGATTTTGCGTGACGTCAGTATGACGCGTTCGCATGTATTGTGGCGTTGTGGATACACATGCATTGTGATCTAAATATTTACTTTCAGGAAGAAATCAAAAGGGAAGTCTGATCTATTTCAAATCCGAATATGCATAGATAAGCATATTACCTGTAATAGATGATTTCTATGAAGAACACAGAAAATAATATGAACCACATAAAGTTATGGCAAAACAGTTGCTACTTTTGCCGCTTTTCACGCTCCATCAACAAGGACCGAATTTGAGCTTACATTTTATGATTCAACTTAAAAGTCGCACGAACCCGTAATGGCAATTCTTAATGAGCCCCGACACAAGGCGCTTCGCAGAAACAATATTTACGCACATTTATAATGAGGGGCAAGGAGAGCCCACCCCTTGCAACCTCTTTGCAATTCAACTTCGCATATTTCATTTTAATGTATAACGCCAGGGGTCGCGGCCGTCCACCTCCGCTCCGTCGACTCAACGCCTCCTATTCAGCCAGTAATTATAATTTCTGCCATTAAGTTTTTCATGAGTTGATTGCAAACATCGCTCGCTATTGAGTTGGTAAATTAATTTAAACACTGGTAACCGACATAGCCCGAAGAATTGCCAAAGTAAAGGCCTGTTCAAACCTAAGCGGTATTCGCTACCGTCTACGGTAGAGAAAACCGAGTGGGTTTGCGGTAATATTAGTGTTCACACCAAAGCGGATTTCGCTATCCTTGTGGGTAGAAAACCGAGTTCTAGTTTCGCTCAGGAAGGTGCACTTCTACCCACAGCAGCAGCGAATACCGCTAGGTTTGAATGGGCCTTTAAATGGCAGTGGGCAGGACGCATTGCTCACAGAACAGTTGGCCGTTGGGGCAGAAAGGTTCTGGAGTGGCGACCGCGTACCGAAAGACGTAACGTTGGAAGGCCTCCCACAAGGTGGGCCGATGACCTTGTAACAGCCGCAGAAATCCGCTGGATGCGAGAAGCACAGAACCAGTCCAAGTGGAGGTGCTTGGCCCCGGAGGCCTATATCCAGCAGTGGGCGTCTTTCGGTTGAAATGATGATGATGAATTTAAACACCAAGCTTTATATTAACATTTAATTGTACATAAGTACCTAACTACAGACGTATCTTACGAAGAAGCTTATTTAAATAAACTGGAGTTACATTCACGGATTGTTTTACGATATGATAATATCGAGCAGATATTCTTAAGGCGATTTCCGAAAATCGAATAAGGCGGTTTTTAAATCGATACTTAATCGATTTTTCGTGATAATCGCCTCAATGAACGCTAAGAGATCGATTGTGATATAATTTTAAAACGAGTACTTTCATTACAATGTGCCTCGAAATCATTAAAAACTTTAAATGACTAAAGGTAAAAGCGTCTTCGATAAAGAAGCGTTCAGTCAAATAAATAAATAAAAAAATACTTTAACTATCAAATCGATAACTCTAAAAATATCACTTACAGTTACAATCGATATTGGTGTTTCCATTATTCATTTACTACTGAGTCTGCTGATATTAATTTAATTTATATAGAAGTAAAAATTAATTTAGAATTTGTTCGTCCATTTTTAGTTCGTCTAATTCTAAACACAAACAGTACAGTCACAATCTGAAATATGATAATTGATAAAAAAGTTTTAAAACAATATTTTGTCTTTGGAAGGTTATCTTTTTCATATTTAATACTTAAAGACAGAGTGGGAATTGTCCCCATGCTGTTATTCACGATATCACGAAAGCATATAAAACCTTCAATAAAATATTCATACAATAAGAGAAACCTCAGTCCTGAACAAACATTATACCGAAACGAGTCACCTATTTACTTTATCAACTAAATAGAGCACAAATGTAGTTTTACGTTCCAGCATACATTTATTATTCACTATTTTACGTGGAGAGAGGAGTATATTCGCGTTGTATACAAGAACGCATTTATGTAATTGACTTTACTTCATTTAAGAATGAGGTCTCGCCATTCTACTTATTCACATTGTATATTCATTATAGGTAACATAATTTTGGAATACAATACCTTTAATTATACGATCAACTTAACCTAGCACGACGACTACAGACAAATGATTACAAACTTTTTTTTTGAAAAAAATAATGTAAAACCTATCTATGAATCACGAGTAGACCATTTATACAAAAATCTTTTTTTTTTTACTTTTTTTTATTGATCACTTACATCAGTGATAACGTAAAAGCACCGTCAAATTATCTAATTACATAATAAAATACAAAATAAAAATATTAAATGCTGGGTAAGTATAATAAAAGGCAAAACACTTCGCAAACCCTGAAACACACAATACATATCTAAAAATCACATAACTCTCTAAATACTATAGGAAGACCAGGCAAATAATAGCGATCACAAAGCGAAGGTGTACAAACGCTGGGAATTAAAAATCAATGTTAAATAGTGCAGCGAATCAGAATTCGAATTCAAATAGTTTAACTACAACCTACTTACAAAAAATAATCGTGTCGAAATGAATGAAGCGGTTAAATACAAGAATGAACTATATCATTCACTCGTACATTCAACAGCGCAAACACATTACATTAGTGAGTAGCTGTGTCTATCTACACTAGGTGCTCGGGACAGGGCGGGTAAATAAATGGCGGACATACTAAAACGAAGCAAATAACACAACAAACCAAACGGAAAAAGTGCATCACGTCAATAATATAAAAAACATACCTACGATTTTTTATTTTTTCGTTTTTTTTTATCTTTCGTGTAATCTCTAAAAAATGCATTCTATTTTACAGATTATAAGATGACACTTTTGAGCTTTGGAACAGTCCCACGCCCGCGACACCGCGGCCGTTTGAGTATTCCAACGCTCCGGACGCGTCGAATAAAACGCTTCCGAAATCTATTCAAATAACAGGTACCAGCTGACATGAATTACGCACTTTCAGCAAAGAAAAATATGTCAAAACACTACTAACATTTTTTTCGACTTGCGACTAGTTAAATCAACTCTACTTGACCATCCATCGATTAGTTGTCGTTTTTTTGTTATAAAACCTCGATTAGTTCGTCCACGAATGCACTATGTTTTAGTATTATACCCCTATCTATCATCAGACACCGTGATTGGTTACAGTACACACATTTACCTTCTATTAATCAACTTTCTCGTTATCATATAGCCTGTATATGAAAAGGAAAGTCAAACACCTTCGATGTGTAGCCGATGAAACAGTTACACCCCTAATTCGATTATGTTCTCGATTATTTATTCGATTTTTTTTGTTCTTATCGACATTGATGTCGATAGAAGGCTGACTGTGTCGTCGACTACTCAAGCAGCTTCGTAGCGATAGCGTAACACGTTATTTTCAATAATTCCCTACAGATTTTACCTTAAATTTTAGCCAATTCTATAAATTAAATTATTAATTTTGAATTTTGATTAGATGACAGGATGTCTCCCGAAGAGTTTTACTAATGTGTTAATGAAACATTTGATATGAGACGTGACGACCCTGATATGTAGAATAAATCTGATCTACTTTTACTAAATACGCTAGAAGTATGAAACTTTCAGTACAGCATAATAACGAATGTATCAAGTACCAATGTTAATGTCACGGAGTAGTTAACAAATGGAGTGTCAAGTGTGGATAACACCTGCATGAACACAAGTCATGGCGACATCAATCGTTGTCATTATTTGTGACGTATGTTCTTGAGTACTCCATGTGTTCTCCACTCCATGCAAAAGTGAATACATGTCGATTATATCAATAATAATAGTTTTATTTCTAAAATGAAGGCTTGTATCAAGGAAGTAGGATCACGTCTCTATGATGTGGAGTGTTCGCCTGCCTGTGTGGCTCATTCTGGTACTGGACAATGGTATCTAGAGTTGACACACTGTTTTCTGTCATCGCGTGGTCTCAGGGCAGCTATTCTTCACCGCCAGCGTCTTCAGTGATTGTGTCGCCCGCTTTCTCTTGGGAAATGTTTTGACCTGCAATTTGGTTTTCACACAATAAATAAGAGGAAACAATAGGTAATGCTTTTGCCACATAGAATTCTCCGACGGTTTTCTCCCTCTCGTCATTCGATTATGAGGGATGCGCTAAAGTAGTTCGCGAAATTCAAATTTTCTTACGTTTTTTTGCAATTTGCAGGTCAATGTTGATTGAAATATGTTTCGCGACCGTAACAAATATGACTGTAAAATTATGATCATTAGAATCAGCAATACAATTCATTGAGTTAGAATTGACCTCAAATGTCATAATTTCATGAAATAGTCATACAAAATTTATTAAATTTATCGTTTAGCGTGCTAAATTTATAAGTTTGAGAAATCATAAATTACTACATACTTACTTTTATTCATAAAATTAATATTGTATCACAATTTTTGCATATGTATGATGATGGCAATAAATAAAAAAAAGCATGCATGCAACAAAGATATATTTCTAACCCTTTTTCGCTGATGAAAGTATGCACTTCTTGCAGCTTATGAAGAAAAAGGAGACACGTTAGAGTTAGGCGTGGAGGGCATGAGGTCCATGGTCTTGCACACCCAGCCCGCTATGTCCGCCTTCTCCGCGTCCGCCTTGCGGATCCACTCGTGGTTCTGGATGGAAAATACCATAGGTAATTAGACATTATTTTCTTAGCTTTATCTCCGAGTCGAGATGAGAAGCGGCTCGTGGCTGAGTAATAACAGCCGCACGGATCGATCAGGTTAAGCTACACTTGCCGCGGTAGGTCTATGGATGTGCGACCATCTTTACATACTGAGACACCCTTCGTGCCTCGGAAAGCACGTTAAGCTGTCGGTCCCGGCTGTTATATTTTGTGGATCTTTGGCAGTCGTTTCGGGTCGTCAGAAGCCCGAAAGTTTGACAACCAGTCTTACCAAAAGGTGTCACCCAGTAACTGGGTTATGGAGGTCAGATATGCAATCGCCCCACGTAAAATACTGGTATTCAGCTACATCCGGTTAGATTGGAAGCCGAAAAAAGAAAAAAAATATAATTAAAAGTGTCTTCATATCCATACATTTTACTTCCCTATATTATCGCGATGCCGTGACATGAACGTGGAGTTCCACGATAATATCGTCACGTTAGAAATTATGAAAGCGCACATTGTATTAACAAAGTACCCAAATTATACTATGGTAAAAACTTTTTAATAATTTCAATCCAACATCAATTAAATAACCAGGGCAGGTACTAAAAAAAAAACTGTTGTTGTTGTTGTGTGAAAACTGTTTAAAAATACTGGTATTCAGCTGCATCCGGTTAGACTGGAAGCCGACCCCAACATGGGAAAAGGCTGGGCAGATGATGAAGTACGTTTGTACAACAACTTTTACACATCAATCATATTTTATAAACTAGATGAGGTCCCTGTTCCATAACCAACTATTACTCTCGAGAGGAAACACCGAAACAATCTCAGAGGCCACAGTTTATTTTAAAAGCCCAGGCATAATCTTGGTCAGATCATGTGAGGACCTTGTAGATTATTGACTGAAATGGTATTTTGGGGAAAGAATCACACACTCCCTTTGAGTGGACCTGTCCAGACAGAGGACACAAGTGTAAATAGACGTATAGCTCAACTCAGAGGATTCGACGAACAATACCAAAGAAAGGACATTTGAGTAGGCCGCATAAAGCCTAAATTCTGAATCGATTATAGAGAAATGGTTCGGCGAATAGCACAGCGCGTTGAAATACAATCAATTTAATACTCACCATCAGCGTTTTCAAGTCAGCCCGTTCGTCAGGGTTCTTCTTGAGACACCGATCCACGAAGTCTTTGAACTCGTCAGAGAAGATCCCGGCCGGCAGCTTGGGAGGCGGCTCGTTCACTATATAGTCGAGGAGCTCGAATATCGCCATCGGACGCGGGGAGTTCGGCGCCTGAAAGCACGATAATATAGGATTATGAATGAAGAATGTGGTTCCTTACCACATTTTAAAACGTACTTGATGAGTCAAAATAAAATAAAAACTGAAAGTAAATTAAACCTTAACCTAAAGGTAGAAACAAACTGGTTCGACGTACACTACGTCTACAACTCATTATGACATCTGAAGGCCAATTCCCGTAATTAAAAACACAACAAAATCTAGTCGCAATTTCATCTCAGCGACAATCAATTTGACGTCAAAAACTTGTCAAAAATGTAGGGAATTAGAGGTATTTTTGACAGATTGAGACTGAGATCAGACTGTGAACGTTCTTAACTTTACGAGAATTGCCCCTCTGGAATCTGAACTCTACATGATATACAAAAAAAAAAAACATGCAATACAAAAACACAACGTATCCAACGCAATCACAATTTAGTGTATATCTAATGCATATTTTTTTATTTTATAAAATCAAGACTCGCAAAATAAATATGCAAAGATGCAAAATATGTATTTTGCATCTCCATCGAAGTATTTGAAAAGTGAATTTATTGGTTGTAAGTATAAAATAAACAGATAAAGATACAAAATACAAAGTATTTGAAATGTGCATTGTGCTTGTCTCATATGCGCCTGGTTTTAACAGGAAACTGATAACCGGGGCCTCTTTGCAACATTATCGTTAGTACGATATTTAGCAACGCAACACAAGGAAAACAGAAGTGTCAGGCGACGTCTGTTATCAAGAACTCATAATTCACTGTGTGCTGATATAGTCGAGTGTCAGCAATTATCAAACGAGCGATTTTAATTTTCGTGCACTGATCTTGCTGAGAGTTGTAAATCCAACAGTGTTTTATTTTCGACGCGCTGGGATGCATTCTGCTGGATTCTCAATGCTCGGCTCAACACCGAGAGTTGAAAATTCAGTGCGAGACAAAACTCCGCGCGATACTTTTACGTACGTGCGAACGTGGGCGTAGGTGCGAACGTGCACTTAGAAGATTTTTTGATTTGCTTGAAAAATTCAAGAGAGATATACCATGCGATTTTTTTCCAGAAATCATTGTTGATTTCGGAATAACATTGAAAATTAAAATGAAAGAAATCTATAGCTCGATACCAACCTGCCCAGGAGAATGATCTTCGTTCTGTCCACCGAATATAGCCGCTAAGGTCTTCGCGTCTGGCGGCGGGATGGGGTACATTCCTATGGCCATCTCGACTAACGACAAGCCAAGAGACCAAATGTCTGACTGCACTGAGTAATGTGTGCCTTGGAGTCGTTCCGGCTGTATAGGAAAAATAAATATCTTTATTCGTACGATATGGTACAAGGTTGGTAGACTAAAAGTATAGAATGGAAAGGCATAAGAATATTTACAAATCACATATATATGAATTTATACATTTTATAAGTCACTTTTCGTGCCTGTTTGCGTGACCGCGTCATTCTTCTAAACGGATTTTGATACGGTTTTACGCCATCATTTAGAGAATTGATTCCGGAAGGTTTGTTAAACTTGCCTAATACTACTTAATAAAAATCTTAATTTCATTCATTCAGTGACATACAGATTATTTCATTCATACTGATAGACCGCGTATCGGCAAGCGTAGTAGGGCTGCCCCCCAGCTAGATGGACGGACGACCTAAAGAAGGTGGCTGGGTAACTGGACGCGGAAGGCGGAGCACAAAGTGTTGTGGCGCAGTCTGGGAGAGGCCTATGTCCAGCAGTGGACTACGATAGGCTGAGTTGATTGATTGATTCTTTGACTGACATACAACGCACAGCCCTAACCGTTGGGTCTAGAAGAATGAAATTAATGAAAGAATGAATTTTGCGTTGAGAGTTCCTTATGTAATGAAAGCAAGCACTAAGGAAGAATATTTGGATATTCATCCCCTAAAGGGGTTAAATAGGGGATATATGAAAGTTTGTAAACTCATCCCCTAAGGCCCGGACTCCACTGAAGCGGAGCTGGGCGGAGCGGAGCGTCACAGGCGAGACGAGTGACGCGTTGAGGATTTCAACCAATGTGATTGGTCGATTCCTTCATGTATCTGCTCCGCCCCGCTCCGCTTCAGTAGAGTTCGTGCCTAAGATCCCTGAGAAGTTGTCGACGGGAAATCCTAGCGAGCATGGTTTGTTGCTAATAAATGTTTAACCAAATGACTTACCGACATATAACTCCTAGTCCCCACAAACGAGTTGGCCATGGAATCTATCAGCTGTCCCGACACTCCGAAGTCACAGATCTTGATCTCTCCGTTGCTGTTCACCAGTATATTGGAAGGTTTCACGTCACGGTGCATGATGGCGTGCTTGTCACGAAGGTAGCTGAGGCCTTTTAGTACCGCTGATGTTATTGTTCCTGGAAAGTAGTAATAGTTACGGTATAAATTATTATAGTTTAGTATTTCTAAGGGTGATTGATAAGAGTAGGCTGTGGCTGTAACTCCCTGGTTGAGAAGTGTTATTTGATTTTTCACTTTGGAATTTTTAATGTCAACAGAGGCACAAATCCAGATTTGCGCCCGATTAATGGTAATTAGTCGTGCACCTGTCGACTAATTCTGTTTTGTGCTTGTTATTATGGATCTATTTTGTTTTTATTATACGAACTCGTTACATTTTTGTGTGCACATGTTTCTGTGACAAATAAAACTATTTTTCTTTCTTTCTAATGTTTCTGAAAGTAAGGGAAGCTCCGACAAGGATCATTACATGGTCACAAGTCCCAGTAATGTAGTAACAGCGAAAGGAGAGCAAATAGCAATAAGCTAGCATGATATTGCACGGGTTTTATACATGTGCGCACTTAGGGTTCTGAAATTGTAATATGAAAATGTTCTTAAGTAACCTTTTAGACCTTTGTATCCTGCTTATGCGTATGAAGTTTCATTAAAATCGGTTCATTCATTTCGAAAAACAAGGGCTTGAAAGTTTGTATGAAATGCCGTACGGCGTAAACGCTCTTAACAATGGCTTGCTTTAACAACAACGCGTCTTATCGCATTAAACACTATGTCTTCTTCATTTTCGTAGATACAAAAGAAGAAAAACTTGTTTGGGTGCAACATATTTGCATATAAACTTCCATTTTAAGATTACAAGTTAACTCGGTAAATATTTAGCAGTGTTCAGTGAAGAGAGACTAACTGCATGAATATGCAAAGACAATGCCAACATTGTGTGGTGTACTATAAAAAGTTACATGACTCAGTATTAAAGAATATAAAATTAATCATAGTAAATCTTGACAATATTTCTAAATGAACATCCTTTTACTCAATGAGGTGAACATTTTTATGGAATATTTTAGTTTAAATCCATAATAATATTATAAATTCGAAAGTAACTCTGTCTGTCTGTATGTTACCTTTTCACGCCTAAACCACTGAACGGATTTCAATAAAATTTGGCAGAGAGATAGATTGCATCCCGGGGAAAGACATAGGATAGTTTTTATCGACATACCTCGCGGGCGAAGCCGCGGGCGGAAGCTAGTATGCCATAAAACTGGTCACCTCATTGAGTCATCTTTAGATATCATAAATTATAGTAGCTTTTCGTATATGTCTGTATGACCGCGTTGTTCTTTGACGGCGCAACGGATGCAGTTTTCACCACCATTCAGAGAATTTATTCCGGAAGGTTTATAAAAACAAATAATACTAAAAAGAGAAGAGATTATATTTTTTTGTATATTTGTTTGTAACGCTTTCACAATAAAACGGCTGAACGGATTTGGATGAAATTTGGCACATACGAAGACCATGACCTGAATTACGACATAGGATACTTTTTATCCTAATATTCCCACGCGATCGAGGTGTATGAGGGTAAAACCGCGGGCGCAGCTAGTGTGAATAGATTGATATTAAACTGTTGTATATTAAAGAAAACTCAATATTTTGTCAAACCGTGCGAAGCAGGGGCGCGTCGCTAGTTACTAATATGCGAACATGGGTTTATCTGCAAAGTGTTCCATAACAAACTGTTCACCTCATTGAGTCATGCTAAAATAAACTTCCTTTACATACATGCATAAATTACGCATGAAGTCATGAATGAATTAACTTTATCTTGACGTGATTGACTGGGCCCTGCCATGAATATCCGTCGATTGAGACTGTATATCCGTCTGCATTTAGCCGCGAATACAAGAGTCGGGCATTGAGTGCAACTGAACTTCCGGTTCTTGATATTGTCACAAAACAAAACTACGAGTATAACACAATGTTTGCAGCAGCTTAACCAAAAATTGTTTAGTCGCCATGAAATGCAGTTAAATTGTACAAGTGTTCTCTCCAAAATGCTACAAATGCCTATATACTCAGAACCATTTTTCAAAATAAAACTTGGACCGTTTAGTTCCTCATTAACTTTCTTGGCTTGTAATGTAGATAACTGCACCCTAATTTCGAATCATTTTGAAAGATATTGCTTCTCCATTGTTGTTCAACCGTCAAACTGAATGTGGTTGCTACTGTTAATATGTGACGCAATTACCCAGGTGGTAGGGACTTGTGACTTGGCAAAAAGGATCAACAGGTCTTCTTATGTAAGGTAAATTATAATAAAGACCTAAAATTTTTTTTTAAACTTACCTAGAATCGATTCCGGAATCCTTCCAGCCTTCTTCAAAATCAGATCCAGAGACCCACCATCCATGTACTCCATACAAATCGATATTTCGCCATCACTGTAGAATGCCCCATAGAAGCCCACAATATGAGCGAAGTTACATTCATGCAGTACTTTCAGTTCTCTAATGATTTGTTTCTTGATGGCTGGTTTCACTTCTAGATGGATAAGCTTGCGAGCCATTATGAGCCCTGTCGACTTGTGACGCACTTTCATTACAACGCCACCGTTTCCTTGGCCTGGGAAAATTTAAATGAGATTACGTATTATATTACAATTTAAGGCCTGAGTTCACCAACATTCTAACCATCGGTTAGGTATTTAAACAGTCGATTTCCTTAGGAAATTTGACATAAATCAACTGTTTAAATACCTAACCGATGGTTAGAATGTTGGTGAACTCAGGCCTTAGAGGAGCTTGCAGACGCACGGGTCGGTCGATCAGGTTAAGCTACGTTTGCCGAGGTTGGTCCGTGGATGGGTGACAATTTTTACATACCAAGACTCCTCCGTGCCTCAGAAAGCACGCTAAGCCGTTGGTCCTGGCTGTAATTCGTAGATCTTTGTTTGACAGTCGTAACGGGTCTTCACAAGCCCGAAAGTCTGACCACTGGTTTTACCAAGAGGTATCATGTTACCCAGTAACTAGGTTGTGGAGGTCAGATACAGGCTGACAGACACTGACAGGCTTCCAAGCATCTTCACTTTGCTAAAGTCTGGGTCAAAGGTTACAGAGTGTGTGTGAATATTGAAAGCTCTAGATTCTATAGTTAGACTCAATAATAGAAAGAATATTTGGTGCACACCAGACTACCAATTAATGATCTCTTAAATTTTGCCCATGGCCATTTTTTTATAGTTATTAAAGGCCTCCTTTAGCAAGTTATAAGCAATTTCAACTAGAAAAAACCGGCCAAGTGCGAGTCGGACACGAAGGGTTCCGTATGAAAAGGCAAAAAACAATAAAAAAAACAAGTTGTATGGAGACCGCCATTACTTAATTGAATTTTTATTATTTGCTGTTATAGCGGCAATAGTAATACACACAAACTCTGAAAATTTCAACTGCCTACCTATTACGGATGCTTAGTAATAAGGCCCTGTTGGCACCGTTTAGGTACGGAACCCTAAAAACGGGCCCTATCAGAATACCAGCGCTGCGACTTTTATTTTTTAAACGTAGCAGCATCACGCTGAGATAGGAGCCTTTTGGCCTCATATAGGACTTTCTGTTTCATTTTTCTTTTTGTTACTTTTTTTTACATATAATTTAGTTTTGACTGTGTTTAGTTTAGTTTGTGATCTTCCTGTACAAGTCGCAATAAACACTTTTCTTTCTTTTTAAAATGTCAGTATTCCTAATTATAGTGTGATGTTACATCACATGATTTTGTAACCAAATAATGATTTACCTAACTCTCCTAGCTTCTCAAAGTCATCATCACTAAGCTCTCCGATCTTCTCCTTCTGACAAAGGAACACTTCTATCCTGCGTCGCTGAGTGTCATCCATCTCAATCTGCTCGAGCCTCTCCGTCAGCGCCTCGATGCTCGTCTTCGACTTCCCCGCTAAACCCTGCCGCCTACAACAGTTGTATGATACCTATTATTTTTATGGCTATTTTGGTAAATTGAGATAAATATTTTAGTAATATATTGGTACTAGCTGTTGCCCGCGACTTCGTCTGCGATCAAGACAAAAGACACGTGGCGCCATCTATTACCAAAATAACGTTATTGTTGACAAAAGGACATAGTGCTGTTCCCGAGGCAAACCTCGGGAACAGCACAATGTCCGTTTCTGTACACCTGACAACTTATATGCAAAATTTCAGGATGATCGGTTCAGTGGATAAGGCGTGAAAAGGTAACAAACAAACAAACTTACTTTCGCATTTATAATATTAGTTAGGATATTATATTATATTATAGTTAGGATGGTGAAGGAATCCAAATCCTTACATTCAATATTTACTTCTTATCTTGGTTTTAAAATATGCAATTAAGATAATATATTCTGATAAGGTGTTTATTAAAAATTTTCAGTTTTATTTAAATTTTTCTTATGACTCCTGAATTGCAAAATATAAACTATAAAAACCATTATAGGTATTTGAATTCCAAATTTACTGTACTTATTCCCCAAAAATCCATAATAAACAAAAGGGCTGTACTAGTACTAATGATGTAAATTTTAACCACAGCAGATGGTTAAATTTCAAATTGTTCATTTCAATCATATATTCAACACACTTCGTTTATTTATTTCATACTTCACGTTTTACTACTGCACATAAATATACTGAGGTGGACTTAATCCCACAGGTATTTTCTACCTGACTGGTAGTAAGTCCACCTTTGGGTGATGCAGAGACAATCATCATCTCCCATGGCTAAAAGTACCTTCAAATGTTACAGGTTAATGCTAATACTTACTCCGTAGCTGTGGCAGACTTCAGCTGTGGCGTCATGTTGGATGGTGTGACTGCTGGTGCTGTGTCGATTGACCCTGGTGGCAGGGTCAGGTTCAACTTGTTCTTCGACATTTTACTCATCTTAGATAAGTAATGTCTACCGCTTTAACCCATGAAATGTCCTTGTTTTCTCCAAGTTGGTAGCTAGAATTTATTTATTTATTTGTTTCTTCAATTAAAATGGTTTAAAACCAATTACAGAAATTAAAGATACAGTTTGTAATTCATAAAAGATAAAATATAAAATCATCAAGTAAAAATTTAACAACACTTTCATATTTCACACTCACAGTACTTCTGACATGCTGTCAAACTCTTTGTCTGTGTGTCCGCAAAACGATTGTTTGTTGGATTAGAGTCCAAGAGAGAGAATATTTGAGATTTAAAGGTATTAATCTTTATAGTCTTTTGTTGGTTACCTCAAGGAAACGGCAGCAGGGTGTGGAGATGAACCTATGTCGCAAACTATGCTCCACATCCTATCCTGCCCAGTAAATCTATGTCACAAAACATGCAGTCAAAGTAACCTCTGCACTGGCACCAATGACGCCATGGAAGTGGCAACGATTTGGGCCAACAAGTTTTGAAATACTGTTGTCCCAGTGACAGTACACTTAAAGGAAGGACTTCTACTTTTCGTGCCTCTCAAATACATTAAGGTTGGCTATCAACTTTGTTAAATGAATCTTCAAAAGGATTGACAACATAACAATACAAATGGTGGTCAATATTGATTTTGATCAGAGGGGCAATTCTGGTAATTTTAAGAACGTTCACAGTCTGATCTCAGTCTCAATCTGTCAAAAATGCCTCAAATTTCAGTACATTTTGACAAGTTTTGGACATTTGTTTGTCGCTGAGATGAGACTGTGACTAGATTTTGAACGTTTTAAATTACGAGAATTGGCCTACAGGTATTGGTCCAAAATATTGTGTAAATAAACAATAAAAGGCAACCTATGTGTATGAGTAAATTTATGGGGTAACATTTTGAGGAAAATAGGGAGAAATTTTAAAAGGTAAAGGACTAAAGGTCAGTTATATCTCATAAAAATAGAAATTACTTTGAAGGTGTTCAATAAACTGACATATAATATGAATCAATAACACCATGAAAAAGTGAACTCGAAATACAGGAATGTCTTATTAATACTGGTATGCCCAATATTATCAAAACAATAAGAGAGAGGAGGCAAAATTATGCTGTAGTTATTTTAATTTGATAAATCAAGTACTTAACAAAGATTCTGAATCATTCCGTACGTTTCAAAACAAAAGTGTGGCTGAAATTTATTTCGCCGTGTGCGTGTAGTGTAGTTAACAAGAAATATGGACAGAACGAATCGACGTAAGCGTATTATTACTATAAAGACAACTACTCCATTAAATGTAACAAATAAAACATGAATCTGTGATCCAAAATTAGCCAAAAAATAACAGTCGAGAGTGACTCAGGCCCCGGGGTGAGTAAATGTAAGGGTGTAGTGTAGGCAAGTAAAAATTTACAATCCACACTTACAGGAGACCTAAAGGAGACTTTATTCCTTCGTCACTGCATTTCTTTCACCACTCGAAACCACGTAAACAATGAATTTTGTGATAAATAAAATAAAAATAATGCCGCAATTTAATTTACAACGATCGAAAAACTAAGAAAATCGGAAAACCAAAATTTGTCAAACGTCAGCCAACGCGCGACAGATAATGAAATAAAATGAATGACAATTAGTTTGACAGAATGACAGCTTTAAAAATAAAGTCATAGATAATTTCTCGGATCGTTTCGTCGTCGGCACTCGTCGGTAATATAGGAACGTATCCAAAGGTATGATTGGTTGAATAATATATCTTATATCAACAGCCAATCGCATCAATTTGGATTGGGCTTAGCTAACATTTCTATACTACAGTTTGACTAGTATATATATATAAGTAATGTCGGGTAGGAAAGAGTCATGCATTATATAAAAGAGGTGTAAATAATAATTTAATGTCTTTGGCTGGTTAGCGTAATGGTGTTACTGGTGCAGAACGGATTGCCGGCTGGTTTGCTATAATAACCACTAGATTCATATTCCTATCGCGATTATAGGGTCAGGGCTGCCAGAATATTGTATCTAGCTGCGCCCTACGGTTTCACCCGCCTATGTTTTGATCCCGTGGGAATATCGGGATAAAAAGGTTATAAACTATCTGTGTGCCTTTCTTTCTAATCCCTTCAACAGTTTTTGCGTGAAAGAGTAACAAACATCCATTCATCCATCCATCCTCACAAACTTTCGCATTTATAATATTAGTAGGATTATAATTTTATTGGTCCACTCAATGAATAACCCTAAAGGCGAAAAAAACGGTGATAACGACTCAATGGCTGGGTAGGTAGATAGATTAGGACCTGGATTAACATTTAGGTTACTTTATATCCCGAAATAACGCGAAAGAAGTAGCAGGCAACAGCTAGTGTTTGATAAAAGTAGTTTTTTTCGAAAATTTTCACTTTTCCGGACGTGTAGTTCGAAAATGGGTAGGAATTCGAAAAAGGTTGGAAGATAAAAGTTATAGAAAATTTTATTAGCTTTCATTAAGCAGCAGATATCTATTTTTTTCTGTACGACGACGCACTGTTTTAAAGATATTAGCGAAGAACTCAAAAGAGGGAACTCCCCCACTCCGGCTCACCTGCTAGACGCGTGGACTTTTAGTATGTTTATTCCCTAAGCACCCTGAACAACTTTCTGAAGAAATCGCTTAAGGCCCAGCTCACGCACTCTACAACTCCATTGTAAAGTGGACTAAATATTATATCTGTATAATTCGATCATCCTAATTAAGTATACCTACTGTTTGTAGAGCAGATTGCCCTCTTTATGATGAAATTGAAAACATACGACAAATCGAATTGGGAGATTGGTTTCATAATTTTATTGTGAACAACTTTTACTAAGGGACCAAACCCGAACCTCTAGATTTTGTCTTTCGTCAAAATGTAGAGAAAAACCTAGGAAATCGCGAAAAAAAAAAAATCTGTTTTTTTTTTTCGCGATTTCCTAGGTTTGGTCTACTGGCAGCCTTGTATTACATAGGATTAAGAATGCCGCCACCAGATGGCTTAATTGGCGGACTGACTGTCCCATTTATGATAAGTAGTGAATAGGCCGCTTCACTGACTCAATATTATGGTAAATCCACCAAAAATAGTTGCAGATTTGCATTTTTTACAATCACTGTCGCTAGTTCGGTAAAAACCGAAAAAAAAGGAATCTCTTTAAGGATAAAGGTTATACCTACCTAATATTGCCTAACCCACGTCACAGATAACCCACGTTGATGTTATAGTACTTCTCTATGCATTTTTTTTTATCACTTCAACATGAAACAATAATGGCCGTGGCCGGGCATTCATCGAGACTCTCACTCTATCAAAAAGTACTCTGTGATCGAGACGGCAGTTTTTTTAGGCCTCAAGTCAATGACCTTCAATGAAAAAAAAATTCTTCGTATTGTGGCCTGTCGGATACAATACATGTACAAGATAGATAGTAGTCTTTAAGTTGCTTTGCACGTGTAGCTGGACCAACTTTTATACCAATACCTTCACGATTATCTTTATGTATATATAGGAGAGTTATAACCTTCGGTCAGCAGTCCGATCACTATGTATGGCAAGCCGATCCCTTGGGGGAAACAAGCTAAATACTTAGGTGTTATAATACCTATCCTCGACCTCCATCTTATTTTCAGTGGGCACATAAAGACAGTTCGTTCGCGCGCCACTTCATGCTGACCGCCCGCAGCAAATTGTCATCCGTCCCATCATTTCCTACGCTTGCTTCGTCTTCACACATGCTAAGACTCACCCCAGACCCTCCAGAACCGTTTCCTCAGAAAGGTCACGGGAGCCCACCGTCCAGCAGTTCATGAAACGCCTCTCCAAGCGTTTCTTTGTTACTGCCATAAAGTACCCCAATCCCCTGATTGCGGCGGACGCCCGATACACTCCCTCCCGCATAAGTAGGATTCCCC
This sequence comes from Gortyna flavago, assembly GCA_963669345.1. Classification (NCBI taxonomy): domain Eukaryota; kingdom Metazoa; phylum Arthropoda; class Insecta; order Lepidoptera; family Noctuidae; genus Gortyna; species Gortyna flavago. Next base: position 12,052,990 of record OY770140.1, read on the forward strand.
GACCGAGGCATACCCTTAACCGTCCCCGACGACACCACGACCCTCGGAGAGTAGTAAGGCCACCAGTAGTCTTAGAAAGTACAAGTCCCGACAGCCATCCTTCCGACCTCGCTGCCGCCGTGGCGGTTGAGGCCCGCTGCGACGTCCCATAGCATGTCCGCCCCGACCCTTGCCAGCCCGCGCCGCAGAGCCTGTAGTTTTAAATTCGTCCCTATATAATTCCGATCCAACCTGTCCCTAACTGCTCTCGTCCAGCGACGCCCTAAGCCGAGGTCCGAGTTTTTAAGTTTTTGAAGCTTTGGCTGGAGGCCTAAAGTTAATGAGACATCCCAACCACATAGGCCTAGGTTGAACTGCGAGATGCCATAAAAAAAAAATAACCTTCGGTCATAATAGGACGCTAGCTTCTGCTCGCGAAGTCGTAAGATACACCATAATATACTTTGTACTGAAATAACAGGCGCAATTTTATAAAACTCTCGGCCCCCGACGTCGCGTGTTGTTAAATAACCTTTAACCTGTCTCAAGAATTAATTCAGGCATTGTTTCTGAAACAAGTGAGTAAATAACCTACTCGGTAGTGTACATCAAGCCAGGATTTAAACTCGGAAAATCGAAGAATTAGATGCTATAAAATCAATATGTTTAATGAATAATAATTATCTATAACATACATACATTACTATTGTCCATAAGCAGAATTCTACTGATATTTACAGCATACGCATTTCAATACAAATATTTATATTTAGTACTCATCATTACAATATAATTATTTAGAACTATGTATCAGTCTATGATTTGATCGCACCATCATAGAGATATAATAAATTCTAGTACGAAATGGGGAAAGCCAGTGTACACCCCGATTCAAACTTTATGGCGGTTCGGAACATGAGGTGAGTCGCTGCGCAGTAACAAATTCACCTGTGAGCGGGGGTGAGGGGTGAGGTACTGCGCAGCGAGTAGCGCACTTCAGAGCCGCCGTGAAGTTTGAATCGGGCTGTAACATACATGCATTTTCTGGGCGTTGTCTTACGATGATAGATTTGAACCATATTTCGACACGAGACAAGTATTACAAACTGTTTTAGATCACAACTCTGTCCCATTTTGTACTAGAGTCATTATAAAATATACGAGATTAGGAAACAGAAGTCTTAAGTAAAGCCGATAGCCATAACAAACAAAATTACTTTCATATTTTGAAACCTAATTAAATGTACCTAAATTAACACGGAGGATGCAATGATTTACGATGATTTTACTTTTGTCAAGAACATGTTAATACCGCGCTGATTCTTTTTTGTTTCTGGAACATTCTTTTTAGTTTCTGATTTCGGAGTTTTACTTTCTTTTTCCTCTGTTTTAGCTTTTTTCTTTTTGTCTTGTTTAGGGCTTTTTGGCTTTGGCTCGCCGTCAGTTGTTTCTTTTGGTTGCTTCTTCTTTTTGACTTTCTTTTTCTCTGTTTCCTCAGGCTCACTGGCTGGTTGTAATAATGGAGTTGGGTCATTCATAATCATAGACATTTTTCTGAAGTAGTTCCATAGTGCATCAACACATTTCTCTGGTTTCCCGCCGTCAGCTGTCTCCCAGAGTAAGCCGTACATTCTCGGTTTCAGTTTTTCTGTTGGCTTCTTCATTTCAGACTCGAATTCGTCTTCTAAATGTTTCAGTCTTTGTTTTTGTGTTTCCGGTGAGAGGGATAACATGTCGTCTTCATCCATTGTTGCTTCCTGTAAAGAAAAAAGAAATGGCAATTAGTTATTAATATCAAATTATGTCAAATTCTGACTGAATCAACATTCCATCAACATCTGCGATGGACATTTTGCGTGGATGTGACGCCTATTTTGCCCTTCTTTGTAAAACACAAAATAGGTGTGACATCCATGCAAAACGTATTTTCTTTTCTTTCATCTATGTCTATCATGCACGCTGCCTTCGGCTAGTCAATTTCTGCAGAAAAACCAAGGGGCCGTCTCCACGAGCGAGAGAATCGCGGCGATATTATCGTCGTGACACGTATTTCTATACACTCTCTTAGAACGTGTCTCTACACGGCGGCGGCGATATCATCGCGGCGAAAATTCGATGGCACGGCGAGACTATCGTAGCGTTTCTCTCGCTCGTGGAGACGGTCCTTAAGCCTGTGCAGCCTGTGTAAGCTATGCAGGTAGCATAGCATCTTTCTCTGCCGTGACCATACCATAAAACATTGTTTCAATCTGTGTTGACACTGGCTACTTGCTTAAGCTAAACTCAGTATCTAAGTATGCTATTTACGAGTATGATACTAACCTCATCGCTAAGATATCCGTGCGGTACAAACATGGCGTTGTCGACCTCGTATTCGTCGGCGTCTTGTTCATCGTCGCTGCCGGCAGCGCTGCCGTCGAGACTCTCACCTTCCTGTTCTTCTTCCCATTCTTCGTCGCTGTCTGCCTCGTAGTCCACATGTTTCTGTAATAACGTTAATTCAATGTCTTTAAATTTCGACAAACTGACAAAAACAAGTAAGTAATAGTTAGTTCCGCCGCCGTGGCCGAAATAGCAATAGAGCGCAGCATTTTAGGCGTTAAACGAACTGACAGAATACGAAACCACGCTTTGCTCCAAAACGGGGATCTTAGGCGTACACAAAAAGGCTGCCGAGCTGAAATGGGATTGGACGGGCACGTCAGCCGTATGCACAGTGACCGCTGGGCAACAGTCTGCACACAAGCGTGGACGGCGCCGAGGTGGCCCAGGAAGAGGTGGCTAGGCGACCTAGACCGCGTATTGCATGGGTTGCATCGAGGTGGCGCTAGAAAAGGATGCATGGGAGGATTTGGTGAAACCTTATCTCAGCAGTGGGACAGTGCAGGCTAAATAGATTTTCGAAAAACCCTGATACAAGGTATTCTTTATTTTTGGTCTAAGTTTAAATAAGTACTGAGTTTCGAGTTAGGACCGCGCATTAAAATTCTTCCATACAAATTTTTACGCCCCCAATTGTCCTTTAGGGGGTAGTTTAGAAAAACAAAAATTTACAAACTTCATAATAAGTATTTGTGCCCAGTTTTAAGTTTATTAATTCAAGGAATAAGATTTTTCATACAAACAAAATCCCCTTTTCACTCCCTTAAAGATCGAAATTCCAAAAACCCCGCATATTGCTCCCCTACATTATAAAAGGAAGCCATGTGCAAAATTTGACATTCCTAGTTCCAGTAGTTTCGGCTGTGCGTTGATATGTCAGTCAATCAGTTTCTCCTTTTATATCCTTATACATATAATAATAAACCTCTTCACGCTTAAGGTTCGCGCACATTATGTCGGGCCGCAGCGGGTCACAGCGCAAAAGTCCGCTCAAATCGCTTGTATGTATTTTATATATATGAACTATCGCATACTAGCCGGGGCGCAGCGGGCCGCATATTCCGCCACGGATTTTGGTTGCGTGCGATGCGGCCCGCCCCGCCCCGCTGCGGCCCATATAATGTGCGCGAACCTTTAAACCGCTGAACCGATTTAGATGAAATTTGGTATAGAGATAGTTTGAGTCCCGGGAAAGGACATAGGATAGTTTTTATTACGATATTCCCACGGGATCTACACATATGCGGGTGAAACCGCGAGGCGCTGCTAGTAATTAATATAGATAACAGTTTTACACACCTCATCCTGCCCAAAGGGTCGTCGAGGCTTGACATTGGCGCTCTTTTTACGCCAAGTGCCCCAATATGGCGGGCGCCGGTTCTCGTGGAAACTCAACAGCTTCGGTCTAAGCTTCTCTCGCTCAGCTGGCTCGCACGTTAATATCTCACCGGCATCATCTGGCATGGGCAACTCATCCTCTGGAAGATGAAAGAAGTATTTATTAAATTGGTTGAGTATGTGAAAATTTAAGGCAGAGAGAAATTTCAGTCTTTTAAAGAAGCATTTCTCATCTTTAATTCAAAGTAGTCGGGAGATACAGCACTTTTTTAACGTCACAAGTTCCTGGGAAGAAGGGTCTTCGCCCACTGAACTGGAAAAACCCCTGGCAACTCTTTTGGAACATTATAGACTAACAAATAACAACCAATGTGTGTGCCTTGTTGGCAACTGTTATCATACACCAAGCTTTCTAGTAAGTTACCCCAACTTTAAAGTCTGGTCAAACGGAGGCGAATCGCGAGCGGGATGCGGGACGAAATTCGCTGTAACCGATTGTGTCAACTAACTTGTATGAAGGTGTTCCAGCTGGTGAAAATAGTCGCATGACTTCTTAATCATCATCATCTGCCTAGCCTTTTCCCAACTATTATATTATACTTATTGTATGTTGAGGTCGGCTTCCAGTCTAATCGGGTGCAGCTGAATACCAGTACTTTACATGCAAGTGACTGCCTCTCCTTTACAACCCAGTTACTGAGTTATAATACGATGACTTTGGTAAAACTGGTTGTCAGATTTTCGGGCATCTGACGAACCATAACAACTGCCAAAGATCCACTAATGACAGGCGGGAACAACTGTTAACGTGCATTTCGAGCCACGGAGGGGTTTTGATATGTAAAGATCGCGACAACCGCGTAGCTTAACCTGATCGATCTACCCTTGCGGCTGTTATTAATTAGCCACAAACCCTCGCGTGACTTCTTCAACCATTAGGTAAATTAAAACCATTGACGCGCATAGTCGCAACACGCGCGAGATTCGTCTCAGTGTGCAGCCTCGTAATAATTTATTTTTCTATTTACTAGACAAGAGTGTTACTCACCAACAATCATAACGTCATCATCATCCTTATCACTCAACGGCCACGTCTTCCCACTCGACAATGGCTTACTTGTCCCATTCTTCAAACACTTCAAATATAGACCTTTCTCTGAGACCTTTTGCGTTTTTATAAAATTAACTAAATCCTCCTTCCTGTCATTGCTCAAATCCACTCGGACTAATGGAGCTAAACGCATATCGTTTTTAATCATGAAGTTTGATAACATGCTAGTTTTGCTGATGCAAGCTTCGGTACCTTGTTCCTTGTCTGATTTTTGCTTAGGAACGAAGAAGTTGACAAATGCTTCTGCCGCTTTCTTCTTTTTAAGTTCTTGTTCTTGCTTCTCTAGTTCTAAAGCCTCTTGCCTCTTGCGTTTCTCTTCCTCTCTTGCTTCCTTCTCCTTTTTCCTTTGTTCCTCTTTTTCTTCACGGTCCTTGCGCTTCTGTTCTTCTTTTACTTCTCTTTGTTCTGGAATATGTAAGTAATATACAATAAAAAAAATCGTTTTTGAGATACTGTGACTTTTAGAAGTCTTGCACCCTAATATTGTGTAACACACAATCAATCATTATCTGAATCATTTTGAAGGATATTGCTAATCCATTGCTTCATAATTATGTTAAAAAAATTGTGTACTCAACAACGTAAATAACGCAATGAATATTTTCACCTGTCAAAATTAAAGCCATTTCTAATGTTGGTGTTCCGAAATTACCCTGCTGATTGTTTTGATATATCACATTTTTTTTTTTTTGTATAGATCAATCTGAATTGTTAGAAATAGCATCAACAAACAACTAACTACTAGTGGGTATTGAAATAAGCAACTTTTTTGCATGCTATATGCACATGTTTAATCACTAATTTGGCATAATCTTAATATTCAGAGTACCTGCAGCATCCTCCTTTGTCTCATAGGTTGGCATTCAAACAAACACAAAGAAATAATTATAAGTAAACAACAAATAAATGCTTACTCTTCTCTAACTCCTTTGCTCGTTCCCTCTCTTCTTTCTCCTTTCTCTTCTGTTCTTCTTTTTCCTCTCGTTCCTTCTTCTTAGCCTCTTCTTTTTCCTCCCGTTCCTTCTTCTTCTGATCTTCCTTTTCTTGTCGCGCTTTGGCCCTTTCTTCTTTCTCTTGTTGTCTCTTCTTTTCTCTTTCCAGTTTTTCTTTCTCTTTTTCCTCCCGCTTTTTGGAAAATTCCAACTTTTTCTGTGCCTATACATGGAAAGAATTTAATATTGCTGTTATGAAATAAAAACTACCATTAAAATAAAGACTTTTGTATTTTTTAAATCTTTTTGTATTAAACTTTGTATAATGGAACTACAAAACCATGAGATACTTGAGTACTTTGGAAGGTAGCAGGAATTATTATTTCAGTACTGGTTACAATATTTTTTCAGTATTAAGCCCTTGGTCCCGATAGGTCAGATAGGCAGTCGCTCCAGGTAAAATACTGGTATTCAGCTGCATCCGGTTAGACTGGAAGCCGACCTCAACATAGTTGGGGAAAGGCTAGGCAGATGATGATTTGCATTATATTTTTTCAAGCACATTTGTTATCTGTTTGAGAACAGGTCTTTTTGCCCTGCAGAGGGACTATTACACTGGGGTTTTATTATTTATTTTAATTGAAATAAGTTTTTAATAATTAAAAACACATTTTAAATTAGCCAGTTTCGATTTAGATAAGTTTTAAAATATTAGACTCAATCAGTGGTTCTCAATAGGTATAATCTAAAAGGTTCTTCCTAAAAGGCAACCCAACATTTAAACAATTAATAAAATTGAAAGCAATCTTACCTGCTTCGGTGTTAAGTTTACAGATGACGTAGACTCATTAAGGGACACATCGTCCTGACTGTTAGTGACTGAAGAACTCCGACTAGTCTTAGGAGTCTGTTTTGGTGTTGTCAGAATAGAACATACGGAATCATTGAGTTTGGAACTTGGTGAACCTTTAGAGTTATTATTTGGTTCAACCTTAGCTTTATTTCGCGCACTGCTGCGTTTCGGAGTTGTCTGTTCTGTTTTTTTTCCTTGCTTGTTTGGTTTGCTGTTGTCTTGTATGGATTCTTCAACAGTTGAAGTATTTTTGTCCTCTGGATCTTGTGTTATATCTTTTTCATGTTCATCACTGTTAGAAATAACATCATTTTCAGTGTGGACAGTCTCAGTAGGTTTGATATCTTCAGGGTTATTTGAATCTTCTAAAACAACTATTTCATCATCAGCCTTAGTTCCCTTTGTTTTACTGATTTTATCATTAGGTGATGATTTAGTGGACTCCTTTTTAGATCCACTGTCTTCAGTATCACTGTTAGAACCATTTAGCTCTGTAGAAGGAGGTTCATCCACATCCATCATCTCAGTGTCGGCTTCTTTATGGTCAGCACTGTCAGTACCACTTTCAACATCTAAAGTGACATTAATAACAGTTTTTAAAGACTTCTTCTTACCACTTTTCTTTTTCCCCTTTTGAAGCTTTTTCTTCCAAGCAGTGTCCACTAACTTGACAAAAGGATTCATAGATTTATCTTCATTTGTCGGGTTCTCACTACCTTTACTGTCATCGTCACTAATAATAACTGCTTCTTCAATTAGGTCGTTTTCTTTACTGATTTTCCCAATTTTTGTAACAGATTCCGTTTCAGGAGCTGAAAGCTTTCTCTTCCTAGTCTGTGCAACAGCCGGTTTTGGAGATACATCACTAATAAGCTTGAAGGGAAGTCTCGCTTGCTTCAGTTTCTTTTTCGACGGCGTTATCTCTGTTTTCTCGGGCGACTTACTTGTTTTCATCTTTAAACGCTAAAATAAACTATATTATAACATTAAATAAGTTTATAACGTACGAACACAAACACAAACAATTTAAAATAAATACAATACTCTTAGCAAAACACGATGAACTTTACTTTTGACAGTAATTGACAGAAGTGAGAAAACGCGGGAGTTCAGTGTACGTTCAAAAACTGAATAATAATTTTAATATGTTTCGTGGAACTAAAATAATAATTAAATAAATTGGTGCGGTTAGACATCTTATTAATCGATAATTTAATCTTTAATGTAAAAGTAGTAAAGCATTGATTGATACATTTCATTTATCGAAGGTTATCGAAATAAAATATTGTGTTCAGAAGAGTTCAGAACACAGTCGCTTAAATAATTTAATGTTCAGAACGTACCTTACTGTACACTGCGGGCGCGTTCCGAATTGAGGAAATAATCGATGTAATCGATTTGAGCGTGCTTAAACCCGTACCCAATTGGCGTGAGTGCGATAACGATGTCCCGTGAATCGTCATAGATGACGTCATGGCATGCGCCATCTTGCGATAACGCCGACCATGCCTCGCATTAATATTACCGTGAGCGCTGTCAAAAATGACAGTGTGTGTGTGTGTGTGTGAGGATGAAGATGTGTCAGTGTGTGTTTTATTTTAAGTTGCATCATATCTCTTTAATAACGTGGCATTTTCGAAATTGTGCTTCTGGCTGACAGTCGCCACCTAAAAAAAGAAAAGGAAGAAACGTGTGGTGTTTTTATGAAGAAATACTGCTGTAATATCTTTTTGACACCGAGTAAGCACTGTGAGCGCGCTAACGAGTGTTCCGAATTGTTGACAGCTCTCAGCTGTCATAATCGTGATATCCATTATGGAACGCATGTGAGACGATTTGAGTGCTGTGAGCGATATTAGCCAATTCGGAAGGCGGAAGAATGGAACGCAGGCCGCGTTCCATTCTACGACGGCACTGTTGAAAAGAATGATGTCGGCCCAAGAATTAGCATTTTGATCATCCTGAAAACGTGCACATATATAAACATAAAACTTGTAGCTAGCTAAGTACGTACACTTAATTTTGAGAAAACGAAATTTTAACTGTAATGACATAGTAATATAGGACTCACGGGTTGAAGTGTAGCCTTAGGGGCGCTATGGAACAAGGACTTCGAAAATTTTTCGTGTTTTTTGTTCTTCAGAAATTTTCAGATTTTTTTCCAGTATCGGGTTTACCTTCAGACAAGGTACCTAAACGAACCTAAATGGTTGCTACAGACTAGCAACCATTTAGGTTCTGAGAAGTATGGCCCTATGACGCACCGTTTCCGAGTTATGAGCCTTTTACTTTTATTAATTTTATATAAAACGATTTATATTTCCGAAATGGTAGCTCGGATGAGATTGTTTTCGGGAAAGAAATTGTTGCTCTACTCAAAAGCCATGAGTTCATGTAATAAAATGAGCAAAAACTTTGAAAAAGTGTCGGTCGTCCCAAACATTTTTTTTGTTTTTTTTTTTTGTGTTTTCTTTGTTGCTCATAGTGCCCCTAAGCGTATACTCCAACTCCTACACTCCGCCCCTAAGACGACCCACTGACCCGAGCTCTGGACATGTTAGCCCGGTAAACGTAATCAGGGTGCCTAAAAAGGCCAATTTGGCAGAATCATAAAACAATTCATATCACGCAATTCATCTGTTTGACAGTTTCACACCTATATATCCATGAAGGGTTAGGCAGAAGTGTACCTATAGCATTTTACGAATCTCCATACAAAACTATCATAAAGATGAAATTGCATGATATGAATTGTTTTATGATTCTGCCAAAGTGGCATTTTTAGGCCCTCAGATCGTCACACCGCCTTCGCCGTGGTCGACAGCGATAGCGATGTCCTCCCTAGGCGTCCAGTAAGTGACGATCTTTGCCATCTCTCCGACCGAATGCATTCGTAAGTCGTGCCCGGCCCACTCCCACTTCAGCCTGTCTGTTTTTACTCCAAAATCTGCTACTTGAGTTATGGAGTGAAGGGATAGGTACCTACCATAACTTATTATATTATATTATATCCTTGGACTTTTCACACAAAGCCATTTAGTCCCAAGCTAAGCAACCTAATGCTTGTGTTATGGTAACGAGATGGCTGATAAACTACTTACATACTTTTTTTTTTTGTAAATACATACATATTATAGATAAAACACCCAGACCCGGAACAAATACTTGGTAGGTCGTACAAATATTTGTTCCGTGCGGGAATCGAACCCGCGACATGCTGCGCAGCAGTCAATCGCTCAACCACTGCGCCAACCGTGTCGTCAACTGTCATTTTATCTGTAGTAATCTATATCTATAAAGCGTCCAGTGAGTGACGATCTTTGCCATCTCTCCGAATCTCCGAATGCATTCGTAAGTCGTGCCCGGCCCACTCCCACTTCAGCAGAGTAGAGAGTATGGAGTGAAGGGGTCTATCTACCATAACTAGGTATTTAAAAGACTGTCATTTTATCTGTAGTAATCTTTATCTATACTAATATTACCTATAGCTGAAGAGTTTATTTGAACGCGCTAATCCTTAAAACGGTTAATAGTGGCCACTATATCCTGTTTTAATGATTATAATTATACAACTAAACAATGTCAAACTACCGTTTTTAATAGGTAATACTAGCTTCAATAAAAATTTACCTTAAAATTGCCCTTGACATCTTTTGGTTTCAATGATTATCTTAGAGATAGTTGTAAAATAAATCCGCACGGCCGCCGCGCCGCCACTTTAGTATTTGCGGTAGCTCTGCGAGGTAAACTATAGTTCCACTCTTAGGGCCGGCGCTCACTGCCGGCACGGCATGGCATGGCATGGCAAAGGATTTTATTACTAATCAAGTTATTTTGAATCTTATTTCAATGACTTTAGAGTTCATGTTACTTTATTTCGATACCACAATGCCGCGACGTGCCGCGGGATGCTGTGGCATGACGCAACGCGCCGCGGCATGACGTGACGCGCCCTTGCATGCCATTGCATCTCGCGAAACGTATGGGTCACTTTGTGTCGAGGATTGCTAAGCTAGTTGAAATAAGGTTGTACGAGGTGCATTCAATAAGTACCTAGCCTCATCGCCAGAGGGCGCTGTAGTTTCAAAAGAGTTTTACCACAGTGTAGCACATTCTTTTTTAATTCTTTTTTCAAATTTTCATTCCAATCCCTTCATTTGTTTTAATTTGACAACTTATGGAAGCGAACGTGTCGATCGGTTTTACAAAAATGGAAAAAGAGCAATATCGTTCGGTGATTCGATTCATATTTTTGGAAGGGAAAACGCGCATCGAAATAAAAGAGCGCTTGGATGCTGTGTACGGTGACTCTTCTCCATCGATGGCCACCGTCAAGAATTGGTTTAACGAGTTTGCACGTGGCCGTACGTCGGTTTTTGATGAACCACGTCCAGGTGCACCGAAAACAGCTGCTATAGAGGAAAACATTAAAAAAATCCATGATCTCGTATTGGCAGATCGCCGATTGAAGGTTCGCGAGCTAACTGAGACTGTAGGCATTTCAGAAGGAACAGTGCATCATATTCTTTACGAGGAACTCGGCATGAGAAAGCTGTCGGCGCGATGGGTGCCGCGTTTACTCACACCAGAAAACAAGCGCAACCGTGAGACCACATCGGAGACGTGTTTGGCGCTGTTTAAGCGGAATCCAGCGGAGTTTTTGCGTCGTTTTGTGACCGTCGATGAAACCTGGATCCACTGGTACACACCAGAGACCAAGGAGCAATCAAAACAATGGATCCAGACCGGGGAACGTGCTCCAAAGAAGGCGAAAACTGTAAAATCGGCCGGAAAAGTTATGGCTACCGTTTTCTGGGATTCACAAGGTGTGATCTACATCGATTACCTCGAGAAGGGTAAAACAATTACAGGGCTTTACTATGCCGATTTATTGGGCCGATTCGACGCCGAATTAAAGAAAAAACGACCCCATCTGGCGAAGAAAAAAGTGCTGTTTCACCACGACAACGCACCGGTTCACACGTCTGCCGTTGCCATGGCGAAATTGGTCGAATTACGCTACGAATTGCTGCCCCATCCACCGTATTCTCCAGATTTGGCCCCTTGTGACTTCTTTCTGTTTCCTAATCTGAAAAAATCACTCGCCGGGAATAGATATGGATCAAATGAGGAGGTCATCGCCGCCACGCAGGCTTATTTTGCAGAGTTTGACAAAAACTATTTTTCGGACGGGTTAAAAAAGTTGGAGCATCGCTGGGCTAAGTGTATCGAACTAAAATGAGACTATGTTGAAAAATAAATTGCCACTTTTCCAAAATTTTTGTTTACTTTTTGTAGGCTAAGTATTTATTGAATGACCCTCGTAACTTGTGCAGCGGTCATTTCGGTTAATGGGGCGCAGTCCGGTCGGTGCGCGGGGGCAAGGGAGGGAGAAGACGCACTGCCGCGCGCGCGTTTTTTGTCTCTCACACTGATACAACGGGATGCCACGACATGCCATGGCACGCCGCGGCATGCCAAAGCACAACCTGCCATGCCACGGCATGCCACGGAACGCCGCGGGATGCCGCAGCACAATCTGCCGTGCCATGCCGTGCCATGCCGGCAGAGAGCGCCAGCCCTTACCTACTGATCATTGCGTGATGTACAGACGCCAGCACACCAAGCTACCCGAAACTGTCAAATTTTCAAACTTTGTACCTTTTATTTTGGCGATAAAGTTGAAAATCTATTAAACTTTGACAGACTTTGAGTAGCTTGATGTGCTGGCACCGTCTGTACCTAAAATACTAAATAATAATCTAGTAATACTTTTAAAGTAATGGAATACTTATGTTTTAGTAGGTTTTTTACTTCAAATTAACGCGGGTGAAACCGCGGGGCACTGCTAGTTTTAGCACAGGTTTTAGTAGCTAATGTGGCCTACATTGAATTACAATGAATATGGCAATAAACGGAAATGAAATTCATTTCGTTTTATCAATCACTGAAATTCGTGTGCAATGGTCTGCTCAGCTCAGCCAAGCTCGGCACAACACGCGGGACGCGTACGTACAGAGGCCAGCACATCAAGCTTCCCCAATCTGTCAAATTTTCCCAATTGAATAAGAACCTTATTCCTTTGTAATAAAGTTGAAAATCTATCAAAGAAATTTGACAGATTGGGGTAACATGATATGCTGGCCTCTGTACCTATCACAAAAAAGGAGGTCGGTATGGAGGTAGGTGAGTAGGTACCGTAGGTATACGATCTATACACCTTCGAACTTAATCTAAAATATGTGGCATTCAATAAGTGTCAGCTAAGATATTCTAACTGTCAGCCTTCTTGTCAGTATGTAATATAAAGTTTTTGTAAAATGGTGAAATGGGATTTCAGGGATGTGTCTACGGGCCTACAGATAATACGTAAATTTTTAATAGGTCGGAAATTTGTATTTCATCATCGCTTTCTACCAGTGATTGCGCCTAGATCTATTCCCCCACCTGACGTTCCTCGCGGGCCGGAATATAAATATGCTGACCAGTGGTATGGCAACAGAGATGTCTTGAATTCTGTAAAACCTCCGGTGGTGGCCCCAGTTTTAGCCACAGGCTTTAAATCAGCTAAATCGAATCCATGTTACTCGAAGTCGAAGAAACCGAGTACCGGACCGAGTGTAAGTAATGCATCCTTGACGACGCCGACCGCGCAGTGGCGCCCGCCCTCATCTTATGTTTGGTTACTTATTTCTTTTATTTTAGAATGAAAATGCAGAAAATGCGGAAAATAGTGGCCACCTATTATCCGTTTTAAGGATTGTAATAAAACTAAACAATGTAAAACTACCGTTTGTAATAATATTAATAACCAAACAAACGATGAGGGTGCCACTGCGCGCTCGGCGTGCAGCGGCGTCGGCTTACCTAATAGATAATGGTTCAAATAAGTAATATTGTGCTTTGCTCTCTAAGGCTTTGCTAATCCAACATAATGATGTTGGCTCGGCCACAGATAATATAATACTCTAGGCGCGGCTAATCTTTTGCGGAAAGTTTTAAAATTCTGCTGGAGTACAGTGTGCCCAGTATAGTGCATTAAGTAGGTGTTTTTGATGACGCGGCGTTTCTTTGTATACAAAAAGTAAACATTTTGTATCTGTCAAATCCATAACCTGAGTAAATGACACGGTTCAGTGTTGCTAGCTTACTCAATGCAGAAACAACAGGCGTCCGTTACTGTAGTGTGCGGGTTGCAGATAGTTATTCACATCCATCCGAAATGCTATCGTATCGCAAATGACACATTTCGATAACTTGATTTGCCTTGCCCCCGACGGCAAAAAACTGTTGGAACAATAGCGGTTGTTGCATTGAATTTGTGAACAGAGTTAAGAGGACTCCTACGATAACGTTGATTGATGTTCGGATACGGAAGCGTATCGAGTAGTGAATAGCTATGCAGGAGCTAAGCTAAGTTAGAGCTTAGACTGCATTAGATTTATTTACGAGGAGGGATCAAAAAGTAGTGAGAATGAGATGGAATATAATGACTATTGATAACTTAATATTTTTTTTTTACATAGTTCCCGATTCTCTCTACACACCGAGTCCAGCGCTTTTCCAAGGCTTCAATCCCTTTAAAAAAAAAAAGTTTAGTCTTGGCCCTGCAAAAAGCTCTCCACGGCATCCATCACCTCGTTATCGTCTTCGTACCTGTTTTCCTTTAAGTATTCTTTCAATTTGGGAAACAGATAAAAACGCTAGACGCCAGATCTGGTGAATAAGGGTGGTCAACCAATTCGAAGCCAGCTTGCTGAATGGCACCCATCGCAACTGCCGACCTGTGCGCGGGTGCGTTGTCGTGATGAAACAGCACGCCCCTTCGAAGTTTCCCTCTCCTTTTCTCTTTGATGGCATTCCTCAACTTGGGAATTAAAGCTGCATAATATTGGCCTGTAATAGTGGTTCTACGCTCCAGGTAATCAATCAAAAATTATCCCTTCTGAGTCCCAAAATATTGTGGCCATAACCTTGCCAGCCGATGCCACGGCACGAAACTTCTTGGGGGTCGGTGATGATTGCCGTTTCCATTGCGAAGATTGCTGTTTTGTCTCGGGATCAAAATGATGGACCCATGTTTCGTCCATTGTTACGTAACGAGACAAAAAGTTTTCAGAATCTTCTTGAAACTTGTCTAACAATATCTTCGAAATGTCAAGTCGATTTTGTTTCTGACTGTCGGTTAACATTCTCGGCACCCATCTGTCGGAGACTTTTCTCATATTCAAAGATTGTTTCATTAAGGATTGAATACTTCCATATGAAATGCCCGTTTCTTGAATTAAGTATCGGATGGTAACTCTTCGATCGCTCAATACAATTTTCTCGACTTTCGCAACATTTTCTTGGGTGACTGACGTCGATGGACGGCCGCAACGATGTTCGTCTTCCGTGCTCGTTTTCCCTACTCGAAATTGAGAAGCCCACGTTGCGACAGTGGAATACGGCGGAGCAGACTCTCCTAATGTTGCCTCCAGATCGCAATGAATCTCTTGAGTCGTTAACTTTTTTAAAGAGAGGTATTTAATAACCGCTCGCAATTCGTTTTTCACCATTTTCGAGAACAAATGACTACATTCAGAAAAAAACAAAAGAAAATCGAAGATTTTTTCTTTATTAATATTACAAATATGTATCTGAGCTATGCCTGCCAGTATTTATTTTTTTTCTTACCAAGGAGTAGGTATGTCGTGCTCATTACTTTTTGATCCCTCCTCGTATTTCTGAGTAAGTATATGGTATTAATTAAGATCATTCCACATACACTACCGTTGCCGGTGTAGAAATATTAAAATTATCTTACAAAGTCAAAGTGGCCAAGTTCTAGGCTGCAACCATAGACTTTAAAAAAAAGATGCCGCGCCACGCTTATCGAAAGTGAAAAGCACAGTAAGTAGGTATAGGACGTGTAAGGACAGTCTGTACAAACACGCCGCCTCACGCTCACATTAGTATGCCGACCGGCCGCCGTTACGTGACACGACAGCGTCTGTGCAGGTACTAATTGTGTCAAGTAATAAAATAAAATAAAGTGTTGTGATGTGAAAAGGTGTAAAAATAATTCTACATCCCAGAAAAAGTGTCAAGGAATAACTTAACACAGGTTATGACATGCCTCAAATCACGCACACATAGATCGGTACGGTGCTTCACTTTCGATATGCGTGGCGCGGAGTCCATTTTTTATAAGCCTATGGCTGCCACAATATAATCATGGTAGTTAGCACGTAGTTAGTTTGTCATCGAAACGCTAAAAGTTAGGTATTATATGGCCTTATTAATACAGGTACCTACCTAATTATAGCTCCCTTAGCTGATGTAGTTTTTCATACTTGTAGAAGTACGAAAAATTACCTCAGCTATCAGCTGCTCAGCTGTCAGCTAAGCTAGACTAACATAGCTTAGCTCTTGGTCTGCAACCCGCTTTTTATCGTCCTAGGTAGGTAGGCAATAAGGCAGTGTACAGACACGTGAAACTATTAGGCCGTGTACGCACGGTAGTGAGTATTTACCTAATTAGTGCAATTTTATTACTAATGTGTGTATGTATGTGTTCTGTGTGTATTGTATGTGTTTAATATTTATGTGTGTTTGTATGTATGTATAGCCTCAGTACTATTATCTATGTTATGTTAGTGTTAGTCTATGCTACCAGCGAGAAAACATTGAAGCGTTGTGAAATCGACGGATCATGTTGTTTTTATTTTTCGTACATTTGCAGGTGAAGTTCCCGAGCGAATTACCAACACCAGGGTGTGTGTGGTGGTTCGACGCTCACTGTTACTATAAAGAAGAATTTCAAACTCCTTGCGGTCTTCATCCGAAAGTGCCTTATGTCCCGCCTTCTTCACCTTGTCCATGTCCACCGCCCAAGAACGAACGGCCTGTGGTAAAAGTGGATCCCTGTGCTGTTGATTCGCCGCCCTGTAAACTCGAGCCTTGCAAGATAGAAAAGGTAATACCTCCGCGGCCACCGGAAATTTGTGAACCATGCAGGGATGAAGACCCGAAGAAGAAGAGTTAGATATTGTTCTGGATTAAACATCGAGTTAAGTTTTAGAAAAAGTTCGGCTTTGCACGGTACGAAAACGATGACAGTGGCAAAGATTTACATCGCCCTACCGCGTCAAAAGATAGTCACGTTTCTGTTCAATGACGCAGTGACTCGACTTGATTGTTATGGAAACGCTCAATAATATGTCAGCTCTGTATTCTCATTATGGACACTTTTTCGCGTGACTGAGTACGGTGAGGGCAAATCTAGCGATTTAAATCTTTGGGCAGCAGGGTTTGACTTTACGGTGTCAAAAACGCTCTCTAGGAAAACACACCAACACTTTCATAGATAACGTTTCAGTGATGTCATTCACCGGTAAATTCCGGACGCCATGTGACGGTTTTCTAGGAAACCGTACAACTTAACAGAAGGCCAATTCTCGTAATTTAAAATGTTCAAAATCTAGTCGGTCTCATCTCAGCGACAAACAAATGTCAAACACTTGTCAAAATGTATGGAAATTAGAGGTATTTTTGACAGGTTGAGACTGAGATCAGACTGTGAACGTTCTTAAAATTACGAGAATTGCCCCTCAGGTGTTTATGTACAACCCGTCACCGACACTGTCAACGGGACGTCATCGAGAATAAGATGACGGCGCCAAAGCAGAAATCATACGTTTACTATGGCCGCGTGTCCACCGTCCGCCACCGTCACCGAGACGTCACGTTCATCGGTTCGAATAATCTCGTTTCTCTTCGACGTCCCGGTCACGGCTGAGTTGGATAAACGCACAGAGCATGTCTTTATCAGACTCTTTCCAAAGCTCGATGTCACGTCAACTCTTTTTCCGGAACTGCACTACTAAATACAATTAGACATATTTTATCTTTTAATTCTGATGGTGAATTCGACCCATGTACGGGTTTTGATTTGGTGAGTCCTACGTAGGGTTCCGGTTGATTACGAAACTTTTTGAAAAAATCCGAAGAATTTCATACTACTCTTTAATTACGGAAGATATATTATTATTTGGAATAAATTGGTACTTTTAGTTATTAGTTTACCTACTGTTTAAAATTAAGTATTGTTATTATTGATATATTTTTCTCGACGATGTTCTAATGTACAGACGCCAGCACATCAAGTTACCCGAAACTGTCACATTTTTCCAATCAAAATTGAGCTCTAGCGATGAAGTAGAAAATCTATTAAAGAAATTTGACAGATTGTAGTAGCTTGATGTGCTGGCGTCTGTACCTACTTATACTGAACTTAGCGTGCTTAATAAATATTACTGAAATACCCAGCTGTCTTTATTATAACGCCTTCATTTAGGGGGAATATTCCGCTTCTATATTTAAATATTTTCAATATATATATATTATAATTATTTATTATTTATATTAATATATTTTAAATATTTTATATTCGTGTTTAAACACGACGACATTTCAAGCTATACATTTCCAGTTTTAGCTGACCTCGCATTGTACAGTTAGAAGTCAGCTTATACTGGAAATGTGTAGCTTGATATGTCGTTGTGCTTAACGTATTAGGATAAATATTGGCTGTAAAGAACTACATTGCCGGTGGTCGTTTCTCCATAGAAACGCTCTCGCCTGTTTTCTTTCTGGTTTATGACACTGATGACACAGCAATGATTTTTCACAGAATAATAAATATTAACTAGTTGTATGTCCCTATGTTTTCTTGATGATACATTATTTTTATAAGCACTAGAGTCGTCAAAAAATGCCGATTTAAACCGCTGTCAACAGAGGCCTATTGTAGATACTAATTTCACTACTAAAAGAAAGAAAAACATATCCTTTAAATTGTTCCAATATTGGAAGAGGAAATAGGCGAGAGCCAAACCACGAATTATGACTTTTTACTTTTTACTGACACTAAGTCAGAGCGCTGAGAACGATACAGTGAAGTATGGCAAAACTACACCTCCGCTCTGTGCATACACGCTCAAACGTACCTACGCATTTACAACCATTTACAATCAAACTACACCTCACTAAGTGCACACATGTTTAGGAAACCGGCTTCACTTTATTGTTGACAGCCCTCTGTCTTGGTTTTTTATTTGGTCTGAGTTTTACTTAGTCTTTTTCAAAAGTCTCTCCGACCGCATTTCCTCATAACATGCGCCTGTAATAGATGCATGTTAGAAGGTGGGTAAAAACTTATGTAAGTACCTGTGTGCATATAGAGTCAAATTAAATTACTTAGCGAAACTCCGTATACGTGACAGATATTGTTTTTTTTTGTTATTAAACAAAAAATGGGGTCAACGACCTTAGATTGGGTTTAAGCGGCCAGTGACGTATAAATAAGTATCGAAAGTATTCATGGTTTAAACTTCAACATTAACGAATACCTAACTTTACAATACTTACATATTATTAGCAACTGCATCAAAATTATTAAAAGGTTTAATTTAAAATATTGCAAAATATGTGACGTCATACCAGGGATGTTTCCACAAATTATACCACCGCGCACCGGTGACAAGGCGGTGCCTTATGGATCGGGTCCAAAAACATGAAATTCGTGTGACGCAATTTATGGATAACCAAACCCAATGGCCAGAATCATTATACCTATTTACTTTCGTCGATTATATAATTGCAAACTTGCAATGAGGTTAGCAGACGCTCCTAACCCAATTGTTAATATCTGTATCAAATAGCAGATACTATAAAAAAATATTCGAATCAAACAACTCATTGAACCCCACACCAAAAAATTACCAAAGCGAATCAAATAATAAAAAAAAAACCCAATTGTGTACGTGACATACACAAGATACCTAAGTGAAAACATAAGTGAAGTGAGCTGTCAATCCCTAGCAACAGATGGAATGATAGCTCACTCTAAGTTCACTTCACGGTTTTCACTGTGAGTTTTTTTTACAGAATAGATCTGCTGTCCTTGTCATGGTAATGAAACTCATGGTCTCACTTAGGAAGATAATTATTTGTAACGTCTTATTAATCACTATATTATAAGTAATCACATCGTCTGTTCACTAATTGAATCTGTGCGGACCCCAAAAAATAACAATGAATCTTTTTTTTGTTCGTTTTATCGTATTTAGATAACGATACCCATTACGTCTGCGGAGTTTCGTTAGCTAATTTAATTTGACTCTATATTTGTAATCCAACGTGGAAACGGATATTATAATATTATATATCTACTCAAACTTCAATCTGTAATCAAACTAAAATCTTCAATTAAACCATTTACAGGCACTTTTGAATTGTCAAGAAGTCGGTCAGTCAGAAAATATGAAGCTAGTTGCCCATTCCAAAGCGTAGGTACCTATGGAGAAGAACGGGCAAGAAACTCCATGGACACTCTTAAATTATATTTTTACAAAAATATTAGTTACATCATTAATGTTGAATTTATAATTATATGTGAGACCGATGTAATAAAATAAAAAAAGACGTACGTGTTAAAAGCGTCCAGAGTACAGCAAACAGTACTTAACAAAACAACAATCCAAAAATAAAATAATTAAAAATAAGCCGAGGCAGCCAAGTGATGACCAGCCCCAACTGACGGCGCCCGTTCACGAACATGACGCATAGATCTACCTATACAGAGTCGCGATTAGGTTATCACATTAAACAGGACAGTGGTTATTAAACGTTGTTATTAGTCTGTATTTCCGAAATTTTCTTTCATACAAACCTTGTCCTGACAATACCGAAAATAAAAAAAAAGAATTATCCAATTTTTGCAGTCGTTCGGAAGTTATGTGCGTACTTAGGTACATTTCGGCGATAAATTTTTATGGTTTTCATATTAGGTACCACGGCTAAGAATGTTAATTGATAATACATTTATCATGGGGTGGTGTGATTATTTATGTAGGCACATAAATACAGTGGGAAAGGTGCCTAAGTCGGGAAGATTACTCTATGTATTGAGTGCTTAGCTTCCTGAGATGTCATGGATTATTCATGTTATCGGAATTAGGTTGCATTATATCGCGTTTGTTATTTGAAATGTGAGTGTTGTGCCTTCCATTTGAGTAACTTCGGTTTTTTCTTAAAATATTTTGAAAGAAGGTGATAGAAAGAGAAGAAATAAAGTGGCATTAATTTTAGTTTAATAAAAAAGGAGAGAATTGAGGTTCTGAATCCGATTCCCTGGTCGAGCAGTGTTATTGGAATATTCCTTCAGGAATTTCGTACCTAATAGAAGCCCGGGGTGTGAAATTGTCCCCGGTTGATGGCAATAGGCTTGTCCGCCTATTACATGGGATTTAAACATAACTAGTGAAATGTGGGTGTACTATAGGTACACCTCTGCCTAACCCTTCGGAGAAAGGTGTCGTGATGTTATTTATGACAAAAGTTAACTTATAAATATAAGTTGTTTAGGATCTCTGCTAAGTCAAAATTGTATTTGAAAAACTGTTAAAGATGTGATTTTGAAAAATTTTCAAACAAAATCTAATAAATGTAATTATTTCCATTGGATAAAAGAAATCCGATGATTGCAAAATCAGCCCTTAATTAAATTATTGGTAACAATCTGCGAAAAACAACGGTTCTGAGAAAATTATATCATTTAATTAACTAATTTTTTCTTAAGTTCATAAGTTTCGGTTTCGGCCGAAAATAGAAGAAAAGTCAAAGGTTCGGTTACACTACTTATATAAACTTTATTATATTTTTATTATTTGTTGTTATAGCGCACATAGTAGTACACACACTGTGAAAATTTCAAGTGTCTACCTATTACGGTTCAAAAGATACAGCCCTGTGACAGACGGTCGGACAGCGGAGCCTTAGGAGCCCCTTTGAGTACGGAACCCTAAAAAAGTCAATTATGAATAGAATTGTGGTGCTTTTGATATGATAGTTTTTTAAGGCTTACATAGAAGTTCTTACCTGAAACGTTTCGTAGTACGTTGGATCGGTAAAATTACTTTCAGAAATTAATTGTAAAATTATGACACTTCCACCCCGTTTCAGCGAATTTATGACACAGGAAATAATATGTAGGTTTTCTTTAAAAGCTTTTAGGATTTAAGTATTTCGTAAGAACGGCTTAAATCTACCGTATCGAGTCCTTGTGAAATTGCAAAGTATACTAGCGGATTTATAAAAAAAACATGAGAAAAACATGATGCCTGTAACATCACGAAAATCCAATAATTCATGAGTTCCAAATACATTATTTTTTCCCTATTGTATCATAAATAGATGGAAGCAGTATTATTCCGTCGCATCGCATCACAGAGTACCTATTAAAAACAAGATAGAGGTGATCACGCAGAACTTGAACTCAATACTGAAACTCAAACCATTTACAGGCATTTTTGGATTATCAAAGAGTCGGTTAAATAAGTAGTCAGCGATAATCCGATTAATAGATATTTAATCATATTAATTTCTCTGACTGCCTCGTCGTTGGTCTAGTACTAGCAAGCCTTACTGCTGAGCATATTATAAGGTCCTGGGTTAGACTCCCGGGTCGGGCAAAGTGTTATTGGGTTTTGCCATCTGGAATTTTTAGTAACAGCCCGGAGTCTGGATTTGTGCCCGATTGATGTCAGTAGGCTCGCCCCCCTATCATCATGGCACTTACACATAGCTGATTAAATGCGGGTGTTATACTACTGTGCCTAACTTAACGCGGAATAGGTACAGGCGTTATTATGTTATGTTTACCCCGAAAACACGTTTCTACGGAATACTTAGGTAAAGAACCATATCTCAAAATGGCTGAAAGCTTTACTATCGCATCACAAACATAAAGAGCAGCACAACACCAATGCCTTGCACCAGCAACACATTTTGCGATTGCACATAAACTGAGATCATCATCTGTCTAGCCTTTTCCCAACAATGTTGGACTCGGATTCTAGTCTAACCGGATGCATCTGAATACCAGAATTTTACCTGGAATGATTGCCTATTAAATCTCCACAACCTTCAGTTGCTGGGTAATACGAAATCCCTAAATAAGACTGGTTGTCAGACTTTAAGGCTTCTGACGACCCGTTACGAAAAGATCCACGAATGAGCCGGGACCAACGCTTGACGTGCTTTTCTAGGCACGGAGGTGTCTCAGTATTTATAGGGTGTGGCTGTTATTACATATCCACAAGCCTCTACTAACACGTAAACTGAGATGCAGGAAAAATATCTGTACCTATTCTTCAACTACTCTGTGCGGTGCTTCGTCGAGCGACCCTTTTGCAATGGTAATCAAGTTGACAGTATGTCGACCAATCCAATTCGTTTTGTAAAACATCGTGTTTACGTTACAGCCATAGAATATTGAATCAGTGGGTTGTTTTGGCGCATAACATGGATATTTTTATTTATGAGTGTTTTATTATGTGGTGTTGATTTTTATTGGGTACTAGCTGCTATCCGCGACTTCATTCGCGATACATTGATACTTTTTGTTTAATTTTTTTCTAAAATAAAACCAATGATTTTTGCGAATGTTTTTGCCCATAAACTGAGGTGCAGGGAAAAAATATATTTTTTCTTTAACTACCTTGTGCGGCTCCGTCAAGAGCGACCCTTTTGCAATGGTAATCAAGTTGACAGCATGTCGACCAATCGAATTTGTTTTGTAAAACATCGTGTTTACGTTACAGCCATAGATTTAATCATTGGGTTGTTTCGGCGGTTATCATGGATATTTTTATTTATGAGTGTTTTATTATGTGGTGTTTTGTTTTTTTGGGTATTGTTTGGTTTTACTACCCATTTCGCGTTGTTTCAAGTTTATGATTTTTCAGGGTTCTGTACCTCAAAAGGAAAAAACGGAACCCATAAAGGATCACTTTGTTTTCCGTCCGTCCATCTGTCTGTCAAGACCCTTTATCTAGGGAACGCGTGGAGGTATTGAGTTGATTCAGGTCTGCGGTCCCATGAAGCTGAGAAAAAATCTAACTTCTAAGTTAAGCCGTTTATGCCGCAAAAAACGTATATTTCGACACTCTCAAGGGAATCAAAATGTACCTATAGGGTACTTCTCGTTGACCAAGAATCATGAAATTTGGCAAGAAGTATGATTATGTAGCACAAAAAAAGGAAAAAATCCGAAACCGTACATTTGTAGTTACATTTGAAAAAAAAAACCGTGATAAACTGTTTACATACCTACAAAGGAGATGTTTCAAAATGGGCCAGGTCTATGTACAGTAACTCAAAAAAAAGAGAAAAATCCATAGAATTCAGGAAAAATACAGATAATTCAATTAAATGTATACTGTTCTGGTAATGAATTGATACTTATCAATTATTTTTATCGACTTTCAACATGGCGTCTCACCGATTTAGTTACTCTGTGCTTAAAAACAAGGACAATTAACCATTGTTCATAGAAATAGAACTGTTAGCTGTCACAAAAGTGTCACTTCAGTCACTTTCGTCTTGTCGTCGGTCGTGATTGTGTTCGTTTGGTTTGAGTTTCTGGAGTTCTTTTTAACAACCTCGCTTTCGTTTTTTGGATTTAATACCGTTTCTTTCCCATCTGTTTACCTAGCTTTCGTTTTTGGACTGTTACCCGGCTTGTGTTGTAAGGACTTCGACTTTCTTGTGTGGTTTCCTCCACAGAAATAAACATGTCAAACGTCATTAATCAATCAAAATGACAGTTTACCGCCATGACGGGTTTTTGTTGTGTGTTGCAATTTCAAGTGTAATTTCTTGTGTTTACCAGCAAAACAAGCCATTTTAAAGTAATTGGACAATTGAGAACTGTTTTAAATGAATTTTCCTATTTTTTTGTATAGTGTACAAGGACCTGGCCCAGGCTCCATACATTTTGAAACATCTCCTTTGTACGAAAAACTCGGTGTACGAGTCCGACTCGCTCTTGACCGGTTTTTGAAGGTTATTCAGGCATCATATGGTTGGGTTATGGAGGTCAGATAGGTGAGATAGGCAGTTGCTTCATGTAAAATAATGGAATTCAGCTGCATCCGGTTAGACTGGAAGCCGACTCCAACATAGAAAAGCTAGGCAGATTGATTAATCTGAGTAGTACGTAGTGGTATAGGCTCTAGTACATACATGAATGAAACTATCTGCACATATAATTACATACTTAGGTAATTGATGTACCTATACAACATATTCTAAAACATTTTAAAAGAGCGTATTAACCCTTTTATAATGTTGTACAATATTTTGTTGTATTGTGTGTTGTATGAGCAGTGGTGGCCCAGAGGTGACGGCCGCGACTTACGAGTTGTAGGTCTTAGGTTCGAACCCAGACAGGCGCTTTACTTTGTGTAAATTATTTCATCACCACTGCTCTCAAAACGGTGAAGGAAAACATTGCGAGGAAACCGGCATATCCTAGAACCAAAAATTCGAAAACATGTGACATCGAACCCGCACTGGGCCCGCGTGGTGGGTTACGGCCTACTCCCTCTCACAGAGAGGAGGCCTGTGTCCCAGCAGTAGGAACATTATAGTCTGATTATGTATGTTAAGTGTGTTGTATTGTATGTATTTTGAGTTTCTTGCCCATTCTTCTCCATCCGAAACTAACTTTTGGAACCAGTGAGACGTTGGAGACCAAAAACCATGACGTTCAAAATTGCCTTTTACTGGGCCTACTTGACATAAGTTCAATAAATTTGGAAGTGGGTAAGTTGGGTTAGTACCTACTTTCAGTTTGAATGAAGCACTAAACTTATGATAAAGTTATAATATTATTATTTACTTTACGTACTAGGAGTTTCCAAAGGAACCGTCTCCTTAGGAACTTCCAAAGTTTCCGAGAATTTACTAAACTTAGGTAATTTGGTACTATCTTCTTTGAGTAGTCCTGTAACATACGTGCCAACCATTTTAGGTGCTGGATGAATTTGTATATTATGTGGTTCTGGTTCCTAGAGAACAAAAGATTATGAATATCACTTCTGTAGTAAAAAACGTCTGCAAAACAGCGAGAGAATGGACCGCAGTGTCTTCTCCACTCTAATAGATTATACCTACTTCGTACAGCATTGTCACCATCACCTGCCTAGTCTTTTCCCAACTATGTTGGGGTCGGCTTCCAGTCTAACCGAATGCAGCTGAATACTAGTATTTTACTTGGAGCGACTAGGCAGTCGCTCCAAGTAAAATACTAGTATTCAGGTCAGATAGGCATCTGACCTCCACAACCCAGTTACTGGGCAATACGATACCCCTTGGTAAGACTTGTTGCCAGACTTTCGGGCTTCTGACGACGTAACGACTGTCAAAGATCCATGAATGACAGCCGGGACCAACGCCTTAACGTGCTGTCCGAGGCGCGGGGGGTTTCGCTCGGTATGTAAAGATGGTCACCCATCCACAGACCAACCACGGCAGGCGTAGCTTAACCTGATCGATCGACCTGTGCGGCTGTTATTATTTAGCCACGGGCCCCTCCAACCTCCTACAGCATGTATTAGAAAATAATAAGTCATCCCATACATTTGGCTCGATTAGATAGGTATTGAAATTTTGTATGGGACAAATATGAAGTAAGGCAGTGAACGAGTGGCGTTCAAGGACTGGAAGGCGAAATGTCGGCGGACGACATCGTTACCATCGCGGGAAGAACCTGGATGAAGCTGGCACAGGGACGTGGGGATTGGCACTTGAAAAGAGAGGTAGGCTATGCCCGGCAGTGGGTAAAGTCGGGCTGTAGATGATGATGGGACAAATTAAATTAGCTAGCGAAACTCTGCAGACGTGATGGGTATCGATATTTAACCTTTTAACCGCTTACGCCAGATTAATCCGACAAATATATTCGTGTCCATTTCGTCAGGGTCGTATATTTACGACCAAATATCACAGCTCGTTCAATCAGATTTTTTGTTTAGGTAATTACGCTGTATTCTATCAGGTATTTTTCTCGATTTTTTTTACCGACTTCCAAAAAGGAGGAGGTTAATTAATGTTCCACTTTAAACATCAGAGGGGCAATTCTCGTAATTTTAAGAACGTTCACAGTCTGATCTCAGTCTCAATCTGTCAAAAATACCTCTAATTTCCCTACATTTTGACAAGTTTTTGACATTTGTACGTCCCCGAGATGAGACTGCGACTAGATTTTGAACGTTTTAAATTACGAGAATTGACCTGCTGGTATGAAGTCGGGCGGTTGAAAGGTTAAACACGATAAAATTTAAATAAAAAAGAATTGATGTTTTTTTCTCAGAGTTCAACGACCGCTGGTAGGGTTGTGACTTGAAGCATGAGTTTAGAAAAATACAATAACAGCGGTTGATGACCCCACAAAAAAAAAACATAAAATTTATTCCTTTTTTGTTTTGTCATGTTTAGATATCGATGATCACATCTGCAGAGTTTTGCTAGCTAATTTAAGTTGACCCTGTATTTTTCGTGATGACGATGTCTATTCTGAAAGTTGTTCAGTATGATGGTCTGTACCACACCCACCACACCTTTCTGATACATGTTGTATTATAGAATAGTCATGCCGTTGTTTCACCCGCATAAGTTTCGATCCCGTGGGAATATTGGGATAAAAACTATCCTATGTCCTTTCCCGGGACTCAAACTATATACCAAATTTCATTTAAATCGGTTCAGCGGTTTAAGCGTAAAGAGGTAACAGACATACAGACACACTTTTGCATTTATAATATTAGTATAGAAATTGATTCCAACAAAAAACAATCACCGTTCGTAATGCTAAGCGCGATGCTGAACTAAAATCGCAATCAGCACATAGTGGTCCACTAGATGCACATTTAAAGAGCTCAAATGATTGGCAGCAGATTAAACCGAACTCCCACTAATCAGTTTAATCTCACTTATCAGTTCAGTTATCACTAAATAAACAAAACAGTAGCATTTAACCATTTATCATCATCAACTATCAACACCGGAACGAAATTCATACCTGGGGCGACATTTTCATAAATTATCTTTTACGCAACGCTGGCTTCTATGAAAAAGTTATAAGCCAAGCTTCATTCAGTATGTAGAGAGAAAATACATTTTTGATGATGTCCTGAAGCGTTAACACCTGTCTCACAGAGAACCATTATTCACTTAGGATAAATAAACATAAAACAGCTCCTCTTTATAAATATTGTCTGTTCTTAGAGATAACGTTTGCAATGAGATAAAATAACTGCTTCTGTAAATGCAATAAACAATGTGTTTTTAAACCTGCAGCAAACTGCAATTTAATTAAATTTTCAATTAATTGCAGCGTCTACATTTACACTCAAGTAATATACTTACGTATTGTTGTTTATGGAAATGGAAGTCCTAACATAACAAGATAATTATGTGTTCTCATTATTATTACACTTACACGCACGTCGTGTTCAACATCACTCACGTATCTCGTAGCACACAAATTACCATTATTTTCAGAACGGTAAAGCCGATAAGGGGTCACCTATTATCCTGTAGATGTTACCTCAAGATCGGTCATCGGTTGCGTTTATGATTAGTGCTAATCTGTCGAGCGCAGTACACGAGCCGCTCCGTTCGTCGGCGCATGATCGAGTATCCAGTCGGCAGTCACCGTCGCCCGGCAGTACCTCCGCCGAACTCGACGCTACCACACGTCTGTCGCTTTAAAAAATCCCTCCCAGAGGGCTGCACAAATAATGACTGACACCACCCCCGAAACGCGGCTCCCGAAATAAGTAAGGGCGACAACCCTCCGTATGAAAGTTATGGCCGGAACGCGCGCGCTATTCCCGACTGACGTTTTAAAATCATAGTGGTTTTGTTTGTTTGAGTTCTGTGAAACGAACATTTGAAAGGATTTCTCCAGTTGCAACGCTTGCAAGAAAAATAATAACAAGGGAAAAAATATTCTGAACAAAATGATTCAGGATACCGAAAACTCTGCTCTGACTGAGCAAATTGCCGCTTTTAAGAGCGACCCAGAGAAACTTCGGGAAGCCACTGAATTTGTAGACCAACTCATACAACAAGCAAAGAAAGAGGCTGAATTAAAACAAAAAGAGAAAGACAGAAGTAAATTCGTAAGTATCAATGTATTTAACGTATAAGGAAAAGAAATAAATGGAATTGATAGGGTGGTAAGTGTTAAAAGTGGCGTAGTGCTGCTGTAGATTGCAACGTTTGGCTTCTTCCAAATACAATGCTATCCCATCATTATTAAGTATGTCTTGAAACACATCAAACTCAATTATAAGCAATATACTTTTGCATGCTTTTCAATATACAAAATCTTCACTCATCGTTCACCGAGCTATCTATTTTAAACGATATTTTAATCGATACGGCTTCACATCTTTATACTGATGCTGCACGTACAATGTGGCGACCCGTGGTGGCAACAGAGCCATGAAATCAATTTTGCATACAGTTTTGGAGCAAATAAATGAAACGTGTCTTCGATTAAAACTTCATAACTTCCGCGTTCAGTAAACATACGATCGAGATTTTGATTAATGG
The DNA here is from genome assembly GCA_963669345.1 of Gortyna flavago. Lineage (NCBI taxonomy): Eukaryota > Metazoa > Arthropoda > Insecta > Lepidoptera > Noctuidae > Gortyna > Gortyna flavago. The sequence continues at coordinate 12,082,034 of OY770140.1, forward strand.
TTTTTCGTTCATCAAAGTCATAGTAAAAGTCAAAGCATTTATTTCAAATAGGCACATAAAAGGCACTTTTGAACGTCAAAAATTACAATGAAATAGAATTGATTCTAGTCGCCCCTTCCAAAAGGTAGTTTTCGTATGGAGAAGAATGGGCAAGAAACTCCACTGTTACTCTTTTAAAAAGTTTTACAACGTTTTGCATACATTAATTATCTAATAAAATAATATGTGAAGACGATGCACCTAAAATAAAATTACTATACCACAATAGGTAAAAGAATTAAAAATGAAACCATGACATATAAATTAATAATCTGATAGATACATGGTGCTCACATATTTACAAAAATGGAAAAAGTAAACGATTTTCATAAAAAAAATCGTCCATCGTCTCTACTAGAGAATTTATCTCATAAAAATTTCAGAATATTATGTTTTGGTAAAAGCTCGTTGATGCTCATGAGATTATAGTGACCAATCGTTTTATGTTTATCTGATAAAAAGTAATGTGAAGTACTTATATGCAGCCAATTGGTGTTTGATCGATATTCTAGACTTGGCTGTGACAGGACATCAATAAAATTAGCTGTACTGAGTAATCAGAAAAATTATATTATCATTGGAATTAGGTCATATCTCATATTAGTATAATCTTAAATACCAATACGTTCCGTACAAAAAACTATACCTTCTTCAATATTCTTCGTATCTACGATATTTTCCTCAACTTAAAATGTTTGGTAATTACCTATAACTTGTCTTAGATGCTCTCATTAGTTTTTATAGCTCTTTTACTGAATAGATTGCGTGACTTTGATCATTAGCTACTCGCCAGTGATCATTTTATAATTAGCACATATTTTCGCATTGCAATTTATATCTGACACTGCAGATTTTGAACAATCACTGTGTTTTATCACTTTTATCATTTTATAGAGCGTTGTGACCCACGGATATTTTACAAATCACTAGATTTTTATGACTTGCTAGCTTATGCGTTGATTTGAAACATTTTTCTGATATTTTTCGTTTATTATCAATTTTATTTATTATTTTCTATATTGTTGTTGCAGGAATCACAAGATCCAGGTACCGGTAAGTTTCAAATTGTTTTATTATTTGAAATCGTCATAAGAACCTCGTATCTTTGGAAGATGTTTAATTAATGAGGGCAAATAAAATATCTTCATCTTTTGAAGTCAAGACTTCAATTAATTGGAGAGATTTCTAAGAGGATCCTCATCAATCAAAGATATTGAGTGAAGTCAAACGATTTATTTGACTTTCACCCTCTTGGTAGGAACCTAATCCATCATTAAACTTTGTATGATTTAGATCAAATTGGATCAAAATTCTTAACAAATTGACCATATTAATAGTCAATTTGTTAAGAATTTTAACCCAGTTTTCAATACTATTTTCCCTTGTAACATAAATACTTAAACATCACCCATAACCCATAAGGAAAATACACGTTACCTTCGCATGAATCGCAACAAAAGAAATCACATTACATTCAAGTCAAGACAGCGGCAACCCTGAACTGTTTGGTATTCAGATTGTGACTCGCTGAGTGAAATACATCGAGGACTTAAATAATAATGGCATTTGAAACAAAGTTTAACGTTTATAATAGAGATGTTTGAAGGGGTGAAATTGAGGGAAAATTGTGCCAAGTTTCCTTTTGGGGAAATGATTCAGAAGAAGCGGAAAGAAGCGCTGTCTTCGATGTTTCATACAAAAATTCAATGATACGATAAGATAATTGTGACTTGTTGTTGTTTGATCGTATTTATTAATAGATGAATTATTCAAACACAGCGTTCAATGTATACAGACAATGGTTACGACCATGGTTACGTCCCAACGCTGTACAGTTCAATGTCGATATCCGGTTTTCCGAACTGGAAACTCATCCCGTTGGAAATACATGTATGAAATGTAGGCTACAGGCAAAAAACCCGGAGGGCCAAATCCCTTATTTTTAGAAACAGTCACGTTCTAATCTCAATCTGTCAAAAATACCTCTAATTTAATTACATTTTTGACAAGTTTGTGACATTGATTGTCGCTGAGATTGCGAATTTAATTTGAACGTTTTATAAATACGAGTTATTATACTTAAAAAAAATACTGCTAAAAAATTTAAACATATACTCTACAGTTTAGTGAAAAAATTTAAACGTAGTTGCAGTACTAACAACTAACAATTCCAGAAAATTGCTATCTCGTAATCCGCGATTGTAACGACGAAACTTCAATCAAGAATCATTACCTAAATGTAAGTGCAAATTGCAGCAATGATATTACATTTTTCCCTCGAGTATCTTTGCAATAGTCTTCATAATTTTAAATAATGAAGAATGGATTCACAAGGTGGTATCGTCATTCTCGTGCCTTTAACATAATTTATTTGAGGTCAGTGCATCATGTCTATTTCTTCCATAATCGTTATAGTCATCCCCTTACTAGCCATATCATCATTCACACAGTCCATCCATCGTTTCTCTGGTCATAACCTACTCTTATAGCCATCCCATAACTGAAATACCGAGAAGGGAAAATATCATATAGTCCAATACGATGGTCAAGCCAAAGCCAGGTGTCAGATAAATTTGAAGTGACATAGTTTTGCTCCAACAAGATCTAAAATACAGTCGTGCCAGCGACACGAAGAAGCAGATCTATCTATCAATAAACGTGGCTTTCCATCAAGTCACTGAAGAATGTTCCAAATGAAGATTAATTGTAGAGAATGAGAAAGAGGCACATCTCGACCCTTTACATTGAGGGAACAATTTAGAAAGATGAGGAGGAAAATAACATTGATCTGGCAATTGCCTGAGCACTTAAAATGGATTCAGCCTGTTGCGAAAACAAGCCGGGGACAAAAATATTGCCTACTTCCCTCGGCTTATCGCTTCGTAGTTAAAATTATTGGCTCCCATCCTGATTTTCACGTTGTGTTCCGTCTTTTTGTATTGACAGTTGCTCGTTAAGTAGCTAAAAGGTTTTTATTGCGCACAATTTCACAGTACCTGCGCAACTCCAAATGGAGCATCATAAACAATACATATAAGTACACCCCGTGGCTAAATAATAACAGCAGCACAGGCCGATCGATCAGGTTAAGCTACGCTTGCATCCGGTTAGACTGGAAGCCGACCCCAACGTAGTTGGGAAAAGGCTAGGCAGATGATGATAAGTACACGTAACACCAAATTCTCAAAATGGTATAAATATTATCCCTTTCATTCTGTTAAAACACTTTTGCTGCATTTCTAATTGTTCTGACTTCTGACCATCATCATCATCATCATCTACAGCCTTCACCCACTACTGAGCATAAGCCTCTCTTTGCTTGTGCCAATACCCACCCTTCCGTGCCAGTCTCATCCAGGTTGTACCCGCGATGGTAACAATGTCGTCCGCACATCATTGGAATTGAATTATAGGTTTAAAATTATGAGCTTTAAAATTATTTTAGTACGGTTCACATCAGCACAGTATCTACTTATGGATATTTGCTTAGTCTGCCCAGATAAAGTTATAATGTATGTAACAGTGTAACCACAAACTGTGGGCTCCGAAACTGTTAGATACACAAAATCCATTACGGATGGCTACACGAGTGAATAGAACTTCGTTGCGAGCGCGAAATATTCGGCTTCCGTGCTAAACTTTTATAGTAGTTTTATTTTCTAAAACTAGGCGCTTTGTGGCACCAGATATGAATCTAACATGGTTCAACAATCCGTTCGCGTTATGAAATAGCTAGAAATTGTAGAACAATGGACTAATATGAGGGTGAAATTTCGGGAAATGGAATTGAATTGACCTAATATGCAATTATTTGTACTTCAACATAACTGTTATGTTGAAGTACAAATTTCACCAGTTACTGGTGAAATGTGGTGGTATATGTACACCTCTGCCTAATCGGGGTATATAGGTATGGTGTTAAATGTGGTGTTTGTTACTGTAAATGGGGATGACTATTTCTTTTTACTTTAAGATTTTACAGATACGGATTTCGGAGACCGGTCCAACCCCTATCCAGGCAACGCCCACGATAAACGATATATCATAGGTTGTAGACGAAATAGAATTTCTAATCTAATATATAAAATTCTCGTGTCACAGTTTTCGTCGCCATACTCCTCCGAAACGGCTTGACCGATTTTGATGAAATTTTTTGTGCTTATCCGGTATCTATGAGAATCGGCCAACATCTATTTTTCATCCCCCTAAATCGAAACTTACGCGGGTGAAACCGCTTGGCGCAGCTAGTATCTGATGAAAATTCTAGCAAATCCCTTTCAAATACAGCAAAGAACATAATATAATGTCCCTTTTCGTGTGTGTAACATTGATAGTAATAGAACAAGCACGATGTTTGTATTAACATGACTTCCAAATATTTAGGAACTACTATTTGTGTAGTGTACTGTTACATAAATATTTATCAGAACAGAGCGGTTGGGTCATGGTAGGGTTTTCATAAAATTTTCGCGAATTACGTTTCAAATTCTTATTTTGCTATTCATTTGTTTGTTGTAGACAAATGAAAATCGACACTGGGCAGAAGGCTTACAAGTGACAATTACTTTCAAAACGTTTCGTATTTACACAACAACTTTTAATAGGTTCGACATAAGTTTTTTGATAACTTTTTTTCTTTCCGTCACCGTTATCAGTGTTATCACTCTTCTGTTTCGTGTCACTAGCAAGACAGTATTTCAGATTTTGTTGACTCAAAACTGGCAGAGGTTACTTTGAGTGCATGTTTTGTAACACAGAGGGCAGGACAGGAGGTGGAGTATAGTTTGCGACATAGCTCCACTTCCACATCCTACTGACATTCCGTCGAGTTCCCTCAGGCCCTCAAGTGATTTTGTGGAAAGAATGAAGAATTTCCCTCTGTGTCGTTATAGTGTTATGTGTGTCTTGACTATCAAATTCAAATGGAACTATCAAACTTAAATATTAAACACGTCTCTGACAGTTTATCAAATTTATTTTCGTTTTTCTTTGGTGTTTTCAGGTTCCAGTTGGAATAGCTGGAAACAACATTTTACGAGATTTTCATATTGTTGACTTCCTCGTTGGTTTAGTGGTCCCAAACGCTACCGCTGAGCATGAGTTCCTGGTTTCGATTCCCAGGTTGAGCAGTGGTATTGGATTTTTCTATTTGGAATTTCTCAGTATCAGCTTGGAGTCTGGATTTGTGCCCGGTTGATGGCAATAGGCTCGCCCCCTATTACATGGCACTTAAACTCATCTGGCGAAAAGTGAGTGTACCTACTATAGGAGCGCCTCTGCCCAACTCTTCGGGGAAACAATGCGTGATGTTTTATGTTCGAGGAAACTTACATCTATACACCGTTAGGGCTATTCTTGCTTGCAGCTCTGGGCCGCTATAGTAACAGATGTGATCATCGTGTGCACGGGATTTTGTTTTCAAATTGGGCAGACGTAAGTTTCCTCGATGGTACCATTGAGGAAAGCTCGAAATGACTGTCGTCATGTCGTCTAACAAAACAGTGACCAGTGGGAACTGTGCCTTACCACGTCAGTAATTACAAATGGGTAGCCATAATGGTACCCACTTCAGTAAGACATTGACAAAGGTTGGGTTGTACCTTAACCGTGGCACGGGTAGACCTTATAATGACAGTTTTTGTTGATAAATCATTTTAAGTGACTAGGGAATTTTGAGAGAGTCGGTAAAAATGTGGGAGAGAAAGGTTAAATGTTTGAACCTTGTTCATTATTAAACGAAATATTTAGTTTCTCATGTAATCCTGATCTGTAGTGACTGCCTCATTGTTCTGATTGGGTTCGATAGGAATCTCTCAATAGGAGGCCGGATCGGGTCGGCTTTGTTGTTATCTAAATACTGTCGAATCGAAAACATATATTATCGACCGCAACAAGTGTGTAGCATGCCTTAAGGGCTATATATATACGTATGCTTTTATAATGTGTTTTTATGTAGGGAAGTAATCTTCGGAATTACTGACCCGACACCGAAATTTTTTTCAGTAATGTGAATTCTAGTGAATATTATCGATGGCTATAACAGCCGCACAGGTCGATCGATCAGGTTAAGCTACGCTTGCCGCGGTTGGTCTGTGGATGGGTGACCATCTTTACATACCGTGTTCCCTCCGTGCCTCGGAAAGCACGTTAAGCCGTTGGTCCCGGCTGTCATTCGTGGATCTTTGACAGTCGTTACGGGTAGTCAGCAGCCCGAAAGTCTGACAACGTCTTACCAAGGGGTATCGTATTACCCAGTAACTGGGTTGTGAAGGTCAGATAGGCAGTCGCTCCATGTAAAATACTGGTATTCAGCTGCATCCGGTTAGACTGGAAGCCGACCCCAACATAGTTGGGAAAAGGCTAGGCAGATGATTATCGATGACAGAAGCTAGTGCGATACAGGCGTGATGTAATGTCCTGTTATCTCCTGTAAACTGCCTGTATGAATATGAAGTTGGCGTAGGTAAGGGTACAGTGATCAATAGCCGTGACATAATGACCTATATCCAGCACTGGGGCATTGCAAGTATCAATCTAGGACACTTGTACCGATAAACAACGTCCTTGCTTTTTTTTTTTTTTCTGCCTGGCTTTATTAGTTCTTGCCTTTGATAAGCTTGAAGTTTGAGTAGTTGTTTCTGTTAGATCTTTCTCAGTAGCGGCGGGGTTCGGAATAGTGTAGGCTTGCCCAATCCTTGTTAATACATAATTATGAATTATAGATATTAACATTTAAAACTATATATGGAAGTTGTAGTTAGGATACTACTGTACTATGTTAGGGTACAAAGTCGGGTCGGCTTTTGTTCTGTCCGGTTTAGTTAGGATACAAAATACACACAAAATAAAAGCGTTTTCTCTTGGAAATGTTACTTAGGCCTTCTGCGAAAATTAGATCTGGCGTTATTTTATGTTCATGAAAGGATTCTTTCTGTCTAACAAATTTTTTTTTCATGCATTAAATAAAGTTAGATATACTTTACACATAAGTGCATTGTCCGTTGATTTTACAAAAGGGTTCCAACTGATAGGGCTACGCTATATACCTACACCACTTCACTCTCTTTTTTAACCTGCATTGGAATGCCAATAGTAGCTACAGGTACCTACTTATTGTTACCTACCGTTCATGCATTTGTTCACTATGTTTCAAACCAGTTACTCCACTTTTCTTTCTTTCTTGATCACTTAAGACTCGACACCAAACATTTTTCCATTACTCCCCGCAAAACGTTGAAACAATTAATCATTCTCATTTCTTTTTCTAAGTAAAGAAATTTACATGAAAAATATTTAAATTCATAAAGGCTTTGCGAATCTGCATGTATAAACAGAGACAGGAAAACTCATTTAACTTTATACAGGTTGGCCCATTTGTAGTGGTAATTTTTTTTTTAGGGACTTTTCTATGGTTCATCTAATCACAACAATAGAAATTATTCTTTTTTCGTAAGCACGTGTTTCTGTGACAAATAAACCTATTTTTCTTTCTTTCTAAAATCAGTGGGTAGTTTAGAAGTTGCGATTTCATAAAAAAAAATATATATAAAATAAATAATTTGGGAATGATCCCAAAAAACCTGTATTTAAAAGCTAAGCTTCAAGCAGATAAAAATCATACGAAAGGAGTTGTTAAGGTATCACCACAAATACAGGCCTTCCGGGTTAGGAAAAAGATTGCTTGCACATATTTTGTATGAGCTTGTCCACACATAGATATCGATTTACTGTGGACCTCAACAAAGAATAATTTATGACGTACTAGCTTCCGCCGGCGGCTTCGCCCGCGAGGTATGTCGATAAAAACTATCCTATGTCCTTCCCCGAGATGCAATCTATCTCTCTGCCAAATTTTATCGAAATCCGTCCAGTGGTTAAGGCGTGAAAAGGTAACATACAGACAGACAGACAGAGTTACTTTTGAATTTATAATATTAATAAAGTAGGTATAGTATTAGTATAGTATGGATTCTTTAGGGTTTAACCGTACTAAATCTTTATGCCGTGGTCGCTCTCCGGTTACTTTTATTAAGTAATCGGTACGTGAGAAAACCGGCATGTCCTAGAAACAAAATATACGAACACATGTGACATCCACCAACCCGCACTGGGCCTGCGTGGTGGATTACGGCCCGGTCCCTCTCACCGAAAGGAGGCTTGTTTCCCAACAGTGGCAACATTATAATATGCTGCAATTCAAAACTCGCTCTCCATCCCGATGCAGCTTAGCTGTTGGGTTATTGCAGTTTATAGTTATATATTTTTTCGTGTAAGAATTCCATGTTGTATGACAACACAAAGCAATACCTACCACAAATTACAGGCATCCTTCCGCATAGAGACACCAGTCATATTTATAATATAATAAATTTTAGGTACCATAGCTACATGTTCATAATTTTACCATTCCACATTTTATAATTAAACAGTTTACAAAGAGCTAACAAAATAACATTTAATTAAGTTACTCGTTTTATCCGTTCGTTATTAATTTGAATTTCGAATGTCAAAGCTGTTGCCTCAGGTGATAACTAGGGCTGTCACTTTCCCGGGAAACTGTAAATTGTCCCGAGATTTTACGACTCGACTGTTCGGTATAAAACTATCGTTTCGGAAATTGAATTTTGCTGTTACTTGAGAAACGAGGTTTTAGCAATAAACACTGAGGTACACACGGCTATACATTAAGTTAAACATAATCAGTATAAGCTGACTTCTGATTGTACGAAAAACCTATACAATGCGAGGTCAGGTAAAATTGGAAATGTATAGCTTGATGTAGCCGTGTGTACCTACAATGCTAGTTTTAGAACATGGACCAGTCGCTATCAGATTAACTGCAATAACCTGAGAGATGTGAACTGACGTCCGAAAGGTTTTTACGTAAATCCTCTGATACACTATTGACGTGACTCCTCATTATCATCATTTAAGCCGAAAAACGTGCACTGCTGGTGGCCTAAGACCAAGCACCAACACTTTGACCGCGTTTCTGTGCTTCTCGCATCCAGCGGATTCCTGCGACCTTTACCAGGTCATCGGTCCACCTTGTATGCCTTTCAACTCAGTAATTATTGCATATTCATATTATTTATCTCAGTAAGAAGACTAAACATGATTACTAGTAATATATACAAATACAAAATACAAATACAAATATTTATTGGAACAAAAACATTTTACAATTTTTGTGTACTTTACTCGTAATACTGCGTTCATTTAGTAACTGTTTCGCAGTTATTAGCGCCCACCCCAGAAGTGAAAGTCCACTGAGTTCCATAACAATTTTTTTTTTCAATATTTGCAACGCAAAGATCTATATCACTTTAAAAAACGCATCAAAATCAAGGGTAGTTACACTATATTTAGGTTCGATACTCTATCGACGTAACGTCGGCTTTATTTCGCTAGTGTTGTAAAGTAGTTCACCAAATCAATATTCATAAAAAACTGGAACGACCCGATTTGGCAGCCCTATCTGGTATATTTTATTATGAAATGTAGTAGTAAATGTATGTAGGTTTGAACGGAAGCACTTCATCTCCACACTGACAATTGTTTCCTCCGCAGTTTGCCGATTACATTACGAGATTGCGGATTTGTACCTTATTTCTTTTTATACTTTAGCTTCTGGGCTTTTTCTTATAACTTTGTTTCAGTAAATGTACTATTGTGGAATATTTCTCTACTGAAAAGTAATCCGGACAGATTCATCCGCTGGAAATGCTTATGTATTTTAATGCGGGGTAATTGAGTAACATACTATCAGAAGCAATGCGTTTCACTTTGACAGTTCAACAACATTCATTGCGTTGTTTACGTTGTTGAGCATACACATTCTTCGAATTCTTAAAAAAACACATAAGCCTCAAACAAAATATGTTGTATGAATGAAATCAACTCTATTGCTTAAGCATGACACATTACAAAATTAAGAACATGAAATACAATGAAGGCTCCAAAAACACACAAGGCGAACTTTCAAGCAAAACCTTATACTTTAATAAAGCTTCTGTCGTGGACGCCTAAGTAAGGCTATGTAGTTCGGGACTTAGGTTGGTTAAGTACCTTAAGTTGGGCTATCGTTCAAGTGCCTCATTCTGAGCCAGAAGATTTCGGGTTGATCCTAACTTAGGAGCAGTTTGTTATGGGACGGTTCTTTTGTTATTGTTTTGGTAGAAGAAAGAACAATCCAATTGGATATAAATACATGTATTAATATTCAATATTATATTATTATTATAAGCCTGTGTTGTCCCACTGCTGGGCAAAGGCCTTCCTTTCCTCTTTCCACGTATCCGGTCTACTGCGATTATGGGCCAATCCTCTAAGAAGGAGTCCAGCTCATCAAGCCATCTCTTTCTGGGCCTGCCGCGTAGTTGTTTCCAGCTATATGGGATCCAATAAGTGGTGTTTTTTTTTTGCGTATTGCTGCTCTGATTTGCAAAATATCAAAATACCTAGAACAAGGAAATTTATTATCAACCTGCCGCGCTAATACCAATTTATTTGTCTGTGTACGTACCCCTTAATAAACGTTGTATAGCGTCTGTATAGTTACACAACGCTTTGTCTTCTTCTGTCGAACGTGAAATTACTTACGACTGAAAGAGAGAAATCGGTGTGTAATTATTCATCCGATATAAACGATGATTAGTAAGGGGATATGTGGGGATACATCTGTATCAACCGTCATCTCAATATTAGTCCCCTTTCTATCAGTGGCGTAACTATAACGTTTGGGGCCCGTGGCAAAATCAAGGGATGGGGCCCTCCCTCAATGTAAAGAAGCTCAACCAACGTTATAGTTTTATTTTTTACTAGCTCTTCTTCCGCGACATCTTCTGCGTAGATTTCATATTTTCTCCTACAAAATGTAACACTTGACTGCTTCGTTGGTCTAGTAGTCGCAAAGGCTACTGCTGAGCATGAGGTCCTATCCAAAAACATGGAGAAACAATGGGAAAAAGGTACAAAATGTTCGAAACCTGAATGATGTCTTGTTGCACATTTTCAAAAAAAGTTGCAATTATAATTTATGTTAGGATCCTCCTGTGCTCATGGCCCTCTCGGGCCGGGGGCCCCCTCTGGCTGGGGGCCTGTGGAATTTTGCCCCAATGCCACCCTATAGTTACACCACTGCTTTCTATGCAGTTTATCGTTCACGCAATAAATCCATTGAAGAGTGGTGACCCAGTGGTAACGGCCGCGACTTTGCTTTGTGTAAATTATTTCATCACCATTGCTCTCAAAACGATAATGGGAAATATCGCGATGAAACCGGCATGTCCTAGAACCAAAAATTCGAAGTCATGTGACCTGCGCCAACACACTCTGGGTCCCCGTGGTGGATTATGGCCCACTCCCTCTCACAGTTAGGACGCCTGTGTCGATGTAGTGGGAACACTATAGGCTGCGATTATGCTAATCCATCCGTTCCATCGTAATTTTGGTCTCAATCTATTCTCCACATTCATACTCAAACATACGATTTGTTTGAGTATGTTGTTGTTCCCCTTTTGGGGAATGGTTATACAAACATGAATGCCCTCATTAATGTAACAAACGATACCAATTAGGATCTTGGGACCCTTTATGTCAATTTAAACCCTAAAATTATAGTCAAAATTTGTCTTTTGTGCTGACGAAAATGAAGATGTAAGGGATTATGATAATTATCATAATTAAGTTTTAGCTATTGGCAATGCCAACAAAATGAAAAACCACGTCCTTGAAATAATGATTAAGTTCTCATAAGATAAAGCTAACTATGATTTTTATTTTATCCTGAGAGATTCAAACGTCTCCTAAAGAAATTTTTTCTTATATTATCCCAAATTGCTGAAAACTTACCTAACTGGAAAAGAAAAGTTGTGTTTTAAAACAGGAACGGTTTGAGAAAACAGTATTCAAGATTTAAAATTGGATAACCAGCACACTAATTGCGTAACAATCTTTCATTCTCAATCTGCGGGGTAATTAGGTACGTAACACACTATCAATAGCAATGGGTTTAATTTTGACAGTTCAACAACATTGATTGCGTTATTTACGTTGTTGAGCTGACGCATTTTTCGAACCTATGGAGCAATGGATTGGCAATATCCTTCGAAATGATTCAGATTGAGATTGATAGTGTGTTACGCATTTAGGGTGCTGAATCATTTTGAAGGATACTGTTAATCCATTGCAATACGACTTACGCAATTACCCTGTTAGCTCTAAAAAAACGGTTTCAAAAATTTTCAACGTCTGAATGATGACAAACGATGTTACGTTTATTCAGTTATAACATAAGTTATCTACATGATAGTATACTAATTACTTTTAACATTAAATTAGATTTTGTAATACATTTTAAATCTAATAAAAGACTTTTATAGGTTAGCACACGACGTATATTTACGGCGGTTTTAGAGCTACCAGACATACCAGTTATAGAGCGATAACCTTAGTCCGCTGCTGCCGTTATATGGGCACTAACTTTCCTACCTTTTGTTATGAGTTTCTTCAAGCTTTTGATTTTAATTAATCCATTGAAAACTGCTTTTGTTTTATCACTATCTATTTGTTGGAGGAATCCAACGCGATAAACGTGAAATTATAATTGACGATTAGACTACTACAATTGTTTTTATTCTTTATTACAATTTAGAATCCACAGAAGAAAAAAACTGAGTTTTAATATTTCCAAACCCAGACGTGTGAGATTTTGAGTATTTTTTATTAACATAGTCGGGTAGTACATTAACCTGAACGTGATCACAAACAGGCGTTAATTTTCATAACATGTAAGGTACCTAATGGTCACATAAGAAAATTTATATTGGTAAACAATTTAAGACAGGCAGATCCATATATGGATACATTTTTTTTTACTAAAAATATAAGGAAGACAATACGGTAGCCAGTCTCTTTTAACAAAAATTTGTACTTATTATAAATCATTCTAAAATAAATAATCAGTGAAACATTCATATTCGCCGTATTCATTAATATTGTTGTTAATTAGTTGTTGAAAAAATAAGTATACACCAACCTTGTGTTGCCCGTGAAGCCTGGATATCGATTTGACCTACAACATCTATTTTACTGGCTTTGCGCTTTCACAATGCTTTTCCGTCTCAATGATTTGGTCTTTACATAGATTTTCAGTTGGCTGGACATGTTCATAGGTTTTTGTAGCTAGTATAGTTTTTCAATGTCTGTCTATCGTAATTGTAATGATAGCGGCGTTGTAATAATTCTCAAACTCAAACTCAAAGCATTTATTTCAATTAAACCATTTACAGGCACTTTTGAATTGTCAAGAAGTCGGTCAGTCAGAAAATATGAAGCTAGTTGCCCATTCCAAAGCGTAGGTACCTATAGAGAAGAACGGGCAAGAAACTCCATGGACACTCTTTTAAATTGTATTTTTACAAAAATATTAGTTACATCATTAATGTTGAATTTATAATTATATGTGAGAACGATGTAATAAAATAAAACAAGGGAGTGAGCTGTAATCTACCAGTGAGGGTTGGTAGATGTTACATGTCTTCGAATTTTTGGTTCTAGGACATGCCGGTTTTCTCACGATGCTTTCCTTCACCGTTTTGAAAGCAGTGATGTATTAGTGAACTGTCTTTCTCTATATTATGGTTCCTACGATTTAAAATCAAGATTATAGGTACTCTTCGCTATCAAGCTATTCTGACCTAGCCAAAATAGAGTTCACCTTTGTATCGTCCTACACTATCTATTCTGAAGATCATTCGTGTGACTAAGCTCTATTTTATTGCTCCAAAAAATAACCTTTAGTGGTTTTTGTATGGAAGGCTTTCTTATTCATAAATTATTGGGGTCATGTTGTATAAAAAGAAAAATAGACAGAAAGAAAGATAGAAAGTCATTTCGTTTTGGAGGTATAAGTGCCAGAAATGATATTTTATTAAAATTATACATCAGACATTTATTTGGTATCATTCAATCGAAGTAAAACATCTGAACACAAAATGAATCAAAAGAAAAACATGAATTCATTTGTGTTCGGTTTCGGCATTCAGCCTCTTCTCATGGCTGCATGTCTGCTGAAAGATCTTTCACTCGTGCTCCAAATTTCATTTTTTTCAAAGTTCTTTTCTATATGTAATTTTGTGAACGAGGAATACAACAAAAAAAAATCTTCACTCGAGCGAAGCGTCTAATTTAAGCTTCAAAAAGGTAGCCAAGAAGCAAGGCAGGTAGACAGATAATCTAAAAGAATATACCCTATTCCTATAGAATTCCAACTCGTACTTTCCACTACAGAGGTTTTCACACTTCATTTCCCAAATCCTGTCGGATCTCAACAGATTTCGTCCTTACTTCGACTTATAAGAACTCCCATACTTTCATCGAAAATCCTCGCGTCTCCATTCGATCCATTACTCCTATTGTTAATCCAGGCTATTCATTCCCTGGATTTTTTCCCAAGTTTAATAAGTTAATGTAACAAGATACCACAAAAGAGGTCTTGCTTCAATGATAAATAATAACGGTTGGTTAAGATGTCGACCAGCCAAGAAGGAAAGTTCAGATAATATGTCATACTATTGAATTGGAGATACCTTTTTTATTACTTAATTTAGCATAAGATTATTTGGGCTGTACGATAATATACGAGTATGAAAAAGTGTTCTTAGGGTTTTTTAGGAACGTCTCGTCTTGAATGTTTAATTTTTCCTCAAACTACGTATGCTTTACGTACTTTTGCTGAAGAATCTTTTTTCTGTTAACATAATACATGTTCTATTTGATTTTGAATAGGATTCTAATTTTTATTTTTGCTAAATTCAACATCGATACTTACTTTCCTAATATATTTTTTGGTTTGTCTTTTGCTTTAAACGAAAATATTATTAAGGATGTTACAAGCAAGTATTATTATAAAAAATTGTAATCACTTTTCGAGACAATGCACCTATTTTTGTTACAAAAATATTGCAAATCCGAAATTTCTTTGCCAAAATTATATTCAAACTTCTTCATTGAATATTCTGAGACGGTTGTTACGTTCAGTTAATAATCACGTTGTTATAAATTTTATGGACATGTTAATGAACCTAAGTGAAGTCTAGAAACGCTGACCTGAGAATTCGGACTCAGTGCAGACAAAAGATAAAGATAAAGAGAAGTGGAAAAATATGATAGGTATAAAAAAACTTATTAAAATTGTTTCTCATTATTCTATTGGCTTTAGAGACAATTACTCAAATAACTTAGTCTAGGTATGTGAATATTAGGTAGGTACCAAAGGTAACAAAGGCAAAAACAGCCATAATCACGGTAATATTTAGGTAATATTACCGTGCCATAATTATATACAAAAAGTTGCTATTGTATAAGTAATTTTGACAAGGCTCTCAAGTATTTGTAATAAAGCTAAAAGGATCGCTTTATAAATCTTTTAGTGTGATGATTGTGATGAAATACTAAATAACAAACAAAAATTGTTAGCAACATTTGTAACCACAGAAAAAATAAATCGCTTTGTTAGGTAAAGATGTTTCCCAAAGAAAATAATTATTATTTAGGCTTGCACTTCTTTGGGTAGAATATGGAAAATGTCGTTTCAGGAAATGAGGAAAGTTTTGAATATGAACGTGGCTATAAGAATAGGGACAGACCAAAGAAATTATAGATGGACTGAGTGAAACTTGATATGGTTAGAAGTGACAACCGAGATGACGACTACTAAAGAGGTATGGTAGAAAGAGAAACTACACGCGATCAACATATCTAAACCACGTTCAAGAGCTGTCAATGTCTAAGTAAGTAAGTATTTGGCAATGCTTATCATTTAAGACTGAATTTATCAGTGGCAGTCCAGAGTTTGGAAGTTGGCGATGTGATACCCCCATGCCTCGGAAAGCACGTTTAGCCGTTTTTTTAAACTCCCTTCTGTGGTGTCGGATTGCTGTCCCATCGGACTATGAGAGTGAGGAAATGTACTACTTATCACTATTATTAGTACTACTTACATTTATTTATTTATTTTTATTTATTTATTTATTTGTGAGTGCACCCGTGTCTGCGCACACACCTCTGTAGTATAATATTCCGCGTTGATGGCTAGTCTCCGCTGACATTGGTCGCTATGACCGAATTTCGATCTGGAGGAATACATTTTTATCGGTGGCAGACCTGCATTCCATAGATGATGATGATTAGGTTGGTGTCACATAATTCGATCAAAATAATGATAGTTATGTTTGTTTAGAACTATACTTAGTAGTTTTTATGCATAGCAACATAATTATAGTTTTCTTTACTGATGCTCTGACAAAAACTAAAATGGAAATGGGCGGGGCATGTAGCGAGACTAAAAGACGAGCGATGGACGAGAAGAGTGACCTCATGGAGAGGTCCAAGGACGAAACGCTACAGAGGAAGATCGCTTACGAGGTGGGCGGATGATATTAACAAACCGGCTGGTACAAACTGGATGCAAAAAGCCCAAGACAGAAATAAATGGGCTTCTTTGCAGGAGCCCTACACCGCGGAGGGGTTCATAAGTATGTAACTTTTTTGCAAGAAATAAAAGGCTTTTTATTTTATATAATTAATAAGGTTATCTTTATTTAAGTGATTTTTTACTTTTATTGTTAACTGCTCATAGTTATTAATGATGTAATTAGATATCAAATAGATAAATAAGAGGCTTGTTTACACACTATCTACATCTTGAGTGTCAGACGCATTGTTACCAAGTTGATAACAATATATCAATAAGATAATGGCATAGAAACAAATTGTGAATTGCATAACATATCTAAGCATCTGCCGGCGACTATCCTATAATAAAATGTACTCTGTGCCCGCGATTTCGTTCGCGTGGAAGTCGTAAGACAACACAATAAGTATACAAAAAATAAATACAGCCCATGTTACTCGCTGATACTGTAGCTTTCAAATGAAAGAATGTTTAAAATTATTTCAGCATTTTTTGAGATTATCCATTACCTACAAACAATGAAATATTTTCTCTTTATAATATTAGTTTAGACCATAAGAACTAATCTAGTCAAAATTTTCAATAACTATCCAATCATACACAGAAACACAAACAGACACGCTACCTACAATCCATTTTCCAAACGTGGAAGCCAAAGGCTTTGCACCACTTTATAATACAGGTCAGTGCTTTGCACAAATCCGCAACTTGCAGTTTACTTATTTCGAATATTCTCGCGTTCAAATTCAGCCATTCCAAAAGTATGATATTTTTCTGGTTTTCTGTTGTCACTGACGTACTGGCCAGATACCTATAATTAAAAACATGGAAGAAGTAAGTACAAACAATTGTTACGATAATTTTGAATATCATTTATAACCGACAGATATAAAGTACCTATACGTAATAGACAGTTTTACGTTCCATTGAAACAACAAAATTGATGCCTCGTCGCCGACGACAGTTCAAAAAAGTTAAGCCAATTAACGTTACGAGTCATTTTAAAAGATAATTCTACTAATTGTTATCATTAACATTTTAATGAGGTGGTTATTTAAATATCGTTGGTATTTTAAAGTTTGTTTTGTATATTAACATAGACTAATGTGGCCTTGCAGAATATTTTAAATGTACTTGTAGGTAGGTAGATCTACGGAGGTTATATTATTGTTTTTTTAGAAAATCACCAAGTAGGTGCAATGCAATCATGTAGATATACCTACACAATACACAAAACTGTGTGTATTGTGGCGCTTCTAGTTCATAATGTCGTAGATGTTTTTTTATCTATACCTACTTAGAGCAGTGGAGGCCCAGTGGATACGGTCGGTGTCAATTATAACTCATCATCTGCCTATCTTTTTCCCCAACTATGTTGGGGTCGGCTTCCAGTCTAACCGGATGCAGCTGAATACCAGTATTTTACATGGAGTGACTGCCAATATGACCTCCACAACCCAGTTACTGGCTAATTCAATACCCTTTGGTAAGACTGGTTGTCAGACTTTCGGGCTTCTGACTACCCGTATCGACTGTCAAAGATCCACGAATGACAGCCGGGACCAACGGCTTAACGTGCTTTCCGAGGCACGGAGGGGTCTCGGTATGTAAAGATAGTCACCCATCCACAGACCAACTGCAGCAAGCGTAGTTTAACCTGATCGATCGACCTGTGCGGCTGTTATTATTTAGCCACGGGCCACTCGGTGTCAATTTAATTATAACTGTAAAAAGTATTTGATAGTGTTTACACTATTAAATATCTATACTTTGTGTCCACCTTCTTGGTGCTGCCTTGTGATTTCTAATAAAAGTTTGTTACGGGAAGTATTGTTTAAAATCCAATGGCGAAGTAGACGGCTTGTTCTGATAATTCGGCTTTGACTGCGGCGACTTACCTACTTACATAAATAAACCTGCAAAGTTCTGAATAATACCTACTTTAGTAGATATTCTACCTACTAAATAAAATAAAACATCTATTCTGTCTGCTATTTCTTGTTGTTAAATCAATAATAATAGCTCGTAAACGCCCACTTCCGAACTCCGAACAGGATTCTCCAATTGAATGCTTTAATTAACGGTCAGCCAGCAATTGCCGTAATTTCTTAAGTAGACGACAGGACTAAGGAATATCCTTTTGATGGAATACCATCTGCTTTTCTAAACTTGTATAATATTATAATGCGTGCTAATTAATAAAATAAATAAAGAGAAAATATTAGATTTTTTGTATGTTTGCGCAGGAAAGTGTTTTTCAACAACATTATAATTATTTATTGTAACGTAAGCTGGAAAAACGTAAAAACTCGCCTCAAGTGGCAAAAGTTTCTATGTGAATCTTGAAAAGTTCAATTCAAAAAGTAAAATCACTGCAAAACCATTATGTGTACCTAATGTACAAAATCTTTAACATAACTAAACTAATATTAACAAACTGTGTCCTTAATTTCTGTAATTGGTTTTAAACGTTTTAGAGAAATAAATAAATATTATAAAGAGAAGAGATTTGATTTTTTATATGTTTGTTTGTTACGCTTCCACGGAATTTGGATGTTTGGCACATGGGTAGAACATGACCTGGATTAGGACAAAGGATACTTTTATTCTGATATTCCTACTGGATCGAGACTTATGCGGGTGAAACCGCGGGGCACAGCTAGTAAAAATAAGAAGACAATGTGAAAAAGTATTTAGGAATGGTCACTTTGCCTGACACGGCAGCGTATATGATGTTGATCAATGATAATTGTAACACAAGACGTACCGTAACTTGAAGTTTAAAAATAAATCATTTTGTTAAAAAACAATGATTTTATTTTATGCTGTAAACTTGCAGGTTAGTTAAAGAAAATCGAATCCCCCGATTATCATTTTGAAAAACAACACAGCAGTCAGTATCTATGGACTTATTAAAGTCGCCTTCCAAGATAACCGGAGACAAGAGTGGGTAGTAAACTGCGTTAGATAACGAACACTGGACTATAATTAACTTGTCATGTTGTTAATCTGACTTGCCACAATCTTACGTCATGCTGTCCAAACTATGTGGAAGATAAACTAATATCCCTTACAGAGTTGCACTGAGAAAGGGGTTTTCGAAGACCAACCACTAAGTTCTTGAACACTGAATGTGCGCTTTTATACTTAATTTTCTAACGTGACGATATGTGGACGTTCACGTCCATAAAATGTATGGAAACATGCACACATTTTCATACATTTTATGGACGTGAAAATTTAAAACTTTCTTTTTATAGACCTTCCTTGTGTTATCGTGATGCTGATGCCGTGGACGTCCACCATAATATCGTCACGTTATTAGTTTTAGACTATGTTGTCCCAGCCAGGGCAAAGGCCCCTCTCTCTCCTTTCCATTACTCTCTGTTTTGAGCTAATGTGGACCAATTCTGCAATGTAGGCATCAGCTCGTCCCGCCATCTTGTCCCGAGTCTGTCTCGATGTTGCCGGACGTTTTCTGGGACGCACATGGTGGTAGATTTAATCCCTTGACTCGTTTGTGACACGTTACAAATTATTAAAGCGTACTATGGTAAAAACTATACGACGCGCGTGTCTCAACAATCCACGTAGACGAATTCGCTGGTGAAAGCAATTCGTTTCTACTTACTCCTTTTATTTGTATTTTAAGTCACCTTCTTTGAAGTTTTTAACGAAATAAACAATAATTACAAATCTAACAGCTATCACTTATCTATGGGATGAAAAAAAACGCGGGAATGTCAGCAACTGTATGATCCTAAATGACATTTTGTAGTGCGATGACTCAAATAAATAATCTAAACCTACCAATTAATTCTACCCACACGTGATTTATTTGCAGTATTAAACTAATGGTTCTCAGTGGGCAGTCTTTATGAACTACGACCGCAATAAATAAGACTTTCAGAGATCACGCAACGATGGTCGGAGCTCATTTTTTTTTCCTCTGTACGATGATTTCATTCATTCTCATATTTTGATTTAGGTTTTTAGGGATTTTCTACCATTTTTTGTGATTCAAACTCAAACTTAAAGCATTTATTTCAAAACAAATTACAGGCACTTCTGAATTTTCAAGGGGTTGGTCAGTCAGAAAGATGAAGCTAGTTGCCCATTCCAAAGCGTAGTAGGTACCTATGGGGCAGAACGGGCAAGAAACTTCCTGGACACTCTTTTAAATCAAAAGAATATGGTTACAAAGTATTGGTTACATCATTCATACATGTGAGAACGATGCAGAACGTTAAAAGCGTCCGTAACGAAAGTATAAAAAAATCATGACGTAACATTGCATAGGGCATGCATGTATTTTCCTCAAACGGTTAGGCAGAGGTGTATCTATAGTACACCGACATTTCGCCAGTTTTGTTTAAGCCCATGTAATAGGGGGCGAGACTATTGCCATCAACCGGGCATGAGTCCAGACTGAACTGCTACTGAGAAATTCCAGATGGAAAAACTCAATAACACTGGTCAACCCGAGAATACAGTAAGCACTAGACTAATTAGTCAGTCAGTATAGTGCTCATCACTAGCGCTAGACTATTGAGGCAGTCGAAACAGTCAGTCAGTCAGTCGAGTTGAGGGAGTCGTTGGTCGAAAAGCAAAAAAAATAGAAAGGCAGGATTTGTCCTATTTTTCGATTTTTCGCTTTTCTCGTCGTGATAGCTGTTGCCTCAATTTATTCTCGCTTAGATCCAGTTTTGAACAGTCAAGGAGTTGGTTAGTCAGAAAGATGAAGCTGGTTGCCCATTCCAAAGCCTAGCGGTTCCTATGCAGAAGAACGGGCATGAAACTCCACGGACTCTCTTTTTAGTAAGTAATAAATAAGTACTTACAGTCTTTTCACAGTAATTTAACTTCTGATTTTCCATCACTGTCAACGTGACAGTGATCTTTATTCTCATTTTAATAAGGTTTCTGTTGGGTTGCAGCCACCACAGAGCATGTAAACTTTTACTGACAGGTGTGTCGAAATCACTGATCTTTATGCAGTTTCATATAAGTTTGCTGCTGTCAGAGGTAGGTATAATAATTGTGAACGGACAGTGTCTACCTAGTAGGTAATTAAAATAGGATTAAGTCTATAACAGCCCACGTAGGCTTATTTTCGTTATAATAACATTCAAAGTTAATGTCTCGGCAGTAATATCAAAGTTTACAGACGTCAAATGTTCCTCCGAAGTTTAGCAGATTGACGTGACTGGAGTTTGTAACGTAAATAGCTTTTATTATGAATTGTATCAGGAATACAGGAATTCGTAGGAAATGACAAGCACAGAACCGGTCGAAGTGACGGTGATTGGGTGGAGATTGCTTATGTCCAGCGATGGACATCTTTTGGCTAAATTAATGAGGATGAATGATGATCATAATGATCTTTAGGTACTTATATTGTTTTTCAGGGATGGAAATATAAATTGACTGTCTCAATGACTCTTGTCTCCCGTGTGAATGACCTGTAAAGTAAAAATTAAAGAAAGATGAAGAAGTAGGGGTTCTTGCCCATTCTTCTCCTTACGAAATTACCTTTTTGGAAGGGGCGACTGTAGATTCAATTAAATTTTTTGTCAATTTTAGAGTCCAAAAGTGCCTTTTATGTGCTTATCCTACTAATCCTATCCTACTTCCTACTATCCTATCCTACTAATCTTACTATCCTACTTCCTACTAATATTTTAAATGCAAAAGTTTGTGAGGATGGATGGATGGATGGTTTGTTACTCTTTCACGCAAAAACTTCTGAATGGATTTGGATGAAATTTGGCATACAGATAGTTTATAACCCGGATTTACACATAGGATACTTTTTATCCCGGTATTCCCACGGGATCGAAACTTATGCGGGTGAAACCGCGGGGCGCAGCTAGTTTGAAATAAATTATTTTACTTTGAAGAAAAATTGTACTTGCCATGTTTTAACTCGGACACCAAGCTATCTTTAATTCAGAAGTTATAGCATAGCCGCAAAGATGTACCACTGAGACAAATAAAGTGTCATTGAAAAGGACTTAAGTTATTTAACTTGTCTACGATTTAGCTCACAGATTTCTATTTCCATTTGTTCCACGTTCATCCTCGCTTTTCACTAAATAAATTCAAACTCGATTTCATATAAGTACACTAAAGTTTCGATATTATACTCCATGTTTTACTACGCTGCTCTAGGTTGAGATAACGAGATAGGCTCCAGTTTATAGTATAACTTGAAACTGCAGGTTTCTATCCAATCACTTAGAAGTTAGAAGCTCTGTAACTTCAAAGCCCCAACGGATTCAGTTCCAACAACATGCCGATAGTTAAAGTAAACTACAACTTCTATTTTCCTTGTAACTTCTGAAGCCTGAAACTGAAGTCTTGTCCACAATAGAGCTACCGTCAGGAAATATGGAAGATTTTATAGTCAATAATTTTGTTTTATATTTGTTACATTGGCAAAACGGAATTATGTGCTTAGAATGGAACTGATGTTTCAGTTAAAAATTAATGTGAAGTATGAGGACGCTTTGAGATTTCCATCACGCCTGTAACCCCCGACGGGTTAGACAAAGACACCCACATTTCGCCAGTTTTAGTAATAAGGGGTATGAGCAGCGGTGGTCCAGTGGTAACGGCCGCGACTTACGCGTTGTAGGTCGTAGGTTCGAACCCGGACATCTGCTCTACTTTGCGTAAATTATTTCATCACCACTGCTCTCAAAACGGTGAAGAAAACATCGTGAGGAATCCGACATGTCCTAGAACCAAAAATTCGAAGACACGTGACATCTACTAACCCGCACCGGGCCCGCGTGGTGGATTGCGGCCCACTCCCTCTCACAGGGAGGAGGGCTGTGTCCCAGCAGTGGGAATGTTATAGGCTGATTATGAATTATGATGAAGGGGTGAACCTATTGCCATCAACCGGGCACAAATCCAAACTGCGGGCTGCTATTGAGAAATTTCAGATGGAAAAACGTTTCCCAGATCAGTCTGGGAAACGAACCAAGGACCTCATGCTAAGCGGTAGCGCTTGCGACCACTTGACCAAGAGGCAGTTGAGTAGTTGATGTTTATTCGAGTGATTGAAACATAAAACACAGTGTGTTTGCCAATTATATCTATAGGATTTGGGCAATCATGGCAATCAGCACTAATTACAACTTTCACAATACAGTTGCTCCTACTTTTATAATGAAATCCCTTATAAATATTTTGCAAACGTAAAGAAAAAACATGAAACAAAGGAATTTAAAAGATCGCAATTACTTTAAAATTCCTTTCATCGAGACTTTAATTTCGAATCCGTGCCTCATTTTTAGGGTTCCGTACCCAAAGGGTAAAAACGGGAAGCTATTACTAAGACTCCACTGTCCGTCTGTCTGTCTGTCTGTCATCAGGCTGTATCTCATGAACCGTGATAGCTAGACACTTGAAATTTTCACAGAATGTGTATTTTTGTTGCCGCTATAACAACAAATACAAAAAACAGAATTAAATAAATATTTAAGGGGGGTTACTTTATATGTAGTGTTAAATATTGTATGGTGGTACAGAACCCTTCGTGTGCTAGTCCAACTCAGACTTTTCCCATGCTATTTGCTCTTTCTCTCCAGCCAGCGTTATCACATTATTTGCATATTCAGTGATAACCATCTTTGTTTACGGCTCATACTATAAGACTGGCTGTCTTCTGCATAAGTAAGATGTAAAGAGCAATCGAGTATGAAGGTTTTATTCAATTGTAAATGAAGTGGAACTTGACTTTGTCTCTCATGGTTTGCCATCTACGGTCACATAATATTGTTCGTGAATAATAGTTATAAGTATTTTTATTTTAGTAGGTGCATGGATACCAAAATTATATTTTCTTTAACTTATACTGTAGATTTGATTTGCATCTTCTATTGCACATTGTCTCTCTCAATTTGACAAAGAAATCACAGCGATACGGACAAATTTTTGTATGCCACCTTTTGAGACAACTTTTGTTTTATATATACCTACTTTTACACAATACCTACATATATTTTAGTGCCAGCTTGTGTATTGTATTTATGATGTGCTATTGTTTCAACTAATTAATAAATTACCAGAAATCCATGGTGCAGTCTTCAAATCCTAATTTATTTGTCTTGATCTTGATTTGTCTTACGTCAAACCTTCTTGGTGAATTGTTCTTCGAATAAACTTCAATAAATTAATTTAATAAAAAGCCACATTAGGCTTTTTATTAAATTATTTTATTCATGCAAGGGAAAATGGAGGCGGATTAATTTATTATTTTGTATGGGAATTCTATTTGTGTAAGGGGTACTTATCGATCAAGCTCGAGTCCCAAGCTCCAATGTACCTACCTTTACCGTAATCATTATGAAAGTTTTGTTTACGGCTTAGAGTTTGTGAACGTTACCTACTTCATTTTGATTGATTGAAATGATGATTACCTAAATGAAAGATTTCAAAATATTCATCAAGAATTTTCTGGAAAACTTTGTTACATACTTCTACTTTTGAAATAAAATCACGAACTCCACTTTTGTCTCGTATTCCTAACTCAATAATTTGCAATTACTTTACTCGAAGTCTGTAGAGTCTAATAAGGTTGCCGAAAGCTCCAAATTATGCATTGAATTCAGGAGACGCGAGACGTTTGGGCTCAAATCGATATTTCGTCACCGTCTCCGACAGTTGGTTCGTGACAAAAGAGAGTCAGTCTGTGATGTGGGTCTACACTTTGTAATATTGAGAACTGAGGATATTGCAGGCTGACACGCTAGGATTACCTCGACGAATAGGTGTTTTATGCCTTCATTACCAAAACGTCGCTCGGTAATGCGACAGTGTATCTGTCATTTGTTTTTTCCAAGCTCAGTTTTTGCATATAAAACTGTATGTCGTTTACGTTCTTTTTTAGTTATAAGAACACAACACAGAGGGTCAGGGGTTTTTTTTCCCCGGAAAACATGCTAGTAATGTCCGTCATTACTGACCAATACTTGCACTGAGTGGACAGGTCCCAAAATCTGTGTGGTTCTTTCCTCAAAATATAATTTTAGAATCCATTCGACATGGTCCACATGATTATGTTTGGACTTAAAGAGACTTTGACTTCTGAGTGTGTTTCGGCCTTTCTTCTCAAAAAATATGATTGACGTGTATAAGTGTTAGTACAAACCTACTTACAGAAGTAAAATCATTTGTCAGCTGTTGTGACTTGATATTTCATATAGGGCTTACAGTCCTTTCATAGTTAGGTATTTTACTTCTGACAGCTGCAACCCAACAGCAACCTTATTTCAACAGCTATAAAGATCACTGTGATTTTGGCAGACTTGACAGTTGCAGCAACATAACAGCAACCTTATTGTCAAGAGATTAAAGATCACTGTAATATTGATGATGCAAAATCTGAGCGGATTAACCCAAGTTTTCTGTCAATAGGAGACTAGCCGCTTTTTGCTATAGGGAGTTAACTTATCGTTATCGAAAACCGCACACCGTTGTAGATAGGTAGGTACTATTGTTTGCCTAAACAATACGTGCTATATCTATCCTATCCATCTGTCTGAAGATTTGATTTGTCAACCGACAGTATCCCTTGAATAATATAGAAATGTGGTTACCATCCAAGATAGAGGTATGTACATTACATTGAGACGTAATCGAGTTGAATGTAACTAGATTAATCGTCGTCTATCGTTGTTTGAACTTGTACATAATGATCAGCCTACATAAACTTGGGAGTAAGTAACGTAAGAGTGGATAATACCTCCTCTAAAATCTCGAAAAGACGTTTTAGGTAATCCCGGGATTTAAAAATCACAATTTACTGGATTATTTATATTATATTAGATTATATACGTACTTAGTTGAAAATAATTGATTGGTTGCAATTGATTAAATTTGAAGAATCATATGACATTTTTGAGGGTAGGTTGGTACCTGGAAACATAACGATTAAGTATCGTCATGTTTATTATTCCGGGATTTTAGTGGAGGTATTATCCAACTCTGTGTTACTTACTCCCTCGAAGTTTAGGTAATTATTACTCCACCTATTTCGATCTCTGATAATTATTATGTAATAACGGATATTCATGTTGATATAGGTATGACTATGAATAGCACTTATTCATCTGCTTAAGCCTTTTCCCAACTATGTTGGGGTCAGCTTCCAGTCTAACCGGATGCAGCCGAATACCATTATTTCACATGGAGCGACTGCCTATCTGACCTACACATCCCAGTCACTAGGCAATACGATACCCCTTCGTAAGACTGGTTGTCAGACTTTCGGGCTTCTGACGACCTGTAACGACTGTCAAAGATCCACGAATTACAGCCGGGACCAACGGCTTAACGTGCTTTCCGAGGCACGGAGGGGTCTCGGTATGTGAAGATGGTCACCCATCAACGGACCCACGATCGACCCACGCGGCTGTTATTACTTAGCCACAAGCCCCTGAATTAAATAACTGATATTCATGTTGATATAGGTATGAATATATAATGGCTGTTATTATCCGTAATTTATACGTGACAATACCTACTTATCTCACGTTATGTTTAACCTACTTATAAGAGATTGTTACGTATTTGATTACGCTACGCTCTGTTTCCTAATTAGCGTGATAATGATCGGATAACGGGAGGTAGGTATCGCGTGTAGCAGGGATTATTAAATCAAGAAAGGGCTCATGACTAAATAATAGCAGAAGCACGGGCCGAGCGATCGTAGGTTAAGCTACTCTTGCCGAGGTCGGTCGTGGATGGGTGACCATTAAAAACATATCGAGACCCATCCGTGCCTTGGAAAGCGTGTTAAGCCATTAGTTCCGGCTGTCCTTCGTAGATCTTTGACAGTCGTTACAGGTAGTGAGAAGCCCGAAATTTCCCACTCGCTGGGTACTACAATACCCTTGTCAGACTTTCGGGCTTCTGACGACCCGTAACGACTGTCAAAGATATATACCTACAAATGACAGCCAAGTAAGTACCTAAAGTTCGATTTACAATTACCTAAGCAGTTACATCTATTTCCAACAAAAACACTCACATAACGTTACACAATCTGTCAGTAAGAATAAACAGACTTGGAGGCGTATTATGAAAACATTTCACATACTTTTAAACATCCCGTTTATATAACGCGATAGAACGTCCAACGTTTACTTTTCTATGTTTACCCATCATACCGTACTTTGTATCATCGTTTATACGATGAGAGATCTCGACTCGAATAGGTGATTTTCGAAAGAAGACTCGTGTTTAGGTACGATACTCGAGTTTGTTTTGGTCATTTATTCTCTGGGGTATTCTGATAGGAAATGTCGACTCCATCTAGTAAAAGTGATTCCAATATCCTATTCACAGGGTAAACAATATAATTTACTTAATTTCACTTCTTCTCTTTTAAATTTGACAGCGACGAAATACGATTTTTCGGGGAAACATACAATAAAATCATGCTCCTTTCAAATTACAGTAAAAAAGAAAAAACAAAGAAAATACGTCCTATTCAGTTCGAGAAAATATCCTGGCGAATCTTGTATCCCATAATTATATTCTAGTTTTCGTTTCTCGGATGAGTGTAAACAGTTTTTTTTTGAGGGTAGGCTATACTGTCCCGCTGCTGAGAAAGGGCCTCCCCCAAATCCTTCCAAGCATCTTCCTGTTCCGAGACCACCTCGATCCAACCCTTGCGGTACGCGTCTTGGTCGTCCCGCCACGTCTTCCTGGGCCGGCCTCGGCGCGGCGGCGACGTCCATCATCAGGCACCCACCGTGTGGAGACTGTTGCCCAGCGGTCACTGTCTATGCGGCTGACGAGACCCACCCAATCCTATTTCAGTTTGATAGCCTTTTGCCTAAGTCTAGGATCCCCGTTTTGGAGCGCAGCGTGTTTCGTAATGTCAGTTCGTTTAACGCCTAAAATAGAGCTTTTTGGCAAACCCCAAGGCGGAACGCTTGCGCGATTGATCGCCTGGCGAATCTCGTAAGGACATTCTCACCTCTCGACGGTCAACATTTGAACCAAGAAAACTCAAAGCTTTGAAAGTATCAGAAACACACGTCTTTCAATTGTTTTCCTTTTTCTTTAAGAATGTGGTGCGCCGTGCGAGCTCTTGAAACGGAATTCCATGATACTTATTTTTCTTTGCGGTTAACTTTGTAGTATGTTGACTTTGCAATGGAAGTCGGCAAAGGAAAGGACGGAGGTGGTAGAAAGATATTAGACGTTGGAAAACTTATAAATGAGGAGTTAGTTTATTTTGCGGTTGTATCTTTTTGCTAGTACGTACGTCAAAGGAAATGGGACAGGAGAATTTAATTATGGGTCTTGCAAGCGGTATGCTCAAAGAAAATCACCATTCGGCTAGCTCCGTTGTTTATTATATTATTCATACAGAAATATGTTACTTACTAAAGTACGAACACGAAAATAAATCTTAACATAGATAACTATAAGTCATAAGTTATATATTTCATAACAAATACATTGTGTTGAATATACAAATAAAATAATAATAAAACAAACATTAAGTACATTCATAATTAAAATTACGCATTTACAATGTAAAATATCACTAATAAATTGATATGTGAATAATTCAGTAACAAAAATAAATAATAATATATTTAAAATTAAAATTCATTAACCAGTGTAAAAAAAATCATAAACACTAATAATAATTCTCGAACCGTATAATTGTGCCTTTCTTTTGTCATTTGAGAACATCGATACTGTGGCAGCCCTTCCTCAATAAATAATATGTCTTAAATTTGTTTTTAAATAAGATAATAAAGATTAAAGGTTAATAAAGGTGCAGCTAATCTTATCATATCGTAAGTGAAGAGCCCCTTTTGTATAAATGACATGCTCAATCCAAAAAAAAAAAGTTCGTGCACAGGAGGAATGGGTCGATCATAATATATCAATGAAAGTTCTTCTGCTGATTGACGATACCTGAAAACATTAATATTTATATATTTCCTCCCATTTTTTGCTCCATACATACGAGGGAGACGCGTCTACGGCAGAGGTGACTGCAGCCGGCGACAACATGCCACTTGTAAGCACCGTACTCAAATACACGAGCGGCATGTTGACCTCTGCAGTATAATAGAGGCATCTATTGACGCGTGTCGCTCGTGTCTGCACACTAAAATAGGGTTGAGCTAAACGACGACTCTGCTCATACGTCTGCTGGGACAGGTCAACTCAAAGCTCCAAT
This sequence comes from Gortyna flavago, assembly GCA_963669345.1. Taxonomy (NCBI): domain Eukaryota; kingdom Metazoa; phylum Arthropoda; class Insecta; order Lepidoptera; family Noctuidae; genus Gortyna; species Gortyna flavago. Next base: position 12,111,769 of record OY770140.1, read on the forward strand.
GGCTCTTTGATCAAAAGACCCTTCCAGACATGGCCCTAGATTAGACTTACATAAAATCCTAATATTATATCGTCAGTTGTAATATCAATTAATGTAACCGCCAAATGGCGACTTTACAGGAGAGGCAAAAAACTAAATTCAATTCACAAAAAGAGTTGTAACTTTTTGTGTACTTATCCTATTGCAATGCTGTTTACAGCATTTTTCTCAAAATGTTGACACCTGTTATCTGAAAGAAACCATATGAAGCCTACTATTATAGTTTCGAAGATGACATGGTGGTTACGTTAATTTTTTGAAAAAAATATCGTGTTACATTAACAATTTTGAAAAAATTAATAACAGCTATAACGTAACTAACAGAATATACAATCTAGTTTAACGTATATCACACAGTTTTCAACGCGTGGACATACGTTGTGATAAGTTGATTGTAGGAGTTACATACTTATTCACTTGTACTAAGGTCCAATTTAGAATAAACTATAGTTTTAATTAATTAATGGAAAAATTCTTCGTTATGAATAACACAAATTCTGATATAAATCACACTAATATTATAAAGGCGAAAGTTTGTGAGTGTGTTTGTTACTTCTTCACGCACAAACGGCTGAACGGATTTGGATGAAATTTGGCACACAGTTTCTATCTATGTTCTATATTACGGGTTATTGGTTTTCGCACTTAGTCCATCAAGTGGACCATTGTGTTTGGGCCATGGCGGCCGTCGATGGTTATTCCAACCACCCACCTTCCTCCAGAAGCTGATTAAGTCTTCTGGTCTGTTGAGAATATCTGTGTAAGATCCGGGTGTCCCGAGGGTTTCTGACCTAATCTGGGTGACGCCTGTGCATTCAAAGAGCACATGCGCAACAGTTTCATCAGCCTCCATGCAAGCCCTGCACAGGGACTGCCGTTATGCCTATTGTGTGGAAGTGTTTGTTTAGCGAGCAGTGTCCCATGATGATCCCCATCACCAGGCGCAGGCTTTTCCTGTCCATGGCATGGCTTCTTTAGACTGCCTACATCCTGGTGACGATGCCCACCAGCTCTCTGCTTGTGTGTGGGTATACTCCTGTTGCCACTTGCGTAGTTGGTTGAAGGGGATGGGCACGACAGGTTCCGGTCCACAGACTGACGTACTGGATGCCCTTCTGGCCAGCTCGTCAGCTGCGTCGTTTTCTAGCGATCCACCGTGTTCTTTTATCCATTGTAGTGTCACTGTATTGCGGTTCGATACAGTTACCCGTTCAAGCGCATTGTGACATTCCAGTATTAGGTTCGATGCGTGATGCATTTTTTTCATGAATATACGAATATGGGTGTCCGTAACTCTCCTGGCTGCTATGGCATAAGCCGCTTGTATCCACGCACATTCTGCTTGGTAGACCGTTTTGAGCATTCCCAGTCGTGTGAAAAAACTCCGACTTCAGTTCCGCAGTCGGTCTTTGATCCATCAGTGTAAATTCTCAATTCCTTCAGGCCTTAGTATTCCCACTCCTCCTCTTTAAGCACTATGTTGAAATGTTTTTGAAAGCAGTATTGTTTCGGGGCTTTGTCGCAGGGTGATGCCATCATTGGCTGACGTTTGATCGCATATTATTTTAAGCGTAAGTGCTTGACGGTGGAGTCTTTGCTGAGGCTTCCTGATATTATATAGCCTAAAGGCAGCCAGGGCCGCATCTTTCCGCACGATGAGGTGTAGCAGTCCAAGCATAGCTTGTAGGGCAGCGGTGGGTGTAGTTCTCATGCAGCTAGTGATTGTCACACAAGCGAACCGCTACAGCTTTTCGAGGTCTCTTCGGGCTGTGCTCAGGTCTGTTCTGGGCCACCAGACTAGTGAGCCGTATGTAATTATTGGACGGATACTGTGGTGTATAGGCAGTGAGTGACCCTAGGGCTAATCCCCCCATTTTGCTTTCGCTTGCATTGCAACCAACCGCACTGGGCCCGCGTGGTGGATTACAGCCCACTCCCTCTCACCGAGAGGAGGCCTGTGTCCCAGCAGTGGGAACATTATAGGCTGATAATGGTATTCTCTTGCATTGCCGCAGATCCCTGTGGCAATGCAAGCGAATGCTGGCTTTTGTAGTGATAGTGATGTAGTTGGTGCGTTTTGCCTAATTCTGCTGTTTGTCTAAGAAGATGCCCAGGTATTTGGTTTCAATTGATAGGCTTAGGGTAGTACCAAAGAATCGTGGTAGTTGTAGTGTCGTCAGTTTCCTCTTTTTATGAACAGAATCAATTCAGATTTTGTAAAACAGCCTTTAGCTTTCGTAAAAAAAAATGTTTTCAGCATAACTTGAAAGTCATTACTTAGTAGAATATCTCTTGAAATAATATTAGCAAAATATTTTGCTAAACATTATTAATTTGAGAGTTTTTCTTTGTAAAATTGACAGATCAATACTAAATAAAGAAAAGTAAGAGGCATGACTGCTCATCATCATCATCTGCCTAGTCTTTTCCCAACTATGTTGGGGTCGGTTTCCAGTCTGACCGGATGCAGCTGAATACCAGTATTTTCCATGGAGCGACTGCCTATCGGACCTCCAAAACCCACACACACACACACACCCAGTCCTGCGAGGTTGTTATTGTTTTAAAAATAACCCTGTATAAAGTACTAAAGCGTTACTGTAACCAACAAAATCTTATATTTTCAAGAATTAATTATAAAGCAAGTATTATTTTGTGAAATTTTAATCTAATTTTGTGATTCTTACTTCAATTTGAGACCTTATCTACTTTATTTTAAATGAAAATACAATAGAATTTCATGGAATATTTACAAGCGTAGACACAAAAACTAGTGTATGTCGCGTTTTTTATTTTTATTTGGTGATGAGGTTAACGTAACAGTCAGAAAGTTATAATCTAAAACAAAATAAGTAATGTAAGAGTAATTTTTAGAAAAATGACTCTTACATTAATGATTTTGTTTCACGTTGGGTCAATACATTAAAAAGTAATGCCAAGTCTGTCGTTACATTAACCCATACATTGCTCATTCTCATAAAATGTGGCATACATCACAAAAATGAGTGGAAATGAAAAAAAATTGGTCTGATTTTGTTAACGTAATCGCCTTTTTTTTTCAAGATATCGAGATTTTAAAGACACCAATCGATAGAGCGGAAAATTTGCAGTCGAACTGTATATTTAACTCATTTTCGTCATTTTGGCGGTTACATTAATTGATATTACAACTGACGATATAATGTATGGACTTTAAAACAGACCAAGACCTCTCGATTTAGTTTCGGCATTTCTTCTTAGAGATCAGTAAGTTATGAAATGCCGGTGACATCTAGTTTTAAAATATTGACGAGTATAGTGTCTTAGAAGATCTACTTACAGAAATAAACATAATTTCATTTCATTTGTCTCATAAATAAACTCTCCAAATATTCTGTCTTCTAATTGCTTAATGGAACCATCATCTGCATTACTGACCATTTCCTTCATAAGCAGGTTAATTCTGAACCAGGAAAAGGCTCAAACCCCATTTAATATGTGGCGCATGGAATCTCGAAATGGTTTCACCTAAATTATACTCTCATAAAGTACTAATATCTCTGTAATATCACTTACTTGGTATTTCTTATCACGTCATCCATGGCCGCTTTCAAGGCTTTTATATCCATAATATTTGCTTTCTTACCAAAACCTTTATTTACTGCTTTGTCGACATTATTGAATTGATCTTCCAATATAGGAATTCCGATAATAGGGACGGCGAAGTGAACAGCTTCGATAAATGATTGAAGGTCTCCCGTCGTAATGAACAAAACACAATTTGGATGTGCTGGAAATTAGATATCAGAGTTTAGGTACTAAAGGTGGTTACCAATATAATTAGGTATGTATTTATTTATTAAAACTTTATGCACAAGTGAAAAAACTGTACAAAGGCGGACTTAATGCCATGGGCATTTTCTACCAGTCTACCCTAGGGTGATGCAGAGACAATAAACAGTAGGTGCAATGACAGAAAAAACTTAGTAAATATTTATAACTAAAATATAAGAATAAATACATATATACATACATACAACAGAATATATAACAGAAAAATAAACAAAAAAAAGGTTATTAGAGATAAACATGAAAACCTGCAACAACTTAATTCTGAGACGAATCTGCCAACTTCTTGCGTAGGTATGTGTTCTCGAGCTTTCACTTTAAATGTGAACTGTTTGGTTACCGTCCTGATATTCTGAGGGAGCGTTTGCCAATAAGTACTAATTGGCCGATGGCCGGTGGAGCAGACGGACGAGTCCTTGAGTGGAGACCGCGTATCGGCAAGCGTAGTGTGGGACGCCCCCCAGCTGGATGGACGGACGACCTAAAGAAAGTGGCTGGAATGGTCTGGATGCGAAAGGCGGACAAGGCGTTGTGGCGCAGCCTGGGAGAGGCCTATCTCCAGCAGTGGACTGCGTCAGGCTGACTTGATTGAGGGACGAACGAAACAAACTCAAACTCAGTGCATTTATTTCAAATAAACCAATTACAGGCACTCATGGATATTGTTAAGTTAACAAGCGTACAGTAAACTTAAACTCAAAGCATTTATTTCAATTAAACCATTTACAGGCACTTTTGAATTGTCAAGAAGTCGGTCAGTCAGAAAATATGAAGCTAATTGCCCATTCCAAAGCGTAAGTACCTATGGAGAAGAACGGGCAAGAAACTCCATGGACACTCTTTTAAATTATATTTTTACAAAAATATTAGTTACATCATTAATGTTGAATTTATAATTATATGTGAGAACGATGTAATCAAATAAAAAAGACGTACGTGTTAAGAGCGTCCAGAGTACAGCAAATAGTACTTAACAAAACAACAATCCAAAAAAAAAATTAAAATAAGCCGAGGCAGCCAATTTATGACCAGTCCCAACTGACGGCGCCCGTTCACGAACATGACGCATAGACCAGCACCATTCAGCTCAACCATTTTGAAGGGAGCTAAATGATCCAACACACACGCCACCGTCAGCGAGACATTTTAGTGAGCATGACATACTATCAGCTGCCAGGGCACATTCAAGTCAATGAAAGACATATTATTACCCGGTAAATGGTAGCTCACATAGAACTCACATCTGTGCTATGAAATTATACAATACAAAGGAAATTGAGTTTATACAATGCAAATATAGTCCCACAATCTTCAGCAGCTCCAACAGTATGTTCAAGTGTTAATCAATTAGTTGTGGTTGTGGAGCAGGACCAGCATTGTTCCAGGCATCTTTATCAACGATGTAATCCCCTATTTTATAATATGCCTGCCTGCATATAGTACACATACATACATAGTGAGGACACCGGCATGTGTCCTAGAACCAAAAATTTTGAAGACATGTCACATTCTACTGACCCACACTGGGCCCGTCTGGTTCCACGCTCACTTAGAGGAGGCCTGCGTCCCAGCATTGTGGGAATATCATGGGCTGATTATGGATAGTTTGGTATGTTTTATCATTCATTATTAGATATTGTTAGAATTTATCTCAATCCAAATCGATAAAATATATTTCCTTACCTTTGTAAGAGGTTTCCTTTTCTCCTCAATATGGTAGCCAGCTATATGAATATAATTCAGTGGCAAACGGAATGTCTATCCAGTGGAAAAATGCGAATTTCCCAATAAAAGAGATTCATTGTGCTTTACTACTTCAAAAGGAGGTAAAATGCCACCTCTTTTAGCCAACGGTCGGCTAAAAGCTCTATTGAATACGGATTCCTCTTTCTCGCTGAGTAACATGTAAAAGATAGAAATATTTTTAGCAAAAGTACCTACAGGAAAGTGTACCTATAGCCAGACAACATTTTGTTAAAATATCCTACTGCTCTATAAGAACTTTCTCTGTAACTATCAGGGCTACTTAGCACTAGCTCGCAGTCCGATCAGGACCAAGCCAGTGCTGGACGGCGCGTATGTGTTCCACCCGCGCCTCAAAGAGATGTCAGCATCAATGGAGGGGCACGTCAGGGCCGAAGCCTGCCGGGTCAGCGGGATTGTCCGAAAGGGTTACCGCTACCCCGGAACATAAAGGGCTAAGGAAGGAACACGGATGGGTTTTAGTCAGTAAGAGTCTGAACTCCCTTCCGCTCTACCCAGAGCGGGAGGGGTCATTTGATGATTTCACATCCTTAAAAAAAAAAAGGTTTACTTAGCAATTTGTATCGAAAAATTGAATTGATTTGTTTGATTGATTGATTTTGGAAATATTCTTCATGGTTATTTTTGAGGGTAAAGTTGGAAGCATCTGTAACTCATCATCATCATCTGCCTAGCCTTTCCCAACTATGTTGGGGTCGGCTTCCAGTATAACCAGAGGTAGCTAAATACCAGTATTTTACATGGAGCGACTGCCTCCACAACTCAGGTACTAGGTAACATGATAATACCCCTTGGTAGTGCACAGTCGATAAAACATAATGACCAACACAGCCTTCTGAATATCATATTGGGAGGGGTTGTAATATTACCCGGTTGTGAGGCACTGAAATACCGCCTATGGATCTGGAAGTGCCCTATATAGTATTAAATAGTGCAACTGTAAATGAAAATAAATCTAAACTAATATATATATATAAAAAGAAAAGATTTGATTTGATAAAACGGCTGAACGGATTTGAATGAAATTTAGTACGTGGGTAGATTATGACCTGGAGAAGGACATAGGCTACTTTTGAATCTAGATTGCAGACAAAGTCGTAAGCAACAGCTAGTAATTAATAACTTTGAAGAAAGAAAGAAAATACATTGATCCACAGTTTTACTAACACAGTTATAAGTATACTAGCTTCCGCCCGCGGCTTCTCGATATATCGATAAAAACTATCCTATGTCCTTCTACGGGATGCAATCTATCTCTCTGCCAAATTTTATCGAAATCCGTCTAGTGGTTTAGGTGTGAAAAGGTAACATACAGACAGACAGACAGACAGTTACTTTCGAATTTATAATATTAGTATGGTTTTTATTTTATTATTATTTAACTAAAGAATAAATTTCATACATTGTTAGTAAATCTAACAATGTATAAAATTTATTCTTTAGTAAAATGATTATTTAACATGTATACGGTACCTATACAGCTATATCCCTAGGGATATAACTATATCACGGCTTTACCCATCTTACTGCGACATATATTTACAGGATGTATATCTCTACGACAGACACATAGGTCAAGATGACAAGGTCGAGGCTTATGAATACGTTATGGATTATTATGCTTGTTAGGAACAGTAATGCCTAGTAGTTCCTCTATAGAATCGTTTTTTGTAGCGTAACTGAGGTAAGCTTCTTGCAAATTATTCTGTCTGCCTTTATGGCAGACAGAATAATTTGCAAGAAGTTTGCATAGAAATTGTTCTACTACAGTCGCGTCGCGCCTGTCTGCGGGAGCATTAACTGCTAAACCAATATGGCAAAGCACAATATGGCAAGACACTAAATAGGCTACCAAAAAAAAAAAAACAGTGGCACTCCGGGAGTGCCGACAGAAGTGAAAAAAAAACACAAACAAAATACTTTGCCATCACTCGCTGATATATCGGATTTACATTAAAACCGAGTACATCCCGAGGACAGCCGAACACATCCGATGCGATGTCGGTTACGGTAACAGTGGCGGGAGTTCAATGGTTTTTTCCCATCTCAAAAAATGCCCAACGCGCCTAAAGAAGTTTTCATTTAAAAAAAGCTTTTGCCTGCGGCTTTACCGTACAACAGGAATAAAAAGTATTTTATGTCCTAATCGAGGTCATGGTCTATCCGTGTGCCAAATTTCATTCAAATCCGTTCAGTCATTTAGGCGAGAAAAGGTAGTAGACCGACAGACAGACAAACAGACCGACAGATAGACAGAATTACACACATGAATACATAAACTCACGATTTCTTCCCATGGGAGGTAGGAAACAAACAGAAACTACAGAACGCCACCACACAGGCAGAGATAGAATTACTTTCGCATCTACAATGTTAGTATAGATTTGCTTTCTTTGTCTTCTCCTTTTTACAGTTTTCATAGTTTGTTTCAAACAACAAGCCAGACGGTATCATTGATCCAGGTCTTCAAAGTGTTCCGTAATAGTAAAAGTTTAGGCGTTGCGGAGTTTTGTTTCAAAAGAACAGAATTAAGGCAGTATCAGATTAATAATGAAGCCGTGGAATGTAGGCTTTATTTTCTTTTACGAGCTTATTAAAAGTTTAAACGGCTGGCATTATACGGCGAGCGAGCACCTGCTGTTGTTTAATAAAAAACTTCTCTCATACCTTCGTATTACATGGCACATTATTTTGCCCCATTATTACAAGAAAATATACCTACTTAATTTTCCTTTATTGCTATGAGAAATAATTGGGTAAGATTGCCATTATTTTGAATAGGACTCTTTTTCCACATAACTTTGTTGCCTCGGCTATTTTGTTGCGAGACGCTACAAATTAAGTAGGTATTAATAGGAAGAAAACGTCGTGTATGGTGCAACACTACTCTGAGCGGGAATCGAAACTTGTATCCCCGCTCTATGCGGGTGGTTTGTTTTTGGTTGGCAGTCCTTAGCGGGGCGCGTGTGATTTACTACGTCTGTAAAGTGTACATCTCTGTGTAATTTTCTTATTAATTAAATATTCAAATGGAACTGAGTGTTTTCTATTTTACAGTATATAGATCTTAATAGTTATGTGCATATTTAAATAAAAATGTATTCCTCTATTTTTGTAATTGCACCTATCACTGTTTATCTCTGCATCACTAAAAAGTTGACTGGTACAAAGTTCTTATAGCACTATAGAAAAAGAAAAAGTCTGTTTGCCTACGTGTGAATAATTATTGGCCTTGCCATACAAGTCACGTAGGTATTTTTTTTATGACTTGACAAATGGATCATTCGTCCATTAGTGGGACTATTTCCGTCTTTTTATATATAGAAATAATATTTCCATATTGATTTGTACACGTGTGTATAATAGTACCTATGTACGGACTGCCTCTTTGCTCTAGTCGTAACAGGTGCTATTGCTGAGCATGAGATCCTGGGTTTGATTATCGGGTCGTGCAATGTGTTATTGGGTTTATCCGTCAGGGATTCCTCAGTAGCAGCCCGGGGTCTGCCATCGGTGTCCGGTTGATGGCAATAGGCTCACCCCTATAAACATAACTGGTGAAGTGTGGGTGTACTATAGGTACACCTCTGTCTAACGTTTCGGAGAATACAGGCGTGATGTTATGTATGCAGCTATGCCAGCACATCAAGCTACTACAATCTGTCAAATTTCTTTAATAGATTTTCAACTTTATCGTTAAAGCATAAGTTTCAATGTTGATTGGGAAAATTTGACAGTTTCGGGTAAATGTAATAAACCTATATTCCAAAAGAATAACGAAGAAGACAATCATGTTGCGCTGCCAAAGCGTACTAGGTCCATGAAGAAGAACGGGCAAGACACTATGTGACATTATAGTTATAACATTGGTACACACCAATATTAGGTACTGAGTAGATTAGATAACCTGGCTATTTGTAGAATGTCGGTATTAGGTAGTAATTGGGTCGAAAAGGTGAAATAGCAGAACTTCTCCACGTAAAATATGTCGGGCAGCCGTATCTGACTAGATTGAAGACAGATCCTAACATTGTTAAGAACTGACTGGGCTTAAATAAGCCAAATTATGTTTATAAATGTTGAATGAACAAACTGGCTTTAGCTACAACCACCGTGCTTTCGGGGATATTGAAATACACAAGCTTATTATAGCATTAAGTCCGCCTCTGTACATTTTTGTGCTTGAAGTAATAAATAAATTCCTGGTTTTGTAAAGTTCTTAGCTTCTTCTTCTTAGCGTGTAAATGGACTCGGCCCAGAATTCGGCTACGTGTTTGGTGCCATTACTAGCGTCCATCAGGTTCTGGAGCGCGCAGACGACGACACGAGACTTTTGTGGAACAGCACCACATTTACACAATTCCTGGGATTATTGACACCTAGCTGCGCCCAGCGGTTTCACCCGCATAAGTGTCGATCCCGTGGGAGGATCGGGATAAAAACCCAGCCTATATGTTAATTCGGGGTGTCAGCTACCTCCATACAAAATTTTATCAAAATTGGTCTATCCGTTTGAGCATGAAGAAGTAACAAACATATAAACACACACTCACAAACTTTCGCCTGTGTGATATAACACTCTGATTTGATTGCGCGAATCCCTTACGCCCTTAGCAAGCAATGCGAAAAAGCCGGTACGTTAGAAAGAGAGCATTTCAGTTCACATGTTCGTTTTGAAAAGGAACCAAAAGCGTTCCCGGTCGTAATGTGAAGCGAACCGCGACATAGTTTACTAAAAGCTGGTTGTTTCAAGCGAGATAGTTAGTGAACTCCCCCGGCATGAATATTTAGTTTTAAAACTTTAGCGAGAGCGTAATTTTATTTCGGTAAATTGGAGTATTCATATAGAAGTAAAGTTTTCAGAAGAAAAGCCCGGAATTAAAGTCTGCCTTTGTACAGTATGTTTTTACTATAAAGTTTTAATAATAAAAAAGCTAAATTAGATTTAACCAGGTTCGTTTAGTTTCTTTTTTTGAACGAAATTTTAAGCCAGATGGTTATTACTGCTGGTTGAGGTTACTTATTGGTGATGTTCTTCAGAAAGGTCAGTTGCGAGTGCTCGCAACCGGTGTGATTACTAGATATTTGAACGTAAACGATGCAAGAGTAGGTATGTAAGAATCATAGCCGGTGGCGTTTCATAGTTTTTGTCTATCCCCGTGGGAAGAAAGCGTCAGTTTATGTATGGTTAAAGTTGAGGTGAAATAAGAAATGTTTCATGTCAAAACAATGTCAAGTAAGTAATCAACAGCAGCAAGCAGTTCTAGCCAAAAGTCCCTTCCATTGCTGGAAATAGGCCTCTCTCAATCCGCGCCACAACACCCTGCTCTCCATCTCCTCCAGTCTATCCCAGCCACTTTTCTAAGGTTATTGGGGCATTAAAAAAGGAATAGATTACTAGAAATATATAAATTAGTCCACTTACCCAGCATAAACTTCACTCTCATACATCCACTCTACAATAACCGCATCAAATCCTTCTGCATCATCATTCAATAGTTTCTGCACATTTGGAAGCATGACTGTTGCATTCACTACTCTGATCATCTCATCGACACCTGTTCCTATATCTTCGATGTTATCTTTTTCGTTTAAAAGATGGGATAAGTTTTAAGCTGTTTCTGTGAATGTCAGAAAATCATAATTAAAGGTGTTTATAATGCGGGCCTGCGGACGGCGAGTAATGGGTAGCTCGCCGTCCGATCAGGACCAGGCCCGTGCCGGACGGCGCGTATGTGTTCCACGCGCGCCTCAAAGAGATGTCAGCATCAAAGGAGGGGCCCGTTAGGGCCGAAGCCTGCCGGGGCAGCGGGATTGTCCGAAAGGGTTACCGCTGCCCCGGAACATAAAGGGCTAAGGAAGGAACACGGATGGGTTTTAGTCAGTAAGAGTCTGACACTCCCTTCCGCTCCACCCAGAGCGGGAGGGGTCATTTGATGATTTCCCATCCTTAAAAAAAAAAAAAAAGGTGTTTATAATATTTTGTGGCTGTTTGGTGTGGATAGATCGGAGCTGCTAGAAAAAATGTCAAGTTGCAACATCTTAGCGACAACCAATTCCAAAAACTTGTCGAAAATGTTGTTTTTACAATGTGTTACTGTTGATCTGTTACGTACGTATGCACACGCCACCTATGCAGTATTCGGCTATACGATCTGTGGGAGAGTGCCGATGACGGATTTAGGTCAGGTGTAAGTGATGTGTTGAAGGTGAAAATTATCATAACGAATTTGTATGAATTTGTGTGTAGGTTTACTGCATGTAGGGGTTTATTATGATAACTTTCTATTTTTCGTACTTAATGGGTAAACAATAAAACATTAATTAATAGATTCCTAGTGATAGTTTTTTTAGAACGTAACACAGAGCATGTAACCTTTTAGAACAGAATAGAAGACTGTTGAATGTACACCATACGAATTACAGATATTTTAGAAATACATAGGATGACACAACTTGTCTATGTATCTAATACGAGCACTGACCTGTATTATAGGTACAAGTAGAGGTCAGTGGTATTATGGGACTTGAATATGCAACAAAAAAAAAAACGAAAATGCTAACATGAGGAAATATCAGTTTTACTATGTACCTATATTTTAGGTCTTCCTTTTGCTCAAAGTCAAGACGTACCTAACTTTAGAAGCGAAAATACTCAACAAAAAACATTAAACCAACAAATAAGTCCGTACCTCTAAAGAAAACAAAAGGCTCTACGCCACTTAACCTTTCAACCTTTGTAATCTTAAGTAATGAAAATCTTAATTAACCTGAAATCTTATAATCTCGCACTCACAGTTCGCTTCTTTGAAGCGATTCCCGCTGTGATGACGTCAGACGTCAGTTGACAGGCGCTCGTCTTACAATCGTTCGCAAACAAAGGTTGTTTGATTACCGCCCTGTGTTACCGTCTTACTCCTTTAGATATTAATAAACGTATTATATTAGATGAATAGTTACACACCGATTTCTCTCTTTCAGTCGTCAGTAATAATTTGACATTCGAAAGAAGAAGACAAAGCGTTGTGTAACTGTACATACGCTATACAACGTTTATTAGTAAGGGGGTTAAAGTTTGTATTGTAAAGATTAAAATGTTATAAGAGACAGTAGATATTTCGTGAAACTGAAAAAGGAGGTCAGAAGTAGTTTGAAGTCATCTATACTATAATGTATATCTGTACTGCGTTTGCTTAAACGTACTAATGTCTGCATGCAAGTAACGCTATTTGCATTTGATAGCTCAATTCTAAAGGAATGTTATAAGTTACTTAACATCACGCAACAACATTTAGGAGCTGAGCAAAAGGAAAAAAAGTCAGAAAGCTCGCTAAGAGAAAACGAAGTGATAGCACTGATAGCGCGGGCGCACCTTTATCCTCTATACCTCTCTCTCTATGCCTCTATAAGTAATTTTGGGTTCTTCCGCGTTCGAGTTTCGGAGCCCTACATACAAAATGTATCTATGTAGGGTGTAATCTCCGAAACCCATCGTTATTGCCGAGTGCCATATAATATTTTGTTCTTTTTTTACTTCTAGTCTTAAAAAAAAAAGAGAATGGAAACAAAAGACCCCATTTTGTTCCATCAAAATAAACGATACACGGCTAAAAGAAAAGGCAAATGGTTTAAACCTTTCAATCTACTCACAGTAATTAAAATCATAATGAACAACAAATCTTTTAGTTTCACCACCACTGTGTTAGCGCCAATGCAATGTTTACCGACTTACAATCTTGTGACGTCATGATATGTCAGGGCTCCTATTTCAACCGAGCGACAAACAAGGCTTGTTTGATTAGCGCTCGGATGTTTACTTGTGCACTAGAAATCTGATTGGAAAAAAAGCAATAAAGAACTCACTACCTACGAGCACAAAAAGTCTTTTAGATAGCCCTTTTATTTGCATGAGATGGAGGGTATTCATGAGGGAAATTTTCATGGACAATATACAACTCGTAAGTACCCGCCGTTAATACTTAGCCACAAGTGGTAATGGCGGCTACTTACGAGTGAGTTCGAACCCAGTCAGGCACTTTACTTTGTGTAAATTAGTTCAGCACCACTGCTCTCAAATCGGTAAAGGAAAACATCGTGAGGAAACAGGTATGTCCTAGAACAAGAAAAATCGAAGACATGTGACATCTATCAACCCGCCCTGGGCCTGCATGGTGGATTATGGCCACTCGCAGAGAGGAAGCCTGTGTCCCAGCAGTGGGAACATTGTAGGCTGATTATGCTAATAAGCATACTCCTACTTGTACAGTCAACAAAAGAGGTAAGTATGCAGGATCGTCGGATATAGTTGAAGTTTAGTAAGAAACCGATGGATGTTGTCGACTGAAATTTTATTTGATAAATGCGCTGTTTGTTTTCTATTAATACATCCATCGGTTCCTTAATAAACTTCAACTATATCCGACGATCCTGCATACTTATCTCTTTTGTTGACTGTACATGTACAATTATTGTACATTCACCCGTCACCGCAACCTTTCGGTTTCCCCTAGGGACCCAACCTAAGCATCAAAGAATTTTGAGATTGGCTTTCTATTCTAGGATTGGGCTTCAGTTTACCGTCTACCGAAGTAGATCTGAGGAAACTGAGGGAAATGCGAAATCAGACAATCCGCATTTTAGTTTTTTTTATTGCTGAATGGGCACGCTCTTGACCACGATCACGCCTGATGGAAAGCGATGGATGAGGTCTATGATGGAACGAGCGTGCCCAGAAGATGCCTGTTCATTCTTGCTTTGAAGGCAGACGGGTTAAATGTGTTTCCAAAGAACAACCGTATTAATTTGGAAGAGAAATAAACAAGACAAGACAGCTCGATATTATTATATCCAAAGAAAACTTCACTCGTTTAAGTTTGCGGGACACTTTGCGGGACACTTAACGCCCCTCGACGTAACGACAATAAAACTTCTATTGTGTCTCGTTCAGCGTCCTTCAATGTGTTATAGAACCTACCGATTTAGTAAATAACTAGTGTATTCGGTACTTCAATGAAAACTTCAACTTTTGAGCAACAAGATTGTCACTGAAAAGTTTTAGCGTCAGAACCATTGTTTACAGCTCTCAAAGTACTTTCTCGCGTGTCAAGCCTTGATGACGTCACGTGTCATGCGCTCGTTTTTCTGACATCGTACTACTGCAAACAATGCTTGTTTGATAATGGCTTCAGCGCTAGGTTACATAATTGCAGTGTAAATGCAGTAGGTATTGTGTTTATAGGAATTCAGTAAAATTACAAATGGTCTGTTCATACGTTGATAGTAAAACTACTTTTACTATTATTTGTTAGGGTTAAGGGAGGACACCAAAGGAAAGGCCGTTCTAAGGATTTCAATAAAACGTTGACGCGTTGTTTTCGGGATTTTAATGCAGGTTTCTACATATTTACAGGAATCCAGTTACAGAGTCTGCGCGTTTATGCGTAGTAACTTTCTTTCATTATTTGACGTTTAGTAGGCAATCTTACTATTTGGTTACTTCAGGCTATTTGTAAGGTGACCAAAAATCGATATTCCTTGTTGAAATTTAAGTAATTATAGTAGAAAAAAAAGTCATTTAAGTTTTACAGAAGCTACGAAACTGACTCTTAGGAAACGACAAAACCTGGTAATTCTACTATTTCCATCAGAAACAATTCAATAGTGACATTAACTGCGTAGCGATCCAGTTTGTGATATTGAATATTCCACCAGTCCTACCGTAGTCTGTCTGCAGGTGGCCCGTAAAAGTTCTACAGCAGTCGTTCGTGCCAATGTCCCATAAAAAACAGGAAAAACACACCGACGGAATTTAATTTAACGCCGGTGTACCATTTGGGAAAAAGATTATCACGCGGATTGCTACAACCCGTAATAATACAACACGGAACAAAGTTCAATACCCGTAACATAATTGCGTAACACACTATCAATCTCAATCATTTCGAGGGCATTGATATTCCATTGTTTCATTATGTTCGATAAATTTGTCTGTTCAACAACGTACTTAGATAACGCAATGAATGTTGGTGAACTGTCAAAATGACAGCTATTGCTACTGGTAGTGTCTTTGTTACGCAATTACCCCGGGCGCTGATCGTAAATATGACACAAACATCGTGTGCCAAAAGGTTACGTAGCTGGGAAGGGGGGTGATAGGGATAGTCACAATGGTCACCAGAAAAAAAAAATTAAAAAAATGGTACAGTTAGCAAAATAGCCCAACAAGGTGTAAAATTTTTAGTTAAAAAAAAATTCCATTTATTTTTTTAAATACCCAGAGGGGATTTATTTTTTTATTTTTATGGTGACTCTTGTGACCACCCCTATCACCCCCCTTCCCAGTTAAGTAACCTTTTGGGACATCCTGTATAATGAAATAACATTAGAAAGAGTCTTGTCACAGAGTTATGAGTGCCAGAGACCAAGCTCTATATGCCCGTACTTTTTCTAAAATGTGATGCGCCCTATTTACGCCTACGTGCTCTGGTTTGACAAAGAGAATGTCATGCAGATTTTTACAACTCACACCCATGACAGGGAAATTCCATCACTTTTTGTGCTGACACATCCATTAACGTTACCCCTACTATTGTTACAGGTAATCTGAAGAGGCGACTGGGTCGGGCGCGAGGCTTCGTTCTCCGAATGTTCGACGCTCTGTGCAACTGCACGCAGACCGCTGCCGCCGCAGCCCGCACCACTGCCCGCAACAACCCGTTTACCAAGCGTTAACCCGATCACATGTAACAAGAATTTGAATTCATAAGGCCGCAGAATATAGAACAAACCAGAATTAGACTACGGTCATAATAATTACTTGTCGCGCCGTTGCGCGACAAAACAAAAGTTTTGTTGTTGTTTTGTTTTGTTTTGTTAACTAACAACTGGACTGACCGACACCGGTCCAGGGGAGGGTCCGGTCCGGTCCTGTCCGGTCTGACTGGACTGGTTAACTTTTGTTTTGTTGATTTTAAAATACTTAAATTTTTGGTTTTTAAAATAGTGTAACTGTCACGCAATAGGCTACATTTCTAGTAAAGTTATTTACTTATGTTTTTCTGTTTGTAATATTACATAAAGCTTTTTGTTGTTTCTATTTATTGAAATAAAACAAAAATCGTCCAGGTGGGTGATTTTTGTTTTCTTGTTGAACTTCTTACACGTATAAATGCGTATAAATGGTTAGGTTGGTTACATTTTTTAACATAATTATCTGTGGAAACATGTTTCCTCGTTTTCTGGCAATCGCAGAAATGAATACAGACTAAAACAAAAGTCAAAGTATTATTCTATATTAGGTGGAAGTTTCAGTTGCCTCATTTCTATGCGCGTTTGCGCCTTCTGGTTTGTTCTGTATTCTCAATGCACTTATAAATAACTTGAACTCATAATAACTGTATTTTGTGATAGTACGGACCTTCTCTCAAACTTTAGTTATTTGTTATTTGTTAACGACTTAAAAGGGTTGGGTTGGGTTTGGATTACAAAGATTAGAGGTTTATTGTTTTTCTTCCCCTTTATTCTATTTAATTGGATCTCTGGTATTCTTTGATCGTCGAGATTTCGTGTTTTATTTGTTACTTGTTATAGCGCGGTTTGGGCATGCCTGAGCAAGGACAATATTTGGCCCCATAGAAACCATGTAAGTTGTGTTTTCGTAACAGCATTTTATGAGAGCGAGAAGGATAAAAGAATGGTGATGCTCAACGTATTTATTTGAAAATTTAAATGAGTGTTAAGGATTTCTGGCCTTCATTCCTTTGCAAGATAGTGTAGACCATGAAAGGTATAAAATTGATTAAAAAACACTTCAACTTTGTAGATTAACACTACATTATAATTGTAGTGTTAATGTTATAAATCCAATATCATAGCGATTTATGTGAATATTCGTTTTATTATTTCGACAAAATAGTCAACATATCTTGAAACTGAGTGAAACCTAGTACCCGTATGTTATTGACTGTGCAGTTGACTGTTTACCAAAGATGTTTTATTCAGTAAATGTGTATAAATGTTTACCAAAAAAACAAGAACATGTATATCTTGCATTTTAAAGACCGAAGCTCCCCCTTATTCGCAACTATTTGCTATTTTGAATAAACATCATTTCAGAATCTGTCCTTGTCATGTGATTTCAAATAAAACGAGACGGCAATATCACAGACCAAATATACAGTTTATGAATAAGAGAGTGAATCTAGAGCTTCGATAAATCATTTGCAAGATTCAATTATAAGACAATCTCTTGCAAATCAGACATGGCATAGATAGCAACTGTTTTTTTTAATACTCTACGTATAATCCCATTCATTTCTTCAATGGGCGGAGCCAGGTTTTTAATAAGATTTTCTATTTCAGAAGGAATTTAATATAAAAATAGATTTTTGGCTGCAAATGTACCTTCTACCCTCTCGGTTTTAAGGGTGTTTTCGACCCTTAAAAACCCTGGCTGCGCCCGTGAATCTCCCTATAAAACCTTAGTCTTCCCATTAAGTATCCTTAAAACGGTGTAACATGGTGTTATGTGATCGGTGTGATTACGCTTATAGTTCATAAGGTGTATTTTAGTAATAACGTTAAAATATCTGGATACAAGCTGTAAAACTTTTAAATAAGACTCTTTTGAATCGCGAAGACGCGTCGGCCCCTAAATGTTGTGAAAATTTGGAATATCCTGGAGAATTAAGGACACTTTAGGCTTGATAGTCAGATAATACAAGGTGGCAGGGACCTACTAACATGGAACAGTTAAGTCGGTTATCAAAATAAAAATCAGCAGTTTCATACAAAATTGCAATACGTACAGACGCCAGCACATCAACCTACCCGAAACTGTCAAATTTTCCCAATCAACTTTGAACCTTAAAGTTTAGCGATAAAGTTGAAAATCTATCAAAGAAATTTGACAGATTGTAGTAGGTTGATGTGCTGGCGTCTGTACAAGAAACAAATTTTTTACAGTAATTTTTTTATTTAATAACCGACGAAAAATTTTAACGCTGTGGGTCAAGAATCATGTACTTACTGAATCCATGATTTAAGGGTCTGCATCCCTGCCACCATGTATTACAAGCTCAAAAATTAAGAACAGTTTAACCTCATACTGTATAATAAAAAATATATAAGAAAGCATTACGCGTCTTCGTGTTATGTGGATATGTATGTTAGGTATGTACTCACTCTTTCACCACATAATATTTTTGTGTAGATTAAAAACTGTTATTATTTTTTTCCAACAAAAAAGGTAGAGGTACAGACGCTAGCACATAAGCTGCCCGAAACTGTAAAATTTTCACAATCAACCTTGAACCTAATGCTTTAGCGATAAAGTTGAAAATCTATTTAAGAGACAGATTGTAGTAGCTTGATGTGCTGGCGTTTGTAAGTAACTTTATCATACAAAAAAAAAAATATTGGAAAAATGTATTTTTACCTGCAACACCTATTATAATATGTAACTTTTATACTATCTACCTATTGTAATTAAATATAAATCATTTATATACTAAAATATTTTATACTTATCTACTACAATGTAATTTTATACACCACTTGGAATTGTTTTTTTGTATATTAAGTCTCGAATTTTTATGCAATGAAATATAACTTCGATAAAAGCCGGAATTGATTTTATGATAATGTTTTTTCAGTAATTATAGTTAAGTATTTGATGCACAAAATATGAAAGATATGAGCGCAAAATTAAAATGAGTCTTAATTTTATTAAACTATTTATAAGTTATATTTTTCATGCAATAGTCCTAAGATACTGTGGTTATTTTGTATTATAAAATTAAAACCATATAATTGTCTAACTTGAGAGAGAAAAAAGTTAAAAACGTATTTCATAACATAAATGGGATACAGTGTGTAAAATATGTCTTTTACAAAAAGATTATAAAAAGTTAATATATATATTTTCTGTGTAAAAGTTTCTGTAGTTAAATGTTCACAAGTAAAATAAGTGTTTAAAAGATAAATGTTCAATGTGATATCCTGCCTGTAATACCTTACTTCCGGTGTGATTCTACAGAAAACTTCTTCTAAAAAATAAAGTGATTTTATAAACGAATTTTATTTAATTTACCCTCAGACCTTACAAAATCTACTATATGGATAAACAGACGTTCGGACACATAAATAACACTTTCGAGGATACCTGCTACGCAGCTACGCGGTCGTAGTAGTGTGAGCTACGTCGTAGCTCGAGCGTAGCAGAACACGCTCTGGGTCCATATATTTCCAACATTTTATGAGCTGTGCATTGTGCATGTCATGTATCCAGCGTAAATATAAATCATGGGTAATATAAGATTATTTTCGTCCTATTACAAATTAAATATGCTCGTGGGCATGTGATAACAGCCGCACGGGTCGATCGAAAGTTAAGTTACACTTGCCGCGGTCGGTTAGTGGATGGGTGGACTATCCATTACATATCGAGAGTCCTTCGGAAATCATGGGTCCCGGCTGTCATTCGTAGATGTTTCATAGTCATTCGCCCAAAAGTCCGACAACCAGTCTTACCCAAAAAGTGGGTTGTGGAGGTCAGATAGGCAGTCTCTCCAAGTAAAATACTGGTTTTCAGCTGCATCCGGTTAGACTGGAAGCCGACCGCAAGATAGTTGGAAAAAGGCTATGCAGATTTATTGACATGTATATTTCAAACACAAACATAGTAACAATTGGTACCTACTTACAAATCCTTATACACCCTAGTTATCTTCCTCTGCCGTAAGAAATCGTTCATGATAAGAGCCTTTACGGCAAACAGTAGCCATTATGCGGCTACATATCGTGACTGCCGAGTGTAAACTAGGCCGTAAGGCCTAGTAATAAATATCAGTCCGTGAACTACGAGTATGAGATATGTCGTAGCCACGCACTGTTGTAAATCACAATAATGATAATCACTACGCTAGACGGGGGGCTGATATTGAAGAATTGGTGATGGGAAAATCATGAATGAAATAATGAATTTAATATTTTACTAGCGTGTAATGGCGACTTAAGCCAAATCAACTAGATTTATAATTATAATTATTATTTATTATTTATAATTTATATTTATATTTATTTATGTGCTGTATTTTAGGTAATAAGATTACTAACTTAAATCGGGCTCCGAACGAGATACGGATTAGAAAATGAAATGTCCGTAATTTCGGCAGAAAGTACGGATGTCGTGCTTCGGGATTATACCCCAAGTATGGATGGTAAGTTATGATGTGGTGAACGATGGAGCATGAAGAAGAGAAGAAGAAGTAACCTTTTCCTTCTCAAATTAAATACTCCCTATGGTTTTATAAAACCGTTTTTATAGCATTACTTACTGTTACTGTTAGCCTGCATAATCCCACTGCTGGGCAAAGGCCTCTCCCCACGACTTCCAATTCTTTCGACCCAGGGCTAAAGTGGGCCACTGGTCGTTTGTTTTGTCCAGCTCGTCCCGCCATCTTTTACGGGGCTGCCGCGACGCCTTCTAGCTGTGTCAGAGCTCCACGTGGTGGTTATTTTGGCCCACAGCTTATTGGGCTTACGGCAGACGTGGCCAGCCCAGTCCCACTTCAGCTTAGCGGCTTTTTATTAGCGTAAGCGCTGATTTTTCAATGGACAGATAATTTTTATTCATGGAACAAAATTGACGTCTGACAGATTTTGTATGGAAGAACTGTCAAAAATTCAAAATTATTTCTCGGATAAAATTATCTGGCATTGGAAAAATCAGCTCTAAAGAGAATTATGAGAGAGTAGATAGGGAGATATGTATGTGACTATAACCACTTTGTTAGTTTGTCGCTCGCTTGAATAAAAGTCCTATCTCATTTTTTAGCTGATTTGAGTTAGGGCAACTACATTTTTCTATTCGTGGTTCTTTACATTTTTCACTAACCGTCGTATCTCTGTTATTTGGATCCCAAAATATAACTATTTTGAAAGGCAACAAAATGTAGGTAGAGAATCAAGAATAGAAAAATGACCCTAACTCAAATCAGCTAAAACATGAGATAGGACTTTTAGTCATGCATCTTATTTGGAGCGCAACTCCGCAATCTCCGGTTGAACGCACCACTCCCCTTTCGCTACTCGTTTCCCCTACAATTATTTACGGCATTTACCTCACACATTACTTCCTTGTATATTTTTTCCATGTAAAGTAATTTTCTTTCATTTTACTAAACGTAACGGGGACCAATTATGGCATTATAGGCGAGTGCACGACCTGTCATTGAATCGGTCTAAGGGGACCTTCAGAAGTGGACGATTACACTGAGTATTCACGTAATTTATCGCTGGTAGAACGATTTTTACGAGTGAAAATACTTGAGATAATTTTCTTTCAGGATTTTGAATGCTATTTTTTTTTTTTTTTTTAGTTAGTCATTCACTATCATGTCCTGCGTGTCCTGTCAGCTGCCCGTTACAGGAACTGATGGACACTAGTAATAGCAAGGTCAAGTTTTACTCCTTTTCGGAATTGCACATCATCCTAAGACACACCTAAATAAAAAGCAATAGTCCAGCGTAAGCCAGGAGACACACACAAGACATGCTACACAGACATGACACGTGAGACAGGGACAGCGAGAAGTCGTTAGTTCGACCGTTCATTCACACACAAAAATATTTTTACTCAATAAAATTGTAGATATTAACAAAATGAAACTGGTCGGTATATCACAGGAGACCAGAGAGAAAGTCTGATGTGAATCTATACATAATGTATCTACTTATATACAAATAAATAAAATTGAAGTTTCTGCATAATGCAAATGCATAAGTATGAAGAACACGATACTAAAAACAAAAATACTAATTTTAAAATGTTTGTCTGTTTGTATGTCTGTTTGTTCCGGCTAATCTCCAAAACGGCTGGACAGATTTTGATGGGAGTTTCACTGGCAGATAGCTGATGTTATAAGGAGTAGCTTAGGTATTATTTTTAATTAAAAAAAAAGATTTCCACGCAAAAAAATAAAGTCCTCACGCGGGCGAAAGCGAAGCAAATCATCATTGAAACTTTAAAGTATCAACTAATTCTCGTCTTTGATCGACTCAGGTGCATCAAAGCTAAAGGCAAGTCTACAAATAGGTATAATTCTAAATGACAAACTTCAGTAGTTGGTAAACGACGATCTGTTTCAAACTTTTTCTTAACAAAAATTTTCTGTAATGGGAATTAAAAATTACATAATGATCACTGTTATGAGTCATTGTAATTAGCTTGATTGATTGATATTACTGGTATGGGGCTTTTTAATCATATAAATTGGTGGACTTGTTTTGTGTTGTTAGCTGCCAGCTCATAAGCTGGAACCACACCCATCCGGCCGGCTAGACTAGCATAAATTTGATTAGACTGAAACATATTGATAAGAGCAGCGGTGGCATTGGCCGCGATTTCCGAGTTGTAGGTCGTAGGTTCGAACCCAGGCGCTTTATTTTGGGTAAATTATTGAATCACCACTGGTTCTCAAAAACGGTAAAGGGAAACATCGTGGGGAAACCGGCATGTCCCAGCACCAAAAATTCGAAGACATGTGACTTCTAACAACCCGCACTGGGCCTGCGTGGTGGACTTCGGCTCACTCCCTCTCACCGAGAGGAGGCCTGTGTCCCAACAGTGAGAACATTATAGGCTGATTATTACTATCAACTGGTTTCTGTTGGTAACTAGTTTTCACTACAATTATTAGTAATTTGTTTGAAAGTATTTTTTCTAGTCCAGCAGTTGTCTGATGTAGGCTGACGATGATGATGATCATGATGAGGTTGGTACCATCGCGGTCACTGGCGGTGGACCACTTTTCAACCTTATTACCCAAGTGCATTAGGGTGAGAAGTGGTCAACCGCCAGTGTCCGCGATGGTACTTCCTCACCCTCAACACCTAAAGCATAGCATCCATGCTTTCTACTCCCTTCAACTGTTAAGAAATCTCCTAGAGATCGGTAACAATAGAAAAGTAATTGTGTCTCATTAGTGACAGTTGAGATAAAAGAACATTTCACTGCAGAATTAGCTACTATAAATAGCGTTCCATCATGACGTAATAAGTACCTAGTACACGTAGGTAGGTCCTAAATGAAAACAATCCAATTACACCTACTCGAATTCCCCTCTTACATTTTATCTAAGTACGATAATACGTAACACAAGCTCGAAAATATCAGTTTTTACGGAACACAATTAGGTTACGGTCTGTCGATACAGGCATGGGCGAGGCAAAATAAACCTTTACTTGGCTGGCCTGACCCAATTGATGGCCCTCGAGCTCAGAGCTGACCCGATGTAAATATTAATTTCTCGGAAAACATCCCCTTTATATGTTGTAGGTAAAAAACGTCGATGATTATAATTATCACGAGGTAGGTGCCTGTTAATGTAGTCGGAATTAATTGGACACTCGTTAATCATTTCCAAATCAAACGGATTTCATGCTAAATCCGTAAACCTATAATAAAATTATAAACAATTTAATTTATGGAGCTCGTGGCCAAGTAATTTTTTATTTCATTTTCAAATAAGTATCTTTATTTACCAATGGAACAATAAACAAAATGCACTTACAATAAGTTACATTAACTCATTATACTCGTAATTTAGGCACTTTATGAGGCTAGTGATTCATCTTTAAAAGCTTATGACACTATCTACACTTCACACAATAATCATAGGTACGTAATAACAGCCGCACGGGTCGATCGATCAGGTTAAGGTACGCTTGCCGCAGTTGGTCCGTGGATGGGTGCCCATCTTTACGTGCCTGGACCGCTCCGTGTCTCGGAAAGCACGTAACATCGTTGGTTCCGACTGTCATTCGTGGATATTTTTGAAGGTCGCGTCGCTACGTGACATTAAATACTGTAGGTATTAGCAGTAGTCTCGCCGCTACAAAACTTCACAAATATCTGCACTTGCGTAAACCACTATCAATCGCATACCTACTGAATCATTTTGCAGGATATGGTTAACTCATTGCTTAAAATGTTCAAAAAATTTGTCTGCTCAACAACGTAAATAACGCAATTAATGTTGTTGATCAATCAAAATGAAAGTCGTTGCTCTGTGTGTGTTACGTATTATCCCTCTGGTATCTCGGCAGCTGTTTCTCTTTTAAAATATATATGCATAATAATTTAAGAAGAACATTGCAGACGTCGGCCCGTAGCGGGCAACCTTTTACAATCCCCTCCGTTCGACATTATAAATGCAATTTTCCAACAAGAATTTCTGCAATGCTAGGCGGTTTAGCGTGCTCTAGATTCCGATGGAAAGTTGCAAGAAAATAGATAGTGTGGTCTTAATGAATACGTAACATAATCAGCCTATAATGTTCCCACTACTGGGAAACAGGCCACCTCTCTGTGAGAGGGAGTTGGCCGTAATCCACCACGCGGGCCCAGTGCGGGTTGGTAGATGTCACATGTCTTCGAATTTTTGGTTCTAGGACATGCCGGTTTCCTAACGATGTTTTCCTTCACAGTTTGGAGAGCAATGGTGATGAAATAATTTTCACAAAATAAAGCGCCTGTCAGGAAAAAAAAAAAAGAATAATTTCATTCATCTTTTTAGAAATGGATGTAGCTAGAAAGCTGAACATAGGATATCTACCTATAAGAAGTTAGTTAAGTAAGTAGTTAAGTAAGTTGGTACATATCCTACTATGATCAGCTGGATTCTAATGTTTATATTTTGATTAATTTCTACTTCACACAATACACCTGTACCTATAATAATTTTGATGATTATCAATTCAACTTAAGAATTACAGATAAATGCTGTAAATGTAAGGAGAGTACAAAGTTATGCTATTATTAAGTACATGAGCTGTAGGTACATAGACAAAATACAAATAGGTAGTTTATGCAGACACGACGAGAAAAAAGCTGAAGAAGTAATTGAGTTATAAGCAAGAGCCTTGATAGGTACTTGCTCACCTACCCTAACCTTTTGCCTAGGTCGGGTTAATCTAAATATCTTCGTGACGATATCCTGCCCAGAATGAGAAATTCTTTGAAATGGATATCGAATTTAATCCGCAGTAGGTCTAGGTAAAATGTATATAGGTACCTGATATGGCATGGCTCATCAAGATTTATAGAAAGTTCTGCTAGAACGTCGTCTCTTTCAGAACGTCGGATTTGAAAAAATATTTTTGCTTCTGATAGTCCAATTCTTGAGGAAAGCTTATAGGCTAATAAAAGAAAAAAAAGGTAAAAAAGAACGCGAAAACGAACTAATAGCGCAGGCAGGCGATGCGATGCGAAGGGGTGGATCGGGGGAACTAGATTTAACACGCCGGCGAAGTCACGAGCCAGTAGAATATATTTTACTTATGTCAAAACAAGAAATTTCCAGGACAAGTCGCCGGCAGATGCTAGGAAGATACTTAGGTACTTTTTATTATTTTTAAAGAGCTTTTGGGTAGGTAATGCTTACCTGTAGCCGGAAAATGTATGTTCTGCCAACGTTTTGAATAATTTATGTTTCTATAAACCTCGGCGTTTGATATATAGGTCTTTATTGGTATATGAGTTTATTAAAACACGGACGTAATTTATTTACTTATCCATGTTCTTTGATGTAAGTACTTATATTTTTTATGGTTTATCTGCTGTGTAGTTTTTACTTTGGTAAGTTCTTTATTATCTACGTAGGTAGGTATTTACCTATTAATCCTACTAATAATATTATAAACGCGAAAGTTTATGAGGATTGATGGATGTTTGTTACTCTTTTACACAAAAACTACTGAACGGATTGGAATGAAATTTGGCACACATTATCACACTAATATTATTTATGCGAAAGTTTGTGAGTGTGCGTGTTTATTTGTTTGTTACTTCTTCACGCTCAAACGGCTGGACCAACTTTGATAAAATTTTGTATGGAGGTACCTGACACCCTGGATTAACATAAAGGCTACTTTTTATCCTGATATTATTTATTTATTGAAACTTTATGCACAAGTAAACACTGTACAAAGGCGGACTTAATGCCTTGGGCAATATTCCCACGGGAACGACATTTATGCGGGTGAAACCGCGGGGCGCAGCTAGTAGTACAACCAGGATTAACACATAGGATACGTTTTATCCCGTTATTCCCAGGGGATCGAGACTCATGCGGGTGAAACCGCGGGACGCTGCTAATATTGTAGGTATAAGGGTAGTTAGCCAAAGAAATCCTAGAAATCGATGGCCGCACATATTAAAAGTACCAATGTATTAGGCATACCTTGGTTGGTACTTTGTAATAGTTAAGAGAAATTCATCTAATTTAATTTCATTACCTCTTCTCTCAGAATGGTGATGAAAAACATCGATTTATCAAAGGCCCATTCTGCGTTAATTGGTTCACTCTAATAGAGAGGAGGCCTGTGTCCCAGCAGTGGGAACGTTATTGGCTGAATAACTTCCCCACAATTACCTACGTACAACTACGACTTTAACTTATCTGGTGAATAATATTGTTATAGGTAAGTAGCTTAGGTTACCTACTTCAAATATGTACATAAGGTACTTACCTATGTTTATCCGCACTGAGCCCGCGTGGTGGATTATGGCCCACTCCCTCTCACAGAACGAAAAGGCCTGTGTCCCAGCAGGCAGTGGTAACGTTATATATAGGCTGGTTATGATCTTATGCCCTCTATATCTCTATACAGGATGAAATTGAAAACATGCGACAAATCGAAATGGGAGATTGTACTCATCATTATGAACAACTTTTACTATGGGACCAAACCTGAAATCGCAAAAAAAAATCAGCTGTTTCCTACATTTATGTTCGCATAACTCGTCAAAATGTAGGGAACAGCTGTTTTTTTTTCGCGATTTCAGGTTTGGTCCCATAGTAAAACTTGTTCATAATGATGAGTACAATCTCCCATTTCGATTTGTCGCATGTTTTCAATTTCACCCTGTAGGTATATCTACCCTATCTACCCTCGGCGCGTAATTTTATGTTTAAGTGTAGGCTGTGTAGGTATACCTACGACTAGTTAGCAGCTAGGTACTACGATGCAAAAATATTGGTCGCCACAGGGTTGTACCAAAAGCTCGTTAATTGAGCTGTCACTTGCAGCGATGTAAAACGTAGTGAGTTTTTAAATTGCTCCTTTTAATTTATTTAACCAATGTAAACATGGATGACGTTATTATCTAATTGGATATCTACCAAACATGTTAGATACTGCGGGGTAATTGCGTAATACACTAACAGGGGGCCTAAAAAGGCCACTTTGGCAGAATCATAAAACAATTCATATCGCGCAATTTCATAAGGGCAGTTTTGTATGGAGATTCGTAAAATGCTATATAAGTACACCTCCGCCTAACCCTTCAGGGATTTAAACCTACCTAGGTTTGAAACTGTCAAACAGATGAATTGCGTGATATGAATTGTTTTATGATTCTGCCAAAGTGGCCTTTTTAGGCCCCAAGTAGCAACAGCTTTCACTTTGACAGTTCAACAACATTTTTTGCGTTATTTTACGTTGTTGAACAGAAATCTTTCGAACATACGAAACAATGGATTAGAAATAATATCCTTCGGTGATTCAGACTGTGATTGAAAGTTTGTTACCTAACGCAATTATAGGGTGCAGATGTAGCTAAATGTATGTACCTACCTATGTATTTTACATGGATCGACTGCCTTATCGATAACATACCTACTAGCTAGCCCATAATTATGGTCTTAATGGAGTTTCTAGTTAAGAAGATTGCTTATCTCACAAGTTAGGTAGGTACCTATCATGTTATACAGTTAGACTCTTAGTTTCCATAGTGATCCATACAATACCAAAGAGATTTAAAATAATAATTTAATGTCTTTGTACAATACTGACGACCGTGCCTAACTGCCTCACACGGCGAATAAGCCATAGGTATCTCAGCAATAAAAACGTGTACGAAGGGCCTTACACTGCTACCCATCTTTATCTATCACATCACATTGGTTGGTTTTTGTGCGACACCTGTCGGTGCCAACGAAGGGTGGCCTTTATCTTAAAATTAGAAAAAAACAGAGCTCTTGATTGGCGTTTAGTTGTGGGCAGCCCTACAAGAAAACCAACTTCAACGCCACCTATATTTATATTTTGGTAACTATTGTAATAGCCCCATCCAGTGACTCCTCTGGCTTAGGGTAGATGGCACTAAAATGTTTGTTCATTTGAAAAAAAAAAGGTTCATTGTAGACAACACGCTAATGATGATTCAAGACCCATTCTGCTCATGGGTGCTATGATAAATGATAAATGATTTTTATTTTGTAAGTAGGTTTGCACAAACACTTTTACACGTCAATCATATTTTTTATAAAACTAGATGAGGTCGGCGTTTCCTATCTGACTAATCTGAGAAGAAAGAACGAAACAAACTCAGAGGTCACAGTCTCTTTTAAAGTCCAGACATAATCTTGGTCAGGTTATATGAAGACCATGTAGATCGATGTCTGAGATGGTCTTTTGAAGAAAGAACCACACAGATTGAGAGGACCTGTCCAGTCAGTGCACGCATTTGTCAGAAATCGTGCAGCTCAACTCAAAACTTAAGGAGCTCAACGATTCGACAAACAATACCAAAGAAAGGACATTTGGGTAGGCCACATAAATTAGGTACTCAAACTGCCAGACCTAGAAAAAAAACTAACAGAACAAAGAGAATAATAAAAATTAAACAAAAAAATAATAATAAAATGACCCACATTGTCTTCACATGCACAATAATTAAAATAATATAATACTTTACAAAGCAAATGTCAATGTTTATATAAAATTCATTAATTAATGTCAATGTGTATATAGAAAAAAAAAAACTTAATAAAAACATTCAAAATGTAAAAATTGGAAGCAACTCAATCCCAAGCCTTTTTGTCCTCAATATAATCCTTAACAGTATAAAAGGCTTTCTGGCACAACTTACGTTTAATGAATGATTTGAATTTATTAAGGCTTAGATCTTGAACGTGGCTTGGTAGTTTATTATAAAAGCGTATACATTGGCATCTGAAAGAGCCACCTATTTTCTTGAGCCTTGTTGTAGGTACAACAAATTTGTGTTTGTTCCTCGTATTTATATTATGGATATCACTGTATTTTTTAAACAATTTTATATTTTTATGGGCATATAAAAGATTTTCATAAATATACTGAGAGGGCACAGTCATCACATTAATCTCTTTAAATTTTTCTCTGAGTGTCTCGGACTTAGTTTATAAATTGATCGAACAGCTCGCTTCTGCAAAACAAAGATAGTCTGAATATCGGCGGCATTTCCCCACAATAAAATACCGTACGACATTACACTATGAAAATAGCTAAAGTACACTAAACGGCGGTCTCTATATCAGTTAAATTACGAATTTTTCTAACAGCGTATGCTGCGGAACTTAGTTTTTTTGATAATTTATCTATATGTGGTCCCCACTGAAGCTTAGCATCTAAAGTTATGCCCAAGAATACTGTGCTGTCTTCAGGATTCAATTCCTCGCCCTTTATCAACACATTAGTTTTCACCTGCCTAACGTGAGGTAGCGTAAACTTGCTAAGTTGTAATATAAAATTTTGCTCAATGGGTCATTTATCCGCTATACATTGCGATTACCAATTCGTTTGCAGACACTGGAGCAGCCGAACCCAATAAACTATTTTTAGAGAAAGATCGCTACTGATGGCATCTAGTATAACATTATTCATACAGATCGCTACTGATAAAGATTATTGGGACGTTAAAACCAGAGTTGTATTTTCTACCTCCAGTATGCCAAAACGGGACGTTAAAACCAGAGTTGTATTTTCTACCTCCAGTATGCCAAAACGGGGCGTTAAAACCAGAGTTGTATTTTCTACCTCCAGTATGCCAAAACGGGACGTTAAAACCAGAGTGGTATTTTCTACCTCCAGTATGCCAAAACGGGACATTAAAACCAGAGTTGTATTTTCTACCTCCAGTATGCCAAAACGGGACGTTAAAACCAGAGTTGTATTTTCTACCTCCAGTATGCCAAAACGGGACGTTAAAACCAGAGTGGTATTTTCTACCTCCAGTATGCCAAAACGGGACGTTAAAACCAGAGTTGTATTTTCTACCTCCAGTATGCCAAAACGGGACGTTAAAACCAGAGTTGTATTTTCTACCTCCAGTATGCCAAAACGGGACGTTAAAACCAGAGTTGTATTTTCTACCTCCAGTATGCCAAAACGGGACGTTAAAACCAGAGTTGTATTTTCTACCTCCAGTATGCCAAAACGGGACGTTAAAACCAGAGTGGTATTTTCTACCTCCAGTATGCCAAAACGGGACGTTAAAACCAGAGTGGTATTTTCTACCTCCAGTATGCCAAAACGGGACATTAAAACCAGAGTTGTATTTTCTACCTCCAGTATGCCAAAACGGGACGTTAAAACCAGAGTTGTATTTTCTACCTCCAGTATGCCAAAACGGGACGTTAAAACCAGAGTTGTATTTTCTACCTCCAGTATGCCAAAACGGGACGTTAAAACCAGAGTTGTATTTTCTACCTCCAGTATGCCAAAACGGGACGTTAAAACCAGAGTTGTATTTTCTACCTCCAGTATGCCAAAACTGGTGATAGATAGGTAATTGGCTTCAGCCGTTAAACGACCATGGTGGGTTTAACTTATATATTAAACTGCGAAGCAAAGAAAAACATACACCCACTAAAATTTATAAGTCTTATTTACACTTGATTCTTACTTCTTATGCTTTTTATAATTCGGTGACCGATCTCTGTCTCTCTTCTTCTTCTTCCCTTTGCGTTTCTTATCAATATCTCTTTTCACTTCTGAACTTCTTTTGCGCGAATCCTCGGAACTGCTTCGATGTCTCCTGCTCTTAGACTTATGTTTTCTTCTTCTCTTATCGTCATCAGAAGAGCTCAAAGAGTCATTACTGCTATATCTTTTCTTCTCTTTTTTCTCTCTGCGTCTCGCCCTATCTTCGCTGCTAGAGGAATCTCTTCTTTCCTTCGTCCTCTCCCTACTTCTGCCATTTGATGATTTTTCTTCTCTGTCTTCTCTATGCCGTCTATAGTCGTCATTACTTCTCTCTCTGTCAGTTTTCACATTAAGTTCATTACTTCTCTGACTGGTTGAACTTCTTTCTTCCTGTTTGGGCGGTTTTTGTGTTACTTTTTCTGTCTTTTTGTACTCTTCGAATGAACCCGCGTCTAAAATTGTAGTGAATACATTTATGATTAGTGTAATTAATAAAACGTATGGGTTGTCTAAGTGTTGTATCTTGCAGTCCCATTCAAAAAGCAGGGTTTGTGTGTAAATAGCATCTGAAGTTGTTAGTGACATCTTCAATTGCATCTGTAAAGAAATTAATTGACTAAAGTTTCTACAGTATACGGTCGTTAATATGGTACATCGAGCATAGTATTTTTATCTCACGAAGCGATTTGCAAAGGTATGAGTTCTTGAGATAGGACATTCTTCAAACCAGAACTTTTCTTAATACAGTATTTTTAGCTCACGAAGCGACGCACGCTTTACTTGTGGTTACCAAGAGTACAAACAGGCTCTGAAAGTGTGTAAGTGCAGGAGAGCTCTTGGTACCGTCCGAGACGACGGCGAAGTCGGAAGTGTGTGTGAGTTATGTGTTGACGCTACTCGTCTTCATGCACACATTCACAGCGTGTTTGTACATTTGGTTACCACAAGTAAAGCGTGCGTCGCTTCGTGAGCTAAAAATACTGCATTATGAAAGGTTCTGGTTTGAAGAACATCCTATCTCAAGACCTCATACCTTTGCAAGTGTCTTTCTAAATCTCGATAAGCCAGATTAATGCCTGGTTTAGTACTTGCAAGTTGCAATACTTGGATGGTGTGAATGCTTATCTTATTGTTTATGCATAGACTAACTTATAACTTTAGATTCCTTATCATATTCTGATTTTGTGACTGCATGCATCATGAATTCACTGAGGCTGACTGTTTCTTTCTTAACAGCAATGTCTACCATTACGCGACCGTTGTCTTCATCTAAGCTCACAACCTGAAATTATGGAAATTATTTATTTTATTATTTAGGTGCACATGGTAAATATAACATAGGGAACTTTTGAGTACCAAGGTACTGCTTATTTTTTGAGAAATTTCATCCAGAAGACCTGTGAAGACCAACCTATTAACAACGATTCGACAACCTGTCGAATTGTTGTTAATAGGTTTTCATTTTTCTAATTTGTATTGCCACCAACAACAAATTGCTGTCGGAAAAATGGCAAAAATACTGTTATAATAATTAAAAAAAAAATACCTTGCCATAATAGCCATTATATTTTCCAGTAGTTATTTTCACAAAGGAGTTCTTCACAATAACTAATTCTTCTTGCTTCTTGTCTTTTAACTGCTTCTTCTGATTCTCTTTGATTACTTTATCAGCTCCTAAACCTAAGCCTTTTGGACGGAGTTCAGGTTGCTTGTATTTAGACCTGAAAATAATAAAAGAAAGCAAAATAAATTTCTTATAAATTAACAAGCTACCGTCCGCGGCTTCGCTCGCTTGGTATGTCGATTAAAAGTAGTATGTGCCTAAAGCCCCCAGGGTTTAAAGTATCGCCATATCAAATTTCATCAAAACCGGTCTAGCCACTACATACAATAAAAAAAATGCTTTTTGTTATTTATAAGTACCGTATATACTTTCATAATAATTTTGCATTTAGTAAAAAGCTGATATTTTGACATTACAGACAGACCTTTAAATTTTATGTACTGATTTGTATAGATTTAACAAAACAGTTTACAACATCAGGGGATGATGTTATCAAACTTCACCCTAATTGCGTAAAACACAAGAGTCAGCCACAATCTGAATCATTTTGAAGCATAATAAATAATAGCTAGAATACTGCTAATCTATTGCTTCATATGTTTGAAAAAATTGCCTGCTTAACAACATAAATAATGCAATGAATGTTGTTGAACTGTCAAAATGAAGGCCATTTCTACTGATAGTGTGTTACGCAATCATCGCGAAATTAATTTCTTTAGCCAAATAAAAAGTTTACGCAGTCTGACAAGGCAAAACCTTTAAAAATAAAATGGTGGCTTTAACATGTCTGTACCAATAGCAGCTAGTTAAATATTACATTCTAATTTATCTGTATATTATGGGAGAATGGTAACGGTTAACTTGGTGCACAGCAGAATGAAATCAAGCATTAATTGGGTAATCACCAATCAGACCTTTTGGACCTAGATATATTCTCTATACAAAAAAAACTTGCAGACATGAATTTTAAATCTTACCATCAGTTGGCCGATAATATTTTCCAGTCTTTTCCCAACTATGTTGGGGTCGGTTCTTTTCCAAAATAATAATAATGGATGAATATAAAATAGAAGCAATAGGGTGGTTCTGTAGTTTCTGTCTACCCCCAAAGGAAGATGGCGAGTTTTTAAATTATGTATGTATGAATATAAATTGAAATAAAAGTTTCTAAAGTCTATTCCAACTTATGTTTCAAATTAATATTATTTCAAGCTAAACAAGTATGAACTTTATTCTAATGGTAATCAAGTTGATTTCAGAGTGAATAGCACTATTGAAAAATTTATACAAATGTTTGAAGAGGTAGCGTAAACTGAACTTTATTGTGTAGGACTTAAAGTTATTTTTCCATAAACTAATATTTGTTTACATTTTTGGAAAATAAATCGCAAATGCAGATAACGTACCCATCTTTGCTAGGTGTCCACCCCATGCCTCGAAGCATTGCCATTCCAAACTGTTGAATAGGCACCGACTCATAGTCATCTAAGGAAGACTGTAATGAAGATATAAATTGTGTTATTTTCATTAATGTTTAAAATGTTTTGAAGCTAGTTACAACAATAGAAATACATTTACCTCTTTCTCTCCTGTCATTACAGGCTTTGCAGGCGTAGGAATAGCTAAATTGTCAGGAACTTCTACTTTGACATCCTTTTTAGCTTCTTGCATCAGCTCTCGAACAGCCATCTGGTCCAAGGTCTCATTTTCTTCAATATTTTCTTCTTTAATTACAGGTTCCTCTTTGATTTCCGGTTCCTGAACAGCACTTTCAACTTCCTCGGCAATTTGTTTTAGTTTCTCTGCCGTGATGAGAGTGTTTGGTTTCATAGGAATTACTAGCGGCAAATCTTCTGTTACCGTTTCGCCTCTGAAACAGATTTTAATAAATGATAGATGGATATTTGAAGAGATTATGTTTTTTTCCGTAATGTTTTTACATAGGCATGGTGCTTAAACTTAAGGCAAACAAAATCATGAGCTCTAGCTTACAATTATTATCAAAATGAAATTTAATAACAGCCAAAATGTCTATTTCTAGGTTAGTTTGGATGTAAAATAAACAGGATTTTGTCACTTACCCCACGACTTTAATTGATTTCTCTTCAACACATTCTATATAGTCCCTTTTCTCTTCAGTTATTATTGGTGTAAATGGTTTTTCAACCTTTTTAGTTTTCATAAAACCAAATGATATTTTCTTGCCCTCCATGTTGCAATTGATTCGACTTCAGTAGAATAATCTTTATTCAACAGTCACTCACATTGTTTCTATTTATAAGCAATATTAATATGCATGATGTAATGATTAAACTACATTTAATTCAGTAAAAAAATAAAATACAAGATTATTTTCCGCTTCCATTCGAGTTTGACATAAACAAAGAGAAAGTGACAGTCACAGAGATTGACGACGCGACGCTGTTGAGGTAGGAGAAACATGGAGACGGCATATTCTACTTTTTGAAATTATAGTTATACTAATATTTAACATATCGACACACATATGTCAAAAAGCGTTCTGTTTCTATTTAACTAATTAAGAGCTGCATGAAAAGAGAGACATCTAAATGTTTGCAAGTACTGAATTTGGCAACACTTTTGTGTGACGTCAAAATCATGTCCATGAGTGACTGGTCGCCATGTTGAGTGCCGAGTTTTATGAATGGTTTTGTGGTAGCTGTGCTCTCAAACGGTTGATTGCTCGAAATATTTTTGTTGTTTTTGAGAGAAATACGTCTAGAAACTAGGTATTTTGGTGTCCATTAATAGGAATCATGCTCTTGTGTTGTATAAAACAGTGTGGTGCGAAAAAAAGCAAAAACTACCCTAAGAAAGGCGGCCATCTTAAGTGCCCGATTTTGTAGGTATGCCCAGTCCAAAGGTTTATTTAGTCATTGGACGACGCGAACGAAATGAACGAAAGATCGAACAATAGCACAGACAAAACATTCAATATTTCAACTTCATTCGAAAGTAAAGACAACGGAGTGGCCTTTTTAAAACTTGAAATCTTGTTATTTGAAGTAAGTAATACAAATGATTACATCATTTAAATTATGTTATGTACGTGTAATGTAAACAAACTAAATAGAATAACAAGGGAGCACTTTTTGTTTGGAATCAATATAGTTTATTTTTAATGAAAACCAATAGGTCTCATCTTATGACATGCGATGATGCCAATTGACGATGGTCCACGCTTGTTAAGCTCATTTCAGACGAAACAAGCTGTGTAATTTTGCCTGTTTTGTCCCTTTGACGATACAACCATTAGTCTTATAGTGGTCCATCAATTTTTTTTGTGTACGAGTCGTGTATAAGTGCGCGACCACCCGTGGCGCGCAGAAATAAAGTTCTGGGACATTCTGAATTTTAAACCGAAACCCAGGTCCAGCTGAGTGGATAATAAACGAGTAATAGCTTAAAGTTCATAGCACAACAATATCGCTCGCCATAAATATATTTAGAACTATAGCTGTTTATGAAAGTGTGAACGTGTTTTATATAAATGTATGGCGAGCGATATTGTTGGATAAGAACTATATGCTATAATATTATAGCGTAGTCTGAAATGAGCTATAAGTGAGTATTCTAGTGTTTTCATTTTGAGCAATTAATCACCCTGTCACCTCATCTACCACCTGACGTCCTCCGCATTTTTCTGGGATTTGGGTAGGTAGATACCGTCCGAATCCTCCAGGCAATTTGGTGTGCGAGGAAGGGGGAGAGCTCCGAACGCGTCTGCTTAAGTTTATTTAGGAGTACCTATACCTATGCTTTAAACTAGCACGCTTGTTTGTAGGTAGTTAAATGTGAATAGCTGCAGGTCATGCTAATTTTAAGCATGCTTACAAGCATGCTTTTTAAAAGCATGTGTGTAAAACCTGCGGAATGTGTGTAATTCCGACATTTATGTACCGACAAAAACCTTGCAACTGTGGAACTCTGCGACTCGACACAAAAATGGGCGTATATTTTATAAACGATTATTAAAGTTATGTGACGTTTAAACGTCAAAGCTGTATGGTTAAATTAAACAGTCGCTAATCACTACTTAACTTTCTACTTTCTAAGTCGTTATTATTTTTATTTATTTATTTGGCAGATAAGTAACATGATCCATTATGGTTAGTATCCAACAATAACAACAGTTATGTACCTACCCTCTCTTTGTGTAGCTATGACGAGTCTTGTAGGTAGAATTTCTGAATTCATTTAAGTACCTAGGTCTGCCCCCTTGGTCCGCCTAGCTTCAGGCCCGCGGGCCGCGATGCGACGTGCGCTGGACAAACTAAATGAAATATTTTCGCGACAATATCGACATAAATTGGACTGAGCGAATGCTTTGTGCCAGCTGCGATTTATTTGCTACAGAAATAGGACGATAAATTTTTATGCCCATACTTGTACCCCATCTTGAATTTCATTGGATTTTTTTGTAGTGTCTAACCGTTTAGTTATGGATAGGTATAGGTAAGTAGGTACCTATAGTAGCAAGTTTTTTTTGTAGACATTTTTTTTTTACTTAGGATAGGCACCCTACCCAGGGCAGGGTTAGGGTTTGAGAAATCCACATGACTAAATCGACAGCATGAATGTTTTATAAGGTACCTACATAGGTAGGTGCTTATTTATTTATTTAATGCATAATGTACACAACCAAAGTCAAACGCTAGGCTTAAACTAAGTACTTGACGCTGTTATGGCGCGGCAAGATAACTTAAAACTAATATTGAAATGAGTATCTATTATCCAATAACACGTAGATAAGGAAACAGTTAAAATATTATATTAATTAAACTTATATCTAGCTATGAACTTAATACATTATAATTATACTTAACACACAGCTCAGACCAAATAAAAAATCAAGACAGAGGGCTGTCAACAGTAAAGTGAGGCCGGTTTCGTAAATATGTGTGCACTTAGTGAGACGTAGTTTGATTGTAAATAGTTGTAAATGTGTGCGTGTGGGCGTGTATGCACAGAGCGGAGACGTAATTTTGGCATGCTTCACTGCATCGTTCCTAGCGCTCTGTCTTGGTTTTTTATTTGGTCTGAGACACACAGATAAATGTATATTTAAACTCTATTTTAATATTTTATCTTCCATAAAAATCAATCAATCAATCTGCCTAGCCTTTTACCAACTATGTAGGGGTCGGCTTCCTGTCTAACCGGATTCAGCTATAGGTACCTACCAGTATGTTGTATAGAGCGACTGCCTATCTGACCCCTCCGCACCCCAGTTACTTACAATAATACCAGTCTCTTATTGTCCTCATCATCGTCATCATCAGCAGTCCACTGCTGGACATAGGTCTCTCCCATTCTGCCGTCATAAGGAAAAAGGGCACAACTAAAATGTTTTCCGAAATTGAGCTAATTACTTATTCGGATCAGAAAAAAGGCCCGATTCCGAATAAGTTTATAACTCATTTTCGGAAAAAAATTTAGTTGTGCCCTTTTTCTCGATTTTCGGCAACTCTCATCCAGCTGCTACCAGCCATCCTGCGAAGATCGTCGCTCCACCTAGCCTGAGGGCGTCCCACCTTACGTTTACCGATTCGCTTATTGTCCTACTGAAGGGCAAAGGTACCTCTTCTTATACAAAGAAGGCGAGAACACAATATCTAGCCTAACAAACGATCAACAACATTTTAATGAAAAAATGTAAATAGCAAAACACGCCATTATACGTTTAACGTAACTTAGTTGCAGTTTAGTTTACAAAAATAATATACATTTTAGAAGGTTTCCTCAAGCCTACCAACCTTACCCACCTACCTATACTTACCTACCGCCTACCTACCTACTGAAATTACAGGACCTAAACGCAAAAAACGCAAGTTTTTTAATGCCTACTAAAAGTATATGATCGACTAGGTACAGTCAACAAAATCAGAAAAATATGTGATATTCTTCAGGATATTTACGCTAGGTAGAGTGTGTTGAAAACATAATATAATTAATTTGATACGATACAAAAAAATCATGAAGATACCTCTAAAAACCTTCTTTTTACAATAAAAACCATACTAATATACATACAATCATTGTGATTTTTTGTCAGATTATTCTAAATACAAGCAACATACTAAAGCACTAGTGTTTTAGTTGTTTAGTCCATACAACAGATTTTTTGTAAATAGATAATTGCTTCATATTTTACAATCAATTACCAGCGTTGTGTCATCGTGCTTCTCTTGTTTTTCCATGCAGTTCGACAGTGACCGCGCTTTAGGTCACGTAGTCCCCCTTATCTACCTTGGTTACACTCTCTCGTCGTAAAATTTACAACGAAGAAGAATTCTGTTCTTCAGTATCTAGGCTTTGTGAAACTCTAGACCAGCTACAAGCCAAACAAAAACCCTCAACAGAAAACCTCTCACCAAACACCACACATTTTGCTAGCAATCTGAAAAAAAAAGAAAAAAAACTAAAATAATATGAAGCGTACGCGCAAGAACACGAGGCAATATCTCATGAAGAACGCTATTATTCTTGCCACGTCCGACTTGCAATTAGCTCGGGCGCTTCGTTTTATGTTGCCACAATAACTGCTGGTTCTCTAAGCTGGCTTAATGCAGGAGACGTGTCTAATTCTACATCAAGTGTTGGTATACGGCGAGTACTATGAGATAGCCCCCAAAATTTGTGGTAAAGTAATCAGTGTACTATTTCTGATAATACTCAGCTAACCAGTAAATATTTATTTATTTTCAGCGCGAATCACATTTTTATCAACAAAAGCCCTGATTCAGAGCTGTATAAAAAAATTAAATTTGAATTTCGCAATCTTGGTATCTACCTCTACCCAGTATGAGCTTTGAGCTATTTTCCTGCACGTTTACACGAGGACAGTTTCTCGCCATCGAGAGGCGAGAATGGCAACGGGAGACTTGTAGGCAAGAAACGCCAGGCGATCTGCACTCATGTGTTTAAGTTTCGTTTGAACGTCGAGTTCAATGTAAACAAGCCATTGCGATTAATCCTCGTGTAAACGCGCCTTAATGCAGGAGGCGTGTCTAAATCTACGTCAAGTGTTGCTTTAAACTGAGGCCAAGAGTACAGTGGTTAGCGGTTAGCTGCTTACGAAAGTGATATGCTAATGTGCAATACAGTCTTCCTATTGTTTGAGAAATAGTTTATTATTCAGAGAAATAGTGGCCCGTGTTGAAATTACCTAAAATGTTTTATTTATGGTCATAGAGAGTTGTTTCTTACCTTTTGCAAACTGTTTTTGCAATGTAGCAGAGATGGGAGAAGGTTTTCTTTGGCAATGGAAGGAATTTTTCAGTTGTTCTCGTAAAGAAGAAGGCAGGACAGTGCCGTCTTACCATGGAAGGATAGCATAGGTTATCCTTCCATAAAACACACTATGCCAGTTCCCGCCCCTGTGCTCAGCCTAATAACTCGCTTTCTGTGACCTTGTCGACTCGTAGTCACACCAGATTATCACACCAGTATGACAAACAGGATGTTTTTTCTCGTTTGTCACACCACTGATTTTTCCCACACCAGTTATTCCTAACTAATGCTGTCCCAGTAATACTACTTAGTTAAATTATAAACCTTCAAATTACTTAGTAGCTTTTTTAACGCAATGCTTCAAGGAAATGTCCCAATAATATTTCATCATTTAAAAGTTTTAATTGGCAGAAATAATAAAATTATCTTTATCAGTTTTGAGACCATACATTGCTAATACTTAACTAAACCTTAGGACACCTGTCAGTGTAGCGAAACCTCGGCCTAAAAGCCTCACTGGCTGAGGAGGCGAGGACTAAGGAGAATTGAATAAATGGTACTTAGAGATTGCCCGTCGCGATTCCCGCTTTTGTGCCGGCCCCGAGAGGGCTCAACACTGACTCCTACCGATTGAAAAGCATTTCTTCATTTACCCTACTTACTTAATCTCCAGTGGACGGATAAACAAAGTTGACGGGACTAACTTTAAGTGACAAAGTGCATTTAGTGTTTGTGATCTTGGAGTTTCTCTGGATCGGTTTATGACTTAGACTTTAGTACGTTCTCGTATGGGATGAACGTCACTGTTGATGGAAGTTATTCATCCATTCATATACTTATTTTATAAACAAACTATGTAGGTACGTGAACAACGCCAACTCTCTCGGATTGAGGAGGCTGTCTGATTGCACTTTTTACCGCTATTGGTGGTGCACTATTTTGCCTCGTGGCTAAATAATAACAGCTGCACGGGTTTATCGAAGGTCTGTTCAAACGGATCAAATATATTATCTTCCTAGTGTTTTCCCAACATGTTGGGGTCGGCTTTCAGTTTACCCGGATTCAGCTGAATACCAGTATTTTACATGGAGTGGCTGTATCTGATCACCACAACCTAGTTCCTGAGTGACGCGACACCCCTTGGTAAGACTTGTCGTCAGACTTTTGGGCATTTGAATATTTGTAACGACTGCCAAAGATCTGCGAATGACAGCCGGGACCAACGGCTTGACGTGCTTTCCGGGGTCTCGATATGTAGGTAATGGATGGTCAACGGCATCCATGAACAAACTGCGGCAAGCGTAGCTTAACCTTCGGTCGATCCGTACGGCTATTATCATTTAGCCACGAGCCCCTCTACTTACCGTAATTCGTGAAAATCTTATTAACAACTCAGTATCCCTAAGGGATTGACCAACATTTCCTATACCGGACTGCTCACTGAGTACTCCCAGAAGGCCTTGATGAAGATACAACTAATTTATATAACGTTAATTTACTCGTCTATAAGGAATTTTTGATCAGGATTTCGGGAATAACTTTGTTGGTTTGATTTTGGGTTCTTCCTCTAAGTTTACAATAAAGTAGTAAATATCCCTATGTAACTTATTTAAATTTGTGTTACTCAGATTGCACATATAAGAATTTTATCTAATAGTCCTCCAGACAGAATTTTGGCCAAAGCGGCCAATCTCAGCGGAGACCAGCCTTCGGCGCGAGAGATATTGTATCATAAGTAGGCACGGAATAACCCAATGTCACTTTGCCCGAACCGAGAATCGATCCCAGGACCACACGCTCAGTCGCGCTTGCGACCACGAGACCAACGGGGCAGTCAAAAATCTTATCTACAGTAGGTATCGCACATTTAAGAAAAAAGTTGGCTAGGAAATATACCTAATATATATTATTTTAGTTTTTAATTAATAACAACACAACACGCACACACTCACATGTATGTCACAACATTTTATAGCTTTTCTGTAATATTATTTGTAAATATTTCTCTTCATTTATTTTAACGGACACACTTCCCTAAGTGTTTGTAATTCCAGCGTATGGCACTCGTGGGTTGCAGCTGAAAATCAGCGTCAGGTGGTATACCTTGTGTTGTCATCTGACATTATGCTGAGTTGAGGCCCTTTTGGCATTATAGTCTTTGTCCTCTGTTTTTATAGTTTTAAGGTGTAATTATTTTGCTGTAATGCCAATAAACGCATTTTTCTTTCTTTCTTTCTAATACCATGTTTTTTTTTGCTTCATATTATTTTTAATTATTGTTCTATTCTGTAGCGTCTGTAGCTCATATTAAATACTTACTTATATTTTCGTTAGTCTATATCTATGTTTTCACTTCAAAAAGCACATTTATTGTAGGAACATTTATAGACCATTTGACAGACGGATTAGTTTCCTACCTAATTCCGGTGTTTAATTTATAAATGTTGACGACACAAACCTAACTTTTATTTAGATTTCTGTGGTTCAGACGCATGTCGCCGTCCATTATGCAGATAATAATTAATTTAAACTAGCTTGTCATGAATATAATGAGCTCTAATTTAACTTTGACTTCCACCAGAGTCATGCGGTTCGTATTAGTATAATTAATTTTAGTTCATTTAACTGTCGGGTATGGCACGTTGGCGAATATAATAATGTCTCATTTACTTTATTAAAGTTTCTATTCGGCATTATTCGAAATGTGTGGACGTTCATATGTTGTAGGTGTGTTTTCGTCGCGAGGGTGGCTAGATTGAAGTATTGTAGAACGCCAATTATCGTTCAAAATCTAGTCACAGTCTCATCTCGGTGACAAACAGATGTAGTAAAAAATTTAGGGAAATTAATGGTATTTTTGACAGACTGAGATCAGACTGCGACCGTTCTTAAAATTACTAGAAATTCATTCGCCGTTATTTATAAGAAAATCAATATTATACCTAACTCAATATGAACTTAATTTCATCCCCCATTGTCTTTTTTATGGTATCTCGCAGGTCAACCTCCTAGCTTCCCTGTGAGTGCCTCAATAAATGAAGGCCTACAGCTAGGGCTCAAAAATCTTAAGAACCAAGTGACTACACGCTAAAGGCACCCCTGTGGGGCACGGACCACGGCTTAGGACGTCGCTGGGGGAGGGCTGCAAGGGACAGGCTGGATCTGATTATAACCCTCCCCCATTGCTCGGCGTGTCGTCTTATAAAGGCCGATCCGTTTCACAAGTCGCCTGATTCACTGAATGAAGTCACTAAACGTTGCGTTCCGTTTTACTTTATAATTTGCTCACGACGACACAAAGTAGTAGTATTTTCGGTAGAAAATCTCCCAGGAAAAGCCAATTTGGTTGGGAAAGTATAGTACCTCTTTATCTATTTCTGAAGCCAAAAGGCACTTTAGTTTGACGCTTGTGGAATAATTATAACATGGGGGATTTGAACTTCTACCTCTGAGCTTTAACTACTTGATGTTGTCCAGGTAACTGTTTTCCATAATTTCTTTTCTGCCTGCAAGTTTGTTTTGAAAAAAAAAACACACACAATGACAGCAACACTTACGAACACTGCGCCATAATTTTCATGGATGGTGTTTTTTTAAGAAAGTGCACTTTATAATTTACATATTATCGTGGACGTCCACATCTATATAAAAGTTACGGAAATACGTGCACGTTATAACGTTATCGTAGACGGAAATCTAAGAGCGTCTTCATAAATATGTTTCCATGCATTTTAGGTACTTCCCTGTGTTATCGTGATGCCGTCACGTGGACGTGGACGTCCACGTTAGCATCGTCACGTTACAAGTTATATAACATTAGAATAGCACTGCTGTTTGCCCATTTATATA
Source organism: Gortyna flavago (assembly GCA_963669345.1). Taxonomy (NCBI): domain Eukaryota; kingdom Metazoa; phylum Arthropoda; class Insecta; order Lepidoptera; family Noctuidae; genus Gortyna; species Gortyna flavago. The sequence goes on from OY770140.1 coordinate 12,155,816, forward strand.
AAGACCAAAAATCCTTTAGGTAACTTTTTAACCTACAGTGTCAAATTAAATTAGCTAGCGAAACTCCTCAGACGTGAAGGGTACTTATCGATATCTAAACATGAAAAAAACAAAAAAAGTCGATGATTTTTTTTGGGGTCAACGACCTTAGTTAGTGTAATTACTTGAAATATCTGTATTTTTTATTGTGTTAACACGTTCAGTGCCGGGAGCCCTCCTGGAGGGTTCACTCAAATCGCATATGAGATGCCGGGAGCCCTCGCGGAGGGCTCATTTTAAATGTACGTTTTTCTTAGCGAATATAGCATTATAAACTATGAAAATAAAATTAGTCGTATATTTTAACAAGATTTATTAGTATAATCGTTGGTTTTCAAATACCAGCATTTTTATTTTCAAAAATAATTGGGCGCTAGGATGCCCATATTTCAGGGATGGTAAACCGTTTTACGTTTTGGTACAAATATTCACTAAAAATAAACATATTTATTTTGAGATTATAAATTATGAGGATGAGTTTATAAATAGAAGCTTTTCAGGGTTCCGTATCAAAAGGGTAAAAACGAACACCCATGGTGCAACTTCGTTTGACTGTCAGTCCGTTCGTTTGTACAGCTGCTCATTTCAGGAGCATATTTCGCTACATACAAGTCGTTTGGTTTTGTCATTAGAGTATTATATTATCTGTGGTCATATACAATGTGTAACATAATTAACGCAAGACCTCATACACCCCAATTAGAGTAGGTATTGAGTTGAAAGCATAATACAATGAACAAAAAAATTTTTTTAAAGCTAACTTCTATTATTATTAAGAAAATCGTGTTGACCGTAACACTATTTTATGCATTTAAAATATAGTCTTATTGCTTTGAAATAACATTTAATTTTCTTTAGCTCAATCACCGGTTAGTATGGCAAAATCACTGACCTCTAATAAACAAGCTTGTATAATACCTGGTCAGTGGGCAAATTACATAATTAAAAAAAAATGTCTTTTCTCAAAAATGCTTGGAAATTTGAGCATTATTTTGACAACCTTTTTTGAGATACATCGAAAATGCTGTACAGGGGGTCTAAAAGGCTACTTTGGCAGAATCATGAAATAATTCATATCACGCAATTTCATCTGTATGACAGTTTTGTATGGAGATTCGTAAAATGCTATAGGTACACCTTTGCCTAACCCTTCAGGGATATATAGGTGTGAAACTGTCAAACAGATGAATTGCGTGATAAGAATTGTTTTATGATACTGCCAAAGTGGCCGTTTTAGGCCCCCTGGCCACATACATGCGAGCAGCGGCCGGCAAAAGTTGTATGAAGATCCATATCTGTCCTGGTTTAGCGGCCAAATAAACATAGTAGGTAAACTCATATATGTAGTGTTATTTAAAAATGGAACGATCTTTTACTCCAAAACATGGCAACCAAAGAAGTAAAAAAAAAAAAAACAAATTATCCGTTTAACGCGGGAAAAATTATTGTTGTGCGTTGTTCGTCATTGATTTTGAAAGTAATTGTATTTTAATTTCCGCGCATTATTTGAGAAAAGTACTATACTACAAGCCTTGGCCACAACTAGGCATTGATGGACGAACGTGTAAATGTGGGCCGAGGCGAAGCCGAGGCACACATACGTAAGTCGTAAGTTAATAAGCTGTTACAAAATAATAACGTTTTATTACTTTAAAAAATATTAATATTGCATAATGTAACTGTTTAAAACAATATTACATAGCATGAAAATTTCAGAAGAGGTTGGACACCCCTGTCACGGGATCAAAGCGAGCGATTATACTTTTTCTTCATTTTTTTTATTTTTTATATTTCACGTCTTCACGCCACTAGCACATGTAAATACCCCCAGAGATACTAATTAAAGCAACAAGACGTTCTGAAAACACTAATTTACTTCTTTTTATAGTGTTTTATAATACGGTTTCAAACCTAATGCCGACGACCCTCCTCGAGGGTTCACTTTAGCGCAAACGTAATGCCGGTGACCCTCCTGGAGGGTCCATTTGCAATATGTATGGCGGCATGGCGTATGAGCTCTATGAAAAGTGGGCGGAGTCGAAAGTGTTAACTTCAAAGATGTCTGTCGAATTTCGGTAGCTAATTAAATTTGACCATGTGTAATTCGTTATTCGCACATGATTAAACCACGGCAAGTATTTTTCCTAAACCATCGCTAAAGTACCTAGTCAGGGGTGCCCTACATTTTCGAATGATCACATAAACATATCGGTAAAATAAAACAGAGGCAAAGATATCAAAGAAAATGTTTTTCAGAGGATTTTATTTTCTCTGTTTACGCATAGATGTTAAACATGTCACTAAGGTTAAAGGTAGGATTGATTTGACAAAGAAATGTAGGTATTTGTTGGCTCCCGAAATCAAGAGAAAGCAGTCTCGAATTTACATATTTCTTTTGGGAATAAAGAGTGTTTTCATACGAGCGCTCTAGGAGTAGCTGTATACTACTAGCACAGATAATATAATCTACGAGTATAAAGCTTTATGTTAGAAAATGTTTTTATACAGGGTAGGTTTGCCTACCACACCTCTTATCTATGGCGAAGGTTGAATCGTATGTCGTCATACAACCACCACAACCACAGTCTGCTAAAGACTACCGCACATTCAATTGCAGAATGTCAGTCTAATCCTAGTGAGAGTAGTGAATTTTCGTAACTAAAAACCTTTATAATCAATCTGCTTTTCCTTGAACCAATACCGGGACGCGTTTTGTAGAGGACTATGCAAAAATTGGGTACAGAAGTTGACAACCTTGACAACTCCAGCATACATTTGTACCTTCATTAAAAGCTAAAAACCGGCCAAGTGCGAGTTGGACTCGCACGCGAAGGGTTCCGTACTACCATACAATATTTAACACTACATATAAAATAACGGCAAAAAATCACGTTTTTTGTATGGAAGCCCCCCTTAAATATTTATTTTATTCTGTATTTGTTGTTATAGCGGCAACAGAAATGCACATTCTGTGAAAATTTCAACTGTCTAGCTATCACGGTTCCCGAGATACAGCCCGGTGACAGACGGACAGATGGACAGTGGAGTCTTAGTAATAGGGTCCCGTTTTTACCCTTTGGGTACGGGACCCTTAAAAGGTGGATAACTAGATGATTTATTTCTTATTCTTTCTACTCGTACTATAGCCCACATAGCACTTTACGCCATCACTCTACGAATATAAGACCTCCTTCAAGTAGTTACAGTCACAATGGAATAGAAGTGCCCATTGTCCCCAGTCCCCAGGAACCGTGAGACTCGAGTGGGCGAAGTGAGTGATTAAGGTGCTCAACTAATTCTAAATAACTAGCGTTTATCGCGACTTCATCTTAGTTATTTCTCACCTCTTTACGGGGTTATTGGACCAGTTTACTAGTTATGACCCATCTTGTTTGACCCAAAAGCAAATATCGCCATTCGTTCTAATAATAAACCGTTCTAATTTTATCTTATACCTACCGTACCTAGGGTACGGAGAACCATACCACTGATCTTTTCAGATTTATTCATGCTCGGAAAACAAACGTTTTCTCATTATGCTCAAGGAGCCCTTCAATGTAATGAGACCGAAGCGCAGAAAACTTTCCAATTTAAATTGTCCGTAAAGTTTAATATCAGTTCTAATTATTATAGCAAACAAAGTTTCAAGTTTAATTATATTTTATGTACTTAGAAGACAAACACGCAACATCAATGAATATTAGAAAAGTTTGCTGTGTTCCATGTTGGTGGCGATAAATCAGATCTGTCGTAAGGAGGTAACACCTCGATTCGTTCCGTAACCTGTTTTGTGACTAATTGGAGTTAAAGTTGTTCAAAGTTCGCTACAAACCGCACGGGCGACCGCATTACGAGCTGAACGAACCACAGTGAACTACGAATTTATTCACAGCGTGCTTCTGCCCTGACGAATCAAAGAAACTAACTCTTTTGCTCATGACGCCGGGAACACTGCCATTTGGTAAAGTTTGGCGCATTAATTTTATAGTTTCAAAAAAAAACAAGCTTCTCGCTCGTGATTCTAGTAATTGTGAGAAGTGTAAAACTAGACTAGACTCTAATGTATGTCTGACGGAGATTTTGTGTTATCGTCGCAGTTAGTCTGGTCTCGTCGGTTTTTTTTTGTTAGGTTTTAATAAGTGTTCATTTGGCAGTACTTACTCATCAAGCAGCAGTACTTATATGTTTGTTGAACGAATAGTTGGAGACCTAGAGAAACTTGTCGCGATCAAATAGAACGTTGTATTCGTTTAGAGCGGTGCTCTCAGAAGTTCGAGTGAAGAATCGATTACTTGGGAGAATTCTTGAAGTGGCGAGCGGGGAAGTGGAAGTGCACGCTGTTGTTGGTTCGTTATGTGTTCGGAGAAAAGGAACATTATTCGTTTAGGTTTCGTGGAATTTTTGATTTGTTTAAGTTGGATGTGCGGACAGGAAACTGTGCTGATCCGTTGCGTTATATTTATTGGGCTTTTATTTTACATCAACCTGTATTTTGTACTGACTAAACCAGACTGAACTAACAAGATGAGGATGTTACTAACTTAGTTGCTTCTTAGAAAATCTGCGGTGGTTTCCTCGAATCTTTTGGAACAGCTACCGGGTACATTCTGCATTTCTTTCGTGAATCACCTTCAAAGGGGCACAAACTGCTTTAGCAATTGATCACGCGTTAACAACACAAAAACAATAAAGTGTAACTTTTAGAATATTCTTTATCCCTCGTGTTTCACGGCACATAGCCTGCATTTGGCTTCCAAACTTTTCGTGGCGTTACCCCCTGTGAGTGCGGATATTTATCATAAAAATTACGCCACTTCGCACCGCGGAACTACATTTTCGCGGGAAGGGTTCAGATATAAAGGTGGAGTCGTTATGCAAATTTCTTTTAGTCTTTGAGCTACCAACGTGAATATGGAATATACGAATTGGTTTTTCCGGTAGTGTGGTGGATAAATTTAGCCGTTGTTGTAGTTGGTGAGCCGTGTGAAAATGTTACGATTCGCTGCAGAGTTTTAGTCGTTTTGTTGCATTAAAGTGCAGACGATCACTGACAATGAACTAGCAGGGGATCGAGGAGGGGGGGGGGGGGGGTGTAGGGGGGACTCAGGGGATCAGACCGGAATAAATCGAAAATTTTTACTTTGATGTAGTTGAGAGAATAAAGAAAACTGGCTAAAAATTACTTTAACAATTTTATTGAGCTCTATAAAACGTAGAAATGAGGGTCTTCGTCGAATAGATCACAAAATCAATAAAAATGTTAATTTATGTTCGCTCCCTGGAGGTGCCGTAAAGGCGATGGGATTCTATCAGGTGGTTGGGCAGCGTCATCCATTGCATACTGATAAGTGATAATATTTGATTACAAGCGACAATTTGGCGGTTATGGACCAAAGGATGGAATAGCGAGCGAACGTCGTTAATTTGAGCTCTCTTCCTTTGTATTACTGACGTGAATCGATGCGCGCCTATTCTATGCATATAAACAAAAGAACAAGGAATATGCACCCTTAATGCTTGGTTACACCAATTGCGGAAGTTATTCCACTATTCATTGCTATAATTACGTTACTGCAAAGCTTATTATGATCAGAGATTTTCTTTGAAAGAGGATATAAAATAAAATATTTTATTAAGTGAGATACTAAAAATATTTCTTACCTCACTATAAAATAAATTATCTACGGTAGGTAGGTACTACCGTGAAACAATAATCTCGTTCCTTTGAAACTATAAACTAGCGCTTCTTTAATTTACATTTTATTCTCCTTTAGTAAACATAAATAGTGATTATGACTCCAACTGCATTTTTTTGTGCAGTGTTCGAACAAAGAAGTGTGGACAATAGGAGTATTTAAGTATTGGAGGTTATTATACTCGTAGTACTGGCAAGTGGAAAGCTACATTATTAAACATGTTTTTTGTTTTCAAGAAGCATAAAATAAACAATTGCATAACTGGCATTAAGGAATCTTGACGTTTATTTTTTTCCCTTAAAACACTGGCCATAAATTTCCCAGAATGGCTTTTAAGTTCCATTTACAAAGTCTAGGCCAATTTAAAAAGAAATCCCTCTGCCAGTCTGGCACTTGGCAGTTTGCCTCGAAGGCTGGTAGCCTTGCTGTCATTGCTAATCCTTAGTTCGAGGTGTAAGCCAAAATTCTAGACACGCTTTTCGTCGACGAAGCATAGTACACAAATCACCGGTACCTAACTAATATTGACAGTTTCTTTTTCCACAGCGTTTAAACTATTTAGAAATTTTTTATGTGTTTCATGTTAGGTAATAATTTTGGTGTTTTCCTGTAAGTAGGTATGTACAAATAATTTTAAACGACAATCATATTTGAAAAACTAGATGAGGTTGGCGCGTTTTTTATCTGACTACTCTGAGAAAGAAATTTAGGGCCGAAAGAAAATGGTATTTTGAGGAACGCACCACACAAAGTTTGGTCCTGTCCGGTTAGTGCACGCCTTTGTCATTAATCGTTCAGCTCAACTCTTAACAACGGGTAGGCCGCAAAGATTACTCAAACTGCTAAGATCAATGATATCATGGTCTGCAGTTTAAGTTTTTTTTTCTTAGTTAGTTTTAATAAACTAGTCCCACATAGTCTTCACATTCAAATCACACATGAATTATCGCCATGAAAACTGTGTCCTTGACTAAGAATTCACAAAGTTACATGTTATTTTTTTCAGAAGTGTCGATATCACCACAGTAACTGACTCACCTGTGACTGGGTGCACACCATGCCTCTACTTGTACTCAGTCCAAGGCGGTTCGTTGGTGATGGGATACTTTTTAATTTTTAAAACCTACAAACCTCAGGTATAAAATCTGCAAAAGTATCGATTCTGTAGTCAATCCACTTATCTGTAGTTGCAATTTAATTTCCTATCTATTCGGGAGCCAACGCTGAAATATTCATTTTTCATAGCATAACAAAGCTCCAAAACTAACCAATATTCACTGAATCTAACACATTTATTCCGCGGCACAAATCCTACAAATAAAAAATGTCAGACTATGAAGTTGTTATAGAAAAATATAAGCTGAATATGTCAATCAAGTCACGTGTTCGTTGAAACAAAATATCAATCGAACTCTCTTCACTTCCAATTATGGAAGTTTGAACTATGTTCAAACTGAATGCTTACGAGCATTGTCTCGTAATTTAAAATGTTCAAAATCTAGTCACTTGACAAGTTTTTGACATTTGTTTGTCGCTGAGACGAGACTGCGACTAGATTTTGAACATTTTAAATTACGAGAATTGGCCTTCTGACTGTAAACGTTCTTAAAATTACGAGAATTGCGCCTCAGATATATGCTGTATAGTAGGTATGAACTACCTACCTACCTGCGGCCAACGAGAAAATGCGTTCTTGACTACTGTCAGTTTCATACTTTCGTACAAACCAAAACGTGAATTTTGCGAATTTTATGTTTATTACTAGAATTGTCGCAATGACAGGTGTCAGGAATGTATTCCCTCGACGGCCAGACTTTAGTTGTATGTAAAAAAATCAAGATATGAATAACATCAAACATCATCTGCCTAGCCTTTTCCCAACTATGTTGGGGTCGGCTTCCAGTATTACCGGATGCAGCTGAATACCTGTATTTTACATGGAGCGACTGCCTATCTGAGCTCCACAACCCAGTTACTGGGTAATAAGTATGTAAAGATGGTCACCCATCCACAGATAGATCTATCAGCGTAGCTTAACCTGATCGTTCGACATGTGCGGCTGTTATTATTTAGCCACGGGCCCCTCGAATAACATCAAACCTTTCTTTGAATTAGCCTTTTCGACCCATTTGTAAACTCTCAAAATCTAAACATCAGTAGGTACCTACCTACGCAACATTTGTTAACTAAAATAGACAGCTAAGTAATTAACGTTATAAAATCAATTCTGTTAATTAGCAGTTTGATTCCGACATTCCGTTTAAAGAGAAAAAGGTTGTGGCAAAAGTGTGAAGGGATTCAGTGATTAACGCAGACTCGCTAATGTTGATCACATTTCAACGTTTTCAAATCTACCTGGATGTGTTGTTTTAATTTTTTATAAGAATTAGTTTTTAACGGACTTCAAAAAAGAGAAGGTTCTCAATCCAACTGATATTTTTTTAGATTTATTAGGTTATGCGAATCTCCGGCAATTGTGGATAGATTTCGAAAATTATTTTTAAATGGATGCCTCAGGTGTGGTCCCATTTCAATTTTATCGACTTTGCTTCGGTATTTTTTGTGTTAGCTTCAGTAATACGTATTTTACACTTAGTTTTATATTGATGGTGTCAGGTATATTTAATAACTTTCTGTCACTGTATTTTTTTACTAAATTGTTAATTTCGGAAGTCGGTGGCATAAAACGAAAATGTGGAACAATCAGTCAAAAATACCTCTAATTTCCCTTCATTTTTGACAAGTTTTTGACATTGATTGTCGCTGAGATGAGATTGCGACTAGATTTTGAACGTTTTTAATTACGGAAATTGGCCTTTAGTTCTTAAATAAGGAATAACCGTAATCAACCCATGGTATTCCACAGTCGGATCCGATCCATTTTCCTAAAACGGTATCTAAATTTTAATGAGCATACGCTGATCACCCTTTGTCTTAAGTGAATAATTGAACAGGTAATACTTGGGTAGCTCAGGGTATAATTGAATATCTAAATTGAGTTCAATTTCTTATCCTTTGGAATAAAATGTTAGATCGTTTCATGGAGATTCAAGGCAACTTACCTACAATGCATAAAATACCATGCAATAAAGTATTATTGAGAGTATTATTTAGAGCTATTTATGATAAGTATATCATAAATAGCTCTAGGGCTTTCATGTTGGTTTTGAGCTCTTTCTTAGAAGTTTTATAAAGAAGCTTCTGCTCGCGACTTCTTGTTCACGTTCTTCGTGTTACATCGTTTTAGATCAAAACATTTTTTTTAAACAAATATTTTCTTTCACTCCAAAATGTTTTTCTCAGATACGTTCAGAAATTGTCTTCAACTAGAAGTCGCCGAAACTTAGCGGACTCGTCAGCAATTTCTTCAAATTGGTCGCTGGCAGGAGTCCAGACGATTAACAACTTAGTGCAAGCTGTTTAATTTCATGCCTGGATGCCCTCGTTTTGTGTCGTAACTACCTTCGGCCCCCCTTCCCCTCCCGCTGGTATCGCTTGACAATGAACATGAAACAAGCTGGGGGATCGATTCAACGAAGTTCGTATCATATATGGAACAGTTACCTCTGCACCAGTCAGTGTGAATGTCTATTGTCAATAGTTTGGCTGAAGTTGTGTGAATATTTTAAGTGTTTGATTTGGATAGCGACTAAGTAGGTGTAATATGCACTAAACTCCAACTTTTAATTAGCTGCAGTAAAATGACACTTCTTATTAACTCATTTCGGACTGCGTTTATAGATATGCATGTCAAATAAGTTTCTTTTATTACACTATTCTGTACTATAAAAACAAGATTTGGTTGATGGCCTCGAAAAAATTAAAAGACGCCAATTTCAGTCATTTAAGTAACCCATAAGCTGTAATTTTACTGCAACTAATTAAAAGTCCGACTATAGTAAGCAGTTGTCTTGAATATGTTACAGTGAAAAGCTGATAGTAGTGTTTTGATTAAATAAATTATGTTTTTATTACAGTCTGCAATTAACGGCATTCCAAAATACGAGTAAACGTTTAAGTTAAAAAGAAGAAAGAAAGATGTTACATTTATTTAGCACAGACTAAAAGGCCCATAGTATAATATAAGTATATCAGAGGGGCAATTCTCGTAATTCAAAGAACGTTCACAGTCTGATCTCAGTCTCAATCTGTCGAAAATACCTCAAATTTGCCTACATTTTTAACAAGTGTTTTACATTGGTTGTCGCTGAAACGAGATTGCGACTAGATTTTGAATGTTTTTAGTTACGGGAATTTGCCTTCAGATAAAATCAAATAAATAAGAATCCAATAAAAATAGTGAAATGTCAGATGTAAGAAATTAGCAGGAAGGTGATGAAGGTCCTCACCGCTGCGCCAAAAAGGCCCAGCTATTGACCTCTTTACCGTGTTTAGTTGACGATTCAATATATCTGGATATAAAATACAAATTTACATTAAAATAAGTCGGGTTACAGGCACTGCACAAATTTTGTTTCGGCCCCGTAGAGGGTTAAAATGGCAACACCACCACGCTTATACAGGGCGTTGTAAAGAATGGAACACGATCAAATCCCTCTTTTGTCGCGCGAATCCAATCGCTTTGTGCCGATAATTAAAACCTATTGCTTTTACACAGCGCTCGATTGAGCCGTAAAACAGTACTCTGCAACGGTCAGCTGGTTTCAGGCATGTTCTAGTACAATTAAAATCAACAATATTCGCACCTATTCGGTTCGTCAATCACATTTGTTAAAAAAAAATCTTTGGAGTCGAAAATGTTACTTAATTTTCTTTTTCTAATAGCCTTATCAAGTATTCAAGTGTTTGACGGGTAAATTGGTATGTCATGTAATAATTGATCAATAAAAGTTAAAAATATTCAACGGTCTATCAATTTCCGTGTGCCGTTTCAATGATTATTGCGGTACCTAAATCCATACTAATATTATAAATTCGAAAGTAACTCTGTCTGTCTGTCTGTTTGTCTGTATGTTACCTTTTCACGGATAAACCACTGAACAGATTTCGATAAAATTTGGCAGAGATATAGATTGCGTCCTGGGGAAGGACACAGGATAGCTTTTATCCGCGATAGAAGCCGCGGGCGGAAGCTAGTAATATTATATTTTAAAATATAGTTTGTGGTTTCTTGAATGTTTCCATAAAGAAATTCAAGAAACTGAATTTAACACCCTTATTACAAAGTAGGTATAGAACAAAGTCGCCAAAATGTCTGTACGCGCATAACTTCCGAATGACTGCACCAAATTGGATAATTCTTTTGTTGTGTTCGGTACCTATTGCCAGGACAAGGCTAATTGTGTGAAAGAAAATATAGGAATTAAAAAAAATATTTATATAAAAATAAAGCTCAGTCAAGTATTCCGAAGGCGTTGAGGCGTCGCTTACGTAAAAAAGCTGGGCTACGCCGTAGCAACATATGTTACGTAGCGTAGCAAAATTAATTTCTATCTTTTGTTAAACGAATGTGTTCACAAACACGCAATAAAGTTTTATATTGCTTCATAACATTACAGCTATTTGCTATGAAGGGTTAGGCAGAGGTGTACCAACATAATAATCCTAGATTTCGCCAGTTATGTTTAAGGCCCATCCCATGATGGAGGGCAGGCCTATTGCCATCGACTGCATAGGCTGCTATTGAGAAAATGTAGTATTAAAAATTGTTTCCTTCGTTTTTTTTAACTTAGTTACAAATTTTATAGCATAGTGCTTGTGGCACATTTATTACGTTTATTCGGCATGCGGTGCTAACCTTTGACAAAATTGTTACACTAACCTTGGATTTTAATAAAACATTATTTTATTATTTTAACAGTGTAATTGTTGCAGTGAAGCAATGGTGGCCCGAGACTTACGAGTTTGTAGGTCGTAGGTTCAGATCCAGACAGGCGCTTTAAAACATTGAGGAAAACAGCGTGGAAACCGGCATGTCCTAGAACCAAAAATTCGAAGACATGTAACATCTACCAATACATACTGGGCCCGCGTGGTGGATTACGGCCCGCTCCTTCACGCCGATAGGTCTGTTTGCTAGCAGTAGGAACATTATAAGCTGATTATATGGGTCTTGCGGTGCTAACCTGTAAGAAATTGTTACACTAATCTAAGATTTTTGTAAAACATTATTTATAATTTTGACAGTGTATCTGTATACAATTGTTGGTTGGCCATAAATAAAAGTTAACCATTATAAAACACGTGAGGACAAGTAAATGCAGGGTGGTGTAAATATACATATATCGAGGTGCGAATATTGAATAATATTTTCCGTAAATACACGTAGATATCAACATTTCTCGCTCCGACAAACAAACGAATAAACACGTTATATGTCCCAACAATATAAATTTTTATCTGAACGCAAATTGGATTACTGAGATCCCGTTAAAACCCATATTAATACACCCAGTATGCATTGCAGAGTTTTTTATCGACCAAGGCTCCGCCGTATCGCTGTCCATTTTATTGCAGGGTTGGGTTTTGGGTTAATATACAATTTGTAACTGATTGAATGTACAGACGCCAGCACATCAAGTTACCCGAAAATGTCAAATTTTTCCAATCAACATTGAACCTTATGCTTTAGCGATAAAGTTGAAAATCTATAAAATAAATTTGACAGATTGTAGTAGCTTGATGTGCTGGCGTCTGTACATTGTCAACGGTTGTCATTGGTATGGGCATGTGATAAGGAGGAATGAGGAAAATGTCTTGCACACTCCTACACACTCACTCACACTCACTCACGCTGTACACTTAGCAATGCTTAGATGGTGCTAGCAGTTCACTTCATTCTGTATGTTTGTTTCTGTTTCATGTATTGTATATTTATTAAATTGTAAATCTGTAATTGGCTGTGAGACCAGCATAAATATTTTAAGATAATTTTTTTTAAACTATGGATTTTGTGAATAATAAATAAATGTGAGGAAAGTTTTGAGTAATACTGTGGATGGCTATAAAAGTAGGGGTACCAAAGAAACGTAGGATGGACTGTGCGAATGATGATATGGTTACGATACTACCGAGATGATAACTCTTATGGAAGTAAAATACATGTTGCGCTGACTCCGAATAAATTGTGATAAGGACAGGATGTTGACGATGATGATGTTATGAAAGTATTTTTTCAAAATCGTTTACTGAATCGATTTTTGTTATTATTAACTCTTTGCACGTCGAGTGTAGGTACACCATGTGTGTACAACAATAGAATTTTGGTATAAGATTGTTTTATCTCAAATGTAATTAAAACTACATAAATCCACTGTACACTCAACATAAAAACAAATGAACGAAGGCCTATTACGCTAGACCCTTATACGAGTGTGACTGTGCCAATGCGTAGATGTGACAACAATTTTCTCCCACAATCAGTTTAACTAATTTAATAAATAAACAATGTTTTGTACCTACATAAAAGTAAAAATTCTGTGTATTTATTATGTTTAAAACATTTCTAATAAGAGTGTTTGGTGGTGTGCGTTAATTTCGGGAAATGTTGTGTAAGCTGTAAAAAATTAACTCAACCAAAAATGCGTCCTGTATCGGTTGACTCCTGGTAGAGCAGAAACCATTTATTGGGTTTTCAGTGTTTCTGACGCGCTGCCAAAATTAAAAACTTATATATTATGTAATACGCCGCCTGTTAAAGTTAATAATTGTAAAATTAGGTAAATTAAGTATAAGTTATAAGCATTTACCAAAATAATGGGAAACCAGATCGTATCCAAAAATAATGTAAAACTATTAGGCCGCATACTAACTAATAAGATGGTTCGCGCGAATACGGTCGCCGTGTTCATATGGCGGAAACTTGCGGCAAATCGGTGATGAAATTCAGTCGACGAGACCATATGTTCGGGTTTTCCGAACAAATCAGTGCCATATGAATGCGATGATGCATATTCGCGCGAGCCTTCTTGTTTAGTCAGGAGGCGGGGTTAGTCTTTCCTAATGACATCTTTATCACGAACAATCTTAATAAGTTAATGAACTTAATAAGTTAATGGAATACTGACTTAACTCAAAACAGATGAATAATGGGAAAGCGCAAAAGAAGATCTCGCTATGAGGACTTATCCTACTTGTTGACGCATAAAATTAAAACTGATTTGATTTGATGAGAGGTGAGCTTGAGATCTGAGTAAAAAAAAAGCGAAAATAATTCTGACCTTTCTACTAATGGGTCAATGTTCCATTAAGCATGCGAAATGTATAGCTCTTAATCTGAACGCGAATTAAATAAAACTACACAATTCTATATTTATTTATTTAATACTTCAAGCACATATACCTTACGTCAACCTTTGGGTAATGCAGAGACAAACAGTGGTAGGTGCAATCATGAAAATTGAGGAATAACGAATAAACCTATTAAAACTATAAATATAATATATACCTACCTAATATTGTACATATAAATGTAAGCACAAATAAATATACATAAATATAGTAAAATAAATAAGACAAACAATCAGTTCTCTTGCGAATGTGCTCGCGAACTTAACTTTATAATTTTATATTTTCGTTTTTATTTGTATGTGCCTCTGTCCATGCCTGTTATTGTAATTGGTTTTCAACCGTTTTAAATTAAAGTTAATAAATAATCCAATATGGCAAACTAAATTTTGCCGTCGCGCTAGACGAGACAGGTAACTTTCAGTAGGTAGTTAACTCGGTATGCTAATCTGAGGTAACAAACAAAACTAAAGTTAAAGTAATAAACCCCTTTGAAATTAATTAAAATGACGATCCTGTTACACATTTACAAAGTCAACTTTTTCAAAGAGCCTGTTAGTTTAACAAAGTTCACAACAGTACAATTCGTTTATTTTTATTAAATTTTTTAACTTGTTCGTGTATATAATTATGTCAGCTTTTCGGAAGCATTTTTTTATACGTGTCAAATTGTGTATTTCTTCTAGGTTTGATTTTGTAAACAACCTGGCAAATAATAACGATATTATACCTACGTTAGCCCAAAAGTGGCAGTGAACTAATGCAAATGTAAATCTGTCTTTAGAAACGCGCTGAAAGAACAAGTGTCTAAGATTATGTGGCCCTTCTTCCAAGTACACTAACTTTTTCTTGTTACCTACCCACAGTACTGTGAGGAGCTAGATGAGCCTCCCAAAGTATTTAAACAACGATAGGATTTCTCTACCTAAATTTATATTGATAGAACGACGTTAAACTAGCTCTGACATATGTAAACAAAAAACCCAATAAAATATTTGACACCCCGTTCTAAGCTTGCTTGAATGTTCGAATGGAACCCGCGTTAAATTATAGCCGGCCAGCATTAAATAAGGTTAGGCTACATAGATAGTCTCTACAATAAAGTATGAAAGAAAAATTGTGCATCTACTACATAGACTTATAAAAAAAGATGGACTCCGCGCCACGCATATCGAAAGTGAAGCACCGTACCGATCTGTGTGCGTGATTGACGATTGACCCTGTCGTGTCATGTAATGGCGGCCGGTCGGCATACTATACAAGCGGTGCTGTGCTTCACTTTCGATATGCGTGGCGCGGACTCCATTTTTTTTTATAAGTCTATGATCTACTACTTACTAGTTTATTTACGATTACCCTACCGTTCTTCACAAGTTCGTGTTTCAAGTATTAAGATAAACTTATTTTTCTCTTGAGAAGTGAATTGTATTCTTTTTGAGAAATAAATGTCATATTTAAATCATTAGAAATCATGTTGCTAGAATAACCCCTAACGGAACCCCTTATTGTGATGCAATCCCATGAATTGAACTGAAACTGAGATAAAGTCAGGTTGCATTATTAAACTAAAAGGCCAGCAAACGAGAAACGAGAGAACAGAATTGTTCAATTAACAACTTGTGACTCAATCACGGCTGCAAGGTGGGTAAGTTAATATTGCTGACCAGCACGGAGCTTTTATTCTGGTACCCACATAAGGAATACGCTTAAAGCGACCACAATACATATTCAGCCAATATTGTAGAAATAGCCTGCGGAGCTCGTGGCCAAATAATTACAGGAGCACGGGTCGATCGAAGGTTAAGCTACGCTTGCCGCGGTCGTTTCGTGAATGGGTGGGCATCCACTACATATCTAGACCCCCTGCGTCTCGGGAAGCCGTTATGCCGTTAATCCCGGCTGTCATAATTTGATTTTTGACAGTCGTTATGGGTAGTCACAAGCCCAAAAGTTTGACAAACACTCTTACCAAGATTGTATCGTGTTATCCAGTACATTTACTACATACCATGGAGCCTAGCATGCCGCGCATGGAGCATTCACTTCATTTAAATACTGGTATTCACCTGCATTCCCCAACCTAGTTGGGAGAAGGTTACGCAGATTTATTTTGTTCTAAAAATAGCCAGAATCTAGCATTGTCCTGCATATCGGGCCCGTCCAAATTACCTGCCCAACAGTGTTGCCCGCATCCAGCAGATTCCCGCAATCTTTATAAGAACGAGGCCGATGGCCCACCTTGTGGATTGCTTATACTCGCTTGCACCGACCAACCTTTTCAAAATTAAATGCAATGTGCACTCATAACACATAAGATAACATCAGCCAGTGGGTCATAATCCACGATACGTGCCAATTGAGGGTTGGCGGATGTCTTGGAATTTTTGGTTCTAGGACATGCCGGTTTCCTCACGAAATTTCCTTCATCGTTTTGAGAGCAGATGGTGATGAAATTAAATACACAAAATAAAGTGCCTGGGTTCGAACTCACGACATGTCACTCGTAAATTGGGTCCAATACCACTGGGCCATCACTTTACCTGGGCATCGAACTCAGGATCTCATGCTCGGCAGTAGCGGGTTGGATTTTACTAGATTAACTAGCTTCTGCCCGCGACTTCATCCGCGTGAAATTTCACCCCCAATCACCCTCTTAGGGGTGGAATTTCGCAAAACCCTTTCTTAGCGGATACCTACTTTTCACAAAAAACACACCCTCCACATTTCATGTCTCTAGGACCAGCGGTTTAGGCTGTGCGTTGATATATCAGTCAGTCAGGACTTTGAATTTCATATTATTCATAGGATGTGCAATCATGACTCAATCAATCAATCGAATCAGCCTATCGCAGTCCACTGCTGGACATAGGCCGCTCCCATGCTGCGCCATAACACCTGTCCTCCGCCTTGCACATCCAGTCTGTCCCAGCCACCTTTTTGAGGTCGCTGGTCCATCTAGCTGGGGAGCGTCCCACAATACGCTTGCCGATACGTGATCCCCACTCCAGGATTCGTCCGCTCCACCGGCCATCGGTCCTTTGACAAACATGGCGAACCCTTCAGCTTGCTTAAGAAAGAAAGAAAGAAAATAATAAAATATAAAAAAAAATACGGTAAACATGACGCAGAAAAACAACACAAACACAAAAGAATAACAAGTTGGGGTAAAACCTGCGTCACATCCACGCCTTCGATGAGCATAATGCTAAGACCCTATGCGAGACAGAGCTCCAGCTACTCTTCAATAATCTTTAACCACTCGTGCGCCCCGCTCCTCCCGTGACGTCGTCTAGACCGTCCTGAACACTTAATCTATGGTAGGGTGTGCTGGGGACGCCCGTGAGGGTTCCTAATTATTAGAACGTTAAAAAATAACAAAAAAAAAACTGAGGAGTTCGCCGGGTCAGCTAGTAAATAATAAAATCTAATCCGCTTACAGTTTGTACCTTACACTTCTGTCCAAATTAAACAGTGTATCGCCTTCAGGCGTACGGTGTAGCAATACGTGACCGGTCCGGTTTCCCGCGACACCGGACGCGTGTTCCGTTGCTCAGTAGTTCTTCCATGTAGCTATGTTGGCACCGGTCCGGTAGGTATTCTTTTTTTTTTATGGAGGTGTGTCACGGAGCGTGACAGTGAAAAATGAGTTAACATTTTTCTGTTTGGTTGTGTTTAAGGTACGGTTCTATGATTTGGGTTAGCAGGATTTTTGAAGTGAAAACGACGTTGAGGGGATAATCTTAAGGGTTCGCCTCACCAACATGCCGTTGTTAACAGTATAGAGGTATGAGGAAACGGGTGTAAAGTTCACTCATCCTCTATAGAAAATGGAGGATCCACCGACCAGACGGGTGTTGTGTCTGGCGGGCAACTGCCCGATGATTAATTTCGGGCCGTTGTATTTAAGCTAGTTGCGCGGTAAACTCTGCTTGCGAGATGCAGGATTTTGCGTGACATCAGTATGACGCTTTGTTATACCGTTACAACAGTATATCGGTAGATATGAGAATGACGTGTAGCGCATGGCTAGCAGTGAACGCGTGTTTTAAGTTTTCACTGCTGTCGACAGTCCCTATGACTGCCTATGTTATTTGATTTGAGATCTATTAGTACCTAAGGCTATAATAGATTGTGTTTGTTGTAAATTATGAGTTGTCTTTTGTTTTGCTGGAACATAACATAATTATCATAATATTTTAATTTGCATATTTACGTTTTTTTCACGTATTGTTGGATAGGAGTTCCACCAGGGCCCAGGGAAATCTCTATATATATAATATTTCTATACGTGTGAATGTCACTGAACTCCTCCTAAACGGCTGGACCGATAATGATGAAATTTTTTGTGTGTGTTTAACTAGGTCGTTGGAAAGTTTAGATTTACAATTGTATCCGGTAGGTGGCGTTGCTTCGGGCAAGACAGCGTCTGTTAGGTACGCTAGTACATAATATTAGGTACTCACATAATTATGACGAGACACATATAGCTAGTTTAACAATACACATCTGGCTATATCTCCGAGGAATATCCTAGGTATGATGTTATGTTCCACCAAAAGTAATTACTCATTCATTGATGGAAAGAGAAGAGGCAGACAGCAGAACGTTGGCACGACGAGATTAATGATTTTGTATAATTAATCTGAATTAATGACATTGTGTAAGATATTAAATTGGAATTTATGACGTTGTATAATTTTTATGATAATTTGGCATGTCTGAATTGTTGCAACACAGTGGACTGCGCATTCACTTGACATCTAGAAATGCATTATTATGTACTGTGTTGAGCAATAAACATTTGAATTTAAGATAGTGGAATTGATTGAAAAATCATGTTAAAGCAAAAAAACCAGACAAAACTGGACATTACTAAGAGAGGCATAACTACCCGTCGCTCCTCGACAGGTCAAAATAAAAAAAACATACTAATTTCCACGTGGTTAAATATTATTGAATAATTATGTAATTTTCAGTGAAAACTGTACATCTCTATTATAATGTTAATTCATTAAATTGAATATTTATTCACAGAGATAAATAACCAATTAAATATAATCAGTCAAATGGAAATTATACCTATTAAGGTTATTTGAATCGTGATTGTTAGTCTAAAAGATGAAATATTGAATGAAAGGTACCTACTCAATAGACGATTTGAAAAGGAGTGTTACGTAAAAGCAGGGATTTAACGAATGGCGTCAAATACTTTTTTGGCAAGAGACAGCAGTAGTTTGCGAAATCGACATCCAATTATCGACAGTGGCCCAGTCGCAGAATGGTCAGACAATCCAACGACAAAAACCAGACTTAAAATCGATAGCGGACCGAATTTGATTGAATCGGCATCAATGTAAGATAAGATAAGTTAGACTCAGAAGTTTGCAATACGGATTCAGATCCACGCTCGCATAAACAAAGATCAATGAGAAATACTCAGACAAATAGATTTTATCTATGACATGAATCAGCCGGATAATGCTCTGGTTTTGTTTGTTACACGTAAAAATATCTGGTGAAAGGTTTTGTATGCTCGCTTTTCCGTTGAGTCGCTTGTATTTATTCGTTCCAATTTTTATCCCGAACGGATCGGCTATTAGTCATTATGTACCAATACTCTTTGTTTTGTTTGATGATTGGAAACACAAAAATACGGTTGGACAAGTACAAATACATTGTCGTGCGAGTTTGGACAATTAAATGCACGATCTGCGCTAGGACTGGGTAATGAAAGGATATGGGAACGTATTTAGTGATCGTTTTCCGGTCAACTTATGGTTTTAAGTGAACTGGGTTAGTCCCATTTGTAACAGGATTTGTAACTATTTTGTATAGTGGCATGTTTTTACCTCACTATTATTTCTGGCTTTCGTACCTAATATAAAGGTTTGATTCAGGTGGTTTTGAAACCCGAAAACCCGTCGTCTCATTCAATCTAAGAGTATTCCCAAATGAATGGATTGCAGACTTTAGATGGGTAAATCACAAATTCAGTCGCATCTGTTTAGACGAGAAGGCTTTGGAAAAAGGCTAGAGGGTAGTAAAGTAATTACATAAAAGTGGAGCAATGTATGCAGTGCTATCACTCCTCAGCTAATTGAACCAACTGTTTCACAGCCCGCAAATCACATTATCAATCTTTTTAGACTCCGCCCAATATCAGCATGCAGCGTTAACTCCAACCGGGCAGCATTAACTTAGCATGCACGCCTCGAAACATATCTAATCCTGAGCTCACAAAATTGTATTTAACCTGCACTTGACAGGGAAAAAAAAACCATTTCATATCCATCTCTAAATCTGAAACATTTTAGAGTAACAACCGTGTTGTAAAGTGGAAAGAGAATTTAATTTAGCGCGAGCGGGAGCCAAACACGTCAATACAACAGCTAGAACTAGCACAAGACTGGCCT
Source organism: Gortyna flavago (assembly GCA_963669345.1). Classification (NCBI taxonomy): domain Eukaryota; kingdom Metazoa; phylum Arthropoda; class Insecta; order Lepidoptera; family Noctuidae; genus Gortyna; species Gortyna flavago. The sequence goes on from OY770140.1 coordinate 12,176,211, forward strand.
CAAATGCAAACGTCGCTCCGGAATTAAATTTAATGATTTACAGCCGTTGGGAGTGTGCCCCGCTCGAAACTCGATTACAGGGGTTGTCAAAGCAAACAGAGACCAGACCTTCTAAATTAATTGCGTGATTCGATGGATGTGACGCGGGTAAAACTTGCGCTGATTGAGTGGTCATTGGCGCGTTTGTGTGGCGCTACTGTGTGGACTTTGAATTGCGCTTTTGGTGAGCTCGGAATGCTTGATTGCTAAATAATTGTTTGTATAGACCCTATTACCTATTTGATAGGGATGAACTTAATGCTTTAGACAAACGCGTGTAGCCTTGTGATTGATTTCGGTGGGCATGTCATTGGTTTTGGTGCACCTTTGACATTACCCCTAAATATTGAATAGGTACTTTACCAACACGCCATGCAAGAGATGCATCAGAAAGTATGCGTACTTAACTTGTTCACAAAATGTGAACCTAGGGTGTGTTTTTACGTGGAAAACTCTTAGTGCTTGGCCAGATTGGTAGCGCGGGACGGGGAGCGGTGCGGATGCGGGAACGTGCGCGATCTGCCTATCCACAGTTGAGCGCGAATAAATACTTTAGTTTATGGATGTGCTCTGCGTGTTGTCATGTCCAGTGTTTGTCAAAATATAATATAGATGAAGAAGACTTATTGTTACTAGAAAAAAGCTCGAACTAGTTTGAGAACCCTGGTCCCCGCGCGGGCCGCCTCACTGCGGCCACTTGTATGAACGAGCTAGTGAGATGGCGTGAGTTGCCCGCGCGCTCCCCGCGTTCCTACTATGGACACTCAATGAAGTTCTTATGTTTGAGTACGCCGCGCCGCGTCCGCCCCACGCCCGAGCTGTCAGTCTGGCCAAGCACTTAAGAGTTAAATGACACATTAACTTTTTATGTTAGATTAAGTTCCATTGAATTCGACTGCAGCTGATTATGGCGCGGAAATACCTAAGAGTAAAAGTTAGCGTACCATTGAATTTCGTCTACCTTAGTTGTTCAACAAACTCGGGGTTTAAACGCAAAGGTTTAAAAAGGTACTCATACAAGAATAAAAGTTATAATAAGACAGTAATAAAAGACTGTTTTACCGTATATTAACTAAGCAAGCCATCCAAAGTTCTCGGTAAATCGGTCCTGTCGAAGGACTCCATTTATAAATTTATTTTAACGGATCCGCCGGGACAGGCCGCGGACTAACAATCAATAATGAAATTGTAATAAATATGAAACAACTTTTTTTCTAACTCAATCTTCGTCGCTACTTATTTACCGTGTACTTTTTGTTTTTTTATTAAAGGCAATTTTTTTCAAATCAAAATATCTAACGAATAATTATAAATTTTTGTCAGAATTTCGGTACAAAACAGTCAGGCGTAAATTATTTATATATTCCACGAATAAAAAAAGATATCTCGCGTTAAAAAAAATCAGCAACAAGTAATATTTTTATTAAAAAAATAAAGTATTAAATCCACGAAAAAGTTATTTAGTTTTTTGGAATGAATTCTAGAATAAATTCGAATTCAATACATATTCATCACGCCAAAAAAGTGGTAAAATAAAACCTTAAAAAAAAATTAGGGTAATTATTCCTCCTCTACGCGTAAAAATGGCAGTTTTCGTGAAATTAAACCCGGATCGCTTCGCACGAATGGCTGACGTATTTCCACGGAATAGGCGTGACAATAGTAGCCTATGTATCCCTAGTACTAGAACAACTCTGATGCGCAAGGGTGTCTGCTGCATGGCACCGGTGATATACAATAAAATACCAAGTTGTTGGAATGACTTTAATTTGACATTATTTAAAAAAAGACTTAGGAACTTTTTAATAGACAAAGTTTATTATAGGGTTGAAGATTTTTTATTGGGGAAAGAAATTGTTTGACGATTTTAAATATTGTATTTTATTACCTACTACAAATTGTGACATTTATTATAAATATTATTGACTTATTAGAATTATTTTATGTATTAAATGAATTTGAATAGCGGAACATTGAACTAGAATAAATAATAAATTAATTATATCTCGATACTTTTGCATGCCTTGCAATTGGCAAAATATGGCTGTTCTGTATTAATATTATGTACCACCATGACTACCCGTATTTGCAAAATAAAATATCTTTATCTTTAAAGTAGGGCTGTTTTTTCTTTCGTCTACCCCATGGTGTGGAGTATCGTGGGATAGTTCTTTCAAAAATATTGCAGGTTTGTGAAAATCATTTTTCGATTCAGGGACCCGTTTGTGAAATATCATGCTTTAAAGTGCTAATTTTTGCTAGAGTCAAGTGTCTCTCTCTCTGCCAGCTAAATGGTTACTTTTGGATATGTGAAAAAATTCACGGCAGTAGTTTAAATAACGAAATTAAAAGGAAAGCTATCACAGCTAAGTAGGCTTTACAAGTTTCGAGTAATAGTCGACCAACTTAAATTTGCAGTTGCAATGTATGGGAGAACATGATTTTCAACTACAATATTAAGTTTGTTCTCGGAATAAATTCATTCCAACTACGGAACCCTTCATTGTGCGTGGTCCGATACGCACTTGGCCGGGGTTTTTTTTTTAAGAGATTATTACAATCTTGCTCAATGCAAGGGACGCAGCTGAAGCTGTGCAAAAATTCTATAGATTTTTTCTTCTCCAATCATCTCAGTATTTATCATTAAACAGTTTATTGATATAACACATACAATAATATTTTATTTTCTACAACATCAAAGCTTCTGTGTCTTTTGCATTCCATTTCTCATTTATAAAGTAAAACTCAAGAAAAGAAACAACCTTTATTCGATGATCTGTAGAAGTTTCTTACCGTTTGTTTCAGTATTTTCTTCGAGTTTGTTCACCCCAAGACGGAACGATACATTAGTGAAATTAATAATTCACTGTTTCTCTCGTGAGTACGATGATGTATTATGATTCATTAATTTGTTTTTCTTTTGGTTTGTGATCATCGGCCTAGACTTTTCCCAACTATGTTGGGGTCGGCTTCCAGTCTAACCGAATGCAGCTGAGTACCAGTATTTGACAGGGTGCGACTGTCTATCTGACCTCTTGAAACTAGTTACTGGATACGATCCCCTTAGTAAGACTGGTTGTCAGACTTTCGGGTAGGTATCGGACACACGTAACGACTGTCAAAGATCCACAAATGACAGCCGGGACCAACGGCTTATCGTGATTTCCGAGGTACTGAGGGGTGTTGGTATGTAAAGACCAGACCACCCATCCATGGTCCAACCGCGGCAAGCGTTCGACCCGTGCGGCTGTTATTATTCAGCCACAAGCCCATCTTACATTTTTGTATCTGTATCTGCAATATCTGCAATTTGACACAGATAATAGATTCATTAAATATCTTGACGTTCTAGAACATTAACTCGCAATACTTCTTATATTCCGGTTATAATGAAACCTGTAATAATCGAATTATCTAGGATAACTAGCTTTAACTTTTTAAGCAATTCAATTCAATACTACATTATTTATTATTAATTTATTTATCCATTTATTTCAGGCATCAAGGCCCATATAAACACATACAATACAATATTCATATAACTTAAAAATGCTATAAATACAGACAACATTATGTTTACACTAAAACACTAACACACACGAAGTACCTATCTGCGTCGTGTTTCGCTGACTGGTGTCATATCGCCGGCCACGAACCCGGCGGTACACTACACCCTTCGGCCAGAGAACTCTTCCTTGAGGAACCTTCCTTGAATTAAACACGTCCCTAAGTCTTAACCTCATAGGTAGTCTAGTTTAACTTCAATGGGTCCGTTTTGGTACTTTCGCTGTTTGCCAGTTCGTCAGTCACAGAACTGTTTTGTATATACCGACAGACGACGACGCCTAAGTCAACGATAAAAGCCTCGTGAAAAATCTATATGCCTACTAATAATAAACTTGTTTGTTTGAATGCGCCAGTCTCTGAAACTACCGGTTGGATTTAAAAAAATATATTATTCCATTTGATAGCCCAATTCTTGAGCAAAGCTATAAGCTACTTAACATTACGGAAGCACCTTTAGAAGCCAAGAAAAACAAACAAAAAGTAAGACGCTGAGGGAAAACAAAGTAATAGCGCGGGCAGGCGATGTGATGCAAAGGGGTGGGTCGGGGAAACAAGAAATTTCACGCGGACGAAGTCGCGGGCAATAGCTAGTATGTAATAAAGCTGATTCTATTCATTGCTTTCAGCAGCGTTCATCCATTTTAATGTCGAGTTTGTCCTAAATCGATAATAACCTTTTTATAATCTTCCGTATTACGAATTCAAGTCTAGTTCGCGAAACTTTTCGGAACCTTTTTGCTGAGCAGCACGTCTTCAACCTAACGGATTGGTAGATCTTCGCACTTATTTTGGACTTACAGTAGTTATGATTTGATTTAGTTTTACTTTCTGAGATTTACTACGTTCTACACCTTTTTGAGCAGTGTTGTGGCCCAGTGGTATCGACCGACTTACGAGTTGTGTGTTGTTGTGGTCGTGAGTTCGATCCAGGTAGGCACTTCATTTTATGGTATTTAATTTCATCACCACTGCTCTCAAAAACGGTGAAGAAAAACACAGTGAGGAAACAGGCATGCCCTAGTACCAAAAAAAGCAAAGACATTATGTGACATTCACCAACCTGTACTGGACCCACTTGGTGAATTATGGCCCACTCCCTCTCACAGAGACAAGGCCTGTGTCCCAGCAGTGGGCACATTATAGGCCGATTATGACATCTTTTGGGAGTATCTTTTTTTTTGGAGTTTGAAACTGGTCATATTGTTGGATAGCTGAACCTGTATTTTTATACCAGTTGACTTTGATGATCCTTGCCTTTTGAGTTAAGAGTGCAGGACAGCACGTTGTCTCCGACTGCCTGCAAACATGATGACGACCCGCTGGAATGGGCCAGAATGCCAATAAATAATCAGCCTATGATGTTACAACTGCTGGAACTCAGGCTTTCGCTCTCTAAGAGGGAGAGGGCCGTAAACCACCAGGCGGGCCCTGCGCGGATTGTATCTTTAAACTAATAATAATAACGCTAAAGAGTTTGTTTTTTGCGTTTGATAGCCGAATTCTTGAGGAAGGTTACATGCTATTTAACATCACGCTACGAGTCTTAGGAGCAGAGTAAAAAGAAAAACGTTTGAAAACTAAGTAAAAGCGCGGGCGTGCGGGCGATAGGATGCGATGCGGTGGTTTGGCGGCCGAAATTTGACGCCGACGAAATCGCGGGCAGAAGTTAGTGTGTAATAAACTAGACAAAATCATACGCCCCTCATGTTTCGTTAATGACACTTACTTGAGAAGATGTGAGATGCCCATATACGTGTTAACTTGCCTAGCAACTCACGCCAGCATCTCTACGTAGATAGTAACATAACGAAGTACCCACATTATAGCTATCGATCTAAATTATATTTGTCGTGTTCAGAACCATTTCGATCTGATGAATTATTGAGTTGCGTTGACATGAATCGACACCGTGTAATCCGCATTGCGGGTACCTACATCTAAAGGTCGAGCGAATGTGTGATATTAGCTACCAAATTACAATTATTTCAGCTTCACCGACCGAAATTGTAACGGTTTTAGGCTTTGACATTTTAGATCGGGATAGGACTAAAATATTGTTTTGCATATAATTATCTGGAAAATTACACCAGCGTTATTTTGTATTGTGTACTGCAACAACATCCAGGTTCTTGTTTTGTAATTGAAACGTGACTAAACAGATTTACCAAACGTTGTGTATTTCGAGCGTGCGGTCTCGCGGTCGCCGGGAAAGCTCGACTAATAACGTTATGACGAAATATGAAAACAACAACGTATTACAATGTAAAACTAAGTCACAAAAGGTTTGTCTTTGTGTCCATCCCATATTATTTAACGTAGAGCAGCGTTATTTTATATTATATCTTTTACTAAAATATGAAATATTTCGTGAAAGTTGCGACGTAATAATTGGATGTAAAAAGACAGAGCGAATTAATTTAACACCAAGAGTAATTGTGTATCCCGACGACTAAGAACGAAATAAAGTTCAGTGATAAATATGCAAATAAAACAGAGGCAAAGCTGGATAATCCACAGGATGAATATAAATCGTGTCATCGTTAATTGAAGTCAGACATTCTGCTCGGAGGGCCATCGTGAATAACAATGTTTTTGTTGTTGATGCTCCTTCGCAAATGCGTTTTGAATAAGACGTTTTTAGTATCCATTGCGTGCAAGGCTCTTTCTTAATAGAAATAAAGGAAGACAAATAGATTTAAGGCTCTCCCTCACAGGCGCGTTATTACCTATAGGTCTATAATATCGGATGCAATGGTTATTGCAACATTCCGTCCCGATTCCCTGCCACACAGCTGCGTTTTTATCGTACGATATTTCTAACATGTAACCTACACTACACGTTACTACGTTATTAAAGCAGGTGTGTGTAAGATCGTATGCGTCCTAATACAAAATGTTCTAAGAACTCATATCGGAATATCGCAGGACGGAGGAACGCAAGCGTCCTACTTCTATTACGTGGTTAGTGTGTAACTTCGTGGCCGCCCTAATATAAAACGTACTGAAAACAGATATTGCAATAATGCATACGATATTATAGACCGATAATAACGCGTCTGTGGGCGAGAGCAAAAACCGAGAGAGAAAAAACTGCATCATTATTTCCAGAAAAGTCATGATAACGTAAATCCGAAGAAAGGAACAATACCGTATTATTTTCCATTAAGTAATAGAACCTCACAGATAAACTTCAATGATCTAACAGTAACTAATAATATTAAAATAGAACCAAGGAAAGGCACAATACCTTATTATTTTAAATCCGTTAAAATAACCTCACAGATGGACTCGAATGATTTTGCAGGGACAAAAAAACATATTTTTCGTAACTAAAAATGTATTTTCCGTGTTTCACCAAAACATAGCTGGTGCTTTAAATAAAATGCAACATTTAGAGGTAGCCCTAAGTGAGCTGCATGATTTAAAGGAAAATGTAGTAGTGTTATGTCTAAGTGAACATTTCATAAAAAGAAGTGAAGAAAAATATTTGAACATAAATAATTTTTACATCGGTGCAATATATTCCAGACTAGAACGACGAGGAGGTACGTGTATCTTGTGTAAGAAAGGTTTCGAATGTATTGAGCTAGATGCAGTAAAAGAATTTGCTATTGATAAACATTTCGAAATATGTGGTGTTGAAATTAAACAGCTAAAGTTAATTATAATCTGTATATACAGGATACCGAACTCTGACATTAACATTTTCTTTGATCATTTTACGAAAGTTATAACAAAACTTAAACACAAAAAATGCAATATAGTAGTTTGTGGCGACTTTAATATAGATTTGCTATTATCTGATAAAAATAGTACTGCGTTCAAAGAATTGATGCTTAATTATGGACTGAATTATCACATACATGAACCTACTAGGCTTAATAAATGCATAGACAACATTATCAGCAATATTCATAATGTTACTGGTAAGACATATAATTTGTGCCTGTCTGATCATAACACAGCTCAATTAGTCAAAATTGAACAGGAAACTTCAAACCGAATGGGAGCGGATTACTGTTTCATGACTATAAATGATTTAAATAAAGAGAACGTCTCAAAGTTCGTGGATTACATCAGCTGCATAAGCTTTAGTGAAATCTATGATACAACAGATACTAATGAAGCCTTTGAGAAGTTTCATGATTTGTTGACATTATTTTATAATCTATGTTTCCCCTGTATTAGAGTTAAAATTAAACATAATAGTTGTAAACCTAAATGGATAACAAAAGGCATAAAGAAATGTTGTAATACTAAGCGGTCATTAAGGTACAAGTATTACTTAAATAAAAATAATGAAAATAAAAGTAAGTACAAAGCGTATTCTAAACTATTACGGAAATGCATGAATAACTTACAGTCCTTGTGTAATGAAAGACACATTACCCTTTCTCATAGTAAAATTAAAGCCACTTGGGATGTTGTGAAGCGCAACATCGGTAACGAACCTTTTAAGGAATATATCACTAAAATTATTGATGGTAGTATAACGTTGACATCTGGATCTGACATTGCTAATAAATTGAATAATCACTTTGTCGACATTTCTAATAATAAGGATAATTGCTCTACTCTTAAAAATGATAAAACTGACATACATAAAATAGAATCAAATGATAAAAGCATATTTATAGAACCCACTAACGCCTCTGAAATATATCGCATCATAATGTCTTTAAAAAACACGAAATCGGCTGGGTATGATAATATCACAACCGAGCTCGTAAAAAAAATATCTCAACATATAGCATCGCCATTGGCTCACATTGTCAATTTATCCTTAGAACAGGGCCGCTTTCCTGACAGGCTGAAACTGTCTTTGATAAAGCCGCTATACAAAAAAGGGTCAAAATCAGACGTTGACAATTACCGACCTATCGCTCTTTCTCCGATTATATCAAAAATTTTTGAAAAGATAATGTACAGGCGAGTGATGAAATTTCTTATTAAACACAATATTCTTGTTGACCAGCAATACGGGTTTAGACAAAATAAATCGACGACATTGGCAATATTTACGCTAGTGAAAGCAATGATGACGAATATTATTGATAAAATACCTACTTGTGCATTACTTTTAGACTTAAGTAAGGCGTTTGATCGTGTTGATCATACGCGGCTTCTAGAAAAACTTGAAAGATACGGTATCAGAGGTCCAGCAAAAGAATGGTTTCAATCTTATTTAAGTGACAGAAAACAGGTAACGAGGATAACAAAATTTAACAAATTAAGTAACACTTTAGAAGATTTTAATTCTGAGGCACGGACTAATTACTGTGGTGTACCACAAGGTAGTATCGTGGGGCCATTACTGTTCCTTCTTTACATAAATGATTTGCCTCAGTCAATAAAACACCAGTGTGTATTGTTCGCCGATGACACCACTATTGTTATTAAAAAAATATTAAAAAAATTTACAAAAATTTGACATTGAAATTAGGGAAGCATTGAATGACATTGTAAAATGGTTAGATAATAATAAATTAAAAATTAATATTTCCAAGACGAATATGCTTTATTGTAAAACATTTAAAAGTAAACCTGTACGCCTTAATTTTGCACTTAACAATAATAATATAAAACAGGTACGTAGTGCAAAGTTCCTGGGTGTAACACTTGATGAGCATTTTACTTGGAAGAATCACATCGAAATAATTTCAAAAAAATCAATCAATTCTTATTTGCCTTGAAAAAAATTAAAAATATTACGTCTTTACGTACCGCCATAATGGTGTATCACGCATACGTCTGTTCAGTAATACGATATGGTATAGTTGTGTGGGGAAATTCATCCGAAATAGCGAAGATCTTCATCGCCCAAAAAAAGTGTATTCGTGCAATATTCAAAATGCAGTGGTCTGACTCATGCAGGCCTATATTCAAGTCGCACAATCTATTGACTGTCCCATGCATTTATATTTACGAAATTGCCAGGTTTGTGAGGTCCAATCTTGAATTATTTGAACGGAAAGATAACACAAATAAAAGGAAAATTACACATTTAGATTTTGAAATGCCCGTTCCAAAGCTAGAACTTTTTCGGCGGAGCTGCGTTTACATGGCTCCCCTAATTTACAATGCTTTGCCGAGGTCAATTACTCAACTAACCTTCAATAAGTTTGGTGTTGCGTTGCGGAAGTGGTTGTTACAAGAATGTTTTTATTCGATAGATGAGTTCTTTCAAAAGTGTCCCTGTAAATTTTATACAATAAAGCACAGATATATTTAACTGTCAGCAGATACATAAATTCACAAAATGTTAAAACTTGTACCATTGCATGCTAAATATTGGCCAAATGTGTGTTACTAAATATTTTATTATAAGAACTTCATGTACCTACCATATTTGATGCAATAAATGAATTGAATTGAATTGAGCTTTTATTTGTAAAAGGAACAAGTATATACAAAACTAGCTGCGCCCCGCGGTTTCACCCGCGTAAGTTTCGGTTTAGGGGGATGAAAAATAGATGTTGGCCGATTCTCATAGATACCGGATAAGCACAAAAAATTTCATCAAAATCGGTCAAGCCGTTTCGGAGGAGTATGGCAACGAAAACTGTGACACGAGAATTTTATATATTAGATATTCGATGTCTAGGATTTTCCTGCAGACCTTTCCAGTTAATATCCTAGATGACTCAATAAAGACCCTTCTCATTCATTAGCCAATAAATCGACAGCAGAATTATTAATAACCAATTCTGTACCCAAATAATGTACCTCTATCCTGTCTCACTTTGTTAAACATGTGTACTCCTTTGTACCTGTTCTGTGAGAGCTGTCATGTCCATGTTTCGTAGAATTGTAACATGCTCAAACATAGTGATTTCCAGGAATCGGGTTCATTTGTTTTGCCTCACTCCGTTGGCCTAGCGACAAATACATTTGTTCTTGATGGAAGACCTATTATACTACGAAATTCGGTGGTGAAATTTCGGAAGGGAAGAGTGAACTAGTTATACCAGCCTATTTTGTAAAAAAAAACCGTTAAAACTTAGGTAAAGAGAGCTGTAATTTGAGTTGTCGTTCCACCTGATGCTATGGATTGACACTATTGTCAGCTCACTTAAATTTCACTTCACTAATATTTTTTATACCGTGACATTTTTACAAATTACACTACAGCTTGTATTGTTGCACTGCTGAGTTAGGTAGTGGGTAGGAATCGTTTCTTCGATTTCTTTTCAATGTTTTATAAAATCGCCGTCTATTAGTGTCCAAGATTAACTTAGGAATCTCAAGTTATAATGAGAGAACGGATTAAACTGGATTCTTTTATAGCATGATCAGCCTATGATGTTCCCACTGCTGGGACCCAGGGCTCCTCTCTGTGAGAGGGAGTAGCCACAATCCACCACAACTAACTATTGTATAACTCACAAAAATGTAATTCAGATTTGACTCTTCACGTGACCAGAGGGCTGGCCCTATTTTTAGCCCAAAGAATAAGCATTTCCATCCTACGTGGTAATGCTGCCAGTCTTTTGGGCACTTACCTATCCCATTGACAGCGATGCGGACGAATATTTTGATGCACAATGAGCTCCTGCCTTTTTCTTCCTTACTTTTATTATATATTTGTAAGCATATATATATTAGTGTAGTTATAATTTTAATGTTAGCTTGTGCATTGTAATTGTTGTGTCTATGTACACAATTCTGATTTGTATACTAAATAAACAAGCTGAAAATAATCAAAACGCTTACGTAAAACTGTGCCTACCTTTTATTATTTGAACGCGATGATTATATAGAATTCTGATCCGACACGAAAGCAAAAACAATATATAGTCCATTCACGCTCACCAACATTAATACTATCAAAGCATAAACCCATTTCCCAAATATAATAAATACCATTTTGATAACCTTTCACTTGGGAACCTAGTATTTTTATCTGATCAGTTGCTCCGAGTGTAATCGCAAAATAATATGATACATATTCTATTATAGAAAAGGAAAAATAATACAGCCAAACATCTGCGAAGGATTCTCATAAATAAATGAGACTGTTTGGCGCAGAACTTTTTACTTTAGGAAACGAATAAAATCATTATCGATGAAACTGGCGAGTATGATAGGTATAAGTGATTTGTGTTGATTGGGGTGAATAAGATGAAATAAGAGAAAGTCTGAAAGTGGCAATGAAAAGTTGTGTCAAAATCGTTTGTCATGGAATGGGCAAATAATGCGGAGAATGAGGATATCGTCGTGAGGAAAGTTTAGAATATGAACATGGATGGCTTTATGGGTAGAAGACCAAAGAAACGATCGATGGACTGTGTCACAGATGATATGGCTAGAAAGGGGTGACTACAGAGATGACGAGTTATAAAGAATTATGGAAGAAGACGACATGCTGCACCGACTGCAAATAAATTGAGATATGGGTACGATGATAATGATTTGATGGAAACCGGTCAAGAGCAAGTCGGACTCGCGCACCGAGGGTTCCGTACCACCATGTTTTTAATATTTCATCGGCGAGGCCTATATTCGTCAGAGAATTTTAACACTGCGCACTGCGGTAAAGAATATTGCACTTTTATGTCACCGCCATCTCTTGACCGATAGTGGAACTTTTATTGATGATTTCTAGAAAAGTGTGCTATTTATAGACATCGTTTTCTTTTTCCTGTAATCTTTACATAAACTTCTATCACATAGAATTTTTTCAGATTTTTCTCTGTGCAAACTTCGGAGATAAGGGGGGGGGGGGGGGGATTTTTTAAACATTTTTATCAAAAGTCGAAAACTTTGCGGCCTAAAAAAAAGAAAAATGGTTGAGAATGTGCAAACTGCGCTCTTTCATATGATACCCCACATGCCCTAGTAGCTCCACTTCGAATTGTTCAGACCCCCCTTCAGTCCCCGTTGCAAAAAAATATACATATATTTTTATTTCTTTCTTATTTGCAAAGTAGTTGGGCAAACGTCATCTAAAACTATTCCAAATTTCAAGTTGATAGCATTAGTAATTCTTGAGATATCCAGCTGTGACAGACAGACAGACAGACAGACAGACTGAGTCTCACCATAGGGGTTCCATTTTACCATTTTTGTACAGACAGAACCCTAAAAATTGCGTGAACTTTGATAATCAACATTTCTTTTGACAACTCGATTTCAAAATCAAAATCAAATTAGTCTGAGGATCACCACTTTTTTAACGTCACAATTACTTAAGATAATTCCCCAAAGCACTCGCCCTTCACCATTTTAGTGCTTTAGCTAGAAATAAAAAGTGGCGCAACAAACTCCCCATAATGAGCTTTTAAGAACGTAATGATGCTCTTTCCTTCTCTGTTTAAGAAGAGGCTACCCAAAAAGGGCAATATTTACAGGCTGATGTTATTAACTTTCTTGTTTATTATTCGCGAGAGAGACATCGTGTGTATTATTGCTTACGGATTCACTCACGTGTTTGTAATAAGTTTAACACGCGACTTTGCGCCGTAATGAGCTCAGGACGTCATTCGAGTAGAAAATTAGAGAGATACACAAATATTAAGTAGGGAAACACCTTATTAGATTACATTGGAATTTATTATTTTGATAATATCATCAAATCTAACTATGTATCTACTTTGATTTTCGGTAGTCACTGATTAAAGAATTTGTAGCGGTATCTACAACGCCACATGCGAACAACGCGTCATATTGACGTCACGCAAAATCCTGCATCTCGCAAGCAGAGTTTACCGCGCAACTAGCATAAATACAACGGCTCGACATGAATCATCGGGCAGTTGCCCGCCAGACAACACCCGTCTGGTCGGAGGATCCTCCCTTTTCTATAGAGGATGAGTGAACTTTACACCCAGTTCCTCATATCTTTCTCTCTCTCTATTGCGATACAAGTCGTGTGCCCGATGGCATATCCCCGTGGCAAAAACTTAAACTAATATAAAATTGGGGATGAATTTTCAAACATCTCTCCTTAGTGTTTTGGAACTTTTGTGAAAAATATCATGCTTGTATGCGCAGCGGTTTAGGCTGTGCGCGTTGTTTGTCAGAGAATGTAAGTTAACCTGTTTGACCATCATCATCTGCCTAGACTTTTCCCAACTATGTTAGGGGCGGGTTCCAGTCTAACCGGATGCAGCTGAATACCAGTATTTTACATGGAGCGACTGCCTATCTGACCTCTACAACCCAGTTACTGGGTAATACGATAGGTACCCCTTAGCAAGACTGGTTGTCAGATTTTCGGGCTTCTGTCAAAGATCGACGAATGACAGCCGGGATCAACGGATTAACGTGCTTTCCGAGGCACGGAGGGGTCTCGGTATGTAAAGATCGTCACCCATCCACGGACCAACCGCCGCAAGCGTAGCTTCAACTGATTGATCGACCTGTGTGGCTGTTTTTATTTACCTTTCTGGTTGTCCATTCTAGGGGTTTCATTTTGAAAAGTCCGCTCTTACCAGATTATCCTAACATAATAATCCATATTAATATTATAAATGCGAAAGTAAGTTTGTTTGTTTGTAACCTTTTCACGCCTAAACCACTGAACCGATCATCCTGAATATTTGCATATACGTAGTCAGGTGTACAGAAGCGGACATAGGGATACCTTTCATCATGAAAAAAAAATGCTTTTTCCGAGGAAAATAACATTAACGTTGTTATGATAATAGATGGCGCCACGTGTCAAGAGTTATCGAAACTTACGCGGGTGGCGCAGCTAGTATTTCATATACAAAATATTAGCTTTACAATACTGCGCTTCACAGCTCTACAGATTTCGTAAAGTGATGTTTTATATTATTTATTATTATTATTTTATTTAAGTTTATTAATTTATTTATTAATTTTTACTTTGATGGTCCTAGTTTATCATTTGTGACTTCATGTGACAGCTATGTGAACAGAACCCAGCATCGCATAAATATGTAAGTTGTCACGCCCTTTATACCTGGAGGCTTTTATTTAGGTAGTTTTTTTTTTATTATTTTATTTTTTTATTACTTTTGATTGAAAGACAGAACAAGACAGGGAGGTTTGGAAGAAAAAGGGGAGGCCTTTGCCCAGCAGTGGGACACAAAATAGGCTAACAAAAAAAAAAACTTTCGATTTAGTATTTTTATTTTAGCTTGAGTACGTATAGATTTTTATGGTATTTGTTGATATATTGGCGTGGCTAGCTAACATATGGCAAATAATTTTATTGAATGTTCTGTGTCCTGTAATGTTAATTAGATACTTTGCAGATCCAGTTTTATATACAGTCGAGTATTTTATAACTGAACAGACAGCTGTGCTGCTGGGGAGTTTGTTGCGCCACTTCTTCTCCCCAGCGAAAGCACTAGGAAGTGGTGAAGGGCGGGCGTTTTGGGGGACTGTCTTATGTAATTTTGACGTTCGAAAAGTGCTGATTCTCAGCCTAGTTTGAATAAATGACTTTTGATTTCGATTGATTGATGCTATTGAATTTTCCGATTCATTTCCATCGACACAGTAAATGTATCCAGGCTCCCTATAGTTCTGCCAATGCCTATTTCAAAGCCAGTGTTTGCCACACACAAACGGAACGGAGCAAACAATCGTAGCTCACCCGGCATATCGCCTGCCCCCCAGCTGATGCCTCGACATCATAAAAATGAATTGTACCAGCCAACGTGACCAGAATCTGTGAAACTTCATGACTATGTAATTTTCTACGTATAATAGCTTCTTTTAAATTGCGTACGTAACTTTTTGTGGGTGTAACATTTGCTTTTCTAGTTTGTTTCAGATACGTGCATGTATCTTTTTAACCGACTTCAAAAAAACGAGGAGGTTCTCAATTCGGTTGTATGTTTTTTTTTTTTTTATATTCGTAAGGCACTTAACAAAAGTATACAGACTAACCTATCGTTTACTAAAGTAAAAAAAATACCCAACGTAGCAGTCGCTGAGCTAGTTTTCTGATTTTACCGAAGATGAGAAGCACTAAGTTTGGCAAAAAAATGTTAACTTTTGAAGGAGCACAATTATGTAACAAAATACTCTCATGTATAAAAGGGTTGCACTCATTCAATGCATTCAAAACTCAATTAGCTGCATATTTAATCACAAATAACACCATAAAAGCTGAATGCGTTGCATGGGTGTAACATAATTGCTACCGTGACGTCTGTGACGAACTTTATATAATTTAATTTTAAATTATTTTAAGCATTGTTCTCATGTAAGTGATAATATCTAGGTAAATAATATCTATAATTAATTATTTCAAGATCATGAAAGTATGAAAAAATAACATTATATGTAGGTTGTATCTAAAAACAAGACAAATGAGTAGATATTTATCTTGCTTTTTCTATTTAGGTACTGGTGATTGCCATAATATGGCGGTTTTAACAACTGTTGTCAAAAGAAATGTCTATGGAAGAAGTTTCTAGAATGTTCTAGAAGCTTCGAGTGGCTCTTATTGGCAGGCCGGGAACGAGACGCATTTCCGCCAGAAGTGCGTGGATTATGGCGGGAGCGGTTAGTTATCCGACCTCTTAGCGTTATAAACTTTAATTAGACCGCTCAACGGAACGGAACCCTTCCGAAATTATCAATAACCGTTTGAATACTCGTAGTAACAAATATTGACATATTGGATGGTGACCACAATTATCCCTTGTAATACTGATATTGAAAACGAAACTTCACTGAACTATAACACAACTGAAATGTTATGAATAACATATAAACTAAGATAATATACAGTATGAAATCCACATAGATACTTATGTGCAATAAATTATACCACATACTTGTTATCGCCTTTTCTTACGATTTAAAAAGTGAACGAAATCGGTCGCGAAGAAAATCAGCTGTTCCCTACATTTTGACGAGTTATGCGAACATAAATGTAGGGAGCAGCAGATTTTTTGCAAAGCGTCAGAAAAGGCGATAACAAGTTTGTGGTATAATTTATTGCATGTACCTGGTTTCCATAATGTATTTGATATTGATGAAAAGCGAATGCAACTATAGATAGTTGTTTGTAAAATTACACGCGCGTGGGATATTCCTGCTTTGGCCAGGATCTTCATTACTATATTAATAGAGGTAGGTAAGGTTAACAGAAGAAGAGAAACGCTGAGGACGCCATAGAAAGAAATAGAGATATAGCAAAAAAAAATTCCAAGTGCGTTTAAAGAAAGAAAAAAAAAAGAAAAATTTATTTGCGGTGAGAACACAAACACAAATAAAGAACAACAACGGCCATCGCTCAGCATAATGTTAAGTAATGATACAGAGCCCCAGCGCTAGCCTGACGTGACTTAAACCTGTGCAGCATACGTTAAGAAAAAAAAAACATAATAAAATAATTATTTATAAAATACTTCGTTCTAAATGTTTATATAAACGATTTATTCCGGTCTGATCCCCTGAGCCCCCCCCTCTACCCCCCTCCTCGATCCCCTGCTACTTCTTCTTCTGTATTGAAATCTTTCTTATCCAAATTTATCTAGGTTTCTCTTTAAGACAGGTAAGTAAGTCAAGAGAAAAAAAACGTTTCATATTTTAAACATAATGGGGTATTTATAAACGATGATTAAAGTTGAGTAACGTTTAAATGTCAAAAATGTATAGCTAATCACTACTTAATTTTAGGCAATGTTTATGAACATCAAGGAGAATATTTATAAAATGATAACACCTTTAATAATATGTGCACGCAGTCGTCACAAAACCATAGATTTGACGTTTTGAAACTGATTACCTAATAATTACGTTTGCTCACGACCGCGTAGATAAAGAACAGGAGTAAGCAAAAGGCAGAAGACGTGGTCTTGTCGTAGTTCGTGCGTACCTGTATGAGAGTACAAGCGAAGTCAGGTTTACAATTTATTATCATGGTCATAAGTGTCTCAAAAATACGCCGCGTTTGCGCATTGTATACCTAAGTTCAACGATGCTTACTTTCGACCAGCATCAGATGCGAAGGGAACCCTCGAAAGTCAACTAGTTTACCGAAAGAGCAAAGTGTCGATATGATAGTTGGTTTTTTGTTTAAACTGGTTTTCATTTCCCAAAATGAGCAAATACATAGATATTTATTATACATAAAAATAAACCTTAAAATAACTTGAAACAAATAAACATTAATTTTAATAATTTGAATGTCGCTAAAATCGAACCATGTCAGCCACTAATTTGCGCGCCCGTAACCAATATATCATATACAAGCACATTTAAACGGAATACATAATTAATTACATACACCCAATTATCGTATCTAACTGTAATCATACAGCTTTTAATTATTAATAATAATAATCGTTTATTTATAAAGGGGATACATTTTTATAATTAATAGCTTTAAAATTAAAATAGCGCACAGTTGCTAATTTGCCTGAACTAGGTTGAACCTGTGCTTCAGGCTAGAAAGGGCAATCAATTAACAATGAGTATAAATTAATCATATGTATATGTGTAGGTCGATTATGTTTCAGCTTTCTATCTTGTTTCTGCTGTAAGTTCCGTATAATGTATAAAATTCTACAGCAAACAATTTAGTCTAATTTATTGCTTTATGTTGTAGCAAAGACGATAGGAATAATATATTTCCATCTATGTTAATAATATTGTGTTTTCTTCTATACATACATTTACCTACAGTTACTACACGATGTAGCCGCTACGTAATGTAGTTTCTACGGGTTAAGAAATCCATTTTCACTTCATGGGACGTCGGCTAATCGGCTTGACCTTTACTTACAATCGTTGCTACTTTCTTTATCACTGCTCACACGAATGTCGCGAAGTCTTTTTCAGCTGAAATACCCACGGACAACCGATTCCTTCATTATTTACAGGCGTAAGGCATGGCCTCGAGCGTTGCTACTCGCGACGCGACTTGCGTCAAGAGACACGCGTGCGTTACACTCACATGTCGTGTCGCGTCGTGGTGACTCGTGGTATGCCCTAAACAACTCCTTTCATTTGTGTTCTCCGCAGTCGCTATCGCATGATGCGTGTCGCTTGAAAGTATAGCTGTGCCCACGGGGTTAAAAGGGCGTAGGGAATATCAGCATTAACGTCATTTCCGTTTTTAGAGACCTAAGTTAGAACACACTTATATTCTTTAAAGTGGAATACGTGCAATGTTAGAAACACGTGACTAATTCCTCTTACATGTGCCGAATTATCCGAATAGGAGTGAAGCCCACACTCCCGACTATATCTTCTCTACAATGGGAATATTTCCCATTGAGCTGAACCAATGAAGTGTAAAGGGGATAACACGAATGCTTTCACGACCAACAAAGGATTCCTTGTTACCTTAAGCTGAGTGCACAAGGATTGCAGTGTTATCTCCTTATTGAATACCGTTTATGGTTACTTTTATGTGTTGGTGCTGCCGTCTGGTGGCTAATATGAGAATGAAAAGGCTGATTGAGTTTAATGGGAGTATTAAGACCTACTATGCTTTTAAGTCAGGGTGTTGACCTCAAATTGATATATGATAACCAAAATGTGTTAAATGAATTGTACAAAGCTGCAGCTGTTGAGTGTGACACCGTCTAGGATGAATGAAATTAATACCTATAATTTTCCAGCCATGACAGATAAGATTTTTCAGAACACAGAGTTTTTGAACATAACTTAAAGAAGTGTTTGCGTGATCGAATTCCTAAATTAAACGAAAAGAAAATACTAACTACAATTAGTGAAATAAAAATATATCATAATAAAGGTTACATACAGGTCGCCGTTTACGAACTTTCAAAGTGAAATATATTGTAGATTGTGCGAAACTTCTGGCAACACCAAGCTTTTAATAAAGAAATACTCACTTCGATCAAGGAGGTTGACCTGAAAGTGCCTATTCTTCCTGTTTTCAATAAAGTTTTAATGGCAAATATGATTGAAACCAAAATTTCGGAGACCGGCGACCGTTACTTCCAGTCATTTAATGACTTATGTACCTATTTTGCTACAAAAAAGTTTGGTTAGATTATTTACGTTGACTTTTAATGGAAGATTTTTTCTGAGGATCGTTCTTATTCAGACTATGTCTTAAGCAAGATGAACGTACCTTTTATTTATAGATTTCTTTGGAACGATGTTTATTTTATTATTTTAGATTTAAAACTTACACATTCTCGTAATTCATTACTAATAGAGGGAGACAATTGTAAAATAGAAAGAGAATATAGGTATAGAATAGAAAATCTGATGTTCGAGAATAGGCACTCATCGAAAATGTAAACAGCACACACCAATATGTTCAAATTACCGTAACTCAGCTCCGTAATTGTGACATTTCCACCTCATTGTCTAACAACTGTCGCACATACACCGTTGTGCACTTACCCTATAACTAAATGACAAGACTAGCCTCTGACGGAGTAACAACATCGGAGACAACACCGTTACCAGCCAATACCGTTTTATTTATATGCATGTAAAATGCATTTTGGTAGCGTGTAGCCGTATGCTGCCTTTAATATCGATAGTCTATTGAAAATCTTGCGATATCACCGGAACCTTATGTGAATACATCGGTGCTTCTTGATGTCGTATTTTTCATAAAAAAATCAGAAGGCCAATTCCCATAATTAAAAACGTTCAAAATCTAGTCGCAATCTCATCTCAGAGACAATCAATGTCAAAAACTTGTCAAAAATGTAGGGAAATTAGACGTATTTTTGACAGATTGAGACAGAGATCAGACTGTGTACGTTATTGAAATTAAAAAAATTGCTCCTCTGTTTTCGAGCAATTTTCAGGACAGTTTCTGCGAACACAATGTTTGTTGACTAAGAACCAAAACTATTTGGCGGACCAATAATTAAATTATAATAATGAAGATGGAAATCGTTACAATGACAAGTGCCAAATGTCGTACTTAAATATGGGTTATATTTATATTATTAGAACCAGTTTTAATTATTAGGACTCTAATTAATAGTGAAACACCTAATTAAATTTTCACATAACACAATTGATGTTTTCAACATTAAACCAATCAACATATTAATATCAGGTACCTACTACTACGAATAATGGAAACTAAAATGAAGCTAATAATGAAGTAACTTACGAAGTTAATAATTTAAATTCCAGTAAAGTTTTTAGCCACCCACATACCCACCCATAATCTAGGAACAATAAATTTTGAACAAATTATGTATTTCAAAATAATAGGTACAGACGCCAGACGCAGCCTGCACATCAAGCTACTACAATTTGTCAAATTTCTTTAAAAGATTTTCAACTTTATCGCTAAAACGTTAGGTTTAAAGTTGATTGGGAAAATTTGACAGCTTTCGGGTAGCTTGATGTGCTGGCGTCTGCACGTAAGAGCCCAAAGTGGGCTTCTGTGCTATCATAATCATTTCTCTCTAAAAATCCCAAGATCAAGTCTTTATTCACAATTTGTGGTCACACACTGTCATGAAATCCTGATAGCTGGAAAATTACACTTTAGGCCACACAAGAAAACCATATATACCACCACCACGTATACAAATCCTACAGATATTGCATATGTGTAGAATTTTGTATACAACTGCTAAGTAGCTTTACTTAAGATGCTACGGACATGACGTTTTCGAAGGACATCCTCAATTTAGCCAGTAAAGATATCCCGTTCCGGTCACATTATGAATCATTTCGCTTGCGGCCTTTTAGAGTGCGCGCAAGATAAGTCTGCGCGCGACGTTTGACTTCAAGATTATATCCCTGCTAGCACTTTTAATAATTTTCTACCTAATAATAGGAATTATTAGTTTAGAAAACACGGAACACAACACACTCTTTTGACACCTGAAATAAACGCCCAGATGGCGGCAAACGACAATTTTTTCGTGCACTCTAGTGGGCCTTTTTGCTGGCCGAATGACTTCATGTTATAACATACTGTTTATGTACTATAGAACTATGTATCAATAATAAAACAAAAAAAAAAAAGTTCCAAATACTGAGAGTCTATTAAATTTGGTCTGGATAAATCAATCTGCCTAGCCTTTTCCCAACAATGTTGGGGTCGGCTTCTAGCCTTAACGGATGCAGCTGGTGCAGTATTTTACAAGGAGCAGCTGCCTATATCCGACCTCCGCAACCCCGTTACTGGGTAACACGATACCCCTAGGCATCACTGGTTGTCGGAGATCACGAATGACAGTCGAGACCAACGGCTAAACGTACTTTCTGAGCCACTGAAGGGTCTCGGAATATTATGCCACCTATCCACGGCAAGCGCTGAAGATCGACCCGTACGGTTGTTATTATTCAGTCACGAGCCCCTTTATTTTATTTTATAGGGAAAAAAAACAGTAGGATACTAAAAATATACAGTGTCTTAAACATATGACTTAACAAATATACTACCCACTACATTTTCCAACTAAGACAAACTGATTAGCAAACATTAATTGTAGTCAGGGTATGTTGAAACATGAGCAGCTACTGTTGATCCTTCAAAATTTTGTGATTATTTCAGTTCTAAAGGTATATCTGTCCTTTTTCTGTATAAGTCTCTTTTATCTGTTTCTTTTTTACAAAATGTTTGCGATACTTGTACAAAAATGATTAAAAGATTCCATATCTTCCACGGTAATACCTAAATTAAACAACACACAATAGAAAATGGAACCTCGGAAATGTAACACAAAATAAATAACTTCTAAATTAATATTTTCTCATATCTCATCATCCGATGTACTGAGCTCGGTAATGGATTATCTGAACGCATGTTTCCAATTTAAATTTGGTGTAGAACGTTCCGTTTATCTGAAACATGTCTGACACATACAATGTTTATTACAATGTTTATTTTAATTTTATTGATTCGGAATTTAACTCGAACGATGCATGCGTTCTAATTGAATTTCTAATTATAATTTAATACGAGTGTTTAATAAAAAAAATTACAAAAATGGTTGGGAAGCGATGGAATCTACAATCTGATGTTTCATTTCACACTGTTTTACAAAACTGCTAATCGTTGACCCGCGGCATTGATAAATGCAAAACGTTTATGCAATTCTGCGTGTTCAAGTCTAGTAATTATGGAAAACTGCTGAACGTTATTCAGTTGTTTAACATAACGGAGCTGTTTTATAAAACAACTAGCTTTTTTTTTAAATAGCGGATTCTACAATTCATTCATAAATGACGTAAAAAATTGTAAAAAAAAAGTAGTATAAAATTGTTGTGTGTGGCTAGATAGGCACGTGAAACATTAATCAAATGACCTTTTCTAGTAGCAAACAACCTATCCTACTTTTTGCGTCACGTACGAGGACCCGAACTAAACACTCTATTTCAGCTCCGTCAAAAACCGAAAAGTGTTTCAAGTATGAAATATTTACAATACACTAAGTGCCAGCGCAAACCGTGCGTCTTGTCGCTACCACTAGACGCAGATCTGTCGATTGCTTCTGCGAGTAGTCGTTACGACGACGTGCAGAAAAAGATAATTTTCTTTGACATATTCAACGCATAGCCACGTCTGATCTAAAAACATCGACTTCGAACGTAGCCATGTTTAGATTCGCAATACAAACACATGCGCACCTTTCTCAGTGCTCACTACAAAACTGACGCTGAACCGTCGCATGCGACTGTCGTCAGCTCCGCACCCGACAACAGTCCGAAGCTCCGCAGCTTAGAACAAAATATATGAAAATTGTCGGGTCTAGTCGCCAGTGTCGCAGTCGCATGTCGCATGGTTTGCGACTGTGCGCCATGTCTAAACAGCTGACATAATTGCACTTTTTATAGGCTAAACCGGTCCCTAATGAATGCTAGCGGTATCTTGACAATTTGTCATGACGTCATCTCTTGATGACTCTGAAGTTAAGCCCATTATTTATGGTTAAGAAGTTAAAAAAGTTTCGATTGAGGCCATTCGAGTCCCAAAGGATTTGACGTAGGGCTATGAAGATAGGAAAATGGGAGACGAAAATGGGCTGGAATAACTTTACCGGCGTCTCAAGACAGATTCAATATTAATATGAATTAGGGTAGTAAGGCTTCTTACGGAAAACAGGAAGCCGTTGTTTCTGAAAAGCTCAAATGGACGTCCCAGAACATAACAAAGCTTGATAACAGAAGGAAATTATATGATAGGGTTTAATTTAATTTTCGAGTTTTTTCATTGAAACTGTAACAATGCTTTCCAAATGCGTACGCAGGTTTTGAGTGACACTGACGATATTAAATTCTGTGGCATAGAGTGGTGTCTAAACCGTCGCCGTTTCATCGCACCCATTACGTCACATGTTTTACCCTATCTTAATTCTTTCTACATCCAATTTACAAAGTGACAAACATTTGTCGATGTAAAGTGATTTCACATATCGACGGCGAATTGCCAATTACACCTAACGGACAAAGTCAAAAACACACATAAACACGAACTGAAAAAAAATAAACGTTAAAAATTGAGGCGTTGGTTTAGTTGGGAGGTATTTCTACAGTTTAATTTAATGCTGATGCAACTATCAAATAAAATAAAAAATAAAATAAAAATAAAATAAAATATGCGATTAACGCCTGTAAAGATTCAAATCAAAACGATAAAAAAGTTTCTCGAAAAATGTCAGTTTTAGGAGGTATTGGCACTTCGTCGTCAATATAGGTAGGCACATCCGAAGGTACGCGACCGAAGTTCGGCATGATTACGCCTACAATGCTATTTAACGCAACGTAATTTCGGCATAATGTGTCGTCAGTAATTCAAATAGCATTGCAGAATTGCAGGCATAATCATGCCGAACTTCGGTAGCGTACTAAAGCAGTTTATTTTTTCAATCGAAACTTTTCTACTAGTTCTATGAAACCTAAACAGATTTGACCAATTTTTGGCTGTTCAAAATTAATTACAAATTCCGTTCTCATGAAAATTCTAGGAATCAAAGCGACACGCTGGCAACTTCTTTTGTTTGAGTGTTTAATTAAATCAAGTTAATACCTACTATTAATTATTTATTAGCAAGTTACGTACGGGGAATATGGGATATTATTTAATTATATTCAGCGTAAAATCAAATTCATAATACAATCATAGTATTATATAGAATGAACATCAACATTATTATAATTAATTTATTCATTACTTGCTACTTATAATTAAATAATTATTCGCCAATGGAGTTTTTATTTGGTCTTCCGGTAAGTCCAAAAAAATCC
The DNA here is from genome assembly GCA_963669345.1 of Gortyna flavago. Classification (NCBI taxonomy): domain Eukaryota; kingdom Metazoa; phylum Arthropoda; class Insecta; order Lepidoptera; family Noctuidae; genus Gortyna; species Gortyna flavago. The sequence goes on from OY770140.1 coordinate 12,200,952, forward strand.
AATGGAGTCCATTGGCTTTTATGTTTTGAGACCATTTCCTTGATTTCAATTCTACTTTTCAGATTTTTTTATTAACAAATTGTCTTATTATTCCATATTTTTTTGTCATGTAAATATTATTAGTTTTTCATAACCAATTTGATATACCTACCTACCTACTGAACGGGTGTGGCCATTATATCGTGTAAACTTGTGGAAACATTCCTGTTTGATACGACGTATGACATGACAGGTCCATCCGCCGAAAAATCCACATATTGAACAGTCCTTTCATAACACACAAATATTTTTTCCTCGTAAAATTATGGCGGTCGAGTTTTATTGTAAAAATATTAGTTTGAATTCTACAAAACCAATCGATCAATTGACATTCGATTGTTTGGCATTCGATTTGGCATAGTACACCCAATATTCTATTGCTTTTGAAGTTTTTCTTTTAATTATATTTTGTAAGTACTGTTGAGATTATAGCCTACATGGTGCTTCAATGTAACCCCATCGAGTTTGTTATAAGTTTGAGACAAACATTATATTTATACCAACAGGGTGAATTTTAAATGGGCGTGGTTGGCCACATTCGAACCTATGAGGAATAGCGAAAATTTAAAAGTTAATTTTGAAAAAAAAAAAAAAAAAACTCACACTGTATTATTACAGCATTCGATAGTGTACCCAAAAAGGATCAATTTCTGGGTAGTAATGACATGACATACGGCAAACTTAAGGAAAAAGTTGGATTTTAATAAACTGCTTCTTATTTTAAAGTATTCATACCTACATTACCTGTACTTACCTTGTCCGAAATGATGCTCAATATTTTTATTAACACACACCCGCAGCGCAGTCACCTTCACAACATTATGTTCTAAATTCAAATATTTATTACGATCTTTGGAAAATATTCTAAATGGAATAAATAATATTGTGCCTAATGCTGAATGCCGTACAAGCGGGATCCAACGAAAATAAATCTCCTTGAGACGTCGAATCTAGCTTATTGAAAACAATGGTCATAATTTTGAACAATTAATTGATCAGTTAGGCAGGTAACATAAGAAAAATAAAAAAGTAGTTATTTTGTTAAAAATGAGCTCTTTTCTTTAGTTTGCCGTATGTCATTACTTCCAGAATTCGCTTAAAAATTCGAGCATTAATTCGATCACCTTCTTCAAAATAAATCGAAAATGCTGTACTAGTCAAATACATGCGAGCAGCGGCCGGCAAAGTTAGTATGAAAATCCTTAACTGCCTTGATTAGAGGCCGAATACATTACTACGAATACTCAAAATATCTATCAGGTAGTTTAAAAATTAAATCAACTATGAGTATTTACGTCGAAACACGGCATTTATTAAAAGCTTGTAAAATGAAATCAACTTCTTACGTCGAATCATGGCAACCATGGAAATTACATCAAAGATTTTAAATACATTTCGAACCGCCTTGCAATTAAGAGTCGATAATGTAAAAAAGAAACAAATTAACACCGACGCTTGATAATTGTTTATTGTTCGTTATTGATTCTGGAATATTTAATTATTAATTGTACTAAGTTTGAATTTCCGCGCATAATTTGGAAATAGTATCATATAAGCCTTGGCCGCAACCAAACATTGAGCCTCCATAGAAAAGGGAACGTCCTACGGTCAGACGGGTGTCGTGTCTGGTGGGCTACTTTCCTACGACTGATGTCGGGACGTTGTATATATGCTAGTTGCATGGTAAACTCTGCTTGCGCGATGCAGGATTTTGCGTACCGTCAGTGTGATGTGTAGTTCACATGTGGCGGTATAGATGCCGCCACAGTACTTATAAGTTAATAAAAAGTCAATTAGTTGAACAAACCGTTTTCGACGTAGATATAGTTACGCTTTTTTTGGAATCTGGTTATCGAAAACCTGTTCCGGTAATCTTTGTAGAGCCATTATTTTCGAGTTAATGGTACACAATATTATACCAATCCTCTACTGTCAACGGCTCGTAGCTCCTACGATACGTAACCGATATTTATTTTTATTTATTTATTAAAACTTTATGCACAAGTAAAAAAACTGTACAAAGGCGGACTTAATGCCTTGGGCATTTTCTACCAGTCTACCTTAGGGTGATGCAGAGACAATACACAGATACGAATACGAATACGATATATGGTGTGTTCATTACTTTGCCAGATGTTTCTAAACTAAAACCCGAAACGTGCCTTTGGATTTAAAAAGGCGTTAAGGATGCGACGTTGTGGGCTAGAGACCTCTTCAGTTGTGTACGGGAATTATATCGAAGAAAAATGCCTTGCTTTTTATGATGACGTTATACTTCGCCATTATTTGGGAAAATATTAATGATTTAAATCGATTGATCGATTTCAAGAGCGGGCCGATACAGCAATAAAAGAATTATTACTAACTATTAATAACTCTAGATAAAAAAATGTGTGTGATTTAACTTAATAATTATGGATATAGTCCCGATTTAGTTACATTGATGTTAATTTGATTTAGTTATTTGATGTTTATTAGTATATTTCTATTAGGTAATGCTAATACCACGCTTGGCTGGCTAACCAGTGGTTAACCACAATATTAAACATTATAAATGTCAAAATATTTGTAATATTATCATGAGCATCATCACAAAATAGAATATCAAAATAAACCCGCTAGATATTTCCGGGATTTCAAATGTTAGATGTTATGTTAAACTGGTTCCACGGGTATTTTGATGCTTGTTAAATCAATATGAACTGGTTTTTAGAAACATAAAAGTAAGCGTTTCTTTTTTATACGAGTATTTTTCGGTCGTTGTCAGCTTAAGGGTCAAATCTCACTCAATTTGTTAGGATCAATGCCAAAAATTCTATCCACCTGAATATATTTGAGACTGAAAATGAGGTGCTCGCGAACTTTATTAAAGAAAAGTCGGTTCTATTTCGATACGAGCCTTTTACGGCGATAGTGTTAAATGAAAAAGGTAGACTGAAAATTATAATTACCGATGGAGACAAGGCAACCTTAAATTATCTACGCTTTACAAAGAACGTTCAACTGTTATCAGGTAGTGTTCTAAACATCGTTGAATTATTTGTATGGCTTTTACACTATATCAAAGTAAAATACGCCGAACTGTTCAGAAAATTCGCAACAATGGAATTTCGGCAATTTTCCATTTAATAGAATTCATGTTGGCAGCAATCGTGTTGGAATTTGCCGAAGGCACAAATTCTGCTGTTGTCTTCTTGCTCTAGTTTCTTGATTTTTAATGTTAGAACTGTTATCTTACCATTGTCTTCATAGATTTATTGGGAGCTTGATAAAGTATGCTTTTAGCGAAAAACTGTAGGTAGTTGGCGTTGCATAATGGCACCTAAACGTGGGTGTACTATATAGGTAAACCACTGTCTAACCCTTTGGACTACAGGCGTGATGGTATGGTATAGACGAAACAGCCTCTAGAGCTGCATTTTAGAACTGTTAATGTGTCTCATGTTTGTTTCTTGATTAATTTAATGACGGTATTATCATAGTAACATCGAAAACAGTACATTCAAAGATAATTACTTGAACAGTTGGTTGCCCCTTTTTTTGTATAGTTTATCGTCTCAACATCACACAAAATCGGGGTATCCATATTGTATTCAATTGCAGGGATAGATGCGCTATTGTTTTAAGATATTGTTTATTGACAGACAAAACGCACGACATTCTCAGTAACATCAAACTAACGATTATCCATTTACAGTCTAGTTAGGTAGGTCCAACTTCAAGAAAGCTGTCAATCGGCGAATCTGACTCGGCTGGGCAGCGTTCGGGAAGCTACGCAATATCTTCTCGTCCCACGTACTGCAGTGTCTCAAGAAAAAGTCGAAAGAAAAAGACGAAAGACCAGTGCGTGTTGCCAGTGATGACTAATGGCACTGAAACGTGGTCGCTCACAATGGGCCTTCTTAGAAGGCTAAAAGTCACCCAAAGAGCAATGGAGAGGGCTATGCTTTTTTTATTTTATTTTTTTAAGGATGGGAAATCATCAATTGACCCCTCCCGCTCTGGGTGGAGCGGAAGGGAGTGTCAGACTCTTACTGACTAAAACCCATCCGTGTTCCTTCCTTAGCCCTTTATGTTCCGGGGTAGCGGTAACCCTTTCGGACAATCCCGCTGCCCCGGCAGGCTTCGGCCCTGACAGGCCCCTCCATTAATGCTGACATCTCTTTGAGGCACGCGTGGAACACATACGCGCCGTCCAGCACGGGCCTGGTCCTGATCGGACGGCGAGCTACCCATTACTCGCCGTCCGCAGGCCCGCGAAAACGGTAGCCGGAAGTCGGCACGCGGCCCCCGACGCCCGGGGCATCTCCCGCGGCAGCTGGGACGGGCGGCTCTTTCGGCTCCCTCCCTCGCCCATCCCGCCACCTCCTTCGCTAGCATAACTGCTTCGCAGAAGGAGGTGACTGCCTCCAACTCCCTCTCGCCCCGGACCATGGCTTGGACCAGGGCCGGACGCGAGAGGTCGCCGCCGCTGCCGATCGCCTCTATGAGGACACGGCGGTGCTCTGCCCAAGCGGGACAGACCTCCACCGTATGCTCCACCGTGTCCTCTGGGCGATCCTCGCAGTGGTGACACCCGGGCGTTTCCTCCCGTCTGATGATGTGCAGGAACCTCCCGAAACATCCGTGTCCGGTGAGGACCTACGTCAGGCGGTAGGTGAGGACGCCGTGACGCCTCTCTAGCCACTCCTCAAAGAGGGGCCTTACCGCCGCTATCGTGGCGTGCCTTAGAGGACTATGCTTGGAGTTTCCTTACGTGATTGAATCAGAAATTAAGAGATCCGCAGGAGAACCAGGGTAACCGACATACTATTAGCTTAAAGAATTGCCAAACTTAAGTGGCAGTGGGTAGGGCACATTGTTCTCAGATTAGATGGCCGATAAGGCAGAAAGATTCTGGTGTGGCGACCGCGTACCGGAAGACGTAGCGTCTGAAGGCCTGCCACAAGGTAGGCCGATGACCTTGAACGCTGCAGGAATCCGCTGGATGCGAGAAGCACAGAACCGGTTGAAGTGGAGGTGCTTGGGGAGGCCTATGTCCAGCAGTGGACATCTTTCAGCTGAAATTATGATGATGAATGATGATCCATTTACAGTAATTTTATAAACTAGACATACTTATAACCTTTCCAGTAATTTTTTTATATTCCTACATCTAACAAGATCGGACAGAGATATTCACTGAGAGTTAAGTTCGTCGCCTCACTAAGACAAAGGAGAATGATTGGGGTCTTAATTAGTTCGCGACCTCGATCCGTGAAGAATGTTCTTAATAGGATTTAAAGGAAATCTTTGCGAGGCTTTGGTTTGTGTAATTGCTAATTTAACGTAGTATCAGTTCGTGGAAGTTTTTTGATATGAATGGGATGGTAAATTGACGAGCCATCTCTATCGTTCTGATGGTTTTACCTTTTTTTTCCGTTTTTTAAAGGGTGAGGTTTATAAACGTTACTTAGCTCGTGCTGTGACTCTTGCATTTATAGTTAGACTGTTGTGCGACAGTGAGCTGCTGCACTGCTCCCTGTTACCACTCCCTGTGGTATTTGGCCCGATTTACGAGTTGAAGTTTGCGACTTCAAACCCAGACAGACACGTTACTTCGTGTATTTATTTTCGTCACCACTGCTCTCAAAACGGTAAAGGAAAACATCGTGAGGAAGCCGGCCTAGCATAGAACCAACTGCCAGAGTTCCGGGATTGTTCGAAACAGTTAACGTGGCCCCGGAACGCAAAGGGCAAAGAAGGAACATGGATGGGTTTTAGTCAGTAAAAGTCTGACACTCCCTCTCGCTCAACCCACAGCGGGAGGGGTCATTTGATGATTTCCCATCCTTAAAAAAAAACCCTTTGTTGGTTTTGTCTTTTGATATCCCCTAATAACCTCCACAATTATTGCTTTTTAAGAGGAAAACACATAAACTAATTACTACGTACAAATTATTTACCCAGATTAGTTACAGTACAGCAAAAGTAAGAAACAAATTTACTACATTAAAAAGACAGCATTAATAACTGTTACTCCTGAATAAGCGTCTAAACTTATAGTCTGAGAGAAAAGCTAGTCTAAATTAAGAAAGGCTAGACATAACTTGTTCAGACAATTTATGCTCCGCCATGCTTTAGTTTCAGGAAGGAAGGTAGGTAAGGAGAGTTATAGCTAATAGATATAGGCGCGTCTGTGGAATGAATTACTAGTTTTAATAAGAGATGCTCAGGTGATGGGAGTCTTTAAGATATTGTTAATGGACTCACTCACCATTTTTGCATTGTTTACCTTCGTTACGCATCTACATAATATATTTATACACGTAATAACAGTCGCACAGATCGCATGCTGCGGTCGGTTCGAGGAAAAGTGACCATACATTACATATCGAGACCTCTCCGTGCCTCGGAAAGCGCGTAAAGCCGTTGGTCGCGGCTGTCACCAGAAGATCTTTGACAGATGTTACGGGTAGTCAGAAGCCTAAAAGGCTGATAACCAGTCTTATAGATAGTGCCATCCACGAAGACGCGCCCCACTCTTCTTTGTGTTGTAACCTAGTAACTGGGTTGTGAAAGTCGGATAGGCAGTCGGTTAGACTGGAAGTCGACCCCAACGTAGTTGGAAAAAGGATAGGCACATTAATTTACATGTATATACATACCTACAGCGTGTATAGACGGAGTACGCCATAATATTGATACCAAGTTTGTTATCTATGGAATTATTTAGGTATTCTCTGTGTATGGTTTTCCATCCTGTTCATTATTTTTCTGGTCATTGGCAAAAAAATATGTACTGTGTATTTTTGTTAGAAGTAGATACTCGATAATTTTTTTAAGTTCTTTTTATTGATGCGATCCGACTGATTTCGGCCAGGGCGCTTGCTTCAACTCCACAGTAGTAGCCAATCTTTTTTGTGAAAATACTATTTTATAGTAATATAACTAAATCAGAGTACACTCAAATTAAGTTAATATTCCCTAGCAGTTGGTAGTGCATGCAAAGTTCAGGTCTAATTCCCCGAACACAATATAATTTTAGACACATTATTCAAATTAAAATTAAACAATAAGATTATTCAAATCACCTTCACTTGTGTGCTCAAATAGTTTGTCTTATTTACTGAACTATGTCCTTAAGTTGTGGACTTACGTAGTTATCGTCCGACCTTTGCCCGTCATGACATGTACATATATACACACATACATACATACGTATCTATGTTATATTTGGGCTGCAAACCTTTGCGCCGCCGCCGCTCCAGTAACTTCCTGTTAGTTAGTCAGATTGTCTTTTTCGTTCAGAAAACTTATTCTTTCGGGACCTTACTTTGTGTTTTATGTTTGATATGGCAGTAGGAGTAATCGGATTACTCCCGTATTCAGTAGGTTAATGTTTTGTTAATGGAGTAATGTCAAATAACTTGCCAGGTTTTTTGTTTCAATTTTAATAAATAAATAGGAATCTTCCAATATGTCATGTTTATCTGAGTTGATGCTACGACAAAAACAGAAAATTGGTTTTATTTCATACTCAGCCTATAATATTCCCACTGCTAGGAAGTCTCCTCTCTGTATGAGAGAGAGTGTGCCGTAGTCCACAGGCCACAGGCCTAGTGAAGTCTGGCAAATGTCACATAATATCTTCTAATTTTTGGTTCTAGGTTCTCACGATATGTCCCTGACAGGCGCTTTACTTTGTGTAAATTATTGTTGCGCGCCACAATTGATGCCTGGTGCATGGTGACATTGCTTGCCACTGGCGCCATCTAGTATCGAGTGGCGGAACTAGTAAAGTCAAGATCCTTCTAGAAATTTCGATGCTAGAACTTTTTAGAACTATCGACACCTGTCAGTCGGGCCCGGTATGTACTCGAACATTCTAGATGTTTCTACAGTAGAAGATTCTGGAATTATCTGAGGCCCTATATACGGCTGGTATGGGCCACGACCCGAGGCAGTACTGGATAAGCGATACGGAAGTGATCTTCAAGTGCGACTTAAAAGTGATCAGTAATGCAATTGTGTTTTATAATTAGTGTGTTTAAAGTTGTAATTGGTGTGGTTAATTAAAGTGGTTATATGGTATATTTTTTTTTTATTAAATCGGCAGTTTTCATTGTCACGAACCCCAAGTTCCTAACGTTATTGAATCACCACCCCGCGCTCGAAACGGTGAAGGAAAACATCCTTTTACGTGGCAGTGATTTGTACTATTTAAAATTAAAACATGAGTATCATTCGTGAAATACATTAACGGTAGCATATAACCTCTGCCCCAATAAAGATTTTAATTAAAAAACACCGTTGCTCGTTTTTACCGCGCAGCCAATATTTTTTTACGCCTTAATTAATATTTATATGGTGGTTAAATCTTTGCCAATATACGGTTATCGGTTACTTTAGCTGATTATACGTTTATGGCAGTAGGTGTTTTAACCTATCGGGTTGGTAGGACACCAATAAATCCATGAAAAGTATATTTTCTCTTGACTGCACTTACCTGTCAAAAAGAGTAAGAGGAGCAGACCTAGATAAAGTGGATAAGACAGAGATTTATAAAACAGAAGAAAAACTTAGCAGAGGATCCAGGAGGGGGTTGGAGGGGGGTTCAGTTGATCGGACCGGAATAAATCACATTTTTTATAAAAGACATTTGGAGAATTCGTTTTTTAGGTCTGAATTCCTCTTACATTGACGTCGGTCGCGTACGTCGGTCGCGCGTGTGAATATACATTGTGTTCTATATAGCACTACCGCACCATACTGCGACGCTGACGTCAGCGGCGCGTATGTTGATTCTGACCGTACGAGAGACCGAGCAACGTCAGCGTAATAGGAAAGGATCATAATGGTGATAAATAAAGAAAAGTTCTAATGAACATTCTTCATTCAATATTATGTATTTAGATAACATCACGCCTTTAATCTCCGAAGGGTTAGGCAGAGGAGTAGTTGTTACCTAAACCCACATTTCACCAGTTAGATATGTTTAAGTCCCATGACATGTGAATACAGCCTCACATAAGGAACAAAACCAAAGAGATTAAAGATACTTACCAACAAAAAAATAGACCACAAAGTTTGTCTGCAAAAAATCTGAACACTTTCGGTACATACAGGTAGAAACTGTGGGAGAGGTACTTCAAGGAATAAAAGAATATTATGTACTGTTAACGAGTAATTATTTAAATAATTAAATCATTTTACATTTTATATCATGACGTGCGCTGTCAGCTCTTCAGGCCCTATTTATTATCTGTAATCCTAACTTAATATTATAAATGCGAAAGTGAGTTTCATTGTTTGTTTGTTACGTTTTCAAGTTAAATCAGCTGAACGGATTTATATGAAATTTGACACACAGATGGACCATGCCCTGAGTAGAGATATAGGCTACTTTTCATCTCTTTTCATTTCTCCATACGACTACTACTTTTTGGTAGGGGCGACTAGAATCAATTCATTGTAATTTTTGACGTTCAAAAGTGCCTTTTATGTGCCTATTTGAAATAAATGCTTTGACTTTGACATTCTGTATCGCAGACGAAGTCGCGAGCGGCAGCTATTTTTCTATATAAAAATCACGGACTGAGCCGGACATGTTTGCCGCATGTCACATGGCAAATCGGCTAACAGAATCACCGATTGGGTCACACTAAACGCACGACGACATCGTGGCAGGCCGAGACGAAGATGGCGGACGAGCATGACTCTTACCTAAACGACTGGGAAAAGACATAAATGTGTGAAAAAGGGAGAGGGCGGTCTTTGTTCTGCAGTGGAACAATAAGCTAGTTAGAACAAATTATAATTAGCAAGTATTTAATAAATTAATCATAATTATGTCAATATTTATTGAGGCGAGAGTGGCTTGTGGCTAAGTAATAACAGCCGCACGGGTCGATCGATCAGGTTCAGCTACGCTTGCCGCAGTTGATCCGTGGATGGGTGACCATCTTTACATACCCAGACGACTACGTGTCTCGGAAAGCACGTTAAGCCGTCGGTCCCGGCTGTCATTCGTGGATCTTTGGCAGTCGTTACGGGTAATCAGAAGCCCTAAAGTCTGACAACCAGTCTTACCAAGTGGTTTCGTATTACCCAGTAACTGGGTTGTGTAGGCCAGATAGGCAGTCGCTCCATGTAAAATATTGGTACTAAGCTGCATCCGATTAGACTGGAAGCCGACCCCAACACAGTTGAGAAAAGGCTAGGCCGATGATGATGTCAATATTCATTCTAAATAACATTATGAATGTGTTAAGAAATTACTTACCTATAAATTATTTATAGCAGTAACTTGGTTTAAATAAAGATTCAAACAAAATACATTTTCAGCGCGTCGCTTTAATTTAAGATTACCTAGAATTCTCGTGAGAACGGAATTTGTAATTAACGTTGAACAGCCAAAAATCGGTAAAATCTGTTTAAATTTCTTGGAACGAACTACGAATAGCAAAGTTTTTATTGAAAAACTAGCTGCGCCCCGCGGTTTCACCCGCGTAAGTTTCGATTCCAAAAAATTCTGGAGAGGGCCACCCTTATCACTTAGGGGTATTAAAAATAGATAGTAGCCGATTCTCAGACCTACTGAATATGCATATAAAATTACATAAAAATCGGTCAAGCCGTTTCGGAGGAGTATGGTAACTAACATTGTGACAAGAGAATTTTATATATTAGAAGAAGAAGATAAAGTCCTTTTCTTTGATATAAAATTTTTTTTTACCCATCTATAGTTTTGTAAACTTTAGTGTGCTTACCTAAATGTGAAATCACTTCACATCTCGATACACACAATAGCGAACGCTGGCCAGCTGTTGGAACGAAGTATACAATGTGTAACTTGGACATTATGAAAGTATTTTGTTCAGGATTATCATTTTGTGTTTCTGTAGTAAGATTAAAGGTAGGGCAAAACGTGCAACGTATGTGAAAATGGGTGCCATAAAACGGTGACAGTTTCGACACCACTCTGACATAAAATCTGAGTACGCAATTTGAAAGCATTGTTACTGTTACAATGAAAAAGCTTGAAAATTAAATGAAAACCTATCATATAATTTCTTTCCGTTTCCAAGGATTATTGTGTTTTGTGAATAGTCAGATAGGAAACGCCGACCTCATCTATTAAAAAAAATATGAATGACGTGTAAAAGTGTTTGTACAAACCTACTTACAGAAAATAAATCATTTATCATTTGGGGCATGAATTCGAGCTTTTCAGAAACAACCTTCATTACCCCTCATGATCGACTGAGAACGTAAACCGTTTACCAACTTTCATGTTTTCCGTAAGAAGCCTTGCTTCCCTAATTCATATTAATACATAATCTGTCTCGCAAAAATTCGGTAGCTCGGTAAAATTATTCCAGCCAATTTTCGTCTCCCACTTTCTTATCTTCATAGCTCTACGTCAAATCCCCTTAGACTCGAACGGCCACAATCGAAACTTTTTTAACCATAAATAATGGGCTTAACTTCAGTATCATCAAGAGTTGACGTCATGACAAATTGTAAAGATACCGTTAGCATTCATTGGGGACCGGTTTAGCCTATAAAAAGTGGAGTTATGTCAGCTGTTTAGGCATGGCGCACAGTCACACGACATGCGACTGCAACAGCTCGGCGACTAGATGCAACGACAGGCTAGGGGAGTCGCACGCTTTCACTACTTGTCGCAGCGACTAGACGCACTGTGCACACGCACACTTATGGACATTCGCATGCGACAGGTCAGCGTCAGTTTTCTTGTGAGCGCTGAGAAATGTTTGTGTTGCAAATCTCAACATGGATACGCTCGATGTCGATGTTTTTAAATCGGATGTGGAAATACGTCCAATACTTATAAGAAAATTATCGGTTTTTGCACGAAGTCGTCGTAACGACTACTCGCAGACAAACGTCAGTTTTGCGTCTAGTGGCAGCGACAAGACGCAAAAGCAAAGGACAACTCTACTACTTGTTGCAGCGACTAGTCGCAGCTACGCACGGTTTGCGGTGGCACTTAGTGTATGTAGTGTAAATATTTCATGCTTGATACACTGTTCGGTTTTTGACGGTCTGTCGGTGGGTAGTTCGGCTGTTTATTTCCGATGTCTCGCAATAAAAATGATAGTGGTTTGGTACTAGAAAAGGTCACGTGATTAATATTTCAACTGCTCATTGTTACCCAAAATACATAGTTTATGTTATTTTCAGTTTCAGTGTTATTAATAGATAATGTAGGTACGTGTATACGCCGTTGTTAGCCATAATCGAATGGATCCAGAATTTCACACATTAATAAATTATTACAGAATACACGCATTTTGGTCGCAATATTTTTTTAAATACGTAAGTACTAAGGTATTTTTTTTATAACTCCATGAAAATAAAGGATGAAGTTCGAAAGCCTATCACAGTCATCAGCTGGACAAAGGCCTCACAAACTGCAAGCTACTGAGCTCGATTCCCGTCTCATCCATCCCTCTCCAGCTTTTTTTGTCAATTTCCTTATTAAATACTTGTATTCAATAATAATTACTGAGATGAGAATGCTAAAAGGAATGTGTGGTGGTATTACGCAAATGGATAAAATAAGAAAATGAAGACCTGAAAGTAGTTGGTTCATAATTGACTACTGAATCGATTTCAGCAACTTTTACTGTAGGTATTTTTTTCTAAAATTGAGTTTTTTGTCATACTTATCCAAGACCGAGCCAAATAAAATTAAATCTTATTTCATAGCAATAACATCCAATTTTAAATGCATAAAGTAGTGTTAGGGTCAACGCGATTTTCATAATAATAATAGTTAGATTAAAAAAAAAAAATTCGTCGTACTTACAACTCAATACTCTAATTGGGGTGGGGTGAGGTCTTGCATTAATTCATCATCTGCCTCATCTGCCTTTTCATCACTGTGGCTATAAGTAATAACAGCAGCACGAGTGATCGATCAGGTTAAGCTGCGCTTGCCGCGGTTGGTCCGTGGATGGGTGACCATCTTTACATACCAAGACCCCTCCGTGCCTTTGAAAGCACGTTAAGCCGTTGGTCCCGGCTGTCATTAGTAGATCTTTGACAGTGGTTACGGGTCGTCAGAAGCCCGAAAGTCTGACAACCAGTCTTACCAAGGGGTTTGATAGTACCGCAGTAACTGAGCTGTGGAGGTCAGATAGGCAGTCGGTGCATCCGGTTAGACTGGAAGCCGACCCTAACATAGTTGGGAAAAGGCTAGGCAGATGATGATGAGATAGGTACATTCAATTAAAACGTATGTAGCGTTCCAGTCCATGTCCGGATTTCCTTCTAAATAGAACGAATTACAGAGTGTATGTGATATACATGTTTCAGATAAATTGAACGTTCTACAACAAATTTAAACTGGACACATGCGTTCAGAGAATCCATTATACCGTGAGAATAAATTAATTTAGAAGTTATTTATTTTGTGTTAAGTTTCCGAGGTTCCATTTCCATTGTGTGCTGCATAATTTAGGCATTTCCGTAGAAGAAACGCAATTTTCTATTTATGTTTGTGTATCTCAAATTTTTTGTAAATAACTTAATTTAGCTTTGTTCGTCTTTATGTACTGAAATTATCTAAGTAAACTTATAATGAACTGTGAAAATTTTAATGGAACCCAGCCTTTTGGTGGTCTTCGACATTCGCAGAGAGAACTCATTAAACAATTTTGGTAGTTGTTTAATCATTAGAATCAATAATACATCTTTCTAACTTAGATTTGTACCATAAGAACAAATCTCTTATGGAAAAGTGCTTATGGTACAAATCTAACTTAAAGATATATTTTAATGATTTCAAATTCTGTAAATACATATCTATTATACTCGCGAATTATATTTTGATCAAAATACAACCTGACGCTGACCTGCAAATTGCAAAAAAAACCACTCTCATTCACATTAAGTAGCTTGCGTATACCACTGCGCATTCACCTGCGTATGTGTAGGATTATGTATACAAATGAAAGTAATATGGAAGTATCCTGTTCTGTGGGTGTTTATGGAAGTTTAATACAGGCTTGTAAAAGCATACATTTTCTTCGTATGGCCTAAAGTGTATCTAATTTTCCAGCCATAAGGATTTCATAATAGTGAGACCTCAAATAGCGAAATATAGACTTGATCTTAGAAAAAAATATTAAGATAATACAGAAACCTAATTTAGGCTCTTCAGTGTTACTTTCAAAGACTTCTATTTGATAAAAACTTTACTGTTTCTAGATTAGTTAATGGGGAGTTAGACACTTTACTGGAATTTAAATTATTAACTAATTGCTTTAGCCAGCTTTTTCGCTCGCGTAATTTCTAAAATTATCTCAAGGGCACGTACTAACGGGATAAAAAGAGATTTCTGTGCCATAGGCTTCTACTCCGTTTATACCCTGTTTTAGACGGTAAGAAAAGTCAGCCGGTAGGACTTGCTGCGCCACGCGGTTTCAACCGCATTAGTCTCGATCCCGTGGAAATATCGGTATAAAAAGTATTTTTTCTTTTAATCAGGGTCATGATCTACCCATATGCCAAATTTCTTTCAAATCCGTTAAGCCGTTTTAGCGTGAACGCGTAACAAAGAGACATACCTACAAAAAATATAATCTTTTCTCTTTATGTGTCATTTTAATCATTATAACCCACATTTAAGTACGACAGTTGGCACTTGCCTGTGCAACAATTTCCATGATCATATTATAATTTAATTGGTCCTTCGCTACGGAACGATATGGGTACCATCAAATGGTTTATAGTCCTTAGTCCACGTACATTTCAGTCGCAGAAAGTATCTTGAAAACTGATATCTTACTGAAAAGTATGACGTCATGAGGCACCGATGTATTCACATAAGGCAGTATCGCAAGATTTTCAATACACCACCGATACTAAAGGCAGCATACGGCTACATGCTACCAAAATGCATTTTACATGCATATAAATAAAACGGAATTGGCTGATAACGGTGTTGTCTCCGATGTTATTACTCCGTCAGAGGCGGGAGTCTTGTCATTTAGTTATAGGGTAAGTGCACAACGGTGTATGTGCGACAGTTGATAGATAATGAGGTGGAAATGGCACAATTACGGAGCTGAGGTACGGTAATTTGTGTGTGTACTATTTACATATTGGATGAGTCTAAGGTACCCATTCTCGACAAAAGTTTTTCTATTCCCTCTGTATATTCTTTTCATATTCTATGTCCCAGTCGCCAATTACGAGAATGTGTCAGTTTTAAATCTAAATTAATAAAATAGGCATCGTTTCAAAGAAATCTTGAAATAGAAGGTCTATGTTTATCATGTAAGTATAGTCTGAATATGAGAAATCCCCAGCAAACATTTTCCATTCAAAACTCAAAGTAAATAATCTAACTAAACTTGTTTGATAAATTAAAAAGCCGACAGCAATTTTGTAGCAAAATACATGTCATTAAATGAATGGAAGTAATGGTCTCCGAAACTTTGGTTTCAATCATTTTTACCATTAAAAGTTTATTGAAAACAGGAAGAATACCTTCAGTTCAACCTCCTTGACCGAAGCGAGTATATAGCCAGAAGTTTTGCGCAAACTTCAATATATTTCACTTTGTAAGTTTGCAAGCGGCAACCTGTAATTTTTATTATGATAATGATTTATTTTTATTTCACTAAGTTATTGGGCCTTGTAACAAGTATTTCCTTTTTGTTTAATTTAGAATTCCGAACACGTAATTACTTGGGGGGCTAAAAATTCCACTTTGGCAGAATTATAAAGCAATCAATATCACGCAATTCATCTGTTTGATAATTTCACACCTATATTTCCCTGATGGGTTAGGCAGAGCTCCTGGGCTTACACACTCATTCACAGTGTGTTTGTACATTTGGTAAACAGGAGTAAAGCGCGCGTCGCTTAGTGAGATAAAAACATGAATCAAGAATTACTCATGGCTCCAAAATGATAAGTATTGATTTCATTCATTATAGACGATGTTACATTCAACAGAGCTGTAGCTTTATCGACAATTTATCAGCGGAAACTTTTGAATGGCCTTCAAATGCATATTGTTTTCTTAACCAATAGGTATAAACAGTGTTAGAACACTGATCATATCTATTTGCTGTAAGTTCCCCGAATAGAATAAAATAAAATTCAGTCAACACATTTTGAGATCAACACCTATTTGAGATCAACACCCAGACTAAAAACATCGTAGGCAATCTTTATGACTTAATACTTCCAGTAAACTCAAACAGCCTTTTCATTCTCATATTCGCCACCAGACGGCTGCACCAATACAAAATGTAACCATAAACGGTATTCACTAAGGCGATAACACTACAATCCTTGTGCACTCAGCTTAAGGTAACAAGGAATTCTTTATTAGTCATGAAGGCATTGGAGTTATCCCCTTTACACTTCATTGGTTCAGCTCAATGGGAAATATTTTCATTGTAGAGAAAATATAGCTGGGAGTGTGGGCTTCACTCCTGTTCGAATAATTCGGCACATGTAAATGGAATAAGTCAGGTTTTTAAAGAACGAAGGAATCGGTGGTCCGTGGAATTCGGCTGAAAAATACTTCACGGCATTAGTGTGAGCAGTGATCAAGAAGGTAGCAACAACTTTAAGTAAAGGTCAAGCCGAATAGCCGACTGTCCATGAACGTTTACTAAATGTATGTATTATAGAAGAAAACACAATATTCTTAACTGAGGTGGATATATACTATTCCTCCCGTTTTTGCTACAGCATAAATAAAGTAATAAGTTAGAATAAATTGTTTGATGTGGATTTAGACATTAGACGGAGCTGTCAGCGGAGACAAGATAGAAAGCTGAAACATATGTTTACGATCTACATATGATTAATTAAAAGCTGTATGATCACAGCTAGATACGTTAATTAGTTGTTTGTAATTAATAGACTTCATTTTGTATACCATTTAAATGTGTCTCGGTGTTTCGTATGATATATATGTCAGTAGTAGTAGGTTATGGGCGCGTAAATAAGTGGTTGACACGGTTCGATTTTAGCGATATTAATTTAATTTATATTTGATACGAGTTTTAAGTTGTTTTGAGATTTACAATTTATTATGTGTAATAAATATGTATTTGCTCATATTGGGAAATGGAAACTAGTTCAACCAAAAGACCAACTGTTAAAATAAACACTTTGCTGTTTCGGTTAAACTAGTTGACTTTGTAGGGTTCAATTCGCATCTGAACCTGCTCCAGCGTAAGCGTTTTTGAATTTAGTTAAGCAATGTGCAAACGCATCTTATTTTTGATACACTTAGGTCCCATGTTTATAACGTATAAAACCTAACCTCAAGTATACTATCATAGATAAAACAGAAGAAGAAATAGCAGGGGATCGAGGAGGAGGGTGGAGGGGGCGACTCAATGGTTCAGACCGGAATAAATCGAGGTAGCAGGAAATACGACAAACCGTGGGGTCTTGTCGTAGTTCCTGCAAACCTACTGGAGGAGTTCATAGCTTTTGCTTACCTCTGTTCTTTATCTACGGGGTTGTGAGTAAACGTACCTACTTGTTTTTTTTATACTTAACCTGTCTTCTTCTTCGTGTCGCTGGCACGACTGTATTTCAAATCTTGTTGGCAAGAAAAGGCCCGCAGAGGTTACTTTCACTGCATATTTTGGGACACAGAGGGCAGGAGACAGGAGGTGGAGCATCGTTTGCGACACAGCTCCACATCCACACCTTACTGCTGTTCCATCGCCCATAGCCTCGGTTTACCAGGTTGGAGTTACATCTTCCCATTTCTGTCCGGAGACGGTTCAGGGACTTCTGTTTTATTTATGTCTTTCTAGGGCGTCTTCACTGACATCCGCCTCATAAATTCCTCGTGTTAATTACCCTTCGTTCCTTCTCGACCTCTATTATATTATTTTAAAAATGATGATCGTAGCCACCCTAAAGACAATGACAATGTCTCACGCGCATGTAATATTTGCTTTGCATCAATATCAAAATACATAATATCTTAGTTCATGTGTTATTCATTATATTTTAGTTCAGTAAAGTTTTGGGTTCAATATCATATCAGTATTCTATGGGATAATTGTGGTAACCGTCCAATATGTGAATGTATTGTGACTGTTCAAACAGTTATTGATAATTTCCGAAGGGTTCAGATGAGCGGTCATTACGGGTGGATTCATACTGTGATTGTAATGAGTATCTATTGTTATGAGATGTTTTATAGAATCCTCCATTATGTCACTACATAATTTTGGTAGTCTTTATGAAAGAGTTCGTGGTTCGAAGTTGCCTAATACCTAATTCCTGTCGTGTTTTTTCTGCTGCTAAGTTAACGGAATCCGCTGGACGCGGGAATCTGAGAACCGGTCGAAGTGGAGGTGGTTGGGGGAGGCCTATTCCAGCAGTGGACGTCTTCTGGCTGAAGTGATGAAGCAGTATTCTGGTGTTTCGGTCGAAACACTTCCGTGGAAAAGAAAATGACTGACACAAATAATTTCGGACAACTTTTTTTACCCTAAACCCGGATAACCCTTTCATCAATCTACTCATTACTGGATCAGTTTCTGACTAACATGTCGGATCAAATTGATGGCCATCTAATGGGGTCACCTCCGTCCGGCCTCGGTACTTTTAGTTGGGGCAAGTTTGACAAACACACCTACGCAAGTACTGCAACCATAAACTGCCCAGATGGATGGACCTATGCCGTCGACACTCTTCGGCGGCAGCAAACCGAAAAAGTAAACAAATACGAGGTAGGTAAAAACTCGCGCTAGCGATGCGATGCAACGCGGCGGGTCGGGGTAAAATAAATCTAGCAGAAGCTAGTTGTAATATAAAAGTAAACAGACAGGTGGTTTTCTAAAACTCCTTACTATACCTACTACCAAAAACTCTAAAGTCGGTTTAGTTTCCACAGTTTCATAGAAAGAGAACAAAAAAAATGTTGAAACAATTCCAAAGTGAAACATTTATTTCTTCCGAATAATTTTCAGGAAGTGACCTACAAAAGGAGTGAGTGCGGAATTAAATTGTAATGGCGCTCTCTCGGACCGTCTGAATATTTACATTCAGTGTCCGGCCTTACATTCAAGAATAATAATATTATTCTCATTCGATTTTCATGCTGTTTTACGGTTTTATTAGACTGTGAAAAGGAAACTGAAGTTTTTATGTCAATCGTCATTATCTGTCTAGCCTTATCTCAACTATGTTGGGGTCGGCTTCCAGTCTAACTGAATATAGCTAAATACCAGTATTTTACATGTAGCGACTGTCTATCTGACCTCCACAACCCAGTCACTGGGTAACATGATACCGCTTGGGAAGACTGTTTGTCAGACTTTCGGGCTCCTGACTACCCGTAACGGCTGTCAAAGAGGACAGTCGGGACCAACGGCCTAGCATAATGGATGTAATGGTCACCCATCTATGAACCGACCGCGGCAAGCATAGCTTAACCTCCAATCGACCCGTGCGGCTATTATTATTTAGCCACGAGCCCCTCCCTTACGAAAACCATAAAACTTTTACACAAGACAGTTCCTGCCACATTATCAAGAAAACGCCTAACATGACTTTCGCGTGCATCATTTAATTATCGTTACGTTATTTAAGACAGTAACCGTTATTGTAATAGCAGTTGTGATAGCGGCTATTACCGTTATAGGATAGCAGTTTTAGCGTGTAAGTGATATTTGGGGTTTCGCTCGTTCGTAATCGTTGATATGGAGTAGTTAAGTAGATGTTATGTTTTGTTGGTGGTATAATAGCGTGTAATTTGATATTGATGGCAGCGTTATTATGTTTTACGTTATAATTATTGTTATGTTGCTAGTACGGTCGAACAAGCTATTTGGTATACAGGCAGCTAACTTGCAACTACTTTTAAACAATGGGTGGGTGTTCTGAGTAGTCAATTATTTTACACCACTCTATTAAGGATGCCATAAGCTGAAAAAGTTATAACGCACAAAACAAAACTAAATATACGCAGTGTAGTGGAAAGATGAATATTTTTGCCTGTATACCAAATAGCTTGTTCGACTGTACAATGAACTGGACTCCAACAGCTTTGAACAGAGAGTTATGGAAAGAGAATAGGGAGGCCTTTGCCCCGCAGTGGGACATAACAGGCTTTTAATAATATGTATTACCAGTAATAGGTATATTCTAACTAATATTATAAATGCGAAAGTAAGTTTGTTTGTTACCTTTTCACGCCTAAACCACTGAACCGATCATCCTGAAATTTTGCATATACGTTGTCAGGTGTACAGAAACGGACATAGGTCACCTTTCATCCCGAAACAAAAGTGCTGTTCCCGAGGAAAACCACAATAACGTTAATATGATAATAGATGGCGCCACGTGTCTTTTGTCTTGATCGGAGACGAAGTCGCGGGCAACAGATAGTGTATAATATTTGTGTAGTAATATAATTATATTAGTAATATATTGCAATGAAACTCTGGGGCTTGTGGCTAAGTAATAATAGCCGCACGGGTCGATCGATCAGATTAAGCTACGTTTGCCGAGGTAGGTCCGTGGATGGATGACCATGTTTACATTCCAAGACCCTACGTATCTCGGAGAGCACGTTAAGCCGTTTGTACAGGCTGTCATTCATGGATCTTTGACAGGCGTTACGGGTAGTCAGAAGCCCGAAACTCTGACAACCAGTCTTACGAAGGGGTATCGTATTACCCAGTAACTGGGTTGTTTAGGCCAGACAGGCAGTCGCTCTATGTAAAATACTGGTATTCACCTATATCCGGTTAGACTGGAAGCCGAACCCAACATAGTTGGGAAAAGGCTAGGCTGATGATGATATCGCGATGAAACTGACTGAATAATACTGATTTTTCACTCCATTTCTCTCGCGTCACTTTCTTGCTATCACGGGTTTTTTTTAGCTGAGCCTATTGTGTTAAAGGTCCCCAGAAGAGTGGTGGCAGCCACATAATGGCTGCAGTAACACCTGTCATGAAAATGATGGCTGCTGCAAAGATTTAAAACTTTTTAAATCTTTTGACGTGGTTGGATATGGGTCCCTACCGCATCAAAAGATAGTCGCGTTTCTGTTTTGTTTTGACACCTCTGACACATAATGACGCAGTGACTTGCCTTGATAGTCATGGCAACGTTGTATAATAATGTGTGCGCTCACTCTTGTATATATGAGGGCAAATCTAGCGATTTAAATCTTTGGGCAGCGGGGTTTTACTTTACGGTGTCAAAAAAACTCTCTAGGAGACCAACTTACTTTCATAAATAACGTTTCAGTGACGTAATTTTCCGGTTAATTGTAGACACTACGTAGCGGCTACCGCTTTTTTTAGAAAACTATAGCTTCACAGAATTAAAAAATAAAGTAATTCTTACATCAACTGAATATATACTATTAGCATCGGCGGGATGCAAAATGTACCAAGACTAATGAATAAAAGACTAGGTATTTACTTTTATGTTGCGTAATTAGTATGATCTTTAGGACTGAATTCCTGTTACGCTGACGTCGGTCGCGTACGTCGGTTGCGCATGTGAATATACATTGTGTTCTATATAGCACCATACTGCGACGTTCACGTCAGCGGCGCGTATGTTAGTACCAGGTTAGTACTGACCGTACGCGACCGATCTTAAGCGACCGACGTCAGCGTAACAAGAATTCAGGCCTTAGAATTATAAAATTTCTTCATCTACGAGTGTTTTCTTGGCTTGTCAGCCAAATCTGACGCTTGCTGTCTTAAATTAATGTTTATCTCGTATTTCTTGCCAAAAACTATTAATGGACTCGCGGAGGTTGCATGTCAGCACCAAATATGCTATAATCTTTACATAGTGTAGATCTGCAGTCGAATCTTAACGGTAAAAACATAAATGAATGCTTCATAAAAAAAAATCTAAAACACATTACTCAATTTCTCATTTGAAACGCTACCAAACCACAAACTCCATTTACAATTTAAAACAACAAGACCTTTATAATCGCCGACATTTCAGCATGAAACAATACATGTTAGCGCTAGGTATTCAAGCTCTACCGACCACTCTACTAGCGGTCTACCGAGCTCTATGTCCACTTTGTCCCAAACTTTACTGGAATTGAAACCTGAAAGCTCTACAACTTAAGCTTCCGAAACTCTACCGTATTTTCCCACCTTTTTATCGAACGTTACGAAATAGTTTTTCAATCTCACGGTAGAGCCGGAATCTCCAATGTTAGCGGTTTGGAAGATTTACATTAATAGGTTTCCGGGTACTTTCTGTGGGTTAGAGGTAAATTTGTGGTTGAGTAGTATCGTATGTTAAGCTAATCTGCCTTTAGGAGACGTACATTTATGTGAGTCTACTTTTCGTTAATTTCAAACGGGAAATTGTTTTATATACAAAAAAAAAACCGGACAAGTGCGAGTCGAACTCGCGCACCGAGGGTTCCGCACAAAATTGTAGGTATATAAATAGTTCAATACGGGATTCATTTTTTTTTATTTACGACGTACATATTTACGGCTTTTGGATGTTTTCCTTTATTTGTGCTACATGATCTTGCTTCTTGCCAAATTTCATGATTCTAGGTCAACGGGAAGTACCCTGTAGGTTTTGATTCCCTTGCGAGTGTCGAAAATTTGCGGAAATTTGCGGCATAAACGGCCGTATCTTTTGGTATCACCAATGCGCTAAAAACGGTGAAGGAAAAAATCGATTGTGAAACTATTTAAAATTGAAACATGGATATCATTCGTGAAATACTTTAAAAAAATATCAAAAA
The DNA here is from genome assembly GCA_963669345.1 of Gortyna flavago. Lineage (NCBI taxonomy): Eukaryota > Metazoa > Arthropoda > Insecta > Lepidoptera > Noctuidae > Gortyna > Gortyna flavago. The sequence goes on from OY770140.1 coordinate 12,223,744, forward strand.
ATAAAATTGAAATAAATTGAAATATTTATTCCTCAAATTTTATGATTGCACCTACCATTGTTTGTCTCTGCATCACCCAAAGGTTGACTGGTAGAAAATGCCTATGGCATTAAGTCCGCCTCTGTACATTTTGTGCTTGAAGTATTAAATAAATAAAGAAATACTTTAACGGTAGCATCGAACACCATTGCCCGTTTTTACAGCGCAGTCAATATTTTTATGCGAAAATTATTTATATTTAAATGGCGGTTAATCTTTGCCGTTAAACAGTTACACAGATAATGTTGGTTAAATTAATGTGAACAAAATGAAAGCTCTCAACACTACGTATCCAAAGAGATTTCCTTTCGTTTTTCGAAGACTGTCAAGTATAAAAATTCGACTCGAGCACGCGTGTAACATAATATTATCTGTTTATTTTGTTATCCAATCAGCACGAGTGGTACAGCGGTGTAGTTCTGTTTGCCGTGCTCCTGGTCACGGTTTCGATTCCCAGATTGAACCAACATTGATGTAGCAGGCTACTGTTTGTTTGTCATACATACATACATACATGTATACTTGCGATTCTGTGGAACGCATTTACGACATAGGAAATCCTAGGGTGAGGAAATTGTAGTTCGATGTTAATTTGATTACCTAGGTGTGCGCCTACTTAAAACATTTGACATTAAGCTTTCCGTGAGCACACACTCACGGAAACCTTTATGACATTGATTAATGAATAATTTGTTTATAGTTATACTTGTATATGTAATCGATTAATTTGTTTAGTTTCGTGTTCCTAGTACCGACGAAATTAATGAATAGGTAGAATTCTAGAAATCTGTTAAATCACGGCACAAAATATATGCTGGCAAGCGACATTTATCAGTAGGTAAATGAACAGATTTGAATATTTACAATCTCTAATTTAGGGACCGTCTGTCAAGATCAATCAAATTCAATTAGGATTTGGCCTACAAAGTTATTTGCTTTAATACTAAATAAGGGGGTGAGTTTCCTTTTAAAATCTGAAGTGGCTCCTTAATCCAAAAGGACATGTTAAGACATATTGTGGACACATATATAAACTCACGCCTTCTTTCCATGGGGGTAGGCAGAAACTACAGAACGCCGTCTGCTATGATCCTTATATACTATTTGCCTCGTTTACGTTCATACATCTGAGGAGTAATTCTCGTTATTTTAAGATCGTTCACAGTCTGATCTCAGTCTCAAGCTGTCAAAAATACCTCTAATTTCCCTACATTTTAACAAGTTTTTGACATTTTGACACTGCGACTAGGTTTTGAACGTTTTAAACTGTGGTTTTAAATTACGAGAATTGGCCTTCTGGTCATACACGCACGCCGGTTGAGAGTACGACGCATCTGACCTTTCTGAAGAGTATCACCAATAAGGTCATATATGTTCTCCTCACATCTGCCTTGTAAATACCTTGTGTTAGTCGCCTTTCTTTCATCCTTTCAACATGACCAAACTATCTAAGCACACTCTTTTCAATCTTTGTCACTACATCTTCTTTTAAACCACACCGTTGCCTTATGACATCATTCCTCAGCCTATCATTCATGGTCACACCACACATGCTTCGCAAGAAACTCAACGCAATGAACTTCTAATTTCATGCTTCTTTTGCCACACAACATTCACTTCCATTCATAAGCATAAGCACCAGCACACCATTGTAAATAGCCAGTCGAGTCTTTTTGGATATCATTTGGTTGGTCACAATCTCATATACAGCACCGTTCACTTTATTTCCAGCATTACGCTCCTTTCCACATCTTCATCAATCTTTTTCTTTAATAGGGGGCGAGCCTAAAATATATTGTGTAGTTCGTGAAATCTCGGTATGAAAAAATGAAGAAAGAAAATGGAAACGACGTATAATAAAAATAGAAGCCATGAAATTCTTCACATCATTCGATCATGAAGATTTGATGAAGAGAGTCCTTCATCTTCATAGTTCAAACTTCAAAAGCACTGCCACGCGCTGGCGACAAAAAAGGAAAAACTTCGAATTAATTTCACTGACTTTATCAATCACTCAATCACAATCCCATGCACAATATCCTTACCATATTATGGTCATATTTATAACCCACAGCTCCAATGCCTTCTAAAAACAAACAACCAGCTTACCATCTACCCACGAAGGTAAATAAACACAGAACAAGTTGGTGGGTAGTCAGCAATAATTCCACCTTGGCTCGGATAGAAAAATCTCTAGGGTGTGTCAAGCCGAGTTGGTTTATGCAACGGTAATCAAGTAGCAAGTAGCGAAAGACTTGGTTTGGATAAACTTTGTCGGTGGTAAAGTAATCTAAGTACCATAGACTGCTGGGAGCTCAGTGTGGCCATAGTAAATGAGTTCTAATTTAATTTGTCTACTCTCTAGTTTGCAGTGTGAAAATGGTTGATGTTAATGTGGTTAGTGTTGCCTTTAAATGAGGATTGTCGTGATAAGTATATTTGCATGCTTGAAAAATAATTTAAAATCTAACATTATAATCATTTTATCTTAATTGTAATCTTATTAATATTATTTATTTATTGCATAATTTAAGTAAATTAAATTATTTTTAATCTGATTTGGTTTTGTAGCTATAGCTAGCCTTATAGTATGTAACTTATTTATTTATTTCAAAATATTTGTTAGTTTTTGTAATGCTGGTCTATAATCACTGATCTTTTAATGTCTTATCTGTGGATAATCAGTGGACTGCAACATTACTACTTAAAGTTTTGTTGAACTTTTGTATTATATGTGTTGTAGTTGTTTATTATCCCTTTTTTTTAAGGATGGGGAATCATCAAATGACCCCCTCCCGCTCTGGGTGGAGCGGAAGGGAATGTCAGACATCCCCTAATAAATAAAATGAAATAAGGAAATAATTGAAATGGCCTACTTCAACTACAGAAGTAAATAATAACTAATACCTAATTAATATACATATAAAAATAACAAAATTAAATCTTATATTCATATTCATCTTTATTTGCGTACCATAATGTCACCACTGTCCTAATGTCCTAACTTAACTAAAACTATACACAAACTAAAATATAGCATCGAAAAATTCATCCGCATCGCTGTCGACTGGTAATGTAGTATACCCAAGAGACTGGCGGCATTGCCACGTTGTATGGCAATGCTTAGTCTCTAGCCAAGGTTAAAGTCAGCTCTTAGGTCACGGGAAGTGTCAACCAGCCGTTTCGAAATTTACCATGAGCACTCGGACCCCACGGCCCGATGGTTTTAACGTCCTATATAAACATGACGGAAATGTTCCTCTAGGAAGCCGCGCGTAAGTTTAGGCTAAGGCCGCATTCACGCGGGAAATTGTTTTATATGCAAAAAATAAACCGGTCAAGTGCGAGTCGGACTCGCGCACTGAGCGTTCCGTAGGTATGTAAATAGTTTATCACGGGATTTTTTTTTTGGTAATGTACCAAATTTACGGTTTTCGGAATGTACTACTTAACATTGCTTCTTGCCAAATTTCATAATTCTAGGTCATCGATAAGTAACATATGGGTTTTTATTCCGGAACATAAACGCCCGCATCTTTTGTAGTTTACTTAGAAGTTTTTTTTTTCACTGCTTCAAGGGATTGCAGCCTCGAGTATTTGATATTAATTTCAACTTGATAACTCCACGCGTTCCTGAGAAAAAGAGTCTTGACTGACGGACAGACAGACGGACAACGAAGTGATCTTATAAGGGTTCCGTTTTAACTTTTGAGGTACGGAACCCTAAAAAACGGCCTGTCAGTTGGACATTGAGGTTGCGGTGATCTTGACACTCAGTCAGCGGCCGACTATACCTACATACATTTAGTGTGAACGCACCTTTATTGTAGTACCAAAACATATGTTTATTTCAGTGTGGCGGTGTGAGTTTCAGCGCCAATCAAAATTATTTCAGTGTGGCGGTGTGAGTTTCAGCGCCAATCAAAATTATTTTCCCAGTAGTGTGAAATCATTATTAATTTCAAAGTATTTATATTTCAATTAATTACACGTTGTGGTCTCTATAATTTTAATTAGGTGGTGAAAACTAACTAATTAAATCATTTACAATAACCTTATTTCCACGAAAAATCTAATCTTCACTCAAAAATAATATTAGCAAAACCACTAGATATTTTTTGGATTATTTGCTTTTACGTCTGCAAATCAGATTTGGTTTTAGTTAATCCTTGCTTAGACAAACGGATTGAAAAAACAAATTCCCAGAAAAATCCAGTTTGTATTATTCAACTTTTAAAATAGAAATATATTTAGTTTAAAATAAAAACTTGATTGAATGAAACATTAAGACGAAACAAAAAAAAAAGGAAGCATCTCTTGCAAATATTAAAATTTTAATAAGTGAGCCCAAGTGCCTGTGGAGCAGGACCAGCATTAAGCCAAGCATTTTTATCTACGATATAATACCCCCTTTTTCTCTCTTTCAGTCGTCAGTAATTTGACTTTCGAAAGAAGAAGACAAAGCGTTGTGTAACTATACAGACGTTATACAACGTTTATTAGGAAGGGGGTAAGAGTGCGTTTTAAGTTTCCTCTCATTTAGCTGAAGAATATTGAGTGGTTATTTATTATAATAACATTTTACACAGTAACCCATAAAATATTTTTTTTACTTTAGACAATCTGAAAGGTCGGTTTAATATATAATAGACCGTTCGTATATATAGTAACTATTATACGTAGTGCTTACATTTAACATCAGTTGGTAAGGCGCTTATCGACCATCATCTGCTAACAAAACAAATCATAATTTTTGTACTAAAATCCACGGGTTTTATAAAAACATACGCTAAACTCACTGAATGCTTTTTCTATTACAATATTCAGATCCATGTGTATGTATGTACCAGTAGGTAGTTATATCAGCAAAATCAACTGGGTTCGGAACAGCTCACTGAACTTGAAACTGCATAAAAACGTTACGTTACGTTTGTATTTTGTTCCTAAAGGTTTTTGGCGCCTCCTGCTCTTTTCATACACCTATTATAACTTTTAATAACCAAGTTAATTTTTTTGAGCTCCGAACTATCTATTATAAAGAACATAATTCAGGTGTCGAACCCAAGAATTAAAGTATCCTGAAAAAAGTACTGTTTTCATAAGGGAAATAACATCTTGAGCATTTTTTTCTATTACAACGAAAGTCTATAATAAGGTTGAAAATTACATAAATCTTATTTTTGTTTCAAATGTTTTAAACATAACATTTCATCTGAACATGTTTGAACTATAATAATAGGTATTAAAAATACGACAAAAAGATTGTAGGAAATGTTTTTATTATTTTTAATACTTATTAACCGACTTCAAAAAAAGGAGGAGGTTCTCAATTCGTCGGAATCTTTTTTTTTTTGTTATTACATTTTGGTAGTCCTTACAATAACGCTTTCTGGCGCTGGCACTATAATTTTTGGGTAAAAATGAATGTCCTTTAATTAATTTACTTTTAAATCGCCTTTCGTGTCTGTCTCAGTGAACGCATGGTTTTCTCCATCATTTTGAGAATTTATTCCGGAAGGTTTATTTGTATTAATACATTAAAGTTTAACTTAAATTAATAATCCTACCACAGATTACTGAATAGTTACTACGTTCCTACTAATTATAAACGCGAAACTTTGTGAGGATGGATGGATGTTTGTTACTCTTTCACGCAAAAACTACAGAACGGATTTGGATGAAATTTGGCACACATATAGATTAAAACCAGTATTAATACATAAGATACTTTTTATCTCGATATTTCTACGCAATCGAGACTTATGCGGGTGAAACCACTGGGCGCTGCTAGTTATAATAAATCTCGATGGTTTGTCAAATCGTATAAACTGTACAGCAGGGACGGGTCGCTAGTTAGGTTATTAAAAGGTTTCTGATTTAAGCCCTACGCTAACCGATTTAAATAAAACGATTTAATTATAAGGAGACGAAGGCCAATTATTTAGTCAATCTATTCATCGTCATCAATCGGTCGATAAAATAGGCTAAAACTAATGTCTACTGCATAAATGATAAATGATTTCCACTTTTACACGTCAATCATATTTTTAAAACTAGATGAGGTCGGTGTTTCCTATCGGTCTGCTCTGAGAAGAAAGGCCGAAATAAACTCTGAGGTCACAGTCTCAAAGTCAAATCATTTATTTCAAACAGGCACATAAAAGGCACTTTTGAACGTCAAAAATTACAATAAAATAGAATTGATTCTAGGCGCCCCTTCCAAAAGATAGTTTTCGTATGGAGAAGCATGGGCAAGAAACTCCACCGTTCCTCCTTTAAAATGTTTTACAAGGTTTTGTATACATTAATTATTATAATTATATGTGATGACGCTGCACTTAGAATAAAAATAGTCTACCACAAAAGGTAAAAATAATTAACTCTCTCTCTTCTCTCGTAAATCATATCTTTTAAAGTCGAGACATAATCTAGGTCAGATCATGTGATGACCATGTAGATTGATAACTGAAATGGTCTTTTGACGAGAGAACCACATTGATTGAGTGGACTTGTCCAGTTAGTGTACGCATTTGTCAGTAATCGTGCAGCTCAACTCAAAACTTAAGGAGCTCAACGATTACCTCATCATCATCATCCAAAGCCCGACTTCACACTGCTGAGCATAGAGCACTTTTTTATGTGCCAATCTCTACGCCCCTATGCCAGCCTCATCCAGGTAAATATAAGTAAAAAACTTGGTATATTTCTAGAAAATAATAATAATTATTACTTTTATGTAGGTGGAAAGGCTAATTCATTTGTTACTAATTGGAACAAATATTTCAAAGAGTCGATTGCTCTCTCAAAAAAGTTATTATACTTAAAGAAAACTTTTACCAAGAAACCTTCGCTGTGTATGAAAATATAAACGTACTGTAAAACATTTTTGAATAAAGAAAAATTGCCTGAAAACGACAACAAACAAAAGCTCAAAAAATTTGGAAAAAAAATTACAAAATTAATTACAAAAGAGTTATTAAAATGTGGGTTGAAAAAAGAAACAAGTATTCTAATTAGCTACCTGATTATGATTCAGCCATAAGGCAAGCCTTTTGTTCTCTGATATAAAAGAAATAATAAAACAACCAAATATTGTTTTACGAACACAAGGCTATGAAAAATATTCAAAATTTTTAAAGACACTTTAGCGTGACTTAATTTTTTGATCCCGCGATTATGTAGAGTTTCAAAGACATTTTAATTTTTTTTAAGACAGGCTGATCCTTTGAGGGTTTCGAAATTTTTAAATAAGTATGACAAATTGTGAAACCCTGTTGAGAAGACTAAAACAGTTTCTTTTAGGTTTAATTTCCATCCAAACTTATCTTGACACTGCCGTTTGTCTAGATTGGTTTAGCTGGTTATCAGACTAGATGTTTTAGCAGATACCATTCTTTGTTTGTGCACTGGTCTTCAGGCTTGCCCCTTGATGGAAAGTATGATTTAATACCACATTATTTTACAGACCTTAGACTGTCAGGCAGGATCGCGGCCAGCGTCGTGGAAGTAGGTTACGCGGGCTTGCGAAAGATGGAAGATGGAGGGAGCTCTTTGCCAAGGAGGGGAGGACGCAGGGTCGTAAAAATAAAATTCGTTCCCAAAGGGTTCCCTATTTAGTACACTCCATAGGTATAGATACACCAAGATAGCGCAAGAACAACTACTTCGCGGGCCAAAAATCGCACCAGCTTACGTACAAAAATCGTAAGCCGCCACTTTCGCGCTCAGTCTTGTGTACTGCTGGCTGGGTGAGGGTGGGACAAGACGGGTGCCGCACGCGGAGGCGTCTTTGAATCGATTTGATTTTCCCATCACTAAATGATGCTTGTGACGTCATAGTAGGTAGTCAAAAATGGCACGCTTGGTTTTCATTTGTGGTACACCTACATTTCACTAGTTTAAATCCCTTGTAATAGGGGTAACTGTATTAATATTTTTTAAAGGAGTTAAATATTCGTTAAAAATAAATTGTAATAACAATATCGTTTCAGCTAAAAGGAATAACAATAATATGGCGAAGACGACGTTTACCCCATATTATGTTCCTTTTCGAAGAAACTTCTAAGTTCAGAATAACGAGCAATTGTCTGTACGCGGAATTTTGATCTTCTCTAACGCTGCAAGTGCTACTTGAACTGGAGATATTATATTGATATGTAGTTCAAAGAAATGGTACAGTTTTCAGAAGATTGAAAAAAAGGAGTAATTTTAAAAGGAAAATAAGTTCAAGTATAGGACGAAATGTATTTTGTGTTTCATAAATTTTGTCCAAATAAACGTTATTCTTCTTTTTCTTTCTAATCTTAATTTTGTAAAAAAGTAAGAAACTTCACGTCATGTTACGGTGCCTAATAGCGGCCATTTTAAATTTTGTGACGTCAGTAACGTAGTACGCTTTTTGGATATAACAAAACCACCGACACCTTATTTGTTGAGTTGGGTATATAACATGTTTTGGCGTAAACTATGAGATGATTACCTCGTTGGTGTATTGGACGCAAGCGCTATTGCCGAGCATGAGGTCCTGGGTTCGACTCCCGGGTCGGGCAAAGTGTTATTAAGTTTTTCCATCGGAAATTTCTTAGTAGCAGCCCGGAGTCATTACATGGTCATTACATGGTACTTTAACATAACTTGCGAAATATGGGTGTACTATAGGTGTAGCTCTGCCTAACCCAGCGGGGATTAGAGGTGTGATGATGATGTTATGTGTGTGAGACTAAATTGTTATTTCTCTTTGACTTTGCCATTCAGTAATAATATAACAATTAAAGGCCTAATACGACGACCTTGTGAAGGTCGCAGGAACCCGTTGGATGCGAGAAGCATAGAATCGGTCGAAGTCGCTTGGGGAAGTCCTATGTTCAGCAGTGGACATCTTTCGGCTGAAATGATGATTATGATAACAACCATCAACTAACTAAATGAGTAACTTGCATAATTATATAAAACTTCCCGACATCAATCGTCGGGCAGTTGCTCACCAGACACAACACTCGTCTGGTCGGATTATCCTCCCCTTTCTATAGAGGATGAATCAACTTTACACCCTGTTCCTCATAACTCTATAAAAAAACTTCCAAATTAAAATAAAAGAAAGCTCAATTGCATATTAATATAAATTCTCTAAAAGAAAGAAAATTGCCAATCCTATTTATTGCTACCGAGAAAAAGCCGAACGGACGAAAAAAAAACTTTTGTAATGACTTCCAAATGAATATTCATAAATGCTAAGCTCTTACACTACGCTTTTCATAACATTTGCATAATACCAAGGCGCTTATATTTAATTTTTAAGTTTGCTACGTTTTGATTATCCACCTCCTTTTTTAATCTACGGCCAGCACTTAATTGAATAGGTTAAACGTTGTTGAATTTAATATGGCTTTAATGTTTTTAAATGAACACTTCATTGGACGCGTTGAGCGATTTTTCGTATACCGCTGCTGTAATAGCAGTTTACCTGTAGCTATAAGGGTGACGTGTTATGCAACATTAGTGCTGTGAATATCTATACAACATGTCACGCCTGTTTTTCCTACAGGGTTAGATACCTATAGTACACCAACATTTCGCCAGGCGAACATACCTGGCGAAATGTTGGTACAATAGGCTACCTTATTGTCATCAACAGTGCAAAAATCCAAACTCCGAGATGCTACTGCGCAATTCCAGAGGAAAACTCAATAACACTTTGCCCGACCTAAAAAACCAATTAAGTAGAAGTTAAATTGACTAAATAAACCCACTGTTATTTCCTAGTCTTAAGTTTTCACTTCTGTCGGCAGTCTCCGTGATTGACTATGATATTTATTTTACAACTAGCAGCGCTCCGCGGTTTCACCCGCATAAGTTTTGATCCCGTGGGAATATCGGGACAAAAAGTATCTTGTGTGTTAATCCAGGGTGTCAGCTACTTCCATACCAAATTTTATCAAAATTAGTCTAACCGTTTGTGCGTGCTGAAGTAACAAACACACAAACACACTCACAAACTTTCGCCATCATAATATTAGTATGATGTACATACGAGTAGTTCTTCAATATCGCGGCAGGCAAAGACGGAGATGGCGGGATGAGCTGGACTCCTTTGATAAAGATTGGTCCTTGGCAGCTCTGGACAGAGAGAGATGGCAAGAGAGTAGGGAGCCTTTGCCCAGCAGTGGGATATTAACGGGTAAAAATAAATAATAGTATTTCTTTACAGTCAGCGACAAAAGCGTAAAAGTGATTACGTCAACGCCGTTTTAGTACTCCGAATCTGTATTAAATAGGCATACAAAATCCATTTGCTAAACTTCGGTGATTTTCTCTGAAATCATTAGCAGAGAATTTGAGAAAGTTTCAGGTATTGCGTGGGTTGTTAGCACAAGCCATTAAGAAGGCCTTAATCATAATGAATTAACGTTAATTGTTAAAATGAAGACGATATACTTATATACGAGATATTTTTACGAGATTTTATGATACATCTGGCTCAAATGTCAAGATTAATATTAGGTAGGTACCTACTTTTCTTAAATCCTACTAATATTAATAAGCGCAAAAGTTTGTGAGGATGGATGAATGTTTATTACTCTGAGTTTGTTTCGGCCTTTCTTCTCAGAATATTCAGATAGGAAACGCCGACCTCATCTAGTTTAAGAAAATATGATTGACGTGTAAAAGTGTTTGTACAAACCTACTTACAGAAAATAAATCATTTATCATTTACTCTTTCACGCAAAAACTACTGAACGTATTTGGATGAAATTTGGCACACATATAGTTTATAATCAGGATTAACACATAACAAACTATTTATCTCGATATTCCCACGGGATCGAAACTTATGGAGGTGAAATCACGGGGCGCTGCTAGTACAAAATATTTTTTTGTTTAGTAACCTTCCGCCGCATTAATCCGACAAATATTTTCGTGTCCATTTCGCCAGGGTCGTATATTTACGACCAAATACCACAGCTCGTTTCATCTGCTTTTTTATTTAATTTCGCTGTATACTATCAAGTATTTATTTTTCATTTTCTTTTTTCTTTTTTTTCGGGCGCTGCGCTGGTGGCACGAGAACTGATGTTAAGTCGGGCGGTTAAAAGGTTACGAAGTACGTATTAATACAAAACGAAAATGAGAACACCTGTTTGCTTAAGAAACGATGTACAGACGCCAGCACATCAAGCTACTACAATCTGTCAAATTTCTTTGATAGATTTTCAACTTTATCGCTAAAGTATAAGGTTCAAAGTTGATTGGGAAAATTTGACAGTTTCGAGTAGGTTGATGTGCTGGCGTCTGTACTTTTCAATAGTTTATTTTTTAATATTCGAAATTATATATAATAATGCTAATTCTTTGGCTAAGGAATTAGTATTGCCACTCAACGGCACTGTTGTATCGGAAGGCTATGTCATAGCCTAGCTTGGAGAGCAGTACCTCACCCACTTGATTGCCAAAGATTTAATGCTACCCACTTTGTTATAAAAGTTACGCATGTACAGAGGCCAGCACATCAACCTACCCCAATCTGTAAAATTTTCCCAATTGAATATGAACCTTATACCTTTGCGGTAAAGTTGAAAATCTATCAAAGAAATTTGACAGATTGGGGTAGCTTGATGTGCTGGCCTCTGTACTACAATCTGTTTTTATATAAATAAAGATTATTATTATTATTACTACTGTTACTGTTAGCCTGCATCATCCCACTGCTGGGCAAAGGCCTCTCCCCATGACTTCCAGTTCTTTCGATCCAGGGCTAAAGTGGGCCACTTGTCGTTTGTTTGTCGTTTGTTTTGTCGATTATTATTATTATAACGTGAAAAATGGTAAATTTTTTGACAAGTAAACCAGTGATCGGAACCTCTTTTGAAGCAAATAATCCCATGTTAGGAGACTCCGCTCTTCTGTAACTGCAATAACTATCATTTACTTGTTTTTATACAAATGTTGGTACTAAGTATAGTATAGGCAGTTTATCATCACCTGCCTAGCCTTTATCCAGCTATTTTGGGGTCGGCTTCCAGTCTAACCGCATGCAGCTGAATATCATTATTTTACGTGGAGCGACTGCCTATCTGACCTCCACAACTCAGTTACAGGGTAATACTATATGTCTTGGTAAGACTGGTTGTCAGACTTTTGGGCTTCTGACTACCAGTAACGACTGTGAGAAATCCACGCATGACAGCTGCCACCAACAGATTAACGTGCTTTCTGAAGCACGGTATCTAGTATAGATAGTTATTTTATGTTATTTGGGAGCGCATAAATTTTTTGCTCTGCTATCACCAACTATGTCTGTCTTTCGAGTCATATTTCACATATACGACCATATTGACCGTGTGCAGTCAATAATATAATACCAGCTTGCATTCAAGGTAATTACAGAGACAAATTGCCCCTTTGACAAAGTTAATGACGCAACAGCTAACGGGCAATATTGATATAATATCCCATGGTTTATGAATGAACCTAATTATATGGCTGCGTAACTAATTAAGTTACCAAGTTCATAATTCAAATGTTTGGGGTGTTGCATCAACTGACTTATTAAATGGTTTACAAATGGAACAGTGTATAAACGAGATCATACTATAATGATATATATTAACATAGAAATGATAACAGGCATTAAGTCCGCCTTTGTACCTTTTTGTGCGAAAAGTTTAAATAAATAAATAAATAACAGTCACACGGGTAGATCGAAGGCTAAGCTTCGCTTGCAGTCACCTCCTTCTGCGAAGCAGTCATGCTAGCGAAGGAGGTGGCGGGATGGGCGAGTGAGAGAGCCTCGAGAGCCTCACGTCCCAGCCTCCGAGGGAGACGCTCCGGGCGTCGGGAGCCGCGTGACGACTCCCGGCCATCGTAGGCGCGGGCCTGCGGAAGGCGAGTAATGGGTAGCTCGCCGTCCGATCAGGACCAGGCCCGTGCCGGATGGCGCGTATGTGTTCCATACGCGCCTCAAAGATATGTCAGCATCAAAGGAGGGGCCCGTCAAGGCCGAAGCCTGCCGGGGCAGCGGGATTGTCCGAAAGGGTTACCGCTACCCCGGAATATAAAGGGCTAAGGAATGAACACGGATGGGTTTTAGTCAGTATGAGTATGACACTCCCTTCCGATCCACCCAGAGCGGGAGGGGTCATTTGATGATTACCCATCCTTAAAAAAAAAAAAGCTTCGCTTGCCGCGGTAGGTTTGTGGATATAATTATATCGAGATCCCGCAGTGCTTCCGAAAGCACGTTAAGCTGTTAGTCCCGGCTATCTTTTTTGTAAATCTTTGATAGTCGTTACGGGGTAGTCAGAAGCCCAAAAGTCTGACAACCAGTCCTTAACAAGTGGTATCATTAACTGGGTTGTGGAGGTCAGGTAGGCAGTCGCTCCATGTAAAATCCTGGTATTCAGCTGCATCCGGTTAGCCTGGAAGTCGACCTCAACATAGTTGGAAAAGGCTAGGCAGATTTATTGATAGATTGAATATTATAAAAGGGGAAAAACTAATTTCTCAACCAATTTATCCACTAACTCATGGTGGAATTGTTAAGAAACGAGTTCATGGTGAAAAACTAGTTCATTGTAGAAAAACTAATTGAGAAAGTAGTTAAAGGTAGAAAAACTAGTTCATGGTGGATAAATTAGTTCCAGATGGAAAAGCTAGTCGAACTTGTTGAGAAAAAAACTAAGGTTTTCTTAGCAGTAGACTAGAACAACAGAAGAGCAAAGTGTAAAAAAAAAAAACTAATAATAGTCTTAACCGAACGAGTAAACTTCCAAATTTCCTCCGTGTCTATGACTAACATGTAGACTGAAACTTGTAACTTGAAATTTAAACAAACTCCTCCTCAATATTTCCAACTAGTATCGATACTAACTATTAACTTAGCTTGGCATATTTATCTAGAACAGCTTAGAACAGGACATTGAGTCAAGAATCCTTTCATAACTCTAACTTCCCGTAATAATCAAAATAACAAACTTTTCCTACTCGTATGTTAATTTTAAACGAGGAATATGCCACCCCCATAGTTTTCAGGGGAGTTATATAGTTTTGTTTTTAATAACCATGGTATTTATGGTAACGGGTCGATCTATGGTAGCGCGTTGATGTCCCTGCTACCCTGTATATATGTCGCAGCCAACTGGTTAAATTAGCCGTTCAGTTAACTGCCTGGCCTTTAGAAGTAGTGCTCGCCTCGCTTCCTCCCTCGGCTCGCACGCGGTTGATCACAGTTCTAACCTAACCTAACCCATTTGGTCGGCGTGCAATGCCTTAATTACTGCGACCAATTCGGCTAGCGCGTGATTGGTTACAGACTTACAACCTAAACTGTAATTGAATAACATTCAGGCCGTTAGTTGAACGGCCGCCGTTTAATTTAACCAGTTGGCTGCGACATATTATATAGTACGTCAAATATTCAAGGCCTGCCAACATAAATAAAAAAAAAAAAAACAAATGAAGAAGTGGACACTTTGGGAGTAAAATTGTTGAGCATTTTTAATTGTATAATTGCTTGCACAACGTTCTTTGTATATGCCATGAGCGTTTGATTTTGGATCGAATGAAAAAACGAAAGGATTTCGAAGCAACTATTGGGTTTATGTCACTACAATACTCTTCTTCTTGTTTTCGTGTCCATGGGACTCTTTCTCGTTGTTTCTTTTCTATAAAGTTTGAGTCCAGTAAGTGGCCACGTTGATTGCCGCATTCTTTAGGTAATTCGAGGTGCAGGTGAAAGGGCACTTACGATATTCTAACATTAGAACAATAGTGACTAACTTCTGTAAAGTCGAATTAATCTTACTAATAGACTAGGTCATTTACCATTAATCAATCTATAATGTTCCCTCTGCTGGAACACAGGCCTCCTCTTTGTGAGAGGGAGTGGGCCGTACCACCACGCGGGCCCAGTACGGGCTGGTAATGCCACATGTCTTCAAAATTTTTGGTTCTAGGATATGCCGGTTTCCTAACGATGTTTGCCTTCAGCATTTTGAGAGCAGTGGTGATGAAATAATTTACACAAAGTAAACCGCCTGTCAGGGTTCGAACAACTACAAACGCAATTCGTAAATCGTGGATTCGTGGCCGTAAGCACAGGGGTGACCACTGCTCTCTATGTACTGAGTCAAATATTTTCATAATTAAGTGACCATTAATTTATGTAATAAAATATGCTTTGTGTCTGCTAACAAAACTTACTTACCTAGTTAACATACAGGATGAAAGCTTTTATCATAAATTAACTTTTCTTTGCCTCCACGCTAGGAAAAAGTTTGCCATGTAGATGAACCTTTCTTATAGTATTTTGTACTCAAATGTCGGCACATATAATATTTTGATTTATTACGTCATTACTTAGTTTCGTCGTGGGTATGTGTCCCTGATGGATTGCTTGATTAGCTGTTTTACATAACCGCTAGCTGTTTTATGAAACAGCTAAGTTTACATAACTTAGCTGTTTCATAAAACAGCTAGCGGACGAAGTTTAACGAAACAGCTGAACGAAGTTTAACGAAACATGTTTCATGGAAACGCGATTATTATTTTGTGAGCTCACTCTTCTCAGCATGGAAACTTTCGCGCGACTAAGTATGAGGCAATCTGACGATTTAATTCTTGGTAAACTAAGCAAACATAATGTGGGACGCCCCCAGCTTGAAGGACTGACGACCTTAAGAAGGTGGCTGGGTCAGACTAGATGCGGAAGGTGGAGGACAGGGTGTTGTGGCGCAGACAGCAGTAGACTGTGATAGGCTGAATTTATTGATTAATTGAGCGAGGTTAACATTAAGGGGCAGTGATCACCATATATTTGAATTCGCAAAAAAACAAGGCTAGGAAGAAGCCCTGCTTCTGATTCTAACCACCATAACTTTAACAAATAACGTCCAATTTTATTAAACAAAAAAATGAAATTTGATGTCATGTTATAATGCAATCCTTAACGTACAGAGGCCAGCACATCAAGCTACTCCAATCTGTCAAATTTTTCCAATTGAATATGAACCTTATTCCTTTGTGGTAAAGTTGAAATTTTATCAAAGAAATTTGACAGATTGGGGTAGGTTGATGTGCTGGCCTCTGTACATCATAACATATACAAAAAATATAAAAAAGGAACCAGCAACTAATGACCGTGTATTCTGATGCACGCCCCTGGATACAAATTTTTTTGATGAAAATACAAAGGAAAATAAGACAAGTTGTTGTTGTTGTTGTGTTAAGAAAATGGAAACACGTATTTTCGATACAGCAGGCAAAAAGATGTTAAAATAATTAGAATTAAAACGAAATGGCTGCGGGTGGTAATAAACCTTTTTTTTTTATATAATGAAGAAATAAATGTTTTAAAAACTGCTTCTAAACTAAGCAATCTTCTGTATCCCGTGACGAATAATCCGTTTGTATTTTGTAAACGACAAAATGTTACATAGGTTCTTTAACTTGCAGCTAGAGAGGTCCTATTACCTCTTTATTAAATCAATCTTATAAGGCTGTTGCTGTTTACAGCTTAGCTGGGAGCGAAGATGCTTAAGTACATAGGTACATCCGCTGCACTCCGTACAGTATACCCAGTTTTTTCTTATAAAAATGCTAAAGTAAGGCTAATTTCGTAGTCCGCGCTACGAAATTTAATCGTTGCGGAAAAGAATCGCCAATCTGTGAACAATACCAATAATGTACTAAAGTCAGCAAAATGCCTTAAATAATCGCTTGAAAAGTTATATTAGCGTTCGCGATATAATTTCGCATGAAGCGATTTAAAAAATCACTCCTTACTCGCGAAAACGACAATGTTGAACGCTTGCCTAAAAGTAATAAATTTACTTATGACTTGAAGACTCAATAATTAAAAGTGTTCGATAAAAAGGCTCCATATTTGGGGCATGGAGCGAAACCTCCGGCTAAAATTTAGTTTCTTATATCATGAACCGTCTACGTAATTGAAATAAAATAACGTCTACCCGTATTTTTCAATTTATTTTGACCTTTCAACAAAAGGGCGAAGTATTTCAGCATTAAATCTTTTTACAGTTGCTAAACAAGTAAAAGCTCTTAATTTCTTCAGGATTCTTAAATCCTATATAGACAATTGTATAGATTAGCTATCAGCGTATAACTGACGAAAAAGCGATAATCTTAGACAGTCACTTGTAAACTGGTACTATCTAATGTACGCGTAGTTGTGTAATTCTTCCCAAAGAAATCGTACCTTGACAACCGTAGGGCCCCAGTTAGTATAACCATGATCAGCTTATAATGTTCTTTTCACATGGCTTCGAATTTTTGGTTGGTTTTAGGACATGCCGGTTTCTTCACGATGTTTTCCTTCACCGTTTTGAGAGCAGTGTGCAGTAGTGACGAAATTATTTTCTCAAAGTAAAGCGCCTGTTTGGGTTCGAAATCACAATCTACAACTACGTAAGTCAGGGCCATTACCACTGGACTACCGCCGCTGCCAGTTGCAGGCTAACAATTTGGGGCCAGAAAAAAGTTTGCATACACGAAGGAGATAGAGACAGTATGTATATTTCGGACTCGTTTACTCTTAGTTCTAGATCTACGAGTAATAAGGAGGTATTCCACTCAGAGCACTGATTTTAACCGCACTTGGACGAACCGCACATGAGCACTTCCACTAACCGCACTAAGTGTGTCCTTGTCACACTTAGTGAGGTTAGTGTTTATTATTATTTAGTGACTTGTCTATTGCCACAATCTGACTAGGTAAGTAGGTATTTTTCAAGTCTGTCAAGATTTCGTCTGAAACCTTAAGTTAATAAAGACGATATGATAAAGATGAAGCTTCATTGAATAGGCAGTCGTTCTCATAATTTTGAAGAACATTCCAATGTTATGGAATGGTCTGCAGTAATAAGTTTAATAAAACTTGTTTCTTCATTTTCAGAGTTTTTGTTTAAGTAGTTCTAGTTGTTATTTTGGTTAGATGAGTTAAGTTCTTAATATAAATTAAACTACTACATAAAAACTTTAGTGAAAGTAATCTAAGTATGCTTGTTGTTGTTTAACATTAAATGTTTAATTATCGTGTTTTATTTTATGGTTTAATATTTTTTAGGTGTTTGTTCAATGTGTTTCAGCTTAACACTCACAATTTCGCTTTGCGATGAGATGGAGCTCATGAATGAAGAGTCCGTTCGATGCTGGAATAGTCACGCAGTTCCCTAATCAATCTTATTACAATGACATGAGAGTCACATTACAATGACTTACTATTTTTAGTGATGGTATTGGAATAAAACCGTGAGTGATTGACCGTGAGTGGCGTGAGTACAGTAATTTCAGCCAATTGGTTTTACGATTTAAGGCGAATAAAAAGAATATCTACAGTTAGGTTTATATTTTGTCAGGACGCCATTCCAATTAATCAAAGCAAATGACTGTGAATGTTCTTTTTAGCTCACAACTTCGTCAATAAAACGATCAGTAACTTACTTAAATACAATTGTTACTTGTTCTCAACGCTCGCATGTTATCGAATCGATTTTCACACTCACAAGATCACGCTTTCAGTAATGCTTGCAATATAGAATAACAAGCCGAGTACAAGTTAAGCTCGGCCAAATTATGCTGCAGCTACATCAAATTTAAACAAGCCACAACTTTCCCTTTGATCCAAGCTTAAAATAAACAAAGAAGAGTATTTTGCAAACACTAGAAGCCAAAGTATGCTCTACTTTGGGTTCGAAGTAACGTCACTGGCCGATCGCTATCAGCAGTGCCTTAATTAAAAAGAGCACTTCCCAGTTTTGAGAGAACCTTTGTCTTATGTCGAGGAGTTCAATTAACGATGGTAAACAGATTTGGGTAGAACTGTCAAAATCAGCCGATGGTTGGTAGAGAAGTCGAGATACGTGCAGTTTTCAAGCTTTTTAACAGGGTTTTCTTGTTAAATGTAGTGAAAAGATGGATGGAGAAAACGTAGATTACTTACTTATTGATTTAAAAAATCTGTGCATGATTTGTTTGTGTTATTATTGCAAGAAAAAAAAACAACAAATTTGTCGAATTCTTTGATATATTTTCTATACTAAAATATTTAAAATAAATTTCTCTAATCACACATTAAGGACATAAGTTTACAGTACAAGTTAAGTATCAAGTAAACAATTCAATAAATTAATTAGTACCCGAGCGTGCCAATTGATTTCGATGCAAGCGAACGGAAGAATTTCATATGGATATAAACTTGAGCACAATTTTCAGAATCCTGTTTCGTTCTAATAAAAGTTATCTACTGATTAAAAGTTTATTTATTGCTAAGAAAATTTTTAATGTTTTAAGATTTATTTAAAGGGGATTGAAGATTTTTATACATATAGCATACCTACTGACCGGCAATTTTTTTTTTTCAATATGTTTGCCAGAACCTTTAATAAATCGATAGCTGACCTCAATGTAAACAGTACATCTTGTTGCATAAATATTTGAAATAATCACTGAATGTTTAAAGTTTCAAGTGCATTGATGTCAGCTATCGATATAAAAAAAGGGTATGCCAGGCTTCATACAAAAATCTTCAATCCCCTTTGTAGTTCTTTAAATGATAATGAATGTGAAATTAACCTATTTAACATTTTGAATTTGAATATTTAAATGAAGAGCTTCACCACAAATAGGCACCTACTTTAACCCTACTTATCACTATATTCTATATTCACTATATAGTATTCCTGAAAAATAAATATTCGTAGAAGCCATACAAATGATAATATGTATGGACAAGATGCGGCCGAGACGCGAATTGAAACGAGCTTGAGAATGGGAAGCCAGACACCAGATAAAAGGTTGGGTGTCAGATAATTGGATGTTCCTTTTGTGTTTTGACGTATTTGGGAATCAATCTGTGATATTGTGTGAGAGTTGGTTTATGTATGAGGGTGTGGAAAAAGAAAACGTGTTGGGTCGGGTGACCCTCGGCGGAATCGAAGTTCAAAATGAAAATCGAAGATGGCGGCTGCGGAAATTTGAAAATATTGGCAACCGCCATCTTAGATTTTCATTTTGACCTCACTATCGGCTTCAGCACCCTCGAAAACCATGACTTGAATATTAGGCCAACAAAATTGCTAAAAACATTATCTTTTAGAACCATTCAAAACGGAATATTTCTTGGCATAAGTGCTTACATAAACGAAACGATAATAGCTTCATCTGCAAAAGCGATTAAAAGGACATTCCTGACAAACAAAAACTCGAATAAAAATTCGCTTTCACACATGGCTGGCGGGAACATAGACATTTATTAAACTAATAAAAGGCCACATTAAACCGTGCTAATGGCCTGAACCGAGGCACGGAGAGGCACCGAGCTCCCGATGTACCTACATAGATGCTGGAGAGGTGGGGTTGAATTGCAGCAAATGACACTGTCCTGTAACCACTATGAAGATAAATCGAAAGGTATAAGCTTACATGTACTGTATAATTATTTTAATGTTGTATTATTTGCTTTAAAAGTAAACAAGACACCTAAATAATGTATTCCGACAATATGTAGGTACACTAAACAAAATATGCTGATATGACTTAAAAAAGGAAGGTTTATGTTATGTTCGTCAGTATGAGTTTTTTTTTTTTACTGAATTGTTTTCGTGAACTGATTTTGCAATTTTTGGAACAAAGTTCTTTAATGAGGCTTGCAGTAGGAGTAAACTGGTAGAAATCGTCACGTACCAAAAAAAAGCGTTAGATTGCCCCCTCCATGTGACCCTCTCTCGTCCTCTCTTCTTTTTAGTATATAGGAGTGTCTATGTGTGCGAGTATTGCGTAAGAAACTTCGTTCCTAAACACGTTTTTTTTTTTTAATTTTCAGTCTCATTAAAATTTTGTTAACTTTGCACGGGTAGTTTTTTTTGAGTTAACTTCAATAGTACGTATTTAACACACTTGGTGTGTCTTGATGATGTTGTAAAACTTCCTGTGGCTCTTGTTTACATGTCAAGTAATAGTATATGAATTGGTTCGAAGTAGGTATCATGCCCAAAAGTAAAAAAAAAATAAGTGTCCCGAAATTAAAAGACTATTTTGCTTTGTTAAGCTATGCTTACTCATCTGCCTAGCCTTTTCCCAACTATGTTGGGGTCGGCTTCCAGTCTAACCGGATGCAGCTGAATACCAGTATTTTACATGGAGCGACTGCCTATCTGACCTCCACAACCCAGTTACTGGGTAATACGATACCCCTTGGTAAGACTGGTTGTCAGACTTTCGGGCTGCTGACTACCCGTTACGACTGTCAAAGATCCACGAATGACAGCCGGGACCAACGGCTTAACGTGCTTTCCGAGGCACGGAGGGGACACGGTATGTAAAGATGGTCACCCATCCACAGACCAACCGCGGCAAGCGGTTGGTCTTATTAAGCTATGCTTACTGTAAATAAAATTACCTGCATTCGTTTTTTATTTATTACAACTGTTCAGTGCGCCATCTTGGATTCACTATCGTCCATTTCATGTAGAAGATCTCAAACTACTTGAAAGTCTTCTAAATAATCAACAATATCAAGAATATCCACTTTTATTCAAGACATAATTTACTGCGAACCGACCGGTTCTCCGTAACCTATCGTTCAATAAGTGCTCCATTAACCTTTCCACTTATTTTTCTGCTCAAAATATGAGTATAAAAATACAGCCGTTACCTAACCTCGCTTTATAATCTCTGGCAGCCTCACGAAGTAAAAACATCGACCACCTGTGCAAACAACAGACGATTTAATGCCTTAGCTCAGCTTACGATGTTAGAGCATTATGTTATGCTTAAAATTATTATGATTAATGAGCCTGAGGCCTAACTGGCATACGATTACGGTTAAGACCGACTTGTTAGTATTCTAGCGGCATCAGCCGGCAGCTCTCGCTCCAATAATATTTGAATACTAAAATTTCACTTCAAAGAAAGTTTTAGTTTATAATATCGTTAGGTGTTTAAAACATAAGTACTCCTAGAAAATCGGCCAAGGGCGAGTCGGACTCGCACACGAAGGGTAGACACCTACTACAAAAAATGCCGAAAAAAACATGTTTCTTGTATGGACCCTCTTAAATTTTTAGCTTTATTTTATTTTTATCATTTGTTGTTATAGCGGCAATAGAAATACACACTCTGTGAAAATTTCAACTTTGTACCTATTCCGGTTCATGTGATACAGTCCGCTGACAGACAGATGGAAGGACGGACTGATGGACAGACGGACGGACGGACGGACAGAGTAATAATCCCCTTGGCACCATATGCGTACCCTTAAAAGGGTAATTTTGTGATTTTAATGTTTTGTAATTAAAAAGTTTGTGCAGATATTTTCTTTACTTTGACAATTTTTGAGCCAAACGGCCAGAAATGTTCACTAACTCACTAACTCACTAACTAGGCTTATATTACGCGGTCGGCATTAGCCGCTGTGTGACAGAAATCCGACGCCCGTGGCTGTGCGAAGCGACCGCGTGGCATGGCGGAATCCGTTCACAAATGCTTCTGACACACGAGAAATATTAGTTTTAGTATTTTTATAATTAGACTTGTGGCTTTTATTTTGTAGATTTTGTAGCCAAAAACTACGCACAGACACGACACCTACATGAATCGGGTAAGAAACCTAATTGCATACCACACCATCCATCTCAATTAGAATTATTTTGGAGGAGGATATTGCGAATGCATTGCTTCATTATTATCGAAAAATTTGTCTGCTCAACAACTTAAATAACGCAATGAATGCTGTTGAACTTTCGAAATGAAAGCCATTGCTACTGATATTGTGATACGCAATTACCCCGCCGTATCCAATTAATGTAGGCGTTTGTTCAAAGTTGAATAGGTACTACTGGGTAATTGAAACTGTTATGTTATATTTGCTTAACTTAACATTTAAATGTACTGTAGTTAAAATTAAACATTATTATTATCAGCATCTACAATATAATTTTACCTATTCAAGTTACATAAACCAAACCCCGTAATTGATATTTACGATCCCGCGAGTAACAGGTAGGGCTTGATTTACAACCCTCTGATAAGGTTCTGATAGTTTCCCCGGGCTTCAGATAAAGGGTACCTTGCAGGTACAAAGTCATACCTTTATTTTAATAGTGCTATATAGGTATGAGGAACAGGGTGTAAAGTTCACTCACCGTCGGAGTATCCTCCCTTTTGTGTGTTGTGTCTGGTGGACTACTGCCTGACAATTTTATAAATATCGGGACGGTGTAAACATATTTATATGCTTGTTGCACGGTAAACTCTACTTGAGCGATGCAGGATTTTGCGTGACGTCAGTGTGATGCGTAGTTCGCATGTGGCGATGTAGATGCCGAGACAGTGCTAGCGATATTAAATTAACAATTTTAATAGCGTGATTTATTATAAATTGACAAATAATGTCGCTAAGTTGAAACGGAGGGTTTCGGAGAGTAGGTAAGTACAAAGTTTATATGCGAGACCATAAATATGTACATCTGAAAAGGAAACAAGAGAATATGGATATTTTTTTATTTAAAATAAATATCCATTTATTTTTAGCAGCAGCCCTACAAACTCACGGAAACCTCTGGAGATGTCGATATCGGAAAATATGTCCCATAAACTTATAACTTTAACCACCAACTGAAAAGTTGAGTAAATTTGTAATAACTATGGAGACTTACCCCCTTACTAATAAACGTATTGTATTATAGTGTATTATGATATATATTTTCAAAATAACTATCAGGGGGTAATTAGTGATCGATACTGATGGCAAAAATGCAATCAGTAAAATTTTTGTCTGTGTGGCTGTCTGTCTGTCTCTATGTTCCTTATAGAAACAAAAACTACTCGACGGATTTTAACGAAACTTGGTACAATTATTCTTCATACTCCTGGGGAGGTTATAGTATACGTTTCATCACGCTACAATGAATGGGAGCAGAGCAGAGAAAGGAAATGTTGGGAAAACGGGAGAAGTTGCTCCATTTTTTAAGCTTCCGTCGCGTGTGCAGCCTTAATGGTTAAAGCTACATAGAAATCATTTATGACGGAAATGTTCTACATAAAATTATCTAAAAAATATCCCACAACAGCATATGTCTATCTTTTATGGTTGATTCACAATAACACGTGTAACTCCCGATAGCTTAGCAGTTCGGAGCTTTCTGATTATATTTGTTTACTCTTACGTTTATAATACTCTCACTCATCCCTAATTAAAAGAAGTTAATATTATTACCTATTCAATAAAAAAAGAATCATCGGTATAGAAACACCAAACTTATACATGAAATACGCTAATAAGCCATCGCGCCGTCGCGCGTGAATACTGAATCATGCCATAAGGATTATTTTTGTGTAACGGTTGCCGCGCTCGACGCGGGTCGTGGCGGTAGGTTATAAAAAGGCGGGAGGTCCGAGCGCGAGCTTCATTCAATATTTGGCTGGACAATAATTGATATTAACAAACCGTGCTTATCAGCGCGACTTTTAGTCTTTAAATAGTTTATTTGAATTTCTTTTGTTGTTATTTTATAAAATAGGTATTAGTTGTTTTGGTAGTTTTTAAATATTCGTTCAAATTACAAATCTATACTTATAATAAATCTGTAAAGTGAAAATTCTGTACATTGAAAATATCAAAAAAAATAATGGCAGTGGGTGTTATTAGACCGACACAGAATCCAAAAATGTGATTAAAAAAATTTTTGCCTGTCTGTTTGTTCAGGCATCAGGCAAAAACTACCGGTTCGATTACGATGACACTTGGTATAATTATTCTTTAATATCCTGGGCATCACACTGGGTACTTTTTATCCCGGAAAAAAATATACAATAAAAACAAACTTAATTTTGCGGTTCGATCCCTAGACCCGATTACTGTACCAACCGCAAATAATAAGTTTGTCGTAGTACACGACGAAGATGATAATAATAATAGGCGAGCGTTCGTTTATATTAGCATTCTATAAATTGTATGTTTTAACTGCTACTTGCAATTCCAAAACGTGCTTTTCAGTGCGACCTTTTTATTCCTTTTAGTTTTTAAAAAATAAACCTAAATTATTATTTAGGTTTATTTTTATAAGTCGTAGGTATAGATTTTAATTTTAAAGTATGGGGATAGTGTACGTAGTGACCGTAGGTTATTTTATAAAACTGTTAGGTAGGATTAGTAGATATTAGTTTTTAGGGATTTTGCTTATTTATTGAGTTTAGATTAGTTATCATCAGAAATAGGTTTATTTAGGTATTTTATTTTCTGTTATTGAGTTTTTTTTATTAGGTAGGTACTTAGATTTACTTTTATAATCTAATATAAAATTCAAAGTCCTGTGATCCTGTCTGACTGATTATATCAATGCACAGCCTAAAACGCTGGTCATAGAGACATTAAATTTGGAGTGTGTTCTGTGTGAAGTGTATAAAGGTATCCACTAAGAAAGGGTTTTTCGAAATTCCACTCCTAAGAGGGTGAATGGGTGGAGGGTGAAATTTCACGCGGACGAAGTCGCGGGCAGAAGCTAGTACCTAAATAAATCTATTTCTGATGATAACTAATCTAAACTCAATAAATAAGCAAAATCCCTAAAAACTAATATCTATACGAATGACTAATCCTACCTAACAGTTTTTTAAAATAACCTACGGTCACTACGTACACTATCAAATATACCACCCATACTTTAAAATTAAAATCTATACCTACGACTTATAAAAATAAACCTAAATAACTCTACCTTAAAGTGTACTAAGAGGATTAAAAACAGAAAAGCACGGTTTAGAATTATAATTATACCAAGTTTCATCGTAATCGGACTTCGTACTTCGTACTTTTTGCGTGATGCCTGAACAAACAGACAGACCTAGACAGACAGACCAAAATTAAAAATTTTTTAATCACATTTTTGGGTTTGGTGTCGGTCTAGTAACACCCCCTGCCATTTATTTTTTTGATATTTTCAATGTACAGAATTTTCACTTCTACAGATTTATTATAAGTATATAAACAACAAAAGAAATTCAAATAAACTATTTAAAGACTAAAAGTCGCGCTGATAAGCACGGTTTGTTAATATCAATTATTGTCTGTCAATAAGGTCGAACGCTCTGAACGCATCAACAGCCATATATTGAATGAAGCCCGCGCTTTTTTTTTTTTTTGACATGACAACTCGCAGTTGCAACTCGCTAAGGTTGCCTTTCTGCTTAACCGGACATCGGACCTCCCGCCTTTTTATACCCTACCGCCACGACCTGCGTCGAGCGCGGCAACCGTTACACAAAAATAATCCTTATGGCATGATTCAGTATTCACGCGCGACGGCGCGATGGCTTATTAGCGTATTTCATGTTTAAGTTTGGTGTTTCTATACCGATTACTATGATTCTTTTTTTATTGAATAGGTAATAATATTAACTTCTTTTAATTAGGGATGAGTGAGAGTATTATAAACGTAAGAGTAAACAAATATAATCAGAAAGCTCCGAACTGCTAAGCTATCGGGAGTTACACGTGTTATTGTGAGTCAACCATAAAAGATAGACATATGCTGTTGTGGGATATTTTTTAGATAATTTTATGTAGAACATTTCCGTCATAAATGATTTCTATGTAGCTTTAACCATTAAGGCTGCACACGCGACGGAAGCTTAAAAAATGGAGCAAATTCTCCCGTTTTCCCAACATTTCCTTTCACTGCTCTGCTCCTATTCATTGTAGCGTGATGAAAAGTACACTATAACCTCCCCAGGAGTATGAAGAATAATTGTACCAAGTTTCGTTAAAATCCGTCGAGTAGTTTTTGTTTCTATAAGGAACATACAGACAGACAGACAGACAGACAGACAGACAGACAGACAGACAAAAATTTTACTGATTGCATTTTTGGCATCAGTATCGATCACTTATTACCCCCTGATAGTTATTTTGAAAATATATGTCATGTACAGAATTGACCTCTCTACAGATTTATTATAAGTATAGATAGATAACACAGTTCACTTTTAAGTTTTAAATTAGATCAATCAATCTGCTTAGCCTTTCCCCAACCGTGTGTTGGATGCAGCTGAATACCAGTGTTTTACATGGAGCGACTGCCTATCTAACCTCCACAGCCCAGTTACTAGGTAACACGATACCTCTTGGTAAGATTTACTGTCAGACTTTTATGCTTTTGACCGACTACGAATGACAACCGGTACCCTAAGGCTTAAAGTTTTTGCCGAGAGTCAGAGGGGTCTTGATATGTAATAGATGGTCACCCATCCATAGACCAACCTCGCCAAGTGTTGCTTAACCTTAAACATTGGCCCGTGCGGCTGTTATTACGTAGCCACGAGCGTGCGCAATTCACTTTTTTATGGTTTCGTATTTAAAGGTGAACTACATTTTTTATTGCAAGTATGTATAACAGCTTATCAAAATGTAAAAAAAAAAACATACACACGAATTGAGAACCTCCTCCTTTTTTTGAAGTCGGTTAAAAATACCTTATAACTAAACCCACGGAGTCTATGGCATTATCTCCTAACTTCAGTGGGACACGTGTTGACTTCGACAGTTAGAAGTTCGATTAATCAATTAATTAACTTGTTAAAGAATAAAGTTTTTTTCACTTTGTGTAAATTGCTAATTTCGACAATTAGAATTTCTTGTTACTTCCCCCGTTGATTTATGAAATACAGAACCTTATTCCCAAGGAATTAAGGCGACTACATGACCTAAAGCGCGGTCACTATCGGACTGCATAGAAAAGAAAGAGATGCACGATGACACAACGCTGGTAATTTATTGCAAAATATGAAACAATCATCTATTGTTGATTTATCAAACACCAAACAAATAAAAACCGTATACTAAAATTCGGGGAATTAAATTGTCTTTTATATGGTGAAAGTCTTATGAAAATACACCCGATAGTGTTTGCGTGATTATCGTTTTTATGTCCGCGGTAGACATTACTTTACAAATTAATTGTACTATGTTAAAAAAATATAATTGCAAATATTCACATATCAAATTACGAAGCAAATGGTCTAGTATAACATTTATTTTTTTCAAAGAAATCAGTCCGGTCGTTTAGACGTGATGTTGAATTTAAAATAATTAGAAGTCGTATATCTGCGCCTTAAGATTATTTTTGCATCTCGCTGTAAACAGATTGGTTATCAATTGCCAATGAATCCCAATATTTGCCGGCCGATTCAGCAATGGTCGGTTAGCGACGATAGCCATGCAATAAGCGTTCGGCGTACGAAGCAATTACTATCCAATTATGACATTTAATTAGTGTCGTATTGTCATTAATTTATACGACGATAATGTTCATAGATTTCAGTGGAAAAAGCTTAATAATTGTCTACAGAAGCGATTGGAAAAAAATGTCGGGAATAAAAAAGGATTCGGTCATAATGAAGTCAGCTGTATCCCCCAGGGGTCGCACAGAATAAATAATGAGAAATATTTAACTGATTTTCTAAAACCTTAATGACCTACGAACGATGGATATTTAAAAAAAATAATGTACCTCTAAAACCTTTTTAGGCGTTTAGTGAATAAATAATGTGACATAAAAAATATGTCCAATAATTATAATATATTTTAGGGGATCAGTTAAATAACTGGTTCTCTAAAATCTTATTGACCTTATAATGATGGTTTTTTTTTTAAATAATGAACCTCTAAAAAAAAATTGCGTGATGCATACTTTAAAAATCGGTCAAGTGCGAATTCGACTCGCGCACCGAAGGTTCCGTATAAATTTGTAGGTATGTAACTACAAATTTACGGTTTTCGAATTATTTCCTTTACGCAACATGACATTGCTTCTCAACGGGAAGTACCCTATAGGTTTTGATTCCCTTGTTAGTGGTAAAATATGCGGCATAAACGTAACATAAACGCCCGTATCTTTTATTGCGTTGACATAGAAGTTTAAATTTTTCACTGTTATTAATTTCAACTTGATAACTCTACGCGTTTCGGAGAAAAAGGGTCTTGACAGACGGATAGACAGACGGACAACGAAGTGATCATATAAGGGTTCCGTTTTTCCTTTTGAGGTACGGAACCCTAAAAATGAGCCTCTTCTTAACTTTTAAGGCCTTTTCTCGTAGTACCTAAGCACCGCAACCAAATGGGCTCGGTTAGGTGGCATTTACTTGGCTATAGGCTATCTTTAGGAGCTCAAAACATGAATAATTTAAGATTCACAAAAAGAGTCGCAATCATTTTAATAGAGTGTTCAATAATATGTTTAAGAGAGCGTAATAGGAATAATTAGAAGTTCGATTAATAATATGTCATAAATAATTAATTATTTTTTATGATATTGTTTTACATTCTGTGATTATTTTAACTCACACACTGATTTTTACTTGTTAAAATTTTTGTGAATTCGTAATCTTTTACAAGGTTTGTAAATATGTGAGCACCATTGTATATATCACAAAATTAATTTATCCGTCATTCCTACATTCATTCTTTTTACCTATTGTGGTAAATAGTATCTAATTTTATTCTAGGTGTATTGTATTCACATATATTATTAATATACTGCAAAATATTGAAAAAAGTAACGGTGGAGTTTCTTGCCCATTCTTCTCCATACGACACTACCTTTTGGAAGGGACGACTAGAATCGGATATTTTTTTTTTTTTTGTAAATTTGGACGTTCTAAAGTACCTTTATGTGCCTATTTGAAATAAATGATTTGACTTTCTTTTTCAAATTTTATACCCGTCGCGCGTCTCAAAATCAAAATATTTTATTTCACATAAACCTACATGGGCACTTATGAAACGTCAGAAGCTAGGTGCACGGTTCCAATTGGTCGTTTCCTATGGAGAAGAACCGGCAAGAAACTCCGCGGTTACTCTTTTAAAAATAGTTGCGTTTTTACAATGTTTTCAAGTTACAATAGGTATGGGAGGACAGCATAGGCCTGCCAACAAGTAGGTACCAGGTACTTGATAATATAAAAAATCATCTACAGATCTAAAGTCACCACACAAAGCCCACAAAGCCTACAAAGTCCTCACATTTACAAAATTAGAATCCATCAAAATCAGAATGATTAAATGAATCAGATATGATTGACATTATAACCACTAATAAAGTGGTGAAAAATTAGAAATGTCTATACAATGTCAAATAATAAAAGTTTATGTCACTTCTTTGACATAAACTTTTATATAAAAAATAAACATTTTGATTTGAGAGCAATTAATAGACATTTAAGTAGTTATGCTGTTAATGAGATGCCAGGGAAGCCACATGTGCTGAAGGAATTATTGCCAGACTACCTTGTTTTCAACGTAGTCTTTAATCTTATAATATGCTTTTTTGATAAGGACACGTTTGATGAGGGTTTTGAACTTTCCATCGCTAAGTTCTGTAACCGGCTTTGGCAGCTTGTTATAAAAACGGATGCTGTTTACAAGAAATGACTTGCTAGTTTTAGTTAATCTAAATTTAGGTATCACAATTTCATGTTTACTAATTAGCAGACCCAAATAAAAATTTAATTGTTATCGGTACACATGTTGTATGCTCAACATGCGAAGAGTTAAAGAATTCAAGATTTTTATAATTTAATGCCTTCACGTTGACTGCCAGGCAACAGACACAATAGAAAATCTATTGTTCGCGGTCACCGGTGACCGCGTTGGCAGTCAATGCCATAAGAGGCATTTCACAAAGTAGCAGAATTCGAATTCGATTTTATTATTATTTATATAAACTATCTCCAGCAACATATAAAAGGTTAAGTACTTGGAAATGTGAGGCATTTTAGCAGGTTATATTTATATTATAGGTAGATTATCGAAGGCTTAAGACATTCATTAGTTAAAGTGCTCGATAAGCCTATAAAATCTTCGATATAAATGTGTATCCATAAACGTTCTATACCTAATTTTCATAATATGTATTTATTTTTATATTTTTTATTTTTCTATATTTCATATATATGTCGCAGCCAACTGGTTAAATTAGCCGTTCAGTTAACTGCCTAGCCTTTCAACTAAACGGCGGCCGTTCAACTAACGGCCTGAATTATATTCAATTACAGTTTAGGTTGGAAGTCTGCAACCAATCACGCGCGAGCCGAATTGGTTGCAGTAATTAAGGCATTGCACCCCGACCAAGTGGGTTAGGTTAGGTTAGAACTGTGATCAAACGCGTTCGAGCCGAGGGAGGAAGCGAGGCGAACACTACTTCTAAAGGCCAGGCAGTTAACTGAACGGCTAATTTAACCAGTTGGCTGCGACATATATATATCAATCTTCTTCTTGTTTTCGTTTCGATGGTACTCTTGCTCGTTGTTTTTTTATAGTTTGAGCCCAGTAGTAGATGACCACTTTAATTGCAAAAATATCTCAAAACAAAAATAAGTGAATAAACAATTATTTTTATATGCTATGACACTCCTCAAGAATAAAAAAACTATACTAAAAATGAAGCTAAACAGTTTGTGTGAACGCACTAATCTCCGGAACTAGCAGTCGGATTTGAAAAAATATTTTTGCATTTAATAGCCCAATTCTTGAGAAAGGCTATATAACACCACGCTACAACCCTTAGGAGCCGAGCAGAAAGATAAGTAAGCGAAAACGAAGTAATAGCGCAGGCGGACTATGCGATGCGACGGGGTGGGACGGGCAGAAGCTAGTAATTAATAAACCAAGAAAGGCCTTTACAGCCTATTTGATGTCATATAATAAGTACCGGTAATCGTAATCCAATTACTAAGGAGAGTATGATTGATGTACATCGCTAAGTTATGATTGACTGCGTTTTCTATTTTCCTCCTTACGTACTATTTACAACAATAAAATAATAATCCCATCTGTTGTTAGCTTCCGCTTTCCTGTTAAAGGCTCTTTATATTACTACTAAATTTATTTATTTATTTTAACATAAAACAGCCAAGGCCAATCATATTCGTTAAAGATACAAACACATAGGTTAACAACAAGAAAAGTATACAACTAGGTACTCAACAGGCATACGTTCATCTTACAATACTCTAAACGTACTGACAAGATCTTTTTCATTCTTCTGCGAATATATCACAGTTAGGCTAAGCGTCCAAGAGAACGTTGAGCAGAGAGTGTGCGAGGGACAAGAGACTGGGCTCGGTTCGACGGTTCGACTCCCTTTCGACCTGAAGTAAAGATTAATAAGAGACGTAAATCTGGAGGTCAACTTCATAAGTCTGTTAACCTGAGAAAAAGAACTTTGCCTGAAAAACTTTCAGGCCCTTGTTTTTCAAAATGAATGAACCGATTTTAATAAAACTTCATACACATAAGGAGGATATAAAGGTCTAAAAGAGTTAGTGAAGAACATTTTGGAAATGTCTTATTTTAAAAAATATAACTAGAAATCTCTGTTTCTATGGTAAATTTAAAATCGGTCTAATTTGACTGAAACACTATTTTTCGAAAATGTTCTTTTCTTACATTTTAGACCTTTGTATCCTGCTCATGCGTACGAAGTTTTATTTAAATCGGTTCATTCATTTCGAAAAACAAGGGCCTGGAAGTTTTTATGAAATGCCGTAAGTCATAAACGCTCTTAAAACATCCAACTTATGTAATACATAACAAAGTGCATTGTGGCGACTTCAACTACGGCTCGGTTTGACCACCGGTATAAACTAGGCCACTGGTGATCGTCATGAGCTGGACCAAGCGAATGTCACTTTTTATGCACCCTCTCAGAAATACAAACGCTTCGTTAGCATCCCGTAGACTTCAATCAATCTACCTAGCCTTTTCCCAACTATATCGGGGTCAGCTTCCAGTCAAACCGGATGCAGTTGAATATATTTTACATGGAGCGACTGCCTATCTATCCTAGCATTCCGTAGACTTGATTGAACTGAAACTACATAATATGCCATGACGCGACGTTAGCATTGCGTTGACGTGGCATTGCTGGGCAAAAAATCCCTCTTCTTTTCCACACACTTTAGTCTTCTGCTATTGTAAGCCAGGCCATTTAATGGAGTTTGCCCCGCCATCTTCATTTGTTCGGCTGCGTATACGTTTAACGAATGCCTACGCTGAACCAACGCTAGCTGAACAGGCACCCTAAGACAGGACGAATGTTTTCTTTATCTTCGTGCCTCCCTTATCAACTTAACAAGCTATTATCACCACGCATTGCAGGTCGATTACTGATCACAAGGTTGTTATTCGTTCCCAGAGGATGGTGCTGTCTAATCCCTTAACGACACCAAAGGGGCGGAGAGTACTTAGTACGGGACCAAGCGGTGTTACCGAACACTTCGCATTAATTACTGACTGTACTTCAAACTTCGATTCGCATTTCTGAGATGAAGATGGAGAGTGGATAGAGCTGGAAAGGCGAAATGGAATGATTATAGGAATTATAAAAATTCTTTACTTCACCGAAAGCCTGATTTTCTACAATATCCGTATAATAATAATAATATTTGCCCGCATTGTTAGAAGGTTCCTCTCTCTGGAGCCCTGACCGCCGCCTGTAGCTTGGACCCTGTACTATTTTTAAATGTTTTTATATTTTTTATATCATAACATTTAAAAATATAATTTATATGTATAAAATGAAATAAAGGAAATAATAATATATTCTTTATTTCGGACTACAAGTACTCACAGTATTAGTAACTATGTTAGTAAACTTTTACAAACTAAAACAACTAAAAATGACGTGGCAGACACACATTGGCACGTGCCTCCGTATCCAGTGCCTTATAAAAGGACTGTCTACTTTGTCTGTTTAGTAAAGTTTTCAGGATGCTGTATGTGCTGTGTATTATGACTATAAATATATATAAATGGTAAGACGCACTAGCAGCTAATTATTTAAAGCCAAAATAGGTTAATGTTGGAATACTTTGGCTCTTAAACTATTGTTCGTATGAGTTAGGAGGCAGTGATCCTCGGTTGCTAGGAGGAAAAAGTTGGTATATTTTAAATGTTATGCTTTAAATACTTGTTATAAAAATAATTATAATTTTTGGCATTATCAACATCAAATAGCAGCCGGGGGGTTAATTGTAGATTTGAATTTTTTTTAATTAAAATATTCTCAAGATGTTATTTAACATAAGAAAATCTTTTTTTTTGGTCGGTTATTAAATTACGAAATGAATGATGTCCTTTGCAGTTATCTGGTACATTATTATAAAAAAATAGTGGAATGGAAAACAGATTACTATGTCCAACAATGGTGATTTTTTGGGTAGTCTAAGAAAGAAAGAAAAAAAACGTGTGCGGTCGGGGGACCCCCGTCTGGTCAGAAACGAAGTTCCCTACGCGATACCCGCACGCACACACACTCGTATAGGTATAATATAAAGAGGCAGAGAAAGAAGAACACTTTTTCAGCTTGACGATTTCTACCAGACAACTCCTAACGTAAACATATTTTATACCGCAAGAATTTATTTGACCCAGATGAAGAAGAAGGTAGGCAAAAAGAGTCTTAATCTGTCAAAAATACCTCTAATTTCCCTACATTTTGGCAAGTTTTTGACATTTGTTTGTCGCCGAGATGAGACTGCGACTAGATTTTAAACGTTTTAAATTACGAGAATTGGCCTTCTGAACTCGTGAAAGGGATTCCTTCTGTTTTCATACTAGTGAGTATGAAAACGAAATGCTTGTTGCCAATTAACCAGCCGAAATCTTTTGACTGTTACTATCTGAGAATAATAAACACACAACACATTTTCCGATGAGATCGCGTTCAGTTGCATTGGTAAAATTGGCACTAAGCTTGAAACTATGTAAATGTCACAAAGGGCGATAAGTAATTACGAGGTAGACTATATTTTGTTTTCAACAGCCGCAATTTGTGACCACTGACAAGTCACAACCAGTTGTACACTCGGAATAAATGAATCAAAACGAAAAAAAAACCGTACCTAAATGACCATCATTTCTGAACCTCTGACCACACAATCAATCTACCAATCTGCCTAGCCTTTTCCCAACTATGTTTGGGTCGGCTTCCAGTCTAACCGGATGCAGCTGAATACCTGTATTTTACATGGAGCTACTGCCTATCTGACTATCGACTATCGGGACCAACGGCTTAACGTGCTTTCCGAGGCACGGAGGGTCTTGGTATGTAAAGATGATTATCCATCCATAACCTGATCGATCGAGGCGTGCAGCTGTTATTACTTAGCCACAAGCCCCTTCACCTACTCCTACGACCATACAAATACACTTATTATAAGAAAGAAAGTAAAGTAGGAAATAGGGTTAATAGACTGACAAATTGATTTAATAGAGGGTAAAACGTTATTGCTACTTAAGAACACCTGCTTGAAGGCAAACGGCATTTGTAAAGACCTCGTAAGACTGTTTTTGAACCTTAATAGAATATTTTCTTTTATAATGTTATATTAGGTTTTACGAAGAGGTAATGCGTATTTGAAAGGCTCGTTCAAGTGAAATTCTTTTGTGGAATATATTTATTAATAAGTATTACATAATATAAGCTAACTTTTTTCCTGGCTGGTGGAAAAAAATGAGGAAGGCCTTTGCCCAGCAGTGGGACAGCACAGGCTAAAGGAAAAAAAAAAAAACAAATAAAAGCTAACTTTTAAAATATATATATATGTACAATTTTATGAAAAAATAAGCAAAAGAATGGAAATATATTTGGAGGTTTAGTATAGTAGCCTTGACATAAAAATAGAAAATCTATTGCTTTTAGTAGACTTATAAGTAGAAACTATAGAGTATTTTGGATAATAATATACCAAATTTTTATCATCAAGTTCTTTCTTTATCCAAATAAAATGTAAGTTGTGTAACAAACAAAAATACGCATGAAATCAAATAAAACAAAGAACTAGATAAAGTTCGTAGCCAGCTACTACGAGATGGCTACGACGTACGTGACGTCACTGCTACGGTGGCTACGTGGTCGCAGCCGATGTCACGCTTGCTACGCACGGATATAACCATAGGCTGCTCGCATAAAGATACATGAAGTTTACACCCTAAGCAAGAAATCCGTAGTTTTGGCTGAAGTTACGGGCAATCCGCCCTGATCTTACTTTTTGTTTTTATCTGATGTATGTATCTGGTGTATTGTGTTCCTTCTAGTCTGTGCTAAATAAATGTATTTTCTTTATATGTTTCTTTATTTCTTTTATTTCGTTGGTGATATGGAGTAAGTTCGGGGCCCGACCTAGGAATGAATTGCACCACGGTTTGACAGTCCCTACTCCCGAAGTGTTTACTCCCGATGTATTTTTACCCATCCTAAAACGACGAACTTACGGAGTATGCCGTCGGGCTCCAAATACGAACAAGTGTAACTGATTGGTTCCGATTGGTGCGGGTAAAATATTAGACATCGTCTAACATAAAAAGTTAGACGATCTCTATCATACAGTCTGTATGCGCTCGCGCAGGGTCAACCTACTGCACTTTTTCATACACAGACCTGCACCCTAATTGCGTAACACATTATCAATCACAATCTGAATCATTTTGAAGGATTTGGCTAATTATATAAAAAAAAAACTATAAATCCAATCTTGCTTTATAATTATGTTCGAAAAATGTATTTGCTCACAACGTAAATAACGCAATGAATATTGCTGGACAGTCAAAATGAACGCCATTGTTACTGTTAGTATGTTACGCAGTTACCCCATGCAGGTACCAACAATTTTTGTCTTTATGCAAGCACCTTTACGTGTTAGGGCTCGTACACATAAACACGAGACGACGTCGCATCGTGCTACGACGCGGCATCGTTTCTCGATGCGACGTCGTATCGTGGGAATCTGCTTACCACATTGCTGCAATTAATTAATGGACACCAATGTCAGGTGACTTCTTTAACGTTAAATATGAGGGTAGTGACTAAATTAAAAATTAAGCTAAAACTTTGTCACCAAATTAAAAGTTTATTGTATTAATAATATTGTTGATTTGTAGAAACGTTGTCGTGAAACGATGCCGCGTCGTAGCACGATGCGACGTCGTATCGTGTTTATGTGTACGAGCCCTAACACTGATTCCTCCTTCATTATTATGAGAACTAAGTGTAAAATTTGTACACGAGTAGTTTATTTATAACAAAAAGCTCATACTTGTCGGATATTATCCAGTAAAAGTTCATCGTTCGTTACGTTTTATTAGAGTTGAGTTGTAACTAATTAATGTGTTTATTCGAGCGTTAACTAAATCTCAGTAGGAGTTAGTATCTTATTCTGTGTTAGAAGTTCCTTAGTAACAAATACGATATACCTACCTACTATAAGTGAAATGTATACCAAAAATAAAAACGTTCCGAAATTAAAACAATTTTTGACTGTGTGCCTACCTGTGTTTTTTTTTGTGGAAGTTTGTTATTTTTTTTTTTGTAATAATGTTTTTATTTTCACCTTTTAATTGTGGTACCTATCTACCCCACACAAATTCGTATACCTTCACTTGCTAAGTAAATAAAAGTGACTGGAATTTATTATAACATCATCAACATACATTAAGTGGAAAAATACGTATTATTGAAGCTAACCCTTAAAACACATATTGACACTCGCAAGGGAATCAAAACATATAGGGTACTTCCCGTTGACCTAAAATCATAAAATTTGGCAAGAAGCAATGTCATGTAACACCAGTAAAGGAAAATATCCGAAAACCGTAAAGTACACGTACCTATAAATTTGTACGGAACCCTTTGTGCGCGAGTCCGACTCGCACTTGACCGGTTTTTTTATAACCGATGAAACATTTTAATATATTTGTAATGCAATTATGTATTCAGTTAATAATTAATATGTAATAATTATAATTAATAATTATTAAAAAAAAACGAAAAAAGTTAATAATTGTAATGCGAGGTGCATTACAATTATTAACTTTTTTTGGTTTTTTTGTTGGTAATCCTTAAATAAATAAATAGTCATTTCAGCGCTGGTGATTTCATTTTGGGATGCATGAAGAAGCCTCCTCGTGTAGCGTAGTTTGTTCCGCCAGTTACTCAACTGAACCGAGCGCTCGGCGCATCCTGGACAGTCACACTCAACACCTTATTTGACTGGCCAATTCTTCCCTTGCGGTGGTAGGGCTTACGCCCGCATTGTTTGCGACCACCCTCCCACCGGAGTCCGGCGTCAAGCAGCCTGCTGTGTTTCGTCGATGCGTGGGAGTTTCAGTGCCTTAGGCATCTTCTGGGAACGCTCGTTCCATCATAGACCTCATCCAGCGCTTTCCATCAGGCGTGATCGAGATCAAGAGAGGGCCCATTCAGCAATAAAAAAAAAAACATAAACTGAAGGTTGCCTGTACTTTATTTAAGAATATTTTTTTAGATTATCGTACGAAATATTTATCTCATTTCGTGTCTGACGTCGACTCCCGTGCAAGACCCCATCCATCTTAATTTTTACGAAAAACCCTCTGCGATGATTTACGAGTACCAACTTAACTCGAAAAGTTCAACAAATCGCTATCTGAATAAGTAATTGATCACCCCGAATGCAATTGAAGATTAATTGAATTATTGATGGGATCCTGATACATCAATTATTAAAGATGCCTTCAACTATGCTAAAACTTTTTTGGAAACAGAACCTACCTTTACTGCCTGTGTCTCTAGAATGGTTGCAAATATGACTGTTGAGCTTGAGGTCCTGGATAAGATCGGGTAAGATCGTGTCGCGCAGCCGTGAGAAACAATACAATTTAAAGTTTGTTTTTTTTTTGTTTTTGTGTGCCTTACTTCCCGGGTCAAATAAACTTATTTTTATTCTTGCTTTTATTCTCTTTTATTTTTCGTTAAGCACGAAATCCATTGTTTCGACCAAAGTTACTGTCGTTTCCTACCTAGTATCATCTACTGTAATAAGATTAGTTCGGGCCCCAACTAAGAATGAATGACCAAACGATTTGACAGTTGTCCTTACTCCTGATGTGTCTTGACCCGTCCTAAAAAAATATTTAATCGGGAGTAGGGTTCATTCCAAAGATTAACTAAAACTTCTTTCGGTCGGGCCCGTACTTTTGTTGACGGACGAGGAGAGTAGGTTTAACTGCCCCGTTAGTCTCATGGTCGCAAGCGCGACTGCTGAGCATGGGGTCCTGGGTTCGATTCCCGGGTCGGGTAGTGTTATTGAGTTTTTCCATTAGGAATTTCTTAGTAACAGCCTGGAGTTTGGAAGTTGGCAGTGTGACACCCTCATGCCTCGGAAACCATGGCGTTAAGCCGTTGGTCCTGCGCCTGATCTCTCCGGTCGTGTTGGATTGCCGTCCCATCAGACTATGAAAGTGGGGGAAGAGGGAGTGCACCTATGTCTGTGCGCACACTTGTATACTTTAACATCTCCCACGCCGAAGGTTAGCCTCCGTTGAGAATGGCCGAAATACGGTCTGGAGGACTTTCATTTATTTTAGGAGAGTAGGTTTTTTTTTTTTTTCCGCTGGGAATTTCATATGTTAGTGGCAATTCGGAGTATGTATTTTCCTGGTAAATGGCAATACCATGTATTCAAACATAAAAAAACTAAATGTGAGTAGGTATACACGCAGGCGCCTCCTTAGGGAAATATAGGCGTGACGTTATGTCATGATATTAACATTTTTTAACGAACAGCCGCACGGGGCGATCGAATTAAGCTACGCTTGCCGCGGTCGGTTCGTGGATGGGTGACCATTACATATCATACCCTCCGTGCCCCGGGAGCCGTTAGTACCGGCTGTCATTCGTAGATCATCGACAGTCGTTACACCCCTAACCCCACCCAGTCAGAAGCCTAACAACCAGTCTTAATAAGGGGTGTCGTGTTGCCTAGTAACTAATACTGTATTTGGGTTATGGAGGTCTGGTGGGCAGTCGCTCCATGTAAAATACTGGTATTCAGCTGCATCCGGTTAGATTGGAAGCCGACCCCAATATAGTTATAGTTGGGAAAAGGCTAGGCAGATTGATTGAACTTTTTGTGATCTTTCAATTACTGTTTTATTATAAATTTCCGATAAAAGTCCCACAATAGAACTTTAGTGGTCCTATTGTGGTACTTTTTACGTGGTTTTTTAAATAAGTAAGTTTTTTCTATGTATAGGGTCTTGTCTGAAACCCCAGTTTTCTTCAGAAACGTTTCTTTTCTACCGTGGCCTCTGTGCGGAGTTTCCAATTGAAAAATGTCACAGCCAGCGACATCCAACTAGGAAGTCTTATAGATATATTCTCGCCTATTGTTACTTTGTCTGATTTATTGAAGCAAATAACTTTTATTGGGTTTCTGTGAAGTCTTGCATTTGGGTGGTATGCTACTACTTTTAATCCCCAGCGAAAGCTCTAGGAAGTAGTGAAGGGCGGGCGTTTTGGGGGACTGTCTTACGTAATTTTGACGTTCGAAAAGTGCTGATTCTCAGCCTTTTTTATTGATTTTGATTTTGAAATATCTTTGCCCTATGTGACTTTGACCAAGGAAATTGGATGACTTCATCTAATGTAGGCTAACAATGTTCCACAAAAATTATAAAATCTGATACAAAAATTATAAAATCTGACTAATTGGACAG
Organism: Gortyna flavago; assembly: GCA_963669345.1. Taxonomy (NCBI): domain Eukaryota; kingdom Metazoa; phylum Arthropoda; class Insecta; order Lepidoptera; family Noctuidae; genus Gortyna; species Gortyna flavago. Next base: position 12,264,329 of record OY770140.1, read on the forward strand.
ATATATTTGTCGAGTGGCTTTCCACCCTTAGATTAATAAAAATAATTTAACCATAGTTTTCATTTCAAATAGGCTCTGTTATTCAATCTATACCGCCATATAAATCCGTATAATCAAAATCGACCAAAAGTTTTACATATTCGCAAAGCTAACATCAGTAGCATTTTAATATTTTACTTGATAAAATAAAACACTACATTTAATTATATTTTTCTAAAATCACTTCAATCGGGATTTCACCTTACGTTGGCGGTGTTCCATAGATAGAAATAAAAACAAGGATTTGTACAGGAAACCCGATGACAACTATGATTGCTAAGTGTATAAGTTGAAAAAACCACGACGTCAAAGAACAAAAAGGGATTTCTAGATAATAAGTTTCCAAGATAAGTGAAAACTTAAGTTTCCAAGTCGCAAAAATTTTATTCCCACTAAGTTTCAACAAAGCGAGTCTGACACCAGATATTCTCGAACTTTCCACTGCTTTTCCATTCCCATTCGGTTTTCAAGTGAAGTGGACGTCATAAGAATCCCGTGTCCCACAGAAATGGTTCTCCGATAGTATTCCTTACTTTAATACTTTTGAGAAATACTCTTACCCGGCTGCAATATGGTCACGTAGAATCTTGGTATCCATACTCGGTGTCACGGAGGAGGTAGTAATCAGAGAGATAATATATCATTTACTACATAATATTTTGCCTTAAGTAATTATCCCTACAGCCGGCTAAAGCCTTCTCAGCATCATCAATCTCCTGCCCTTATCCCAATTTATTTTCGGTCGGCGCAACATGTTTTTTTTCCTCCATAGTCATCATATTCACTCCTATTCTAGCCACATCATTTTTCATACAGTCCATCCACCGCTTCTTTGTTCTTCCACTACTCGTATAGCCATACAATCTACATTCATACTCAAAACTTTCCTGACGACATTTTTCTAGCTAAGTTATCTCATATAAAGTATGACCACGCTTGCTCAGTGCGAGTTGATTAAAATCCAAGTACTTTCATCGTCAATCAGAGCCAATCGTAAGAAGTTTGTGTAATGTGTATAGTTACTCGTAAATGTAACTAATGGAACACGACCTCCGCAACCAAGCTTGCTGACTGGCAATTTTTTCGGCATGATATAAGCTATTCTTTTGTAACTTGTGTTGACACGCAGTAACGACGTGATTAATGAATTTATGTGTCAAACAACGTACTGCGTTAATAATAATTTTGTGAAGCTGATTGTAGCTTTAGTATCACATCATTACATTTCGTTTATTGAAAGATTTTACTATGAAATGTCTTAAACAGGAAGACTATGTTACTATCAATGTTTTACTTACAAAAATAATTTATGTCAATGAAATTGAATGGAACAGTCTACTAGCAAAATATTTAGTTATCAAAAGAGTTTTTAGTAAATTCCCGTTGTAGTCGAGTACTTACATGAACGAAGTTCGAAGCTAAGGGAATCGTAAACTAGATACTATATGATTCCATTTGCTACCTATTCCATGTCAAAACGTACGCTACACAAGGTACAAAACTTAGCCGCGTTCTGTTATGACATTTATCGGATTTCCCTTTGTGACCACACACGACTCTATTAGGGTTGGTGCACAATTATTGTATCAAAGCGTTTCGTATACAGACCATCGTCAGGTTTCACGCTTTTCGGTTCGCCGGGAATAATGCGATCACGGTACGGCGTTGTGCCCCCAGCTGAATTGGTTTTGCAAATTATTGATTGGTCCAATCGTGCTGCTGATACGTTCAACATTTAGTATTAATTGTTAACTACAATCATTTTGCGCTGTAATTATAACACAATTATTCTTCATTATAATTGTCAGTGAATTTGAGTTTATAATATTTCTCTGTTATTAGTATGTTATTTGATATTAATTTATTCGTGACGTGTTTATGTAGTTATAGCGAATCAGTGGCCGGGGCCTGAATAACAGAACGTATCTGTTTTTAATGTGATGAAATTAGTTACTGGACTACTGGATAATTATTAGGAATTATGCGAGCTTGCCAACAGTAATTTACATATAAATTCTCACGCTTTTTCCATAGAGAAAAACGGAATTTAAATATGTATTTGCCTCTATCTATTTGGGTCCGTGGTCGGTGGGTGTGAAAAGCTACTGGTTCATGAAGATGCTATTGAAGGATGATCTGGCAAACCCTGAAGCGCAAAGTCATCGTCATGTGTATCCTGCCCGTCCTAACCTCAGTCCAGAAGGCCAATTCTTGTAATTTAAAACGTTCAAAATCTAGTCGCAGTCTCATCTCGGCGACAAACAAATGTCAAAAACTTGTCAAAATGTAGGGAAATTAGACGTATTTTTGACAGATTGAGACTGAGATCAGACTGTGAACGTTTTTATAATTACGAGAATTGCCCCTCTGGTCGCTCACCGAATCGCAAAAGTTCCGCCTTGGAGTTTTCAAAAGAGCGATGAAACGCAGCATTAATCTGGGTGTAAAAAGGCAGGACAGAATTCGGAACACCACGCTGCGTTCCGAAACGGGCATGGATGTAGGAAAGAAGGCTGTCAGGCTCAAATGTGATTGGGCGGGTCACATCAGCCGCATGCACGATAACCGCTGGGCAAAAGTCTCCACACAATGGGTGACTGTAGATGGCCGGCGCCGCCGAGGCCGGCCCAAATGACATGACGAAATGACCTGGACGCGTACCGCGAGGGCTGGTACGGAAAAGATATCCTGGACGGATTTGGTTGAGACGTTTGCCCAGCAGTGGGACAATAAAGGCTAATAAAATAAACATCGTTATAAGGACATTACCAATGTCATCGGTTTATCTGAGTATCTTGCTTAATTTCCTTTCGTCAGATCCAGACCATTAGACTGTTTAAGGAACAAACTAAAAGGTTAAATATTTATTTACAACCAGCTTCTGCCCGCGATTTCGTCCGCGTGAAATTTCTTGCTCCCCCGACCCACCCCGTCGCATCGCATCGCCTGTTCGTTTCGCTTAGCGTTTTTTCTGACTTGTTTCTTTTTGCTCTACTACTACTAGGACTCTTAGCGTGATGTTAAATAGCATATAGCCTTCTAAAGAATTGGGCTATTAAAAGCAAAAAGATTTTTTCAAATCCGACTGGTTCAGAGAATAGCGCGTTCAAACAAACAGACAAACTCTTCAGCTTTATTATTAGTACAGATTCCTACGAGTATCTACTAAATTTTCTTTCGTCAGATCCAGACCAGTGGACTGTTAAAGAAACAAACTAAAAGGTCAGATATTTATTTACAGTTTAATGAACATTCATCGAGACACATAAATCGTGACTCTAATCTAAATAACGTCACTCCTGGCAGGAGAATTTGAAACGCGTTCAAATAGCGCCTCGTCGCCCGCGGATTGTTTGCATTCATTACTTCAAATAGTTTTCTAATTCACGACTATTTACTTTGGAAAGTTATTTAGACTATCGCTTTATTAAAATTCTTAAACTTTGCACGAGATTGGTAACATAAAACTATTAATCTTAAATATTAAAATAGGCTTCGCCGAATTCATCTAATTTTCAAGATGGTCTCCAATTTTGCTTCATGCTTATTCAATATACCCATGATGTATCTTAAGTTGTAAATTGAAAATTAAGTTGTAAGTAAATTGGTACTTGTCAGCTGCATCCGGTTAAACTGGAAGCCGATCCCAACATAGTTGGGAAAAATTTGGGCAGATGATGACTTATCAGTGGACACACACACACACACACACACACACACACACACACACACATAATCAGCCTATAATGTTCCCACTGCTGGGACACAGGCCTCCTCTCGGTGACAGGGAGAGGGACGAGTATCAGTGGTCACGCGAGTATTTTATACCTTGTTATGTGTGCAGTGGCTGCCCCGTTGGTGTCGTGGTAGCAATTGCTACTGCTGAGCGTGGGCTCCTGGGTTCGATTCCCGGGTTGGGCAAAGTGTCATTGTGTTTTTCCATTAGAAATTTCTTAGAAACAGCCCGGAGTTTGGAAGTTGGCGGTGTGATACCCCCTTGCTTCGAAAAGCACGTTAAGATTTTGGCCCTGCGAATAATCTCTCTCCGGTCGTGTCGGATTGCACCTGCGTGCAACCGGCATGTTCTAAAACCAAAAATTCGCAGACATCAGCCGATCCGTAAACACGTGAAACGTCGGTATATAGGTAAGTAAAAGAAAGAAAAAATGTGAGCTCTGGCAAGCATCGGGGGGGATGACAGCTCCAAGCTCGCTTCATCTCACCATTCACTCTGAGATTTTACAGAATAGATTGGAAGAATATGTTCAAACTGCAAACTAATTATTCAGCAACAGTTTCAACAAACAAAAATCAAGCTAAAAATATGTGAGCAACAAATTGAACAAACTTGTGGTTCCAGCGAGTCTGTTTTTTTGTTTGTGTGGTTTAATTCTCCTCGGCTCGTACGTCAAATCGTTGCAAAACGAGAGTTTTGGTACGACGCCAGTTTCCGAAACGTAGTTTTATATTTCACTTGTTCAACATACAAACCGTTTCTTTTTTTTTTCGTGGCTTTTACTTGAATGTTTATGGAGAATTAATTTTAAAAGAATTCAAGTTTAATTTTTTGGACCAACTTTGTGCGATGTAATTTTAACCTTGTATAAATTGTACATAGAGGGTTATACGACTATACTCAAAAGTCTTACAGTGCCCTCCGAGTCCTATTTCATAATGCGTTCAGGGTGCTGATGGGGAATGTTTGCTGAACATCGCTAGCTTAAGAACTTGATGCTGGAACAATCACTAACAACAACATAAATAACTTTAGGTTAGGTTAGACAGAGGAAAATTATAAAAAAAAAAAAACTTATTATAAAAAACTTGTTAAACATTAATTATTTAATAATTATAATTATTAAAAAAATATTTTTCCCGTGGTCCACCAGAATTGGTGAACCACGGGATTAAATAATTTCCCACGGACCTCCTAGGTGGACTAGCCGGGTGGACCATGGGCAATACACGGTGTAGGTAGGTACATATAAAACACCCACATTACGCCACTATCAAAAATACACGACTTTAAGACGTAGGACCAATAACTGAAGGTAGTTAAAATTGTTAAAAATCTAGTCACTATCTCATCTTAGCGACAATCAGTGTAGATTGCGAACATTCTTAAAAATAAGGGACTTGACTGATAGTCGGCTTACAACGGTCTATGGTCACTTTCGGTGGTCGTCTTATGAACCTGAACATTTTCTCCAAATTTTTCTTCTAGCATTATCTGAGTCACAAGCTTCTACGGAGACATTGTGTCTTCGTAAGACATTTTATTTTTTCACTTACATCTCACAAGAACGAAATATGGTAGGTGGGTACTTAATTTGCATCCTCTGCTGGCATTTTATGTAACACGTGTTTTGAGTAAAGTCATGCAGTTATTCAGAATTTTACATTAAACGTTGTAAGAGGTGGGGATAAAATGAGTATAGTAGGTTTACTTATTTTTTACGTAATTGTAGGTACAGTCACAAGCATAAATCGACGTAGTTACACAAAAAGGATCCAATCCACACAAAGTCACTTTAGCGGTATTTTCAATAGCGCTACGTTTTTCCCGCGGCGATTTTTTTCGTGCACTGCATTTTCAACGCACTGCTTAGCGCCGAGAGTTGAAAATCCAACAGTGTGTTTATTTGACGCGCTGGGATACTCTCTATTGAAGTCCGAGAGTTCAAAATCCAGTGTGCGGTAAAATCCCCAAGCGATATTTACCTAAAAGTCCGTCCGTGCGAACATGGGCTGCAGGTACACAAAAAAGCGTTTTCTTGTGAATTAAAATTGCAACTTTGTGGAAAGCCCTACCTATTTCATAATAGTATGGTTTTGATAATTTTGTGTTCGTAACACCATAAAATATCTATCAATTGTTTATGAGAAAATCGCTTTTAGATCTTGCGTACCTACCTTCCTAAAAGTATGTAAATCACATTAATGAAAGAATTATCAAAATTGCTTCATTAGTTTTTGAGAAAACCACGGATACACAAAGATACTTACGTACAACCTCCTTTTTTGAAGTCGGTTAAAAATAGCGTTCTGATATGATCATGAAGCTGATTACGAGTTAACTTCTGTTCAGCACAGTAGTGGAAAGTTCCAGAAAGTTGAGCGTTAAACGGAATTCGTACTTCAATAAATATTTCAGTAGTATACTTGGAAGTCTACAAACATCTTATCTACAAAGTTTGTGGAATACCCCGAAAGTTTTGCGCGTAAGTATAAGATGATTAAGATATATATTTTTTCATCGCGTTTCTTCAGATTTTTATATTTTAAAGAAGAAATATTACAACGTTTGCGCTCCCTTCCTTTGTACACATACTTACATACATTCAATGTGGTAGGCAGAATCTACAGAACGCCACCTGCAGCGATCCTTACATACCTACTTGCTTCGTTTACATTCATCAGTGGGGAAATTGCGTAAGACACTAAAAAGAGCAATGGCTTTCATTTTGACAGTGCAGCCAACATTCATTGCGTTATTTAGGTACGTTAGAGAGCAGTCAAATTTATCGAACATAATTATGAAGCAATGGATTAGCAACATCCTTCAAAATGATTCAGATTGTGATTGAAAATGTGTTACTCAATTATCCCGCTGGTCATACACACACGCCGGAGTACTAAGCACTTGACCTTTATGAAGAACATCGCCAATAAGGTCACTATTATTATGTCCTTTGTTTTGTGTTTCGGTGAAATTGTATTCTTAAATGGTTTTTGACTATTTGTCTGTTATAGTTTTCGAGTGGCACGAGGTTCCTCTATAATGGTGTTAAGCAGTGACATCGCTTTTGTGCGTACTACAGAATATCTATTTGAGAATGTAAATAGTACCCACAGCTCTATAGAAATATTAGTACAAAGGACTACATCCGAGCTTTCGTGAATTGTTACTTTAATTAGGTACTTAAGTATTTATTTTTATGAAAAAAACATGCTATAATCGTACCTACATTATGTAATTTTAATGACATGTTTATGGTCCTTGACGTTATATTTTGTCTGTGTACCTCATTAAGCCTTGTACATGTACAATGTTACATTTGTGTAGACTCAAGGTCCCGGCAAATAATATCATAAAGGGAGTGGGCTGTAATCTACCACGCGGGTTCAGTGCGGCTTGGTACATGTCACATGTCTTCGAATTTCTGGTTTTACAACACGCCGGTTTCGTCACAATGTTTTCCTTCACCGTTTTGAGAGCAGTGGTGATAAATTATTTACACAAAGTAAAGCGCCTGACTGAGTTTGAACACACGAATCGTAAGTCGAGGCCGTTACCACTGGGGCACTATTGCCCGTAAATAAAACAAATTAATAAAATGAAACATAAATTTATACATAAATATGCCCACTTGTTTGGGATTGAACAACGAAACAGTAAAGTAGCTTGGGCGGATAATGTGGTTATAAAAGACTAGCTTTTCGTCTACGTAAAATTTCTTGATCCCCGACCTACCGCATCGCCTACCCACACTTTTAGGTACAGAGGCCAGCACATCAACCTACCCCAATCTGTCAAATTTTCCCAATTGAATATGAACCTTATTCGTTTGTGGTAAAGTTGAAAATCTATCAAAGAAATTTGACAGATTGGTGTAGGTTGATGTGCTGGCCTCTGTACCTACTTCGTTCTCGCTCAGCGTCTGTTTTTTTGTTTTTGCTCGGCTACTAAGAGTCATAGCGTGATGTTAAATATCCTAGAGCGGTTCTCAAGAAGTGGGCTGTCAAACGCAAAAAGTTTTTTTTTTCATTTTAAATCCGTCTAATGTTAAATCCGTCCGAAAAAAAAAATATTCAGATTTATTAGTAGATTAAAGAGAAAAATTTATTTAGTCAAAGATCAAAGTAAAAAAAAGCGACCTCTGCCTACCCAATGAGATAAAAAACCGTAACAAATATTTAGCAAACAATATCAACGATATAAAGCCCAAGTAAATTCCTTGAATTCTCTGAAACATGTTTCATGATTATAAACATTAAGCTAGCTTCAATAAACCTTGCTATATTTAAAATATACCGGCGAATAAAGACGATTACAATAAATAAGTCAACGTTGGTATAACTAGCCAAGTCACAGGATTTATAGGCGGTTTTGCGTTTCACCGCAAAAATTTCGGAATTTATTGCATTTCGTATTTCGAGCCTTTTGTTGGCTCGCACACGACCGACTGATGAGACCGATTTCAAATCGGAAATAATTTTTTTTCGCACTGTACTTATATAATATGCAAGAAGGAGTGCTAAGAATAGGATCAAAGTACGAGAGAGCAAGCTTGAAATAAGCTTTATTGAATTATGTATCGTGATAATATGGGCTGCCAACTCCCTCCGATCGGTAGCCGATAACGAATCGAGGGTATCCGATTAACTTTCGTAACTCAACTTACTTAATTCCCCTTGCGAATGAAAGTTTTGCAGGTCTCATAAACATACACTTACACACACACCTTCCTCTTATAGGGGTTGGTGGAAATTATATAACGCCACCTTTTGCTGCGTTCGCAGGTTCTTGTCTGTCTCTCGGGTATCGGTGCCCGATTACAATCGGTCGTGTGTAAAACTCCAAGGTTCATATTAGCTGCGTGAACTCATTTCGCATGAATATAAATGATTTATATCTTGTATTTTGCCTTCATTTACATGTTGTTATGTTAATAAACCTTTTTCTGTTCCCTTTATTTATTATATTTTCTTGGGTTTTTGCTGTGCCAAAAATACGAGAACTCAAAATTATGTTAACAAGGATATACGTCTTCTTTATGTTTCATGTTGGAAAATTGTTTTATGATATGTTTTTGTTTTAAGTAAAACACTTATTGTTAAAGTTTAGGTACTTAATTCTAAAGATTGATTATATCGTACGTAGCCTTTATGTTACATTTTATAAAGCAGTTTCTCTGAAGATTTTCTGCCGTGTCATTGACATCAAGAAAGAATGGAAGGAAAGTATTTATTGGGACCAATAGCTGCGCGGTGCGGGAGGGGTGATAGTTGTCACAAGTTGAGGAGTCACTGAGCTCTCGCATCACGGACCTCGAATCTCGGTCACGGTCGTGGGTTCGAACTCAGGCAGGCGCTTTACTTCGTGTATTTAATTTCATCACCACTGCTCTCAAAACGGTGAAGGAAAAAATTGTGACGAAACCGGCATGTCCTAGAACCAAACATTAAAAAAAATTATGGCCGACAGTAAGCCACAAAACTGCATTCGCTAGGCGCCATCGGTTCTACGCTCTAAGTACATTAATTTATAAGAATATAATATGTAAAGTTATTCAGATAGCTGGGCTAAATAACCATGAACTTAAGATCAAAGTACAGAGTTGACTGCACGATCAAGACTACGCTCGAACAGAAGAACTACTAAATCATCAGCAGTAGGCGTATTTAATATATAAACCTGTTCTACCTACTGCTGGTTGAAATTTAATTACACACACTCCTACATACACCCCTCATTCTGACAAACACATCCTCACTCTAACATACACTCACATATACCTACACTGTAAAAGTCCTTTCTAATATCCCTTATTCCTTCGTTGTTGATTTTTTTTTTATTATACCTACATACTTTGCAACCTGCAATATCAATGACAATTTTTTTTGTAACGGTATAACCCAACATAAAAGGTTTCTTGTATCACAGTGACAGCAGACCACTGACTCCTAAGTCACAGGATCACCTTGTTTAGGACTCAGGGCTTACCTTATCCGAATGACCTTTAGCTAACCAAGTTATGTAAGTTATTAATGCTTAGGTATTGCACCTGACTAGTTTAATTAACATGGTTATTAGAACAAACCCCAAAACTAGGAAGCGCCTGTTTCTTGGGCCTGAGTTGCTTCTGCGTTATCTTAAAATTTAATTCGAGGCATGTTTGCGTCAATAAAATAAAACATTATTCATAATATCCTTACTCATATTATTTTTATTTTAGTCTTATTTCATGAAAATTTTTATTTGCGATTGGCAATATTTCTTTCGTTAGACTCTTAACTTAATTTTAATTCAGGTAGCGACTTAAAGTGTTGTTGGTCGATTATTACCGTCTTGTTTATAGACCGAGTCTGCTGGTCTATTCTGCAAAAATCTCACCTAGAGAACTTAGGTGAAGTGAACTGTCATCACCCGATCGATTCTGTAAAAATGTCACCCTGTAAACGTAGGTGAAGTGAGCTTGGAGTAAGCTCTCAATAGTGTCAAAATCAATAGCATTAGGTGAAATGTCAGCTCACTTCACCTAAGTTTTCCCGGTGACATTTCTACAGAATCGATCAGCTGACGCGAGGGAATCTAAAGGTTGACAGCTCACTTCAAACTCACTTCACCTAAGTTTTCACGGCGAGACTTTTATCGAATAGTTCTACCTGGTAGCCACCAAACTCACCCACTCACCAAACTTTGCTTACCATTATTCTCTCGGTGCGTTTTTTCAACGTAACTTTTATTTGATTTTATATACGAAATTATATTATATTAAGCGTTTAATTTTCGTACCTACTAGACTGTGAAGAAAAATTTAGGTACCTATGTGTTTTTGACCTTGTTAAACTAACACGTGGAACGGCTCGTTACAGACCTACTCGAATTTTCAGAATTAACTTTGAAATGATTAATAAGAAAAGTTTTTGAAGTGCTTTGAATATATAAAAAAAATAATGGCTTATTTTTGAAGCGAAAGCTAAAGTGAAGCTAAGCTGAAGTGTGCTATTAAAAATGTAGGAGTATTTATAGTCACGTATATTTTGGCGGGTTTTGTCGACTTATTTCGTATTCTAAAGGATTCTAAAGGAGCTCTTAGTCATATGCTGGGGCTTATTTAATCTATATGACGGAGTAGGTATGAGTATGTCGCTATTATCAGCCATATTTTAATTATTGTGGGCGAGTATTGGGTATTGTTGGTGTTTTTGCACAATAGAAAAACCGTTTGCAGTTCAAATCAGATTATAATTTCACGAACAAATGAATCACACTGTAGGTACACGACAATTGTGTCCTGTATCATTGGATACGGAACGCGGGACAGATTCTGAGCACATGTTGTTCGTACGATGTCCAAAGTCCAAGAGAGAGCCGCTCCACTTCGCTGCTCGCTTTTCTATTCACCCCACGAACTCAGGTTAGACTCTGTCGAGCGCCATCAGATCGCGCTGACGTTTCGAATAGCCAAACGAATGACTCCGTCGAAACGTTGTCGTCACAGCGCTTCCGCTTCGTTGTCAAGTCAGCTCCCATACTAATGATTTCTCCGACATATAAATATAATAAAATAGTAATGAAGAATTGTTGTCTGTATGTCTGGATGTATGTTCCGGATTGGCGTAAAAACGGCTGAACGGTTTTGAATAAAATTGAAGTGTATTTTTATAATGTCAAAATATCAGTTTTTTTACTAAATGCATATATAATTATATACGGTATTTATAACAAAAAACATTTTATTTAAATTTTTGTCCGTTTATTCCGACTAATCTCCGAACCAGCTATACTGATTTTGATGAAATTTGGCATGGGGATTCTTTGAACCCTAGGAAAGGACATAGACTTTTTATCCTTTGAATATTTTAGAAGCCGCAGGCAGAAGCTAGTTAAAAATAAAATCAATTTAGTCAATTCAATTTTTTAACGACAATTACTTTGAGTGTTTTCCCACCCAAGATGTTACCATGGCAACGATTTATAAAACAAATTGTATAATAAGTTCAAATGAATATTTACCGTGAACCGTGTACATGTAATGGGTAGATTTTTGAACACGTAAATATTTTATAAAACCTTAATATTACCAAAAATCACACTTATAAATTAATCAAATGATATTAATGATGGGTGTCAGAGAACACTTTATTAGCCACTTCTAAATACATAAAGCATAATAATCAGCTTATAATCAATCAATAATAAATCAACCTGATGTATCAGTTTTAAAAAAAACAGGATTTTTGTGTAAACTGCACTGACGTGACAGGTAGGATGTCTAAACAAGAGAAAACAGATTTTCTAAACTCATATTTCAATTTAGCGGTCGTGGAACTCCCCAAAAAAATACATCAAATAAATTTATTTTTTGTTTCGTCATGTTTTATTATCGTTACCCATCACGTCTGCGGAGTTTCGCTAGCTAATTTAATTTTACCCTGTATAGATAGATAGAAGGAAAAAAATGATTTTTTTATTAGGTATGTACACCATGTAAAGAAAAACATCGGGAGGAAACCGGCATGTCCTAGAATAAAAAAATCGAAGACATGTGACATCTGCCAACCCGCACTGGGCCCACGTGGTGGATTACGGCCCATTCCCTCTCACCGAGAGGAGGCCTGTGTCCCAGCAGTGGGAACATTATAGGCTGATTATGATGATGATGTTAAGATGATGTACACCATAATTAAAATACAGATATAAATGTAGAAATGTATATAGGTACTACGTAATCAATCAACAAAATCTATTCGGGCGTAATAAACGCATTTCGTACAGTATTTTACGACAATCTAAGAGCTAACTTTCTTATCCTATCCGACGTTTACGACGACAAATGAATACAGCACAGTGCGGAGGCAAAAACGTCTCTATGCACGAAATTGTAATAACCCACCGTCACGTAGACATATGCCTCCAGCGAAACATGTTTAGAGCTGATTTTTCTTCGGATATTGAAGATCTCCGGTTTATGACTGAGAATTCGAGGTATTGCTGAATTTCCTTTCCTCCTGATTTTTCGTGAAATGTCTTTGAGGATAGTGTAGTGTTGTGTGTGTAAATTCCGATTGGGAGATAAAAAATCGGGTGGAACGTCGAATCGGAACTGCCGAAAAAAGATAGTTCGAAGCTTGGCGTGATTTGATTACGATTTGCGTTCTGTTTTGGTTTATTTGCGCGAGTTTCGCTTCAGAGGACTTCGCGTGAATTTGTTAATGAGTTTTATTCAATTCGCGTTAATTTTATGTTTTTTGTGGATACTGAAAAGTATTAGTTAGAGGCTATAACTTAGTGAAAACAAAAGCTGCCACTTCGTCATCTGGCTAGACTTTTTCCAACTGTTGTTGCAGTCTCACCAGACGCAGCTGAATACCAATATTTTGGAGTGACTGACAACATGACAACCGTGACCAAAGCCTTCACAAAAAAGACTTAAATGGATCCCTCCGTATGTAAAGATGCTCACCCATCCACGGACCGACCGCGGCAAGCACAATCGACCAGTGCGGCTATTATTACTATTACCACTTATCTAATCAAAACACAACTTCAGAAACTATATGGCCAAAAATATTAGAAAACAATGTAAGGCAATAATTTACTGCTAAAACCTCAAAATCAAACCCGAAAGCTCTTTTGAATAATTAAAGCATATTAATTTCTCCCACACACGGTCACAGAAAATGCACCGCAAACCGTTTTACCGTAGAAAATGTAATTAAAAGATTGCTCGGTCTGCGATTCAGGCCAAAGTTACGCTACTCTAACGAGGGGTGGGGTTAAAAAGGGTTCTTCAGCTGAAAATTATCCGTCTACCCTTTGTGGTACAAAGGGTTGCAATCGGAAAGTCCCCCGTCAATAATAAACACTATTCGTAAAGGAAAAGATTTCGATTCGGAACGCGAGCTAAGCTCATAGAATAGGAAATCAATATAGAAGCGACATGTGACTAAGACCCGTTTAAAACAAGTCTAAACTGGCCTAAAGTGTTGCTAATTTGGACGATGATTAAGAGCGTTTTCTTAAACTTGCTTGGAAATTTGAGCATTATTTTGACAACCTTCTTCGAGATAAATTGCTGTACTGGTCAAAAACATGCGAGCAGCGGCCGGCAAAATTTGTATGAAAATCCATATCTGTCGTGTTTTAGCGGCCAAATAAATTACATAGTAAACTCATATCTTTCGTGTAATTTAAAAATAGAAAGTTCTTTTACTAAGAAACATGGCAACCAAGAAGGTAACTTATCAAAGGTTTTATTTAAATTTCGAACTGGCTTGCAAATAGAAAGCTGTTTATTGAAAAAAAAAAAACAAACCAATTAACACTTTAACGTGGGAAAAATTATTGTTGTTCTTTGTTCGTCATTGATTTTGAAAAGTAATTGTAGGTATTTTAATGTCCGCGCATTATTTGAGAAAAGTACTATACAAGCATTGCCCACAACTAGTAAGTAATTCGCCTCGGCCCACATTTATACGTTCGTCCATCAATGTCTCTTTTGCTGGCCGCTGCAGAATCCATATCTGATTCTGTCGAATAACAATCAGTTTGCCCTTTCCTAATTATGTTGCGGCCGCCTTCCAGTGTAACTGACCTCCACAACCCAGTAACTGGGTAACATGATACCCTTTGGCAAGCTTGGTTGTCAGACTTTTCGGCTTCTGACTACCCGTAACAACTGTAATAGATCTACGAATGTCAGCCTGGACCATCGGCTTAACGCACGAACCGACTCCGGCAACAGTAGCTTATCATTCGGTCGACCCGTGCGGCTGTTATTATTTAGCCATGAACCCTGTCGAGTAAAATGTAAGGATATCCAATTAATCATTCTCAGTAACCGATCACTATCAAACCGTGTAAGGAGCGACGATGTAAATTATATAATAACTAGCACTTTGCCCGCGACTTCGTCCGCGTGGGTTTCGTACTTTCCTCAAAAAAATTCGAAGGCTGATTTTTCAATCGATAGATAATTTTTATTGACATCTGACAGTTTTTGTATGGAAGAATTGGCTACGTGAACATCTAAAAATAGGAAACAGTATGTATCCAGAAATATGCGGGTTAATGGCTATAACAAAATAATTAAGTTTTTATAATATTTCTTTATAGACTACATTCTTGGTCGTTCTGGAGGGTGTTACCAATATTACCAGGCTGCAAGATGAGCTCACACGAGAGCATGCTACGTAGAATTGACCATGGGAGAAACAGGGCTGTCGCAAGTCAACTCCTGCAAATTTAAGGGTTTGACCCTGTGATTTATTTATAGTCATCGCAAAGCAAACTTTTAAAGGGAACTGAAGTCTTTTGAATTCGAAAGGGAGATCGTTCGGGATTAATGGAATACGTGGAATGAAGACTGTTTCTCCCTGGGAAGACCCAGTTAAAATGGTAGCTTCAACAATATTACGATGCAAAGCTTTTACTTGTAGCCTAGTACCGTTGCATAGTTTTGGGGGTTTCAAATTTCTAAGTAACATCACTTGTTAGTTTATGATATGGAAGTCCGGCTGGATTAATAGTGTTCAGAAACTCAACCGGATAATGGACTGCTTCGTCTGTATTTACCACCGTGTCTATTGAATTATATACCATTTCTGTGCTGTCAAATGATTTCAGCAAAATATCATTAATTACTGCTGCTTGGTCATTTTTAGGTGTCATTATAGCTCTTTCACGTAGCCATTCTAAAGGCTTGTCCTTTATTTGAGCTACATCTGGATAAATTTTTTCTATAAGGTCTTCGACTGTACTTACTACACTACATAATTCATCTGTTATAGCTATCAACCCGTCTGTTTCTGGATACATGCCGTTTCCTATTATAAGTAGAAGGTCTGAAAAATGGCCAGCAGAGACGTCCCCTCTCAGATGCACTCTCATATTTTTAGTCACTTTTAGAATTTTCGTAAAGGGCCATAAATAAGATCTTTTAAAGCATGCCTTAATTTCATCAGCGCGCGTTCCTTTTGGTATTACCGGTAAAGTTTGACGAAAATCGACAGCTAGCAACACTGTCATACCACCCATTAAAGAATTGTTGTTTCTTATGTCCTGTAGAGTCCTATTTAACGCTTCAATAGCTCTTTTGTGCGCCATAGTGCTTTCATCCCAGACTATTATATTTGCTTTACGCAATACTTCGGCAAGATTGCTTTTGCTTTGAAATGTTACACATTGGAGTTTCTACGTTAGACAAATTAAGGGGTAATTTCAAAGCAGAGTGCGCCGTTCGACCTCCTTCCAATAACGTAGCGGCGATCCCGGAAGACGCGACTGCTAAGGCAATTCCACGAGTACTTCTAATCTTTAATTCTTCCCTCGTTTTCATGTGTACTTGAAATAATTTCATTGTACACTAACTTTTGTTCCTCAGTTAGTGAATTCTCATTGATATTGACAAATGATTCTAAGGCAAACACATCGTAGTTAACTTCATTAATATACGCTCCTAATTCACTCTGAAACACTTCTGATCTACTCGGTTTCGGTAAACCGTATTCTTCTAGTGCACATCCTCCAAGTGCTAAACATGCTCCTTCTATTTCCAACAGACACTTACTAAAAATCTCATCCTTGAGGTGTTCTACTCCGCTTTTTACCTGCCTCTCAATCTGTCGTTTAAAGTCTTCCGACAGGTATTCTTTAAATTCATCCCACAGACTGAACGGATCTGCCAGTTGACAAAAAACTAACATGATCGTAAAAAGCTCTCTCATCATGTGCGGAGATTGACACAGGGCTGCCTCTTGTAGTGCTGTATGCCAATGTTGATCATCTTCAAGTAACCCTAAAGTCTTGCAAGCTGATTTCTGAATACATGTAGCACCGGACTTCACCGAATATTTTCCCCTTGGTTATCAGGTCCATAATCTTTTTTACCTTGATACGAAATATCCTTGCGATGATATCGTGGCGATCGTGTGATTTTTGCCCTAGAAACAATTGTTCTTTAATATCTTCCCACCGGGGGTTGCACGTGAAGGTGACGAATAAGTCTGGGCGACCATAGTGACGTACATAAGTCATAGCGTCTTGGGTGCACTCGTGCATGTATCTCGGCCCACCGGTGAAGGAGGACGGACGATTGCTAACAAACAAAAACCAAATGTTTCATTGTATTTTACTGTAATTAAATAGTAGTAATATTATGTATTTTATGTAGAAATGTATTTCGTTAGTACCATGTGGGCCCAATAGATGTCGTTGCATGTGTCTAAATCACGATCGATGCACTTTGAAAACTTTAAATTCGCATATCTTTTGATTGGAAAACCAAATGTTACATTGTGTTTTATTATGACTGTAATTTTATGTAGATATGTATTCGTTAGTACCATTCTGGCCCAATAGATGTTGTTGCATGTATCTAAATTCTTCTATACAAATTTTCACACCCCCTCAACCCCTCTCAGGAGGTAATTTAGAAAAACAAAAAATGCCAATCTTCATAATTTACTTAGATAGATGTTCGTGCCAAGTTTCATGTTTATTAACACAAGTAATACGATTTTCCATACAAACCAAATTCCCCCTTTTCACCCCCTTAAAGGTTAAATTTCCAAAAATCCCTTCTTAGTGCTCCCCTACATTATAATAGGAAGCCGTGTGCAAAATTTCACATTCCTAGCCCCAGTAGTTTCGGCTGTACGTTGATATGTCAGTCAGTCAGTTCTCCTTTTATATATATAGATATGCTAATAAATATTACAACGACAGAAACTTTCCGGCACAGTAAACACCCTCTGACGGTTCCCGCAGTCTCCCGACTGCTCCCGACGACAGATTCGCGTGTCATTTGCCGAGCCTCTCTTCCGCCACTCATCTCCATACATTTGCATGTTGTTTGTCGTGTGTCTGTTGTTGAGGCCATCGCTTTTGCCTATTTTAATCCCTTATGTATAGCACGGGTTTGAGTTTGTTCGAGAGAAAAATCGATAAAGATGTGTGCGTAGAAGCGCAAAGATTGCGCTTTTTAGTTTTTTTGATGTAGGTTTTACAAAGCAAACTTTACGACAGCGTCAAATGGCCTTGAAAAAGATGCACTGTCGCTATCTTCAATTTATCGGTATATTTCTAGACACGTTCTTGTTTCAAAACTGAGTTCCATAATTACAAACCTCTTTCCTGACATAAACTTTCTTAAAAAAAGCCTTTTTTTATTAAAACTCCAAACATTTTTAATAAACACTCACAGAAATAAAATACAGTGGCCTGAGAAGTTAAGCTGAGCACGTTTAGCTTCG
Organism: Gortyna flavago; assembly: GCA_963669345.1. NCBI lineage: Eukaryota > Metazoa > Arthropoda > Insecta > Lepidoptera > Noctuidae > Gortyna > Gortyna flavago. The sequence continues at coordinate 12,282,350 of OY770140.1, forward strand.
TTCCGGTTGGCAACCAAGGTAAGAGAGATTGTAGAGTTTTGTTAGATGCTTACCACACGAACACTGTAAGCAGCGGTAAGACTGTAGCCGATTTTCTAAGAGTTTCTCGATTTAAGTAAAGTTTTTCTAATATGAGGCTCACAATGCTTTCTTTTTTTTTCATTTTGTTTTTCATGTTACATGACATTGAACTACGAGTATACATTTTAGCTTAATGTGACTATAGTTCATGGTTATAAAACAATTTAATAGGCTTGCTGTTAATTAAAATAGAGCATACGCTACAAACTGTGGCCGAGTATCACTATGTTTAATCCGCTTATCTCGGTGACATGATAGTTATTAGTTGACCTTTAAATTGTTGCTTCCGCTCTAGTCTATATTAATAGACAGCCATGGACGTTTGGCTTAAAATCTAGCTGACACATTGATGTAAACGGAATTGTTGTATAAAGTGGAGTGCTGGACAACAGCAAAAAAGCACGAACAGATATTGCACACAGTCGAAATGAAATTGCTGCGCACACTTCTCGCCGGAGTCTGCAAAGAGCACGTGAAGGGGTCTTTCAGAGTAGCCCCAATAACGAACGAACTAAAAGAAAACAGACTTACATGGCACGGCCACGTACCTAATCAGAAGAGAGTTTCTCAGTAAAAACAGTTTTCAATATCCCTACGAAACGCCTGGAAAGAGGCATCGAGAAGGAGATGAAAGTGCAGAACCTAACTGCTATGACAACCCAGGACATAGAAAGGTACTGCGTCTTTCCTACAAAGTTTTTTTAGCTAATTTTCTTTTTTGTTTTGAATTTTAGAAACAAACAATCCGAATCTCTAACATAAATATTTGTTGAAGTCGCATCGCTTTAATCCACCCGTCTGAACCTCCCTTACAAACACTGGCCTTGTTCATTTCATAGCTCTGGGTGTGCCTTACATTTAGAAAGATATAGCGGGCTCCGTGCAAGGGTAATAGTGTATGAACGTCTCAGCTCGCTGCAATTAGCAGGTTTACCTCCACGTCCTCATAATTTCCTGGTACTCCTATCTTTGCACGTGAATCATGGACGCCGTAAATTAAGGTGAAATTCGCACGCTCGCAAGTTAATTCGTTTCTCGGTTTTTGTTGGTTTATATACAAATGTATTTTAACTTTTTTTTATATCAAGAGGCGTTTTTTTAAACATTGTGTTTACCAATTTCTCAGTACGTTTATCGATAAAAATCTCACACGTAAAAACGCCCAGGAATAAAAATCTGCAGATCAAACAAACGCATTTTGCTCCGTGCAATAATCAAACCCACAGCGCAGATCACTGCATCAGATGGATGATCACTGCATCATCCATTTAGAGTTTATGATTTTATGCACACATACCTATGTGTAATTGTATCGCTTTTTTATTTTGTTTTTGCACACGTTTCGTTTCATTTTCTTTACTAAAACGTTCACTCTTCGCCAGCAATGTATCTACACATTCCAAATATACACGTTGGCGTGATTGTAACATAATAAAAACGCGACATTATACCTCCAAGTCTTTTTAGCTCTGTCCTCAATAAACTCTTATCTCAGAGGGACTGTGTTTTAGTGCGAAATAAAATGCTAGTATGCACTTTACGATGCGAATAGATACGCGGATACCGAAACGTCGAGTGTATGCTAAACTTTAGAACAACGAGGAAGATTTATGTCCGGGACTTCCGTCCGAGTAATGAGGTGCGAACTAAGGTTGGACTTACATTAATTTTATGTTTCAGATTTATTCTTTAGTTAGATGAGCAATGGTAGATTTGATGCAACAGACTAATAGTTATAGGTACTGATAGCAAGTTAGAAATAAATAAACAGTATTTATTGGGTTTCGCACACGGAGATCACAAAATAAACCAAACAAACTCATAACAACATTAAAAAAACAAAAGTTTAACGCGAACCTATTTCGACTCGCTCCCGCCAAAATCCGATCGTCCAATCAGGGCGCAGCTTCTAGACTGTTCTAGAAGCCGTGCAAGAAACAGACGTTATGCACCCTTCATTTTGACATTAGTCGTCTGAGTCCGTCAACTGGGCTGCGCACCAAAAAAGGGATTCTCTGAGAAACAATCTACGAAACTATAATTATCATTGCCACTGAACCTATTATTTTGAAATATATTTATGTTACTGGAAATAAAGCACTTACAGTACAATAATTATGTAAGTATGATAAAATGGTAAAATGGAAATAAAAACAGAAATTCCTATAAGAGGCCAAAAGGCTCCTATCTCTGCAACTGTTAGTGGCTGTGAGTTGATTCAATACATTGAATGGATGAACAATACAATATAATATATAACATAATACAATATAATATATAATATAACAAAACAACATAGTTACATTAGAACGCTAAAGTTTTAGCTCAGAGCTTACAAAATCTAAAAATGTGCTGCCAAGCCAGCCCAGACTCAAAAATGGTTTAGATGACATTTTTATTGGTTGCTTCTTACGATGTGGTTCAAACTGTTTCATATGATTTAACTTTATTTGCTCACATAAATCTTACTGAACTGGCTTAAAACATAATCATAGCAGTGATTTCATACCGGTTATAAAGTTACATTAACTTTTATGCGAGCTTTTTAGGCACTTTAATACTATGTAAGTCATGATGTGCCGTTGGGGTTGACTTCTAATCTCAGCAGATGCAGCTGAATACCAGTATTTTACATGGAGTGACTGATCTCACGATACCCCTTTGCAAGACAGGTTTTCAGACTTTCAAAGATCTACGAATGACAACTGGCACCAATAGCTTAACTGACGTTCCGAAGCACGGAGGGGTCTCGGTATGTATTGGATGATCACCCATCTACGAACTGACTTCGCCAAGCGTTGCTTAATCCCGTTCGGCTGTTATTATGTAGCCCCATTAATACTATGTAATACCTGATGATTAAAATAGTATCAGTTACTTTTCTTGTCCCTATTCCGTCAATATTAGATTATTATGCCCATGAAACGTGCGCTCTTCCAGAAAACTCGATATATTTGGCAGGATAAGGAAACTAACTGTATCAACTCCCTTACTTCCCACACATTATTAGAGTCAACTTGGGAAAATTGGTCACTATCGTAGCATCCCGTTTTCCTCAATTAACGCGTGCCAATCTCGTTTGTGATAATATCTAAGCATAGTATTTAATCCTTGTTTTTCTTACATTCCTAAATCAACTGTGTCGTTTGGTTTCGAACAAAGATACGACATTTAAAGATTTCTTGTAATTTTCTTTTTTTATGAAACGTGTCTTTACGTGTAGGGCGTTAAGTAAACTAAATCGGTGTATGTACTCTGCGAAAAAAATAAAATAGCGTTCGTTGAACCGTTTGTCAACGTCACGTACTGTGGACGATTGTGAACTAAAATTATAAAACATCTTTAAAACCGCTGGTCCCAGATACATAAAATCTGGAGGGTATGTTCTTTGTGAAGAGTAGGTAAAAAGAAAGGGTTTTTCAAAATTCTACCCCTAAGAGGGTGAATGGGGGGAGGGTGAAATTTCACGCACACGAAGTCGCAGGCAGAAGCTAGTAACACATATAACATCACGCCTATAGTCCCCAAAGGGGTTTATCAGAGGTACCCTATAGTAAACCCACGTATCGGCAGTAATGAATAAGTCCCATGCATGTATGTATGTATGTCCCATGTGGGGGCGAGCCAACGGGCACAAATCAAGCGTGCAAAAAAACAAAACTAAATAAACAAACAGAAATGGGTGGATTTTTACCGTTATCTGACAAATACCAGACAATGATATTCTATAAAAAATATGGAATGAAATTGTGAAAATAATGAGAAAAAATGTGAATGAAAACGTTTAGAGAAGCGTCGAAATTGGAATCGTTTGTCTGTTAAATACGTAACTATAATTATTTATGGACTCTGTTACATAACTGAACATTTAAAAATACTCGTGTAAATAAATTATGTAATTTAAATACGACTACTTAGATCATCATCATCTGCCTAGCCTTTTCCCAACTATGACGGGGTCGGCTTCCAATCTACCCGGATGCAGCTGAATACCAGTATTTTACATGGAGCGAATACCTATTTGACCTCCACAACCCATTAACTGGGTAATACGATACCCCTTGGTAAGACTAGTTGTCAGACTTTCGGGCTACTAACGATCCGTAACAACTGTCAAAGATCCACGAATGACAGCCGGGACCAACGGCTTAAAGTGCTTTCCGGAGCATGGGTCTTGGTATGTGAAGATGGTCGACCAACCGCGGCAAGCATAGCTACTTAGATATTATCGTAAGTATATATTGTTAATAGGCTCCAAGAGAAAAAAAAGCTTTTGAATTTGAAGAGAATTATTTTTTTTTTCACTCCTTATTTCCATCAAATATAAATCAAAGCCCGAATACCTCCATGCCAGACGGCGCGTATGTGTTCCACGCGCGCCTCAAAGAGATGTCAGCATGTAAGGAGGGGCCCGACAGGGCCGAAGCCTGCCTGGGCAGCGGGATTGTCCGGTTTTAGTCAGTAAGAGTCTGACACTCCCTTCCGCTCCACCCAGAGCGGGAGGGGTCATTTGATGAATTCCCATGCTTAAAAAAAAAAAAGCCCGAATACCTGCAGAGGCTCTCGTTAGAAAATAGGACTAAACAATTACATACATACACATAAAAAAAGTCTCTGTTACTAATGTCAAAATAACAGCTGTTTACTAAATGCATAATTATAAAAAGCGTGTACGGGACTTAGAACAAAAAATAATTTTAAATTTTTCTATCTCTGTCTGTTTTGACAGGACTTTCATTGGAAGATAGCTGATGTTATAAGGAGTATTTAGTATTCGGAGGCTTTAAAAGAAGTAGGAGCCTTTAGAAGGAATAGTTATTACTTTTTGTCCCGGTAGCACGTTCCCGTGAGATAACTTTAGACATCCACGCGGGCGCTCCGCGTTCAGACCCTAGTTGAAACATAAATTAGTGTTACTCCTAGACCTGGCGCTTAGCAAAGGATGTCTTTCTTTTTGGAATCCTGACATTTTGATTATTTGCTACTGAGGCAATTAATTACGCGAATAAGAGTAGATAATAAACACTGAAACAGTTCAAAACATTCTACAATTGGTTATAAAGTTTGTAAATATTCGTCATTTATCAAAATAAGACTTATTTTCTCTGAAATGTTTTACTAAACCATGTTGAAAATAATTAAAATGATTGTAATTGGCCAAGTTTGGCAAATTTCCTTAACAAAATGCCAACTTTATATTTCAAAGTTTTGTTCTGTTTATAATTAATTGAGTGATTTCTATTATAACGGTTCGTTTGTGAACTTTAAAGTTTTATGAATAGAAAAAGATTCTACCCTTTTTTGAAGGGATGCCGTGATGTGCTGAGATTCTCTCATGAATAGCATTCTACCTACTCCACCAGAAAAAGCAGTGAGGTAATCAAGTAGGCATGTAAAATCTCAGTTTTTTGAAGGGATGCCGTGATTTGCTGAGATTCTCTCATGAATAGCATTCTACCTACCTCACCAGAAAAAGCAGTGAGGTAATCAAGTAGGCATGTAAAATCTCAGTTCATCATCATCTGCCTAGCCTTTTCCCAACTATGCTGGGCTCGGCTTCCAGTCTAACCGGCTGCAACTGTATAAATTTTTTTTTCATGGAGCTAGTGCCTATCTGACCTCCACAACCCAATAACTGGGTAATACGATACCCCCTGGTAAGAGTGGTTGTCAAACTTTCGGGCTACTAACGACCCGCAACGACCGTCAAAAATCCACGAATCCCAGCTGGGACCAACGGCTTAACGTGCTTTCCGAGGCACAGAGGGGTCTTGGTTTGTAAAGATGGTCACCCATCCACCCACCAACCGCTGCAAGCGTAGCTTAACCTGATCGATCGACCTGTGGGGCTGTTATTACTTAGCCATGAGCCCCTCTCAAATCTCAGTTATTTTATTTCATTTATCAGGAAACGTATGACACGAAGTAGGCGCTCTTGTGTGTGTTTCGTAGTTTCTGCCTTTCACACCTCGGTAATTTTTTACAATCCGTTTTATAGTTAAAAAGTTGTCGTTCATGTCAGTATCAATCAAAATCTAAATATATTATATTACATAAACCTACATGGGTACTTACGAAAAGTCAGAAACTAGTTGCACGGTTCCAATTGGTCGTTTCCTATGGAGAAGAACCGGCAAGAAATTCTACGGTTACTCTTTTAAAAATATTATATTATATTAGTTGATTTTTCAATCATCTGATAACTTTATTCGAGGAATCATTTTGAAATTTTTACAGTTATTTCATACAAAAACTGTTAAACGTCAATTTTATTCCTTGAATAAAAGTTATTTGGCGATGGGTAAAATCAGCCCTTATTAAACAAAACAAATAGTATGAGAATATACTTACATTAATAAAAGTAAATATCACTTGAATTTTAATAATTATAATTTATTCAATATAATCAATACATACACAACTCAACAATAAACCGTCGAAGAAGTATGTAAAAAGTAAATAAAAAGCATCATCGTAAGTAAACATCGTAAGTACAATAATGTCACAACATTGCATACTGCTATGCAAAAGTTGCTGGAAAGGAACTGGAATTACAAAACAAAAAGACGCCACGAACAGTAGCCAGTACTTTCATCTCTCGAAAACTACTGAAAATCTTTGAAGATCTTAAATATCTACAAAAGGAAACGAAAGTACAACTTGTAAATTCCCAAATTGAAATGAGATTTTCACTTATTTCCTTTACCTGAGATTTCATTGGTCGAGTTATAAAACATGACAAAAACTTTTGAGATTCCATTAGTATTCATAATTTCATTATGCTATTTGTTTCCAATTCTGTAACTTTTGCTGGCAATTATAACTTTGAGTTAGATTAAAAATAATTTTTGTTTACCATGGAACGAATAGGCAAAATCGTATTCAATGATTCACGGGTATTTAACTGACTTCAAAAAAGGAGGAGGTTCTCAATTCGACTGTGTTTTTTTTGTATGTTTGTTACGCGATATCTCCGGCAATTATTGTAAATCGATTTCATAAATTCTTTTTTTTATGGATATTGTATGCTTCAGGGGTGGTTCATATAAATTTTATTAACTTTGCTGGGGTAGTTTTTGAGTTAGCTTCCCTATTACGTATTTTTGCAACTTAGTTATTAATAATGATGATGACTTCCTGTCACTGATATTTACATAGCGTTTAGTGTTATACCAGAAGGCCAATTCTCGTAATTTAAAACGTTCAAAATCTAGTCGCAGTCTCATCTCGGCGACAAACAAATGTCAAAAACTTGTCAAAATGTAGGGAAATTAGAGGTATTTTTGACAGATTGAGACTGAGATCAGACTGTGAACGTTCTTAACACGTTAACTGCCAAGCCATATTTTGAATTACGAGAATTGCCCCTCTGTTTGTGTTGGGTAAATACAACTTAAAAGTGAAAAACAAGAACTATTCTACAAAAAAAAAACAACTGACTTCCAAATAAGACTGCACATGCAGAGTGAAAAATAACTTTAATTTATGAAGTTGGTGGCAAACAACGAAAATGCGTACCCAACGGCACCGACTTCCGAAATTAAAGTTATTCACTTTGTAGTGTCTTGTTTGAAAGTCGGTTGTTTTTTATTTATCATTATAAACACAGGACAATGTTTATAGAAACTAGACAGGACAGTGAAACTCCTTCTTTAGTGTTCATAATTTTTTGCTTCTAGACCCAACGGTGACTACTCTGCGATGTCTCTCAGTGATTGAATAAAATCAAAAACAAAGGGTCATATTTTGTTCAAACTACGGTGACGATCAGCTCTTTTTGAACGTAAAAATTACTTAAGATAATCCCCCAAATCGCTCGGCCCTTCAATTAATGAATTTAAGAATTTTAAGATAGATTTGTCAGTGTTTCGACGCTAACGTATAACAGTGTTACTACGCCGTAGCGTAATGAGACGTGGCGTAGCGGGTGCTACGCTTCAGGGGATCAGACCGGAATAAATCAATATTTTTCATCATCTTTTTTTTTTTCATTCTTACCTTTAAACTGGCTTTGAACAAAAGAAATCAATCTCTAAAATATTCTAAAGGTTTCTGATTGTATTCGTTTTCCGCTTATTTTATGTTTTAACTCATAACATTGATAGGTAAAAACTTGCGGCACGCGGCTCAGTTTAAAATATTCCAAAAGATAACATTTCATAGATTTAACCCCAGTCTATTGCCGCTACCTATACATAACTGTTCGGTTTAATATTACACAATATTTTGCATTTTTAACGGTGCTTGAACCACCCTTCACTGAATATTAAAAAAAACTTCGCACATTGACGCACGCGTTACTCAACTCAAGCTGCAGATACTTTTTATTTCAGTATATACATATAAATTATATTTTTAAGTATTAGAATATAAAAGTAAATATAAAAAAACATTTAAAAAAATAAGAAATAGTAGCCCACCAGTATCTGGAACGGGTCCAAGGTACCGGGGGTGAGATCTCCAGAGAGAGAGGAGCTCCTGACAATGCGAGACGAAGTACCGCTTTCTGAATCAAGTCCTTGATCCAGCTGCCCAACGAAAGCCTCCTCAGGTGTTGATTGAGGCTCTTGGCTGTCACGACTATCGCACAATGATCGCTGAGTCCCAAGTCAAGATTCTTGATTATTATTATATTTAGCATATAGTTACACTGCAGGGCATAGACCTCCCTTCCTCCTTTCCACTCCTCTCTGCCTTGAGCTATTGTGGACCAATCTGTCTGTAGGCGTCAAGCTCGTACCGCCATTTTCCCTTGAATTATACTTCTACTATGTGTATAATACCCTAGAATATCTAAAACAAATTAGAATTAATTAAGTGTAAATGAATATAGCACAGGCTATATTTGGAGTCTCTCTGAGGGATCGAATCCACAACCAAAGTTGTCGACATAGCTCACAGAATAAGCAAGCTAAAGTGGCAATGTGTCCGTCAAATCAGCTGTAGAACTGATGATCATTGGGGTAGGCGTGTTCTTAAGTGGAGACCACAAATTGGTTAACGTAAGGTGGGACGCCCTCAAGCTAGGTGGAGTGACGATCTTCGCAGGATGGCTGGTAGCAGCTGGATGAAAGTTGCCAAAAATAGAGTTAAATGGCGTGCAATAGCACAGCACTAAAAATCTATCTCATTTTGCTCCTCTTCTTAGTAAAATAAAGCAATATTTTAATTAATTTAGGACATAACAGATTCGACGCCATTAGTGATTCAAATAAGTTACCTACTTAAGTACTTAAGAAAACAACTCAGAGGAAAATATATATTAAGTAAAAGTAACTTTTGCAAACCATTTTCAGTCATTTTTTTCTTTCAAGTGCCAAACAACAATATTTTTTGCCGTACAATTAATTTAACGACTCAGTAAGTATTTTCAACTGGAATATAAAATACAATTTTTCCACAGAAAATCGCCCGTCTATCGTAAAATTTTATTCTCCTCAAACTTTCCTAATTGCGATCACAAAGAGAAGAGGAATTATTTTCAAATTAAATTCCTGATTTTTTTACGAGTTTCACGATTGGTGAAAGGTACTTTTGACCTTCATGGGACCGCCGGGACTGATGTTAATGGCGCAAATGGGTTTTACTGATCTTCTGTGTTTTTAACATGTTTTTTGACGGTAATAATTTGGCATCATCGTTAAATTAATTTTAGGCCGTAAACGTATAAACAAGGGGCCTGTAGCTAAATAATAACAGTCACACGGGTCGATCGATCAGGTTAAGCTGCGGTTGCCGCTGTTAGTCTGTGAATGGGTGACCATCTTTATATACCGAGACCCCCCCGTGCCTCGGAAAGTCCCGGCTATCACTCGAGGATCTTTGACAGTCGTTACGGGTCGTCAGAAGCCCGAAAGTCCGACAACCAGTCTTACCAAGGGATATCGTGTTACCCAATAACTGGGTTTTGAAAGTCAAATAGGCAGTCACTCCATGTAAAATACTGGTATTCAGCTACGTCTGGTTAGACTAGAAGCCGACCCCAACATAACTGTCAAAAGGCTAGGCAGATGATAATACGCTTAAAAATATGACATTATTATTATTATTTGGTTAGACACAGTAACAGCAGCCAATTAGGATCACCTAATTGGCTGTACAGCTTGGAGATATTTAATCTGTCCATTTGATTCTGTTCAGTGTGGGAACCGTCACAACATTTTCCGGGAGCATATTCTATGCTGTTACAACTCGGTTAGACGAGAATTGTTTCAAGGGCTTTTTTTTAATGATAATTAAAAAAAAAAACTTAAAACAAGAATGTAAATTACCAGTAACTCTATGTTTTTCAGATAGATTGTTGATCACTCATCAATGTGATCACTGACTTTGTGAGTACAGATGAGAATGCTGTTAGCCAATCTCTTGCTCTCGTTGACGAAATCCTTCAGTCGCTTTTATACCACGAGTTGGGAATGTCTTTCATCTTTCTGAGAAATCTCATCAAACCTGCCCGTTACTTATAATGTCTATTTTTAACTATTTAGGAAGCAGGATTTATGAGAAGATGAATAAGATAAAGTAAATGAATACCTTTTGTTATACCTTTATTAAAGCTAGCTTTTTTCATTCCATCTTATGATAACATTTTTCAGAGATAAAACTGTTACCTACTTATTATACCTAGGACGGACTTCTATGGACGAATTTCTGTTACGAATCGAGTTATATTTCAGCGACCGGGAATTTAGATAAGTACTGTAGTTAGTTTTATAGTTTAATAAGTTTAAATTTACATTAAATACACAAAAATTGTTATTTCAACAAACATCGAAAATCATTTTGCATGCCGGACGCGTGTCATGGCCGCCGTGCGCGCGTACTTTACAATAATAATTAAACGAATGGTATCAAACTGTTATTATTACGCATGTTTTTACGTGTCGTATTATTGTTAATAGGTAGTTAATTAAAAAATTACCGTGAGGGATTTTCGTAACATTGAGATTAGAAATAAACGAACAATCATCCGGTGACCCTTGACCTTGAGTAACCTTTCGGGTCAAATAAATGAGGCATTTTTTGTAAAGCGTGTGGGGTGAAAAAAATATATGGGGAGGTTTGTTTTTTTAATTGATTAATGTGAAATAATGTATATTTATGTAACTAAGACAACAACTTTTTAAAATAATGGTACATTTCTTTTATAATAACGACTTTTATACAATAAACTGGAAAAAAGTCGCTCCAATTAGATTCCAATTAGAATGAATAACACATTACACTGCGTTAGACTTTTAAATCTTAGCTTGTTTCATAACGATTCCAACGACATAACTTTTATATACAGCTCCCATACAAAACTTTAGAGATATCGTCATTTTAATCACACGCGCCGACTCCGGATGTACCAACCGGAACTACCGTAACACAGGAGCGGAATCGCGCAAAAATGGCCGCCACAAACGATCGGTTAAAACACGTTTTTAATTAAGTACAATTATATTAATCACAGAAAAACAGCGTATTAAGCTGAAGACTGATCTATAAACGAACTCAGAGACAATGATATGGAATAACATGTTATTCATCTAACATCTAATTGCTAGGTTGGTTAATTATAGTTAATTTCATGTTTTTTTGCAACCTCTTTTTTCTACAATGGCCAACTTCAATTACGCAAAAATGTATTTGATTTTTTTCAGCGTACTAAATGAAACACCTACACAAGTTCTCAAAATTGAACTACACGAATCAAATGAAATATTAACCCATGAATGCGCAATGTACGAGTAGATCGTAAATTTTTTCCTGTCTTTTATTTCATAGTGCTAGCAATAAATTGGACAGTTCGGGGCCCATATTGGATTCAAAGGTCGAAATAATACGAATCTATTCATTTTCGTCAGTCAATTTTGATTTGTTGAATAATTTATGATCAAATGTTCACCAACAGTTATTAAAGCTTGTTCAAGGGTTCTTGAGTGCGGTAAGGCCCCTCTTTGAGGAGTGGCTAGAGAGGCGTCACGGCGCCCTCACCTACCGCCTGACGCAGGTCCTCACCGGACACGGATGTTTCGGGAGGTTCCTGCACATAATCAGGCGGGAGGAAACGCCCGGGTGTCACCACTGCGAGGATCGCCCAGAGGACACGGTGGTGCACACGGTGGAGGTCTGTCCCGTTTGGGCAGAGCACCGCCGTGTCCTCGTAGAGGCGATCGGCAGCGGCGGCGACCTCTCGCGCCCGGCCCTGGTCCAAGCCATGGTCCGGGGCGAGAGGGAGTGGGAGGCAGTCACCTCCTTCTGCGAAGCAGTCATGCTAGCGAAGGAGGTGGCGGGATGGGAGAGGGAGAGAGCCGAGAGGGCCGCCCGTCCCAGCCGCCGCGGTAGACGCTCCGGGCGTCGGGAGCCGCGTGACGACTCCTGGCCACCGTAGGCGCGGGCCTGCGGACGGCGAGTAATGGGTAGCTCGCCGTCCGATCAGGACCAGGCCCGTGCCGGACGGCGCGTATGTGTTCCACGCGCGCCTCAAAGAGATGTCAGCAGACATGGAGGGGCCCGTTAGGGCCGAAGCCTGCCGGGGCAGCGGGATTGTCCGAAAGGGTTACCGCTGCCCCGGAACATAAAGGGCTAAGGAAGGAACACGGATGGGTTTTAGTCAGTAAGAGTCTGACACTCCCTTCCGCTCCACCCAGAGCGGGAGGGGTCATTGGATGATTTCCCATCCTTAAAAAAAAAAAAAAAGGGTTCTTGAGTGACCTAATTATTAGACTGCCCCGTTGGTCTCGTGGTTGCAAGCGTGACTGCTGAACGTGGGGTCTTGGGTTCGATTCCCGGGTCGGACAAAGTGTTATTGGGTTCTTAATTAGGAATTTCTTAGTAACAGTCCGGAGTATTGATGTTGGCGGTTTATTACACCCGTGCCTCGGAAAGCACCCCGGTCGTCGCATAGGCCTTTAAGGAAAACTGGCTTATATTACCTACACAATCTGATTTATATCGTTAAGGAGGCTTAAACTCAAAAAGTATCTTAATCATCATCATCATTTGAGCCGAAAAACGTCCACTGCTGGGCATAGGCCTCTCTCAAACCACCAACTTAAGACTGAGCGCCTCAGGTTAGCGTTGGTTAGTCGCCACTTCAATCATATTAGCTCTGAACTTTACATAAATATAAGAATTATTATTTACCCTACGACTCAAAGTTTACTGAAGAGAAAACTGAGTGATTGGCTTAAAAGCAATTTATGCTATCATAAACACTGTAAACACACACACACACACACACACATTCACACTTCACCCCACCTCCACTCTAAATTTATACTATATACTAACCTCTACATAAAGTATATTCTCTGTTTATTTCTTTCTGAAATTTTGTAATTCTTCAATTAATAATTAATTAAATTTCTTTGGGAAATCTGAAACAATTCCTTTGTTTAGATTTAGAGTTGTTCGTTGATAGCTGCGCCACAGTATTTTACTTTTGTGGCTATCTTCGTTTTCCTTTGTAAATTGTAACCTTAAGTTGTGCCAAATAAACTTTTTTTTTAGACCAGGTGGCCTAAAAAAACCTCTCTCGTCCGGCCCTGGTTCAAGCCATGGTCCGGGGCGAGAGGGAGTGGGAGGCAGTCACATCCTTCTGCGAAGCAGTCATGCTAGCGAAGGAGGTGGCGGAATGGGCGAGGGAGAGAGCCGAGAGAGCCGCCCGTCCCAGCCGCCACGGGAGACGCCCCGGGCGTCGGAGCCGCGTGACGACTCCCGGCCACCGTAGGCGCGGGCCTGCGGACGGCGAGTAATGGGTAGCTCGCCGTCCGATCAGGACCAGGCCCATGCCGGACGGCGCGTATGTGTTCCACGCGCGCCTCAAAGAGATGTCAGCATCGAAGGAGGGGCCCGTCAGGGCCGAAGCCTGCCGGGGCAGCGGGATTGTCCGAAAGGGTTACCGCTGCCCCGGAACGTAAAGGGCTAAGGAAGGACCACGGATGGGTTTTAGTCAGTAAGAGTCAGACACTCCCTTCCGCTCCACCCAGAGCGGGAGGGGTCATTTTATGATTTCCCATCCATAAAAAAGCGGGCCTAAAAAGGCCACTTTGGCAAAATCATAAAATAATTCATATCACGCAATTTCATCTGTATGACAGTTTTGTATGGAGATTCGTAAAATGCTATAGGTACGTACACCTCTACCTAACTCTTCAGGGATATATATTTATGAAACTGTCATACGGATGAAATGCGTGATTTGAATTGTTTTATGATTCTGCCAAAGTGGCCTTTTTATTCCCTTAATTCTGCGCTTCTTGCATCCAGCGGATTCCTGCGGCCTTCACCAATTCATATCGGTCCAAAAAATAAATAGTAGTCAACGATGAAAAAAAAACTTAAATAAAAAAATTGGTTTTGTGACTTTTTTACCACCATAGCTGTATCGCTTATATAAATAATATTTCGTGTATAAATAGATATACTTTATTTTTAGTCGCAATAATTCAAAGCCTGTAAAGAGAGACATGTGTTAGAACTTCCCACGTCAGCTTATAAAGTTAGGAAGTGCTTATCTCTACGGTCGAGGCTTAGGGTTTGCATGGAGTTCAGAGTGCATACTATTAGTCTTTAGAGTCAGTCTGAGCTGTTGTTGAGAAATTATAATTGTCTTTCTAACTTGGATGATTATATCAGTGAGATGTACCATTAACCCGTCAGCACTTGCTAGGTATTTATAAACTCGAATACCGGTTAAAATAAACGAAAGAATTAGAAAAAAATATTTTACACTTCTACAAAAATCGCTCGCTTGCGACGCTACCTCGTATTTTTCACCCATAACCACATTATACGTCCATCGTAACCAAGCGCCGCATGCTAATTGGATGTCTCGCAGTGTGCGTGTGTGTTATCTATCAGTTTGAAGGTACCTATCTAGAGTCTTATATCGCCAGAGCGCTCCGAAAAGTAATAATTATCGTATATACATAATCTGTGGTATTTTTAACCCAGTAACGAGTGCTGCCGGGTTAATGAAGGATCAATATTATTAATGAAGATTTTCCACAGAGAGAAAGTGACAGTTTATCGCTTCACTTTCCGGTAAGCACCTTTTTAGTTTTTCAAATTACCAAATGTTGAATTCTTAAAATACCATTTGAACATCATCAACTGTTTATCTGCAACTAGTGGTAGCTTATTAAACATTTGGCCTGATTCACCGCCTCCGAATGTTATTCGGCTGCACGTGATACCTATCCAGGCACTGTAGAACAAGACACAAACATGTATAAAGGTCGCTAAGGGTTAGGAAACTTTCATTAATACGCAGAATGCAGAGTAAAGCGCTGTGAACTTCTTTTCCTACTCTGTTTGCCAAAATACAACATATAAAAAATCTTACGTGAAACGGTACTTGTACGAAACCGGCACTAACGCCATCATCATTATGCCTCGTTTATGTTGTCGGATGATTTTGGCAGTATCTATGTGTGTCTGGAAGAGTAATTTGGTCAGATAAAATTAACTTTTGTATTTTGTTCCTGAAACCTTAATTACACTACTGTTCCAATACCTAACCATAATCCGTGATAATCATTCATTCCATTTACATTTTTTCACCGTTCTTTAGAATCGAAGAAACGACTTTAATTTCTTTTAATGAAAGGTAATTTCGTCGGAAACGCGCAGGAATTCCTGTTAATAACTGCAATTTCCTTCAGCAATCGTGACGTGGCACGATGTTGGAGCTTGTGAGGCGGGCCCACGTCAATGTTTGATTGCTTTTTTCATACTGAATTATTTACGTCTGATTCTGAACATATTTCGATGTTGTTGTTAGGGTGGTCTAATATGTTAATAGCTCACCGCCAAAACATAGGTGAAGTGAGTTTGATGTGAGCTGTCAATATTATAGTAACTATCTTTATCATCAGGTGGAGTTATAACTCAGTTTAAGAGACTTTTTACTGAGTTTTCAAGGTGAGATTTCTACAGAATACACCGGCTGGATTTGGATGTGGGCTGGTGGCTGAATTGATTTTGAATCAAAATCGTTTTAACGTTCACTAATAAATTCAACTTTCCTATACCGTGAGTGTTATTTTTCATTCTCAGAGAAAAAAAAAAAAAAAAACATGCGGGTCCGTAACATCAATATAGGCCATAGTCATTTATTCTGCCTATGAAAACCTTAACCATATTTAGAAAAACAAAATAAAAATAATGAAATAATTGATATTTACATGGTTTATGCGGCGACGTCTCTCGTCCCTCTCACAAAGAGAAAGTCTGTGTCCCAGCAGTGGGAAAGTTTTAGACTGATTACGTAAGCGGTGACGTCAAAAATGACGCAACAGAGTTGTAATACACAAGTGATAAAGGCGGCTACATAATTTAACAAGTTACGAGTATAAGGCAGGTCTCATCTCATCTGCGCCGCGAAACCAAAGCAGCTAAACCGCAATAGTTCCGCCATAACTTGTTGGTTTGACGACAAGTGAAACAACAGCGAAACTGCCTGTTCTGATTTGATTATGATTATATTTCTTTCCCGCGTGATTTTGCCGATCTGCTCAGAAGGCAGTTACACCTCCGCGTTCAGCCCGTTACTTTGCTGCTGTACCGCGTTTGTTTCGCTCGTATTTGTCGCAGTCGACAAGGTTAGAAAACAAAACTTTTTTTTTTGTAAATTTATATTGATTTTACGGAAATACGAAGTAGACCGTATTTACTTTTTTTACTTTACCGACTGTATTTACTTAATCCAAAGCGACGACATTTTGCTCCGATATCGATAGCTACAATTCAATTGACATAAAGTAGTAATGTTTGTTGGCGGAATTTTAAGTTGTATCCCATCATTATTTTCGCGACGGAGGTGTGTAAAGGCCCCAAGGCTAAAAGTTACCAACCTTTTCTTAAGGTGATTGTACAAGTAAGTACCTACATGGCCGTGGCTATTAAACACCAGGGAATATTCTCTGATACAATATTAGTTTGGCGGTACTGTATTGTGATCTCAGTGTGTTATTGTACACGGATGGATGGTCGCCTTACACAATACCGACGGGTAGCAATAGTGCAGTCAAGTTAACAAAGGAAGTAGGTATTTGTTGTCTTTGTGATATTGTTTTTCTTATATTTATTGAGAGAGGTAACCGTTATTTAGCGCCAGTTTCTGGATTGAGCATTTGAAGTTTAAAATTTGTCAAACCTTACTGTAGCGTTACTTAAAGTGGAATCTCGCGAAATTCAAAATCATCACGAATAGTTGCGGTGCGGTTTTGCTGGATAAGCTCGACAGATTGCTCAACAATGGGATCCGGTTCATTTTCAACCTTAGAAAATATGACCATGTGTCAAGCTATAGGTCTGAGCTCAAATGGATGACAATTCGCCAAAGAAGAAGTTTGCGCGCTTTGACCACGCTTTTTTCTCTTCTCAACTCTCCCACTCCTCCTTCTTATCTCGTGTCTCACTTTCAATATCTATGTTCTTCTCACGCTAAGAATTTGCGTTCTTCTAACAATCTTCTGCTACTTTGTCCTTCTCATAATTCTGACTTTGTTCATTCCTCCTTTCATATTCAGTCCATTCTTCTTTAGAATGCGCTTCCTCTTGATATCAGGACGGCTACCAGTCGGTATGCTTTTAAGCGGAAATTGCAGAGTTATTTTCATAACAAATAGCGTAGAGTCATCTCAACATCTCTTTCTCTTAAATTTGTATGTATATATATTATAGGTATATGTATATTATATATGTGTATATAAACTATTTATGTATTTGTGTACCTAGTCTTAATATTTTTTTTAATCATTGTTCCTCAACCAAAGCACCTGCCATCTAATCTCTTCACCACCCTTGGTTGTCTGGTAGAGAATGCCTAAGGCATTAAGTCCGCCTTTGTACCTTTTTGTGCGAAAAGTTTAAATAAATAAATAAATAGTTGGCGGTTGGTCGAATCTTCACATGAGCAGAGGGCTTACCTATTATTTTTGGCCCAAAGAATCAGCATCGCCATACAACGGGGCAGTGCTGCCATCTTTTTGGGCACTATTATTTTTTTTATAGATTTTTGATATTTACATTAATTATTAATTTTAGGGCTGATTTTTTCAACGTCAGATAATGTTATTGGAGGAATAAATTAAATTTGAATTTTTGACAGTTCTTCCATACAAAAACTGTCAAACGTCAATTTTATTCCCCGAAAAGTTAACGGGCGATGGAAAAATCAGCCCTTAGTCTGTTAGCTTATATCATGTAAATAATTATTATCTTATTTCAAAATAAAAGTGAAACCAAATCATCATTATTATCATCTGGATGAGGAAGGCGGAGGACAGGGTGTTCTGGCGCATCATGGAAGAGCAGCAGTGGACTGCGATAGGCCGAACTGATTGATCTTCGTCATCGGCAGGCTTGTCCCACCCACTGTTGAGTACAGGCCTCCTCCATTTGAGCCAGGCTTCCCTGGTCGGTAATTGAAAATCATCATCTGCCTAGCCTTTTCCCAACTGGTCGGCTTCTAATCTAACCGGATGCAGCTGAATACCAGTATTTTACATGGAGCGACTGCCTATCTGACCTCCACAACTCAGTTACTGGGTAATACGATACCCATTGGTAAGACTGGTTGTCAGACTTTCGGGCTTCTGACTACCCGTCTAACGACTGTCAAAGATCCACGAATGACAGTCGGGATCAACGGCTTAACTTGCTGGGCCGTTGGTCCCGTGCTTTTCGAGGCACGGAGGGCTTGGTATGTAAATATGGTCACCCATCCACAGACCAACCGCGGCAAGCGTAGCTTAACCTGATTGATCAACCTGTGCGGCTGTTATCATTTAGCCACGGGCCCATCTGATCGGTAATTCAAAATATTGAAAACTAAATAAGATGCCTATTTTGAATTTCCCGGGCTGCGTTGAAGGTAATTCAAAATCCTTAAATAATGATGACGAGGACTTTGACAAGTTCTCAACTTCAAATTCTCAAATCAGAAACCAGGTGTTAACAACGAAGGTTAAATAACGGTTGCGTGAAGTGATAAAACTGTGAGGTTAAGCTGCACTTGCTACGGTCAGTCTTAGATGGGTGACCAATTTTTCTAAATTCCGAGTGTCAAAGATCATTTCGCATCATTACACCCTATCCTAAGTCTGACTAGTCTAAACTTCTGACCTGACATTGATAACCTAACTTTCAGATCTGACATTGAACTTAACCTAGGTATTCAAAAGTAAATTGGGCTATAGAGATCACATGGTAGTCACTATGTAAAATATTGAACAGCATACATTTTCTTTTCTTGAAAAACTTATTTACCTACTTATTTACAGCTTTGAGCCGTTTGGGGTCGAAACGCTCGGGTCATGGGGCCCGAGTGCGCGTCGCCTTTTTAGGGAAATTTCTCGCCGGCTGGTCGATACTTCACGTGACCAGAGGGCTGGGTCGTTCTATGGCCAAAGAATTAGTATAGCCATTCAACGTGGCAATGCTGCCAGTCTTTTTTTTAAAAAAAACCCATCCGTGTTCCTTCCTTAGCCCTTTATGTTCCGGGGCAGCGGTAACCCTTTCGGACAATCCCGCTGCCCCGGCAGGCTTCGGCCCTAACGGGCCCCTCCATGTCTGCTGACATCTCTTTGAGGCGCGCGTGGAACACATACGCGCCGTCCGGCACGGGCCTGGTCCTGATCGGACGGCGAGCTACCCATTACTCGCCGTCCGCAGGCCCGCGCCTACGGTGGCCGGGAGTCGTCACGCGGCTCCCGACGCCCGGAGCGTCTACCGCGGCGGCTGGGACGGGCGGAACTCTCGGCTCTCTCCCTCTCCCATCCCGCCACCTCCTTCGCTAGCATGACTGCTTCATGCTGCCAGTCTTCTGGGCACGTTTCCGGATGACAGTACTTCGACGCCAATTTTTTTTTCTAGTTGTTTATATTGTTAGTTAGTAGTCTTTTAATTTAGTACCTAGTGTAAATAATTAGTTAAGAGACTATGAAAATAAAAGTAACTATTAGATAACCAAATAAAATTTATTTACCTACTCGTATTCAATTTTATTTAAGAACATCTAATTTATTTGTTTGATCCTTTCAAATTGAACAGTTTAATTGGTTTAGAAATCCTTACATTAGAGCTGTTTATATTTGCAATATATTTAAAAACTAATCGAGATTCTAAAAAAAAAAAAAACATGTTTACATTGCATTATTGAGTAAAAATAACAAAATATAAATTTATTCGCGGGCTGGAAAGTAATCATAAAATTCTGAAACGTGACGTAGCAAAATGCTACGGCGTAGCTTATGACGTAGCAGAGAGCTACGTAGCTCATCGCGTAGCGAGGTGAAAGCGCTGCTGCGCGGATATGAGCCTGTATAAGTGTATATTTGTTCGGAAGTCACAAGCAATTTTAGCAACTTTAATACACGAACAAGATGCTAAGAACCATTCAACGTTAGTGGGAACATAATCGTAGATAACGCGCGTCCTCATGTGGTACTAACACATAGAGTGCAACAGTTTAAACCACTTCGGTATAACGGTAAGTATTCTCGATTATCGAGAAGAACCATATTATGCGGACACTTCGTTTTTACTTTACTGCAAATTGGATGCATTTGCACTTTGGACACATAAAAGTGACGTTAAGAGGTTTATGTGATGCTCGATGCTACATTATTGTCGCAATCGAGCCTTTTCGTGACCAACTCTGTCGTAAAGTCATGGATAGAAAATAAAATGATAATGTTCTGGTTTATTGATACCTTGAATTTTATCTTGATGTGCAGTGCGTTGACAGTGAACGATGTGTACTAAATCCATTGGATACTAGCTGCTTATTGCTTCTTTTTTTGAGGAACGGTATCCGTACTATTATTATTATTTTTAAAAATGCCGCTCCACCAAGCCTGAGGAGGCTCGGTGGAGCGACGATCTTCCCAGGGTACCTGGTAGCAAATAGATGAGAGTTGCCGAGAATCCACTTGAATGGCATGCAATTGGAGAGGCCTATGTGGCCAACAGTGGACTGCCATAATCCCCACGCTTGGTTAGCTAATTGAAGATCAAATTCTTACAAGCGAACGTAGAGATTTTCACCCATCTTTCTTTCTCGTTACATTATTTGTTGTCTTTGTCATGTTATACGCGAGAAAATAGACTAGCTACGTATAATTTCGTCTAGTATTAACAAGTATGTACTGCGGAGTTTCTACAAATTGCAAGGCACTACTAACAAATGCAATACCGTTGTAATTTGTCCCAGAAACGTCTCATTTCGTTCGTAATATGCAGAAACACAAAACGAAAACAGAAAACGAAGTAAATTATTGTTGGAAAATGTAAATCATTACCCAGTTCTTAGTTTCCAATGTAATGCATTCGTATTGCACGCATAATGTACGTGAAAAATGTTGGGTTCGCGTGTGGCATACCAAGTCCCTTGTATCCGATCAGATTAGCTGCGACTAATCGCAGACGGCGGCGACGCGACGAAACTTACGTTTATAACTTAAATTTATCGTTTAGCCGGTCAAAGTAATTAACATAATTGAAGTTATTTAAGCAATTTTTCGGCTTCAAATCTTGATTAAAAATAATTTGATGTTAGAATTCGGTTTGCTGGGGAATTAATTTTTGTCACGACTCATGGGTTTTAACTAGGGTGAATATTTATTTGTTAACATAACTATCACGCTTTTATGCCTCAAAGGGGTAGACAACGTTGACATCCAAAAGTAGCTAGGTAATATTATCCGCTGGGGAGTTTGTTGCGCCATTTCTTTCTAGCTAAAGCACTAGGAAGTGGTGAAGGGCGAGCGTTTTGATGGACTGTCTTATGTAATTTTGACATTCAAAAAGTACTGATTCTCAGCCTAGTTTGAATAAATGACTTTTGATTTTGCATAGGGGGTGAGCTTATTGTCACACCGGGCAGAAATCCAGACATCTTTAACGAACATGGTTTTTTGACGCCAACTCGCAGATTTCAGTTAAACATTTTTTGATTGAAACAAGAACTTTTCACGAACTTCAACGCGAAACAATTCGCAGGAGAATCTGAGCTCAATTCTACTAAATGACCCGCCGCACCTCCACTTCGCAACTTTGCCTACCAACTGAAAATGCGGGCTCCAAACTAGCGATTGTATCCTCGCGATCATGTGCTGAGTTTGCGTATTGTGTGTCTCGGCTGAACACTTGTGAAATTGAATTTTGAAATTGAACTGTTTATTAATTTTGTTGGATTATGTGATTATGTTCTTTTTTTTCATCGAACATCGACGAACACAGACAGAAACCAAATGCCAGAAACAAACATACGCGTCGCATCTACAATCTCCTTCGGTTTAAAGTCGGTTAACAATGCAATAAATCCTTTCTACCCAAGACATACTTGCTTATCTCTTCCGCTAAATTTAGTGCCCCATTCCTCAAGCGAAACTGTGAAATGCTATTTACCAACGAATCGCCGCAAAACGGACGTTCTGAACTTCTGACACCTCTTCCATCCTTACTTATTGTCCAAATATTTCATTCAGCAGAGTGTATGGATGTGCGACGCTGGTACATTTCTCAGCTGAAAGTTGGCACGCTGACTTAAAATAAACTTTGAGCTATTGTCTGTTTGTTCCCATCGTCCGAAGTTTCATACAATGTGCCGTTAATTTCGGCAAGTGTTTATGTGAAATATGTTTGTGGGTTGCTTATAGTTCTGTGGCTGTTTTTGGTTGGGGTTTGTTCTAAAATAGATTTGAGAATCGTGCGGTACATACAACCTAGAAGTAGTCTACCTTTTTTTTTTAATGGGAAATTATGAAATAACTTCTACTCTGGACGGAGCTCTGGGCGGAGCGGGAGGGCGTTTCAGACTTTTGCTGACTAAAACCCACCCGTGTTTCTTCAGTTGCCTGTGCCAGGGCCACGGTAACTCTTTCGAATAACCCGCGACCCTGGCAGAAGTAGTACCTTTATTTCAAAGTTTTAGAGAAACTTGAGGTAAAGTTTTAGACAAGAAAATGAGAATGATCCTCATGGCACAACTATTTTACCATTAAAATTCCAATTTTACTATTGAAACGTAAAAAAAAATTTTGAAAATGTCTAGATTTTTCCTACAGAAATGTCATTGCAAGATCCAAAGTTTTAAGAGTTAATAGTTAAAATGAGAAAAAATGCACACGAAGTAATACTAATATTCTACCGTGACTTTCTTTAGTAACTATTAAAAACGTCTGTTTTTCTATGTACCGCTGGATGAGAAGGCTGCAAATGGGATTATTGGCCGTGGAACGACCGAGCAAATTGGCTATGAAAAGCCAACCATTTTCAAACCCATAAGAAAGGAAAATGTGCGAAACTAAGATATATAAATTTTTCAAAAGTTAACTCATTTCTCTGATTCATTGTGTGCATGTGTTGTTTAACTGTTTACCTATAAGTAACTGATGCACTGCTATTTTACTTAAAATGTATTGTGTTTGTATCAGTGTAATCAAAATCAAATCAATCAAAACAGATGGGCAAGGATTGTCACACAGTGGGTGCCTGAAGACAGGCGTCGTCACAGTGGCAGGCCTAAGAATCGCTGGCGTGACGTTTTGGACTCGTTCCTAACCGATTGGCAGGAGAAGGCACTAGATAAGGAAAATTGGATAAAATATGGGATACCTTTACACAGCAAGGACAAAATAGGTTAACTAAAGAGTTTTTTTTAGTTTTTTTATTTTTTTTTTATTTTATGTCTTTTATTTATTTATATATTTTTATTTGTAATGTGCGTTTTGTTTGTGGAGAATAAACAATTTTTTATATTCTTCTTTTTTTTTAATGTTACAAAAAAACAATGTAGACACTTTATCAATTGTTGGTGAACCAAATAAAAAAATAAGACTAAATACTCTGCTCCGAGTAGTTTTAACGACTTACTGTGGATGCCATGAAAAGGCCACCCCATATTCTCTGCATCGTTGGATTGTTACGTGTGATGGGACGAGGCCACTAATTGAATTGTCGGCCGCGAGCCGGTCTTGTGTCACTCGTGTAGTTTCGACGCTCACCAAAGCATTGTATTCATACAATACCTACATATTATTTTCTGGTAGACAGTGAGACTAATTGGACTCAACTTGAAGATTTACGGTCATGATTATTTGTACCTACGTGTGTTTTTAGTGTATATGTCGCAGCCAACTGGTTAAATTAGCCGTTCAGTTAACTGCCTAGCCTTTCAACTAAACAGCGGCCGTTCAACTAACGGCCTGAATGATATTCAATTACAGTTTAGGTTGGAAGTCTGTAACCAATCACGCGCGAGCCGAATTGGTTGCAGTAATTAAGGCATTGCACCCCGACCAAGTGGGTTAGGTTAGAACTGTGATCAACCGCGTTCGAGCCGAGGGAGGAAGCGAGGCGAACACTACTTCTAAAGGCCAGGCAGTTAACTGAACGGCTAATTTAACCAGTTGGCTGCGACATATATAATTTAATTAGTGATGTTTTTTATAACAAGAAATATAGATGTACCAACTATCTCACAGTAAGGAGGCATATCAGTGGCGGGAACATTATAGGCTGATTATGTATGTATATCATATATGGTAACCCCGCATTCAGTGGGAATATCGAGATAAAATGTACCTATCCTATGTGTTAATCCTGGTTATTAACTATCTGTGAACCAAATTTCATCTTCGAAATCCGTTCAGTAGTTTTTACGTGAAGAAGTAACAAACATACAAACACACTCACAAACTTTTGCCTTTATATTATTAGTATGATAGCACACAGGGTTGCTGATGCCTTACCAGTCTAGCGGTATCTGCAACGCTACATGCGAACAACGCGTCATACTGCCGTCACGCAAAATCCAGAATCTCGCAAGCAGAGTTTACCGCGTTTATTCATATATGGGGTTTCCGAGCAATGGAGATCTCTTCTCGAATCTTAAGGCTAAAATAATTAATTGTAAAATCTATTCAACATTCAAACATTTTCACTGAACTCTGAAACACTGAATTGGGACCGAACGTTGCGGGTAATATTACACATAGTTTTATAACACATTTTCGTTAAACGGGAAAACGCTGGTTATTTAATTTTGAACGAGTTATTTAAATAATATTCTTTATTGCTGACTACACATATTTTTATATACAAGTACACATTACACTAATATTATAAAGGCGAAAGTTTGTGAGTGTGTGTGTGTTTACATGTTCGTTACTTTTTCACGCTCAAACGGCTGGAACAATTTTGATAAAATATTGTATCGAGGTACTATTGGTCCAGCCTATATGTTAATATAGGCTACTTTTTATCACGATATTCCTACGGGATCAACACTTACGCGGGTGAAACTGCGGGGCGCACCTAGTAATCCATTATATTGTTAGTAGACTTAAAAACTATGTTAGTAAAGTTTTACAAACTAATACAACTAAAAAAGACGTAGCAAAACACACGATCCGCGCCCAGTGCCTAGTAAACGGAC
Source organism: Gortyna flavago (assembly GCA_963669345.1). Classification (NCBI taxonomy): domain Eukaryota; kingdom Metazoa; phylum Arthropoda; class Insecta; order Lepidoptera; family Noctuidae; genus Gortyna; species Gortyna flavago. The sequence continues at coordinate 12,307,866 of OY770140.1, forward strand.
TGTCCACTTTGTCTAATAATGTTATATCTACTCGTATTTCATTACTAGGTATAGATTTTTTCATGATCCCAGTAAAACGTATTTGTTCTAGGTTCTGTTAAAAAATATTGGATTACCGTTTTTTATAAAAATAATAATGAATGAGGCGCTTTATAAGAGAGTTGCTTCCGTTTGTGTAATTTTATGCTGTTTTATTTTTATGGAACTTTTGTAATCATAACGTTGATTACAGTTTTATGGCAAACCTGAAATACGAGTATGATAGCGAAAATCCATTGCATATTTATTGTGAGAGCTCAGTAAGCTAGAAAGTGCAATATAGTCTGCATACATAATGAGCGACACGCATCAACGGCAGAGGTAACTGCAGCCGTCGACGAGAGTCGACGCTAGGCATCGACGCGTCGGCGGCTGTCGTCGCCTACGTGCCGCTCGTGTAATTGAGTACGGTGCTTAAATACATCAGCGGCATGTTGTTGAAGGCTACACTTACCTCTGCCGTTGACGAGTGTCGCTCGTGTGTACGAGCACTAAGCAGCAGCAAAACCACATACATACCTTCTACAGAATACACAGCTTCAAAACATGCAAAATATTCATTGAATCAGACAAAAAGTATGAAACGAATCCTTTATAGCTGACTCTACTTGGTATATGACAATCCACCAATAACAGGCGCTTCTATTGTTTGATCTACGATATCCATTGTTGCTGCATTGCAACGTATGTACCTAAGTAGCTACCTATATGTGTTGATTAATTGCGTACGTCCGCCGCTGCACGTCTGATTGCAGTAAACATTTGTCACTAATGGATGGATCGCTTATTCCTCATGATTCGACACTAGCGGTTATTACGAATACTGGTTATCTGTTAACTCATTTGATGTTAGACAGGTCAGATTGCTGGAGTTATGGGCGGAGTTTTGCAAAGAATTTGCGCGTGCACGTTCCTTCGCAGGAACGACGAGGTAACGTGTTCGTGGAATCTGTTGATTTCCACGAACGCGAGCGTTAACGTTCTGTTTTGTTCAGTCAACTATTCGAAGTGAGCAAAATAATGGATGCGCTGTTCTGTTTCGTTCTTTCGCTTTCCTGTTGAATAGATTGATAGAAAAAAACTTTGAAGAAGGTAAATGTTGTATTGCTTTTTGGAACGAAGTTCCTTAAAAAACACCCGTTCCTTAAAGTTTATAAGGTATGTGTTATTATCATAAAACGTTATATTTTCTGCGTTTATTCCAAGCAAAAGTCTTTAAGTCACCCCGGATATAATATCACTCTTTCTTACAAACAAAAACCTTAATACAAACATTTGAAATCGCATTCTTAATTCGCTTGACTGTTCGAATGCAACCCGCGTTATTTTATTTCCAGCCTGAACTACACAAGGTCGACTTTAGCAGACAACCAATACAGTACCTACCTACATTATATCATCAGACTCAAGAGAGTTCTCATGATTAGAATTTTCTCTTAATAAAAAACAATAATCATCAAGTTTTAAGTCCTAAATATAAGCACAGTGTATTTCTAGTATAACAATGAGGTATCTCCTTTGAATATAAATTTTGTTTTCTGTCTGCGAATTTTGGTAATAACAATTGGGTCATTTGAATTTTGGTTCATGGTCGATTTTGAAAGATCCATTCAATGTTTATGAAAGTATGACAGTTTATTAAATAATAGGACAAGAAAAAAAAAAATCGGGAAAAATAGCGTAAGCAATTAGTTAATATAAAATATCTAAGGGAATGTAGTACTGTGATAAATAGTACCCCTTGTTAGGACGGATAGATCATGACCAGGATAAACAGATAGGATACTATTTATCGCGGTCATGATCTATCCGTGTGCCAAAGTTCATTCAAATCCATTCACCCGTTACGGGGCCGTGTATACGAAAAACAGTCCTGTTTTGTCAAATTCGTATTTGACTGTCATCATCATCTGCCTTTCCCAACTATGTTGAGGTCGGCTTCCAGTCTAACCGGATGCAGCTGAATATCAGTATTTTACATGGAGCGACTGCCTATCTGACCTCCACAACCCAATTACTGGGTTATACGATACCCCTTGGTAAGACTGGTTGTCATATTTTCGGGCTTCTGACTACCCGTAACGACTGTCAAAGATCCGCGAATGACAGCCGGGACCAACGGCTTAACGTGCTTTCCGAGGCACGGAGGGGTCTCGTTATGTAAAGATGGTCACTCACAACAGACCAACCGCGGCAAGCGTAGCTTAACCTGATCGATCGACCTGTGCGGCTGTTATTATTTAGCCACGGGCCCCTCAGTATGGATAAGTATGATCGAATAAAAGAAAAGTAAATGTTGCACTATTTTATTTTCAACATAGATGTTAGATAATGCCCGGCTATCTCCTAATGCTGCCCGTAAAAGTTAAACGAAGCATTTATTACAGGGCGCTTCAGACGGGTGCTATTAACAACTTGGTGCAATCTACTAATTTCTTTCTATAGTTGATTGGTGCATTCTCCTATGAGTTTGTTCAAAAGTGGACTTACGTAGAGAGATGTTTGTATATCAAAACTATGCGATCATATTTATTAAGACCGTGGTACGGACCATCCAACTGAACAACTTTTACCGGGGGACCAACATCGTAATCGCAAAAAATAATCAGCTGTCCCTTACATTTTGGTCGAGTAGTAATTGAAGTTTTGTATTGTCGCATTTCTGATACACGTTGTATAAAGATAAACAAAGAAATGAGATGCTCGTGGTTAAGTCCGCAATTAGAAAAAAACGTGCCTACAAAAAAGCCCTTGGTTGCAAGTTCGAACTTCGATAAGTGCGAATGTGTCACTGGGCAATTTTATAAGAAGGTGGTTATTTCTATGTTAATCTCAAATCTTGAAAATATTCCCATGGAACCAAAATTGCTAACACTCTATCACCAAGCATTTTGATATGTGAATGATAGAGGGATTAAATGGGCAGAGGCTTTTGACCTATTTATTAGTGCAGGCTACAACCAGCACGTAGGTATTATTTTAAATTATTTCTTCATCTGATTCATGATCGCAAAACCCTTGTAAGTCCAATTCATGACCTGCAAAAGAGAATAATACCACATTAATCTGAAGTAACTTAGTCCGAAATTAATACGAAAATCAGGACGTCGATCCGGGGAATACAGATGTTTCGGCAACTGAGATAACATGTGTTTAAAGGGTTTCCTTGGGTTACGTTTCTGTGATGGTAGGAATGAAATGAAAACATTTGAATCTGTGTTTTCTTTGGAGAAACAGGAGCTATACTGCCAGTTAGTCTGAGAAGTCCAGACTGTAATTTCCTTATACAGGGTTATTTTAAATTGGTTAGCTAAACTCCGCAGATATCGTTAAAGAAAACATTTTTTTTGTAGGGCCATTGACCGCAGTTTTTCTAATCACTTGAAAAATCAGTTTTATTGTGTAATTTTCACAAACATGATTGGTATCTATATCTATACACGATAAAATAAAAAATACCCATCGCGACTGCGGAGTGTAGCTAGCCAATTTAAAATAACCCTTAAGAGTGATAATTCGCATTTTAAAAATACTTGAAATTCTCAGCAATCCTAATAATCTTAATGCACTGTACGTATGTATGACAGTATGTATAAAAGCAGCATATTCTTTAAAAAAATAAAATCCTTTATCTTTAATTATAAAAGTGTACTTAAAAATATAACATTCGTTTACTATAAAAATTATTCAAGCGAGCATAATTGCCTACATTAAATTAGTTCAGTCGAGAAAGATAATAAAAATCCAGACAGTAAAAATTATAGCATATTCTATGGCGTTTTGTGTCCAAGCTTAATTGGCAAAGATTAAACTACAGAACTCGGGCTCATCCCACAATGGGACAGTGGTTCCCGAGGTTTTCTGGGTCCAGTACGACTCCTTATGAATAATTTAGTAGTTTGTGTCTATTAATGTGTTAGTACATGCGCACGTGAGGAGTTTCCCTTATAAAAGCTTCGCGCCTTGAATATGATAGCTTTGCAAATGCGAAACTTATGTACCGCTAAAATGTGTGCTTAGGCCGAACATTTTACACATGGATTCTTACTCAGGCGATGAAACGGACCAGGGATGGTCAATATTTAGACTTCTAAATGCAAATCAAATAAATGGCCGTGACGTGCTAATGAGAAATTCAGCCAAGGTAAATGGCCTCCAGTTACGTGAATTGCGACGGAAATTACGTCAAGAGAAAGGCACACGTCACTTGTTTCGGTATATTGCTCTGCAAGTCCTTCAATGCAGATGTAAAATAATGATTTTAATGAAGATAAGTATTTTTGGTGAGGAATGAGGTGTTAGGGCAGCTAATGTATTGACAAAAAGTGAGTTTGCTTAGATGACTCGGTGATGTAGAGAGGATGAATGAAAGGCGACTTAAAATAGTTATTTACAAGGCAGATGTGAGTAAAAACGCCGTGACTATGCCCTGTGAGGACATATAGTGACCTTATTAGTGATATTCCTCAGAGGTGAGGCGCGTTATACTCGCAACAATCGCGAACTTTCACAGTCCGATCTCAGTCTCAATCTGTCAAAACTCCCTACAATTTTTGAAAAAAAATTGACATTGATTGTCGCTGAGATGAGATTGAGAGTAGATTTTGAACGTTTTAATTGCGGGAATTGACCTTCTGATTTTGAACGTGAACGAGGCAGAAAAAGTAAGTAAGGATCGTAGCAGGTGGCGCTCTGTAGTTTCTGCCTACCCCCACGGAAAGAAGGCGTGAATTTATGCAAGTATTTTTTATAACGTCTTGTTAAAAAATATTTTAATAACATACTTCCATTCCGGTTAGTATGCTATCTCTGCTTATCCGTAGCCCGGCCTGTCCCTGGTTCGTCGCCGAAGGCTATAAGTAATATTGCTCTGATCACAGGCAAGCCTATAGACGCATAATGAAGAGGAAAATTGCTCCAAACCGATCCCTCTGTAGAATATTATAGCTCCAGTTATAGATTACGCAATCTTGATTCTGAAAGCAATGGGAAGTATTTGGTGTACGGATGAAAGTCGCTTTGTGTGAAGCCATGAATACACAAAACCCCTCCATGTCTCAAAAAGCACGTTAAGCCGTTGGTCCCGGCTGTCATGCGTGGATCTTTGACAGTCGTAACGGGTCGTCAGAAGCCCGTATTATCCAGTAACTGGATTGTGGAGATCGGATAGGCAGTCACCCTATATAAAATTCTGGTATTCAGCTGCAAACCTGACTGGAAGACTACTAGACTGGAAGCTGACCCTCGCTGAGCATAAGATCCTTGGTTCTATTCCTAGGTCAGGTAAAATTGTTATTGAGTTTTTCCATTAAGAATACGTACACCCACATTTATTTATTTAAACTTTTTACACACGTGAAAGTTACAAAAGGCATTCTCTATTAGTCAACTAAGGGTGGTGAAGAGACCAGCCATTTTGCTAGATATGTAAAACTTATGATAAGTCCTAACCAAATAATTTTTATTTATACTTAAATGTTTACAGGGTTTTCTAATTTTTTAAATAGAATTTAGAGATGAATGTGTTCATTAAAAATAGGCACAATAAAAGAATTTATAGGTGTGTCTCATGAATATGGACCTAAATAAGACGTAGTTTTATCTTAAAATAAACTATTTATATTTTGACTAGTTGCTGTTTTCAAATAACTTTTCTTAAAATATTCGTGAAAAGGCCCAGTAGACAGACGCGACGCGACTCTGATAGAGCAATTTCTATGAAAACTTTATGGAAATTGTTCAATCGGAGTCGCGTCGCGCCTTGTGTCGCACCTGTCTGTGGGAGCCTTAACTCCTAAAATAAAATACATTCTAATTGCTATCGCCGTAAACTTTTTGAATATTCAACTACGTCATAAGATTTAATATCAAACTTTTTCAAAAATTTATGATAATGGATCAAATTATAAAATCTAATAATGTTGTTATGATTTATTACGATGGTTTCACAACAAAGTTTTGGAATCCTCGTGGTGAGTGAAAATAGAAGCTTTAATGAAAAACCAGGAAACGAGGCTAATACTCGTACTTAAAAAGTTTATGCATTCGTTTTATAATGCCGGTCTATTCAGTGAAAACTTAAGTGAAGTGTGATTGATTGAGCTGTCAATATCTAGTAACAAATCCTGAAATCAGTCAATGTATTATGTAAAAATCTCACCTTGAAAACTTAGGTGAAGTGAGCTGTCATTCCACTCGATGCTAGAGATTGACACTAATGACAGCCTACTTCACCAACGTTAGATTTTTACATAATATATCGACAGACGTTAGGTCTGAATTATTGACAGCTCCATCAAGCTCACTTCATCTTTTTTAAAAGCGAAACGGTGTTAAGAAAATATTTCTCAAAATGTATGACGTCACAACTCAAAGAGAGTGCAGTTATTAGGTCAAACACCAACTGCAACTACATACTTCGAATCATAAGAATGTAATAAAAACACTCACAGAGTAATACCAAGAATAAATGCACCAAATTCCTTGAAAAACCTTCTTAAACCAATTAATGTTGAGCTCATTTTCGTGAAAATACATGTAATCCTAGAAACAACTAATGAACTTGGCTATAAATACAGTTTTCTTCGAAGACCGACAGTCGCTAACAAAAGCTTTGCATTTAGAAAAAAATGCTGACATTCTAGTACGCAGTAGAGAATCGTACATGAAATCATTATTAAGGTATCTGTGGAGGCTTGTTATTAGCAACTTGTTAATAAATTATTATTTTATGTTATTAGTCTGGACGCAAAATACAGAATTATGTGGAAAAGAGGCAGAGGGGGCCTCCCTCGGGCCCTTTGGCCTGTAATGTGACTATACAGGTTAGTTAGTCTGGAAACAGGAGAGCAGTGGTCGCCTAATGATAATGGCCTCGACTTACGAGTCAGGTTCTGGGTTTGAACCCAGACAGGCACTTTACTTTATTTAAGTAATTTCTTCACCACAGCATAGGTATTCACAACCATTCGACACGCTTCCGTACAGTATCGAACAACAAAAAATGTTATCATAGGAGTCCACTAAACGCTGTCCACATGTCGAAATACCGTAAAAGTTTAAATCAAATAGACTACCGCTGTTCTTCCGACAGCCGTACGCTGTCCAACAAGGCCAATCAGGTTGTCTAAATGTGTAATTTTCGAAACGATAGCGTATCGGATGATTGTGAATAGCTATGCTGGTCTCAAAACGGTGAAGAAAACATTGTCAGGAAACGGTGGGAATATCAGGATAAAAACTATCCTATGTCCTTTCCCGGAACTCAAACAATCTCTATACCAAATTTCATCTGAATCGGTTCAGCGGTTTGAGCGTGAAGAGGTAATAGACACACTTTAGCATTTATTGTATTAGTATGGCTAATATCGGGTAAACAGCAAAACCTATAAGTATTGGCATAAATATTAAAATACTTTTACCACGTAATGGATGTCTCCAAAAATATTCCGAGGCCAAATATTTGCAGATCCATATTCTTCTACATGTAAACATAATATAAATTGAAGTCCCATTTCGTGTTTGTCTGCGTGACCGCGTTGTTCCTCTACATACATTACGTAACGTATTTTGATGTGGTTATCAACATCATTTCAAGAATTTATTAGGGTAGGTTTATGTGTAATACATTAATATTTAACTCAGACAATTTCCTGTTGACAGCGATACGGACGAATTTTTTTATGCCCTATGATTGTTTTCCTTCTTTTTTTTATTTACCTGTATATAATATTATTGTAGGAATGGAACGTTGTTGAATGCATGTGAATGTATGATTATTTAAAAGAGCTGAATGCTAAGGTGTAAGTGAGACAGATGAGGTGTGCAAAAGACGTATGCTTAGGATGACGTGGAAGGTATTTAAAAAGGAGAATGACAGTTGGCTTTTATAATGACAGAGTGAAGACGTCACAGACTACAAGACGTCGACGTCGACGACGTATGATGCAGAAGACGTTAAGAGGTGATTTTTTTAGTATTCTGTTTTTTTACTTGTTCTAAATATTTAAAATTCAGTCTTGACTGACTGATATATCAACGCACAGCCTAAACCGCTGGTCCTAGAGACATAAAATTTGGAGGGTGTGTTCTTTGTGAAGAGTAGGTATCCACTAAGAAAGGTTTTTTTAGAAATTCTACCCCAAAGAGTTTGTTTTTTATAAAGTCGATAAAAAAAAAATCGTCTAAACCGTGCGAACCAGGGGCGGATCAAGTTATAAATAAAAGTTTCATAATATAAGAAAAATAATACCGCCGGAACTTATCTTCTCAATTGTACAATGACAATGGGAATATCTTGGAAGTGATCCCAAATATTTGAGGACAAAAAATATGATAAACGACGATGAATAATGATTGTCTTTCTGGAAGTGAACTATGACGTCCTACCTTATGGCATTCACATCGGTATTTAACTTAATAATATTCCAAATTATCCTGTAACAATCTCACTGTGAAAACTAAGGTGAAGTAAGCTGTCAATAGTGTCAATATCTAGCATCAGGTGAAATGACAGCTCACTTCACCTACGTTGTCACGATGAGACTTTTACAGAATAGACAGGCAGATATTGGTACATCTATAGTCGAATAGATCTATTAAGATTGGGAATATTTATTTGGGTGATTTTAAATTTTTTGAATTTGAGGAGACTTTTGTAAGCAAAAGGTGCTAACGTACAATTACGAAGCCTTTGATATTGATATTTTGTCATAAAGCTTTTCTTTATCTATACAACATTATTTTTAGTATGTGCGAAACCTGAATATAGTTTGTTCAGAATAAGTTACTGAATCGATTTCAATAATTTTTAAACCATGTTGTATTTTGTCCCAAAAAAATTTAATCACTAGTTAATTACAATAAAATCGCCGTACAGTTAGTTACCTACTGCCAAACTATTATCAATAAGCGTACGAAGCTGGAGGAGCATAAAACATGGTCACACCGCGCCGCGCCGCGTGGTGAGCATGTTTTTGAACGGACAACCAGGTAACATAACAAGCTTATAACTTTGTAATTTTTTCATGATACAGTTTTCAAATTTTGTTTAAATTTAAATTCTTTACTTAAAAATACTAAACACGTGTTTCGGGTTTCGCATATACTAAAAATAATGTTGTATATACGAGTACCTATAATAAAATAATAACAAAGGTAAAACTGCAGGATGATTGCGTAACACTACAGTAGTACCTAATGACTTTCATTTTGAAAGTTTAACAACATTCATTATGTTATTAATTTACGTTGTTGATCAGACAAATTTATAGAACATATGTAGCAATGGGTTAGAAATATTTTTTTAAATAATTTAGATTGCAATTGAAAGTGTATTACGTAATTTATAGGGTGCTGCACATCGAAACTTTTGAAAAAAAAAAAAAATTGGGACGAGGGAATGAGTCTGAATCCGAAAATATACTTTTTAGAATGTTTGTCCATTTGTCTGGATATATGTTCCGGATTGGCGCACAAAACGGCGAAATAGATTTGGATGAAATTTGGCACACATAAGATACTTTTAATAGTGTAAGTTTTCAATTGTAATTTTAATTTCATGGGTGCTAATGCCTGAAATAAACGATTAATATTATTAATCTTGTGGGATAGCGCGAAGCCGCAGGCAAAGCTACGAGTAGTTCTCAATATTGTTAATTCTGAATTAAGAACAAAAAAAAAAACACTAATCATTAAGGACTTACAACAAAATGTATGTAGGTATATCATAAAGAACCACTTTATTTACAAAGAGCAACATCAAGCACAACACGATACAAAATACTTTAATTATTTTCCAAATTTTTATTTGCAGATAATTTGGGTACCTATTAACAAATTTCGCCAGGTAAACAAACTCTGAACCCAACTCTCGATTACTGCAAACTCCTGCTAACTATGTTAACCAAATGCTCGTATTAAATTTGATAAGCCTTGTTAGTTGTAGGTACACTCTATTTCTGAGAACTGTCTGCAGGTTGCAACATTTAGAAGCTTTTCATTTACAGAGTTAAATTAAATTAGTTAGCTAAACTCCGCAGACACGATGGGTACCGATATCTGAACATGATATAACAAAAATAAATCAATTAGATTTTTTTCTGGGGTCATCGACCGTACTTATTGCAGTGACTTGAAATACTTATCAGTTTAAAAAATCATTTTGTAACCTTCAAAGACGTAATTGGTCATCGATATCTTAATACGATAAAACTTAAGAAAACATTATTTTTTTCAACTCATACACACTAATAACGGTCGTTCACCTCCCAAAAAAACCATCAAATCACGTTTTTTTGGTTTATTCGACAATTTTTTATTATTTTATATGACACAACTGATAAAAAATTTAAATTAGGTTATTTATCATTTTCAATTTAGATTAAAAATCTTATGTGAAAATGTAATGAACATTTTAATTTTTTTTTTTTTGTTTAAACTATTTTGACTGTCATTTGATTATTTCAATGTTTTTACCTTGTGGTTACAAGAGTCAAATAACGAAATAAGAAAAAAATACATTTTGAAATTTAAATATAATCATTTATAATATTCAAAATTAAATAAATTTACAGCAACCAAATTATAGGACAGAATTATAGGACGTTTTGACGAGCCACCATTTGGCCGCTGTTTCAAAAATTTTTTTTGTTTTTTTTTTTTTTGTTTTATAATCAAAACATTATACAAATATTTGTTTAACTTATTATAGACAGACGCTTAGGTTTATTGCCTACTAGCTGACCCGACAGACATTGTCCTGTCCAAACAATAGTTCATACAAAAATTCCATAGAAAAAATGACTTTCACTTTTTAAAATTTTCCGGGAACCTTTTCCAATTTCACTTTCCCTAAAAACCTTATTCGGAATATCACGAACATTTTAAAATTGTTCCAGTAGTTCTGAAGTGACGCGCTTACCAACGAACTGCATTTAATTTTACCACACGCCGATTATCTTTTCGACGTGTGTATGTGTGTGTAATGTTAATGAGTTATATTTACGGTATTGTATGTTTATTACGTTATCTATGTGTATATTTATTGAAAGTTGTATGTAGATTCATAAGATTTCATAATATCATTTTCATTTTATTTGATGTCGATACCCATCACGTCAACGGAGTTTCGCTAGCTAATTTAATTTGACTCTGTAGATTAGAGAGTACTTATGTAAAGAAAACGTAGTTTAAATTTAATTGTTCTTGTGCAACGTACTGTTGTTCATTATGCACGTGATTCTATGGCGATGTAATTATGTGTTTCACAAAAGAGAGGTCTTCAAAAGCTATCTGTTCCGCATTTATTGATCATCTTTCAACAAAGGAATTGGATAGCTTTTCCTCAAATGGTAAAAATAGTTCTCTGTGTTTGACAGTTAACTTAGAGAACGTTTCAACAGTTTCAAAGCGTGTCGGTCCCTTTTCCTAATGTCCTGTATTTTCCTTTAGCGTTTATTGAATTACGAACAAAAATACATTGACAAATAAAGAAAAAGTTTTTACACAAATATATTTGATAATATTATTTTCTTTTCAATGAGATCTTGTTGTTAGAAAAATCAGAAAAAAATATCGAAAACATTTTGTTTTAAACAACACTGTCAAACGTATTTTTTTATACGAGCATCTTGTACGGATACATTCTTTCTACTTGTTTCTTCGAATAATTATATCTACACGCTTGCTTGCTCGTGTGCCTTTCAGCAGCGAGTGTGTTTTCAGGGGTATCGTATTACCCAGGAACTGGATTGTGGAGGTCAGATAAGCAGCAACCCCAACATAATTGGGAAAAGGCTAGGTAGGTGATGATGAAATTTCGCATGCTTAATGGAACAGTGACCCATTAGTAGATAGGTCAGAATTATTTCTGGGTGTTTTTTTACTCAGATCTCATCAATAGTTAATCATACGTTCAAAATTCAAGCATTCATGATTAATTAATCTAATCAACTCCAATCAGTTTTAATTTTATGCGTCAACAAGTAGGATAAGTCCTCACAGCGAGATCTTCTTTGCGCTTTCCCAAAAATCGTCTGTTTTGAGTTAAGTCAGTATTCTATTAGGCATGCGATTTATTTCAGCCTATTGCCAAAACGTCGTGTGGAAATTTTTAAGTATGAATGTCGATGGCTATAAGAGTAGTAAAAAAAACCAAAGACACGATGTATGGACTGAGTGAATGATATTATGGTTAGAAAGAGGATGGCGACTAATAGTGAAGTAGGGAAGAAAAAGACTAGTTACGCCGAACTCAAATTGGGATAAGTGCAGGAGAGCAATGATGATGATATTTATTTCAGCCTGAAACACTGCTTGCCTAAATCAATGAACGTTATAGCTAAAATAGTCTCTCCATACCCGAGCTTACATCTCTTCGTCCACCCTTACCCCCTCACCCCTTCCGCGGCCTGCCTGCAGCACCATCAACCAGCGGTCGGTGAGCCATACGCACGGCGTCGCCTAGCCGTAGCCGAGTCGACATATCGGAGCTGCTGATCCGCTTTGATTACGCACTTACGTTAGGTTGACGCCTGTTTGACGGCGAGGCGAAAGGCGATACGGTGACGATCCCTTTCCGAGTTGATATGTGTGCTATGACCTTAAATATATTAATTCCGTCCCACTGGATATGTAACGGCCGTCATATTGTTTTCCTTTTGTGACAACTTTGACGGAACCCAAAGAGTCTTTATTAAGTGGAAGATTTTGAAATTACGTCGTACTATTGGGTCAAAAAGTAGATATCCTATGGATATGAGTAAGGATACTCAAGTAGCCGTTTAGACGTGAAAAGTAACAGACAGAGAGAGTTTTTATCGCAATTATAACATTAGTATAGATTATTTTTTACCGCAACCTACACGTGTCTCACTCCGGGAAGTCCACATTATAAAAGTTAAATCAAACACGTAAACAAGGACCTTTCTAAAAACGTGGCATCAAAACATCATTCAATATAAGAACGGAAAAAACATAATAATTCCACGTATTTATTATATCAATAAGACTGACATAATCAAAGAAGCTACTTTCTTATATTATCTGACAAATTATTGGTATAAATAGATCAGCAGATAGTTAATTTGTCGTGTTACCTTGGTGAATGTCTCGAGGGAAACAGGCACTAGTTTCGCTGCTGTTATGATGAGGGGTCTCTGAGTCTTCGCTATGAAGATGATTAGGTTCTTCTTCAGAGTTGTTGGTAGCTCGATCCAGGGACAGGAGAACACTACTATTGATACGTGCATGCTCTGAAATGAGAATAAGTTAGTAAACCAATCAGTAGGCCATGTAAAGTCAATTTTATAAAAAAAAAAAATTACACAAATTAAACCGTTAGGATGTGGATAGGATCAGATACTCAACAGTGCATATAGGTACTGTACCTAAATCTTCTTATCCTTAAACCGGTTTTCGGGGAGACTTCTCTGAATTCATACCTAGTAACCGGTAAGGATACCCTTGGGTAAGGCTTACAGCTCATCCTAAAGGTCGGCCACGAGTTAAGGGAGGATAACTGAATTGGCTTAGCACGTGCCAGTAACAAGGGTCGAAGATATGTGTCTGGCTACCGTGTTTTATATGACACTTCTACAGTCCTTTTTTTCATTTGTTTGTGTGTAACTGGCTGATGATCTCCTTGAAGAGGAAACTTCTGTTGTATTAGATATTAATATAAATTCGATATATATCCCCTTACTAAACGCAATAAATCTGAAGAATAGTTACCCACGAATTTCTCTCCTTCAGCCGTCAGTAATTTGACTTTCGAATGAAGAACACAAAGCGTTGTCTAACTATACAGACGCTATACAACGTTTTGTAAGGGGGCTAGACGCTCTACGCGTAAAGTGTTACCTAGAATTCAGTACCTACATAATTCTTCAACCACTAGTGGTGAAATTTTTCGTCGGTTATTATGACACATTCATAAAACATTTAATCTGACTTGGTTTCCGTGCCTCCTTTTCGGGTAACCACTGAACCACTATGTATAACCTATAGCACAGCATCATGCTGAGTGGAAGCATTTCTGTCACAGTCATGACGTGCAGCCGTCGACTATCCTGCTTTGTGCTCGTAATTATAGATAGTATATATTTTTTTATTTTTTTTTCCTTATTATTAGAATTAATATTATGTTTTTGTATGCACGTGTTTCTGTGAATAAAATAAACCTATTTTTCTTTCTTTCATAATAGTTTGCGCGTTGATGACCCCTACACCGTGTGCCTACCTATATACGGTCCATATATTCATACACGAAATGTTCCACCTATGGGTGGTAAAGAAGCCATCAATGGTGGATTACGGTCCAGAGAGGCAGAGGCCTGTGTTGCCTGTGTGGGCCTGTGTGTGTGTCCCAGCAGTGGGCAAGTTATAGGCTAATTATGCTTAAGGTTTATTTACCACCTACAGATATTTATCACCTTATTGTGGACCCTTCTCAATGCAGTGGGTCACTTTAGTGCTACCTAAGTAAGACGCATTTTTTTATAAACATTCTCACTGGAATTGGAACGGTGTTCAAGTGTGAATCAGTGACATAATAAGGTTACTTCAAAAACTGGTGAATTTGCTCTTTTTATATGGGTCTTGTTACGTGAATTAAACTAATTTTATTTTTATTTATTTTTTGATGTAGAATAATGTGAATTTTACAGAATAGCACTGCAGGCTTATAGAAATAGCAACTTTTGCACTTTTCGGCCTAGAAAGCTCTTCAGACTTGTTCATTTCTTTTTCAATGGTTTACCTAGGTTTGCCAAACATTTATTGACTATTACTTTTACTAATACTTTTGTTTTCAAAACATTTCTAGTATAACTAAACTATGATAGTTTTAGTGAACTGAAGTTTGTTGTGTATGTACGATTCCAAAAATAGAATCAGCTGACCTAAAAAACTTGTTAAAAGTACTGCAAAGTTGGTCGCTGCGGTAGATTAAATAGTAGTTTAGGACACGAAGAACTCTTTTGGGAACATTTGAGGATTTTCGTATCGTCAATGTTTATTAACACTTTGCACTTGACGCCCCTCGACGTAATGACAATAAAACTTCTATTGTGTCTCGTTCAGCGTCCTTCAATGTGTTAAGCTTTTTGTAAAAAAAGAAACATAATGGCTGGCGTGGATGGCAATGGCAAATGTGAGTCATTAAGAGTCGTTACGGTTCGTCAGAAACCCGAAAGTCTGACAACCAGTCTTACCAAGGGGTATCGTATTACTCAGTAACTCGATTGGGGAGGTCAGATAGGCAGTCACTCCATGTAAATTACTGGTATTCAGCTGCATCCAGCTAGACTGGAAGCCGACTCCTAAATACTTGGGAAAAGGCTAGGCAGATAATGAATGGCTAGAATTTAGGGGTTCTATTTTAATACAATAGATTTTATTTTAAGTAAAAAAATGGGTACAGAAGTTTTTTAAAAAATACTGGAAGATACTTACTTTTGCAGTGATAGTATTTCCAAAGTAACAATCAACGAAAAGTATACCAATAAAAACCAACAAGTAAGCCAAAACCCACGCCACTTCCGTCTTGTTCTTCAGAGGAGATTCAATCTGCAAAAAAAAATTACAAAATAGGTTATTGTAATTGTCACCAGACCAGCCGCTTCTCTCATTAATTTTCCATGTCATGTAACCAGACAACAAAAAGCAATATTTAAAGATTGTGCCGCGTATCGGCAAGCGTAGTATGGGCCCCCAGCTAGATGAACCGTCGACCAGAAGAAGATGGCTGGGACAGCCTGTCTGTCCCAGTCACCTTGTTTTGGCGTCGATGCGGAAGGCGGAGGTCAGGGTGTGTGAGCCGGTGAGAGCCCTATGTCAGACTGAGTTGATTGATTGTGCCCGGTTGATGGCAATATGCTCGCCCCCTAATACATGGGAACTGAACATAACTGGCATAATCACACAAATATTATAAAGGCGAAAGTTTGTGAGTGTGTGTGTGTTTATATGTTTGTTACTTCTTCTCGCTCAAACAGCTGGACCAATTTTGATAAAATTTTGTATGGAGGTAGCTGACACCCAGGGTTAACATATAGGCTTTTTATCCCGATATTCTAACGGGATCGAGACTTGTGCGGGTGAAACCGCGGGGTGCAGCTAGTAATACATATAATTATGGTGAATATGGTAATTATGACATTATATACTCTGACATTACTTACTTATTTATTTGTATTTATGACATTATATAACTTATTGATTTGAATTTATGACATTGTATAAGGTATTATTTTGAATTAATGAAATTGTATAACGTATTAATCTGCATTAATGACATTGTGACAGAAATGGTAAAAAACTACTGTACTGTGTTGAGCAATAAACATTTGAATTTGACGAAATGTAGTTACTATACACCTCTGCTTAACCCCTTCGGGTATAACAGGCGTGATGTTATGTTTATGTTGTATATATGTCGCAGCCAACTGGTTAAATTAGCCGTTCAGTTAACCGCCTAGCCTTTTAACTAATTGGCGGCCATTCAACTAACGGCCTGAATGATATCCAATTACAGTTTAGGTTGGAAGTCTGTAACCAAACACGCGCGAGCCGAATTGGTCGCAGTAACTAATCCAGGGCACCCTGACCAAATGGGTTAGGTTAGGTTAGAACTGTGGTCAACCGCGTGCGAGCCAAGAGAGCGAAGCGAGGCGAGCACTACTTCTAAAGGCTAGGCAGTTAACTGAACGGCTAATTTAACCAGTTGGCTGCGACATATATATATGAGTACTTCTCAAGTCAGTATTTTTTAAGGATTAATATCTTTGGGATCAGGACTTACCGAAAATATCTGAACTGCCGTAGTACCCAAAATACCAGAACTCAAAAATAACGTTGCTGTTATCTGACCACTAAAAGCACCTTGTATCGTATTTACAAACCTGAAAGGCAAGGAAAGCTGGCTGTTTTTCATTTAAATAAATCTGATTAATTTGCATACCGTTCTTGGAAGAGATTCGTATCATAAAAATTAAAAATACATTTTTAAATTCCACTTAAATAATAACACGGAAAAGCATTTTGGTACCTAATTGGTAAATTATTTACTTACCTTATTATAGAGCAGTGGTGAAGGACGCATCTTTTGAAAACTTCTTTAAATGCTTCATTTTCATTGCACCGCCTTTCAGCTGCGGTGGCTATAATGAGGTCTTTTATATTTTCAAAGTTATAAATTAAAACGTCCAATTGGCTGACTGGAAGGTAAATAAATCGTGGAGTACATAAAATGTTTTAGACTCATTTCTTTGCAGAATCAACGCCCATTGAACGTAGTTCATGTGATGTTAATATTCAAAACGGAACGAGAACTTTGTTCTTATTTTTCGTTGGAGTATTTTTATGCAACCCGCGGCGCTGTTTCGGATTTTGTTTTGCCGACCTGTAACGATACTCAATGGTTTTTTGTTAATCCTACTTTATCCTCTTAGATAGGTAGGTACATGGGAATAATGTTTTTGTTTATATTTTCCCAAAACATGGATCCCTTTTGACCAAATCTCCCCTAAGCGGCGGCTTTATCCCGGATAACTGTTCTTGACAAGATTTATGTCATTATTCAGATTTAATGCATTACTCAAAGCAAATAATATGCAAAATTAATTTTACTTGCACAAGACAATGCGGCCCAGGGCAGTGTTTGTAGCGCCGCGAATGCTAGCAGCATCATAGGTTTGTACAAAATCTGTAATTATACAAATACACTGAGTAACAAAAAAACGCTTCTACAAAAAAAAACATTAGGGCAAGAACAAAATATTATTACAAATGAATGTACTAAATAAGCATAAATAAATTATGTAGGAATATCTCTTACCTGATAAGAGCATACATAATTAAAATACAACTCCTTATTAACATCAATGAGAATGAGATCCATCTTCAGAGGTAAAGTTTCAAAATTATGTAAAGCTGGTACCACGACCACGTGCGCTGGAATATAACCGACACCAATTAAATTGACGACTAAGTACACACGGTAAAATAATTAATTATATTGGCAAACAACATTCATCTTTCCCCTTTGCTACGTTACTCGCAAAAAAACTATTTTGGTATGCACAAGAAAAGTTCAGGCAATTATATTAATTGCACGTTAAGTTAGTTGCTTGTAAACTTTACTATTTTGCTAACCATACATACGAGTATTTAGTTATATGATATACAGGGTGTCAGGGATATCGATGCACAAACTGAAACCATGAATTCAGCACATGATTCTAGACCCTAGCTTAGAATTTTTCGTTAGTTATAAAAAAAAACTTGTTTCATAGAAAAGTGCAATACCTACCTACGAGGTCAAAATGAATAACCGACGAAAACTTTCAACGCTTGGGGATTCAGAATCATGTACTGAATCCATGATAACAGGTTGCGCGTCCCTGCCACCCATTACAACTATAGAAACTCTATATTTACATTATCCCTCTTCCTAATAAACGGATTATATCAGATGAATAGTTACACACCGATTTCTCTCTTTCAGTCATCAGTAATTTGACTTTCGAAAGAAGAAGACAAAGCGTTGTGTAACCATACAGACGCTATACAACGTTTATTAGTAAGGGGGTATGTGACGCATCTTGAAGTTTCACTATAAACAGAAATCACTAGGAATTTGTAATATCTTAATTTAGGAGAGTGTCTTTTGAGTTTCTTGCCCGTTATTCTCCATAGAGATCTACGTTTTGGAATGGGCAACTAGCTTCAATTTTCTGACTAACTGACCGACTGTTTGACAGTTCAAAAGTGCCTGTAAATGGTTTAATTGAAATAAAAGCTTTTTTTTTTGAGGTTGGGAAATGATCAAATGACTCCTCCCGCTCAGAGTGGAGCGGGAGGGAGTGTCAGACTCTTACTGACTAAAACCCATCCATGTTCCTTCCTTAGCCCTTTATGTTCCGGAGTAGCGGTAACCCTTTCGGACAGTCCCGCTGAAATGCTTTGAGTTTATAAGACAAACGGAATAAAAATTTTTTAATAAAAATTCTACCTGCAATGTCATCGCATTCCGGTCTTCTATGTTTTACGTTGCACGCTAATTAGTAGAATTGACCTTCTGAACTCTAAAATAAGCATAAAAATCAAATCCTACACTCACCAAACACATCTGAGCAAGAACTTAACAGTATAATCCAAAATAACCTCTTGGAAAACTTGACGGCCTTTTCCAATATGTTCTTCTGGTCTTCCGAGTAAAACTGAAACTCCTCGCTCTTGAGCTGGTCCGACAGCTGCACGAGTAGATCCCGATGTAAGCTCATATCCAGAAGCCTCAAAGATACCAGCAACTCAGTCAGAATTAAGTTTATTCTGAAACGTGGAACATTTAATTAGCTAGTTGTGGTATTTCGTTTTGTTAAAGTAATAAGCAGACCTGTGCGGCTGGAAAGAGATTTACTAGCATTTATAATTCAGTATTGTCGAAATGAAGACGTGTCGGTGTTACATATTGTCGAAATAAAATCTTGTCGTATTACGGTTTGTCGAAATTCAGTTGGTAAGTCGTCATTTAAAGCTGTTTGGTTTGTTTAAATACTAACAGGTTTTTATTTATTATTACATAAAGTATGTGTTCTAAAATATATTTATTCCATATACAAGTGTTTAATAAAAAAAAATTAAAAGAAAAAGGCAAGAGCTCATTGGGCATCAAAAAATTCATCCGCATCGCTGTCAGTGGGATAAGTGGCCAAAACGCTGGCAGCATTGCCACGTTGGATGGCAATGCTTATTCTTTGTGCTAAAAATAGGCCAGCCCTCTGGTCGTGCGTAGAGTCAACCAACCGCTTGGCGATTTCCCGAAATATTCGATGAGCTCCCGGACCCCAAGGCCCTAGTGTTTTAACAGGTTTTAGTAACCTGTGACAGGTTTTGATGTAGGACACATCAATCTATACTCATAATAAAGTTAAGCTGAAGAGTTTGTTTCTTTGTTTGATTGAAAGTGCTACTCAGGAACCTTAGGAGAAAAGCAAAAAGTAAATAAGTCAGAAAGAACTCTAGCGATGCAGTGATGCGAGGAGGGTTAGGGGGGGCGGGGGATGGAAAAAAAATTCGCAAACGAAGTCGCGGGCTGAAGCTGGTTTGTTTTTTAATAAAATACAAGTACTAGTGACTCAAATTCAGAGGAATGACAAATTTTATCCAAAAAAACCAAAGCAGAATGACAAGATTATAATGACTGCTTACTGTCAAATATCCCATGTGTTAATTCTGGTTATAAACAATCTGTGTGCCAAATTTCATCCAAATCCGTTTAGTAGTTTTTGCGTGAAAGAGTAACAAACATACAAAAATCACTTGGGCCAGTTTGTTTCTTTCGAAAACAGGCAGGAAAGGGAGATCGATCGCCGAATCGAGAACGCCTGGAAAAGCTACTGGTCCATGAAGATGCTAATTAAGAGTGATCCACCGATCTCCCTGAAGCGCAAACTCGGGCAGGATACGCAAACATGTGTATCCTGCCCGTCCTAACCTATGGTGCTCAGACCTGGTCGCTCACAGAGTCGCAAAAGTTCCGCCTTGGAGGTTACCAAAGAGCGATGGAACGCAGCATTCTGGGTGTTACAATACAGGACAGAATTCGGAACACCACGAGCATACTGGATGCAGAAAAGAAGGCTGCCAGGCTCAAATGGGATTGGGCGGGTCACATCAGCCGTATGCACGATGACCGCTGGGCAAAAATCTCCACACAATGGGTGCCTGAAGATGAACGGCACCGCCGAGGCCGACCCAGAAAGAGATGGCGAGATGACCTAGACGCGTACCACGAGGGCTGGTTCGAGGTGACGCGGTAAAAGAGTTCCTGGAAGGATTTGGGGGAGGCCTTTGCCCAGCAGTGGGACAGTATAGGCTAACGAAAAAAAAATAATAGATGAATAATCGTGGTTAGCTTTAACCACGATTATACATCTATATTTTTTTTTTGTTTTAGATTTGCGACAGAAGGTAAGTAAAAAAAAAAATCGGACTCTAGAAAAAAAAACTGTCTCAAAGTGGCCGGTAGGCAAAATAAGGTTGAGAACCTATGCAGTGTAGAAGGCAATTTAAGAAAACCTGTAAAATATTTTGTAGTTGACCATTTCAAACAGGTGAAGTAGTATAAATGGCCATTTTATATGGCACAATAAAGTCGTCTTATCTGGAGTGCGGAACAATAAACTGCAACCACGTAACTATAAATAACTGTTAAGCTATTAACATTTCGTCGTCGCATGTACCGTGAAACGTAACACGCGACATTCTTCCATTTTTATACTTATTTCGAGGACATTTTCTGCCAAAGATATTCTCTTGTCATCACAAGAACGCCTATTAATTCCCTCATCATATTATTATGTAAGTAGGTCGCGCTGATAAGATTTGACCTTAACAAGTTAAACGAAAGCTCGAAAAAACTGGTTTCATTTAGGTTTGTCATGTATGTTACACGCGATTTCAGTTCCAAGGCAGATTTATTGTGTCGTTATACGAGTAACATTATTTATGAGCACGGAAGGGTTCTTTACAGTTTTCAAAGTATTTCTTTTGTCCCCGTTATAATGTAATCAAAACTGATTCAATCAAAATTTTATAACCATTACAAATGGTAAAATAAAATAGATTGTCCTAAATCCCAATAAAAGTTCATTGATATTTTTCTTATGTACATACATTAAATTAACATAATATGATGTACTTTAGGGATCCAGTTGGGCGTAAAAACGAATATTTTACCCTTCTTGGCCCTTCAAGGGGAATTTTATGGGACCCAAGGCAGGTTAACATCTGAAAAAATATACTTCTCAATTCACTTCTCGCGATGGGGGAGATTACTTTACGCTTCAATAGTTTATGAGTCAAAATTCATTTTGGAAAATCCGGACTGCTATTTAAGCTTAACCTAATGCAACCCGCCATCTCCGTCAGGGCCCGCCACGATGTCGCTTGCCATTAAGAGGGACCCAATGGGTCGTAAGTTCTAACAGCAATATAAAGCAATCTAACCAAGATAGGGGTCTAGGTATCTAACAGTAATGTTTAAAAAGTTGACTTAAAACCATTACGTATATTAGGTAAAGCTATGGACCCTTATGAAAACTGTTCCGTCGTATTAAAATGACCGTCATGAAAATCTGTAATTTTCACAAATAAGTGGCAATTAAGTGTCAAAAAATGCTTTGTCTTTGGAAAGCCGTTATTGTGTGACCGTTCACCGTTTTCTTAGGAAACCAAAGCTCACGTAGCTAATGACGGGGTCAAAATGATAGTAAAAAAAGTTATTTATTCAAACTAGGCTGGGAATCAGCACTTTTCGAACTTCAAAATTACAAAAGCCAGTCCCCCAAAACGCCCGCCCTTCGCCCTTCTTCCTTCCACTTCAATTGAATGTGTAGTGTTGTGTATGTAATGTGACTGTATGAGTGTATTATTTCTATTATGAGTCAGTGATACTAGAATTAAAATTATTCTATTTTTTTTTACTTCCTAGTACTTTCACTGGGGAAAGAAGTGGTGCAACAAACTCCCCAGCAGCACATCTGTTCAGTTAGAAAATACTTGATTGTATACAATATAAAGGTTTTTATTCTTGATGCCGATATTCATAAGGTTTATGAAGTTTTGCCAATCAATTCAAAAAGGCCCTGCAGGTATACTTTTAAATAAAATTTGTTACTCACATCCCAGCAACCTCTTGTATTTCAGCGTTCCCCGACAAAATTAGCCGCACTACGTAAACCAATTGGCTGGCAGTCGGTACAACGAAAACAGCAATTCCTATCACAATTCTCGTGAAAACGCAAATCCAAAATCTGACATTCTTCAAACGGTAGGGTATGTAGAACCATAAACCTAACAGTTTCAGCGCTCCGATTTGCAACGAAATGTGTCGGGACAGATCGATGCCTACCGACTTCATTTTGAATTTGGAACGTAATGACGTTCAAATTAAACTGTCTGTTCTAAAACGGTTAGTAGGCAAGTCGAAAGGTTTTGTTAGGGAAATGTTCGGTATATTTTGTGGGGAGCCAAAGTTCGCGTAGGTACTGCTTCTAATTGATATTAATTAAGTTGTGAAGTGGTCAGGTGATATTGATTTTATCAAAAGTTAAGCGAAAATGCACGTCTATCTTTTAGGGAGAACGAAGAAAAAAAAAAATCGGCTAATTAATTTATGACGCTGCAGAAACGATGAAATAAAGAGAGTTTGAAAAGGACGACTATGGTTTGCAAAAAAGTGCAATGTGATATTTACTAAAATATACATTATGTCATTCCAAAGAAATACTTTTGTAGCGGTATCTACAACGCCACATGCGAACTACGCGTTATACTGTCGTCTCGCAAAAATCCTGCATCTCGCAAGCAGAGTTTACCGCGCAACTACACAACATGCAACCAACGCAAATAACACAACGGCCTGACATGAATCATCGGGCAGTTGCCTGCCACACACGACACCCGTCTGGCCCCGTCTGGCCGGAGGATCGGGAGGATCCTCCGACTAGACGGGTGTCGTGACTTTCACTGGCTAGCTGAATGTCTTAAGGAGTAACTTAGGCTACTTTTATTTCGGAAAAATAATTAGCAAAGAGCCACATTATTGTTTTCCGATATCTACACGAACGAAGTCGCGGGCACAGCTAGTCGAGAATATAAAAACACAGATTGCTAAAATATTTACACACGTTACACTCCCTCTCACTATTCCAAAATAGTTGAATAGTGAATAGTTTTCCAAGCTCTGCAGCTGTCCCGCTGAAGTACAGAATACAGAAGTACATTTACAACCAGTACACCGTTTTTATTCCGATATTCATGACCTATTTTTGCCAATGCAGTGGAGCTATTCAAGTTTGTAGTGGAGAGACAACCGGTAGCCTAGTTGGTGTCGAGATAAGCTCTTGATGTATTGACTTTTGAGCTGGAATTCTTGAAAGAAGATTTTGAAGTGATAATTTTTAAGGTGGTACAGACCATTAAAATTAACAACTTTCTTCATGAGTTCCAACATCGTCAACGCCAAAAATTAGGAGCTGACCCATGGCCATACATTTAGATCGGGTGGGTATTCAAGTTTTGTATGGAAAAAATTCGAGCAGACGAGTCCTAGAGTGGAGACTGCGTATCGGCAAACATAGACCGAGGACCTTAAGAAGGTGGCTGGGACAGATTGGATGCGGAAGGCAGAGGACAGGGTGTTGTGGCGTAGCCTGGAATAAGCCTATGTCCAGCAGTGGACTGTGATAGGCTGAGCTGATTGATTGATTGAAGGGACAGCTGATAATTTTTTCGCAATTCCGATGTTGGTCCTACGGAGAAAGTTGTTCAGTTTGATGGTCTGTACCACACCCTTAAAATATGACCACACATTTCTGTTACACGCTGTAGACTGATATTTTCGGGGAGCCACTTGAGGTCGATCATTCTGATTTATTTGGTTTTAGGTTCATGGAACCCTAATGTTTTTATTCTTCTCATTATCGACTAATTATAATAATTGGCTTTTAGTAAAATTATTTCTAAATTACACTAAATGATTTGATTAGCCGTAATGTACATGTGTCCGTGAGGCTATTAATTCATTAAAAAACCGGTCAAGTGGGAGTCGGCCTCACGCACGGACGAAGGTTCCGTACAAATTTATAGGTATGTAAATAGTTTATCACGGGAATCGTTTCTCGAATATTTTTTCCCGTTTGTTTCGGTTATTTAAGTAAATGATAACATTACTGAACTTCATAAATTATGAAAGCACTGAATATTGCTCTGACGAAAAGATAAACTGGATTGAGGGACAAACTTAACTTTGTCGTAAGTAAACTATTGTCCCCGTATATCGACATAGGTTGCGGTAAGTTATACCAACTGCAAAAAAGTTTTTTTTTTTTTGTATTGATGATATGATTCTAGGTGAACGGGAAGTATCCTGTACGTTTTGATTCCCTTGCGAGTGTCAAACTATGCGGCATAAAGGGAATATAAACGCCCGTATCGTTTGATTGCGTTGACTTAGAAGTTTGATTGTTTCACTGATTCAAGTGATTGCAGCCCCTGAGTATTTGCTATAATTTCAGCTTGATAACTTCACGCGTTCCTGAGAAAAAGGGTATTGATAGATGGACAGACAGGCGGACAACGAAGTGATCTTATAAGGATTCCGTTTTTCTTTTGGAGGTACGGAATCCAAAAACAACTGTAGTGTTAATTGTGAACAAGCTAAAGTCGACAGTGTACACACGGCTACACATCAAGCTATACATAACCAGTATAAGCTGACTTCTGATCGTACGAAACACATATCCAATGCGAGGTCAGCTAAAACTGGTCACGTATAGCTTGATGTGTAGCCGTGTGTACATAGAAGAAAGAAAGAAAATACATTTATTTGCGGCAAACATGACGCATAAAAACACAGCATATCACAGCTTTGTATGAAAATGTTGGTGGGATCGTCCACAGTGACACAGCTACGCTTCGCAACAAAACAAATGCTGGCGAACAAATGGATCGTGGCAAACCTATCTATGCACCAGTGGACGGTCGACTTTATTATCGGTAGGGACGGTAGGTAATCTTATTAATGAAACGATCACGCACAGCCTAAACCGCTGGGTCCAGATGAATGAAATTTTGTCCAAGAATTCTTTTTGTAGCGAAGTGAGCACTAAGGATTTTTGAAATTTCACCTTCTAAAGGGGATGAAAATTTGTATGGAAGTTCTTCATATTTGCCGATGGGACATACCGTCGCGCGTCGCAGAATCAGCATAATCAGCCTTTAATGTTTCCACTGCTTCGACACAGGCCTCCTCTCTGTGAGAGGGAGTGGGCCGTAGTTCACCACGCGGACCCAATGCGGTAGATGTCACATGTCTTCGGATTTTTAGTTCTAAGACATTCCGGTCACCTCACGATGTTTTCCTTCACCGTTTTGAGAGCAGTGGCGATGAAATAATTACAAAGTAAAGCAAGTCACGGCTGTTACCACTACCCGTCGCCCGTCGGGTGTCGAGCTAGTATTGAGATAAAAAGCACCTTTAGGTACATTAAAAAGTGTCAAAATCTGGACAGATTCAATCACTGTTTCTGACATCAGAAGATAATTGAACATGCCGTGGACTACAATGCATAGGGGTGCTTATTTTTACCACTTTTTAATAGCCCAACGCTGAATTGTGGAGCTCAACGAAAAGCTACTCCGGTCTTTTTTTCAGTTCATGTTGTAAAAGCTGGCTAGGGGGTTATCTCAAATGGATGGAAAACAGCATGAGTGCACTAATAACAATATTCTAACTAATCTTTTTTGTCCGTTTAATATTAGTAATCTATTTGGTTTTGTTCTTGAAATGTCTAGCACAATATGAGATTTATTATTTACTGATACTGAATTTAAGATAGTACGGAACTCTTGACCAGTTTTTTCGTTAAAGTTGCCACAAAAAACTACGTTCTGGGCATCCTGGGAAGTAAATAAACAGTTTACGAACAAAGTCGATTATGTTTCCAAAACGTTGGTAGGTAGTCACTTAACGCTGTTTAGCTTTGGTATTGGCTTACGTACGTTGGGGAATAAGTGTGCATGAGTGGAGACCGCGAATCGGCAAACGTAATGTAGGACGCCATCGCTAGGTGGAGCGAAGACCTTCGCAGGGTGGCTGGTCTGCCAGGGTCGCGGGATTGTTCGAAAGAATTACCGTGGCCCCGGAATGCAAAGGGCAAAGAAGGAACATGGATGGGTTTTAGTCAGTAAAAGTCTGACGATCCCTCTCGCTCAACCCACAGCGGGAGGGGTCATTTGATGATTTCCCATCCTTAAAAAAAAATAGGGTGGGTCATAGCACTTTCATGTGAATTGCTTAGAATAGAGCTAAATGGCGTGCAATTGAGGAAGCACAATGTCCAGCAGTGGACTACTTGGCATGCGTAGGTTAATATTGTGCGGTAACCGGCATGTCCTTTTTAAAAATCCTCATGGATGTCCGCCGCCCCGGGGCGGGCGGCGGTGTCTGTCAGACTCTTACTGACCAAAAAACACCCTGATGTTCCAACTCACATCTACGCTCGATTCGTCGCGGGCACGTACGATCCTTCCACAACCCCCGACTGGTGCCGGTCCGCCACTGCGGGCCTCCTCGGAACCGGCATGTTTTCTGCCAACCTGCACCTGGGCCACGTGGTAAATTACGGCCTGGTCTCTCTTATACAGAGGAGGCCTATGTCCCAGTCTCAGTAGTGGGAACATTGTAGGAGGTATGAAAGAGGTGAGGATGAGATTAGGTGAGGTGGAGGTGAGGTGTTGCGCCAATCCTAAATAAACTAGTCCTAAATAAATTGGGTTAAAGTTAGAAGAATGATAATGATTTGTTTCCAAATAATACAAGCAGAATTCTTCGACACATTATACACATATGGTCTATATTTAGCTGTAACTACACACTGATCATTCCAAAAGCAATTTTCTCCGGAATCGTAGTTTCCGCCTTCTGGCACCTGTCAGTTGACCAACTTGACAAGTCCCTGAACATTATATTAAGAAATATGTTCTGAAAGGACATAGGAAAGCCTTTCAAGGATGTTTTATACAAATTTCTACTTAGTTGAATTATTATTGCGATTAGGGGAAGCAAAAGATAGTTATAAAAATATCGCTAGAGGTTTTCCTGGAACTAATTTATAGCCAACAAAGTCAGCTCACGGCTTCGTCCACTTAAAAGTTTTGTATTTTCATAAATCAAAAATCTTAAATAAATATGCTTATAACGACAAAACTTTAGTCGTTTCTGGATCATTTTGTACAATACACTCGGCTAAAGTATAGATTAAGTGCTCATTCAACAATAACAGTAGGTATTAATAGCGACAACAATTTCTGGAAAACTTTTTTTTTACACATCGATGATGATATTTTGACCTTTGAAAAAGTTAAAAGCTTTTTAGATTGGTCCTTTTGTCCTTTGATGGCTTGTTTGTAGTCAACTTTGAACATCATAATTACCTTAGTGGTTCGACTATTATACTCGTAATACTGACAGTTTTACAACCTTTTATTTAACTTGCTTTGTTAGATACAGTTACTCGTAGTACGTGTGGATGAGTCAACCCCGTTGGTCTCGTGGTCGCAAACGTGACTGCTGTGCATGGGGTCCTGGGTTTGATTCCCAGATCGGGCAAAGTGTTATTGGGTTTTTCATTAGGAATTTCTGAGTAGCAGCCCGGAGTTTGGAAGTTGGTGGTGTGGTACCCCCGTACCTCGGAAAGCACGTAAAGCTGTTGGTCCTGCGCCTGATCTCTCCCCGGTCGTGTTGGATTGCCGTCCCATCGGACTATGAGAGTAAAGGAACAGAGAGTGCACCTGTGCTTGCGCACTCACTTGTGCACTACAATATGTCCTGCGTACCTGGCTAATCTCCGTTGAGATTGGTTATCGTGACCGAAATCGGTCAGGGGATTATTATTATTATGTGTATGTGTCAAATCTTGCAAATTGAATTTAAACTTTCTTACTTATATCCTACGGACTTTAAATTTTACATATTTATTATTATACTTTTTACATTTTGTTATACCTACCTTAATTATCGATCTGAACCTTAACGGGAAAAGTATATCTGAAAAATGTGTCAACGTCAATTATATAAATATATTATTTGTATTATCGTATTAGAGAAGCACCCAATTATATCTAAACATTTACCCTATTGTTAATTTTGCTTATAGGTAGGTACATCTTAGTCAAATGGTGTAAATGCCTACTGAACCTAAAAGTGGCACATGTGAATCCAGTACTTTGATTTACTGGATCTTAAGAGACCATCTTTATGATACCAGTATCATAAAGGCTTCGACAGAATCATCAATATCAAACAAGAAGGAGAGAAATGGAGCATATAAATTTACCCGACATGATTTAATACACGAACAGCTTCGGTCTCAAACAGCTATATTAGGCAAGATGCAAATATATCGCTGCCTACCATGACATTGGGGAAAGGTGAAAGCTATTATGTAAACGATGTAGAAAATACAAGAGTAGGTAAATATAATAATGATGGATGTTTTTATGAAGAATTATATCGTTTCAAGGAAAAGGAAAAGGAAGGTTTTTGTTAAATTAACGTTAATGAGTGTTGATACTGCTTTCCAGCCGTTTGAAGACAGAGATTCTTTAACTAGTTAAAGGTTACAATTTTTTAGGTTCCTAAAGACCTAGGAAATACTGACGGGACGACTTGGATTAATTAATGACAGATTCGGCAGAATAGGCAATGGAAAGACAGGCCATTTTGCCCAAAAATTTGCATGAATACCTAATATTTATTTACTTGTAGGTGTACAATATAGTTCCACAAAGTTATCCTTTTTGAAAAATCATGTGGCATGGATCATCATCATCATTTCAACTGAAAGACATCCACTGCTGGGCATAGGCCTCCCACAAGCATCGCCACTTCAACTAGTACTGTGCTCTTTTTTTTATTTCTAAATAGGCCCGCTCTTGACCCCGATCACGTCTATGATGGAACGAGCGTGCCCATAAGATGCCAGTTCACTCTTGATTTTCTCGCATCTAGCGCATTCCTGCGGCCTTCACAAGGCCGTCAGTCCGTCAGTCAGTCGGGAGGCCTTCCAACGCTGCATTTTCCGGTACGCGTTCACCACTCCAGGACCTTTTGGCCCTATCGGCGGATAATTGACTAGACTGGTAACGATAGATGCATATCCAAAAATGACGGCATTAAACCCAAGAATGGTTACTGAAATCCTTTGTCTCAAGACGTCTAAGCTCGCTCGAAGTATTAAGGTATGTGTTGGGGTAAGTTCGGCGCTAAGATAAGACCGCACAAATCAAATATGAGCCATTTTATTTTGCCCCGATCATCGGGGCAGAATAAAAACACAATGTTTTCAGAATTTATATGCAGGGTCCCATTAAAATAGATGGACAAATTTTAACACAGCGCTCAGTATACGTCCAACCAAAGAAATCCAAGCAAAAAAAAACACTGTTTAAAGTGATTTTATTTTGACCTAAAATAATAAATTGCTGGCACATTAGTGTATTTTTGTTAAATGGTTATTTTTCTTGTAAGTATCTAATGCGTTTTTCTTATATATTTTTTTTACCATCGTCCTTATATGGGTGGTCTGAATGATTTCTAAACGCTTGTCCATCTATTTTAATGGGACTTTATATATAAATATTGCCAAATTAACCGAGAATTTATTTCGTACCGTCTTATTCCAGCAGCTAACTTCACCAACCTCACCTTTTGTTTTTTTATTTCATTTATAATACCTACGTATATTATTAAACATTTTTGTAAAAAATCATTATTTTTTATTAGCCGTTAATATCCCACTGCTGGGCAAAGGTCCCTCTCTTTCTCTCTCTGTTCAGAGCTGCCAAGGACCAATCTTTATTAAAGGAGGCCAGCTCATCCCGCATAAAAACATAAATAATATTATTGGAGTTATCTGATCCTTTTGTATGCACGTGTTTATATGATAAATAAACCCTTTTTTATTTCTTTCATTCAACATTCTCTCTCACACGTCTTTGTGCATAGTATTTCTTCACTAGCTTCTGCCCGCGACTTCGTCCGCGTGAAATTTTACCCGCCCCCCCTTCAAGGGTAGAATTTCGAAAAAAACTTTTCTTAGTGGATAGGATACGTTCTCTTCACAAAGAACACACCCTTCAAATTTCATGTCTCTAGGACCAGCGGATTAGACTGTGCGTTGTTATATCAGTCAGTCAAGACTTTGAATTTTATATAATAATAAATACCTATAGATTACTGCTGAGACCATACACATAACGCAATCAATAAGCAAATTCTAGTCAACTGAATACATGAAAGATCTACAATCTAATCTATATAATATCTATCTAATCTATATAATATAACCAAGCATGTTCTAGAACACTTATTACCAATCTCTTTGAACATACATAAGGACCGCAAATACAAGGTTTCACATTGACATTCACAAACGTAGCGACCCTAGCAAGGGCCCCGTCTCCTTCGTTGATTACATGCTTCAAAGTACCTATTATCTAATGGCCTGATTTTAGCTGGATTTGTATATGGGTATGTTGACTGCTGAGGCTAGATTTCGAGTCCATACCTGCTCATGATATAAAAAATATTTTTCCCTTATTATGCTATCAAAAGACAGAATTCTGTGGAAAAGGGAGAGGGAGGCCTTTACTCTGCAGTGGAACAATACAGGCTAGTTAGCTTGTATCATAACATAAAAAAATATCATCACAATTTAATGGAAATTACCTAGATAGGTGTATTAATAGTACATTAATATTTCGCTAGTTAGGTATTTTATACTGCCCATGTATATTATGAGGCAGGATCTACTGGTATTTTTCCGGCCCTTGTTTTTAATGAGCAAGTCTATTTGTATTATTCGGGCCCAGAGAGGGTCTACTCTATAAGTCCGACAGCGAAGATTCGGGCTCCTCCGAAAGTAATGGTCTCGCTATAACAAGTGTCAATTTTTGTTTTCGCACAGGTAAATTTAAATATCAGAAGTTGGGACGACTGTCAAATCGGGTTGTCATTCATTCTTAGTTCGGGCCCCGAACAAATCTTATGTCCGGAGGTGAAACGGCGTAGGAAACGTCCGTAACTTCTTCTGAAAATACGGATATCGCCTCTTGGTAGAAATACGGACTGAAGATTTCTACAAAAAAAATCCAATAAAAAGACCCCATAACACTTTTTAAATCCGAGAATAACTATGCAAACATGCTCCCAATCAATGAGGTAGTCTTTCCAGGCACGCCTCTAGTCACACAAAAAAGATTCAAAACTGTTTTGTAGTGATGTTCTAGTTTTATCGACAAAGGGTCGTATCGGTGCGAGTCGGAATAACTAGGGGTGCGGGCGTACTGCCAAAACCGACCGGCCTGTTCAACCTCTTTATTTGTAGTCGGCTTACCGAACGACAATCTCTTTGCGCCCGCACTTACTTCAATATATTTCGATTACGTCTTTAATTCTGGGTAAAGAACTGACGCTACTCTATTTATAATTCGTTATATTAGTTTAATCAAAATTTTTGTCAAAATGATGACATAATGTCTGTTTTGAAGGCAACATACGTACACAATGTAATGTATAAGTTGGCTATGCAGTGTCCGGGGAAAAATTTAAAAAGATTGATTTAAAAGTAAAATGATACCTATTTGCAGTGATCGCCATCAAGCAGAAATATTCAGTTTTAAATCATACAAATGAATAAATACTTTTGAACCAGTTTAAAGAACTTTATTTCCGAGAAATTACCGTTAACGGCCACGCCAGTCGGAAGCGCTGAAGAATTTGATGAATTATTTCCTACTAAAGAGCGAAGTTACGCCAAGCGTACTTAAAAAGTACGCCAATAGTCTAACACGCGAATCTCGCGTCGATTGTAAATCTCACGACCCACGTCATTATATTCTACAGAAGCGTACGAATAAGTAAATAAAATTGAATAATTTACGAGTAGATTTTACCACAGAATGTCACAGGGGCGGTGATGTGAGATATCAAATTATAAGAGGTTGTGTGCACATGCGCGTTGAGCGTCGCCGGCCGCGGCCACCAGTCTGCTCGACGCTCGCGCCCTTTCCGAACGAGCCGCGCCATGTTCCGATACAAAATTCGAAAGTCGAACAACTCGCGAAAGCAACAATAAAACATATAGAGACGTTAATTAGTGAGTGTATTTGTTAATTAAACTTTTTTTCTAATAATTCTATGTTCTCAAGTAATTTTGTGTAGGTTTAGTCAGTGACGTGTTGGACTGTTAAAACTTTTAATTGGCGTACTTAGGTTGTTCAGATTTTTCCGCGTCTTTGCGTTCATTGGCGGATTTGTGTGCAGTGCGATATATAATTATCTGGATCAGTTAAAAGTTTTTTATTCGGTAAGAAAGGAGATGATTATTTTATTACGTCAGTAACATCTTTTTAGTACCGTAATTTATTGGTGCGTTACTTTTATTAAGTACTTAAATATTTGTTACAATGAAAGTGTTTTTACAGGTGAATTAAGGTGTGGAGCTTTCTTGATTTAAAACGACCATTGCATTTTTATTTTGTGGTGTTGAAAAAAAATGTTATTAAATAATTATTATAATAATTTATTGAATTTTCATGAAGATGGTCTAATTAATTTACTTTTAGCTTCAATTTAGTTACGTTTAATGAGATAGCCTAAACTATCGCAATTCTTCATGTAACGATTTAATCGACGCATTTGAAATTTCAAATATAATTTGCAATAATTATATGTGAACAGACGATCTGACGAAAGTCGCATGGAGCGGTTGGATGTAATAGGTATCAATATCCTCCGAATCTATATGGGAAGCTCATGCCCAACAGTGGGCATCTCAATTATATTGATGATGATAGATTATGTTATTAAAGACTAGGTGAATAGTATCCTGATTACGCGCCGCGATGGTAAATTCATTCATAAAACGGTCCAACGACGTCCTGGTCCTCACAGTCAGTCACACATGTGGTAGGTACCTACCTAATTATACAGGCTCATGATATTTTTGAAAGATAGAAAGAAAATACGTTTATTTGCTTTGAACATGACGCAAAAAAAGAACTTAAACACAAAAAACGAAGAAAAAAAGGTATTTATATAAATATACCTTTTTTTTCACACATCCATTAAAAGCTAGATAGTTTTGATCTATGCCTAATTAAGTCTTATTATTTAATATAATTATCTATCTGCTTCATAGAACTCGCATAATAAAAAAAATCTTTTTGGTCATTACAATGTTGGTCCCATGGAGAAAGTTGTTCAGTTTGATGGTCTATAGGTACCACACCCTTAAGTCTGACCACACCTCTCTGGTGGGTATACCCTGGCCAGCTGCCAGCGCCAGAACCAGCGCTGGGACTCTGTCTTGCATAGGGTCGCAGCATAATGCTGAGCGATAGCCGTTTTGAGTGAATGTGACGCATGTTTCCCACTACTTTTTTGATTTTATTTTCTAATTTGTGTTTATGTTCTTTTTTGCGGAGGGGCCCGTGGCTAAATAATAACAGCCGCGCAGGTCGATCAATCTGGTTACGCTACGCTTGCTGCTGTTGGTCTGTGGATGGGTGACCATCTTTACATACCGAGACCCGGAAAGCACGTTAAGCCGTTGGTCCCGGCTGTCATTTGCGGATCTTTGGCAGTCGTTACGGGTAGTCTGAAGCCCGAAAGTCTGACAACCAGTCTTACCAAGGGGTATCGTATTACCCAGTAACTGGGTTGTGGAGGTCAGATAGGCAGTCACTCCATGTAAAATACTGGTATTCAGCTGCATCCGGATAGACTGGAAGCCGACCCCAACATAGTTGGGAAAGGGCTAGGCAGATGATGATGATGTTCTTTTTTGCGTCATGTTCACCAAAAATAAACGTATTTTCTTTCTTTTTTATTCTTTCTATAAAGACATCAGTCACAAAGCGTGTAAAACGTCAATTTATTACCACACTAAACATTCAATGTATTAGTAGCTGTCAACGATGTCGAGTCGACGTTAATTTCAATTATAGGAAGCTTATGTGCTATCCAACACTATCTAATAGCACGGACTTTGGTCTGGCAACATCGAATTGGCCCATGAATCGCTTTCCGAGTAAAAACTTATAGTCAAACTATTTGGTTAAATTACCCAAAAAGGTAATGATGACGTCATGAAAACGATGTCAGGGGTGCTCTATTTCGTTAGTCATTGTGCCAGAAAGGATCAGCCCAAACTATTTTTAAACGGATTAACCGAATATCTTACTCATGTAATTAATAACCCGTATACCTATCGATATAGGAGTCCATTTTGTATTCACGAAATTGGTAGTTAGCGATGGATCGTAGGACCAAAAGTATTAGAAAACTTGATCCGAAACGGTGAAAATTGTTTTCAACATACTCATAGTTCGGGGAATGAATGATCCAAAATCCCTTTACCTACCTAAAACAGGTATTCAGAAATTAACTTAATTTAAAGTGTGCCCCAGGGGACTTCCCAGACCGGGACGTGATATGTTCAAAGTTATCAACGTGAATTATGTGTCTGAGGAAGAATTATGTCAAAAAATGTTGAAGTTCACCGAGGTACCACAGCGATAAGTGTTGCAAAGTGGAATACATTTTTCATATTTGTACGGACGCGAGTTGGTATATCGCTGTGGCAAAAACTTTATTTTTGTGAGAAACCTACTTACTTCTAACAGAACATACTACACGAATTTCTTAGAAATTGGTCTACTTTAAAGCTTAGACATAATCTTGGGCAGATCATGTGAAGACCATGTAGATCGATGTCTGAGATGGCCTTTTGAGAAAAGAACCACACAGATTGAGAGGACCTGTCCAGTCAGTGTACGCATTTGTTAGAAATCGTGCAGCTCAACTCAAAACTTAAGGAGCTCAACGATTCGACGCTGAACTGTTGAAGATGTGAACGATGTGTTTTTTCAGAAAACAATGTAAGATAATGATGATGTGTGATTTGTATTTATCATTATATTCATTACCTAGCTGATGCGGCGAAACCAGTCAATCCGTTCTGGAGAAATCGTCAAAAAAGCCGTTCCAAAAAAAATTGTATGAGAAAATGAATTATATTTTTTTTTCGTGATTTTTCCCGTGTTATTAGTTATTCAGGTATGCGGAGCGGAGACAAATCCAACAAATCAAAGATCATAAAAATTGGTGTAGTCGTTCTTGAGTCATAAATGGTGTAACTAATCTGACTATGATTTATTTATACAAATTAGGTTTCATACGGACATAGGTACCTCTGAAACCTCATTTCTTTAGTTCTTAGTTAATTCAAGCGAATAATTCACCTATGTATTAACCTGTTTAATGCAATTAGTAGGCAAAGCACTAGGATTTTGTTATCTGAATACCGATTAACATTCCGCTATTGATAGTGGAACTAAGTCTCGCTAATGTCTGTGCATTGAGCTTCAGCTTATGTTGAATTCCACTATGTTAGAAACAGACTTAATCTTAGTGGGCGTCAACATTATGTCGGTGTTAACCTTAGTGGTATTCTATGGGTTGATAATAAAAAAAAACTCACATGCCTGAGAGGCAATTCTCGTAATTTTAAGAACGTTCAAAGTCTGAAGGCCCATTCTCGTAATTTAAAACATTCAAAATCTAATCGCAGTCTCATCTCGGTGACAAACAAATGTCAAAAACTTGTCAAAATGTAGGGAAATTAGAAGTATTTTTTAACAGACAGACTGAGAACTTTCTTAAAATTACGAGAATTGCCCCTCTGAACTCAGTCTCAATCTGTCAAAAATACATGTGAAATCCCAAAATTTTTGACAAGATTTTGCCATTGATTGTCGTTGAGATGAGATTACTACTATATTTTGAACATTTCTAATTACGGAAACTAGCCTTCTGACTGACTGATAATGCACAGCCTAAACCAGTGAAGATGTAAACCGGAAAGCAAGATGATAATGTTCTTTAGAATGTATAGAGGTGGGCTAAGAAATAATAACTGCAGGGCAAAAACCTCTTCTCATACATAGAAGGCACGAGCATTGGTCACCAATCTTGCTGAAGACAGCACTCTTATTAATCACAATCTGAATCATTTTGAAAGATATTGCCTATCCATTGCTTCATACGAGTATGTTTGAAAAATATGTCTGCTCAACAAGTGAATGTTGTTGAACTGTCAAAATTAATGCCATTGCTACTGTTAGTCAGTTACGCAATTACCCCGCGGGTTGGCTATTTTATTCAGGAATTCTCAGAAAGGTCTTTAAAAAAAATTTTGCTCTGAATGTTGAAGTTTTGTAGATATGATATGAAATAGCGTTTTGTCTTTGAAACCAAGAAAATCGGGAGCAAAGCCTAGTCCACAGATAATATAATAATAGATTGATACAGAAATGCCCTAATCCATTGTATCCGAAGAAGCAATAAAATGAAATAGCCGATAGCTATTACGTCATCGTGTTTGAACAATAAATCATAGATGTTACAATTTGTCCCTTTGTGAGAGGAAATAATAATGTCGTTACTGTCTGCTTATAGCTATTGGAGCCTATTAACTAGTTAGGTAGTTTTCGTTATTGTCATTCTGTAAGTGCTTCTGCAGAGTATGCTTTGATATTATCGATTCGTATTAGATGATGGTACTGTAGTGGTCCTGTGGTACCAGTACAGGGGGTTTACTCCCTAAGTACGAAATCCGTACTTTGGGCTGAAGTTACGGGAGTTTCCTATTTCGTCTCACTTCCTACTATCCTATCCTTTTTAATATGATATTATAAACGCGAAAGTTAAAAAGTGAAAAAAAAATAAAATAAAATAAAAATAAAGTTTGTCAGGATGGATGGATGGATGGGTGGATGGATGTTTGTGACTCTTTAACGCAAAAACTACTGAACGGATTTTGATAAAACTTTACAGTAATATCGCATATACATCAGATTAACACAAGACTTTTTATCCCGATATTCCCACAAGATCAACATTTATGCAGGTAAAACCACGGGGCAAAGCTTGTACGGACATATGATTATTTCGAGGCTCCAACTAAAAATGAATGACAACACAATGTGACAGTTGTCCTTACTCCCGATATGTATTTACCCGTCCGAAAAACGAATATGTCCGTTGTTTTGACAGAACTGTTACTTTTGAATGAACCCGTATCTTTGTTGACGGCCTTAGAGAAAATACCATCAGATTCGGTACTGCTAAATAAGAAGCAATACTGAATTTTA
Source organism: Gortyna flavago (assembly GCA_963669345.1). Classification (NCBI taxonomy): domain Eukaryota; kingdom Metazoa; phylum Arthropoda; class Insecta; order Lepidoptera; family Noctuidae; genus Gortyna; species Gortyna flavago. The sequence goes on from OY770140.1 coordinate 12,345,690, forward strand.
CTATTTTAAGGAGCAGTGGTAGGTCAGTGATAACAGCCGCGTCTTATAAGTTATAGGTCGAACCCAAGCTGACACTTTACTTTATGTTAATTACTTCACCACCAGTGCTCTCAAAACGATGAAGGGAAACATCGTGAGGAAACCGGCATGTCCTAGAATCAAAAATTCGAAGACATGTGACATCTATCAACCCGCACTGGACTTGCGTGGTGGATTACGGCCCACTCCCTCTCACCGAGAAGAGGCCTGTGTCCCAGCAGTGTGAACGTTATAGGCTGATTATGTATTATGCTGTATACTGAATTTTAGCTATTTATTTCAAGAGGGCGTGTTAATTTTTGCGCGCCTACTACAATCATGTTTTATTCAAAAACAAACGCGTCTTTGACAATTATTAACTGCGGGCTGCGTAACACACTATCGTAGTACCTAATAGATATCATTTTGACGGTTCAACAACATACATTGCGTTATTAATGTTGTTGAGCAAATGTTTCTAACATAATTATGGTGCAATAGATTAGCAATATCCTTCAAAATGATTCAGATTGTGATTGATAGTGCGTTACGCAATTAGGGTGTGGATTCTAAACTCAGTTGAGTGAGCAAACATAATATTTTTTCTGCCAGTCTACATGATGTAAAAGTTCTATTTTGCAGACAACCTTTACTACTAGTACAGTACTTAGTACACAATATCCAACAGTAACAGTAGCAGTAACAGTAACAGTAGTACAGTACTCAATATCCAACCTCTTCCCTATCTGTGGGTAAATCGAGTGTCAAAATGAATAATCCTTCTTTGTCGGTTCGGTGCGATAGCTTTCATTGGAAAATAACGTTTTCCTTAGATGTTTACTGGTTGGCTTGGTGTTGATAACTTCTTCTCAAGTAATGGAAACACCACTTCTTATCCTTATTTTTTATTATTATTTTTTGTTAAGCTGATACTGTCTCACTGCTGGGCAAAGGCCTCGCCCAAGTCTTTCGAAGAATTATTTTTCTAAGAACTCCTTTCTACTTTTCTAAATTTTGTTTTGGTATCTGTCATAAATAGTAACCTAGATAAAATTGGATAAGAAAGATTTTAAAACAGAAGAAGAACTAACAGAGCATCGAGGAGGGGGAGGGGGTGTAGGGGGGTTGGGGGCTCAGGGGATCATACCGGAATAAATCGTAATTAGCTTTACGCGCTCCTCCCTACTACTGTTATTTGTGTCCTTAGCAGAGCTCTGAATAATGTATTCTAGATCAGGAGACCTGAGGGGTAATTCTCGTAACTTTAAGATCGTTCACAGTCTGATATCAGTCTCAATCTGTCAAAAATACCTCTAATTTCCCTAGATTTTGACAAGTTTTTGACATTTGTTTGTCACCGAGATGAGACTGCGACTAGATTTTGAACGTTTTAAATTACGAGAATTGGCCTTCAGGTGACCTCTCGCACACGTTTTACTTAGTATGCGTTCCTGTCTCCCAACTTCAAACTTTTTGAAATATAAACTGTGTACATTTTCATACTTGTGGGAGAAAATAAATAAATTTTATAATTTCCAAAAACAATGTAATGAGAATAAGTAGTTCATGTCGTGGTTATAATCACCCAGTTCACAAGATGGTACCTAGACTGATTGCTCAGGGAGCACCGCATTTAAATATGGCCATCATAAAGGCTTAATATCCTGTGTTTTCATCTGGCATTATAATTCTTTAGCCGCCTTTTACACCAACAGATGGCAAAAGGGTTTTTTGGCACAAAGAATAATATTAATTTTACTTGTGTGACGTGTCCTGTCTGTCAGGTTTACCTAACTTATGTGTTCATGCAATGCCGCACGCCGCGCAGCGCTCCCCGCGTTTGGACGCCTCATTGTAAAATATAATGAGACCGTTTCACGCTTTGTTTTGCCTTCAAATTTGATGGAGGGTGACAGTTGCACGATTTTGATTTGATGTAAAGAAAATTAGTTTTACCACATGATAGATGTTCGGTTAATGGATAACGAATTGTAGAAAACATATCAGTCGTGTTTGCGTGTATCAACATAGATAGATAATTAGATAAAATACTCTTTATTATGTATGTATGAGGACCTTGTGGCTAAGTAATAACAGCCGCATGGGTCGATCGATCATTGCCGCGGTTGGTCCGTGGATGGGTGACCATCTTCACATAATAAGACCGCTCCGTGTTTTGGAAAGCACGTTAAGCCGTTGGTCCCAGCTGTAATTCGTGGATCTTTGACAGTCGTTACGGGTCTTCAGAAGCCCGAAAGTCTGGTAACCAGTCTTACTAATTATGGGCTATCGTAGGGGTATCGTATTACCCATTAACTGGGTTGCGGAGGTCTCAGATAGGCAGTCGCTCCATGTAAAATACTGGTATTCAGCTGCATCCGGTTAGACTGGAAGCCGACCCTAACATAGTTGGGAAAAGGCTAGGCAGATGATGATGACTTTTAACTATGTACCTACACCATAAAAGTTTCGTAACAACACATCACATACCTCATTGAACATAACATCACGGCTTGTTTCATCGAAGGTTGGGCAGAGGTACACCTCTGCCCAACCTGTAGCACAAGTATGACAAAAAAGCGGTTGAATCGGGTTCAGATAGCAATGAGCACATGTCATATTATTTTCCAATGTACTTATATTTTTAAATTATACAAATATATAAAATTGAAGTGTTTGTTTGTAATGTCAACGTAACAGGTTTGTACTAAATTCATGTAAAAGAAGGTATTATAACAAAAAAGAAACAATTTACAAAATATTAAGATTCACATGTTACAGCTAAATATGTGAAAAAATAGACTCGATTTTTATTTTTTTTCTGAGCCATTTGGTAACATTTTGATAGTTCTTTATACCATCATTTTGAGTTGAACATGTCTGCTTACATAAAATATTTTCAAATACATAAATTTATGTTAATAAATAGAAGAAAAATGTACCTAAAGTCATTACGATATCGTCAATTTTGTGTGAAGAGGCGACGGAAATAATGTTTTACAATATTATAAACCAAACTTTTCGAATAAAAATTTAGCCATATTTGAAGATGAAGGAGCAATCTATCTGTGGTAATTATTAGTTAGATTTGGTTTCGTATCATTTTCCCGCAAAATGTACCGAAAAACTGCTTATTTTTGTTAGATTCGTAAACGCCTCCTTAACGGCTGGACTGATTTTGATGAAATTTGATATGGGAATACTTTGAATACTGGGGAAGGATATAGGCTACTTTTTATCATCCTATCACGCAGGCGAAGCCGCGGGCGGAAGCTAGTCACTAGTTATTAAATATTGTCTTATTCACCTAATAGTCGATACAATTGGATGTAGTGTCATCTATTGATATACATGAAATTAATCTCATCATTCCAATCAATTTTAAGAGAGTGTCATTATCCCTTTAATCGAAAGCCGGGTGCTAACGATTTTGGTCGGGACGGTCGATGGCCAAATTTTCTATTGATTACACGTTAATTTTATACGGTTTTCAATTGAACTGCTGAAATAATGATTATGGCTGTCAATAGACGAAATCTGGATTAATCCGGATCATCGGGGTTACATTAATCAAATATTAGTTTTGCCTATCCTATTACTACTGATATTAATTAATTAATAAATAGATATATTGCCTATCCAATAGTTTATAAATGAAAATGTTTGTATGTTTGTTCCTCAATCACGCTATATCGACTGAACGGATTTGGATGAAATTTTGTAATCAGGTACACTATGACATAGATTAAAATACAAGATAATTTTATCCGTGTACATGTAGGTTTTTTTTGGAAGCGAATGAAACCGCGTGCAGCAACTAGGTAGTAGATAATAAATGTATTTTTAATATCGATGTTGGAACCATATTTGGGAACGTTATTACGTTCTTTATGAAAAATTATAATATACATGTGGCAGGATAAAAGGTAATTCAGAAAAGCTTCACATACCAATTAAGTTATTACAAATAGGTACGTATTACCTCTTTTCTCGAAGAGCCTGAAAATTGTCTTCTATCTTTTTATTAAGGCATTCTTACGACCTTCTATAACAAGCGGTACTAATAAATAAATTGGTTAGGAAGTCAAGATAAGGAGACATTACTTTATTTTCTTTAGGGAGAGAAAATATCGCGGCAAACCTTGTTTTTCTTCTTTATTAATCAAAAACGCCTGCGTTTAAAAGAAAGGCAGTTGTTTTTTTCCGTTCCCAAGAAGACGCGTTTTTTATTTCGCGAGTACTGTTAATGTTAAGTTTTGCTGATTGCATCAAAATGTTTATTTTGATACAGCACTTAAATATTATTATTTATACCATCGCGGCCTTTTCCGCCTATTCACTTAATTTTTTTTCGTCAAAATTCGCCGGTGATCAAAAACGAAATCAGCTGTTTCACAGAAATGTGCAATAATTACGTGGTCAAAATGTATGGCAAAGGCTTTTTTTTTAATAACCTACGAATAAAAAAAAAAAGTTTTTACTGTTTGGTTACTAGTTAAAAATTGATGTAGTAAAAACATACAAGAAGAAAGGAAAAGAAAAACACGTATACAGAGGTGATGCTTATTTCTAAAGAAATCTCTTCCAGCAACATCAATCAACAATATTCAAATTATTGATTATCACTGATTGATGAGAAATGTAGAGGCAGTAGATACCTAATTAATATATAACAATAAATTAACATTGCGCCGGTTACATTCAGCGAATCCTTACATAGTATAAAACAAAGTCGCCAAAATGTCTGTACGCGCAAAACCTCTGAATGACTGCACCAAATTGGATAATACTTTTTTTGTTGTGTGCGGTATTGCCAGGACAAGATTTATATGAAAGAAAATTCGAAATGAAACTTTGCACGCGTGCGAATCTGGGGCGGGCCGCTAGTCTATCTATCTATCTATCTTCTTCTATATCTTCTATATCTATCTATCTATACATATAATAAATCTGTAGACGAGATGTTTCTGTACATTGAAAATATTTCCAAAAAAAATAGTTGGGGTGTTAAAGGATAACCAACAGATACCATTTCATCAATTTTTGGAATTTTTCTCTGTTTGTCTGTTTGTCGGTTTGTCTGTTTGTCTGTTTGGATGTGACAGATTATTGATTTGAACAGGGTCAACGTAAAAAGTACCAAACCAATACGGTTACTTTTTATACTCAAATATGGTGTAGAACTCGGAGCAGTGATTAGTTTTTATTTCATCGCAATCGGTTCACTCTATCAAAAGATATAATCAATTTAAAGTATTCTAGAACAACTTTTTACGTTTTTTAGTAACACGTAACGACATCTATTGGCGCGATATAGTACCTACTAACGAAAACATTTTGTTGTTGTGATGTGAATAATCACGTCCTATTAGTTTATGCTTACTTAAATGACGAAATAACACAGATACCTACTTATATCTATGTTATTTTAAAAAGTAATCATAATGATTATAATATTAAACAAAATCGCTTTCCATTGATGGTTTATTTAGTGGCGCCTGTGGCTCTATAATAATTTTAAACAAAAAGTGAGGATAATGTAAGATATTAATAATTAATGTGGTGTTCTGAGCGATAAAGAAGTTAGATAATTATTGATATAGAAAGTTGAGTAACGCAGAGCGTTTTTTAACGAAGTTCTTATATGGAGCTTGCGGTAGGAGTTCTAAGGGAGAAATCGTCAAATAACGAAAAAGCGTTATGCCTCATTTTTCAAAGTAATAGGTAGATAGAGACACACACACAGAGAGAGAGAGAGAGAGCTATTTTTCATGGTTTCCGAGGATCCTGACCCCGGTAAGTGAGGTCAAAAAGAAAATCAAAGATGGCGGTTGCCTAAATTTTTAACTTTTTCGTCATGGGTGTCGTTTTCATGGTTTTCGACGGTGCTGAAGTCGAGAGTCAGGTCAAAATGAAAATCCAAGATGGTGTCTGCAATTTTTTTTCATCATGTTTGTCGTTTTCATGGTTTTTGAGGGTGCTGAAGTCGATAGTCAGGTCAAAATGAAAACCCAAGATGGCGGCTCCATTTTTTTTAAATGTTTTGTCATGGGTGTCGTTTTGATAGTTTTCGAGGGTGCTGAAGCCGATAGTCATGTCAAAATGAAAATCCAAGATGGCGGCTGCAATTTTGTTTTGATTTTTTGTCATGGATGTCGTTTTCATAGATTTCAAAGGTGCTGAAGCCGACAGGCAGGTGTAAACGAAAATCCAAGACGGAGGTTGCAATATTTTTTTATGGGTTTCGTTTTATTGGTTTTTGAGAGTGCTGAAACCAATAGTGAGGTTAAAATGAAACTGTAACGGCTTACCCGCCGTCGATTGGCCCATGAACCGTTGGTGAACATTATCTTTAAACCATTAACTTTTTTCCAAAGGACTTTTCTCCCACGAACGTTTTGCCAACATAACTCTACGTCAGTGAATGCTTTACCCACAGAATGTTTTGACCAATAACTTTTCACCCAAAGAACAAGGCCAACAGACGCCGGGAAAGGTGAAAGTAAAATAATAATAAGACGTAGTCCTTTATTTCTGTGAAAAGGGTATAAAGTAACCTAACCAAGCCTAACCTCGGGGTGCCCTTCGCTCGCTTTGCTCGCTCACTTGAGCCGCCATCATCCCTTCGAACCCTACCTGTCCGAGTCGGGGTGCCCCAAGTCCCGAGCTCGCTTCGCTCGCCCTTGCATCCTTAGTTCTATTTGACATGGGTCAAATGTTCTTTGGGTGAAAAGTTATTGGTCAAAACATTCTGTTGGTTAAGCATTCACTGACGTAGAGTTCTGTTGGGGAAACGTTCGTGGGTCACAAGTCCTTTGGATGAAAAGTTAATGGTGTTGACCAACGGTTCATGGACCAATCGACTGTTGGTAAACCGTTTCAGTACTGGTTAAAATGAAAGTCCAAGATGGCGGCTGCAAATCGAAAAATTCGTAGTGTGTGTCGTTTTCATGGTTTTCGAGAGTGCTGAAGCCGATTGTGACGTCAAAATGAAAATCGAAGATGGCGGCTGCAATTTTCTTTTTCTTTTTTATCATGTGTGTCGTTTTCATGGTTTTCAATATAAACTTACACGACTTTGTGTGAAATAAAATAAAATACAACCGACTTGACGTGACGACACGGTTGGCGCAGTGGTTGAGCGATTGACTGCTGCGCAGCATGTCCCGGGTTCGATTCCCGCACGGAACAAATATTTGTACGACCTGCAAGTATTTGTTACGGGTCTGGGTGTTTTATCTATAATATGTATGTATTTACAAAAAAAAAAAATGTATATAAGTAGTTTATCAGCCATGTCGTTACCATAACACAAGCATTAGGTTGCTTAGCTTGGGACTATATGGCGCTGTGTGGAATGTCCAAGGATATTATTATTATTATCTTTTTTTTTTTTCTTTTTTATATCTCGGGACCATTGAGTCCCGGTCCTTTGGAAGGCGTACGAGGGGCCTAAGCCAACTCGCAGAGGCCCTTTAGGAAATTTTAATGAAATGTGACACCAACCGACGACTATCCCTGTGTGCACTATGCAAGTGCACCCAAGGACAACCCCCGGTTGGTGTAGGACTATTGCAGCATATGGAAAAATAAAAAGTTGGACTATGTTTTTGGGTGGCTTAAGTGGACTGGTTGCCAAGAACTATGGAAGAACTATGACCCCTGCCTGATCAATGTTTAATATATACACGGATAAAATAGCAGGGGGTGACTTGCACACTCAATAATGGGCCCCCGGAAACGGTCGCTAGCACATAGTGACGTAGCGACAAGGGGGCAACATGTCCTGAGGTGCTTATGAGAAGTGGAGAGGTATTCCACGGCTATCAGGACAATCCCGGAAGTACGGTCAAGATCCCTACCAGCATCTTACTGGAATACTTCCTTCCTCCGAGCACGTTTGCTCTTGCGAATCTCCACTCAAGCCAGCCAATAAAGGCAAGAATGAGGTGGGAGCTCTGTTCCTCGTCATTGTTCACTCCAGCCGGCCAATAAAGGCGAGCCAGAGGTGAGGTACAAGACTTCTCCCGGGAGATAGGGTCCGTGGGGTCGCTACTGCCCAACAGCTCGCCACATGCTGCCCTGCGGATTTCTGTATCTCTCTTGGTCTGGCTCCTCACCTTAAACCCGTTCCGGCAAAGTAAACTTTTCCGGCACGGGCCTAGAGTTCGGAGCGCGCAAGCCCCACCACGACGTCAACGTAGAGATACAGCGATGGGGTTATTATTATTATTATTACTTAAAAACACACTTCAAATTGCAATAGACTTTTGGTTTCAGAAGTCTGTAATTTCTTGCCAACGCGCAACGTCTTCCCAAACTAAGGTTATTTTGCACTTTCTAGGGTTTTGTATGGAAGTCGGTTATATTTTTTTGTAATTATGTTTACAATTTTTTTTTTTTGTTTTTCGGCAGTATGAGGTCTAAATCAAAATCATGTCTAAAGTTTTCATGGGTTTCATCTTCGTAGTTTAAATGGCGGCCGGTGTCAAATATAACCAAAGTTTAATGGGTTGCTTTTTACACGGGCAACTTTATGTAGAAGCTCTTACCATTAATGTACCTATTCTTCCTTTTATCATCTAGATATCTCGATGCTTTATAAGGCATAATATTGGTAGGTATATATGATATCTTCAATACCAAGTTAAGAAATTCTAAATTTACCACAGAGAAGAAACCAAGACTTAGAAAAACTAACTTCAAACTTCACCTACTAATCTCAGATGTACTTTAGATAAAATGGTGATATAATTTTACAAGTTGGTATTCTAAGACAGACGCAAAATAAAATGGACATAATTATGGCTGTTTGGTTAGATAATCAGCCTCGAGCAGGCGCTTTTATTTTAATTTATTCTCAAAAATCAAAGTGACACTTCGTCGCATTGTCATTATGAACCATGAAGACGCAGTGATTGCAGTCGAAAGGGCCGTGTTAGCGAACCCTAGGTAAGGAAAGCGTTACCAGGCAAGATTTGATGATTCTTCCTTTTCAATGAAGGAGTGGCAATTACACCTTTCCTGAGCGACACATTACCTATTGTTTTCCGACATCCACGCGAACGAAGTCGCGGGCACAGCTAGTATAAAATAAATATCTAAGTAAGTACCTAATTACCCTTGATTTTATCATTAAAAGGCCTTTCCTTGAAGCAAAAATAATAGTCTACCAAACCCGTATTTGCAGCTCACTAAGCTTACCTGTATCGAATAAAATTATCGGAAAACCTTCTTACCGAGAAATATCGGCATGAATACGTAGGTAATTAGAAAAGATCGGAATTTAGTGATTTTATCTGTAAAAAAATCTAGTTTAGGCTGGCGATAGCATTAACGAAGCATAAAGGCGTTCCCAACCCGGAGCATTCGCCTGTAATGTAACCTTTATCCACGGCCTAGCCGTATTACTTCCAACTACATTCGCCATTAATTTGCCAAAAATGTAAACAGACATGAGTTTATGGAAAAATTACTTTAATTCCTACACAATAAAGTTCAGTTTACGCTACGACTTCAAACATTTTTTTAACTTTCTCAATAATGTCACTCCGAAATCAACTTAAATACCAATTTCTTAAAGTTGATATTCGATTAAATTGAAATACACATCAATTTGAAACATAAATTTTAATAGACTTTACCTATCTATACTCTAAACATACATGATTCATACAAATAAATAAAATTTAAGTGTCTGTGTGTATTGGCAAAATAACACCTTTTTACTAAATGCTTATAAAAGTATATACGTTACTTATAACAAAAATACATTTATTTTTAATTTTTGTCGGTCTGTTTGTTCCGGCTAATCTCTGAAACGGCTAGACCGATTTCGACAAGATTTGCACTGGCAGCTAGCTGATGTTATAAGAAGTAACTTAGAGTTTTATTTTCGAAAAAGAATTCGGGTTCCGCGCAAAAATAATAAAAAGAGAAAATAGATTCTTTCTTTTCAATAGAATAACGATACCTACATCATCTCTAAGCCATGCGAACGAAGTCACGGGCACACTACACTAGTTTAATTAGAAATGTATTAACTTATCCCGCTGGTTTCAATTATCGCTCTACACTACCTAGCAGTTGACAGCCTGCGCTGTCTATTTGCAAAGCCACATTTTACACATTTTTTATTTTACAAGCAAAGTTACATTACAGGCGAATGCTCCCGGTGAGCGAGCACCTTAAGTCGTCCACAAAATACAGATACGTAGGTACTTGGGCTCCAAAAAACCTTTTTAAAAATCAGTAATAGGATTCAGGCGGGCGAAATGTTTTCCCGGCGCCTACGCCGCTTAGCGCGGCTTAGCTTAGATTCGCAGGACAATCCGCTCTGATTGCACAAACGCTTTCCCAAGTGTAAAATTTTTGCTACCGCTCACTGCGGCGATCGGAAAACGGGCGACGGGCGACTCGGTTTATTTTCAACAGAAAAATTGTCTAGTCTCCTTTTCGATTTTTCGTTCCTAGATCTGGACAAATTACTGTCTGCTTGCACTGCGTTTGGAATCAATTAAATGAAAAAACCTTGTTTGATTTTGATTTACCGTGGTTTATTTATTTTATAGTAGCTTTTCAGCAAAGCAACTTTCTTGTCAGAAATTATAACACGGAAACGTACTAAAGTATCCTATGTATAATTATGTTAATCTATCTGTGTGCAAAATTTCATCAAAATCCGTTCAGAAAAAAAAATCGGTACCTATTAGACTCGTCCGTGTGGGAACGAGTAGAAAATAAAGGTTTTAGAATTATTGTCCGATTATCTGTTTGTTTGGATGTATGTAAATACGGATTGGCGCAAAACGGCTGAACGGATTTGGATGAAATTTGTCTCGTAGTAATTACTTTTTCAAAAATATTCAATGTACAGTTTTGACTTTGTTACTATTTTATTATATGTATACCTAGATAGAACTGCCGAAGATAATCACACTATTGAAACACATTCGAACAAAAAAACACAAACCTTCACCTTCTTCATGGGGGAAAGCAGAAACTGCAGAACTCCACCTGCTACGATCCTTACATACCTACTCCTTTTGCATTGTTTTGAACAATAGCAATAACAATAAAAAAGGGTAACTAATATTAATAAAATTTTAAATGTTCGCACAGAAAGGCGTACCATCGTCATATGCGAATTAGCTTTTAAACGTCTCGTAAGCAAGAGGCGCCGGAGGGCCATTAAAGTAATTCAGTGGCTCATAAAGGCATTGTGTTGTTTAAACAGCGTAATTATACGAGCTTGTTCATAACATTCCGACATTTTTCTTATCTAAAGAAATTAAGTCACTCGCGTGTTTCCTAACGACTATTGCTTTTATGATTCTAATATTTTGAGCATGTAGAAGCTCTGGCCAAATTGAAGCGAATCCCGCGCGGGGTGAGGGAATAAATACACTCGCGCCCAGGACTTAGAACCGTTACCAAAATTACAGTTCTGAATCAGTACTTAGCGGTTCTTGCCATTTCGGTTTGTATTTCCTGTGTGTCCCAAATAAAATATTTTTCTTTCTTCGTTTAAGTACCTGGGTACTGGTACCGGATACGGACGGATACCGGTACTACACCTAAAAAGTGCCGGTACCAAATTTAGGCACCCGGCGCGTACCTACTAATTTCATATTTGTACGAGGAACCTCGTTCGTTTGGTAACCTTGAAGTTATGTATCTAATGCCTTCTACTATAGATATACTTAGTTACAAATAAACAAATATATCTCGTACTCAGACCAAATAAAAAACTAAGACAGAGGGCTGTCAACAGTAAAGTGAAGCCGGTTTTGTAAACATGTGTGCACTTAGTAAGGTGTATGTTGGCGCGCACACGCGCCCCACCAACGCATGAGCGGGACGCGGGAGGAGAGGAGTAGCTGCGGATCCCGCCACGGCGTCTCGCGCGCACGCTAGCGCCGCCGGCCGGCGGCGCCGCACGGCAGTTCGACCGCAGCAGCCGCAGAGAGCGTTCATTGTCACTATTACTTTAAAATAACGTGCGAACCAATCTGTCGCGTCGCGGTCCGGAGAATGTAAAATACTTTGCATCATTAAAAGCCAGAGTACAGTAAAAATAAGAGTTATTCTTTATCTCCGCTACACACCAAAACGGGACGAGATCACAGCCCCAACATTGGTCCTTCGAGCCGGATCAATGTTGGGGCTGTGATCTCGTCCCGTTTTAAATTACGCTGTTGGATTTTTAACGCTGGGCAAAGAATCGAAAGTTGAATATCCAACAACGCGCTCAGTTTAGGCATTTTTTTAGGTTCATAGTGTTAGGAAACGGGCATTAGTGGCTCGTCACTAAATGTTTTCGTGAGTTGAATTAATTCCTTTCTTGTATACAGGGTGTGAGGGACATCGCCAAAAAAATTCACAGCCAGGTGGGTCTCTAGAATCATGTTCTGAATTTTATTAATGGTAAGAGTTTGCGCGTCGATGTCCTTGACACTCTGTATATTATACTTGTTTGTCCTTGTATTAAGTATGTATAGCTATTTTTATTACTACACTAGTGGCCCGCCCCAGCTTCGCACGGGTGCAATTTTTTTTTTCGAACTTTTTTTTTTCTTTCATACAAACCTTGTCCTGACAATCCGAACACAACAAAAAAAGAATTAGCGAAATCGGTTCAGCTGCTCTCGAGATTTGCGCTTAGCAACACATTTAGTGATTCATTTTTATATTTTAGATATACTGGGCCCGCGTGGTCCATTACGGCCCACTTCCTTTCACTGAGAGGAGACTTGTGGCAGTTGGTAACATTATAGACTGATTTTGATACTTCCTATATTATAATTAATCACACGTTATGCATATAGGATCCCACAAACGAATTACTACTTCAAGTCTACCTTTATTAAAAGTTTTATTGAATGCATTCACTTTTATAATAAATAATAATAATCTTTATTTATTTAAAAAAACAGATTGTAGTACATATATGTGTAATGTTGGGGTCAGCCCCAACAGTTAGGCAGATTGATTTTTAATTATAGGTACCGTACTAGCTGACTCCGCGAACTTCGTATCGCCTCTGATTAAGAATTATAAAAATCAAATATCATTTTATGGTCTGGCAGTTTGAGTAGTTTATGCGGCCTACCCAAATGTCCTGTTTTTGGTATTGTTCGTCGAATCGTTGAGCTCCTTAAGTTCTGAGTTGAGCTGCATGGTTCTGACAAATGCGTGCACTGACTGGACAGGTCCTCTCAATCTGTGTGGTTATTTCCTCAAAATACCATTTCAGACACCAATCTACATGGCCCTCAAAGATTATGCCCGAATTTTTATATACACTTTGACATTGATCATTTTTATATATACAATGACATGAATATTTACTTTGTAAAGTATTTTTTATCTTTTTATTTAATTGTTGTGAATGTGAGGACTATGTGGGTCATTTCTTTTTTTACTGTTTTCCTTCTTAGTTAGTTTTAATCATGATCTGGCAGTTTGAGTACATTACGCGGCCTACCCAAATGTCCTTTCTTTGGTATTGTTCGTCGAATCGTTGAGCTCCTCAACTTCTGAGTTGAGCTGCACGATTTTGACAAATGCGTGCACTGACTGGACAGGTCCGCTCAATCTGTGTGGTTCTTTCCTCAAAAGACCATTTCAGACACCAATCTACATGGTCTTCACATGATCTGACCAAGATTATGTCTGGACTTTAAAAGAGACTGTGACCTCTGAGTTTGTTTCGGCCTTTCTTCTCAGAAAAGCGTTTCCTATCTGATGGAAACGCCGACCTCATCTAGTTTAAAAAAATATGATTGACGTGTAAAAGTGTTTGTACAAACCTACTTACAGAAAATAAATCATTTATCATTTATCATAAAAATCGGTCCCGGCTGGACCGATTTTTATGATATTTGATGTGTTCTTAATTTATAAATTGTGTAACTAACCCGACTTTGTTTTATTTATACAGGATGAAATTGAAAACATGCGACAAATCGAAATGGGAGATTGTACTCATCATTATGAACAACTTTTACTATGGGACCAAAACTGAAATCGCGAAAAAAAAACAGCTGTTTTTTTTTATTTTGACGAGTTGTGCGAACATAAATGTAGGAAACAGCTGATTTTTTTTTCGCGATTTCAGGTTTGGTCCCATAGTAAAAGTTGTTCATAATGATGAGTACAATCTCCCATTTCGATTTGTCGCATGTTTTCAATTTCACCCTGTATAGATAGATATAGAAGAAGATAGATTTTTAGGTTATGCATTGATTGCAGGTTAATGTTGATAATAATTTCATTATTCCTATATAAAAGCAATCCAGCTTAAATCGATACAAATCGCCAATAAGTAGGCTTACGTATTAATTTAAATCTGAAAGCACAATAATTACCGTCGATAATAATTTTAATTAATACTTGATAGCCGTATTTAATTAAAATGTCAAATACAAATACTTGCTAAATAAATTTATTCGATTATTTTAAACGCTAAAGTTTTATTTACCGCGTAACGAGTATTGTTATACTATCGATGAAAATGAGGATTACATAATTTAATTTACAATTAGATAAGTATCGCTAGTCTCTTGGGTTCACTACCGATAGCAATGCGGAGGAATATTTCGACGCCATATTTTAGTAGTAGGTCAGGATATTAAATTTTTATTTATTTAGTATATTAGATAATTTATTAATTACGATTTTGATAATAATAAAATAACATCAATAAAAAATTAAATTAAAATACGTATTTACAAATAAATATGTTATCAATCAACTCAGCATATCGCAGTCCACTGCTGGACATAGGCCTCCCCCAAACTGCGATACAGCACCCTGTCCTCCACTCCACCTTCCGCATCCAATCTTCCACATCGAAATATAATATATCTAAGTAATATTCCACTTGACTAATAAAAATAACTTACATAAAATTAATTTAAAATAGTAACAGTCACAACAACACGAAAAACTAGTCAAATGATCCGCCCCTAACTGTTCCCAGCGCAAAAGTACCCAAAATGCTTACTGCATTGCCACGTTGGATGGCAATGGCTAACCTTTGCATCAAAAACGAGCCAGAGCGGGAGTCACCCGTTTTGTCACGGAGCTTGTGCCCTATCTCACTAATGAGATTCTTGGCCTCAGTGCCCCAACCACCCTTGGTCTCAACGGAAATGGGCTCAAAATGGTAACGGTTTATCAACGGTGCGTACTTTATTTCTTAAATGAGTTTATTTCTGCAAGCAGGTTTGTACAAAAACTTTTATCAATCATATTTTAAAAACTAGATAAGGGAGGGTTTTCATGAAAATTCACGACACCAGTTGGCGCCACTTTGACAAGAGGTCTTCCAATATAAAATATATGATGTCAATCACCATTCGTTTCATTCGTTCGTTCATCATTCAGTCACGTCTAAAGAAATTATAGGCGCTTTGACACTTGTGACAGGTGGCCGGACCTGACGTCTCAGTGCTGCCATCTAGTAAACGTCATTTTTCTGACTAGAAAGGCCGAAATAAACATCATCCATCAATGAGGGTTTTCATGAAAATTCACGACACCAGTTGGCGCCACTTTGACAAGAGGTCTTCCAATATAAAACATATGATGTCGATCATCATTCGTTTCATTCGTTCGTTCATCATTCAGTCACGACTATAGAAAATATAGGCGCTTTGACACTTGTGACAGGTGCCCGGACCTGACGTCTCTGTGCTGCCATCTAGTAAACGTCATTTTTCAAACACCCTCATTACCAAAATTATAAAGGCGTGCAATAAAAAAAAATGTTAAAATCTCAGAGATCACTCTCGTCTCTTTTAAAGTCTAGATATAGGTAGATAGCTTTTCAAAAGTATTTTTGACTATATTATTTATAAAGTATGTCAGGTTAAACGAGGGACATACTTTAAGGGAGTGTAGTACGCCCTGCGGACTCTCCGTCCGCATTCCGGCCCATCGTGCTGCTCGACGAGGTCGGCAAGCTCTTTGAAAGAGTGATTGCGGGCCGCCTCGTCGGGCACCGCAAGGGGCGCTCTACGGTGGACGCCATCATGCGCGTGAGAGCCCTCACGACGGGGGACGCGGTGTCCCGGGGTGGGGTGGTCGTGGCGGTGTCACTCGACATCGCCAACGCTTTTAACACCCTGCCCTGGAGCTGCATTAGGGAGGCACTCCGGTATCACCGAGTGCCGACCTACCTCCGTCGAGTAGTCGGGGCGTATTTGACGGACAGAGCCGTCATCTACCCCGGTCGCGATGGGGAATGGAACCGGCGAGAGATGTCGTGCGGTGTCCCACAGGGATCGGTCTTGGGGCCGCTCCTGTGGGACATCGGTTACGACTGGGTGCTGCGGGCAGACCTCCCTGATGGCGTCAGCGTAGTTTGCTACGCTGACGACACGCTGGTCCTGGCGCAGGGGAGGTCGCATCAGGCGGCGGCCGACGTAATGACACGCGGGGTTGCGATAGTCGTGGAGAGGATCCGGCAGTTGGGTCTCGAGGTGGCTCTGCACAAGTCCGAGGCCATGACATTTCATGGGCTTCGGAACGGGCCACCATCGGGATCCCAACTGACGGTAGGAGGGGTTCACATCGGCGTCGAGACGACGATGAAATACCTGGGTCTCGTCCTCGACAGCCGGTGGAACTTCGTGGAGCACTTCCGACGTTTGGCCCCCAAACTGGAACGGGCTGGGGCCACTTTCAAGCGGCTCCTGCCCAACCTGAGGGGGCCAAACGCCTCCTGCCGGAGGCTTTACGCGGGGGTCGTGCGGTCCATGGCCGTGTATGGCGCCCCGGTGTGGGCGCGTTCACTGCGGCTTCGAGCCGCCCACTACTTGAACGCGCCCCAAAAGGTGGTAGCCATACGGCTAATACGGGGGTACCGCACGATCTCGCGCGAGGCGGCAAGCCTCCTTGCCGGATTGCCGCCATGGGATCTGGAGGCGATAGTCCTCGCGCGCCTCTTTGAGTGGCACGCGGAGGCACTACGCCGGGGGGAAAACCCGCTTCCGCGGCAAATTGCTGCGGAGCGGACGGACCTCCGGCGCGATCTCATGGCGGCATGAAAAGCGCGACTGTCGCAACCCAGCGCAGGGCACGCCGCGATAGCGGCGGTAAGGCTTCTCTTTGAGGAGTGGCTAGAGAGGCGTCACGGCGCCCTCACCTACCGCCTGACGCAGGTCCTCACCGGACACGGATGTTTCGGGAGGTTCCTGCACATAATCAGGCGGGAGGAAACGCCCGGGTGTCACCACTGCGAGGATCGCCCAGAGGACACGGTGGTGCACACGGTGGAGGTCTGTCCCGCTTGGGCAGAGCACCGCCGTGTCCTCGTAGAGGCGATCGGCAGCGGCGGCGACCTCTCGCGCCCGGCCCTGGTCCAAGCCATGGTCCGGGGCGAGAGGGAGTGGGAGGCAGTCACCTCCTTCTGCGAAGCAGTCATGCTAGCGAAGGAGGTGGCGGGATGGGCGAGGGAGAGAGCGGAGAGAGCCGCCCGTCCCAGCCGCCGCGGTAGACGCTCCGGGCGTCGGGAGCCGCGTGACGACTCCCGGCCACCGTAGGCGCGGGCCTGCGGACGGCGAGTAATGGGTAGCTCGCCGTCCGATCAGGACCAGGCCCGTGCCGGACGGCGCGTATGTGTTCCACGCGCGCCTCAAAGAGATGTCAGCATCGAAGGAGGGGCCCGTCAGGGCCGAAGCCTGCCGGGGCAGCGGGATTGTCCGAAAGGGTTACCGCTGCCCCGGAATACAAAGGGCTAAGGAAGGAACACGGATGGGTTTTAGTCAGTAAGAGTCTGACACTCCCTTCCGCTCCACCCAGAGCGGGAGGGGGGGCTCATTTGATGATTACCCGTCCTTAAAAAAAAAAAAAAAAGGGAGTGTAGTACGCATGAAAATTAAGAACTTTTAATATGGGGCGGACTCATATGAAAAAAAAAACAGCTGTTACTTACATTTTGTCCAGTTTTGCGAACATAAATGTAAAGAGCGGCTGCTTTATTTTCTCGATTTCAGTGTTGGTTTCATAGTAAAAGTTGTTCATTTCCATGGGTACTATACTCCCTTAAAGTATGTCCCTCATTTAACCTGACACACTGTATAATTTTTTTACTGGCTTATATCAGTTTCGCTAATTTTAGCTGTTAATACTCTCAAGACTTAGGAGTATTAACAGCTAAAATGAGCGAAAATAGTCTATCACAAAACTTGGGGGAAGGGAACTCATTAAAGGGACCGCTAGAACCACAAATCACAAAATAACTACGTTTAACGCTTAGCAAATTTTAAACATCGTTCCATTTTTGTAAATTGTTTGAAGATGACAGAGGCAGAATTATAGCTTAGATTATGTTTAGCGCTGTAGATATTTAGTGTTTGAGGTGCAAGTGCGCCTTAATATTAGACTTCAAATAATAATTATTGGTACTTCATCAAGCAGACACCATTAAATAACCTTAACTGTTGGCTACGTGTCTTCAAATGAAAATAATATTTCAAGGTACCTATGAGTTTCTCGTTCAACTTACAAACACAGAGTAATTACTGTCATATTTTATTATAACAAATAAAAAACTATTTACAGATTTACGAATTTCATTAAAATATAACTGAATCGTTCACGTGACATACGGTACGACCTCATTGTTTATTTATTGTATTAACATACGTAATGACAAATCATGAAACGCAAGTGTTATTACATTGAAGCGCAATAAATTATGGATATTTTCATGTCCATTTAATATTTTACTTCGTAATGAAAATTGTATTTTCACGGTAGCGAAAATATTACAGTTTTCAAGTTAAGAGCGTTAACGCCCTACGGCATTTCATACAAACTTTCAAGCCCTTGTTTTTCGAAATGAATGAACGGATTTTAATGAAACTTTATACGCATAAGCAGGATACAAAGGTCTAAAAAGTAAGCAGAGAACATTTTCGAAAAATTGTGTTACAGCCAAATTAGACCGATTTTAAAGTTTCCATAGAAACTGAGATTTCCAGTTATCTTTTTTTAAATAAGACATTTCGAAAATGTTCTCTGCTAACTTTTTAGACCTTTGTATCCTGCTTATGCGTATGAAGTTTCATTAAAATCGGTTCATTCATTTCGAAAAACAACGGCTTGAAAGTTTGTATGAAAAGCCGTACGGCGTAAACGCTCTTAAGCCTTCTTTTATCGATAGGTATGATGAGTTTTTCTTGTGATTTATAACCTACTTATACAATACAAGGTGTAACAGAATAAACGCAAGTCCTTAAATTAGTTGTCTCATAATCGACAACTGAATCGATTGTAGTAACTGTTAATACCTAAAGAATTTTTTCTTCTAAAATGTTGTATTTTTCCGTACTGACCGCCGATTGAGTCAAAGAAAATGAAATCTTGTTTCAAAGTGATATGATTCAATTTTAAATGCATCAAGTAATGATATGCACGATTTTCCTAATAATAATTAGATATCTTTAAAAAAAATAGTTTTGGTCATTGCATTGTGCTTTTAACTCATTATTCTAATTGGGGTGTATGAGGTCTTGCGTTAATTATGTTACATATTGCGTAACATGTAAAAGAAATGTGTGGTCATATTTACTGAACAACTATCTCCATGAGACCAACATTGTAATTTTTAATCCCCTTGTGGGATTTATAGATGTCCGTAGATGTGTCCCAGGTAGGTATTACAGTGGGCTCTTTCAGAGTACCAGCGCTGCGGTTTTTTTTTTTAAATATAGTAACATTGTGCTGAGATAGGAGCCTTTTTAGCCTCGTACAGGTTTTTTTAAGTTGTTTTTTTTTTAAATGTAATTTTGTTACTTTTTAATGCTCCTTATTTACTGATTGTATTTCCTGTGCGTGTCAAAGTCAAAGTCAAAGCATTTATTTCAAATATTCACATAAAAGGCAGTTAAGAACGTCAAAAATTATTAAGTATGAAATATAATTGATTCTAGTCGCCCCTTCCAAAAGGTAGTTTTCGTATTGAGAAGAATGGGCAAGAAACTCGTGTCCCAAATAAAATATTTTTCTTTCATTCTTTCTAATCACGAAAAAATCATCAGCTGTCCCATGCAAAACTGCAATAGGACCTTGTCGACCCAAATGTATGGGGCCGCTTACTATATTTTGTCCATGGAGAAACCTTTTTAATTTTATGGACTTTACAACACACCTAAATATGACAACACATTTCTGATACACCCTGTATGTACAGTCGACTGAATTGATAAAACCAAATCCCACTAATATTATAAAGGCGAAACTTTGTGAGTGTGTTTGTATATTTGTTACTTCTTCACGCACAAACGGCTGAGCGGATTTGGATAAAAATGCCACAAAGATAGTTTATAACCAGGATTAACACATAGAATACTTTTTATCCCGATATTCAAACGGGATCGACACTTATGCGGGTGAAAAAACACATCGGCCATGTTTTTTGGTAATCCAGCACACATTCCCCGTTCTTTTTTTCACACCCCGACCAAAAATAAAGCATGCAACTCCAAGGACTTGATTACACAAACGCGGATATGTTCCAAGTGAAAGAGCCGAGCCAGCCACTACAGTACAGCCAGTCAACCCGATCAAAGGCATTAGTGTGCACTCAGCCGGCTGGGAACTTGGATATAACGCGTTTTGATGTTTATACCCCTTAAAATTATGCAGGCTGGGCTTAATTAGCGTAATTGATTCGGTAAGATTATATGTGTTGGATGTTTCCCGGTTGTTGTAGGTTAAAACGGTTTGGTGGTCTGATCGTAGATGCCGTGGAATAAGATTAAGGGATTATGTTGGGAGGAAAAACAACATCTTTTTTGAGTGCAAAATTAAAATTGCCACATTTTCGGTTTCCTTTACTTAACACTATAGGTACAAATAAATAATTCCATGAATTATTAGGGAAATGTAAATTATACCTGCGTACTAATTACAAAGTGATTTAAAATTCTGTCCACTGATTTACATTTAGGTAGGTACTTAATTACTTTTTAAAATGAGGAACAAAAGTTTGTCTAACATGTGAAATTCAGACCTCAAATCAGAATCGATAAAATACCAAATCGATTGCAAATTAGAACTAAGTTGCAATATGCATGAAATGATCGTCGTTTAAATATTGACAATGTAGTCGACTAAAGACTCTAAGATAAGACAAGACAGGCATGACTCGTCGCATGATCTGTCGCATTGCGGTTCGTTTTTTATATAATAAGTTGTTTTACAGATATTATATATCGCGGAATCGCGTCCCACTGTCACGTTGTGCCTGTCTGTGCCTTTATAGTGAGTTAAATATATATTATATTTTTTATATCTACGATGTAAAATCAACAATCGTTAGTTTCTGAATCAGGGCCTGGGGGGCCATTATAGATAATTCTTGGTGCAAGATTACGTATTACGTGGTTAGGAAACTGTGGCCTGTACGTTTGGTCAAGGCGTGGATAAACTTTAGCAGACTTTAACGTGTCTACCGGTTTTGAAGCAACTTTGTTGTACCTATGAAAGCAATTAGAACATCTAATCTATCTGGTATATGGATGTAATACATCCTAGGTAAAGGGATTCTTAGTTCTCAGACTTTAGTTGTGCGTTCTATGTTGTTACAAAAATAGGTAGAAATGTTGACAATATAACTTGGGAATACAAATAACCTGAATTACTTTTCTTTTACTCAGTTTAAGAATGAGAATAATTTATTTGCTGATTTACCAGAATCTAAAAATGGTGGTATCTGCACGGTCCGTATTTTGCCTGTTTAGAGCTTGCAAATTACATAAAAATTAATAGTTAGAACTATGTCCTAATATAAGTTACAGACACACACTAAAAAAATTATAAAATTGTTGTAATATAAATTACAAAACAACCACAACTTAACAGCTTTTGTTGACGTAAGCAGGTACTATATTTACGTAATTTTTTTTTTCTCTATGTTGCGTAAACTCTTGTAATATACCAGTTTCTACGATAAATCTTTTACTTAGGCGATTGGCACACTGCTGCGTGAAACGCAGCAGTGTGCCTAAGCAGTACGGTTATGGAATGCCTTGCCCGTGTCAATAAGGCATGCACAATCTTTATCCATTTTTAAAATTATGGTAAAAACACTATCTCTCTCCTTAAACGTCATTTATTATGTTCTTTGCCCTTGTTTTATGATTATTATTGTATATATTTATTTATGTAGATATGTAAGTACATCGTTTATATGTTAATATGTATTTATAGTATATATATAAAGGGTACAATACAGACTACCTGCAGTATTGTCTCTCCTTTTTCCATAAATCCATCCAAAGGTTGACTTTATAAGATCACTTTTAGCAATGATACTGGCCATTGTGTCACTCCTTGTAAACTATATTTATATTCTGTGATATTTATGGTGTACATAGGTAACAAAAAATATTCTGTTCTATTCTATGTATCAATTTTCTATAAACCACCCTTAAATTCTTTTGTAATTTAAATATAGTAATACACTTGGTAATTTCTACTCTGGAAGAAGCTACCGGAGTTTTTGGCAGATATCTACTCGTATGATAGTTTTTAAGTGAAATAAATCTTTAATTGCAGTTTTATTTGAATCAATGACTTTGCATTATATTTGTACGTAAGAAAAAACAAACGAAAAAGAGTCGTGCGGATCTCATACTAGGAGTAGGGTACATACCTACGTTGTTTTACATACATATAACCAGGTCAACCAACATCTGTTCGTATACGAACTAATGAGCGCACTTCCAACTTTTTACGCTAACCGGACCTGGCAGTGCGCCAAGTTAAAGAAAAACGATATGTTTATTATGTTCAATGTGTAGCTGTAGCATTGTAACTGCAGAACTAGAACAGAGGGGCTTGTGGCTAAGTACCTAATAACAGCTGCATGGGCCGATCAGGTTAAACTCGCCTCAGTTTGCCCGTGGATGGGTGACCATCTTTACATCCCATGACCCCTCCGTGCCTCGGAAAGCACGTTAAGCTGTTGATCCCGGCTGCAATTCGTGGATCTTTGACAGTCGTTACGGGTCGTCAGAAGCCCGAAAGTCTGACAACCAGTCTTACCAAGGTGTATTGTATTACCCAGTAACTGGGTTGTGCAGGTCAGATAGGCAGTCGCTTCATGTAAAATACTGATTTCAGTTGCATCTGGTTAGACTGGAAGTCGCCCCCAACATAGTTGGGAAAAGGATAGGTAGATGATGATTGTAGCTGCAGAACTGTAGCTGTTTGACTGTATAGTTTGTACGAAAATTATCTTATGAAAGTGTAAACAAACCCTGTTCAGGTTGAATTCTTACGCAATCACTCACTAGAGGGAATCAGTAACACATTAATCTATTATTGAGTATGTGTAATGTGGTAGTGTAATGTCTGTATTTAAAGTAGGTATTTCAACTTTCTTTCTCACCAATTTTTTCAACAAGTGGCACAACAAATTGGCATCCACGGGTACGTTTAATGCGGGGTAATTGCGTAACACATTAAGAGTAGCAAAGCTTTAATTTTGACAGTTCAATAACATTCATAGCGTTATTTACGTTGTTGAGCAGATAATTTTTTCGAACATATGAAGTAATGGATTAGTAATATCCTTCTAAATGTTTCAGATTGTGATTGAAAGTGTTTACGCAATTAGGGTGCTGATCCATTTGTTTACATTTTCATCAGATAGGTGCTTTTGGAACAGACTATAGCTGTGGTAATGTAGGTGCCTCTATTACTGCGTATTTCTCCGGACGCAGGACGCGGACAGAATTAGTTATCAACGCCTGGCGAGCAGTACTTCTTAATTAATTCTAATTAAATAAGTAGAAGTTTCCTGCGGTGGAAAGGTTTATGGTCAGAAAGTTGTGGGTTCAAAACCAGGAACTGGGTACTTTTATATAGTTAGGTTGTTTTTGATTTTGTGTTCTTTCTTAGTAAATCTCGAGCCGAGTTCGAACTTTCGCCCTGTTATTCATCGTTGTTAGACTATATTTTCTCATATACTACTTATCCTTACCAGGAACGTTCTAGAACTATAATTTTATTTCTATAAAGAGATTTTCCATGTCTGTTTGAATAGTCTACAAGACCTTGTTGTTGATCATGTAATTTAGCAACAATATTTCAGGATAAATATATTTCTAATAGGACAGAAAGGATATTCCTAACATCTTAAATAATATCCTAACTGATATTATAAATGCGAAACAGATTTGTTTGTCACGATTTCACGCTAAAACGGCTGAACGGATTTGGATTTTTGGCACATGGATAAACCATGATCTAGTTAAGCTTTAATCCTGGATCGCAGAAGTCCCGGACAACAGCTAGTTTTAATATATTTTGTTAACTCAACTGCCATCGAATCCTTTTCACGCTTTTGCTCTGGTATTATTAAAACATTTTTATAAATCCTTAGAATATACACCGTCTACAGGAGCCATTGCTAACTAGATTCTGTCCGTCCGTCCAGCATAACTATGACGAATGTAATTGCTAGTCTGTAACTTTTCCTCTGTCGCTTCAGCAAGCAAATGGAAATAAGTTAGCGAAAGTTTTGTTAACTATGAATAAAAGAAGTTGGAAGTTTCCCCGCTTGAGTATCTCTTACTGTTCGTGTTATTATTTGTATTTATTTATTTGTTGTTATCATAAGTGGAATGATATTTGCGCACTTACTTATGCAATTGTTATTCGTTCGTCTTTTCGAGTTGTTTGCGGGGTGGTTGTCTTTTGCCTTAAAAAGTATTAAGATTTTTAGGGTACTCTACACAAACGAGTCCCGTTTGCACCGTCCGTCCGTCTGGCTGTTAGCGAGCTATATCTCATGAACCGTAATAGGTAGACAGTTTTAATTTTGAGAACGTATTCTTATTACCGCTACAAAAACAAATAATAAAAATAAATTAAAGTTAATAAAAAATGAAGGTGGTCTTCATACGAAAAACGAGTTTTTTGTGTGTGGAATGTGGTTACGGTACCCTTCATGAGCGAGTCCAACTCGCATTTGGTCGGTTTTTTTGTCAATACGAGTACAATACTTTTTTTTACTTTTTGAGTCGATGAAGTATAAGGACACTATGGACACACCAACATATGGAGCATGGTTTGGTTAGGAGCATCGTATTATTCTTCTTCAATTGTATCTGTCAAAAAATAGGTGTGTGTTTCCAATTTATGGTATATTTTCCATAATTTCTCCACTAAAATTCTTTTATCACACTGAGCTTTAATTTTATTTTGTCCACAACCACTAATACATACCGTCCATTTTCTACGCTTTCATTTTAGGTTCTTCACTGTTAAAAAAACATACATTTCAAATTGTTGATATTTCTTCGAGTATATTTACAAAATCATAATGATTCTCCTGTCCTTATCCCAATTTATTTAGGGTCGGCGCCACATATCTTTTTATTCGAAACTACTCTACTACCTACTCGTCATCTCTGTAGTCACCCTCTCTATAACCATATCATCATTTACAAAGTATACCTACAAAATGTTGTTGATAAATACTGTTTGCTTAGCAACAAACACCGCAAACCGTGGTTACACTTGTTAACACTTGAGCGGAAACAACTTTGTCATAATGTATGATAGGTAATGTTTCATCCTGTTCTAACTTTAGAGTACTTCGTATGTGTGTCTCGCTTACTTCCAAAATAGCGTAACTTGCAAATTTCCTTTCACACAGCTTCTGTGTTAACGTATTGTTTGTTAATGTTTAGTTTCGCAAAACTAAACAATAAGTTCTGTATGCTCTGTTATTCTATACTAATAATGAAGCTGAAGAGTTTGTTTGTTTGAACGCGCTAATCTCTAGGACTAGCAGTCAGATTTTAAAAAACTGTTTGCATTTAATGTTTGCCCAACCGCGTACAGATGATTTCCATGCTATCGTCAGGAAAAAGGTGGCATCGCTTGTGACGAGGACTCGGGGGAGTAGCAATAGCATCCTGAAAATCGTCGTTGTGGGGACCCGAGAGCTCTCTGCTGAGACACGTCATGCAGAATTATTGTTTCCATGAAATGCCTCATAAGTACATGACTTGTGTAAGTACTAACATTAATGGTTCCTATGTTGTCCCATATATAATGAAACAATTTATTATTATTATTTAGTAGCTTAATTCTTGAAGAAGATTGTAGATTAAATATTAACATCACGCTACGACCTTCAGGAGCTACAAAATGAAAAAAATATCGGAAGGAACGTTAAGCGAAAACGAACGGGCGCGCGATGCGATGCGGTGCGTCGACAGAACAAGAAGTTTTACGCGGAAAAAGTTGCGTGCAAAAGCTGGTACAATATGAGTAATATGCTGTTTTGAGTTGGTTTACTATTTCTCATATCATGGCTATCTGTTGAGTTAAAATTATGTAGGTATACATAGTTAAATTTAAATTAGTATGTTACGACCATTAACCCCTTTACCACCACGAAAGTGGATCCACGCTAGACACAATGGCTTTTTAATTGTTTCTGTTATAACGCTATTCAACCGGTTAAAGAACTATGATGTCTAGCCTGTTTTAAAGCTTAATATCTTCATCGTCATCAGCATTCACAGCACGACTTCACCCACTGTCTCTCTGTTCTTGTGCCAATCCCCACGCTCCTGTGCCAGCCTCATCCAGGTTTTGTCCGCGATGGCAACAATATCTTCAGCCCTTTTCGCCGCCGGACGACCGACATCTCGTCTTCCAGTCCTTGGACGCCACTCTGTCACAGCCTTACTCCACCTGTCTCTCATCATGTCATCTTAATATCAGTTACCTGTACATAAAAGTGTGAATGTCTTGTTTAAATTTGAGTAAAGTATTTAAGAGTGTATAATCGATCTTGTAGTTGCTTTACCACCCAAATGCCAAATGTCATTTGCGACGAAGAAAACGAGAACCTAAAGCTTTGGTTTCCGAAGAAAGCGGTGAAAAAAAAAAAAGAAAGGAAGAAAAAATATTTATTACGACTCGTATAGGAAGATCACAAACTAAACAACACAGACAAAAATAAACCAGCTGTGACAGACGGACAGACTAGTCTGTCTGTCCGTCTGTCACAGCTGGTTTATTTTTCGCATCATAAGGGTTCCTTTTTTATCATTTTATTTTATTTAAAAAAAATGTAACAAAAGAAAAATGAAACAGAAAGTCCTATACGAGGCGCAAAAGCTCACACAGTTGTCCAAATACAGAGCGTTTTTTGACACCTTAATGTCAAATACTGGTGAAAATGACAGATTTTCATGACGTCCGTTATAATATGACGGAACCACTCTTCTAGAAACAATCGTTAAATAAAAAGTTATTTTATTTTTATTATTGCACTAATTATTTCAAGCATCCAATATTCTTTCAAAGAATTCATATTCCGAGTCCCATTATAGTTTCAGCTGTTTTTTAAAAGAACCCATGAATGTATGTGGCTTCCACTTACATAACATTACAAAAGGTTCAATGAACCGAACTCTCCAGTAACAAAAGTCCGCAATTGCACGTCCGGTTCAATTCGGTAGCGCTGCAGGCATTAAATGTGTCACTTGCAAGTTCAGTCGATTGCTGGAAACGCGGGGAAACGTGGTAATATGTTACTTGTGCAAGCGTTCATTTGGCAACTTATTATACTCATGAACAGCCAGCAAATTTGAAACGAGCGTGTTGTTGCTAGCCAGTTTCAACTGCTTGTCTTGTTAAGTTATGTAGGTAGGTTGTCAGAATTTAATCAATCGCTGTTATTATAGTAGTACGCTTCTGCCCGTGGTTTCGCTCGCATGGATGTCAGGGATCATCCCACGGGAACGTGTTATCGGGACTAAAAGTAGCCAATGTGAAGGACATAGGCTACTTTTTGTTCCGGTTATGAGGCCATCTATTTGCTTCTGCTTAGGATGCTATCTATATCCTTACCAAATTTTATCGAAATCCGTTCGGTGGTATATGCGTGAAAAGTTAACTTAGAGACAAGAGTTACTTTCGAATTTATAATATTGTATTTTACAGGGTGGATCAAATCAAATAAGGAGATAAAGGAGGTAATTTCCAACAAAAAATCTTTAGACAGCATGGCCATAATTAAATTGCCCTAAAAGTTATGAATATTTTTGTTGTCTTTAGATGCTTTACCAAAAATTATTTCTCGCTTTAAAAGCACATTGTAAAAAAAAGTGTACTACGGAAAAGTGGCCCGGTATCGGAAAAACTTGCTGATTTAATGCCGATTCAAATGAAGTGTAACACATCACCCTTTGTTTCTTAGTTCTGGTTTTATGAACGTTTTTTCATAGCAAGGTGCAAATTTCAGTAGGTTAGCTTAATTCAAAATAATTTTGAAGTTTATCGTGCTGCTAGTTAAACTGTAGTTTAGTAACAATACAACACCGTTTGTTTTTTTTTTTCATTAGTCTAATTGTAAAAAAATCGGTATTTTAAATAAAAAAAACAAAAATTTTCAAACTTTTAGGGCTATTGAATTATGGCCATACTGTAGAAAGATATGACGGTTGGAAATGACCTCCTCTATCTCCCTATTTCGTTTGATCCACGACTTTTCGGCCACCCTGTATAGTATGGATTGGTAGTAGATAGTTTGCTATAATATCTCGAATAACTTAGAATCACTTAGATTGTTACACAGTGTAGGTTTGAGAACGTAGACATCTAAGTAATTATCATATAAAATAATAAGAGTTTAATAAGGATTATGATATTGTACATCCAACAGAGAAGCTGTCTTAACTTTTAACTTGAGTTGTGTTGCTAAGTCGGAAACTTTCAGCCGGCGACTAGTATTATGCGAACTTACCTCATCATGAATGTTGTTAATTACCCACTTTAATATAAGCACTCCAGTAACTGCTAGAACTCAAACTCAAACTCAAAGCATTTATTTCAATTAAACCAATTACAGGCACTTTTGAATTGTCAAGGGGTCGGTCAGTCAGAAAGATGAAGCTAGTTGCCCATTCCAAAGCGTAGGTACCTATGGAGAAGAGCGGGCAAGAAACTTCATGGACACTCTTTTAAATCAAATAATATGGTTACAAAGACTTGGTTACATCATTCATGTTAAAAATTATGCATGTGAGAACGATGTAAAACTTTAAAAGCGTCCGTAATGAAGACTTAAAAAAAAAACAATTCAAATATTAAATTAAAATAAGCCATGGCAGCAAAGAGATGACCAGTCCCTACTGACAGCGCCCGTTCACGAACATGACGCATGTATTAGCACCATTCAGTTCAACCATTTCGAAGGGAGCTAAATGATCCAACACACGCTAGACACTGATAGACAGAGCAATAAACAATTTACCACCATCTTCAGTGTTATTTTGTTTTTATTTTTAACTCACATAATACTTGATACTGCCTGCAAAACTTACCTACCTATTTGCCAACTACAGACTCGTCAATCATCGGCGAATCATCATAATTAATTAGAAAGAATTTGAAATATCTCCTGAAACCCATCATTTTACCGGCCTATTAATCATTTGGTTCTGCCTTTACGAACAAGGCCCTTTGGGAGTGACGAACTTCAAACGATAAATATATTATATTTTGTTTTCCTTTTTTGATCTACGATTTTTTTCTCATCGTGGATTAAGTGGTGTAGGTAGGTATTTTAGATGTAAATGGACGTTGTTCTACATATTACATTATGGAACTTAATTACTGGCAGTAAGTAAACATTTTGATCACTGCCAGCAAACCAATTGACTGACCTATATTAATTGAATTAAACTTAATTGATCAAAGAGCAGTACAAATTCAAATAACACTAGTCTCTACACTAGGATTACTTGTGTCGTGGAGAGTCTCCTTTGTCTTACAAAATTATATTATAGTAATAATAATAATCCTCCAGACCGAATTCCGGCCATCGCAGCCGATCTCAACGAAGATTAGCCATCTGTGCGGGAGATATTAATTATAGTGCACAAGTGTCAAAATTAAATCAAAATCGAAAATGTTTTATTTCATTTTTACACATTGTACATTATACAGCTGGTGGCGTCTCCTTTTAAGCATATAAATGCCTGTGCCAGGAGGCACCGCTCTTTTGTGTCTTGCAATTAGAGTAACATGTAACGAAACAAAGGTTTATCAATTAATTATTCTTATTTATTAGATATGATTAGTCTGTTGGTATATGTGAGTGTATACACAAGTGCGTTCGCAGAAACAGGTGCACTTGCTCTTCTCTCACTCTCATAGTCCGATAGAACTTCCAAACTTCCAAGCGCGACTAATGAGCGTGGGGTTTTGTTTTTTCGATTTCCAGGTTGGGCAAAGTGTTGTTGGGTTTTGCTATTAGGGATTTCTCAGTAATAATAATAATAGCCTCCCGACCGTTTTTCGGTCACGATGGCCAATCTCAACGGAGATTAGCCAGGTACGCAGGAGATATTATAGTGCATAAGACGTGTGTGCGCAAACACAGGTGCACTCTCTGATCCTTTACTCTCATAGTCCGATGGGACGG
Source organism: Gortyna flavago (assembly GCA_963669345.1). Lineage (NCBI taxonomy): Eukaryota > Metazoa > Arthropoda > Insecta > Lepidoptera > Noctuidae > Gortyna > Gortyna flavago. Next base: position 12,376,180 of record OY770140.1, read on the forward strand.
CAATCCGACACGACCGAGGAGGAATAAGCTGTGAGACTTAGGAATCTCTTAGTAACAGTCCGGAGTTTGGAAGTTGGCGGTTTCTCAGTAATAACATAGTAGTGTAGGTAAATAACCCGCACTGGGGCCGCGTGGTAGATTATTACCCACTCCCTCTCGAAGAGACGAGGCCTGTGTCCCAACAGTGGGAACATAATAGGCTGATTATGTGATTGTGTAGGTAAATACATAGCATCAGTCGGTAAGACTTGAGGAGCCAATCATGGACTCTTATTCTAAATCAAATGATTCATCTAAATATGCCAATCAAAGACTCTATATAGTTGTCAATACATTGGCGAATCCTAATCAGAAAGAAATCGTTGAGGCCGAATTTGTCAATGTCTTCAGAAAATCGTACAATATTTTAATAAAACATTTTATTTTCTTTTTGTTCTATCAAAATATTTTTTTTACACCATTTTCCTTTACAAATGCCAGTTTTCGTTCATACAATATCAATATCAGTCGCAAGCTTTTAAAAAGACTAGATTCAAAGAATTTGATACACTAAAGAACCATTAAAGGAATACTTACGGAGTAAAGAATTGTCAATACTTTTTGTTCGCAGGTCCATTGTGCGGGGTGATTCACTGAGTGAATGGTGAATGTGACTGGTAATGACAATTTAAAGTGAACTGCCCTAATGAAGATAAGTGATAAAGAGCAGTGTTTGCCCTAATGATGTGAAAAAATAAAACTATCGTGATGTGGCTTGCGGCGTTGGTGTGTTTTTTCTGTCATTTGGGTAAGTCTTTTTTTTTTACTTTTTGCTCGTTAGCTTTTAAGGTAAACGAGCTTTGTTTTGAAAACGGTTAGAGGCGTGTGTTGTTTGTGGTATAAATTCTGCGCATTTGTTACTCTGTTTATTTATACCTACCTGTAACTAAGTAATTAAAGATGATTTCGAGAGAGGTATTCCTACCGCGTCGGAAATTAATTATTGAGCTTTCATGTTCATGTTTCCATGTTTGGACAGTCGATATTTGATAATATAATTCACAGTATCTATTCCGAAAGCCTCAGTTTACTGTATAGTAAACAGGCGAAGATATGTCCAATTAAATTCTCAGTAAAGGTCCATTGACGGTTTTCATTGTATTATCACACTACACACGTTCAATCACGGTAATCGGTTTGGGCAAAAACGAGGCAATGCATAGGGAATAGCGTAGTACGAAGTACCTCGTTCAAAATGGCGCGAATGAAAATTGAAATTGGAATATGTCCACCGTTTTCGGCAAATGTCAGGGGTTTTGGCAGTTCTTTTTTTTTCCTTTTCTATCTGACAACCGAGCAAAAGCTGACAGTATCTTTTTATTGTAATAAAAAGGTTGCGCGCCGTGGATAAATCCTCAAAGAAAGTAAAAAGAAGACTTTTTTCTTGACATCTGGACTAGTTTCTTAAGCCGTGCTTGCAAAGCAGTTCTACGAACTGAGTTGAGTACTATTTTTAGTACAGTATAAAAAGTTATATTCTTTTCGGTTTTATTTCAGTTGTGGACTTAGGTATATCCACTGCACTTATATCAATTCTTATTATTAGCCGTTGAAATTGTGGTAGCTGGAATGCCTGTTTTTTTAAAGATTTTTTTTTCCCAAAAGAAAACGCATTAAAATTAATTAGTATCTTTCTTGCGTATACTGGTAGTTAGGAGCTTCCGTAGGATAAATTTCGATTTAGAATATCGCATTTTGTCCCTACTTTCCTGTATTTCTCAACTCTCTGACCAACCATTTCTAGCTCTTCTAAGCAGCGTCTAAGATACCACGAACCACATCTAGCCACCATTAATTATAAAATGTGGCAAATATATATGTTATAGTACAACCGATGTTGATCACAGCACGCTATAGCGGGTTACGTTTGACACACTGCGCCTCCGTGCCGGCAGCCGAGCCAATTAACTTTTCGCATCCAACTGATATCAGATTGCACACAGTTCTTGGTTCTGGCGGAATCGGTTAAATAAATCTGTCTTTATTTTGTTAATTTTTTACCCGACTACGGCAAAGCCAGAAGGAAGGGTTATGGTTTTAGTAGTCTGTGTATGTACGTTTGTAATTTGAGATGATTTATAATATTATTAAGACACATCTCTATTCTTTACTGCTTATTTTAGAATTGAAAATATTTTAATATATTTTATTGGTGATGTTCTTTAGAAATTTCAGGTGAATAGTACAAAACACCGCCTCGCCAGTTGCTAGTACTATTCACCTGAACTTTTATAAACGAGGCAAAAGGAGTATGTAAGGTTCAAAGCATGTTGAGTTGTGTAGTTTCTGCCTAGCCCAACTGAAATAAGGCTTGAGTTTTTGTATAATTAAATATAGAATTCTTAACACCAGATTATAACCAAGAACGTCGAGTCACGAAATTGATAAAGCGCAGTGGTTTCCAGCTTCGTACCACACACAGCGAGCCCGGATCGCCAGCTGGCGACCTAATTAAGTTGTCAGTCCTAACTAACGCTCTTACGTAGTGCCCCTTAAAATAATATCTACTAATCCGTCTGAATCTGATATTGGTTTGCCATGCTGTCCGATTTTCGTTGGTACTGTTTTTCATGAGTTATAAGTTATTTATTTCATATCAAAATGTTTCATATTTATGTTCATAACAAAATTTATGTTGATAATGTTACAGTGACTGTAATATTTATTTATTTTATTATTTATGTACACACAGTAAAATACATAGGGATATGACATAATTATAATAACATAACATAATAATAATAAACAACGTAACATAACGTAATATTTAATAACATAACATTTACTGTAAATATTTGATTCATAGTACCTACAACAACATTCTCTTTATTTATATAGCGGGATAATTGCGTACCACACTAACTCAATTACTTTAATTTTGACAGTTCAACAATATACATTGCGTTATTTACGTTGTTGAGCAGACAAATTTTTCGAGCATTGAAGCAATGGATAAGCAAAAATGATTCAGATTGGTATTGAAACTGTGTTACGCAATTAGTGTGCAGGTAGTAAAGCAGGCTTTGCATAACCTCCTCCTTTTTTGAAGTCAGTTAAAAAGAAGAATCATGATTTTAGTCTTTACCGAACGACGGACGTCGACGATGACGACTTTCGGTTTTTCATCCGCAGCTAATTGCCACCCTTTTCAATTTCCGTGTCGTGTCTTTCTTTGACGGTTGTGATTTGAATATACGGATAAATTAAGTTAATAGTCAATTTGCAAAACAATTCGTTTCCCTGAATTCACATAATAATATTTTATGAATTTATTTATTTTTGTTGATCATTTCTAATTTCCCGGGTCCTGTTATGCAAAAGCGAGGCATGAACAAAGCTTTTAAAAGCATTGACCGAAAGAAAATAGGTCAAAGCCAATTAGCAGTCGACCCTTTACCGCGTCCTAGTGTTTAAAGTGTGGGAATTTAGGTGCAAAATCTCTACATACGAATTTGACAATTTCACTGCTCGAATTTGACAATTTTATTGCTGCAGGTTTAAGAGTGCTGGCGAGAAATAACAGGTGCATGAGATGATTTATATTCTTTATGAATTAACCCTTCGTATGGCCGGAACGTAGCTCACGCGAGACAAAATGGCTTTTTAATTATGTCTGTAATTACGGCTTTCAACCGCTTAATTCAAGTCACTCAGTCAGCCTTTCTAAATTCTCAATAATAAGGCAACAAACATACATACTCGTACAGACATTACAACTGACGCCTTCTTCTCATGGGGATAGGCAGAAGCTACAGAACGCTACCTGACACGATCCTTACTTACTCCTTTTGCCTCGTTTACGTTCATACATCTGGTCATACACGCAGGCCGGTTGCGAGTACTATGCAGCTGCTGACCTTTCTGAAGAGCATCACCAATGAGGTCATATATTATGTTCTCCTAAGGCGTACCGTCCCGGTTTCTACTCACAACTGCCTTGTGTTAGTCGCCTTACTTTCATCCTCTCAACATGACCAAACTATCTAAGCACACTCTTTTCAATCTTTGTCACTACATCTTCTTTTAAACCACACCGTTGCTTTATGACATCATTCCTCAATCTATCATTCATACTCACACCACACTTGCTTCACAAGAAACTCAACGCAATGAACTTCTACTTTCATGCTTCTTTTGCCACACCCTACATACACTTCCATACATAAGCGTAGGCAACAGCACACCAACAAAATAAAAATGCAAAATATAAATAAAAAGACGCTATCATATTCCAGCGCAGAAAGCTGTGGATTGCAGCGTTGTTCAATCTTGTGGTTCAAGCACACGCCGTCTTCCCGCTAGTCGGCTTGGTACTTAATTAAACTGCCACTTTGATTTACCCCATTAGAGGAACCTGAAGTTATCCTGCTGTTGCTTGCACTTGAACTTATAGTTAGATAAAGATATCTAACAAGTTAGACTCCAGTCTTACTTGAGATAGAAGTAATATAGAGGGACTTGGGTCTCATTCAAAACTTAAAAAAATTTGTTTAAGATGTCTTGTATATTCTGCGATTTGCTTGTGAATCGTTAAAAATATTTTCAAATACCTTTCTCCCAGCATTTCTAGAGTTCTAGACTCGTAACCTTTGAAGGTGAAAATCAAAGAATTTGTTCATTTTCTGATGACTGTTGCCATGATTAATCTTATTTTTAGATCCTTTGAAGATATTCTCGTAAAGCTGCTATTTGGGCCCTGAAAATTTAATTACGTACAAGAACTCTCTTATTTACAGACTTACGAAACCTAATTAAATAAAATTAGAATGTTTTAACTTTTGTCTTTATTTCTGGAGGTTGTTAATCAAAATAAAAGTCATTTAGGCCGTTTTCACATTAGCAGCGCAATAGTAGCGCGGCAGAAGCAGATGCCTACACATTTCAAGAACAGCCGCGTGATAGCAGCGCGAATAATGATATTCTGACTGAGCGCGACGGTCGCGCGACTGTCGCGCTGCTAAGTCGCTTAAGTGTGAAATCGGAAAATCAAACTAGGCTGAGAAGAAAAACTTTTGAACGTCAAAATTACATAAGTCAGTCCCCCAAAACGCCCGCCCTTCGCCATTTTAGATCAAATGAGGTATAGCGTTTATACCGCATGTAAAAACGTACTAAAAAACTGTACTCCTGTCCTAAAGGAAAATATAGACTAGATGATGTCGCTTGAGAGCCAGCCATTTTTGTCGATAATTATTTGTAATGTGATAAATTTTCCCGATAAGTGAGGGTAGATCATTACGACCTAATCCGATAGTGATGTTCTGCGACATGTATGACCTAAATTAATTCCCAATTCGTACATATACCATACATATGTCGCAGCCAACTGGTTAAATTAGCCGTTCAGTTAACCGCCTAGCCTTTCAACTAAACGGCGGCCGTTCAACTAACGGCCTGAATGATATTCAATTACAGTTTAGGTTGTAAGTCTGTAACCAATCACGCGCGAGCCGAATTGGTCGCAGTAATTAAGGCATTGCACCCCGACCAAGTGGGTTAGTTTAGGTTAGAACTGTGATGTGTGCGAGCCGAGGGAGGAAGCGAGGCGAGCACTACTTCTAAAGGCCAGGCAGTCAACTGAACGGCTAATTTAACCAGTTGGCTGCGACACATACATAACATTACGTGTAGTTTCTCTATTTTCACACTCGATCGCTCTTATGCCTTTCTGAATACGCTTCAACCGACAAAGAGTTATACTTAAATCCTTGAGATACGCCAAAGAGTTATAAATAAAGAATTTTTTGGGAAATTTACAGGCGTGATGTATGTTGTTGGGGTGAGAATGCCATTCTCATTCATTCATTCTCCTTCTTAATCTTCGTCGTATCAGTGATTACATTATATATATATATAATCACCCTATAATGTTCCCATTGCTGGGACACAGGCCTCTTCTTAGTGAGCGGGAGTGGGCCGTCCACCATGCGGGCCTCGGGTTGGTAGATATCACGTCTTCGAATTTTTGGTTCTTGATTTTTGGTTTCCTCACCGGTATCGGTGATTCCCTTTTATTAATTTTAAATAAGCTTTGAACAGAATTTGACCACTTCTACAGCGTTACCGTTGGCCTCGCATAACTCTTCTGCAGTGCAGATTTTTTTGCACGGAAAGCATGACAAGAGGTGCGGCATCGTCTGTGATGTGGCTCCACAGTCGCCGTTGTCCTGATATTCAAATTATGCTTTGACATGTTTTTGATTTGTAAGCAAAGATCTTTTGTAGACCATCAGAGTATGACGTGTTTCGTCAGTATATTATTACCTTTCTTAGCAGAACTAACTACATACTCGTATTATAAACCATCTGCCTGATCGGTTTTCCAATTTGCAGAAATGACTGACTTTCATCCCATTAAGGGATGATTTTTTTTAAATTTCAAGGAACTCTCGCACAATATTTCATTCTCCTAGATCCGGAGGTTTGGTTGTGTGTCTGTCCGGAGGGTGTGCGTTGTGTGTCTGTGAATTTAAGATTGTTTTATTTAGTAGCTAATATAATCCCATTTTGCTGGACATGGTAGACACAGTAATGTAATTACACTCTCATTGCGTAACACACTATAAATCACAATCTGAATTTTTATTTTATTTATTTATTTTACCATTTATGTACACACCTATATAAACAGACAAGAAAAAAACAGAACAGAAAAATAGGTACAAAGGTGACGCTTATTTCATAAGAAATCTCTTCCAGCATACCTGCGATAGTATAATAAATAGAGAGATGTACCTAGACAGCGTGCGAAAGGGTTTAAGAGACGAAAAAAAAAACATAAAATTTCAAAATAATTCACTACTGAATAATTTTGAAGGCTAATCCATTGCTTCATATGTTCGAAAAAATTGTCTGCTTAGCAACGTAAATGACGCAATAAATGTTGTTAAACTGTCAAAATTAAAGCCATTCCTACCGTTAGTGTGTTACGAATTTACCCCGCTGCATAGGGCATGGGGCTTATCTTCATTGCCTAGCTGTTTCTCAACAAGCAAATATGTTCAGAGTGATATCTAGTGAAACAAGATGCATTGGAATATCAGTATTTTAGTTAGACAAAGCGACCGCTATCTGACCTTTGACAATCCTCTGGGAAATACCGATATTCTAAGGTTAGAGCGGTTGTTGCATTCAGGAGTCAAGCTCCCTAAAACAACTGTCATAAGTGACAGCAGAGACCAACGATTTAAAGTTTCGATGTCGACGTCACAAAGCGTCTAGCTAAACCAATTATAAGTCCATGAGCTATTATTAAAGTCGCTTTTCGTGTGTGTTTTGTCTAGTAGGAAAAATCATGTGAAGCAGGGGCAGGTCGCTAGTAGTTTAAAAACGGACTGGCTGCCATGTGTTCTAGTGTAACCACAATTTAGTTAAAATACAAAAATTTTATTCAGGCTGTTACTAAATTCCTCACAAAAAACCCAATAAAACTTTGTGCAACCTGGGAACTTTAGTATCAAATTTCAAAGATATTAAATCGTCAAAGAGAAGTTTTAGGTTTATAAAGTGGTTCAGGCCACCGCACGGTGTCGACACCCGTTTGCCAGCCAAATAAACTGTCAGATTTTACAAGCCCTATGAGATAATAACAGGGCTGGATGAACAACTTACTGTTATTAAACAAGGTTTTAGTATTATTTTGCACTAAAATACTGACATTTGAGGGACTTGTGGCTAAGGCATAACAGCCGCACTAGTCGATCGATCAGGTTAAGCTACGCTTGCCGCGGTTCTTCCATGGATGGGTGTCCATCTTCACATACCAAGACCTCCGTGCCCCAGAAAGCACGTTAAGCCTTTGGTCTCGGCTGTCATTCGTCGATCTTTGACAGTCGTTACGAGTCGTCAGTAGCCCGAAAGTCTGACAACCAGTCTTATTAAGGGTATTACCAAGAAACTGGGTTGTGGAGGTTAGTTAGGTAGTCGCTCTATGTAAAATACTGGTATTCAGCTGCATTCGGTTAGACTGGAAGCCGATCCCATTGATGATACTGACATTTAAAACTTGATAAATTATTATGTAGCATTTTATGTCTGTAGTGTACCGAGACATGGTTTCTCAACGTGAAGTGAACTTGAATTGAGATGTAATTCCACCTGATGCTAGGGATTGACACTCACTCATTCTTTTTCAAGGTGAGGTTTTCAAAGAATGTGTAAGAATAGTATATTGTTGTATCGAGCGCAAAGTGAGTTATTAATGTACGAGTGTTATGTTGGTGCCCGATCGCACGCGAGGGCACTAAATTAACACGAGAGAGACGACACTTTAGCATGGTGCGTAATCTACCTACTTTTTTTTCAACTACCAATCTACCTACCGTGATAAAATATAGGTACCTACTCAAGTTTTTATACTTTCTGGAGTTGAATCCATATCGCTTTTGCTGTCTATTTCCATTTTTTTTATAAGTTTTCTTGCTAAATATGAAGTATCAAAGTTTAACAGTAGTACAAAACGCGCGACACTTTTTTTTTTTTTTTCACCTAGTTGGTTTTGTTCAGCCAATTTTTATTTTCAGCCAATATCTTTTTGATCTAATGCATACATTTTGTATTAAACTTAATGGGAGACATTAAATCTCTGTGGTAAATTTATATCTAAATAAAAAACAGTGCAACAATGAGATTTCATATAACATTTCTGCATTGTTTTGGTTCTAAGCAAAAAATACGTCCTTTGTGATCGGTTTTGTAGTGATTAATGATAGCATTACTACGTAGTTTAGTATTTAGTATTTTTGGGTTGAGATTGGGTTTGCTTGGGAGATATCAGCACGTGTAGAAGCCTATACACAACGAAAACTCATTTTGTAAAGGAAGCATGTTCTAGTTCAGTGCTGTGGAAATCTGATAACTACACGAAGCGAAGATGTAGTCAATATGCACAAAGCTAGTTTTGTCTAAGAGGTTAGCTGTTAAGCCTGAGCAATATTGATTTAACCGGATATTATTCCGGGTCTTGAGATGTAGATGTTTACATAGATATATGTATATGTCTAGTTACAAATCCAGTTACGTTATTGTTGGTGCAAATCCATACTATAATCCATACTAATAATTATAAAAAGTTTGTCTGTCTGTTACCTCTTCACGCTTAAACCACTGAACGGATTTCGATAAAATTTGGCAGAGAGATAGATTGTATCCCGGGGAAGGACATAGGATAGTTTTTATACCATACCAGGGCGAAGCCGTGGGCGGACGCTAGTAATATTATAAATTCGAAAGTAAATCTGTATGCGCCTAAACCACTGAACGGATTTCGATAAAATTTGGCAAGGAGATAGACGGTATCCTGGGAAAGGACATAGGCTACTTTTTGTCCCGGCAGCACGTTCCCGTGGGATAATTTCCGACGTCCGCGTAGACGAAGCCGCCGGCAGAAGCTATAGTAGCTATAGAATAAATATGCAAACTTTACATAATTATGTACAGTCGGGATGCCTGTATATAATAATATGTTGGGTAAATTGAATTGAACAACGTAGCTAATTCAATACATTTCACAAAACAACCGCACCACTGTTTACCAAGAGCACCCGTCTCAACGTCATTCGAACGCTAAAAGATCTTTGTACCAGTATATCAAAGAATGACACTTGTGATTTGAATTTACGGACAATTAAAGTTCGTAGTCAATTTGCGTAACAATAAATTTCCCTGATTTTACAAATTACAATTTGCCCTGAAGCTAGTTCTAATGAATAAAACTGGCTTAATTAATCCTGTTGTAGTTATTATTGAGAAGGAAAGAGATCATGACCTCTGAGTTTGTTTCGGCATTTCTTCTCAGAGAACTGCTAGCTAGGAAAAACAGGCGCCATCTATTTTTTTAAATATTGACCAACATAATATTATTGACGTGTAAAAGTGTCTTAGAAGATCTACCTACATAAATAAACATTTCTTTTCATTGGAAATAGCTACATAAGACGGTATGTAGGTACCTAACCAATAGTGAAATATTTAAAACTCGCACATTTTAATTTTTTCAAATAAAATCTCTCAAGACTTCTCATGTTTTAATATACAGAGCCCTGACAGTGTTTTTAGAAACAAAATAATTACTTGCGTCTTATATTACGCATACACCATTTTATATTTGACATTAAAGAGATAAACTTGGAGTTGAATGAAATTCAATCTAATATTAAAACAAGATGACTAACAAACGAGAACACAAAACAATTTTTATTTATTAAAAATAAACCTCTTTATTTTATTTTAATGTTGCGGTTTCTGCGTATTTGTTAATCCCGATGGCAAGGTTGATTTAATAATGCTTAATGCTCCAATTTGATTTTGACTTATTTTTCATAGCGGTGGCTTAAACCTTACTGTTCTGTATTATTTATTTTATATTTACCAACCTAAGTTATTTTTTGGGTATTAGCGAGAATTTTGTGAACCAAATAGAGATTTTTCTCTGTCTTCATTTTGTTTGTTGAAACAACTGGACCGATTAAAAACCGTTTTTATTTATTGGCATGGAAAACTATGTGTACGGACTTTTTGAATATTTACTTGATCAATAAAGTAGTGAAACGAAATTGTTTGGCTTGGTATGGGCATGTGATGAGGAGACAAGAAACGAATGTGAATAAAAGAGTCGTGAATATACATAAATTATGTTAATAGATGGAAAAGAAAAGATAGATAGATTGGTTTATTATCAATTTCAATTTATTCTCTCAATTTATTAATACAGACAAATGCACTTCCATAAGTGATTATTATTCGAGCGCATGGCACTCGGTATCAGGTGGTTATACCTTGTGTTGCCATCTGTCATTAAACTGAACTGAGGACATTTTGGCGTTGTAAGCAGTTTTCATTTTGAGATGTTTTTTGGTAACGATTATGCTTAGATAATAATATGATTCGCGACCGCGACGTAACAAATATGACTTTACAAAAGTTCGTATAAACCTATTGATTTATATTTCAAGAAATAGTAATTCAATAGGAATAATAGGTGAAGAGCAATATAAAAAAATAAAAAAGGATTATAATTATGGACTTAGAGGGTTGTATTGATGATTTTAATAATTATAATTCTAGTAAATCCATACTTATTACGCTCGCAAATCATATTGTGTTCAAAATACAACCTGACATTGACCTGTAAAAAGTCCATTTTCGTAAAAATTTCGACGGTCAAGACTCGATACGTTCAGCGCTAAATGTATTTATGGTTTTTGGTGCATGCGGGTCTTGGAATCATAAAAATCCGTTTTATGTACTTATAAAAAAGATTAAAATTGATAATATTTGAATCGATTATTTGTTTGTCTAACTATTTATTACTTTTTCAAGCCTTAACAACTGCACGGATTTGTATAAAAGTCATACGGGTCATGACCTGGGTTCGGACATAGGTTATTTTTTATTCCGGTAGTACCTACGTTCCCCTGGGATCATTTTCCACTTCCACGTGGGCGAAGCTTTGAGTTTGAAGAGTTAATCTACTCTTATCAAAGGAAAGCACCTACCTACACACAATTGTTTAGATATTGCTTTCTGTAAATCGTATGTAGATAAATTTTGTTTGTATATTCCCAATCTCTATTAAACAGACAATGTAGGGTACAGAACTTAAGCCACGACCTCGGGTGAGGACAAAGTCATTGGATAATCTACTGCTTGTGCGCAATCCTAGTCATTTAGGTAGCAAATTAGGTAGACGCTTATCCTAAGTAGGTTTTACTCCGGCTTATCCAAGATTACATACAAACCTAACCAAATATACATTTGAATATATTTTCACACTGAATAGAATTTGAGTTTTTGTATATTGTTATACTTATTTAAATGTGTGCTCTCGCTTTGATACGTAATGTACTTATATATTTATTAGATCCGTGTATTCAACGACACCGACTTACAAAATTAAAGGTATTTTTCACTTTGCAGTGTTTTTTTGGAAAAAAGTTATTTATTACCTGTATTTTGTAAAGTAACACCAGGGCCATTTCAAATGTAGGTACCCCAAGGAGGCACATTCTTAGTTCCTCTTCATTCCTCAGTTTTTTATAAATTTACACCTTCTTATTTTACTAGTACACAGATGCGACAAACATTGGCAAACGCAAACACAAGACCTATTTTCGCGACCATAAAAAAGCAAATAACAAAAAACGTAACACGCTTTCTTTGGGCAGTGGCGTAAAAAACAACACTTTTATGATCACTCCGTGTGCAGTCATTACTTTGAGCTCATTTACTTATTCCATTTGTATTCTAACTCAAGAAATTGACCTGACATTTTGTAGATAAATAGAGTCTAGCGCGGGTAATGGGATACCAAATACAATAGGCGAGCAAATTGTTTAGGTGTATTATTTCATTTATAATACAGTTCACAGCCTCTATTTTGCTCCTATTATTCCGCTTCCATCTTTAGTCGCTTCAATTCATCTAATATAGTTTGATCCTTCAAGTCATATTTAATTAGAATTCTTGAGTGAAAGCTTTTGTGTTTAGGTTCAGCTTAGACAGATTATTAGATAATAGAGCAGTGATGAAGAGGCAAATAGTGTTGAATTACATGACCAATTAATAGTACATTATGATACATGTGTGCTATGTTGATCATTGCACACGAGGTGGTATTAGTCGATAAGGAAGTCGTATGTGTAATGATCAATGCACAAGCGTTTCATACAACGTTTTTCAACACACTTGCGAGGAAAAAAACAGACTTGTATTGTTATTAACTTTTACGAAAATTGGCGTGTTGGTTTGGTATTTCTGCGCGCCGCGCTATTGATGTAAGTAAAGACACTGGCAAAACCACTAAACAGCCTATATAAAAATATAATAATGTACATATGGCATAGAGAAATATACATTAGTTCAGTGAGAATCTGCAATAATGGAACGCCAGTCAGGGTCTTTTCCGTTTGGCTTCGGGAGGGACCACGGACAATTTAAGGAAAATAATTTTTTTAGGTCATTTTGGGACCAAGAACTAGTGCGGTAACGTAAAGTAAAAAGCACGCGTGTTTAATACACTGCATTATGGACCTAAAAGCGGTTCATTCGAGCCACTTTACGAGCAAGTGTGGTAAAAAAATAATTTGTGAATCTGCGCAGAGATATGGATATATTTCTAACTGTAAAGTTAGTAAATAAAGTAAGGTTTATGTATTACATTGGAATATAATCAAATAGGTACTTACTCGTTATTATGTACCATACGAATTAGAGATAGAAATCTAGAAAATTTACATTGGATGAGACAATGTGCGGTCTTATCGCTAAAAGCAGTTCCAAGTATTTTCTAATCTAAACTAAAGAGAAAAGATTTTTTTGTACGTTTGTTTGTTACGCTTTCACGTTAAAACGGCTGAGCGGATTGGGTTTTAAGTTGGCACATGGGTAGTCCATGACCTGGATTAAGACTCAGGATACTTTTTCTTCTATTAAATCTGTGTGAAACTACTTCGCTCAGCTAGTGTTTTATAAGTCTACTGTTAACTATTCATATGTACGTACATTTATTTGAATGATTATTAATACATTGTAGAAAATTATCCATTAATAAAAGATAAGTAAATAGGTTTGCCGCTATTGAGACATTATCATCATTTCAGCCGAAAGACATCGACAGCTGGACATATGCCTCCCCCAAGTACCGCTACTTGGAATGGTTCTCTGCATCTCGCGTCCAGCGACACAAGAGTCAACTAATTACATAATAGGTCTCACCTGCGTGTAAAATTACCACTGTTAGTTCAAATGAAAAACATCATGTTCTGTGACTTACCAAAAATCTTAAATAATTCTGGTCGTAAGTAAAGGGCACCTTTCTTTAGAAATACATTTCAGAATATGTCAAATACTTTACGGTTGCAGGTTGGTGTGGCCAGCCATTCGTTTCATTGGCAACTGATAATATAATATTATTATATTTTGTTGAAGGTTGGGATATGGCTAGGATCAATTGGAATAGGCTCCTTATGACATGTAAATCAGATGAAGAAAGGTATCTACCACGTACGTACTATATAATATTCCTTATGTAACTTTCAGTACCTATTTACCTAGGTACGTGTGGTCTGTTCTAAGGGGCTCGTGACTAAATAATGACAGTCGCACAGGTCAATTGCCTGTCGGTCCGCGGATAAGTGACCCTTCCGTGCCTCAGAAAGCACGTTAAGCTGTTGGTCCCGGCTGTCATTCGTGGATCTTGGACAGTCGTTACGGGTCATCAGAAGCCCGAAAGTGTGACAACCAGTCTTAAGGGGTATAGTGTTACCCAATAACTGGGTTGTGGAAGTCAGATAGGCAGTCGCCTTACGTAAAGTACTGTTATTCAGCTGTATCCGGTTAGACTGGAAGCCGACTCTAGAAATAGTTGGGAAAAAGCAGGCAGTTGATGAACTATCTGATGAAAATGGATCAGAAAACGTGTGATGCCAGTTTGTATAGTTCCAATAACAAATTGATTGCATTGATTTGATTATTTGAATACTTAAACCCGAAATGCTAATTTAAAAAGATTTATTACCTCAACCTCCGTTGATAATTTTTCAATAACAATTTAATGATGTTATTACAAATTGTTTGGACTGATCAACTACATTTGGACGGGCCCATATCATTCTTGACGGACTTAGAGACTACTACTCCCTAAGCATAAAAGTCCATTGCTTCAGCCGAAGTTACGGGCGTTTTCGACACTATATTATATCACTTACTGACACAAGATTAGTTCGGGGCCAGAACTAAGAATGAATAACAACACGATACATCAATAACAGTTGTCCATAATCCCGATGTGTATTATCCCGTTAGAAAAATTTAATTTAGACTTGTTTTGACTGGTGAACTACATTCGTACGGGCACGTATCTTCTTTGACGGACTTAGAGAGTGGGCCCCCTGAGTTTGTTTGTTTCAAGTCACACAAATTGAACAGTGCATCTTGCGATAAACGAAGTGAATGTTTGACAATTTTTACCGATGAAACTTCTAAATTGTGCCATCTAAATCTACTTTTCTAGCTACGTGTAAAACCCATTTCCATTAATCCTCCGAGTTATTCTAGATGAGTTGCAGGAAATGGTCCAATTCAGTCAGAGAGACGTAGTTTATTTGATGAAGAATTTTCATTACTGTAATTAAGGATATGCAGCTAAGATTGTCTTGGCAAGAGAATTAAAACAAGGGAATACGAGTATAAATTACATATTTAAATGCGTTTTTTTTTTTAACTATGCCCTTTACCTACCATTTAAACGTACTGTCTTACTGTGTAATGGTCGAAAGCGTGACTGGCGTCCTTGATTCAATTCCCGGGTCGGACAAATTCAAACTCAACTCAAACTCATAACATTTATTTCAATTTAACCTATTATAGGCATTTCTGAATTGTCAAGGAGTCGGTCAGTCAGAAATATGATAAAGCTAATTGACCTATGGAGAAGAACGGGCAAGGAACTCCATGGACAGACTATTAAATTATAGAGGGTGGTCATAAAGTCGTGGATCAAACGAAATAGGGAGATAAAGGAAGTCATTTCCAACGCTTTTAAAGTGAGAAATAATTTAAGGTAAACTTAAAAAAATTTGGAAATAAATTAATTACTCCTGAAATTTTTTACCCAGAGCCGCAATAGAACTTTTGTACTGATACATTATCTATTAAAAAATGTTTTTTATTAGTCTAATTGTAAAAGAACTCGTTATACAAAAATATTCATGACTTTTAGGACAATTTAATTATGGCCATGCTGTAGAAAGATTTTGCATTGGAATGACCTCCTTTATCTCCTTATTTAGTTTGATCCACTACTTTTTGATCACTCTGTATTGTGAGTGATACCTAAAGATTTTTTCTTAAAAAAAAAATCTTATTAGTGGTTTAGATTTATCTGGTTAAAGACAATAAGCCTCGCCCAGCTCCTGTTCATCTCTGCCATAGAACGGTTTTAGTTTTTTCTATGCGGGCTGATGAAGCCTAGAATAATAAAGCCATTCTATAACGTATTCCCTTTTGGGGAATACACGCCCGATGTTTTGATAGGTTTGCCAAACCTTCAACTTCTACTTAAACGCTTTACTTTAGGTAAAACTGACCTAAATTTAACGCGGAAACAGAGCATTCGTCTAAAGGGGATTACGAAGTGACCCCCGTACTAACCAATATATAATCTGTCGGTTTATTGTCGCTCGTTGCAACAAAGAGCGTGGTCTACAATGAAACAGCTTAAACTCGTGAAAACATTGTTGTTTATTCTTTCAAAGTTAGATACTTTTGACCGTACATTATTCTGGTATACCTTATCTAGTTTTGAAGAAAGTTTTGGGTATAAATGTGGATGGGAAGAAAAGAAATAAAAAAGAAAATATATTTATTTGCAGTAAATATGATACAGAGAATGAACAAGATGACAAAACAACTATAAGAGTAGGGGTATACCAAAGAAACGATATTAGATGGACCCCTTTCTTACCATATCATCTTTCACACAGTGAGTGACTACCGAGATGACGACTAATAAAGTACCTAGTGTGGTAGAAAAAGAACTGTTGCATCGACCCCGAATAAAGTGGGATAAGAGCAACTGTATGAATGAAGATACCTTAGCTAGTTTTAATACTAAATAAACTCCTGTCATAAAGTAACGTAAAGTAAAATCCCCTGAGCATTGCTGCTAGCAAGAGTGAAGGCCACTTGATGAGGCACCTGTGCGCAGTGCATGTATTGTTGCCAGGTGTCTCCAGAAAATGGCTATAAAAGTATAGTATTCCTTAAGGGGACTACATGACCTAAAGCGCTGTCACTGTCGGACTGCATATAAAATTTATTGCAAAATACGAAGCAATTATCTATTTACAAAAAAAATATTGTTTAGACAGAAAAATTAAAACACTAGTGCTTTAGTATGTTGTTTGTAGAATAATCTGACAAAAAATCACAATGATCCTATGTATACCCATTAGTATGGTTTTTATTGTGAAAAGAAAGCTTTTAGAGGTATCTTCATGATTTTTTTCTACCGTATCAAACTACAAGCATTAAGTTTTCAACTCACTATCTGCCTGGCATATATCCTGAAGAATATCATTTATTATTCTGATTTTGTTTACTATAGTCGATCATATATATACTTTAAGGTATTACAAAACTTGCGTTTTTTGCGTTTAGGTCATGTAATCCCCTTATTATTATTGTTCCTTAGTTGTTTATGTTTGTGTGTTAGTTAATTATACTACCATAGTTTAAGTAATACTAACAAAATGATGGTAATGTGCCTGAATCAAACTTGAAAAAATAAAATAAAGAGAGTATAAACAATACCTCACTAAATGACTATGGTATGTACTTAACCAGATTATAAAATCCTAAAAGCAGCTTAATAGAAATAATTAATATCTATAAAAATTCAAACTCTCCTCTCATAAAAGATTAAATGAAAGATTTAATTTCATTAAGTATAACATTATGAAGAAAAGATTGTGACTTAATACTAATCAAATAATTACACAAAAGGGTCTGCAGGGCGCAGCGGACCTTAAACACCCTATTACTTCTGCTAAGCGAGGAGTTCTACTAAAAGTAATTGGAAGAACAATCATATTAATAAGCGGAATATTAAAAGTTCCCTATCTTCTAATGCTATGTAATTAATAAAGTAATGAACGGCAGAAATTGAATTAATCTTTAAAAGAATACCTATTACGTCTCGCAAGATTTTTTATAGTAAAAAAATCGTAGGTAAGTTTGGTTTTGATTTCATTCAGGCTTTATTAATTCAAGGTTGTCTGAGCATCATCAGCCTATAATGTTTCCACTGCTGGGACACAAGCCTCCTGTCTTCGAGAGGGAGTGGGCCGTAATCCACCACGCGGGCCCAGTGCGGGTTGGTAGACGTCACATGTCTTCGAATTTTTCGGTTCTAGGACATGCCGGTTTCCTCACGATGTTTTCCTTCACCGGTTGGAGAGCAGCGGTGATGAAATAATTTACACAAAGTAAAGCACCCGTCTGGGTTCGAACCTACGGCCGTAACTCGTGGTGACGGCCGTAAGTCGCGATCATTACCACTGGGCCACCACTGCTTTCCTTGTTCCTTTTCTCAGAAATTAAGTTCTTGGCAGCCGCAGGGCAGATACAATTTAGGCTCGTATTATTCAAGTTAAATTAAATTAGCAAAGAAAATAACTGAAAAACCACATCCCATTACCATAAATAAATATTTCTCCAAGGCGCTTTCACCACGTAAATTAATTTAAACTCACTCTCTCACAGTTAATTGGCTAAATTACATACGAAATGTATACTCTACACCAATCTTGGTAATCTGGTTAACCTATCGCTACCGGAGAGGTTATTAATTTCACAATGTGTTTCAAACACTTTACCTAAACAAGGAAGTGTCGCGAAATTCGCGCACAGACGCGACAGGAATGTAAGCTAAAGAAAATCGCGTTTGCTAACTACTCACAGAGTCAGTTAATTTCGCGAGAGTATCGAAGTGTACCTAAGTGATAAGGTCACGAACGTCTTTGCTATAGAAAAACGCGTTTTTATCGACGGCTCTGATTATGTCTCGTGCGTGTCAAAATCAACGAAAGTGTTCAAAATGAACAGAGTTTCTCTGTTCATTTTGAACACTTTCGTTGATTTTGATCGATTTGAATGATCCGTTTTTCCGGGTGTGAAGTGGAACTTTTTAGTGACCGCTTGTATCATTCCTTCAGAACGAAGTTCTTTAACGCGAACGGATGCTGCAGCCAATAGTGAGGTCAAAAAGAAATTCCAAGATGGCGGCCACTTTATTAGAGCTTCTAAAAACTTATAAGTAGGTACTAGGCCCTGTATTAAAAACGCGCATTTAATTCACACTTTCTCTCTATTATATACGAGTGTGTGTGCGTGCGAGTATTGCGTAATGAACTTCGTTCCTGACGGGGGTCCCCGGACCTCACACGTATTCTTTTTTCGGACGGAGTAAAATTTGGTGTATTTTGTGTAGATGTTTAGTGTCGCGTGCCATTTGTAAGATTTAACAGAGGAAAATTGCCGACGTAATGGGTTTGTAAGCAATGGAACTGCAACCTGTACATAATGGTACACTGTTATGAACAAAAATATTGTTATTATTGTCGCTATGCTGGAAAAATGTGTATTATTTTTGTTGTTCGTAATAACTTACTATTGTTTTTTTTTTTTTTTTTAATAAAAGCATCTCGCAGTTCATCCTTTATGAGGATGGCTACTGCTTAACCGGACTTTCCTGTGGATGCTTCGAATTAAGGCCTCCAGCCAGGGCAAACAATAACTTAAAAACTAAGCGACAGCGCTAAGGGTAACCCCCTGTGGGGTTCGGACCTCGGCTCAGGGCGTCGCTGGAAGAGGACAGCAAGGGACAGGCTGGATCGGTATTATTATTAGTGTTTAGGGGCGAATTTAAAATTACAGGCTCAGCTGCGCGGGCTGGCTCGAGTAAGGGTCGGGGCGGGCACGGTGAAGGTGCGGGACGTCGCGACGGGCCTCGGCGGCGAGGACGGATGTCTGAGCTTGTGTTTGTGATGTTGTCTGAGAGTACTAGTGGCCTTACTGCTCTCCTGGAGGAGGGTAGTGGCGTCGTCGGGGATAGTGAGGGTATGCCTTGGTCGGCGAATCCTACTTATGCGGGAGGGAGTGTATCGGGAGGCCGCCGCAATCAGGGGATTGGGGTGCTTTATAGCAGAGTCAAAGAAGCGCTTGGAGAGGCGTTTCATGAACTGCTGGATGGTGGGGATTCTGAGATCTAGATGCAGATTCACATTTCGGACATAGAAGGGGGCTCCCGTGACCTTTCGGAGGAAACGGTTCTGGAGGGTTTGCATTTTATGCAGAAATCGCGGCTTGGCGTGTGCGAAGACTACGCAAGCATAGGTCATGATGGGACGGATGACCGCGGTGTAGAGGCGCAATTTGCACTTGAGTGACAATTTGCTGCGGGCAGTTATCATAGAGTGGAGCCTACCGAGAGCGAAAGAGGCGCGCGAGCGCGCCGTCTTTATGTGCTCGTTGAAGGTGAGGTTGTGGTCTAGGATGACACCTAAGTATTTGGCTCGCTTTCCCCAGGGGATCGGCTTGCCATACATAGAGATCGGGCGCGGGAGGGGCGGGGGTAGTTTGCGCGGTTTTGAGAAGATGACCGCCTGACTCTTATCGGGGTTGACCTCGATTCTCCATTTCCGGAACCAATCGCTCAATGCGCTTGCGGAGGTTTGGAGGTTTCGAGCTATGGATGACTGGTTGACACCCGAACAGTAAATGGCAGTGTCGTCGGCGAAAAGCGCCAACTGTGCCTTTTTACTGTTCGGGATGTCACTAGTGAACAGGGTGAAAATGAGGGGAGATAGAACGGAACCCTGGGGGACTCCGGCGCGGATGGGGTGAGGGGGAGAGAGAGCGCCCTCGATACGGTAGCGGAAAGTGCGGTCCGACAGAAAATCTCGTAAGATGAGCACGAGACGGTCTGGAACACCTAGCAGGTACAGCTTATATAATAAGCCATTGTGCCAGACCTTGTCGAACGCCTTCGCTATATCGAAGAACAGGACGCCTGTCGAAGCACCTCGCTGAAAAGCAGCGCTAATGTGCTCGACTATGCGGTGGAGCTGGTGGATGCACGAATGCTTCGTGCGAAAACCGAACTGTTCGGGGGGGATGAGGCTCTTTGCTTCGGCATAGTCTTTGAGGCGCTTATAAATAAGCCTCTCGTAGACTTTACCGAAAACATTGAGCAGACTGATGGGGCGGTAGCTGGAGGGCTCAGACTTGGGCTTGCCTGGCTTTGGGATGCCTATGACTGTGGCTTCTTTCCACATTTGGGGGAAGATGTTGTTGCTCAGGGCGCCATTGAAGATGGCGGTCATGAGCAGTATGAGGGGGGCGGGGAGGAGTTTGTACACCCTGTTGGTGATACCGTCCGAACCGGGGGCTTTGCGGGTTGCGAGCCCTTTTATGATGTCTTGCACTTCGTCGGGAGTGACGGGAGGCAGAGGATCATCAGGGTCTTCGACTGGCGGGAGGGAGGCTCTCCGTTCGACTTCAGCGTTCACCTCGTCGAGGTGCGCTCTGTCTACTGGTTGAGAGCTGGGAGTGCATTGAGCCTCTAGGCTGTCGGCTAGGCATTCGGCCTTTTCGAGGTTTTCGAAAGCGACCGTTTTGTCGGGGCGTGTGAGGGGAGGAACTGTGGCCTCTTCAGAGGAGCGGAGCTTCCTCTGGAGTTGCCAGAAGGCGTGGTGGGTGGGCTCGAGTTCGCCGATCATCTTATCCCATCCCTCGGAGCGCCATTCCCCTATGCGTTTCTTTACAGCACGCTGTAAATGGCGCATGTGGGATTTGTTCGCGTCGCAGGGAAAAGAGTCGTAGGCACGAATGGCAGCGTTCTTCTCGGTCACCAGTTCACGTACGTCATCGGGCAGTTTCCAGCGATGGTCTTCCATCACTGGAACTTCCCGTGAGCAATCCGTCAGTACGGATTGAACGTGCTCTGTGAACAAGTCGATCGCCCCAGTCGTGTCTGCGACTGAGATAATTTGCTCGGGGATGGAGTCTAGGTGGGGAGACGTGGTGGATTTCAGTCTTTCGCTTACTTTCCTCCAGTCGGTGACTATTTTGGTCTGGGGGGGCTGGTTGGGGTCGTGCGGGAGGCCCGAATAGGGGGCCAGGTGCAAGATGACCGGGCGGTGGTCAGAATCGAGCTCTTGTACCGTCTCGATAGACTGCAAACGGAGGTTTACATTCTTGAGAAGCGCTACATCGAGAACGTCAGGACGTTGGGCGGGGTCGCCCGGGAAATGAGTGGGATACATCGGAGCGATGATATCGAAATTGAGGGAGTCGCCTAGCTTGAACACGATCCTACCTCTGGTAGTGGTCGTGTTGCTATTCCAAGCGGGATGTTTGGCATTGAGATCTCCCGCCATGATGACGGAGTCACTCGTACCGAAGAGGGTAGTGAAATCGGTAGAGAGAGAGATGGGATCCTCCGCACCATTGGTGGGCGGGATGTAAGCGGAGATGATGGTGATTGAGGGGTGACCGGTCATGCCGAGCCGACAGATAGAGATCTCTAGCTGAGAGAGGAGGGCGGGCGGGTCTATCGGGATGCAATGGAGGGACTTCCTATAGTAGATGAGGGTACCGCCCTTGTGGCAGCGAGACCTGTCATTGCGAACTATCTTGTAGTTGGCAATGCTCGGGTTCCGCAGATGGGGCTTCAGGAAGGTTTCCTGGACTAAGAGGACATCGAGCTGGTGATCGCGGAGGAACGCGGCGATCTCTTCGCGTTGTTTTTTAATGCCGTTTGCATTGAAAAACCCTAGTCTAAGGGATCGGGGTTTGGTAACGCTCATTCTTTGTAAAGCCATTGGAGCTTTTTAGAAGTTGAGGGTTTGCATGACTTGCGTAATCTGAGGATACGCATTGAAAATCTCGGCGATGCGCCGAGGATTGCCGTTACAGGCTTGGATTTCCGCTGCCATGGCATTTGCGGGGGCAATAAAAGCTGCGTAAGCACCGATTATTACCTCCATGCTGCTAGGCTGGGGGCGGGAGGCGGGGGTCGGGGTTACTATTGTTTCAAATTACCTTGCGTTATATAACAAAGCTGAGCAATTTTGGCAAGGCTTTAAAAATCTTTCAGCAGATACGTGGTCAGTGGTGGTGGCTGAAACACTGAATAATATCTTCTTGTAAATATCGGTTGTATTCAACCCGGAAAACAAAAGAACAGTGAACATTACTTCCCTGACGCCCTTTGTTTAACAAACCCTTTTGAAGCTTATATTAATAACCAAGTTTTTGTGTACTTTGGTATCGATTTTCTATCGAGACAATAGGCAGTATTATATTTCTCAGAATAGTAAATATTTACAGTAAATTGGTTGTCTGCAAAAGACGACCTTAGGGCGGCCATACACGGACATCTCGAAGCAGCCAGTATCGACTGCTTCAAGCTGCGACTGCATAGCAAACTACAGTCTACCACGTACATACATCGAGCAGTCACGACTGCTTCGGGTTGTCGGCAGCGTGGTGAAATTTCATCGTGCCGTCAAGCAGTCGCCAGGCATACACTGACTGCTCGAGCTGTCAACTGCTCCCGCGCAGTTACCTCCACCCGCGCTCTTCATTCCACGACGCGTGTGTTAAGGCCGGCAATAAAAACCGCAGAGCAGTTGATATCGACTGCTGCAGCAACAAGCAGGCAGGTAGTAATGGCAGCTTTAAGCGGTTGAATTTGACTGCACGAGCAGTCTGTGTATGTTGATCACTGGCTTACTGCTGGAGCAGTCCGTGTATGGCCAGCCATTATACTGTGCAGGCTGGCAGAATAATACCTAGCTCTGGTTGCATTCAAACATTCAAGTGAATTTAGGATGTGTTGTAATTTTTTTTAAGTTGGTTTTTTATTTCGAAAACCAATGACAGTGTAGGCGCGTTGATGTTAAACACATTCGCTTGGAATAAACGTAATAATTTTATTATAGCGTTGTATCATTTTAAAACCCCCACACTATACACAACATTTTGTTTTATACTTATAGAGTATTCCTCTTAGCATTAGAAAGTAATAAATTAGATAAGACTGAATGTTTGAAGATATATTATTGCCAACATGTTGACAATTTGAGAGCAATGTCGATGTTAAATTTATGGCACGAGAATAGATTTTAAGGCCATCAATAGTATAAATAAATGTTATGTTCTTCTAAATAACAGTACTTATGAGAATACTTTATACGTTTTCTGTGTGTACCTAGGTATGATAACAAATTTTAAGTGATCCATTATTATATTATATTATATTTTATAGGTATTCGTTCACAAAGAACCGAAAATGTTGGGAAAATTATTATGTACCTACATTCTATCCACTTAAACGTTTTGAAAATAACTTATTATTCATATAATTAACGTTTAACCCACGCCTGTAAACAAAAACAAAATTAAACACGAAGGAACTACAAAAACGCCCGTAATGAAATTTTTTATTAGAATTTGAAGCACCTATTGTTCGGAACTCCGTGAACAACATTTCCCTGTTCAGCTCACCAATTACTCAAATTATGAAATTTAACAGACGAAAAACACTTGAATAAGCGATACTGCGAGACTGCGAAACCACACTTGAATGAGCACTGTAACAATTTTCCTCCGGGAAAATGTTCGACGAAGTCCGATCAGCACATTGGCCATCCAGCCCGTATAATGCAGGAAACTGGCCCAGTCGATTTCCGATATATGATGACGTAATGGATAGGCTGTAGCTAGCAGCGGGAAAAGTCGGATGTATTGTTAATTATATAGGAGCGTAGGTTATATGTTATGGACTCCGTATACAGAGTGGCGATTAGATTCTCACATTAAACAGTACAGCGGTTATTAAAAGTTGTTATCAGTCTGTTAAAATAATAAAATAATTAATTTGACTAAAAATAGAAAATTGTTTTTTTTCCAAACAAAATAGGAATAGCAAAATTGGGACGAAATAAATCACCCTTGATACCTAATAAGGCAATAGACTCGCGCGGGGCGATAGTATTAACAATTCACTTCAAACTTTATGTATTGTTACCACATAATCACTGTTAAATACTCAAACGAAAAAAGGTCTAGAATGAGGAGCTAGAATGTTAATCGCTATTCATTATTTTAATTGTGTATGTTTCAAATAAGTTGTTTCAATTAATGTGATAACTTACACCACACTGTAAGCAGATATCTAATTAAATTGGATACGAAATGTCTAAATGTTACCATTATATTATGTGTCTATTTTATTTAGAAACGTATTTGTGTATTTTTGTTTGTAGGATTGGGTATTAAATAAAACAATTATATAAAACGCTCACCTTATCGAGTGCCGCTGTTGAGTTTCTTGGTAAAATAATAAAGGAGAAGTCATTGGAATTTACTTAATACTATAATTTTTCTGTTACTTCAAAAAGCTGAAAATTGTGCTTTTATTCTGCTGTAACTGACGTTGAAGTAAATTTTGCTGATACAAATACCTCTTGAAACAAAGCATAAGGTTGCTATTTGTTTACTTCCTCATCTTTATGCCGAAGTAAATACAGCAATAATGTTTTAAAGATAGGTAAATAATTGCCATACCTACTTGCCATATAAAAGATCGCTAGGCTGATCTTTTACAGATTATATAATTGTTATTTTCTTTGTACATCTTATTATAGTCGATACAGGACATACTTAAAAGAGGTCGGGCAGCACAATTGTACATAGATCTGCTAATAATATCGAACTGCGATCATAAATCGTCATCTCCTGTCCTTATCATTTATTTGTGGTCGGCGAAACACGTATTATTCTTCCATTCTTCTCTATTATTCGTATTTTCCGCAGTCCATAATTGTTTTTTTGACATTTACATTTGAAGATTTGCAGGTCATTCAACTGTCTTCCCTCCTGTCGCCCGCAGTAAATATTTGCGCACTGAATCATTATAAACCTTTTAAAACATTAATCAAATTAAATTGAAAGCTTAGAAGCTTTTGCTCGCATTGAAAATAAGTGGACAACAGAAACGTCTATTCAAAGGAATAATTTGAGAGTAATTGAAAAGTTGAGAACTGCTTAGAGATAGCGAAAAAGTCTCCAACCAATGCTGGGGTCTGTCTCGCATAGGTCTTTAGCATTATGCTGAGCGATGGCTGTTTTTGAAGTGTGGATGTGACGCATGTTTTTCTCCATTTTGTCTTTTTTATTCATATTTACCGCCTATAAACGTTTTTTTTAGTCGATCTTTGATTTAAGGATCTTGTCTTTCTTACTGTCCTTCGGCAAGTGTTACATTTTTGTTCATCATAATACATTCTTTAATCCTAGCAGTGATGGCACAGTGGTAACGGCCCCGATTTACGAGTTGTGAGTCGTGGGCTCGAAACCAGGCAGTTGCTTTTGTTTGTGTAAATAATTTCATCATTTCTCAAAACGATGAAGGGAAAGATCCTGAGGAAACCGGCATGTCCTAGAACCAAAAATTCGAAGACATGTGACATCCACCAACGCGTACGGGGCCCGCGTGTTAGATTACAAGCCCACTCTCTCTCGAAGACAGGAGGCCTGAGTCCCAGCAGTGGGAACATTATAGGCTGACTATGCTAATGTTTTATAATATCTTTGTGAATTTAAAGACTTATGAGAGATTGGTCTCTTACAAACGACGTACGGCAAGTGCTGCTATTCGGGGCGGAGACAAATCCAACAAATCGAAGATCATAAAAATCGGTCCAGCCGTTCTTAACTTATAAACGGTGTAACTAACCCGACTGACCCGTGATTTATGTTATGATGGATCAATTTAAAAATGAAACTAAATTAATTATCAGAAGCTGAAATCATATTGAACCCTAAAGGAGCACATTCACGATATTTTTTTTACGTAAAACCATTAAAAACTTATTGCAATGTAACTCTTTTGTCATTGTTATAAAGTAAAGTACACATTATTAAAATGATCGTCGAGTTCTATACCTATAACTATTTTTTTTTTTGCTATCGTGAATGTTTTATTTAGCTTTACCATGTTTCGATGTTTCGCACTCTTACAGAAAGAAAGAAAAAAAAAGAAATTCTAAGCCAACGATACTTATTTAAAGTGAAGCCGACTAACTTAACCCATGTACCGTCGGCTTCTCTTACACAAATGCCAATAGCATAATTGTAATGTAAGCATAATTGTAGTGTAAGCATAATTGTGTAATCGTTTGCTTACAAACACTATTAATCTGCCATCTCACTATTTAGCTCTCTATCTCGCTCAAACTTTGCCAACTTTGTTTTTTGCTTATCCCTAGATCAGTATAAAGGACAAAATTAGTTTTAAAATGTTTTACGGGCAGTGAAGGGTTAAGTTAGGTATTGTCTGTACTCCCAGAGACTGTGAATGAGTATTTTCGTAACTTGTGGTTCCTGAATGGGAATGGGCTGTTTTCTTTACTTTCAAGTAGTTTATGTACAGTCAACAAAAGAGATAAGTATGCAGGATCGTGGATATAGTTGAAATTTTATAAGAAACCAATGGATGTTTTCGAATAAAATTTAATTTTTAATAAAATTGAGCTGTGTGTTTTCTATTAATGTAGAAAACACACAGCTCATTTATCACATTAAATTTCAGTCGACAACATCTTTCGGTTTCATACTAAACTTCAACTATATCCGACGATCCTGCATACTTATCTCTTTTGTGACTGTACATAACAGGGACGTTCTTTGAGCTTGTGAGTTTCCTTAAAGCGACTCAGGACTAGGCAACGACTCAAAATATCCTTAAGGTGAAGGCTTCAGAGTAGCCCGCTAAATTAAAATTTTCTTACGTTTATTATAAAAATCATAAATACAACTCTATAATTTCATATTACCCTATTGAATGATTATTTCATGAAATCATGACAACTCAAGGAGTTGTATCTCTAATTCTAATGATTATAATTTTGTAAAACCATATTTATTCCGGTTGCGACTCATATTCTAATCAACATACAACCTAAAACTGACCTGAAAATTTCAAAAAAAGTAAGTAAATTTAACACCGGGGTGGTTTAAAGTCAGTAAGAAAATGTTTAGCTAACTTTTTCTATATTATGAGAAATAAAAACCCAGAAAAACAATCCAATTATAGGCTTTCATTATTATCATGCATATAAAAACAAGACAACAAAAGTACCTACAGCCTAACCCGAGGCGCGGTTCTCTGCGGGTCCCCAATTTTCACAACTAGTACGTAAACAACTATGTAAGTTAGTTGCTCGTTGGCTCGACCTAAAGCGATTTTATTTTGTGCAGAGGGTCAAATGGGGCGGTGTGCGGGATGCGGGACGAGGTCGCGTATGAAAGGGGTTGCGTTAGTGGGCAATAAGTAATTTCCTACCTATACGTTTTCCTTCGGAGTTGGAAAGCTTATAAAGAATTGTAATATTTTGTCGCACTTGCAGAAGGACTTTAGGAGGGCGAGCTGCGTCATATTAATTTTGAGTAAATCGAAAACTTCGTATTTCTTCTTTTGGTAGGATGATGTACATTATCAGCCTATAATGTTCCCACTGCTGGGACACAAGCCTCCTTCTCTAGAGTGGCAGCTGGCTGAAATCCATCACGCGGGCCCAGTGAAGGTTGGTGGATGTCATAATGTCTTTGATTTTTTGGTCCGACATGCCGATTTCCTCACGACGTTTTTTTTCACCTTTTTGAGAGCAGTGGTAATGAAATCATTTACACAAAGTAACATTTCTGCTTGGATTCGAACCTATGACCTACAACTCGTAAGTCACAGTCGTTTATACTGAGCCACCATTGCTCTCTGCTCGGCACGGTGACATTTCGGCTTTTTTCATAACTACACGTCGCGCGTCGTCAGAAAACTGTACATTGAGTTTTTTTTTTTTAAGTAATTTTATTGCTAGGTGTGAGCCGAAAATATGACCGTTTTCTGTCTGACTGGATGTATGTTCCAGATTGGCACAAAAACAGCTGAATGGATTTGGCACACAAATAGTTTATAACCTGTATTTACACGTAGGGTACTTTTTGTTGTGGCAGTACATTACCTTGGGATAATTATTTTCCGACATCAGTGCGTGTGAAGTCGCAGTAGAAGCTAGTTAAGGCCTTACCTCGAAAATCTAAAATCCTCGAAAATCCTACTAAGTGATGCTATTTATTGAAACGCAAAAGAAACGAGAATGGCTATATTGTGCGTGCGCTCGGAATAAAACGACGTATGTGCCAAAACGAATTTACTCCTTTTTTAACAAAATACTCGTAAATGAATTAAATTTAAAACTACTTTGAGTAAACTTTGAATGATAATTCTCTATATTTTAAAGTAAATTCCATTGAATAACTCTTAAGCGTTACGCCGTGATGTCGAAAAAAGTAAAAAAAAAATAGATATAGTAACTTTGTTTTTTTTTTTGTATCGAGAAAAATTCAATGAATCGTGTATTCCTTTTACATGATACTAGACCAAAGAGTCAAAAAACATACCAAAATGTTAAATACCTATTTCACATAGGTACTTACATAAAAAGTTACACGAAATAGAAAAACCACATTTTTTTCAACATAGCCTCTTAAAAATAAATTAATGTTCTTGGTTGTGCAAAGGTAACTTTTGATTATTTGCCCCTTCTATCAAGGGCAAGCTTCTTCAATGTACAATAGTTAAGTAGGTACCTTTTAATTAATGATAAACTTGAATAACGGCGCTGTTTTAGTAAACATTATCATTAATTTAATTAGTGTTTCGTGAGTTCAATTAGGATCGCTTTATGTTTTAATTTAGAGTTTTCGCCTTTGAGAAAACTTATTTTAGCACGACGGTATTGGCTTATTACCCGACTGCGCCAGAAGGAAGGTTATGTTTTTTATGACTATTTATAAAGAAAGTGTAGTTCCCGGAGTAGGTAGGCAGGGATACACTATACATACAGTAAAGTGGTTACATAACGGAGCTGTTTTGTAAAACAGCTAGTGGTTATGTGAAACAGCGGAATCAACAATCCATGTGCTAAAAAGATATAAGTCGGGTAGGTACATCATGTTTAAAATACAGGACGTAGCAGCAAAAAAGTAAGAAAATAATTCAGAAATAAAACTTTCGACAATAATATCGAAGATTTGAAGCGAGTTCTAAAGTTCCCCTTCAATAATCTTTTCGACCAACTTTTATCGCGACGTTAGGGTTGGCAAAGTAATAAGGAAAGGGTTTTTAAAATGACGTCGAGACTTTCAAACGGTTTCTATTTTAATGTTATTTAAAAAGGACCTGTCCTCCGATAAGTATGAATATAACTCATCATGTAGTTAAGTAAATAACACTTTTTGATTAATAGGTACCCACTTCAAAACGTAGGCACTTCAAGACATATACATTAAGTTATGCAAATACTGCTACAAACGCCATATTTACAGACTCTAACATGTGGGTATAGACAACCCGGGTAAACCTCAGTAGACAGTGCGCCGCCTCAATAATTTACAATGTGGAGACAAAAATACGACAATAAACGAAAACACTGGCAATTAATACTAATGCAAAATGTGTTTTGCTAATTATCAAAAAAATCTTAGCCAAAGAAATCCTAGCATCGAAATTAAAAAAGTGTTTTTTTCCAACAAACTAAATATCTAGTGGTCATGGAATGACTATGGGCCGTCGTTCGAGTCGTTACGGGTTGTCAGTAGCCCGAAAGTCTGACAACCAGTCTTAACAAGGGGTATTGTGTTACCCAGTAACTGGGTTGTGGAGGTCAGATAGACAGTCGCTCCATGTAAAATACTGGTATTCAGCTGCATCCGGTTAGACTGGAAGCCGACCCTAAAATAGGCAGAAGAAGAGATGAGCCGACTATGGGTGACTAACTATTGGGTACATTTAATTGAATGTCTCCACCTTGCACATTCATCCTTGTACAATTATTAAAAATGTAACTATTTTGAAAAGACTCATCAAGTCTTACGATTGTTATCTTACGTACGTGCATTATCAATGAAACACATCTGATCTAGTATAGTTTAATCAACCTTGTTTACATACCTAGGAACTAGCAGAAACAAAATACGTGCCAAAACTGAACTGAACAGTTCACTGACATCCTATTAAATTTAGAATTGTATTTTAAGTTTTAAAAATTATCTTATAACAAGATTATCCGGTCAGAGTGTGGTCTTAGGGGTAACCAAAAGGCTGGCAGCATTTCTTTCCTTTTTTATATGGAAAAACATGACAAGTAGGTATACCTACTTGTATATGTTATTATATTATTTAGACTGTTAGCTTTTAAATTACGTAAATAAAAAGCATTAAATTTAAAAACTTGTCTTTTCTTGTCTGAATATCCAAAACCCAACTTCGATACAAGAAACTTCGCAATAAATATTTTTCTACTTAAACTTAAGTTACTTTTGCACTGTAGAGGTAGGTAACTGTCTCTTTGTCATTACAATTTTGCAAGTATCAAGAGCCCTTTGATCATATTGTATTTCCATATTTTTATTAGATTGTAACATCGACACGTGTCTAACGATTACACAGGAAATCTGAAGAGGCACTCGTCGGCAAATCTCTGAGGGATCTTAATAGGATACGGTGACGGTAATAGTCATAAGCGCAAATGGATGGGGGATGGTACAGTCAAGTCTGTTTTCAAATTCTTTCCAAATCATACCTAATGCCTTTTGGCATTGAGTACACTATTGCATAGAAAACTTTTTAAAATCAAAGATCAAAATAATACTAGATCATCTTTGACCAATGTCGCGTTGACATTATCCTAAAAGCGTTTATTGGCGTGGTCATAAAAAAAAAAAATATTTTTATTTATCTGTCAGTCTGTCAGTGTCACATTTTTTATTCGGTCTGTCATGTAAAAAAGATGGCTGAATGATTATACCGATCAGCCGACTAGCTGTAGTGACTAAACTATTGGACATTATATTTAAGTAGCTGAAATTTTGCTTGCAGGCTGGGAACGTCCTTTAATTAGATACACGAAGTTTAATTTATTGTCGTCTCCACCATGTATAATACTGCTGAGTCGGCGAAGAAGATTCTATCATGCAATGAGCAGACAAAAATAGCCCTTATGGTGGCGAATATATTTTGGATGTGACAGTACAAGGATGAAGAGCGAGAGATCGTCATCCCCATCGTCGGCTGGGTTTGATGTAGCCTCCCTCTGTGTCGCAGTGATTTGTTTTGGATGATGCCCCCATTATATCCGAGTGGTTTAACGTGATAAAGCCGTTAGGCGCAGCTACGTAGGGGTTCTGGGGATGTCTAGGAATTTAAGTTTGTATATTGGCGAAGTATCTTCGAATTTGTTGTGTTGGCGTTTTAAATTTTGTTTGTTTGCAAGTATTTTTTATTTTAAGACAAGAGTTTTTAAAGTAGTTGTTCTTGAAAAATATCAAGAACAGCTTGGATACTTTATCATAGATTTTTATTATAATATATATAAATGTCCAAGATATTTGCAATTCTGTCTAAGCTGCTTACTATTCGTTGTGGCCAAAAACAGTATAACATTGTGCATCCAATGTGCTCCTTGATAAGTACCTACAGTCTCCGAGAAAGGTCTACCCTAAAACTATGAGATGGATAGTGTCCCTAATGTGTAAATATATGTGAATCCTGTTAACTGCCACCCCATCAATTTTGGTCCGTTGCGTCGGCAGTTCGGCACCCCAACGAACCAAATGTAATGTATTTATTATTCTTAATAAAAGCATAAAAGACATATATGAAAAATGTCATGGTGTACGTATTACTGATGAAAGTAGAAATAAATATAATTATAATAACATTACTTCTTATTATTTCATTCAGTAACTAAACTTTGTAAATACCTTATTTTAATAAAAAACGTGTATCACATCGGATACGCGAAGAGACTCAAGTTAGGAATGAAATTTATCTTTCAGAAACTTTCGCCGACACCAGAGGGAGTGCGAGTTCTTGTAACTGAACAGACTGCTGTGTGTGTGTGGGGTATTTGTAGCGCCACTCCTTCTTCTCAGCTGCAGCACTAACTAAGCGGTGAAGACCGAGCTATTTGAGGGACTGTCTTAAGAGCTTTTACGACATACGGTATTTCATACAAACTTTCAAGCCCTTGTTTTTCGAAATGAATGAACGGATTTTAATGAAACGTCTAAAAAGTTAGTTAAGAACATTTTACGTAACGACTGTCAAAGATCCACGAATGACAGCCGGGACTACGGAGCTATCTGAGGCAAGGACGGGTCTTCGTATCTAAAGATTTATCACCCATCCAAGAACCAACCGTGGTAAGCGTTGCTTAAACTGATCGATCGACCCATGCGGCTGTTAGTACTTAGCCACAAGCCAAATTTTTTTAAAATTTACTGGAAAATTTTCAATCAAAAAAAATTGAACGTCTTTTTTCTATGGGATTTATGTAATGGACGACGTCTGACAAGTCAGTCAGTATTTAAATAAAAGAAGGAAATAACTTTCGAGATACATGTACGATACCTTTGTCACATAAATTCTTTTCTGAATAGGTATATTTTTTCACATGTTTTCCGTGTATATGCTCTCGAATTCTCGATAACACAAGGTGAGTAGCCGACTCAATTTCCGACTAGAGATGTGATCCATCACCGACACGGTAATCGAGAATCGTTTGGTATATACATATGTATACATACATATTGGTACTGATTTGTATGGAACTAGTGGTGTGGAGCAAACACATGATGCTGTCTTGTAATAATATGGCTATGTCTATACTTGTGTCGGTGTAACTCGTAAGGTCGTTGTTAGATATCTAAGTTCTATGCATACTCTCTGACTTGTAGATCATTGGTTTTATTTTGCCTGTATAACCAAATTTCCACTAATCAACACAACGTTTCTGTAACTTGTTTGTATGTGCAGGTTTTAAAACAGATATACAATAAGTAACATATTATTAACGCAAGACTCATTTAGATTTACAACCAAATTAGAGTATTGAGTTAAAAGCATAATTTAATGACAAAAACGATTTTTTTAAAAGTTAACTATTATAATTAAGAAAATCGTGGTGACCGTCTACCATTATTGATGCATAAAAAATTGAAACTTTTTGCTTTCGAATAAGATTTAATTTTCTTTGGCTCAATCGTCAGTATGGCAAAATACAATATTTTTGATAAAAATACCTTATATTAAAAGTTACTGAAATCGATTTAGTTGTCATTTATGAACAAACTGCTTTCAGGACTTGCGTTTATTCTGTTACACCTTGTATAGCTGCAGAATTTCGTTATCAACATCATCATCATTTCAGCCCGGAAGCTGCCCGTTTTTCTGCCATAGGTACTCCCCGGTTCGGTGCGTCCCTCATCCAGGTATATCTCGTGGTTTTGACATTATCATCAACCCAACGCGCTTTTTAGATTGCCCTGGTTTCGTTGGTCTAACTATGTACACCATTCGGTCACAGCCTTTTCGTTAGGTATATAAAAAATAATCATTAAAACCATTTCTACGCGTTTTGCGATTTCTTACATGGCGCTTTACACTTTTTTTTTGTATGCTCATACTATGTCGAGTCCCTTTTAGTCATACTAAAAGAAAGAAATAAAAATAAAATATTTTCCTTCTTCAGTACCGAACACAAATGTCAAGGAGTTCACACAATTTGTAACCACTTTCTTACGAAATAATGATTACCTATTATATTAACATTAATAACAACTCAGCGCAGTAACTGAAAGTGTTCCCAGTTCTTAATTTAATCGGTGGTAGACTATCATAAAACTAATAATAATTTCTTGACACAATAGGTATACATGTAGGCATAGACTTATAAAAAAGATGAACTTTGCGCCACGCATATCGAAAGTGAAGCACAATAAGTATGCCGGCCGGACCGTTTGTACAAACACGCCTCATGCTCACATTTACATCATAGTATGCCAACCGGCCGCCATTACGTGACACGACAGCGTCAATCGTCAATCACGCGCACATAGATCGGTACGGTGCTTCACTTTCGATATGCCTGGCGCGGAGTCCATCTTTTTTTATAAGTCTATGCATGTAGGTCTAAGTTTGGCGTGGCACGAGTAACCCACATGTGAGTCGAGTGTAGTATACAGTTGCTGAAATATAATATCGGCAAAATGTCGGATTCGTCTTAGAACTCATATTCATTAAAGGCCTTAGCACACCACCGCCGCGAAAATAATGGTGGGAATCCACTTAACGAATTCTGTCTCTGACCCATTTCTTTAGCAGTCAACCTGCTTAGACTTAATTAGATTACAATTTAGATTAGACAAATAGGTATTACCGTAGCACAAATAATTTAAGACATTTCTTCATTAGAGTTTCAGCTAATCTTAATTGATGGCTTGAGGGTCGTATTACAGAATTTGAATGATGCTATAAGTTTACAACTAGGTGGTGCTACGTGAGCACAAAATAACATTAACAATAGGTAGGTAAAACTTACCGGTTTCTATCCAGTCGAAATTTGGAAAAAAGCTACTTAATTCCAGTATGATGATTATCCATGATGGTTCACAAATTAGAGTCACTGTCTCGTTATTTTATAGCAATAATAACAATAAAAGAATCAAATATCTCGCAAGAATCACCTAAGTACACTAAATTGAGTCAGCATCTCGATATAACTGTGGGGATGAAACGGAGCAGTAGATCGCCCCTAAGACGACCCACTGACGACGCTCGATTCAAGTACTCAACGTTAACACAATCACAGAAATTATTCTGATAAGTTGTATTCCCAAATCTTACAGAATAAGGAAAAACAAACAGAAAAATCACAACACGAAGCAAAGCTGCGCGAAGGCAGACATCTTTGTTTGTATGGTCACGTGGTGGTCACTTCGTTCGTAGTAATGTTGGTAATCCTGAGATTCTGCGTGTGTTTCTGAATGTGGGCTAAAGAAGGTTACAAATTCCCTATAAAAATAATTTGTTAGTAGTTTCACAGGACTGTGTCGCTTGTCGTACAACGGAGAAGTCTTGGCTACTGCGGTTTCACTGCTATGAGGCGATCGCTATATTCGAAGTGGAGATGTGATTCCTGCCTAAGGGGTTTGAATATTATTTGACAGACATGTTTAATCATATTCATCTACGACCCCTGTCATACAGGATGTCGTAATTCAGGAGTCGAGACCTCATTCATGTAATTTTAACTGAAGTTTCGGAAATCAATTATTTATTACCATAACTATATTACACTGGATTAAGAATAATTACTGTAGCATACGATCGTATACCTAAGCAATATCTGTAGGTAGTTGCGTAATAAGAAAGCAAGAAAAAATTACATAATTAGTTAACGTTAATAAGGGCAATAATGTTAATTATAATAATGCGACTTAAAAATTTCAATCACATGCTATACTAAAAATAATAGAGATTTTGTTTGTTTGAACGCGCTAATCTCTGGAACTACCAGTCGAATTGATTTTTCTTTGTCGTTTATAGCCCAATTCTTAATTGAGGCTACATCATGCCAAAACCCTTAAGAGCCGAGAAAAAATAAAAAAGTCACAAATAATGCTAAACGAAACCGAAGTAATAGCGCGGACAGGCCATGCGATGCGACGGGGTGGGTCGGGGGCCGAAACTTAGCGGACGAAGTCGCGGGCAGAAGCTAGTAAACTATAATTACGAATCCATGTGAGTTTCCTTTCTGAAACAATAGTCAAACCTCCGTTTAATTCAAAGTAAAATATAATAAAAAATGCCAACTTTAGATTGCCATTGACCAACATTTTGCAAATTAAATAAAGATAGATACCGACGCAAAGACAGCGTCGAAACCACAGTCGAAACCATCTCCTCAACCACAAGATCGTGTTACGAACATAAGTGTACACCTACCCTAACAAGGACAAACGAGGTTTGCTTCCGATATTAATGACCTCGTTAACAGTATCTAATTTATTTACTCTGTAAAATGTCGCTAACGTTAATTACTCGCTCACGATTCGCGAATCTCTGGCACGCATTACTCTTGACAATTGAAGGCATTTGTATCGACGAAGCCTATTTCATGTGTAATGAATTATGTATGTGTGTTAGTCGTAAGATTTTGGTACACTACAAGGAAGCTTTAAGCGATACGTAGCGATATTTTTTAGAAGACGGACGGCGCTCTGAAAGTCTGTGATAATATTTTTTTTAATATTTAATGTCTGGCCTTTGAAATAAACTTTGACTCCTGAGTTTGTTTCGCCATTTATTCTCAGGGGTTGTCAGACAGGAAATTCTCGAATATAATACCGATAGATCGACATTGGAATTGTCAGTCAAACGTCAGGGATTGGCTGGACTCACTGAGTCTAGCCAATCCCTGACGTTTAACTCAACCAACTGACGTTTGACCAATGTCGATCTATCGGAATTATATTCGAGAGTAAGCACCCTGGTCGGAATTACAAGGCGGTTAACTAAACGACTAATTAAACCAGTTGGCTGCGACATACACACCGTAATAATAATACTTTAACTCTGATTTTGCGTCACGGACAAAATCACAGTGATCTTTATTGTCTTCGCAATAAGGTTGCTGTTGAGTATGGTATTGGGTTGCTGATGTCAGAATTACTAACTAAATATAACTGTGAAAGGACTGTAGCTCGTCGACATAGCTCGTAGGAGTGGCTCATCGGCATCTTGCTTTCGATGTGTTGTATTCTTTATTTCTTTGTACGCACTTCGCACGCCTCGCACTGCACACGTCTCGCGTTTACTGTGTCGGAGGTTTTACTGCTCGCAACCGTGCCTGTAGAATGTATGATAACAAATTCCTATTTGCTTTCGTATATTTTAATAACGTTCGGATCGTGTGGTGATTGTGTGGAGTGGGGAGAATAGGAACACTTTTTTTTAAGAGTATGCTTTCATATTCCCTGGCGAAGAGTAGGTATATAATTATCATATTTTTACCTGTGCAAACGAAATACAGGTGATCCATCTCCCGTTTAGGCATGTGAGTTGTAACATAAAAAAATTCTTTGATTATGGTCCTCTGTGAGAGTATGTTTTTGTCATAATTACTTTAATAAAAAGGTCCAAGGAACAAGGCCGAGAGATGTCGAGGCCCTATCTTATGTTTTGCAAGTAAAGTAGGTATTTAATACATACGTAGTGTTCCCACTTCTGGGACATAGGCCTCCTCTCGGTCTCTTGAGAGGGAGTGGGCCGTAATCCACCACGCGGGCCCAGTGCGCGTTGGTAGAGGTAACGTCTTCTTTTTGGTTCTGCGACATGCCGGTTTCCGCACGATGTAGTCCATTACCGTTTTGAGAGCATTGGTGATGAAATGATTTACTAATTTTATAAAGTAAAAACGTAAGTAGGTAGGTACAGTATATTTAAAAAAAAAACCTTTCAAAAAAAATTAAACCTATTTTCATAAGACTTTTGAATTGAAGCTTCAAAAGCATGAATATGAAATTAAATGAGACCCATTCATATGTATATTTCTGTTCATAAAACATTCGAGGACAATACGACGTCATTTTATTTTATTCCGTCCCTCTCAATTCTACGCGCCGATCCATTTGTGCGAGAAAAAACACGATCGTACCATTTCTCCCTTGGTATTTATTCGCAGTTACCGATATTTACAATGCAATAAAGCTAACCACAATAAAAATATGGTTGCCGGGTAATAATGGGTGCCATAAAAACATTTTATCGTGCCTGATCAACGTACGTAGTGGCTAATTTGGCCCCTGCTAATTTTGATTTATTTGTCGTGTAAATAAGAATTTGATTCTCGTTTCTAATGGAAGGAGCGGTGGCCATAAACAGCGAGTTATTATCGTTTGTTGGTTATGGGCTAGTGTTTAATGTAATAGTGGAGAATGAATTATTATTTAGCTGAACGTTTATTACATACTTCGCTTCGCCCGCCTCGATGTCAGTAATAATCCCATGGGAACATGCTACCGGGACAAAAAGTAGCCTATAGCTATATATTACACCATAACATCAGCTATCTGTCAGTGAAAGTCCCGTCAAAATCGGTTTACTAGTTTTGGATATTCGCCGGAAAAACGGGCAGACAGACAAAAAAAATTTAAACTGTTTTTTTATTATAAACGAGTAAGTAAGTAGCGTATAGACCTAGTTTCATATGCATTTAGTAAAAAACTGTTATTTCAATTTTATTTATTTGTGTCGATGTGACCTAGATTGTGTAGATAATTCTCACTTTCTAAATAAACGACAATAAGGAAATAAATCAATTTGCCTAGCCACTGCTTGAACCCGAGGAGGGGCCGCTCGTCAGGGCTTTTGCCGGTAAGCAAAGTCAAAGTCAAAGTCAAAGCATTTATTTCAAATAGGCATATAAAAGGCACTTTTGAACGTCAAAGCCGACGACGTAGCGGCCAACAAGTAGGTTGCGGTGCCGCTTGGGCGACATCGCAACTGAGGCGGGCCGCGATGTCGTATGGGAGGCATCGCGGCTGACGGTTGGAGGCCGCAGCCGGAGAGAAGTGCTGCCGGTATTGCGGTGCGCCGCTCTCCCTACCTTCCGCGGACTTGATAGGTTCGCCACCGTCTGATGGAAGACGCGATGGTGATCCTCTGCGGCCTAAAATTGGCAGGCGGAGGCGCCATTGACCCGACCCATCGCAGGGGAACCAAGGGTGCCTAGACACGGGGTCGTCTGGCGCCCATGTGCTGTTTTGGTCCCTGGGGTGGTCCCATGACCACCTATGATACATAGCACGCCATCGTGCTATGAGGCTAGAGGAGGGTCCGGTGACGGACAGCCGCAGCGGGTTCACGGATGAGTGCTATCGCGTGCCCGTGTTCCCGCCGCGCCGTAAGAGGCAAAGGACGACACCGTGGAGTTTTAGTGGGTTGAGTCCCACATAACTGCACTATCTCCCCGTGGTAGTGCAGAATGCATGAGCAATTCTCCAGGTAAAAAAAAAGGTATTTATCTATGGGCCAGATGGACCTGCTTCGCCTGAAATGTTCTTAGTGCTGTAACACAAACCTCCTCTCTGCGAGAGGGAGTGGCATCCACCACGCGGGCCCAGCGCGGGTTGGTAGATTTCACATGTCTTCGAATTTTTGGTTATAAGACATTCCGGTTTCCTAACGATGTTTTCCTTCACCGTTTTTATAGAAGTAGTGATGAAATAACTTACTCAAAGTAAAGCGCCAGTCAGTGTTCGAATCTACGGCCTACAAGTCGTAAGTAGCGGCCGTTACAACTGGATCACCACTGTTCCAAGCCACTTACTACTCGCATAAAGGATTTTAAAGGTATTCTAACTTTCATAGGATTTATGTATTCATGTTTATTGCCGCTTACGGTTTACCTTACAAGAAAGGAATAATGCATTAGTTATGTCACACGTTAAGGGGGAGGTCAATGAAGTGTGACATCGTGTGACAAGGGGGAGATGAATCATACGCTTCGTGACGACACTCGTAGATATAAATGTAAAGTAGATATTAAAAGTTTAAACTTCAACTATAACGAAAATATTTAATATATTACCAACGGTATCAATGATTATTATAAAGATTAATTTATTTGAAAAATATGTGTAAATTGCAAAATATGTGACGTCACACCTGGTGTGGGGAGGCGTCAAGCAAAGATATGAAATTCGTGTGAAATAATTTATTTTTGAATGGCCAGTTTCGGGGTCTGTCGGTCAGTTTCGAACTAATAGGTTCTATAGTGAAAATGCTACGAACTTTGCTCTAAACCGTAAGAGAAAGCAGCGTTATAACTTTAATAAACAATACTAAAACTTGCATAAAGGATTCAAGCTCCAGGTAACTAGTATCTTGGTATAATATGACATATAATCGACGGCAGCTGCGGCTGTGAACTCATACCTACGTGCAAGATACTTGTGTCGCAGTAAGCACGTAAGTGCATCAACTGCCTTCCTTTGACCTCGACTGAATATTATTTGTTAAAATTATGCATTTTATTGAAATGAAATTGTTTATTCGGTAAATAGGATACTTATCGAAATCCCTTTTATTCGTCATATTATAAAAAAAAAAAACGTGTGCGGTCGTGGGACCCCTGTCAGGAGCGAAGTTCTTCCCGCGACACTCGCGCGCACACATAGGTACTCGTAAATAATAGAAATATGAAAAATTTTAAAATTTGAATAGTGAGGGGAACAAACTCAAGGGTCAAAAGTCCAGACAAAATCTTGGTCAGATCATATTGCAGTTGAGGAGAAGACCAAAGAAGAATATCATAGTATTTTTGCTGTCTGTTTTTTTTTAAACGAGTGGGTATATGAGTGATACAGAATAGACACCGTTATCGTGTTGCCATGGACAGCTTAATATTGAAATTGTAGCAGCAACAGTTTGTGAAGCTGAACAAGTTGATACTTATTCAGTACAGACTTACAAACTCTTTGTCAAGTGTCAATTTGTCAAGATTGACAAATGCATGGGAATGACTCACGTACCGTCCTTTCACAGTTATTTTACGTCTGATTTTGCATCTATGTCAACGCCACAGTGATCTTTATTCTCATTTTTATAAGGTTGCTGCCACTAGCAGGCTGTCAAAATCACGGTGATCTTTATTGTCCTTACAATAAGGTTGCTGTGAGGTTGTTGCTGTCAGTGGTAAAATAACTGTGAATAGACTGTAGGTTTGTATACCAACCTATCCTATGTTTATAAAGTGCTTACGACAAACGGTCAAAAACCACACGTACCCAAAAAAGAAGAAGTCTCTTTGTTAAAACTGGCATTCAGTACACGAAAAATTACTGACTTGCATCGAAATTTGCATCCACTATTTTCTGTTTACCTAATGAAGTGCAGTCCGAAATTTGGCTTCTCGAATACTTTCGTACCGAAACACTTGCCAGCCACCACTTGGCTTGTCCGTTGCCTTCACTTCAATTGCGATTTCTAAAAGCTGTGTCAGCAACTTCGACTTTTCCCGAACTTTCTCGTTGCGGAATTAGTTTCATAAAGGAAATACAGGAATACTTTTCTGTAGCTCCTTGAGTGAGTTTGATATTATGCCTTATCAGCAATAAGTTTCTATTTCAAACTCTTTTTAACATCGCCGTAGTTAGTTAACCCTTTGTATTTGTAAACTTAAATGAGACTGGGCAGGACATATCTGCCGCATGCCAGACAAATTCTGGGCCTAACATAGCACAAAATTGTGGGCCCAAATAGCACAGAATTGGTGCCTTGAGACAGTGAGGCGGGGTCGCGGCCGACCACGTAGGAGATGGGGGGACGAGCTGAACAGGTTTCGTCCGGCTCGCGAAAGATGGAAGGAGTGGAGGGAAGCCTTTGCCCAGGAGTGGAATAGCGTATGCGTATGAATTTTCAGCTAGCAAAAAAAAAACGTGGATCCACGCGAGACACAATGCCTTTTTAATTGTTTCTGTAATTACGGCATTCAAGGCCTGTTTCCCAGAAGTGGGATCATTGACCGACAATGATCCCACTTCTGAGAAACAGGCCTCCTTTCTATGAGAGGGAGCGGACCGTAATCCACCACGCAGGGCCAGTGCGGATTGCTGAATACCTACTTGGGAACTTCATTAATTCATCTTGAAAATGTTAAATAAGAACCGTTAGTTTGCTCTAAGACATTATCTGTAAGTACTCGTAATACCTGTTTCCTCTGAGTATGCAAATTAAGCACACAATTGAACAAAGGCTTTAAATATTAATGCTGTAAATAACCCGTAGACAATTGTTAAAATAACTGCGTTCTTTAGGGTACCCTCACAGTTGAATGGCTCCCTTCGTGACTGTTGTTGCAGACCTCAAACATTGATAAGTAGGAAATCTTATTTGAAGTCAGGAACATAAAAAGATAATAAAGAAAAAAGGGGCCTATCGTAAAAAAAAAAACATAATATTGCAACATTTCGGTATCCCTAATCTATTATAAATTTCACAGCGCACAAAACTGAAAATTATCAACATAATGAAATGCCCCATAAAATAGGTAAGCTGAAAGCCCGAAGCGGTAGAGGTATTATTATCGCACGGGCGGCGAATCCCGGCATCGCATTGTGTCCCCACCCTTACAGTCGCAGACGGAATTATAATTGAGAACCGAAAGCCGTTCTACGCAACGCCATCACAATTAGAACCATTTCAAGGAGGATGGTTATAGCTATATTAAACTTTATACATAATTCATTGTGTTATAGGGTACTGTAAGACTCTCGATAAAGATATAATATTGAAATAGGAGTTACGTGTGAGAGTTGCTGTCATTATTACAAAGTGGCGTAAGTAATCAGTTTATTGGGCTTGTAAATCCTTTGATGCAGAATTGGATGAGAGGAATTTATTGAAACGAAACGAAGTATAGATATTGATTGCTTACATCGTTCGTTATTTTATACTAGGTACTGCTTCAGATTACAGCGTCTTCTTGATTTTTAAGGTTCCGTACCCAAAAAGTAAAAACGGGAGCCTATTACTAAAACTCCACGGTCCGTCTGTCCGTCTTTCACCAGGCAACTCATGAACCGTGACAGCTAGACAGTTGAAATTTTCACAGAATGTGTATTTCTGTTGCCGCTATAACAATAAATTCTAAAAACAGAATAAAATAATAAAATAAATATTTAAGGGGGGCTCCCATACAACAAACGTGATTTTTTTGCCGTTATTTTATCTGTAGTGTTAAATATTGTATGGTGGTAGCCCAATTGAGTGACACACTCTAAATCACAATTTGAAGGATTTTAAAGGGAATTCTTAGCCTATTGCTTCATAGTTTTGAAAAATTCGTCTGCTAAACGACGGGAATAACGCAATGAATGTTGTTCTTCTTCTTTGACCCTGCCTTTTCCCGTTACGCGAGGTCAGCTTTCCCAATCATGCGACACCATTTGTTTTGTGCGTCTTCTTCCGTAAGTCCCATCTCCCTCATGTCCTTTTGGAGTTCTTCCTCATCCCCTCTTCTTTGTAGCCATGTAAAGACACTTTTTCACAACATGGTTTTCGAAGTACATGATCGTGTCATCTGAGTCGGAACTCTTTTACTTCATCCACTATTTCTGCAACCTTGAAGCTCCCTCTAACATATAACATGTTCGTTGCGTACCTTGTCTCTGAGTGTGACTTCTCTGAGTGTGGATCCCCATTCCAGCCCAACGTTATTCTGTGAGTTATGATCCATCTTCTGCAAGTACCTACTGAGCCCAGATATTTAAAGGTTTTTACTTTTCCCAACCCGCACTGGGCCCGCGTGGTGGATTATGGCCCATTCCATTTCACACAGAGGAGGCCCGTGTCCCAGCAGTGGGAACATTATAGCCTGATTATGCTACTCTAGGCAGGGTTGTATTCTCAAGCTTGATATCTGCACAGGAGGTAGTATCAGGGTTTAAGTTACATAGCATATTCAGTCTTAGTTCTAATGCGCTAACCATTTTCTTTTAATACCGCTCTCCTAACCTATCTAACGCAATTAATGTTTTTAAACTGTCAAAATGAAAGCCATTGCCATTGTACCT
This sequence comes from Gortyna flavago, assembly GCA_963669345.1. Lineage (NCBI taxonomy): Eukaryota > Metazoa > Arthropoda > Insecta > Lepidoptera > Noctuidae > Gortyna > Gortyna flavago. The sequence goes on from OY770140.1 coordinate 12,420,262, forward strand.
AGGTGTGTTACGAAATTATCCCTCAGGTCTATAATAGTGTTTTGCTAAAGTTATTACTTGTTGGTACTTGCTTTTAAACTACATTATATTCCTACCGGATATCATACTATTACAAGGTTACATTGCCTTCAGAGGTCCCCGAGGTATTATAAAGTATGAAATATCAAACCCGACGTTTCCTCCTCACTTTAAGCAATCCTTTGATATTGCATGGAGTGAGTGAAATTTTTCTGACGGCATGAGAAATGCCGTGAGTACCTTAAAAATAAGTATGAAAAGAAATGTGTTGGGTATTACCTTTTGTAGTGTAAATAATCTCTGAAACGTGTAAATAATCCCTGTTGACATGAATACATATGCACCCATATATAGGCCTTGGGGCAGGTAAAAATTTTAAATATCCCATCCAACATCGATTTTTGTAATAATTAATTGTGCTTTGTATTATTATGTTTGCAATTTATATGATATTTATTTTAATATTTTGTAATTTTTTAGCTTAATATTGCTTTGTAGTGATTTTATTTAATTAGAATTTTTTGCTGTTTTTTTTTAATTTATTTTTATTTATTTATTTATTTGCTCTCATATACATCACACATTTTACAGAATAATTACTGTCGGTTTTTGTACATGAACCCTGTCAGGGCGCTGCAAAATAATGTTGGTTTGCTGCTGAGTTTGTAGTCATAGTAGGTAACATAAATTGAGTCAACAAATTACAATTCAAGTACAAATAGTTTCAGAAATAGTAGTCAGATGACGATAAGATGTCCAATTTAACAGTAATATACAGAATACAGTAACACAGATATTCATAATTTACATCAGGTGGTATTATATATATTTTAGTGGTTAGGTAGTAAAAATAATATTAATAATAATAGTTACAATCATGTCAATTCATTGTTAGTAATTTAATTGAATTATGTTATGACATTTTACATTTATTTTTATTTAGAGTTATGTATGTACTTTTATTTGATTTTATTCGTGTATGGGTGTTATTGCCTGAAAATAAATGAATTTATTATTATTATAAATATGTGCAAACAGATGAATATCGTAGTGATTTCAATATTTTTATTTTCACAGTCATGTTGTGTATCCTCGACGCATTCATCATAATTTTCAACATTTTACTAGTAAGTAGGTACTTTGTTGTAGAATAGTTGCTAGCCAACAATTTTCAAAACTGTTTCAAATACTGAAAACGAGGTTACACCAAACAGAATAAAAATGTGTAAACTTTATTGTACACCACAAGCATACATAACAAAAACAAATCAAACACTACAAAATATACAATAGGCGGCCTTTGTAGCTTTCTGCGAAAAAAAAAAAACATCAGTAAATGTGTATTAATGATTTATTTCGTGGTGTAGTAATACTTTTGTGAGTGCGTGTTATGTTGTTAGAAACATTCCTAACAACATAACACGCACCCACAAAAGTAAAAGTAAAGAACACAATGTTCACAGAGGATTAAAACGTGAAAACTTACTTTAGTATTTATTTACTCAGGACACTTAATACAATGGATTTACTTTATAAATGCCGAAAAGTGTGCGTCTGTATAGAAGGGAAGGGGACAACTGAGACTATTGCCTGCTGCGTAGGTATGTAACTTTAATCAATTAAAAGCTTGTGTCAGCGTTCCTCTAAAATACCAAATCTTTTACTACTGATAATAGTCATCTAGACCAAATTTCGGCCAACGCAAATCTCAGCGATGACCTGCCTTCGGTGCGGGAAATATCTGCTTGTTATCGTGTCGATAGCAATCTAAATGGACTCGGCCCAGAATTCGACTACTTGTTTGGCGCAATCACCAACAACCATCAGTTCCTGTAACGTGCAGCTGACAGGAAACGCAGGACATGATATTAAGTGTCCCATGCATCGTTTGTGAAAATTTTATAATGCATAAATATGTGCACAGACACAGGTACACACACAAACTACATAGGATTTGAAGTCTGAATCGTCAACCAGAAAATAGAGACATGACTAGATATTGAATGAGCGAACAAAAATTTTATAAAGAATAAGGTGAGCATAAAATTCCAAACCCATAAAATACCTATTAAACCGTATCAGAGAACCACCCACGACTTAATTATCCGTTCAGATAAATCGTAAAGACGCACAACTCCGGTCGGGCTTGATAAGCCCTAATTACGGCATCAGATTACCACGCAGCACTAATGACCTGATGAGTAATCTGAATAAAAGGGTTTAAAAACCGTTTTATAGGTACGTTAAGGTACCTTTTCTTATATGTAAATAGGTTTCAGACAATTAGAAATATCGACTTTCATTATTTTATTGTAATATACTCGTAATGTGCCTAATTCCACGAACCATTTCATGATATTTCTTTTTAATTTTTGTAAGTGATTTTTTACAAACACTTTTACGCGTCAATCAATTATTTTAAAAACTAGATGAGGTTTACGTTTCCTATCTGACCAGTTTGAGAAGAAAAGTCGAAACAAACTCAGAGGATACAGTATCTTTCAAAGTCCAGACATAATCTTTGTCAGATCATGTGAAGACCATGTAGATTGCTGTCTGAAATAGTCTTTTGAGAAAAGAACCACACAGATTGAGTGAACCTGTCTAGTCACTGCATGCATTTGTCAGCAATTATGCAGCTCAACTCAGAACTTAAGTACCTACTCAATATAAATTTTAATTGTCCGTCTTTAAATTGTCCGTATATTCTAATCATCATCTGCCTAGCCTTTTCCCAACTATGTTGGGGTCAGCTTCCAGTCTAACAGGCTGCAGCTGAGTACCAGTATTTTCCAAGGAGCGACTGCCTGTCTGACTTCCACAACCCAGTTACTGGGTAATACGAAACCCTCTTGGTAAGACTGGTTGTCAGACTTTCGGGCTTCTGACGACTCGTAACGACTGTCAAAGATCCTCAAATAACAGCCGAGACCAACGACGGCTTAACGTGCTTTCCGAGGCGCGGAGGGGTCTTGGTATGTAAAGGTGGTCACCCATCCACGGACCAACCGCGGCATGATTGATCGACCCGTGCGGCTGTTATAACTCAGCCACAAGCATATTCTAATTACACTGTTATCATATGACAGTTTTATGAAATGGCTAGAACTCGGCAAAGGAGAACGGCAGGCTTGTATGGAAATTTCGTACAGCTAATAAAAGTTCGTGTTTTGGAACACTTTTTGTTTTAATTGGTAGATAATATGATAAACAAGCCCTTATTAAATTCTTAGATTTTTAGAACTTGGGACGTAAAAGTTATAACCAGTTTTGTTTTTTAAGGTTATGTACTAGTGTACCAATGTAAATTGATACTAAGGCCTGAGTTCACCAACATTCTAACCATCGGTTAGGTATTTAAACAGTTGATTTATGTCAAATTTCCTAAGGAAATCAACTGTTTAAATACCTAACCGATGGTTAGAATGTTGGTGAACTCAGGCCTTAGAGGTCATAGACTTGTGTGCGTGGTTGACGATTGACGCTGTCGTGTCACGTAATGGCGGCATAATAATAAATTACTCAGATGCAGTCACAAACCACAATCCAAAACAACAGCAAAGAACTGAACCATAGAGTAAAGTAATAGGTATATCGGAACTGAACTGAAAGACAGAATGATTTTCTTTTCCTGTCAAAAAAATAATTGCCATAATGAACAAAAAAATTTTTTTGACGAAAATCGTTCCTGTCATAAAATCGTTAAATAATATGATTTTATGCAACAATTATGCATTCATACGTTTATGATATAAGTGTTATTTATATTTAATGTTATTTCCATTTATAAATAATTAGTTATCATTTCGATATTTGTGTTATTTTACATATGGCAACTTCTAATAAGATAACTGCGTTTAGTTTAGGATTCTATTACGTTTATTTATTAAAATCTTTTTATTCATATTATTGATTAATCCGAAGTTCTAAAAATAGTACACTTACATGAAAATAAATGGCTTAGTTGCCTTAATAAGTAGTACAAATTCTATAACAGAACAACAAAAAAAGTATCCTGTACGAAATCTGCCGTTCACCTTTACGTAGGGTGTTTATTTGCTTCACAATTAATTACCCTGATTGTACAAATTTTTACATTTAGAAAAGTTTTTAATCACCATTAGCCTTGAGCCTTGAGTAAATGTTACCTACTTCTCTTTTGTGTCATGCTTCTTTAGTTTTATCCATGTCTTTCTCATCTGGCTATTAGTCTGCAATTGTGACCTAACCTGACATCATCATCATAATCAGGCTTACTTATCAGTGTTATTATTTTTTATTTCATCGATTTACAAACCATTCAAACGACGACGCAGTTAGCCTAGATTTATTTTTCTCGTTCTTTTTATTTTTTATTTGTGACTGTTACTGGCCGCCTTATTTAGTGTAATGTCAACAGTATACCTAAGGTAGTAAATTGTGCAAAATAAATAAATAAATAAACCTTATATAGGGCATAGGGCATAGAATGTATACAGCGCCTGTAACGAATAAAATTGAAGTGTCTGTTTTTAAAGTCAAAATAACAGTTTTTTACTAAATTATATTATTATGATAAAAAAATAATTTCTTTATGTCTGTTTGTTCCGGCTAATCTCCGAAACTTTTGATAAAATTTGGTGTAGGTACTTTAAAATCCTGGGGATAGACATAGACATTTTATCGACATACCTACCTAACACGCGGGCGAAGCCAAGGACGGAAGCTAGTTGGTGTAATAAAATCGTGGCGAAGTCAAAACTGTAAACTAAAAATTTATTTTAAAAAAATTGCTGCGTATTCTAAGTCAGTATGATGGAGATAAAAATTCAAGAGAAATATTAAATGTAGTTTACAATAAAGCAGTCGAGAGCTTTATTACTTCGAAAACCTGTGATGAGTTTGCTAATACTTAGATTACTTAGGTATAACAATGTAAACAATACTTACAACTTTCAACTATAGACAGGCCGTCGAAAAGTTAGTTCAGCAACCATAATGATTGGGGCTCCAGTTACTTCTACCTAAATTCTTCGTAATTCATTCAAACGATACCTTGAATTTAGTTGCCAGGTCTAAACTTTCATTTTAGAACTTTTTAAGTTTTTTGCTTAGTCAGGTCTTAATTCCAACAATTTTTCTAGCGTTTGGGTTACTGCGACCAATTCGGTTCGCACGTGATTGGTTACAGACTTCCAACCTAAACTGTAATTGAATATCATTCAGGCCGTTTGTTGAACGGCCGCCGTTTAGTTAAAAGGCTAGGCGGTTAACTGAACGGCTAATTTAACCAGTTGGCTGCGACATAGATAATTTTCAACAGTAACTATCTATTACTCTATTGATTGAAACTAGGTACATACTAACATAAGAATACTTTCTATTACTTTGAGCTGTATTATATTGCCGAAGTCTGGTTTCGACATACAGTAGATACCTACTTTAGAGAGTATTAAATTATTTCTCCTCCGTACCGTCTTTTGTCAAAACCAAATGAATGAATCATGAATTTCAATAAGACCGCTTCCAAGGTCTTTGAATTGTCAAGAGGTCAGTTAACGTGTTTTAAGTCTTGGTTTTGGTTCTTTTTTTTTTCTAACAAATAATATTGTTGTAGGGGCCCGTGGTTAAATAATAACAGCTGCACAGGTCGATCGATCAGGTCAAGCTACGCTTGCCGCGGTTGGTCTGTGGATGGGTGACCATCTTTATATACCAAGACTCCTCCGTGCCTCGGAAAGCACGTTAAGCCGTTGGTCACGGCTATCATTCGTGAACCTTTGACAATCGCTACGGAAGCCGAAAGTCTGACCACCAGTCTTACTAAGCGGTATCGTATTACCCAGTAACTTGGTTGTGGATAGGCAGTCGATCCATGTAAAATACTAGTATTCCGCTGCATCCGGTTAGACTGGAAGCCAACCCTAACATAGTTGATGAACCAAGAATTTTCCTAGAAAACCTGTAAGTAAAGCGATTCCCTGAAACTTTTCGAGGGGAAGTTCTGTTTATTTCATTAAATTAAAATGGTATAAAACATTTTACTCAAGTAGGGGTATAATGAAAACCTCGTTCAAGAAAACATTAAGCGTTTTCTAAGTTACGTTGGTATTCACATTCGCGCTGTAATAAAATGTTAGTTACACAATTATAGAGCGTAAAACAGTTTGAAATTTAAATGAAATGGGACCGAAATGAAATGGTAATTTCAGAAACGGGTCAGTAAAGGCAAAGGGCCCGTGGCTAAATAATACAGCAGCACAGGTCGATCGATCAGGTTAAGCTACGCTTGCCGCGGTTGGTCTGTGGATGGGTGACCATCTTTACATACCGAGACCCCTCCGTGCCTCGGATAGCACGTTAAGACGTTGGTTCCGGCTGTCATTCGTGGATCTTTTACAGTCGTTACGGTTAGTCAGAAGCCCGAAAGTCTGACAACCAGTCTAAGCAAGGGGATGATATTACCCAGTAACTGAGTTGTGAAGGTCAGATAGGCAGTCGCTCCATGTAAAATACTGGTACTCAGCCGCATCCGGTTAGACTGGAAGCCGACCCCGACATATTTGGAAAAAGGCTAGGCAGATGATGATGTCAGTAAAAGCGATGATATCTTTCGAATAAATTAACGTTCAGTTGGGCTTCCGATTGTCATTATATTATATTATTGTCCTCTTGTGATACGTTTTCTAGTACATCAAGCTGTGAAGAGGAATTTTTTAAACGATTAGCAGGACTACTATTCATCCAAAGGTTTTTTACCTTATTTATTCGATATCATAGACCTCATCCATCGCTTTCCATCAGGCGTGATCGAGGTCATGAGCAGGCCCATTCAGCAATAAAAATACATATTTATGGTGGCCTATTAAATTTTAAAACAGTGGTTGCCCAGTGGAATGGCAGACATGCACTTTACGTGGAGCTAATTCTTTAATTACCACTCCACACCAATAAAACATCTTGTGGCATGTCCTAGAACCAAAAATTGGAAGAAAAGTGTGATTCGTCAACCAGCACTAGGCACAAGTGGTGAATAAGCCTTTTCTCTCTCACAAAGAGAAAGCCTGCGTCCTTGCTTATGAACATAAGGTAGGTATAGGGCGATAATTCTCCCGAACCAATTATGGCAAGAATACTTTTATTAAAAGAGCATGTCATCTGTACAACTGTAAATCGAATTGCATAAAAAACTGGCCAAGTGCGAGTCAGACTTGCACTCGAAGGGTTCCGTACCACCGTACAATATATATATTCTTGAATGAAGACCCTCTTAAATTTTTAGTTTATTTAATTTTTTACTATTTATTGTTATAGCGGCAATAGAAATACACATTTTGTGAAAATTTCAACTGTCTATCTATTACGGTTCATGAGATACAGCGCGCTGACAGACAGACGGACGGACGAACAGCGGAAGCTTAGTAATAGGGTTCCGATGGCACCCTTTGGGTACGGAACCCTAAAAAGCTAGCTGGGGAAGTACATGAACAAGCTACCGATCGGATAAAGCTGATAGAGACTCTTCATTGATCGGCAGACTACTTTTAATTGCTTTTTAAGATAAGACCGCCAATTGTACAGACGCCAGCACATCAAGCTACCCGAAGCTGTAAAATTTTGTCAATCAACCTTGAACCTTATGTTTTAGCAATAAAGTACAAGATCTATTAAAGAAATTTGACAGATTATTGTAGCTTGATGTACTGGCGTCTGTGCGTTGTCATGTCTCTCTGTTTGTTTTTTTCTTGTTGGGCGCGCCCTATGAGATGTCCTATCGGCAAAATGATGGACTTCGATTCAAACTTCGTTTTTACCACTTTAGGGATCAATTTTCAAAAATTCTTCGTTACTGCTCACCGTCGTGTGTTGGAACTCTTGTGTACATTTTTAGGGTTGCCCTAGTTTAGGCAGTGTGTTTTCTGTCAGTGAGTGAATCAATGAATGAATTTAAGACTTTGAGTTAGAAGATGAATGACGAGTATTCCTCATAGTACCTAATTTGGAATAGACAACCTTTGCGGCTGAACGTTAACCCGAACGTAGATCTACGCGAGACTCAATAGCTTTTTAATTGTGTCTGTAATTACGGCATTCAACCAGTTAATGGGATATTTCCTTGTCCGTATTCCAAATCAATTCCATATTCGTTTGATCGTGGTGAATGTTATTGGTAAGAGAAAATAATCACTTGCTTACCAAAGAACAACTTTGGTGTTATGACAAAATACTAACAAGTTGTAAGTAGTTTATATTGACAAGAACAATAATAATGATATTGTGTCAGTTTATTATTTATTTATTTATTAAAACTTTATGAACAAGTACAAACTGTACAAAGGCGAGCATTTTCTACCTGTCTACCTTAGTCTGACACTGTTATATTATTTAATTTGTTCCCTCTAGCGGCAAACTAACATAAGCCCAAAGGCCAAGTGTTTTGGTATTGAAATATAAAGAAACAACAAACTATCTGAAACACTGTATTTTTTTTTAATCTACACCACATAACGATACGTGTCTACCGTCTTATAAATTAGGTAGGTGACAACAGTTCAATCCCATAATTGCCAGCCAGCTAAAATTTCAGCAGAAAGAGCTATGGTCGTGGGGAGTTGGAGATAAACCCAGTACTGTTCCGTTTAAAAGTTCCAATTAAATATTATAAATTTCAATATTAAGGTATAAAAATTATTTCTTATACTATGGCATAAAACACTGTCACGTGAGCAAAGCCGAGGGCGTAGCTAGTAGTAGTGACTAACCTTTATTTCAATTCGACAGGAACAAATTAAATTACATACGAGTAGTTTGCGAATCTCCGCAGACGTGATGGTTATCGATATTTAAACACAAAAAAACAGATCTTGTTCAACTCATACTTTAAGTAACTACACTTCCAGCTATTATTGACCGTAAATTGTTTATCATCAATTCACAGTGTTTTTATTTTTAGGGTTCCGTACCTCAAAAGGAAAAAACGGAACCCTTATAGGATCACTCGTGTGTCTGTCTGTCTGTCTGTCCGTCTGTCACACAGCCAATTTGCTCCGAATCTTATGGACCGATTAAGTTGAAATTTGGTACACATATGAATCTCTGTGACCCAAACACAGACGTGTAACGTAAATAAATGATTAATGAAAATAATAGTCATTTTTGAGGGGTAAATAGACAATTTAAAAAAAAAGTTTCACAATCTGTACCGTGTGACATATCAATGAAAGGGCTTACCGTGAGGATCTCAAATATATTTTTTTCATAATTTTAAAGTAAATTGTATTATAGTTATTTAAGACAATAGACGGAAATTTACCATTCCCGCCCCCCCTTATCTCCGAAACTACTGAGCCTAAAATTTTGAAAAAAATACAGGAAATAGTTCTATACCTATAGATTACAGGAAAATTAATAAGAAGTCTATGATCTTGAAACAACATGGTAAATCTCTCAATATTGTGCGTACAAACTTACATTTTGAGTTGGAATGTATGGGAGAACATGTTTTTCAACTACAATGTTAAGTTTGTTCTTGGGATAAATTCATTCCAACTACGGAACCCTTCATTGTGCGTGGTCCGACACGTACTTGGCCGGTTTTTTCATGCATCCATCACGTCTGCGGAGTTTCACCAACTAATTATTATGAAGTATGATTGATTGTCTCATGGTCGATGTTTCTTTCAGTAGGTACTGTAGAGGTTATATATGTAACCTTGTCCTTTGTAGCACAGGCCGGTAATAATTATTAATTTATTCCTTTCGAACATCCAAGCAAACGTCTAATACTTCAATATGATATTTTTAAACAGACAGATTCATTATTAAATTTACCACGGTCCTGTAAAGTGCTCGCTATAAAATATACCTCAGTAAATCTTATCCCTCTTTAATTGAGAGGAAAGCTCCCTCTGAGTTTTACCTCTCACAAATTGAATATCATTTTTAGTGCATTATTTTAGTAATTATTATGAAATAATTTATTAACATGTTTTAATTGGTCTGTTCACATAATGCTGAGGAGAATTAGCGGAACTACGGGCTACCTTAGAACAAGTTAAAGAAATTTTTGAGGAATCTCGCCTCGACGGGGTTAATTTACCAATAATACCTCCGAAGGGCATATTAACCAAAGTCAGGATGGAGCATCCTCTGTCTAGAAAGCCAAAGGTCCCCGAGAGCTTCGAGACCTTCAAGTCCTGCTCCATCACCGGCTGCAGCGACACCTCCACGTTCATCCGGAGAACGTAGAGAAGAAGAGGCCTTCCATACTCCCAGATATAATTTACGCCCCAGATATCCCTTTACAAACAGATATTTCCGCTCACCCGTTGCCCACAGCTCAACCAGATGTAGAGGTTATATATGTAACCTTGTCCTTTGTAGCACAGGCCGGTCATAATTATTAATTTATTCCTTTCGAACATACAAGCAAACGTCTAATACTTCAATATGATATTTTTAAACAGACAGATTCATTATTAATTTTACCACGGTCCTGTAAAGTGCTCGCTATAAAATATACCTCAGTAAATCTTATCCCTCTTTAATTGAGAGGAAAGCTCCCTCTGAGTTTAACCTCTCACAGTACCCTAAAATAAAAAATCTATCATCTTTAGGGTTAAAAAGTTGAACTATTTCGGTTTATTTCTGTAGATAACTTCTGTAACTTTCACAGGTAATTCTCATAAAAAGTATTCACACATGCTCAGTAAACATTACTTAGTATATTCACTCAGTATTCACATTTGTTTTGGCCCGTAATTGGGCTACGCCTATACAAGAGAGCGCTTAAGCGAATTAGATGGAGCTTTCAAAGTCCTTGCTTGAGCTCAAGTGTTCACGTATCGCCGTTAACAGGGTTTTAACGGGATTTACCCATCTATTAAGCTGGTTCTCTCTTACTACTGACTTTGTGCTTTGATCATTAAAATGTATGGAAAATTCGCCTTTTGAATTCAAAATGTCTTGTTCTTTGGTTTAAGGTTTTAATAACTTTAGATCGAATTTTGACAAGGAATATAACTAAGGGCTGATTTCACAATAATCAGGTAACTTTTATTTAAAGAATAAAAATATTGCGGTTTGACTGCTTTTCTGTAGAGATAATGTCAAACTGACAGATTTATTGTTCAGATAAAAGTTATCACACTATTAAAAAATACGGCTTCCGAAATTAAAGTTACTTTTCACTTTGTAGTGTCTTATTTGGAAATCGGGTGATTTCTTTTTTAGTTTTTTGTTGTCATGTTTTCTGATATTAAAATTATTTTTTTGACTGTTTTTTTTTCCGATAATCCAGCGAATTATTCGCCCTTCGCAAAGGGAACCTATCAATATGAACTCTCAAATTCACGTTTACGAGAATAACACAGAATTCGAAATTTACTTATTGGCAGGGCACTCCTGTGCACCCAGATTCTAGCCAACTCAGACTAAGTGCATTTGAGTTCTGAGTTGGCCAAGTACTCACATTTGCCAAGATTGCCCAACATAGTTGTTTGTATGCGTGAACTTTAGTTTCTAGAACGTTCAGTTTGATCGATACGCGGCGATCCTTGGGTTTGTGGGTGAATTGAAATGTTATTATCTCTAAATTTGATTCACGTTTTATCGTCTGTTGGCGTTTTATTAAATGCAAATTGGACGCTTCGTTTTGGCGTATCGAAATTGAAATGCGTTAGTCCATCGTATAGGTATTTTGATTAATTTATAACATCCAAAAGCTTCGGTTAGACTTTATTAATTCAATCTATAAAGTTTCCAACCACGAAATAGGCACATGGTCGGCTATAAAATAAAAAAAATCTGATGTTTCACTGTTCGGGAAACAGCGACCATCAATCGCTATGAAACATACAGTGATCACGAGACATGAAAACGATTAAATTGAATAGCTTTTCTAAACCTTGCCTGCGCCGTCAAAATGTACGGAAAAGATTTTTTTTTAATAACCGACGAAAAATTTCAAGGCTTTGAAATGTTTCGCTGGTAGGTTTCAGAATCATGTACTGTAGCCATGGTACCATGTTGAACGTTGGTATCCCTGACACCCGGTATTATTATCCTCTCACAGAGGAGGCGTCCTCTCTGTGAGTGTAGTAAGTAATGATATATGAAAATACCTAATATCGGGTGACAGCCTATACCTACTGTCCCCACTGCTAGTAGTGGGTTCCTAGTGGGGACAATATAGGTTGATTATGGTATGCTATTATGTAATTATACACATCTTTCATAACTTTCTTTCAAATTCAGTAATAATTTATTCATAACTAGCTGCGCCCCACGGTTTCACCCACATAAGTGTCGACCCCGTGGGAATATCGGGATAAAAAGTAGCCTTTAAGTTAATCCAGGGTGTCAGCTACCTCCATACAAAATTTTATAAAAAATTGGTCCAGTCGTTGGAGCGTGAGGAAGTAACGAACAAATAAACATTTTTTCTTTCTTTTTTCTTTCTTTCTAAACACACACACACCACACACACACTCACAAACTTTCGCTTTTATAATATTAATGTAATAATTAATATCAAATGTACGTAGATCAATACACGAGTTGTTTCTAAGTTTGATCCAACCCTTGTAGAAGTTATTCTCCAATAACATAAATTATGCTATTACGTTAATTAATAAAACATTGATTCGTTATCATTTAATTATAATTTGATCAATAGTCCATTACGTTACGCGAGGTGGGGTAAGGAGAAGGGGAGAGGAAGGACAGCCGCACGGGTCGATCGATCAGGTTAAGCTACGCTTGCTGCGGATGGTCCGTGGATGGGTGACCGTCTTTACGTACCAAGACCCCTCCGTGCCTCGAAAAGCACGTTAAGCCGTTGGTCCCGGCTGTTAGGTATTCGTGGATCTTTGACAGTCGTTCCGGGTCGTCAGAAGCCCGAAAGTCTGACAACCAATCTTACCAAGGGGTATCGGATTACCCAGTACCTAATTGGGTTGTGCAGGTCAGATGCAGTCGCTCCATGTAAAATACTGGTATTCAGCTGTCCATCCGGATGGTTGGGCTGGAAGCCGTCCCAATAGTTGGGAAAAGATGAGTCCATTACGTTACGCCAGACATGCAAAACAAAGGCAATAAGAAAGAAAAATTTTTTTTCAAGGAATTTTTATTTTCTGCTCGCAATCTAAAACTTTTTATACTCAAACGTTTTGTTTCTAGGTCATCTGAAAGCGTCTACAAATTCACTTGTCCTCTGTTAACTTTGGCTCAAGGACTAAAACATTCGAGAATTCGATAACATATTCTATTTCATTTGGAAGCCATTGTGAGATATCATTCGAATGTATAGGTACTCAATTGAATGTTCAATTCCAAACTTCCCAAAGTTTCGTTCTGATTTTTTGTCATATCATCAGCAGTATTCCATACTTTTCAATCTAACTTCAATATTGTGCTAACGAATGTCATCATCAGATTGAATATATTCGGAGTTTGATCGAGAGATAAACTTCTTGCATTAATAAGAAATTAGATATAGTTATCTATACATATAGTACATTGAATGTATAAGGCAAAAATTTACTTTTAAAATTTACGAGATGTAGGAACGATTCTGATGCATATCACAGACACTCACCCAGACACAGACACTCCGTGTATGTTAGTGTTAGTTTTTTAGTATAATGTTGTGTGTGTTTATAGTATTTTTAAGTTACTTATATTAATACTGCATTTTATGTGTTTATATGTCCCTTGATGCCTGAAATAAATGGATAAATAAATAAATAATACAGTTTTTAGAATTTTGCTTTTTAGATGTATGTTCCGGATTGGCACAAAAACTACTAAATAGATTCTGTCCAAAGGACATCATTCATTTCGTACCAAAAAATAAAAGTGCCAGAATTAAAAATTAGGTACTATTTTCTTGTGGTGAATAATATCTAGAGCATTTTTTACTATATCAGCGAAAGTCTACACTACACTTTAATTTTTGGGTATAAAATGCTCGACACTTGAATGATGTCCTTTTGCAGAAATATTCCTTCGGGAAATAAAGTCGGGATTTTTTTTATATGCAATATTGCAGATAGATACGGATTCAACCTCTAATAATATGAATATCATCACGATGTCCCTACAAGGAACTAAGCAGATATTCTTGACATGTATGAAACTTCACGTTTTCATTAACATATACCTAACGCCAATAGAATACACAGTTACGTGGGCACAGCCACGGGCACAGCTAGTCGTATTATAATTTTCACCGTGAGAAATAACGTTAGTGATATTGACAGGTGTCTGAATGATGGACTTTGTTGGGAAGTCAGACGTGCGTCTACCCGCTGCCTATTCAATCCTTAGACTATTCGTAGGAGTCAATTTCAGGCACTCCGATAAACAGCCCTCGTGGAAGTAACAAATCGACCTTTTGACTTGAAAGGAAAGTGGCTTTTTACTTTGTAGAAAGCCGATCGCTTTGCTACGCTTTGAATTTTTTTTTGTTCTTGTAAATATGGGTTTTGTGAAGATGACATGAACAAAAAGTACATTCCATAAACTCATACATAGGTAGTAAATGTATTATAATATGATAAAAATAGAAAACGAAATTAATGCGTAGTTTTAAACCGCCCTAAAGTTGTCAAAATTTTAAGTAGGTAATGCAAGATGAATTCAAAGTACCGTTTGCCAACTTCCGCCTTAATAGACCATAAAGAAAGATATAATGGACGTTCCTCACCTTAATACCATGTAGATTTGGGCGACAAATTCTCTTATAAGATACAGTTTTATTCCTACGAAACTTATATTTTTTGTTTGTTGCATTTAATAAAGTTATTTTTCATATGTTGATGCTTAAGATAGTTTTTTTTCATATATATTTCACGCAAAAAATAATACTTAAAACGGAACGCTTTTACGTGTTTGACAATATGTATAGTCTATGTCAAATCTCAATGTAATTTTATTATTGCAGTGTCTTCGTTGCGTACCTACTGTGTTTGTGTTTTTGCGATTATTTTCCAATATTTTTGACTCAGCTGTTAACGCGGGGCAAATGACGTAAACATAATTACGCCGAGGATGACATCGGGTCATCATGACCCAGATTTTATCGAATAATTGTCATGAAATTTAAGAAACTTTAATAATTATTTATTATACAAGAGTTTTTGTATATATACAGAGTTAGTTTGCATTGACCAGACAAATTTAAGGGTGTAGTACGGACCAGCAAACTGAACAATTTTGTCTATGGCACCAACATCGCAATCGCGAATAAAAATTCTGACGTTCCATACGCTTAGCTCGAGTAGGTATTGAAGTTTTGTATGGGACAGTTGATGAATTTTTCGCAATTACGATATTGGTTCCATGGAGAATGTTATTCATTTTGATGATCTGTACCACAACCTTAAATTTGGCTGATCTTTGAAAACTAACCCTGTATAGTAAAAAAGAAATAAGTCCAATATTTTATAAATCAAACTTTTACTAGCATTCCTAACAGCGCATGCAAAATCACCTCTGAAACAATAACTTTTTTTTTATGTTATTAAATTATTCTACCTAAATAATAATATGAATCAATAATCGTATAATATACTGAAACACATAATAAACAAACTTTTTATCATAATAATAGCAACAAATCAGACTTCTACTTCCTCATTCAGAGGCATAGAGGTTACCTACCCATATTTTTATTTAAAAAGTTTAATACCTACTTTATTTTCATATTACACCTTTCATCCCTAAAAAACATGCACAAGATAACTTACCTACCTACTGAGTAGGGTTTACACATTCATATTTAGGGTTGTAAGCTTCTGAACCGAGTGCCAATCATTGTAGTGAGCGGCACAGTGGAACGAATGTATGGGAGCGGTTGGACGTAGACATGTCCGAAAAATAAGAGTAAAATTATGACAAACTAATGATGCCATCTTATTCGATTACTTAATGCCTTCATAAATTGTGGTGATGAATTTCTTCATAACTCCCATATTTCGGGAGTAATTTGAGAAAATGTGAAATTTTACTATGAAAATGAGTGTATCGAGCTCTCTCCCTCCTGATTCCGGGCTTGTTTCAAGTAGCGGTCTCTAATATCGTAATGCTATTACTAAGAGCTATATTTAATACTAAGACACATAGTGCGCCAAATGTGCACTTTCTGGGATAAAAGGAAATGAAAATTTAAAAAAAAAAACGTTTTTTCCCCATTTGTATTTACTTTAAACCGCAGACAGACTTATTAAGAGGTCTATAAATATATTATATATATACAGAAATATATATTAACAAAAATATTCACAAGAACTGATGAGAGTATGACTTTTAAGTAAGTTGATAATAAATTACCTAGTTTCATTAAAAGTACAATAAATAATTAAGATGTAAGCTCTAATTTACTAAGTTACACATTTTAAAACAATAACATCATTTAATTATCTTCGTCATCATCATCATCATCAATTAATTCAAATTCAGAATCGATGTCCGCTAAATCATTTATGTTAACAAATTCGATATCACTTTTCTCAGAATCCGTAAGCTCATAAAATTCCTTAAAAGAAGATTTTTTTACAAACTTATTTCCTTTTGGACGGATACTTGTAACAAGTGGATCAGAAGACAGTAAAAGATTGTGCATAATATCTTCATTGCATGAGATACTGCTATGCTTTCGAGAATGCCCCTCTCTATATTTTCTAAAATCTTTATTTCTAGCCTCAGATGCCTCTTCGGATAGAAAACCAATGGGCACAATTGACATGTTCTGAACTATGTCTGGCCCATGCATTAAAATTTTATGAAGTGAAGAAGGCATATAATACCATGGGTATAACTCCACGTAAAGCTTAGCAGTATCAAAGCAGAACTCTCGGAATTTAGTTACGTTGATCTTCTCTCCTGATGAAATACACTGCAAGATCACACAGATTTTTCTTAAAAGCATAGCATCTATTCCGGTCAGTTCAGCAGATTTAGTGTAGTTTTCAAAAAATCTCCTTGCCGAGTTGCCATTGTTGGTGGATCCACTGCCTTGTTTCACAACATCGAGAAGTAAGCCCGTTTCTCTTCTTACAGCCTCTTGAACTCTTTTCTTCCTGTCATCAACTTGCCTTTTTGCTATATCACCCCTTACTTGCCATGATTTTATGTCTAATTTGTAGGAAATGTGTAATAAGCATTCCATTGAGCGAATCCAAGCGTGAAGGGTGCTTAAGCTATATTTATACATGTCCTCGTTTGCGTGTTTATCTTTGATTAACTCTAAATTATTCATTTCTTTAGGACAAGCCTTGCATATGTCACACACTGAAGCTGCTGTATTGGATATAATGGAATGAATTTTACCATCAATCATTGTCAACAGCAGTTGGTGTTTGACACTAATTCCATCAGTGATGGTGGATGGAGTTAAGGCTTCAATCTCTGCTTCGATTTCAGCCATCTCTCTCTGCACATTTTCTTTGGTTTCCTTTATAAACTTAAACAATATTGGCCGGCAAAATGAAGTGGAAGATGGTCGCTCGTTTTCCCAAATTGTTACACCTTTTGAGACGAGCCGCAGTGGTACAAGACTAATCATAAAATTACTAGCAAGATCGATTTGCTCATCTTCACTCGTCCTTTGATGATAAATGCTTTGGCTAGATGATCCGTCAAAACCCCATTTGCTGGTCAATACGAGCTGTTGATTGGGATCAACAGGGGTTTCTAACGACCTAATAAGTCTTCTTGAGGTTAAATCCATCAAGGCTTGTAATTTGATTTTTGCAGAGCTCTCTGTAACTGTGAGATCTTCTTTGGCCGGATAGCACTTAATTTTTTCTTTAACCAACATGTAGTAACTCGGGTATTGAAGAGCTCCTTCTTGAGTGTTGAAATCCCGAAGAGTGTTATAGCGCCATTTCGATAAGTTCATCGATACATAAAGAGCCAATGCCTTCAAAGGGGATATTTCCCGTACCTGAATTGATTTACCTTCAATGAAGGCTTTGATTTTTGAGGCCTCTTCTGGATTCTCCGTCAAGTATTTCATAACATAAGCTGTATCGCTTTGTCCTGCCTTTTGAAGCGCCCTTTCGGCCGAAAACATAATTTCAGCGCTGCTACTGCTGCATGAAAGACTATCTTCAGTGCGTCTTCTTTTTTGCCGGTTACTAAGGTCCTCAAAAGATTTACGAGGACTAGGATGTGTACAAGTTGAAGCATCAGATTTAGCAGGAGAAATTATGGGCTCGATGACGTCACTTATATTTTCTGTAGAAGGTTCCATATTTTCATTCTGTAATTCCGGCCATTGAATTGCAGCCTGTAGCCAAATCTCATGTTTCTTCCGAAACTTATCTGTGCTTCTTCCAGACTGTGTCCATTTTGCATAAATGCGGTAGCAAAATCGACGACACCAGTCTTTTAAACTTGTTTCAGCACTTTCACATAACTGAACACAACTGTTATCTTTTAAAACACTGAACAAATAGTTAAAGTCGCGTAAATCTTTATGTGCGCGTGCGCATAAAGCAACGTGAATATCAAGATTTGTATTAAAATTTGGAAAATACATTGCGAGATTAGCTTGGATACAACGAGGTGTAAATCAACACTGATTTTAAAGTTACTAATAGTGACCTATTTATATAAAATCCAGGTATCCCAGGTATCCTTTGTTAAATATTGCAAGGTAATTAGTTATTGTGATAATTAGTAAATGATGCATGCTAAATTAGTGTATTAAGAGCCATTTAGTAATTAAATAATAGCAATGTTCTTATCAGTAATCATTAGTGCATCAGTTTTATATGTAAACCTTAAGTCCCTAATTATATATCCTAATTAGCTTATATCTTCTCTAATTGGCTGCTCAGAAATGTTATTGTAATAAGGTAAACCTTTAGAAAAACGGTTTTAATCAACAAAATAAACAAAAATAAAAAAATTGTGTTATAAAATAAACATCACTCTTTATCCCAGAAAGTGCACATTTGGCGCACTATGTGTCTTAGTATTAAATATAGCTCTTAGTATTAGCATTATGATATTAGAGACCGCTACTTGAAACAAGCCCGGAATCAGGAGGGAGAGAGCTCGATACACTCATTTTCATAGTAAAATTTCACATTTTCTCAAATTACTCCCGAAATATGGGAGTTATGAAGAAATTCATCACCACAAGTTATGAAGGCATTAAGTAATCGAATAAGATGGCATCATTAGTTTGGCATAATTTTACTCTTTTTTTTCGGACATGTCTACGTCCAACCGCTCCCATACATTCGTTCCACTGGCGGTAGTTCCCGTCACTGTGACGCGGACGCGCCGTTTGTTTGTGACAGCCCTGCCAACCGTTGTGTCATGTAACCGTCTGTCACGTGTGTCTCCATTGGATGCTGTAAACTCAGGCCCGTTGGAAATGGCATGGCATAGCAACATTATTTATTTATTTATTTATTTAATACTTCAAGCACAAAAATGTACAGAGGCGGACTTAATGCCATAGGCATTTTCTACTTCTTTCTTTGGGTGATGCAGAGACAAACAATGGTAGGTGCAATCATGAAATTTGAGGAATAAATATTTTAAATATAAACCTATTAAAACTATGAATATAATATATACCTAATTACATATAAATATAAGCACAGATAAATATACATAAATACATGAATATACCTACTCAATAAAAAGAAATGAGACAAATAAAGAGAAAATATTACCGTTGTGATGATACAGCCAGCTTCTTGCGAATGTGCTCGCGGACCTTAACTTTAAAGGATAATCGGTTGGTTGCCATCCTGATTTCCTGGGGGAGCGCATTCCACAGAGAAATAGACTGAACGAAGAAGGAAGAGTGAATGAAGTCTGTGCGGTGAGTGGGACATTGGAGAAGACGGTTGTGTGATGAACGTTATTGTATCTATAATAAAGATCTCGGGGAATGTGACAAACTTGTATATGGCAACCCAACCGCTACCTTATTGCAAGTGTGCAATAAAGATCACTGTGATTTTACTGTGATGAAAACTCATAGGTAAAATAACTTTGTAGAAGTTGTCAAAGATCTACGAATGACAGCCGGGACCAACCTCGGCACGCGTAGCTTTACCTTATAATATCGATCCGCGCGGCTGTTAGTACTTATCCACGAGCCTAATAGGTAGGTACTCTGCTCTAAAATCTAGGGAATTACACAAGAAAATTTGGTCGTACGGAAAATCCCAGGACACGTTCTGCATGAAATAGAGTTTTCAAGCTTGGCTTGGGATCACTAATGGCTAATGCTTTCAAATCCCAAGATGAAGGAAAATTTTGTAGATATACTAAGTAACCGTGGATCTTTAGCTTTAACTTATTTAAGTGTTACTTTCATCAGACCATGCTAAAGTTGGTTCGTTGGGGTATAATGTACCTTATCTCGTTGCAGCACGAACTCTTTTCGCATAAGACATTATCATCAGCCTAGCCTTTTCCCAACTATGTTGGGGTAGACTTCCACTCTAACCGGATGCAGCTGAATACCAGTAACATGAAGCGACTGCCTATCTGACCTCCACAACTCAGTTACTGGGTAATACCCCTTGGTAAGACTGGTTGTCAGACTTCCGGGCTTCTGACAAAGGTGTCATGATGTCAAAGATCCACGAATGACAGCCGGGACCAACGACTTAACGTGCTTTCCGAGGCATGGAAGAGACTCGGTGTATAACAATGGTCATCCACCATATTACTTTGTGTATTTAATTTCATCAGCACTGCTATAAAAAACGGTCATGGAAATGGGAATGCCCTAGAATCAAACATTTCGAAGATATGACATCAAACCCGCACTGGGCAGGCGTGCTGGAATATGTCCATTCCCCCTCGCAGAGCGTCGGCCAGTGTCCCAGCAGTGGGAATATAATAGGCTGACATTCACGAAATCAACGTACAGTTCCTTCATCCCGTCATAGGCCGACCGCTTAACTGAGACGTTGCCTGAGGTAGCTGCGCTGTGCGGGAAGGGTGATAGCTGTCACAAGTTGACGAATCACTGAGCTCTCGCATCACGTCACCACACCCCTCTCGTACCGCACTGCTAAGTTTTTTTTTTTTTTTTCCGGGATGGAAAATCCTCATGGATGTCCGCCGCCCTGGGGCGGCACCGCACTGCTACCTTAGGCAACGTCTCAGTTAAGCGGTCGGCCTATCTATAACATCACACATTTTTCACAAAGAAACTTGTTACTAAAAGTAAAAACAACAATTCTTCTTCTTTCATTTCTTTTTATGGTGTGACATAATACATCATTAGATGGAAACTATATACCCATCCCTAGGGTATAGTACGTCGTAGAACATTGTATCGTTCTGCGCTATATTTCAACGCTCTGTTTGTTTCCCACGTAGACTTCCCGACAATTTATTTTGTAGTGCATTTCGCTAGCATTCTTAAATTCCTACGTTTCTTCAACATTTTCCTTGTTGTTTGCTGCATTTGATTTAATTGTCCTTGTTATGTCTTCGTCTTCAATATAAAATGTGGAAAAAATATTCGAGCTCGATTATATAACCATTTTTGTAGCGGTAACTTTATTTATTTGACGTTTACGTCATTATTCTTGCTTCAGAAGCGTCTATACCGACTTTATTGTGTTAGCTTTAATGTATTTAATGCGTCGCTTGCCTCCATTTCCTTGATTAATTGTTTAGAACGATGTAGAAGGCTGCTTTTCACACCTGCCTGTCATCCTGCGCCTTAGATGTTGAACGTGTTGTAAGGGTGTAAACGAACAATGAGCTGGCAACTTAGAGCACATTTTCAGATAATAGAATTAGGAAAATAACACGAATTCTGTACAAAAACATTCTATAGAAAATAAGAAAAAGTTTCCATTGATCCGTTTGCTTCGCTCTAAATAGCATCTAGTACTTGTATCCAATACGTTCGGTAATACCTAAGCTTTATAAATTCTGTTTCTCGTGTCGTTTCGAGATCTTCGATAATAGTTCCTGGCTAAGTAATGCAGTATTAACAAATCCTGCATGGTAATTTTGGCTTTAATCCTCCTTCTAAACTCATATTCAACCTTTTTTTGAACCATAGTCTGTCCAGAAATTTCCATCTGAAATCTTTCAAATTACGAATCGTATTTACGTCAGATGGCATTTTTCACGGTAGGCATGGTGACTTTGAAAATAGCCTTGTGACGAGGAACATGTTTTTTTGTGGAATATTAACGCCGAAATTTTATTGTGAATTTGAGTTGGTTGAATTAATTTAATTGCTGTCGCAATTGGTTTTACTCCTCCGTACCTCGTTATCTATAAATTTAAAAAACTATCAGTGAACATATTTTTCTTCATTTTTGGTATGTATCATTCTATTCTATTTCTTGGTTACAAGTGATTCTGCTTGCTCCACCGGTACTTATTCCTAAATTTTACTTCAGGATAAGGCCCGAATTATGGGCAAGCCGATTTGATCGATTTTTCACTCTACCCTGACTCTCGAGACGAAGTATAAGCTGTTCGCCAGAAGAGCGCCCGCAGCTAGCTGTTGCAGATCTACTTGCTGTTGAGGATCTGCTACCTGATTATTGTTCTGCTCTATTAATCTACGAGGATCCCGAGAACGGACACGAAGACCCCTTTTTTGGGAACAGATACCTTTTTTAGTCTATTCTCATAGTAGATTGTCTAGATATATTTTCCTATCAAAATTGCGTGAATTTTTATCATTCAAATACGGCGGGTGTGCTATTTTAACTTTTTTTCCCTTGGACCGCGCAAACTTTAAATCTATCTAATATTTTCTTGATTGCAATCACGTCAATGTAACAAAATTCTCACTTTATTTTTGTCTTTACAAAACCCAAAACCTTAAGTATTTCTATTTCATTCATATTCGTATTTATAACCAACGTCACAAGGTATCTTAAAGTAATCTTTTTTCTTAATTTTTTTATACTAAATTATTGTATTTGGAATTTTTTATTTTTACAACAAAATTATACGTAATGGTAGTGAAATTGTGAAGTCATCGCGTTTTATTTCGCTACAAATGGCGCCCGAACAGGGACTGACGCTGAGCATGCTTTTTTCGAACTAAAAGAAGCGCTAATGAACACACCTGTGATGGCTTGTCCTGATTTTTCTAAGCCATTCATTTTACAATTGGTGATCGACGAGTTTGAGGAAATCTCGTCAGACAAGATTGGTCTTGGTAGGACTACTTGGCTTTCACACAAAATTGTTACAACTGGTCAGCCAATTAGACAGAGGTTTTACCCTCTCTCTCCTGTTAAATTTAAGATACTCAACGAAGAGATAGATAAAATGTTGGAGGTCGGAGTAATTCGTCCTTTTCGTTCTCCGTGGGCTAGTCCTGTTGTAATGGTAACCAAGAAAGATGGTTCTGTCCGTTTTTGCGTTGATAGCAGGAAATTGAACAGCGTTACCATCAGGGATTCTTATCCTCTCCCTCGCATACAGGACATACTTGATAATCTTCGTGGTGCTAGGTACATTAGTTCGCTCGATTTTAGGAGTGCTTTTTGGCAAATCCCTCTTGCTGATAAGGAGAGTTGTGAGAAGACCGCTTTCATAGTTCCTCAAAGAGGTCTATTTGAATTTGTTAGGATGCCATTCGGACTCACAAATGCAGCTTCAGAAATGCAACGTAAATGTTTTATAGAGTCGAGAACAGCTAAAAGTTCACGTTCTGTGGTACTATAATTGCGTTCTGCTTTGGAAAAAAGCCGAGAGTAATACGCAATAGGATGCTCAATATCATCAATCTTTTGTGAAAGTACCGAACCAAGACCTACAGCTGAAGCATCACATTGTAAAATGAATGGCTTAGATAAATCAGGACAAGCCATCACAGGTGTGTTCATTAGCGCTTCTTTTAGTTCGAAAAAAGCATGCTCAAAATCATGACAATGATTGAAGATCATTTCACATCGAGTCACCGACCTATACTCCTTATTATACGCCTCAGGCAAATACTGTCGAACGTTACAATCAAAGCGTGGTTACATGTTTAGGTATCTTGGTTGGTGAGAATCAAAGAAATTGGTCTAGAATGTTACATAAAGTTAAACTCTATCTCAACTCATGCATTAATTTAGCTACAGGTTTCTCACCAAACTTCCTGATGTTTGGAAGAGAAGTCCTCATGGTTCCCACTCGTACTAACAGTCAGACTCAAGGTGTAAATTTAGCCGAAAGTCGGGCTCAGTACGCGTCGAACTTATCATGCTTATCAGAGGTTTATGCAAAAGTCGCTGATAATCTTTCTATGGCCTTCCTCCGTAATTCACGAGCTTACAATACGCATCGTTCGGCCGTCACGCTGAATGTTGGTTATACTGTATGGAGAAAGAATTTTTCTAGATCGTCTGGAGATGATTATTTTTCTGGAAAGCTAGCTCCTCGTTTTATAAAATGTCGTGTGACTAGGGTTATTTCTAGGACCACATATGAACTTCATGATTTCGATTCTTCCCATTCTGGAAGATATCACATTAAAGATATTCTTAAATAATTCCCTTGTAATTTCTAATCTAGTATTCCTATTATCCTTTTTCGGTTCGGAATGTTATTTTTACATTTAGTTTAAACCCTTTTAAATTTAAATTCCCTTAATAAATAAGCTTATTCATAATTATTAACAGCGACATCTAGTTGTTCCTACTTGAAACAATTTGCTAACAACTTTGTCTATTTTTGTAGTTCAGGCTTTCGCCCGCTTATGTCATTAAGTCTGTCATAACCAAAATGACATAATGACAACTCTTAGTGTTGGGAAACGGTCGTATCGATATTTTGTTTAGTGCAGAGACATTGTCGATTTAGTCTTATCGATAAATCATTATGCAGTTAAAATTTTTTTTTTTGTTCAACCTAATTATCGACTATCCTCTTTTCTTTTGTAAGAAATAAGTTAAGTTCCTTATTTCTTTCAAGTTCCTTGACTTAACTCCTTTGTTTGGCTTAAGTCCTTTGATTATCTTATGTCGTCTCTTTTATTATCTTAAGTCCTCTCTTTTATTATCTTATGTCGTTTCTTTCTTCAACTTACTTTTATTGTCACTTTTGCTTTTGGGGATCCTCTCTTTTTTACTTAGCTTAAGTCTTTAGTTATTAAGTTAGTTTCTAGGGTTCTTATTTTCTCTCCTAGGTTTAGTCGACGCGTTGGTAGTTAGCGCTGATAACGTTTAGATGGGAATGCGCTTTCTCATTTATTCTGTATCCGTTGCACTACGATGTCGTTTAGTTAGGTTTATTTCTTTATTTTTCTTATTTTTGTCCAACTGTTTAGTCTAGGTTAGGTCTATTGCTATTAGGGTTCTTATGCCTCAGAATATTTTTTTTTCTTTTCCTTACTTTTCTTTTCTCTGTCTCACATATTTTTTTTGGAAAGGGGGTACTGCAGTATTAACAAATCCTGCATGGTAATTTTGGCTTTAATCCTCCTTCTAAACTCATATTCAACCTTTTTTTGAACCATAGTCTGTCCAGAAATTTCCATCTGAAATCTTTCAAATTACGAATCGTATTTACGTCAGATGGCATTTTTCACGGTAGGCATGGTGACTTTGAAAATAGCCTTGTGACGAGGAACATGTTTTTTTGTGGAATATTAACGCCGAAATTTTATTGTGAATTTGAGTTGGTTGAATTAATTTAATTGCTGTCGCAATTGGTTTTACTCCTCCGTACCTCGTTATCTATAAATTTAAAAAACTATCAGTGAACATATTTTTCTTCATTTTTGGTATGTATCATTCTATTCTATTTCTTGGTTACAAGTGATTCTGCTTGCTCCACCGGTACTTATTCCTAAATTTTACTTCAGGATAAGGCCCGAATTATGGGCAAGCCGATTTGATCGATTTTTCACTCTACCCTGACTCTCGAGACGAAGTATAAGCTGTTCGCCAGAAGAGCGCCCGCAGCTAGCTGTTGCAGATCTACTTGCTGTTGAGGATCTGCTACCTGATTATTGTTCTGCTCTATTAATCTACGAGGATCCCGAGAACGGACACGAAGACCCCTTTTTTGGGAACAGATACCTTTTTTAGTCTATTCTCATAGTAGATTGTCTAGATATATTTTCCTATCAAAATTGCGTGAATTTTTATCATTCAAATACGGCGGGTGTGCTATTTTAACTTTTTTTCCCTTGGACCGCGCAAACTTTAAATCTATCTAATATTTTCTTGATTGCAATCACGTCAATGTAACAAAATTCTCACTTTATTTTTGTCTTTACAAAACCCAAAACCTTAAGTATTTCTATTTCATTCATATTCGTATTTATAACCAACGTCACAAGGTATCTTAAAGTAATCATTTTTCTTAATTTTTTTATACTAAATTATTGTATTTGGAATTTTTTATTTTTACAACAAAATTATACGTAATGGTAGTGAAATTGTGAAGTCATCGCGTTTTATTTCGCTACAGTAAGTAAAACATTAGAAACATTATTTATCTTGTTTGCTTTTAAAGAACCTTTTAATTATTAGACTTAGATATTTTCCGAAATAAAGCTTTGCCCGCGTGGATGTAGGAAAATGTTCCATGGAAACGTACCTACTACAGGGATTAAAAGTATCTAACCTATGTGTATTTTAAGCTATAAACTATCCATGTGCCAAATTTCATCCAAATTCCGTTTTGCGCTAATCCGGAAAATATGTACATCCAGTCAGGCAAACGGACAAAAATTCTAACTTACTTTATTATACTTTACTTTATTATACTTTACTTTGTTATTAGGTCCATACGTATGAAATTGCCGATTTTTGATACTGGCTATTGTGAAGATCGATATCTTTCATTCTATTTAGAATTCCAAATACAAATTAATTTTATAATATAGCATGACATTTTGTTATTCAAAATCAGTTGTTCATTTGGTTTTCCGCCGTTCGTTTTTTTTGAATTATGTAATTTTCTTATTTTTTTAAATGTAAAACGGCAATTTCATTGGTAATGACCTAATACCATAAGCTTATGCCAATGTGTGATTTTAGTAATTATTTTTAATATATTCCTGCGGCTTTCACAAGTTCTTTAGGCTTGTATATTTGGCATAGGATTGTACATGTAAAATCTTCTAAACAATTTTTTTTTTCTGTTTTCCTTCTTAGTTACTTTTAATCATGATCTGGCAGTTTGAGTAATTTACGCGGCCTACCCAAATGTCCTTTCATTGGTATTGTTCCTCGAATCGTTGAGCTCCTCAACTTCTGAGTTGAGCTGCACGATTTTTGACAAATGCGTGCTGACTGGACAGATCCGCTCAATCTGTGTGGTTCTTTCCTCAAAAGACCATTTCAGACACCAATCTACATGGTCTTCACATGATCTGACCAAGATTTTGTCTGGACTTTAAAAGAGACTGTGACCTCTGAGTTTGTTTCGGCCTTTCTTCTCAGAATAGTTAGATAGGAAACGCCGACCTCATCTAGTTTAAAAAAATATGATTGAGGTGTAAAAGTGTTTGTACAAACCTACTTACAGAAAATAAATCATTTATCATTTATCAATCAAGTTATTCTAACTGAACAGACAGCTGTGCTGCTGGGAAGTTTGTTGCGCCACTTCTTCTGCCCAGCTAAAGCACTAGGAACTGGAGAAAGGCTAGCGTTTTTTCACGGCTCTCCAAAACGGTGAAGGAAAACATTGTGAACCGACCATGGGAACCGACCTGTCCTAAAACCAAAACTTCGACTACATAATGACATCTACCAACCCGCACTGGGCCCGCTTAGATTACGGCCCTCTCCTTGTGTCTGCAGGAGGTTGATTATGTACATATTTATTTAAACCACAATTATAACACCTTTACAGAATCATCCAAGGCGATGTTATAAGTCACAACGTCTATATGTTATGTAAGTGTCTCGTAATAATCCATACTAATATTATAAATTCGAAGGTAACTCTGTCAGTCTGTCTGTCTGTATGTTACCTTTTCACGCCTAAACCACTAAACGGATTTCGATAAAATTTTGCAGAGAGATAGATTGCATTCCGGGGAAGGACATAGGCTAGTTTTTATCGACATACATCGCGGGCGAAGCCGCGGGCGGAAGCTAGTGTAATATAAGGTTAGACGGATTATGCTTAGGCTATGCTTATGCCAAAAGGTTGGAGAAGAACAGCTTTGGACAGGAATAAGTGAAAGAAACTCTTTTCCCTCTAATTATTCCTGTTCACAGCTGTTTCTATAGACCTATTTCGCAAGACAGCCTGACTTGGTAGCCACTAAAGGATTAACAACCTAATAATAATATTAACCATAATATCCTGTTACTACCTGACCCGACAGAGGTGGCCTTGTCAAATTACAATAGTTCATACAAAGATCCCATAGAAAAAGGGACGTTCAGTTTTTCCCGAATTTAAACATTTTCCGGGAATCTTTAATTTTTTTTTCCACAAAACCTTATTCAGACTATGACGAATATTTTTAAATAAAACTTACCCAAATCGGATCAACCGTTCTCAAGTACCTACATAATGCACTTACCAAAGAACAGCATATAATTTTTATTTAAATAGATTAATATTAAGAACTTGTTTTATGTATAAAGAAGGAAAAGAGAGGGGGTAGGGTAGGGGGATGCCTATATGGCATTAAGTCCACATCTGTACATTTATGTGCTTGAAGTATTAAATAAATAAATAAATAAGAGAAAATAAAGTTTAATTTATTTTTAAATATCTCTGTGTGCAGTAAACCACCTACATAATTCATTCCTTCAGCAGAAGATGGCATTCAAAAATGCAGTGGCCAGTTTGAAGTCCAGGCATGAATTCTATAGAGAATATCTAGGACGCTCGGGAACCGGGTTAGGTCTGGAGCGAGGTACACAAAGACTCCGTTATCTTCAAAGCAGCTTATCTTTACATAGGGAGCTATTCGGCTGAAAAGTTTTAAAATTATAACCAAGGTCGCATGCACAGAACTATAATTAATGGGTGCACCGGTATAGCGTAATTATAAAATCAAACTAAAACTCATAGCATTTGTTTAAATTAAACTAACTTCAGGCACTTTGATTTGAAAAATAGTCGGTCAGTCAGAAAGATGAAGCTAGTTGTCCATTCTAAAGCGTAGTAGGTACGTTCCTATCGAGAAGAACAGGCATAAAACTCCATGGACACTCTTTTACATCAAAATATTGTTAGGAAATAATTGGTTACTTCAAATTTATAAAAAATAGAATTTAGTTATTTAATTAATTCAATTTAATTTATTATATAAGAACGATAAAAGAAAAAAGTTCTAAAAGCGCCCAAGATAAAAAAAACAATGTAAGAATAAAATATATTAATATAGGCCGTAGGAGGTAAGAGATGACGAGGCAACACGAATTCGCGTTTGTGTTCCCTGAATGACTTGTCAGAGTAACAGACCAATCCAGACAGCCTGTTACTGAAATGATTCTAACTTTATAAAACCCAAACGGTCTTATTTAAAAACGAACTAAAACCACAAAAACACAAACACCAAAACTAAAAACAAACAACTAAACACTAACTAGTCAGAAATAGAAAAAAAAACTAAAAACTATCCAAACAGTCCTACCGAACAACTCTAAACTATCCAGTCAGATTTTTTTTTTGTATGAACGTAACTGTGATCGTGAACCAGTTCAGCTGTGCAATTTCAAATTATAGGTTTTGAAATTGTACAGCGGAATTCTTTAAACAAAACTGATAAAGTGATAACCTATTCCCGTAACTACTAAGTTGTCAATTTTGAATTAAGAACCTCGCTTTTAACCAAAATCTACCCATATATATTTTTTTTTAAATTCATTCATTCTCTGACAGAAAATGCTTAGCGTAAACCGCTGGGTTTAAAATTAGAAGCATTAAATATTGCACAAGAGTTCATGTTTCAACTAAATCGAAGGACTTTTGAAAATTTATCCCATTATAAATTTATAAAGGGGTTAAGTAGGGGAGGAAAGTTTATATGAATGTTCGTAAATTTAGCTGATGGGAAATCCCATCTGCACACGGCTTGTAAAGTTAGAAATACTTAATAAACTCGAATATTCAGGCTAAAATTAGGTATCGTTTCGTTATAAGACGAAATAAGCCCGGCCTGAGGATCGTACGCACAATGATATATCAAGCTATACATTCCAGTATACCTACGCTGACTTCTCATTGTACGAAAAAGCTATACAATGTGAGGTCAGCTAAAACTGGAAATTAATAGCTTGATTTATCGACGTGTGTACCGTACCAATGGCAATGCAAAACAATAACATTATAGAGGTATGAGGAACAGGGTGTAAAAAGTTCACTCATCTTCCTTAAAAAAGGGAGGATTCTCCGACTAGACGAGCGTTGAATCTGGCGGGCAACTACCAAATGATTCATGTCGGGCCGTTGTATAATAATTATGCTAGTTGCGCGGTAAACTCTGCTTGCGAGATGCAGATGTGTGGCGTTGTAGATACCGCTACAACATTAACGAGGCAACTTATTGATAATAATGTCAGTAACAAGAAAGATTCATGTTTCTCATAGCTTAATTGTGTGGACTTTTCAACTTTGTTAACTAAAACTGTTATGACTGTATTATAATCGTGGCTGTTGCCTGCGATTCGTTTCGTGCAACTTCGCTCGTCTGACTTTAAATCCCGGTTTGACCCATGAGTGTGCCGTTGGAAGCTAGCTTCTTAAGCGCCAGTATTTTCCAGTGTAAGCCAATCTAAAAAGTTTTTCCTTGTAAAAATCCTCCACCAAAAATTGGAGTCGAGTATTTTTTACAGGGCACGACTTATAATTCTAGTTTTGCAAGTCGAAACCTACATCCTGGATATCATTCTCCTGACTTTATCCCAATTTATTTGTGGTCGGCGCAACATGTGTTTTTCTTCCATACTTCTCTATTAATCGTCCTCTCGTTACTCACCCTCTTTCTAACTACACACAGTCCACCCATCGTTTATTTGATATTGCCCTACACATTACTATATATAATTGGGATTGGACCAAAGTTACAGTTACTTGTTGGCCTATAACTATTCCTACATTGTGCAATGTGCAGGTCATATTTGCTAGATTAAACAATCAAAACTACTATGTAATGTTGATATCAAAGTTTGGCATCCCATTGATCTATTATGGATAATTGTTTGAAAAACACAGTTATCAGCAATAAAATCAATTAACTTATGTGAATAATAAGCTAGTCCATCTTTCACCACAGTTAAATCAAAAAGTTCCAGAATTGACGGGTACACTTATTTTTATAGTCTCCAAATATTACTCAAGTACATGTTATAATGCCGCCATTTTTATTTTAGCATGCTTCGTCCGTATGTGTTTCCAGTTACTGGACACGCATGTGCTTACATACTTTATTTTTATTTATAATATATATAATTGTCTTTACTGCTCGATATACCTAAATACACTTAGGTTAGAAAAAATAAAAAAGTAGACACTAAAATGATCGAAGTTAAAAATAAATTCCCGAGAAGATGAAAAAGCAATCTGAGTCTTTTTTTGTTTTTGAAGAACTAAATTATTTATTTACAGTAAGATAAATTTGATATAATGCGAGAACCTTTGTCAATTTCAATCAGGGCACTATTCTTGTTGAAATAGGAAAGAAATGGTTTGGCACATTATTATGACGTGGGTAGCACAAATGTGGGTATACAAGATAAAAATTTTGATGCTGTTATCTTCAGACCTATTCCGAGAATTATTTAATATTATACCCGTATTTTTTCTCAATACTCGTAGATGACAGACAGGTTCTCGAAAAATTACAAGACAAAAAACAATTTTATTGCAATTGGGAATTTAGGCCGTATTTCTTTGTTGTTATAAAAGGTATATTGGTATGTTCTCGAACAATTATTTCAGATAAGGCTTGGAATTTAGTATCCTTGGCTGTTTTTGCGTCTAAAATACAGCAGCGAAACCGAACTAAAACGATACATTCACGGATAGAGAAATTCAATCCAAGAAATAAGGAAAAATAATTAGGTTTATCCAACGTACGCACCGTTAGCGTAATCATATAATATTCCCCTGCTGAGACACAGGCCTCCTCTATGCGAGAGAGAGTGGGCTGTATACTAACACGAACGCCCAGTGCGGGTTGGAAGATGACATATGTCTTCGGATTTTTGGTTCTAGGACATGCCGGTTTCCTCACGATGTTTTCCAGTGTTGATGAAATTTACACGAAGTAAAGCACCTGTCTGCATTCGAAATCATAACCTTGACTTGATTTGTAAGTCGGGCCGTTACCACTGGGCCACCACTTATCTACACACCGGTTTGCGATACGATACAATATTATTGAGAATATAGGTTAATATAATATAATTATGGTACATAAAAAAGAAATCTCTAACGCATTTGAACTAAACGTAAATCCCGGCAGCTGTAATTTTTTTTTTCCGATATCATCTAAAAATATACAAGGTTATTTTAAGGTGACCTGGACAAAAATATTCATAATTCTGTTTATTAAATGCATATGAAAGTATAGTATACGGATTATAAATAAGAAAAAACTATTTAAAAAATTTTGTCGGTCTGTTTGTTCTCTAATCTCCAAAACGGCTGGACCAAATTTGACGAAATTTGGTATTGGGATGCTTTGATTTCTGCGAAAGGACATAGGTTACTTTTTATTGACATACGATGCGGTTGAAGCCACGAGCGAAAGCTAGTTGGAAGATTAAACACGTTCGCTCCAATACTTCTTTTAAATTGATCTCTAAAAGAAGTATTGGAGCTATCGTTTTTATCGTACTTCATGAAACAGATCCCATTTTTTATTTCGCTAAAATAAATATTGAAATTTTACTATTAAAATTGATACAATTTTCTAATTTAATCCTCACATCATATTTTTTTATAATAAACAGAGCGTTTAATTTAATCAAAGTATTTTCAAATACTTTTTGATAAAAGCTCAATTTTCACGAATCGAAAGTCAGTAGGTAGATATATATGTCAAGGTTTACGTAGGAATGTTATCATTAATCACTACAAAACCGGTCTCAAAGAACGTATTTTTTGTTTAGAACCAAAACAGTGCAGAAATGTTACATTAAATCCATGGTTGCACAGTTTTTCATTAATGCACTGTTTTTTATTTAGAGGTTTAATGTCTCCCATTAATTGTAATATTAGATCAAAAAGATACTGGCTGAAAATAAAAAAATTGGCTGAATAAAACCATGGCCTTATAATAATAAAACCGACAGGGTGAAAAAAAAAACAAACGGCGCGCATTTTGTACCATTGTAAAACTTTGATTTTTATTACGTTAGGTAGATTGGTAGTACCCGGGTGTCACCACTGCGAGGATCGCCCAGAGGACACGGTGGAGCACACGGTGGAGGTCTGTCCCGCTTGGGCAGAGCACCGCCGTGTCCTCGTAGAGGCTATCGGCAGCGGCGGCGACCTCTCGCGCCCGGCCCTGGTCCAAGCCATGGTCCGGGGCGAGAGGGAGTGGGAGGCAGTCACCTCCTTCTGCGAAGTAGTCATGCTAGCGAAGGAGGTGGCGGGATGGGCGAGGGAGAGAGCGGAGAGAGCCGCCCGTCCCAGCCGCCACGGTAGACGCCCCGGGCGTCGGCCACCGTAGGCGCGGGCCTGCGGACGGCGAGTAATGGGTAGCTCGCCTTCCGATCAGGACCAGGCCCGTGCCGGACGGCGCGTATGTGTTCCACGCGCGCCTCAAAGAGATGTCAGCAGACAAGGAGGGGCCCGTCAGGGCCGAAGCCTGCCGGGGCAGCAGGATTGTCCGAAAGGGTTACCGCTGCCCCGGAACATAAAGGGCTAAGGAAGGAACACGGATGGGTTTTAGTCAGTAAGAGTCTGACACTCCCTTCCGCTCCACCCAGAGCGGGAGGGGTCATTTGATGATTTCCAATCCTGAAAAAAAAAAAAAAAGGTAGATTGGTAGTAGAAAGTAAAGTAGATTACGCACCTTGCTAAAGTGAGTAATGAATGCACTCCTGTTAATTAAGTAATTTAATGTGATATAATTTAGTGTAACATAACACTCGTGCATTAATAACTCACTTTTAAAATTAGCATCACTGGTGTAAATTAACAAATAATTAAGTACAGTTGACTGAACTTATCATTATCATTCACAGCATGAATTTATGCACTACTAAGCTCAGGCACAAGCTCAGGAATCACTTTTCTTGTGCTTGTCCTCCTACTCCTGTGCCAGCATCATTCCGGTTCTACCTGCTATGGTAATAATATCGTCCGCCCATCTCGCCGCCGGATGACCTTGACCTACCTAGTAATTAACAATTATTGATGATAATAAAATAATGATAAGAGATAAAATGATGATAAGAACAGTGGTGGCCCAGTGGTAACGGCCGCGACTTACGAGTACGTTACGTCGTAGGTTCGAACCCAGACAGGCGCTTTACTTTGTGTAAATTATTCCGTCACCACTGCTCTCAAAACGGTAAAGGAAAACATCGTGAGGAAACCGGCATGTCCTAGAACCAATAATTCGAAGACATGTGACATCTACCAACCCGCACTGGGCCCGCGTGGTGGATTACAGCCCACTCCCTCTCACTGAGAGGAGGCCTGTGTCCCAGCAGTGGGAACGTTATAGGCTGATTATGATGATGATGATAAAATGAGTAAAAAGGCAGACACCACTATTTTTTTTTTTAAGAATTTGGATATTTTTAATGAAGAACAAAGTATACAAACCATTTTTAGCCAACTTCAAATAGGAAGAGGTTATATGAATCCGTCGCGGTTTTTTTAATGTCGGCACAGATGGGACTTTAATCTGACAGTTTTATTACCCTGACCTGATAGGAATTTACTACTTTTTTATGAAGGGTCATCCCGACAGTATAAGTTACTTCGCATTTTCGGGTTCAACTATTTTCGATCTAAAAATCATGGAAATAATATCGGCTATAGGCGGTCGGCCTGAAAAGGCCACTTTGGCAGAATCATAAAACAATTCCTAACACGCAATTCATCTGTTTGAAAGTTTCACAAATATTATATCCCTGAAGAGTTAAGCAGAGGTATACCTATAGCATTTTACGAATCTCCATACAAAACTGTCATACAGATGAAATTGCGTGATATGAATTGTTTTATGATTCTGCCAAAGTGGTCTTTTTAGGCCCCCGATTCAATCATCAGTCTACAACTCCGTACCTATTCTAAAGTTCCTTCCTCCACTGTCTAACAATTTGTTTCCATAACGTTATTACTCCCTAAGCATGAAATTTTCATACTCTTCCTTGTCCCATAAGAAGCAAAATGGGATTTAGGTACAGTAATATTCTATGACCCACTTTGTCTTCTTAACTTACCATGAAATCAAACTAGACTCTAAATTCTATGCAAAACAATCTATTATTCAGTAAACAACCGCAATCATTTTTAATCCTATGTTCTCAGAAATTTTGTAAGCGTCGGTTAGTGATGTCTTTTAGCACAAAAACGTCCTTTTATGTAAATGAACTGCCGGTCGAATTGCACCCCATGGATCTGTGTAGCTGTAAAGCGAAATTAACTATCTTACTGTACCGCAACGAAATAGCAGATGTTACCGAGTATCCTCACTTTAAAAAAAGTGTTTTATTATTTACTAGCAGCGAACTACGGTTTCATCCGCATAAGTTTCGATCCCGTGGTAATATCGGGATAAAAAGTCTATATGTTAATTCAGGGTGTCAGCTACCTCCATACAAAATTTTATCAAAATTGGTCCACCCGTTTGAGCGTGAAGAAGTACACCCCCCCTCCCCCCCTTACACTCACAATGTTTCACCTTTATAATATTAGTGTGATGTGGATACGAATTTTGATTCACTGCCTCGATGGTCTAGTGTCAGCAGGCAATACTACTGAGCATGAGGTCCTGGGTTGGATTCCCAGGTTGAGCAGTGCTATTTGGTTTTACTATCAGGCATTTCTCAGTAGGTACCAGCCCGGAGTCTGGATTTGAGCCCGGTTGATGACGATAGGCTCGCCCTATTACATGGGACTTAAACTTAACTGTCGTCAAATGTTGTCAAAATTTTGATTAAAAATTAATTCAAATAAAAAATTGCAATAATGTTAGTGCGCTAAGCAATTACTTTATTTATTTATTTCTGTAAATGCCCGTGGCATCACAGCGGGCCCTATCAGAATACCAGCGCTGCGAGATTAATTTTTTAAGTGTTGCAGCATTATGCTGAGATAGGAGCCTTTTGGCCTCGTGTAGGACTTTGTTTAATTTTTTGTTTTTGTTACTGTTTTTTTTTTTATAACTTGTTTTTATTTTTACTGTGTTTAGTTTTTAGTTTAGTAATAGTTTGTGATCAAAGACTACACGAGTCGCAATAAATATTTTTTCTTTCTTTCAATTATCCGGCGGGCTAAATCGCATTACGTTTGTATCAATATCATATTAAATGAAACAACTCTGACCAAGGTATAGTAAAAACATAACTTCGCATTATCAAGGCATCGATGTATAGGTAATCATCAAAGTAACAATTTTCGCAGAATAGTATTTCGAACTCGTATAGGGAATCCCTTGACATAGGCTTTTTCTAAGTTGCACAACATTTATTATTCCCCTCCGTAGGGTTGTCAGCCTGCACAGACTATAAATGGTGCCAGCCCAGCTGCATAGCTGGGGTATAAAATATAGAGCAACATCGCTGAAAGGCCGGGCGGTGATTCTCAGCACTTTTAAGGGGATCTTTTTAATGGAACGCCCTTTATTGAGGCTCTATATGGCGTTACGATAATATGTACATGCATTATACAACCAATGGAAATCATAATAATATAGACTACGGCCGAGTCCTAACCAAATGCGTTTGTCGCGCGAGCGCACGGGAACGTATTACCGGGATTAAAATTACTATATGTCTTATCCAGATAAATTATGTATTAATTCCGTAATACATTGTTTCACTTTGTTTTATATTTATTTTTTAAACTTTTCGCACAAAAAGGTACAAAGGCGGACTTAATGCCTAAGGCATTCTCTACCAGTCAACCAAGGGTGGTGAAGAGATTAGATGGCAGGTGCTTTGGTTGAGAGGAACAATGATTAAAAAAAAAATTAAAACTAGGTACACAAATACATAAATAGTTTATATACACATATATACTAATACACAATATATAATGTATACTTATAATATATATACATACAAATTAAAGAGAAAGATTTATAATATGTAGTGATTGTATACAACACAATCTCAATATTCATAACCTGCTAAACGTACCCTTTTCTTTGTTCCAGGTATTTCAGCGGGCGGCGGCGGTGACACCAGCGAGGAAGCAACGACCAGCACCATTGACTTCGCGTTCAATGGCACTTCCAGCACCGAGAGCGTCGCCCAGCCTTACTTCGATAATGCAACGAAACGCGACTACACAGCAGCCGTGGGACAGCCGGCGTATCTGCACTGTCGTGTGAAGAATCTTGGAGATCGAGCAGTATGTTATTTTCCTCACTTTTATTTATTTATTTGATTTACACGGCTTAACAAACCAATTACATAAATCAAAATATATATAATAAGTACTCACTTAAAACATAACCTAAAAACAACAATTAGATACTATTATTTTCACAGAAATGTACCATTACATTGCTGCACTGCACATAAGCATTAAATTGCTTACGTAACTGCTTGCGTTGACCATTATCTCACCTCATGGTAAGTGATGATGTGGTCTACGCTGGAGTAAGTTTACCTAGAAATGATCGATTCTGCACTCTTGACTTAAAGACCCCAGGTTATTACAAAAAGGAAACAAACTTCGGCAGGGAATTCTACTCTTCCCGCTTGAGTGAACTATCTCGTTGGCCCTAATCAACAGAGGTCTCAAATGCGATTTTTGAGTGTGTGGACCTTGGTTTGATCCCTGGGTTCGACACCGTGTTATTCGGTGTTTCTGAGGAATTTGTCAGTCGCAACCCGGAGTCCGAATCTGCGACTATACCGACCGACCGACCGAGACCGAGTATTGACCAGGCGCCAATCTTGGCTCCGGGCTATAATATGCTAGCAAAAGGCTAGGTCTACATTATTCGGGACTTGAAAGATTTTGGTGAAATTTAAATTTTGTGGTTTTTCTATAACGTTACCCCTGTGTTCTTCAAAAGTCAATGTGTTTATTTCAAATAGGCACATAAAAGACACTTTTGATTAACAATAAAATACAATTAATTCTAGTCGCCCCTTCCAAAAGGTAGTTTCGTGTGGAGACGAATGGGCAAGAAACTTCACAGTTAGTTTTTTAAATATTTTCAACATTTGGTAAACTTAAAAACGATAATTATTATAATATGTGAAGACGATGCACCCACAATAAAATTAGTATACCATAGAAGGTAAAAGAATTAAAAATAAAGCAATGATAGATAAACTATTTATATGATAGATAGATGGTAGAGGAGGGGCCCGTGGCTAAATGATTAGGTTAAGCTACGCTTTCCACGGTTGGTCTGTCGATGGGTGACCATCTTTACATACCGAGACACCTCCGTGCCTCGGAAAGCACGTGGTCCTGGCTGGCATTCGTGGGTCTATGATATTCGTTACGGGTAGTCAAAAGCCCGAAAGCTGTGCCGAAAGTCTGACACCCAGTCTTACCAAAGGATATCGTATTACCCAGAAACTGGATTGTGGAGGTCAGTTAGAAGAAGAAGAGGCTCCATGTAAAATACTGGTATGCGACTGCATCCGGTTAGACTGGAATCCGACCCCAACGTAGTTGGGAAAAGGCTATAGACAGATGATGAGTAAAAGAAAAAAATTATAATTGTATTTCAGTGTAGGTATACAGGCTGTTATATATATTGTGATAAAACAGGAGTGCTACTAACCAAACGATTCGTCTAATCCATGTTCACTATCAACCGTATAGTTACTTCAACAATTACAGCGAGGATGCAGATTAACACCTTGAATAGGATTACTCGCGCAGGCTTTACGCTAACGCTAAAGCGGGCTCCGGAGCCTTATACAGTTTCATTGCGATAATACTAAATTTAACTGCAACGCTACCTTGTTAGAGAGTTGACTTTCCTGTACAGTGTCGTGTTGGTTCGTCGTTGGTTATTTGTTATTGTTTTTAATGATTAATAATCAGCCTATAATGTTCCCGCTGCTGGGACACAGGCCTCCTCTCTGTGAGAGGGAGTGGGTAATAATTCACCATACGGGCCCAGTGCGGTTCGGTAGATGTCACATATTTTTGGAATTTTTGGTTCTAGGACATGCCGGTTTCCTCACTATGTCTTCCTTCACCGTTTTGAGAGCAGTGGTGATGAAATAATTGTTCTACACAAAGTAAAGTGCAACTGCTTGGGATCGCATAGGTCGTGGGGACCTACAGCGCGTAAGTCGCGGCCGTTATCAGTTTGGCACCACTGATCATCATCATCTATGCAAAATATGAAAGCCTGATCAACTCTCTGATCACAGATTAGCTAACCTTGTGTTGCTAATTATTCAGGTATACGATATTTAGCGCAGGGACTTGAAACGTTGCTCAAAACAACGTTACGTTAGTTTTTTTTATATGTTAATTTTCTCTTCTTTTTTATTGGTGCAGATAGTTTTATGGACATTACATAGGAACTTGTAGAGTGCATTTTTTGTCGAGAACTTGGTAAATTTAGCCTAGATCGGTGTCTGAGTAGATAGCGTGTCTGAATGTCTTCACGTTTTGAATAAAATTCTTGAGGTTTCCAGTCAAATTTGCATGTTTCTAAAATGTGTATACAGGGAAGGGTTAAAATATTTTGTTCTTGAATCTTTTTACATTTATATCTTTTTTATGAGGCACATATTATATAGGACTTAAATAACATAATTGACATAATTGGTGAAATGTGGGTGTACTACCACTGTGTTTATACTTCTGTATAAACCTTTGGGGATTACAGGCGTGATGATATGTTATTTATTACTAGCAATGCCCCGCGGTTTCACCCGCGTTAGTTTCCATCCCGTAGGAATATCGGGATAAAATATCCTATGTGTTAATCCTGGTTATAAACTATCTGTATACCACATCTAAATCCGTTTAGTAGTTTTTGCATGATTGAGTAACAAACATCCAAACATCTTCATAAACGTTCACATTTAAGTATAATTTTAGTAAGGTACAATTTTACGTCAAAAAGTATTATAAAATGTCACAAATTATTGTCAATGTCGAAACTTAGTCTCTAGTTTTCTGGTACTTAATTTAAAAACCGAAACATTCTAGATTACGTCCTTAAATAAGCCATTTTTTGTAATTTAATTCCAAATTTCTTATCTAAAGAACGACGAAAATCTTTTTATTCTTTGAAAAAAATCAAAATGCTTTAGATTGTGTTGTTTTACCTACACAGAAGGCGTCCTTAACGAAAATTAATGGTTTCGACCCCAATCAAGTATCAGTCTACCACTTTGTTTGGACCCTAACTATATTAAATATTTATCTTGTTAGGAAACCTTTATTGTCGCGACAATTTTTCTTCTTTCTTTCAATGTCAAAGTCAAAGTATTTATTTCAAATAGGCACAAGGCATTTTTGAATGTCAAAAGTTACAGTAAAATAAAATTGATTCTAGTCGCCCTTTCAAGGTAGTTTTGTATAGAGAAGAATGGGTAAGAAACTCCACCGTTACTCCTTTGAAATTTTTGCATACATTAGTTACAAAAAAAAATTGTTAAAATTTCGTATAAAAATCTAAGTCCTCGCGCCATAGTGCCCCTAAGGCTACACTCCAACCAGTTATTTTTCACTTTTTAGTGTCTTTTTTTTACTTTTTATTTTTACTTTTTCCACACAAATTAATAATAATATAACACTACTTGCTATGTAAATATTAGTGACAGAAATCTATTACATCATCAATATAAACGAATTGGAAAAAAATATCGTATTATTGAAGCTAACTCAAAAACTACCCAAGCAAAGTTAAAAAAAAAATATGGGTCCACAGCTGGGGCATACCCTATCCATTAAAAATATTTTTTGAAATCGATTTACAATTGCCGGAGATATCGCGTAACATACAAACAAAAACAATGTCGTTTACTTGAATTTTTATTACCAGTAATTTTGATTTAAAAATCAAACTACTAAACCGATTTTTATAAAATTTCTATAGGACCAATCTGAAATTTCCGTTACATAGAAATATAACGGAAATTAAGTTAACAAACATTTAAAAAAAAAACAAACGAATTGAAAACCTCCTTTTTTTGAATTCGGTTAAAATACCATACTTACACACTTATAAAAAAAGATGGACTCCGCGAAAGTGAAGCACCGTACCGATCTACGACGATTGGCGCTATCGTGTCACGTAATGGCGGCCGGTTGGCATCCTATGATGTAAATGTGAGCGTGAGGCGTGTTTGTACAAGCGGTCCCCGGCATACGTACTGTGCTTCACTTTCGATATGCGTGGCGCGGAGGGGTTCCCTACTTGTTTTCGGAAATTTTTATTATATCGAACACGGTGTGTCGATACCACAAAACAAAAATCATCAACGCTTCCAAGTGTTACTAGGACCTACTCTTTTCACTACACACCAGAATACGCAAGCATAAACCCCATTTACAAAATGTTAATCTATCCACTTTTATTAGCCTACTCTTTCCTTATAATAAAGAGGAAATAAAGGTTAGTTACCCACGAAGTCAAAGCAAAGAGTGACGAGAACAGTTTCAAAATTAGGCGCACCCTCCTAAATAAAGTGAGCCTGCTTCTGTGAAAGACATTGTGTACCTAAGTAATTACCTACTTTATTGAAAATGTAGCTTACTGCCTGGCGCAGAACTTTTGAGGAAACGTTTTAGATAAGAGAAGCCATTTATTTTAATGAAAAATGACGACCTTTTTTACGCTTCACGAAAACGTTCGTGTATACCAACATAATGTTGTACTAACATTTTTATACGGCATTTGGTTGGACAATAAAATATTTTATGTGCTTTGTGGGTATGATTGATTTTTTCGTGTATGCTGAGGTAGCATGTGACGTCATAATTGCGATACAATGCGCGTAATTTAGGAACATTGTTTGCATAGCAATTACGAGTGAGATGTCTTGCTCGCTCGCAATTAACATTTGATTGTTTAATGTATGGTAAGTACGCTGTAAACAAGAGGTCAGAAGTAACAAAGTGCTGTTTAATGAAAGATTTGTGGGATCTATAATATTTTTATAAATAATATTTTTTTCATTGAAAAATCAAAGGAAAATCAGGCCAAAAGTCTGGAATTCATAAAAAACCGCCAAGTGCGAGTTGGACTCGCACACGAAGGGTTCCGTACCAGCATACAATATTTAACACTACATATAAAATAACGGCAAAAAAATCACGTTTGTTGTATGGGAGCCCCCTTAAATATTTATTTTATTCTGTTTTTAGTATTTGTTGTTATAGCGGCAACAGAAGTACACATTCTGTGAAAATTTCAACTGTCTAGCTATCGCGGTTTATGAGATACATCCTGGTGAGAGACAGACAGACGGACAATGGAGTCTTAGTAATAGGGTCCCGTTTTTACCCTTTGGGTACGGAACCCTAAAAAGGCCCACCAAGACCTATTCTTAATCATTTGAGATATAAATTTGGATTAAGTTAGCTTCAGACTACAATCTAGATTCAACGTTCTGAATGAAGCATTGATGGAATTAAAATACGAACTGCTGAATGATCTTTATTCAGTAAAAATGCTTGTGTTGGAATTAAAGTTGAAGATTCGATAAAGCTTACCAGCAAACTCCCGTCCCCTGCCTCGCGCTCCTCGGGTTCGGCGGCGTGTCCAGTCGTCTTGAATCCTGCTAAGCTTCACTACACATTTTTTCCACAGGTGTTGGTTAATGTCATTGTTCGTACTCGTATCTTGAGGGGATTGTAGCACAAAATCACAAAAGGACCATTTCATAGTAGAAAAAGTTTATAGCGCGCGAAGCACGGCATATGTACACGTTGAGACGACAAGTTGTAGTGAAAAAGCACGCGGAACCGCGGCGCCACTGTGCTTATCCGTAGACCAATCAAATTGCCTAAGGAGGCGTACAGTGGCGCAGTCATCGTTTGTTTGGTTATTATTACGTTAAGTTGTGCTCCACAAGATTATACGTTAATATTATTACAAACGGTAGTTTTACATTGTTTAGTTTTATTATAATCATTAAAACGTATAATAGTGGCCACTATTTTCCGTTTTAATCTAAAATAAAAGAAATAACCAAACAAACGATGAGGGCGCCACTAGGCAGTCGGCGCCGCCTTAACGAATGGGCGATGAGCAGACTAGCAACTTAATGAAATTAAAACCTTTTCCAATACACACAAAAAATTAATTATTAGTTGTGGGGTGAAAAAACTATCTAAATCCTTAAGATTGAATGTGATAGGTATTACCTACCTTATAGAGCCTATGGCATTAATTCCGCCTCTGTACATTTTTGTGATTGAAGTATTAAATAAACAAATAGAAAACGGTTCGTAAAATTGGTAATAATTAAAACTTCTAGGTACTCGTTCACTACCAAAATAGAAAATTCCATGGAACCTTAATCAAGCTTCAGTATTTATTTCCCTTTTCATATAGGTAGGTAGGTAGTTCGTTCAGCAGAATAAATGCTATACATGGTGGCTCATTGATTTTAGTAAATAACCAGCTCAAATTTAAAGACCGTACCGATATTGTGAGCCTATCTGTTGAGCGAACAGTTGAAATTGCCTGTATAGAATTGGAGCACTCTATTGTATTAAGTGTGTACAGACCCCCTTCAGGATTGTATGACTGCTTTGAAAAGGTAATGGATGAAGTGTTACACAGGATTTGTAACTCAAACAAGTCCGTTATCATTTGTGGTGATTTTAATGTCAATTTATTAGAAAACTCAGGTACTTGTAGAAAAATTTTGAGTCTGTTCCAGTCCTACAATCTTGTAAACCTATTTTTAGAGCCCACAAGAATAACCCCTACTAGTGCCACATGCTTAGACAATATTTATACAGATATTATACCAAGCCACAAAGAAATTATAAATTTACTAGATTCTGATCATTGCGGGCAAAGGATAACTATTCAAGAAGAAAACAAAAAAGTGGCTAAAAAGGATATCACTGTTAACCCCAAAACTGCAAGTCGCTTGGAGGCTTTTAAAGTTAAACTAAATAATAAATTACCAGTTTTGTCGATTCATGATGATCCTAATCATCTATATGATAATTTTTTTAATATATACTGTAAACAATTTGACTCCACCTTTATTCCCAAGACTATCTCGGTTAATAGTAATGCATCGTTCAGTGATTGGGCTACCACTGGTATTCATAAAAGTAGAACTCGGCTTTATGAACTGTACAATGAAAGGACTTATGTTAAAACTGATGAATTTAATTTGTATGTTAGAAATTATTCAAAATTATTTAAAAAAGTTTGCTATATGGCCAAGTCACGTTATTTGGGTTCAAAGATTAAAACCAGCAGTAATGTAATCAAAACGACTTGGAACATTATTAATAGTGAAACGGGAAGGTCTAGTAACCGAAATACTGACTACAGCCTGTCTATTAATGACAACATAATAAAATCAGACTCTCAAGTCGCCGAGGCATTTGAAAATTTCTTTTCAGATATTCCCGTTTCAACTACTAAATCCCTAAACTCATCACCT
This sequence comes from Gortyna flavago, assembly GCA_963669345.1. Lineage (NCBI taxonomy): Eukaryota > Metazoa > Arthropoda > Insecta > Lepidoptera > Noctuidae > Gortyna > Gortyna flavago. The sequence continues at coordinate 12,464,943 of OY770140.1, forward strand.
TCTGTTGCTGAGTCTTTGCTTAAGGAAAATGTTAATGCTTGCGATTCGGAATTTCATTTTGAATATATTACCTGTAAAGATATAATTAAAACCTTTCACACTTTAAATGTAAAAAAGACAGCAGATCTGTGGGGTAATTCTGTAGAAGTTGCTAAGTCTATTATTGACATTGTAGCACCTACTCTAGCTCTTATCTTTAATAGTTGTATTGACAATGGGGAGTTTCCTGACCTTATGAAAAATAGTAAAATAATACCTTTGTTTAAATCAGGTAGTACATCGGACCCCACTAATTATAGACCTATTTCTGTACTACCTACCTTTAGTAAAATTTTTGAGAAATTAATTTTAGATCAAATGCAAAGATTTTTTAATAAACATAAATTATTACATAGCAAACAGTTCGGTTTTACAAGGGGTCGTTCAACTACTGATGCCGGTGTTGAACTTTTAGGACATATTTATAATGCATGGGAAGATAAATGCGATGCCTTGGGCATCTTTTGTGATTTGTCCAAGGCATTTGATTGCGTTCTTCATGAAACGTTAATCAGGAAACTCCGCCACTACGGGATCCGGAATTCTGCTCTGGATCTTCTTACTTCATACTTGAGTAAAAGGATTCAGAGAGTTGACGTTAACGGGAAAAGATCACCCGGATCTATAGTAACAATGGGAGTCCCACAGGGTTCAATTCTTGGCCCTTTCTTGTTTCTTATTTATATTAATGACTTGCCGTACCTTATAAAGGATAATCATGATGTAGTGTTGTTTGCAGATGACACTTCACTTTTGTTTAAACTTAAACGTCAGCAGTTGGTTACTGACGATGTAAATAGCGCGATTTCGAAAGTAGTCCATTGGTTCAATGTCAATAATTTGCTTCTAAACGAGAAAAAAACCAAATGCATTAAGTTTACGCTACCTCACGTTAGGCAGGTGAAAACTAATGTGTTGATAAAGGGCGAGGAATTGAATCCTGTAGACAGCACAGTATTCTTGGGCATAACTTTGGATGCTAAGCTTCAGTGGGGACCACATGTAGATAAATTGTCAAAAAAGCTAAGTTCCGCAGCATACGCGGTTAGAAAAATTCGTAATTTAACTGATATAGAGACTGCCCGTTTAGTGTACTTTAGCTATTTTCATAGTGTAATGTCGTACGGTATTTTATTGTGGGGAAATGCCGCCGATATTCAGACCATCTTTGTTTTGCAGAAGCGAGCTGTTCGATCAATTTATAAATTAAGTCCGAGACACTCTCTCAGAGACAAATTTAAAGAGATTAATGTAATGACTGTGCCTTCTCAGTATATTTATGAAAATCTTTTATATGCCCATAAAAATATAAAATTGTTTAAAAAATACAGTGATGTCCATAATATAAATACTAGGAACAAACACAAATTTGTTATCCCTACAACAAGGCTCAAGAAAATAGGTAGCTCGTTCAGATGCCAATGTATACGCTTTTATAATAAACTACCAAGCCACGTTCAAGATCTAAGCCTTAATAAATTCAAATCATTCATTAAACGTAAGTTGTGCCAGAAAGCTTTTTATACCGTTAAAGATTATATTGAGGACAAAAAGGCTTGGGATTGAGCTGCTTCCAATTTTTTTTTTTTTTTTACATTTTGAATGTTTTAATTATTTTTTTTTTGTTTCTATGTACACATTGACATTAATGAATTTTATTTAAACAATGACATTTGCTTACTTTGTAAAGTATTATATTATTTTAATTATTGTGCATGTGAAGACAATGTGGGTCACATTTTTTTAATTTTTATTATTCTCTCTGTTGTGTTAGTTTTTGTCTAGGTCTGGCAGTTTGAGTAATTTATGTGGCCTACCCAAATGTCCTTTCTTTGGTATTGTTCGTCGAATCGTTGAGCTCCTTAAGTTTTGAGTTGAGCTACACGATTTCTGACAAATGCGTGCACTGACTGGACAGGTCCTCTCAATCTGTGTGGTTCTTTCCTCAAAAGACCATCTCAGACATCGATCTACATGGTCTTCATATAACCTGACCAAGATTATGATGTCTGGACTTTAAAAGAGACTGTGACCTCTGAGTTTGTTTCGGCCTTTCTTCTCAGAGTAGTCAGATAGGAAACGCCGACCTCATCTAGTTTTTTTTATAAAAAATATGATTGACGTGTAAAAGTGTTTGTACAAACCTACTTACAAAATAAAATCATTTATCATTTATCATTTATCATTTATCATTTATCATTTATCATTTACACAACATTTTCTGCCAGCCTCCTTTTATTTACAAAGGAACTACGTCGAAAATGTCGATAAAGAACAAATAAAACAACTATGTCAAAGAAAAGCTGTGTTTGTGAAATAAGCTGTTTTTTTTTTCCTAAAACTAATAGGGCTGCGAATAATCCATGCGTACGTAAAGGATCGTGCGTGACTTTTCGCCGTCGACGTAAATTTCTGCTGATAATAAACGGAATTCATAACAAAGGATATTGTTGTTTGTTAAACATTGTTTTGATTTTATACGAAAAATACCGGCTGACTTTTTTACCGTCTGGAAAAAACGGAGTATTAAAGGTGAACGGAGTAGTGCCTAAGGCACAGAAATCTCTAAAAATTAAATTTACGTATCAGTAAATACCTACTATCTATTAGTGACTTGAAGTACAAAAAAAAACACAAATAAATCTATAAATAAGGCTATAATATATAAAATATCATTGTTGTCTACCATGTCAAAGTCTTGGAGCGATTAGTTTACAATGCAATTTACCCAATCCTACATAATAATATCATCCCTGAACAGCATGGTTTTGTTCAAAATCGCTCCACAGTTAGTAACCTGGTTTTGTATTGTAACTTTTTATTTGAAAATATGGACAATCAACTGCAATTTGACGCAATCTATACGGATTTCTGCAAGGCTTTTGACAAGGTGGACCACACCATGCTCTTACAAAAAATCGAATTTAATGGTATCCATGGGAGTCTGCTTCGCTGGTTTATGTATTATGTTAAAAATAGAACTCAGAAGGTTGTAATCAATGGATTTGCTTCAGATGTGATCAGCGTGACATCTGGTGTTCCGCAGGGGTCGATTCTGGGTCCACTACTTTTCATCCTATTCATAAATGACATAAAAAGATGTTTTAGAAATTGTGGTTTCCTCCTATATGCTGACCATCTTAAAGTATTCCGTAAAATAAGAACCGTTGAGGACTGTGTTAAATTACAACACGATCTCGATCGATTCTCTGCTTATTTTCTGACCAATAAATAACATCTAAATTTATCCAAATGTAAGTATATTTCTTTCACTAAAAAAATTAATACCGTTCAATTTACATACTCTCTCTGTAGCACTCCTCAGGAAAAAGTTTCCCTAATTAAAGATTTAGGTGTACTCTTTGATGCAAAGTTACACTTTGATGCACACGTTGATCACATCACAGACAAGGGTTTTCAACTGTATGGCTTTGTAAGGCGGACCTGCAACCCATTTAAGAATCCATCTACATTCTTATTGCTGTACAAAACACTTATTAGATCTCAACTTGAATATGCCTCTTGTGTAAGGAACCCCTACTACAATAAATACAGTGACCAATTGGAATCAGTACAACGTAAATTTCTTACCTATAAATTATTTAAGAGGTGGTCATTTCTTTGTCAACTCTTAAAGAAAGGAGACTGTATCATGATCAATCATTCCTATACAATATTTGTCACAATAAATTTGATTGCAATGACCTAATAAACCAAATATACCTTCGCATACCTAGTCGCTCCCAACGTATTTGTGATATTGTTTTTATTTTTTTAAGGATGGGAAATCATCCAATGACTCCTCCCGCTTTGGGTGGAGCGGAAGGGAGTGTCAGACTCTTACTGACTAAAACCCATCCGTGTTCCTTCCTTAGCCCTGTATGTTCCGGGGTAGCGGTAACCCTTTCGGACAATCCCGCTGCTATTCGTGATACTTACACTCACAGTTTATTCGCGCCGAAGCGGTGCAGAACCAACGCAGGAGAACGAGCTCCTTTACGTCGACTAATGTTAAGCTACAATGATAATTTTGCTGATATTGACATATTTGCATTGTCACTCGCACAGTTTAAAAATAATATTTATAAAAAAATCCTCTCAAAAATCCACATAGTTATTGTTATATTCATGTTATATACATACATCTAGTTTGTCACATAACATGTTATTTCACCAAACGCAGTTAATCTATGTTAGACAATAATTGTTTGCTAAGTTTGCTTAGATCTTGCTCAAACTATTCTTAGTCGGATTAATTTGTGGATAACGATGCTGGTTGCGTGATTATTTAAGTATTTTTAGAATACTTAAATATTAAGCATTGGGCAATTGTTTGTTGTCCTGAAGAATAAAAATAAAAATAAATATATTCCGCGCGCGAAAATTATCAATGAATTCGTAGCGGCATTTAATCTTTCGAATAAAGCCGGCTTCAATAAAAAGATTGAATGTCAAAAAAAGAGATGTCTGTGCCGTAGGCCTCCGTGCACCTTTTATACCCTGTTTCTCTCCAGACTGTAAAAAAGTCAGCCGGAATAATAGCAGCACTTTATACGCATATTATATTAAATATTATTAGTGAATGATTGTCAAAAACTGCACAAAGCTCCACTAAAGCAAATAGATCAGGCGCAGGAACAACAGCTTAACGTGCTTTCCGAGGCACGGGGGTAACACCGCCAACTTCCAAACTCCGGGCTGGTACTAAGAAATTCCTAATTGAAAAACTCACTCTCTCTCCGGTCGTGTCGGATTGCCGTCCCATCGGACTATGAGAGTGAGGGAAGAGGGAGTGCACCAGTGTCTGCGCGCACGCTTGTGCACTATAATATCTCCCGCACCGAAGGCTAGTCTCCGTTGAGATTGGCCGCCGTGACCGAAATACGGTCTCGAGGACTTTATTTATTTTAAAACAAATAGCTCGTTTATAATAGAAATAAATACTGAAAAATGAACAGCAAATTATATTTTACAGGCAGAACGATAGACATCAAGTGTAGGTACTCCATTAAAACGTCAGACCGGCCATATTTCAAAAAACGTGATCCGTTTTCCACAGATAGCTGCAATATAACGCGATAAAAATGTATGAAATATTAACATACAAAAAAGGCAGAGAATTTATGTGCCTACCCGGGTCAGTGAGTACTGCCAATAAATAAGAGCAAATACATCTTAATATCAGAGGAGCTTAAGATATTTTTATAACGGTACTCTAGCGTCGTCATATTATTATACGTCTTCAGTACCATCAGAACACAAAAATGTAATCTATACTAAAAATTAAGCTGAAGAGTGTGTTTGTGTGTTTGTTTGACCGCACTAATCTCAAGAACTACTTACCAGTCGGATTTGAAAAAGTATGTTTGCATTTGACAGACCACTTCTACTTATTATCACGCTTATCACGCTAGGACAATAAATTAGAAATAATGTTAAGTGAAAACGAAGTAATAGTGCGGGCGGGCGATGCGATGCGACGGGGTGGGTTGGCGGAACAAGAAATTTCACACAGAAGCTATAATATCTATTATAGAGTTAAAAATAGGTAATTTACACCTGTAAGAATATTAGTGTGAAATGTTTGCTTGCCTTTCTTTATAGATAGCTATACAATGACAACACTGTTTTTTTATCTATGTTTTCATAGTTTTTAACCAATTGCAATTGGCTAACTGCCGCCCCTTCCATTTTCTACCACCGTTTTAAGACGTGCCTTTCAGAATTAATAAATCTCGTTATTACACAAAGTCCAGAAGGAGTTTAATTCAACAATACGAAAATAACTGTAGCCTAAAAAGATTAGCCACTCAGCAAAGTTTTTAATAAGGCAGAATGTCCCCATTATGTCCCCGAATGTGGCTAGAAATGGTCTAAGCTGGACAGACCGAAATAGAATTAGGCCTTCATTTTACCAGCCACAATTGCGTCGACACGACCTTTATAGTGTATTAAATTCATCACACAGAGATTTACCGATGTACGTAATAGTAAAAATCACAACGTCCAAACTTAGGTGAAGTGAGATGTCAATAGTAAAAATCCCCACCAGTGGAATGACAGCTCACTTCATCTATATTTTCACGGTTAGATTTTTACAGAATAAAACGCCAGATCAGAGGATATTAAAAATATGTAGGATACTTCAAATAAGAAAGAAAAGAAGAAAAAGAAAAAAAAAATTTGGACACAGTTCGTGAAACACAAAATACCAAATTAACTAAATAAAAATAATTTTTCATGCAACAATAGTGTGTGCCTCACGGCTGCGCCAAAAAGGTTCATTTCAGCATTAATACTAGACAGATGCTGTCTGACGCTGGTTTTCTAATGAACCTTTAGGGAAAAGTGATGGGGAGCACACACAGTTTCAACATACCTAATACATAATTTTTATACTTATAAATAAATAAATAAACTTGTAATCGAAAACATATCATTACAAAACAACAAAAAATAAAATAACGAAAACAACAAAACAAAACTACAAAGTCTCAGCAAAACCTGTTCTTCGCGTCGTTCTTCACTTGCACTCATCACACAGCACATGTTATCCAAGAAAAACTGTGGGCTTTTTTAATAAAAGCATGGATAACTTAACCTATCGCTGACCACTGCTGGACATAGGCCTCTCCCAGGCTGCGCCACAACACCCCGTCCTACGACTTCCACATCCAGTCTGTCTCAACCCCCTTCTTAAGGTCGTCGGCACTACACTTGCCGAATTTTGCCGATACGCAGTCTCCACTCTAGGTCTCGACCGACCATCGGTCCTTCGACAAACATGGCCATGCCTCCTTCGCAACTTCTAGGAGTGATTCTTCGATGGAGATTGGACTCGGCAAGACGTATGAATTGTACATGACTTTCGTCTTTTCCAAATCATTCCGAGAAGGATACATAAGTAAATCAAATCATGTATGGAAACAATAGACGAGTTAATTCCGTATCCGGAACTACATTTGATAACAGAACAAATATGGCATGAACACAACGATAATGCATAAAGCTGCACACAGGGATTTCGGTTCTAGTCTAAATTAACTTGAAATTAGCGTACTAATTCTATATACATTAACAAACAGATTTAGAACCTCATTTATGGGAAACCAGCTGTTGCCCGCGACTTCGTCTGCGATCAAGACAAAAGACACGTGGCGCCATCTATTATGACAATAACGTTATTGTTGTTTACCTCGGGAGCAGCACTTTTTTTCTGGATGAAAAGTGCGCTATGTCCATTTCTGTACACCTGACAACGTATACAGAATGATCGGTTCAGTGGTTAAGGCGTGAAAAGGTTATAATCAAACAAACATACTTTCGCATTTATAATATAAGTTACGATTGTAATGAAGTTGGTTTAATTATAATACTAGTCAAGCTTCTGCCCGCGACTTCTCCTGCGTGAAATTTCTTGTTCCTGTGAAAGTTTGTATGTGGGACATACAAACTACTCTTTATAATATTAGCATAGATAAATGTCGGTTACCTTGGTTCGATCGCGTTGGGAAACTCCAAGCGTAGTCTTCTCAATTGCCCGTTGGGTCTAATAAGGCCGATTGTGATTCGAGGGACCACGTTTCAGTGCCATAAGTCATCACTGGCAATATGCACCGATCAGGAAACCGACATAGCCCGAAGAATTGCCAGGAATTTGCTGGATGCGAGAAGAACAGAACCGAACAGAAGGTGACGGGGAGGCCATGTCTAGCATGTATGTTTTGCGGCTGAAATGATGATGATGACCAGATAAATTAGCCCAATAGATAGTGTTGTATAGTTTATGTTTGATCTATGGTTTTTGTTTTGTCATCTTGACTTAAAGAAATAAACGTCAGTGTGCTACTACCAGCAGTATTATTAGTCCATGTTACCAGCATCCTAGGCCTTCGCCCTCCACGATATCCGCATACTTATCATTGGCGACGAGGACCCACGACAAAATAAAAAAACATGGCTCATTTCGGTATTTTGTCAAGTTTTGACCATGTCAACCAGACATGGGAAAATTATAAACAGCGGATTTTACAATGGTACATTGCAAACGATATTGGCAATGAGAAGGACCCAAAAGGTGTTAAACGACGTGCAATATTGCTGAGCGCACTCGCTGACGGCACATACAAGCTTGCGGCCGATTTGGCTTACCCAAAGGAAATTTCGCAGGTGCCTTTCGAAGATATTCTCACTCTTCTGGATAATCACTTTACGCCAAAAAAATGTGGTTTTGGCGAGCGGTATAATTTTTATGCCGCTACTCAAGGTCTGGAAGAAACATTTTCGCAGTGGTCTGCTAGGCTTCGCGGTCTGACCACGCATTGCGGATTTCTGAATGTCGAAGAGGCGCTGCGCGACCGATTTGTTATGGGTATGCGGCCGGGACCTGAGAAAGATAAGCTTTTCGCGCGTGAACTTCAAGATACCACACTGGCTAAAGCAGTGGAGTTGGCGGAGAGCGTGCACAGCGCACGCAAGGGAGCAGCAGCTTCGTCGTCAGCAGCGGCACAGGCGCCGTCGGCGAGTGAGTCGTTGTTCAAAATCGAAACCAACTTAAAGGAATCGAGTGTTCACATTGAAAAGTGTTCAGTTTGCGGCTACAAGAACCACAAAACATCTCAGTGTCGGTTTGCAAGCTATACGTGCAAGAAATGTAATGTAAAAGGCCACCTACGCCGAATGTGCAAAAAGATAAATTTCGTAGGAACTGGCGGGTCGGGCGAGAGTGATGACGACGGTAAGACAAAAAAAATTTGTTCTTTCAGAGGTGAACCTATGACTTTAGTAGTATCGATTCAAGGTGTTAAGCTAAAGTTCGAAGTAGATACCGGATCGGCAGTCACAGCGATTTCAGAAAAAGTACACAAAAAATATTTTAAATTGTTGCCATTATCACCAACGACGGATCAGTTGTTTACATACACGGGGTGTGTTATTCAGTGTTTAGGAATAGTGCAATTGCCTATTAGATATTTGGACAAGACACAGAATGTTAATGTTAGAGTGATTCGCGATGGTGGTCCCCCAATTTTAGGGCGAGATTTTATTAGTTTGTTTGGATTACACATGTTGCAAATCAATTATTGTAAAACAACTCAAATTGCTGAACAGTTAAAATTACGTTTTCCATCTGTTTTCTCAGACGAATTAGGCTTATTTACAAAATATAAAGTTACGTTACAGTTGAAAGAAAACGCAAAGCCGATTTTTTTTAAAGCTCGTCCTGTAGCTTTTGCACTTAGAGATCAAATAAACGGTGAGATTGATCGTTTGGTACGTATAGGTGTGTTAAAACCGATTCAATTTTCAGAATACGCCTCACCAATTGTCCCTATATTAAAGCGCGATGGTTCAATCAGGTTGTGTGTGGATTATTCTGTAACCGTAAACAAACAGCTGATCGTCGAACAGTATCCGTTACCGACTGCTCAAGAACTTTTTACAAAATTACACGGGGGTCAACAGTTCAGTAAGTTGGATTTAACGCAAGCTTACTCACAATTTGTGTTAGATGAGACGTCTCAGAACATAACTTGTATCAATACTCACCGCGGTTTATTTGTTTATACAAGATTAGTTTTTGGTCTTGCTAGTGCTCCTGCTATTTTTCAGCGGGCAATGGAGTGTTTACTGTCGGGATTGGACGGTGTTATGTGTTTTCTCGATGACATCTGTATTACAGGGGCAACTAAAGAGCAACACTTAGTGAGATTATTTGCGGTTTTGCAACGACTACAAGACGCAGGATTAACACTTCGTAAAGATAAGTGCGTGTTCTTCGAGAACCAAATAGAATATTTAGGTTATACTATAGATAAGAATGGTTTAAGGAAATCAAATGAAAAGGTCAAAGCTATAGTCCAGGCACCTACACCAACAAATGTGAATAAGTTACAATCGTTTTTGGGATTAGTCAATTATTATAGGAAGTTTGTCCCTAACGCATCATCAATTTTGAGCCCGCTCTATTCATTGTTGCAAAAGGGCAATAAGTGGAAATGGGAGGAGATACATGATAATGCATTCAAAGCAATTAAGGAATGTTTAGCCTCAAATCAGGTTCTTGCTCATTTTGATCAAAATGCTCAAATAATTTTGACGGTGGACGCTTCGCCCAGTGGCTTAGGAGCTATCTTGTCACAGATAGGGTCAGACAGGGTGGAGCGCCCTGTATCGTTCGCTTCACGTACACTGAATGCAGCAGAGAAGCGGTATTCTCAGCTACAAAAAGAGGCCACAGCTATTATTTTCGGAGTGCGTCGTTTTCACCAGTACTTATATGGAAAATCAGTTCCGTTTGTGCTGCGTACCGACCACAAGCCCCTTTTATCTATCTTTGGTCCATATAGGGGTATTCCTGAGGTCTCGGCAAATAGGTTGCAGCGTTACGCGATGTTTCTGAGTGGTTACAATTACACTATCGAATACATACGCAGTACTGACAACAGCGCAGATTTTTTATCGCGCGCCAGTCTGCCTGACAGTGAGTCAACGACGGCTAGCGGAGGATGTGGCTACAGGGCCGACGATAGTTTAGTCCCTGTAGAAGATCGCGCGTCTTATGTTAATTTTGTTACTGATGGCAGTTTACCCGTTACACTTAGCGAAATTCGTTATGAAACTCAAAAAGATCCAGTATTAAATAAAGTTCTATCATATATTGTTAAAGGCTGGCCTAAGCGACTATCAGATATATTAATTAAGCCTTACTTTTTATGTCAAAATCAGTTGTCGTATGAAGGCGGTTGTATTATGCGAGGGCACAAGGTTGTTATTCCAGAGACACTTCGGACAAAGTTAGTATTAGAGCTACATAAGTCACATTTGGGTGTTGTGAAAACGAAAGCGGAAGCGCGCAGCAGATTTTGGTTTCCAGGAATTGATAACGCTGTAGAGAAAATGATTGCGGATTGCAAGGTCTGTTTACAGTTGAGACAGCTACCAGCGCGAGCGCCGCCAGCGCTGTGGCCACATCCACCGCAAGCGTTCTATCGTATTCACATAGATTTTCTCGGCCCCATACATAACCGTTCCTATTTGGTGATTGTGGATGCGTACTCGAAGTGGGTAGAAGCTTACGATATGGGAACAAGTACGTCATCCTTATCGGTGATTAATAAAATTTATGAATACATGGCACGATTTGGCTTACCGCATACTATAGTCAGTGACAATGGCACACAGTTTACTTCTTCAGAATTTAGGACGTTTTGTGTTTCAAATGGTATTTCGCATGTGACGTCGCCGGTTTATCATCCCGCTAGTAACGGGCAGGCGGAAAGTTACGTGAAGGTGGTTAAAAAGGGAATCAAATCTTGTATGTTAAGTAGTAGTAATGTTACGGGATTAAACAATAACTTACTTAAATATCTATTTGATTATAGAAATTCCATACATTCTGCAACGGGCTGTTCACCTGCCCAGTTGGTTTTCGGTCATAAACTGAGATCACGATTAGATTTAATTACACCGGCGTCTATCACTCTCACCCAAAACGTCGAAAACAAACAGTGTTTGCAGTCTAAAGGGAAAAGTGACAAAAGTATTAAATACTTTAAACAAGGAGACAATGTCTTGTATAAAAAAAACAGTACTAATAAACAAGGGACTTGGAATAGAGGTGTAATAATTAGAAAAATAGGAAAAGTAGTTTATATTGTCCAGGATTGCAATACTTTGTTAAAGGTAAAAAAACACAAGAATCAATTATTGGCATTCCACGGCACAGCAAGAAATGTTCACGAGCCGAGTGAATGTCCAATTGATTTAGAAGATCTACGAGGAACATCGGAACGGTCGGAACCGAACCCGGCACCTCCAGGGAATGGTAGTACGTCGGACACTGGAGGGGAGGGAAATAGAGAAGACGAAGTATTCTATGATGCAACAGATGCGACTCATGGTGATACTCCTGTAGAATCAAGACAAACGGTTGATGGAAAAGTATTGCGAGCTGTGCCTAGAGTAGATTATAAGCGTTTTTACTAACGTTTTTGATTTATGTTTATTTTGTCAAGCTAGGGGAAGGAATGTTGTATAGTTTATGTTTGATCTATGGTTTTTGTTTTGTCATCTTGACTTAAAGAAATAAACGTCAGTGTGCTACTACCAGCAGTATTATTAGTCCATGTTACCAGCATCCTAGGCCTTCGCCCTCCACGATATCCGCATACTTATCAGATAGTTCAAAGGTTTTCAACCAAAAATGAGTAGGTGTAAACAATATTGATGAGCACAAAATCTTTTCAATTTGATACTTACGATAACAACACAGACAACTAATAAATAATTATGATAAAATCGAATGCCCAATAAATATATTTCAAGCCACTTTAAATTTTTTTTTAAATAATTTCGCTATTTTTACAACAAAAAGGTTCATCGTCTCATTAACCTTGCAAACGAAGGTCATTAATTGCCTCAAAGTTTCTTTGCTTATATTCTAAATTCGCTGCCTTTGTTAACACAGCAATACGAATGCTGTATACTAAGAATCTAATCAAGTAGGAAAAACGGATACAACCTACACTACAACCTCATAACCCCGCTTCGTTTAAGGAAAAACGGTACAAAGTTACTCCGTAATATTACATAAACGGAATATATGAATATTTTTAAAGTTTATCAACGGGACCCTGTTACTAAGGCTCCGCTGTCCATCTGTCCGTCTATCACAGGGCATCTTTTGAACCGTATGTAATACAAGTATATGTAGACACTTGACTTTTTCACAGAGTGTGTTATACTATGGCCGCTATAACAACAAATAATAAAAATAAATTAGAGTTACAGTTTAAAGGTTTTGTTTTAACTAAAGTACAGTAAAGCGTCTATTTTCCGAACTAATTAGTGGTAAACCGATTCTGAAAACCGATTTATTCAGATGATCGAACTGTATTTAACACTGTTTCATTAAAACTATTAATATGTAATCTGTTATGAATGTTTTTATTTATATAACAATAGTGAGTTTGTAATTTAATTACTACCAGCAGTTCGGCTAAGCGATAATTCGGTTGACCGACGTTCAGATTACCGACACTCGTACAGTTTTTTTTAATAAATTATGTAGTGTTAAATATTGTACGGTGGTACAAAACCCTTCGTGTGTGAGGTCGACTCGCACTTGCTCCCTTTTAAGAACCAACCATGTACTATCGCAGACACTCCCGCCTGACCAATACTAAATTCATTTTTGCTTAAACTTCATAAATAGAAGCGCTCTCTAGTAAGCGCGCCAAGTTCAAATAGTTCATAAGGAAAATTTACAAAAGGAGTACACGTGATGCGTCACTAAGCTGCGCTGTGCAGGTTACAACTAATTGCGTTATCACTTTCGTGGTAGGCGAAAATTTTAGGGGGCGTGGCTTGGCGCCGCCGCAGGATTTAGGCAAAACATTTTTTAAGTGATAAGGCGGAAAAGGCCGCGATGGTACCTGTAACTACTCGTTATATCAGAAGGCCAATCCCGATAATTAAAAACTTCCAAAATCTAGTTGCAATCTCAACGACAATCAAACTCAAAAACTTGTAAAAAATGTAGGGAAATTACAGGTATTTTTGACAGATTGAGACTGAGATCAGACTGTGAACGTTATTAAAATAACGAGAATTGCCCCCCCCTCAGAACTGTTCAAGTTTGCTCTTATAAAGCTGCTTTTAAGGCTAGATTGGCTTCCAAAGTAAGTCTTAACGTTGCGTTTTATTTTAATGGCGGACGTTTAGCTATCTGTGCAGATGCTTCAGCTGGAAAACTTTTAATAATCTGTATTTGAGAAAATGGTTTTGCTTGGGCATTGGTTTTAGACGTTCTTCGTGTCTATGGTAGGGATGATGATGTGATATAAGCAGTAGTTAGTAAAAATTAAGAATAGGGATTATTCTTAATTTTTACTAACTACTGCTCACGATTTCGTCCGCGTGGAAGGCAACTATACCATAAAACATATCCTATGGCACTCGGCAGTAGTGAAGCTTTCTATCAGCGAAAGAATCTTCAGAATTGGCGGGATAATTGCGTAACACACTATCACTAACAATGGCTTTAATTTTGACTAGGTATTTTATTAGGTACTCAAATAAAAATCCTTAAAACTATTCTGTAAATCTATTAGATGGTCATTCGAGAAATGATGTTTTAAGATAATGGGCATTCGCGCTGCCGATGAATCGAGCTCGAGATTTTGATGCATCGAGGTAGTGAACTGTCGCGCTCTTAATCTATTTAATTTACCATCGAGTTAACGTTTTCGAGTAAGTGATATTCCATCTCACGTCATTCGATTTCAAGTAAGGAACCACATTTGCAGGGCAAACATGGCCAGAGATCGCATAAGACAGGGAGGTTCGGAAGAAAAAGAGGAGGTCTTTGCCCAGCAGTGGGACACGAAATAGGCTACAAAAATAAAATAAAAAATTGCTATTATTTTAGGTATCGTTACTACTGGGCCACCACCGCTCTAAAGTAAAAAGTGATTTAACAAAATAAATAAAGGTGTCTATTTAGCTTGAGTTTGAGTAGGTACCCGTTATATTCATATGAAACCATCCTGTACAAGCACATTTATACTTGTAGAGTGTACTTCAGTACCTACTAAATGAATTTTGACTTTGACAGAACAAAGTCATAGTCAAAATTCTCGAAGACTCGGAACGTCAGGATATTAAATATCTTTTGGATAGCTGTTTGCTTAATCCCACATATTAATGCCACCTTCATCTATGAAGGAATTTAATATAAAGCTTCCTTTGCGTGACTGTACTTACAATTTTAGAATGCCGGTAATGTCGGTGCCAGAAGATTTAGTAAGTAGGTGGCAGGTTTAACATATTAAATTTAACCTTTTTATTATTACAGTGTGCTGTGGGCGTCACATGAGGCATTTCAGTGACTTCATAACCACACGTTCACACGGATGTACAAATATCGCGGCGGGATTTTATCGCGCACTGGATTTTCTACTCTCGGTGTTGAGCCGAGCATTGAGAATGCTATAGAGCGCATCCCAGCGCGTCAAGACTACACACTGTTGGATTTTCAACTTGCGATGAAAATGCAGTGCGCGAAAAATTATCGCCGGGGGAAAACACACCTGGGCAAGGAAGTAGAATAAGTGCGTTTATTTATAAACCAGTAGGTCATAGGTGCTTCACTTTGTGTAAATTATTTATTTCATCACCACTGCTCAAAACTGTGAAGGCAAAAATCGTGAGGAAACCGGCAAGTCCTAGAACCAAAAATTATAAAACATGTGACATCTACCAACCCGCATTGGGCCCGCGTGGTGGATTACGGCCCACTCCCTCTCGCGAAGAGAAGGCCTGTGTCCCAGCAGTGGGAACTTATGTATATGTGTATTGACGCACTTTAAACATGTGTTCCCGTTTCATTAGAGACATGCGATTTTTATATGATTTTTATTCGTGTATTTATGACCTGCCTAGCCTTTTCCCAAATATGTTGGGGTCAGCTTCCAGTCTTACCAGATGCAGCACCAGTATTTTACATGAAGCGATTGCCTATTTGATTACTTCCACAACCCAATTACTAGGTAACGCGATAACCCTTAGTAAGACTGGTTACTTCATAACGATTGTAAAAGTTCCACGAATGACAGCCGCGATCAATGGCTTAACGTGCTTTCCGAATCACGGAGGGGTCTCGGTATGTTAAGATGGTCACCCATACGTACCGAACTAGACAAGCGTAGCTGATCGATCAATTCGTGCGTCTATACGAAGCTCTTTTTTTCGTATATTCTTCCTCCTTAGTACACCCAAACATCCCTGTAGTTATCACCTATTTAATATGTAGTTTAATACAGTATAATCTACCTACCTATAATTTTGTTTCACTATGAGGTAGGTACATAAGTGCACAAGAATTTATATCTCAAATCTATTGCTCCGGTATTCGATGTCCGACAGCAGGTGGTATATATCCCGTTGTTCTGCAGGCGTTCATTATTAAGCTACAAACTCTTAGACATTCTCCTCTAGTTTCAAGGAAGTGTTAAATTTTAATGAGTCTACTTCTATGCATTTCTCTGGTGCTTTGTGGTTATTTATGATGACTATCCATTTACAAAATAAGACGTTTGGTTCCCCATGTAACTTAGTTAAAGTATATTTTTTTGGTAATCTTAAATCATCGTAACGTAAATACTTGTTTAATTTGGCACCCGCAGAATACACCGAAATGCGACTGTCGGTAGGATTTCAGATATTTTCTTGTTTCATGCTTTTCAGTTTATTTCCCGTACTTGACTTTAATTTTATCAGGGTCGCCTTTCTGTTTTTATAAAATATTTATGCAATATAGTACATTACTGCCACGGCCTGTAAAAGAGGCAATGATGGACGAACGTGAAAATGTAATCCGAGGCGAAGCTGAGGCCAAGGTTGCGGCCAAGGCTTGTTTAATACTTTTCTCAAATATTGCGTGGTAATTCAAACTAAGTAGGTACCTAAATCACACTAATACTCGTATTATAAAGGCGAAAGTTTGTGAGTGTGTGTGTATGTGTGTTTATATTTTTGTTACTTCTTCACGCTCAAACGGCTAGACCAATTTTGATAAAATTTGGTGTATGGAGGTAGCTGACACCCTGGATTAACATATAACTTTTTATCTAGATATTCCCACGGAATCGAAACTTATGCTGGTGAAACCGCGGGACACAGCTAGTTGATTATAAATTCCAGAATCAATGACGAAGAACGATTTCGCTTAGCCGCTAAACACGACAGATATGAATTTTCATCTAACATTGCCGGCCGCCTGCTCGCATATATTTCGAGGAAGGTGGTAAAAATAATTTATGAATTTAAAAGCATGTCTGAGAAAAAAACAATTAGTATCTGTACTAATAATAGAGCTAGTCGTTAGTTGTTACAGTGGAGAAGCCCCAAAGGCTGTCAACCAGTCTTACCAAGGGGTATCGTATTACCGAGTAACTGGGTTATGGAGGTCAGATAGGCAGTCGCTCCATGTAAAATACTGGTATTCAGCTGCATTCGGTTAAACTGGAAGCCGACCCCAACATAGTTAGGAAAAGGCTAAGCAGATGATGATAACTAATAAAAAAGCTGAAGAGTTTGTATGTTTGTTTGCACGTGCTAATCTCTGAAACTGCAACTCAGATTTCAAAAATATTTTTGCATTTGATAGGCCATTTCTTAGAAAGACTATAGGTTATCCATTACGTCAGGACTCTTAGGAGCAGAACAATAAGAAAAAAAAGTAAAAAGGAACGCGAAAACGAACAAGGCGAAAGCAACAAATTTCACGCGGACGAAGTCGGGAGCAGAAGCTAGTAAGCAATAATAAGTATCTTCAAACGCTGATTTCGTCCCTTAAGCACAAACTACAAAACTTCTCTTTCGTTCCTTCAATTAGAATACAAATATAACTCCTCTATCTCTACAGCGTGACATCGTATCTTAAAAGGAAAACATTTCACGTCCCATAACGTCCAGCAATAATGGTGTGGAAGGATGTACCGCACTGAGATGGTATATTGTTTCAAGCGCCATCTATCCGACGTCCGCTAAATATAAATAACTTTACTAATTAGTCTCAAGTCATCTACAACGCCATACTACCCGTTATTAGCGCGCCATAAATTTGATTTATAGTTTGTATGTGCTCCATAAATTCTGGAAAATACTTAAGTTATTTCATTGGAAGGTGCTTTGTTGTTTAATTAATTTCTATCCCATAGTGCTTCTTAGTGGGTGTAGAATTCGCCAGGCCAGTACCTTATTTCGACGAAAATTTGGGAACGTCAGAGTAGCCCGCGAAATTCAAATTTTCTTACGTTTCTTGCAATCACTGTCAGGTCATATATCGACATTATTAAGATTCGGGGCCGTAACGAATACGTATTTATAGAATTTTACTCATTAAAATCATCAGTAGGTACAGAGGCCAGCACATCAAGCTACCCCAATCTGTCAAATTTATTTGATAAATTTTCAACAAATCAAATCAAATCAAATCAAAAGTCATTTATTCAAACTAGGCTGAGAATCAGCACTTTTCGAACGGAACTTTACCACAAAGGAATAAGGTTCATATTCAATTGGGAAAATTTGGCAGATTGGGGTAGCTTCATGTGCTGGCCTCTGTGCCTACTGATGATTTTAATGATGATTTTGATTTTAATTCACATCTCTCTGCAGGCCGACCGCTTAACTGAGACGTTGCCTGAGGTAGTAGCGTGATGCGGGAGGGGTGTGGTGACGTGATGCGAGAGCTCAGTGATTCGTCGTGAAAACTACTCGTATCACCCTTCCCGCACCGCACAGCTACTTCAGGCAACGTCTCAGTTAAACGCTATTAATTATATTGTCCTTTTCTTTGACTATTTCATGAAATCATGACATTTGAGGCCAATTCTAACTTCAAAAGTTGTATTGCTGATACTAATGAAACGATTATAATTCTGTAAAGCCATATTTGTTATCGAATCATATTTTAAAAAACATGACTTGCAAATTCCAAAAAACCTAAGTAAATTTGTATTGTGCGGGCTACCTTAGCGCATCCCCCTTAAAAGGGATGGTATCAAGATGAGTTATAGCTCCTGCCAAGAATACGAACATGAAAACTTTATTTTATTTTTGCTGCTTAATAAAACAAGGAGATTGATCCAATGCGCCAAGCATACAGTAAACGTTTTGGCTGTATTAGACAGAGTGTGCTGAATTTCTCAAAGAATAGACAATAGGTAACCGAGTCTATATGCTCGGAGCTTGTCTACCTCGACTGCTCTCAACGAAAATAGCCGTGGCATTGACACAGATACAAAGACAAACAGTTAAGGTAGCGTATAAGTAGGTATGTATTTCGTCTGAAAGTTTTTGGATTGTCAAGAAAAATAAATATTGGTTATTCTTGCCTCAAATACAACAAACAACAACAAAGAAATAAGTTTTGTTCGAATCATTTAGGTTCATTGTTCTTGTGAGGCTACATGAAGAACCAGATAAGCCCGAAGTTCCCCGAAAGAATATTTTCGAAAACATTTAAGTGGAGATGAAGAGCCGGAGGCCACAAGAGCTCGCATAGCCATATTGAAGGCGGAGAATGCGCCCGAAGCAGCTCCTACGGAAGGATAAAATTTTGCTTATAATTATTACTATGAATAATTTATCCACATACATACATGAAAACTTGTTTAATTTTAAGATCTCTTAAAAAATATCTGAGACTAGCTTCCGCTCGCGGCTTCGCCCGCGAGGTATGTCGATAAAAAATATCCTATGTCCTGCCCCGGGATGCAATTTATCTCTCTGCCCAATTTTATCGAAATCCGTTTAGTTGTGTAGGCGTAAAAAGGTAACATACAGACAGACAGAGAGTTACTTTCGAATTTATAATATTAGTATGGATTAAAATATTCTTAATTTTAGAGAAATATAACAGTGTTCTAATTACTGTAAGAGTATTATTTTTGCCCGGTTGATGGCAAAAGGATCGCCTTGGACTTACATAATTGGCGAAATGTGTGGTATAGCTATTATGTGTGTTTTGTTACAAAGTATCTTCGTTGGCAGTGCAAGAAGCACAATTTTTTTTCTTATACTATAATCTATTCGTGAAATGCGTCAATAATCGTTTTCTATTATATCTCATATTCAATTAAGCGTCTTGTAAATAGATAAGGTTTATAAAGGTAAAAATGCGTCATTAAATTTGAAACATGTCAAAAATAAACCTTTAACGTTTCGCTGATACCAGCTAAGGGCGTCGTTTATTTAGAATTTAACAACATTTTGCCGGTCGATAGCGTCCTATGCCAACAATTTTATGTAAATAACCGCTCAACTGTAGAACGTTACTAAAAGGTTCGTGTTCCGTGTTCACACCTTGTTCGTTTACTTTCCAGAAATAGTACCTACTTACCCAATTCATTTTAACAAAATACCATTATCGAAGTCATGAAAATCATTCATGAAAGTTATCAGTCATGTCATTTTCACCATAATTTTGAGAATTTATTCTGGAAGGTATTGATGTATAATACATTCTTATTTAGCCTTTAAATAACACAGAAATCGTGATATTTTGACATGACATCAGCATTATTGCACCCGGTCCAACCAGAGGCGCGTCGCAAGTGAAAAGATATCATCCAAATAATATATACTAATATTATAAATTTGAAAGTAACTCTGTCTGTCTGTATGTTACCTTTTCACTCACGCCTACACCACTGAACGGATTTCGATAAAATTTGGCAGAAAGATAAATTGCATCCCGGGGCAGGACATAGGATAGTTTTTATCGACATACCTCGCGGGCGAAGCCGCGGGCGGAAGCTAGTATTGATTTAAACCAAAATAAATTAGAAAGGGAGTGACGACTAATAGACAAGTATGGAAAAAAATACATGTTGCGCCGACCACAAATAAATTGGGATAAGGACAGGAGAGTATTGATATAACTCAAAATCGTAATTCCACAAGCAATAAAATACAAAGTAAAACCAACGAAACAATTTCGGTGAAACTTGGCCGCACAACACAGCCATAACTTTGGAACACAGTTACCGTAAAAATTGGGTACCTAAACGTGGCAAAAGTCTCTATTTGTCGGTAGCACGCGACGTTAAGCACATCACGCCTGTAAAGGTACGAATACATTGTATGATCTAAGAAGTTGCTATGTTGGGGTCGGCTTCCAGTCTAGCCGGATGCAGCTGAATACCAGTATTTTATGCTTATGGAGCGACTGCCTATCTGACCTCTACAACCCAATTACTGGGTAATACGATACCCCTTGGTAAGACTGGTTATCAGACTGTCGGGCTTCTAACTACCCGTAACGACTGTCAAAGATCCACGAATGACAGCCGGGACCAACCGCTTAACATGCTTTCCGAGGCACAGAGGTGTCTCGATAAGTAAAGATGGATACCCATCCACAGACCAACCGCAGCAAGCCTTAGCTTAACCTGATTACTTAGGAGTTGTATTAGGTCGTGGGTTCGAACCCAGACAGGCGCTTTACTTTGTGTAAATAATTTAATTACCACTGCACTTAAAAACGATGAAGGAAAACATCGTGAGGAAACCGGTATGTCCTTGAACCAAATTTTCGAAGACATGTGACATCTACCAACTTGCATTGGTCTCGCGTGGTAGATTACAGCCCACTCTCACTCGAAGAGAGGAGAGGACAGGAGGCCTAACTGATTATGGTTAAGCTAAGGACATGTCCTAACCAAAGCAATCGTCGTTCGGTAGGCGAACACGCAATAGTCGCGTGTTCGCCTGCCGAACCTAAACGTTTGGTCGCACCACATAAGGCGCCCGATTTTCCGAACAAACGAGTCGTAAAGTGATGCGACGAACGCGTTTATCGCGCGACCGATCGCTTTAGCTAGAACCAGGGGTAAAACATTTAAAACACTCAAAAAGTTTCGCTAAATAAAAACAAAAAGATGTAACGCACTTAATCCTTTTGACATCCCTAATTACACAAATGAATTAGGGTTACGACAGACCTCAAATACTTTTCAATTATGACTTTATTATCCGGAAGCTCTTAACAAGAGAAGCCTTTGGTAGTAAACGGGACAAATGTTTTAAAATAGCATTTTTTCCCCTTTCCTGAAGTGTACTAAGTATTATTGCAATGTTGTGGTATGTACAACGTTTTTGTTTCGGTTTGTGTTTGGAATGACTTCAAGACGTCTTGGAATACATTGAATTAGTTCCTGCTTTTAGTAAGTAACTTTTCCGAGGAAAATTATGATTTATTAACTTCGTGTGTGTTAAGTTTATTAGGCCACAAGTTAATAAAAACGCAGGGCAAGGCTCACCGCTTTCTTTCAGTGAAGGAAAACATTCTGAATATCACATGTAAGCGACGCAACTCTCATTCTTGTTTTAGACTTTTTTGAAAAGTTCAAGTACTTTTTGTTTTTTTGTTTAGCAGTCAAATCGGTGTGAATTTTTTTAGTTGTCTGTCATCGTCGATAAAAGCTATTGTACTATTGTTTCTGTTAATTTTCTTATTAAGGTTATGTATTCGTTCACGTTATAAATCGCAATTTTATTGCACATTGGGCCCTTAATTATGACCAGTATATCACATTCATAACAACAAAAGTCTGGCTTTTATTTTAAAAGAGGCTTCTTTTCTCTCCTCAGCAAAAGTATAAATTAAGATGCTCGTGATCTCGTGTGCTTTTCAATTACTTCAGACACGCTGAAAAATAAAACAAGAGACTCGCGGCAGCAGCAACACAACCTTATTTCTATAGCTTCATTTTTCTTTGCCATCTAATTATATAAAAATGTAACCGCTCCAAACAGTTAAACAAAAATAAATGCGCGTGCAGCACCATACACGTGATAGAAGTAAAACTTCTTAAAAAAAATAAGAATAAGATAGATTTAGTGTGAAAGACAGAATGAGTTGTATCTTTCTTCTCTATCATGAAAGCAGATGTGCCTAAACGTGAAGCATCCTTATAATTTCAATCTCAATTCTCGTCAAATTATCGCCGCAACAGCACGCCAACCGACACGGGGCCTGCGTGGTGGATTACAGCCCACTCGCTATCACAGAGAGGAGGCTTGTGTCCCGATATTGGGAAAATAATAGGCCCAGTAAGGCGGGTACTCACTAGCGAGCCGTAGCTGTAACCGTTGCATGTACTGTAACCAAAAAACATAGTGTGTACATGGTTCGCTACGCGCGTGGTACACTAGAACCTCGTTACTGTATCACATAAGTTACGGTTACAGCTCGCTAATGAGTACCTGGCTTTATGTGTCGTATCATCGCCTAAGAAGCTTCACTTAAAAAAGAGCAGCAGTCACGCAAAGTGGAACTCACTAAACAAAAATCAAATACAGCAAACAACTAATAAAACTGCAAAAGAATTCTATTAGACATCTTTATCGAAGTCAAGCTGCGGGCGTATATTGGCAATGCGGCTTAACAGTCCGTATGTGGGATTTGATTTTCCGTACAGGCTCCAGTAAGTGCAATAGGAAGTGTCGCGTGAGTCTCGCCTTCGAATAAAGCAAAGAGAATTGGGTCGTGGCCCACGAAGCCCCACATTTTTGGAACAAAGCCAGTCGCAACGGCGATTTTTTTTTATTTCACATAAATAAAATACGTACTGTATAACGATTTAGGTCGGTTAATAACGGTTATGACTGCATGTCACAATGGAATACCGGTTATTGGATAACGGTTAAAAATTCTTCATCGCGTTTTTAAGGTTCATAATAAACAGATTAGGGAGGGCCGATGGTGTAATTCGGAGCGCTGGGATAGCTTATAATATATTTTTTACCAGCAAAAGGTTGGGTTGGTAATGCTTAAATTGTTTGTAAAATATTTACAGCCGATAACTTTGAAATTACTTCTCTTTTTACACGATTTGAGAAAATAAGTTCAATGGATAAGGTTATATAATATTTTATGGGTTATCAGCATTCTGATCGAGTTATAGGAAACCAATTTTATGTACTTACCTAAATACACGTGCTGTTGGGGTAACATCATCTCAAAATTTATTCTATTACCGCTGCATATGTCAGACTTCCATATTCTTCCGATTATATTTCGGCTGTGCAATTTCAAAACCCAGCAACTGACAAAAAAAAATCGGTGTTTTTGCATATTTGACTTGCTAGCTATCTAGCAAGTGAAATCGTCGCTCGCATGAGTAACAGTTCTATCTAATTTTTAGATGATTTAAGTTGGGATGGCTACATTTTTTTATTCGTGATTCTTTACATTTTGTTGCCTTTCAAAATGGTTATAAGTATGTTGAGTTGAGATCCAAATAACAAAAACATACGACTTTTAGTGAAAAATGAAAATAATCACGAATAGAGGAATGTATTTGGCCCTGGCCCAAATCAGCAAAAAAATTTGAAAAATGAGATACTTAAGACAGTCGAGCGACGACGATGCGAGCGACGAAATATGCAAAAACACCTTTTTTTTTGTCAGTTGCTAGGTTTTAAAATTTCACAGCCGATTTGTACTGCCTCGTTGGTGTAGTCAAGTCTAGTGTATGCAAGCGCTACTGCTGAGCATTGTCTTGGGTTCGATTCCCAGGTCGGACAAAGTGTAATTGGGTTTTTCTATCTGAAATTTCTCAATACACCACCACCACCACCACCACCACCACCTCTGGGCCACGTAACCTTTCGGGTATTACCGATCTGATCTTATATTATGTAGGTCATTATTTCTTCTATGAAAGACTCTGAGAAACAAGGAGTGATGTTTTGTTAGGTTATATTTATACAACAAATATTTGCTAAAATAGTACGTATTTTTATTGAACCAACGCCAAAACATTTATTTTAAAGTGAGGCAATAATTCTACCCCGGCATACAAAGTAACGGCGAATAAGAAAGCTACCTACTGAGAATTTCCCCCGAGACAAATTACCCAAAGCCGCCTCCATCAGCAGATTTGTACTCTTTTCAAGGAATTCTCACCTGATTACAGACAACAGGGAAATCAATGATATGTGAACAATTTGTTAGATTCGTATTCAGCCTGAAGGGAATAAGTTCGGTTATGTAAGTACTTTCAGAATCGAAGTATGATTTGTGTTTTAAAAGAACCGCAGTAAAATACAATGTTAACGTTAACAAATATAAAAGTTTATAACTACCTAGCTGTGCCCGCGGCTTCTCTCACGTGACTGTGTTTTATTGGCATTATAAATTGATAGGAACGTGAAGTTATATAATATAGGTAGTCGTAATAATTTTCCGTTACAACATTGGTTGACTTATTTCATTTAAGAGCGTTAACGACGTACGGCGTTTCATACAAACTTTCAAGACCTTATTTTTAGAAATGAATGAACCGATTTTAATGAAACTTCGTACGCATAAGCAAGATACAAAGGTCTAAAAAGTTAGTTAATAACATTTTCATAGAAAAATGTAATACCTACGTGGTCAAAATGTATGGAGCTGCTTGTTTTTTAATATCCGACGAATTTTAAATTAAAATAAAATTTCAACGCCTCAGCGTTCAGAATCATGCACTGAATTCATGGTGACCGGTGTCCTTGCCACCCTGTATTATTAATACAACACCAGTTTTTTACAGACAACATTCTAGAAAATCTGAGGTGTATAAAGAGCCTATTACCTATAGGAAGCGGGTACACTGTCACGTCGCTTAATGCCAATTATAAAAACGAGTAGCCAGTTACGTGGGTGTTCCGCCCCCCAAAGTAGGTTAGAACTGAATGTATGTACTTAGGCCGTTAAAAAAGGGCTGATATATACCCCTCGGGCTGGGATCAAGACGAATTACCCAATATAATTGGATTTAGAACTTGACAAGTAGAGAAAATCGGTTTAAAATGACTGTAATTTAGAATGAGACTTCTTTTTTTAAAACGCCAGATAATTTTATCCGAGGATTTTTTTTTTACCGTTCTTCCATCCAAAATCAGCCAGACGTCAGAAATCAACGAATAAAAATAATCTGTCGATTGAGAAATCAGCCCTTATAATCGGAGTAAGCTGAGGCAGTACCTACTGATTTGTTTTATGTGATTGTGCCTACTGATTTTTTTTATGTGATTGTGCTGTTTTTGATTAGATTTACATGACTAGTGTTTTAGGTGCAATGATGACGGGACGAGCTTGGCTTCTACCGAAATGACTGGACTGAATGAAAATGTAAAAGACAGAATTGCATGAACAATTAAGAAGAAGAAGTGGCCTTTGCCCAGCGGTGGGATAATACGTGCTTGTCCGAAAGATTGATAGGCTAAAACGTGCTCACACAATTGTTGTGGAGAGCAGTGGGCAATGGTAATAGCCCCGACTTACGAGTTTTAAGTCATGGATTCGAACTCAGGCAGATGCTTTTCTGTGTGTAAATAATTTCATCACCGCTGCTGCTCTCAAAACGGAGAAGGATGTCTTAGAACCAAAAATTCGAAAACATGTGACATTTACCAACCCGCACTAGTCCCGCGTGGTAGCTTATAGACCACTCCTTATCCAAGAGAGGAGGCCTGTGCCCCATCAGTAGGAATACTATATTCTGATGATGCTTATGCTTTTCACAACTGAAATAAAAAGGGTAAATATTTAGGAATTTCTATTAAACAAATAGGTATCAAAATCCATCATATTCTACGGCATATCTCAGTACGTACATTAATGTAAAAAAGGATTTATTTTCGTTGGATCCCGCTTTTGAATCCCATTTTTTAGGTATTAACGATGGGTCCCATTTGCTATTTCCATTGAATCCCATGTTATAACAACATGATGTACTTTTCAGAAGAAAAGTGATTTACCTTTATCAAATATTAAATAACCTCCACCATTTTTTGAAGTCGGTTAAAAAGCAGCGTTTGTTCGTAATCGCTTCTTCGAACGCTGTCATCCACAAGCTCTGTTACAAACAAATGAGTATTTACGCTTTAACGAGCACATCTATTGGGTACATTGCACAACACAAAAGCTTTCACAAATTGTGATAATGAGAAGTATTTTGTATTCTAAATTTGTTGCGAACAAAGACTTCTCTGATAGCGGAGATGGGCGGTTCGGAGCACTAATTAGATTTTGATCCGACAACTCAGTGAAGTCCCCACCATCGCAGACGTCAATTGCCATGAAATTCAACTCATCTGTAACAAAATATCGAAAATAATATGCTTATCAATACTGATAATAAAGCTGATGAGTTTGTTTGTTTGAACACGCTAATCTCTGGAACGACCCTAGCAGTTAAGAGCGTTTACGCCGTACGGCATTTCATACAAACTTTCAAGCCCTTGTTTTTCCAAATGAATGAACCGATTTTATTGAAACTTCATACGCATAAGCAAGATACAAAGATTTATTTTCGTTGGATCCCGCTTTTGAATCCCATTTTTTAGGTATTAACGATGGATCCCATAGGTCTAAAAAGTTACTTTGACAGTCGGTCAAACATCCACGAATGACAGCCGGGACCAACGACTTAACGTGCTTTCCGATGCACGGAGGGGTCTCGGTATGTAAACATGGTCAGCCATCCACAGACCAACCGCGCCAAGCGTAGCTTAACCTGATCGATCGACCTGTGCGGCTATTATTATTTAGCCACGGGCCCTTCAAATCGAAACAACGAAAATATTTAATAATGAAAGGCGAATAGTTTGAGATGGCGATAACTAAAGTCGTTTCTTTATTTAATATCGTTTTTGATGTAATTAGTGCAACAGAAACGATAATTGTAATTGCTTTTCGTTCAAATTCAGTGAAAGTTTTGTAGGATGACTTATAACGTTTTATCGTTTGTATTCAAAGTTCACAGAAGAGGAGTCAAGATCTTACTTATAATTTTTTTTTTTCAATATGTAAACCTATAATACGTTGCTCTACTGAAAATAGAGGGTCAAATTAAATTAGCTAGCAAAAATCTGCGGATGTGATGAGTAGGTATCGTCATCTAAAAATAAAAAAATGTGTTATCGCGTCTGTGAAGTTTACACGCAAAATCTATTTTTTTACACTTTCTAGGGCGCTGTACGACTATTGCAGTCATAACAAGAAAACTACTATTATCTCGATTACCGCACCGGAACCTATTAAACTGATATTTCAAGTGATTTCTTTATTCTGGGGGCCTATAAAGGCCACTTTGGCAGAATCATTAAACAATTCATATCACGCAATTTCATCTGTAGGTATAATTCAATTTTCAATTCAATTCAATTCAATTTATTTATTCAGTAACAATTCACATTGCGTTCGAATATAATCTAGCATGAAACATTAAAAACATTATTAGATATAGGTATAATAAATAATTAAATTTATAATAATAATAATAGTCATATTAACGGGGAACACAATAAATAAATAATTACATGTCAGTTTTAAGAGCATTATTACGTTTTAAGTTACAATTCATCTAATGAGTAGAGGCATCTTTCCAACAAGAATGCCTTGAGTTTTGCTTTAAATATATCAGTTTTGTATGGTGATTCGTAAAATGCTATAGGTACACCTCTGCCTAACCCTTCAAGGATATACAGGTGTGAAACTGTCAAACAGATGAATTGCGTGATATGAATTGTTATATGATTCTGCCAAAGTGGCCTTTTAGGCCCCCAGTTCCGTTCTTTATATTGTCGATGACACATAAAAAAAATCTTTTATAGATATATCCTATTGTTTATTATATTGTATAGTATATTATATATTGTATATTATATTGTATAGATAGAACCTATCACGTCTGCGGAGATCGCTAGCTAATTTAATTTGACCCTGAAGAGTCATGAGTCTTGTAAATAAAAACAACATATATTTTCTCCTTGATTTGTTAAGCAATAAATATAGCGTCTTTATGATTATTTATTGCATAATATTGACTTAAATTATTAACAGCAACAATAATCAGTTCTGAAAGATGTTTTCGAGAAATGTTTACAATAAATTTCCATTTGTACTCAAGGGAAACGTCAAGAAAGTTTAATTAAATTGAATTATCTCCGAATCATCGCGCTAATTAATTCAAGAACAGAATATTATGAAATCTCCAAACTGAATGAATTTATTTATATTTTGGGAAATGCCGTAAACATCCGAGTTTTGTTACTCCTGATTAAAAATGAAAGTCGTTTTTAAGGTTTCGTACCGAATTAGTTTAATTAATACTTATGGCGACTGTCTCGGCTACTAAATTATGTAAGTTCTCAAAAAAAAGTGGTCACAGAAAAACAAAACTTAACTTAATACATACATAATCAGCCTATAATGTTCCCACTGCTGGGACACAGGCCTCCTCTCAGTGAGAGGGAGTGGGCCGTAATCCACCACGCGGGCACAGTGCGGGTTGGTAGATGTCACATGTCTTCGAATGTTTGATTTTAGGACATGCCGTTTTCCTCACGATGTTTTCTTTCACCGTTTAGAGAGCAATGGTGATGAAATAAGTTACACAAAGTAAAGCGCCTGTCTGGGTTCGACCCTACGACCTACAACTCGTAAGTTGCGGCCGTTACCACTGGGCCACCACTGCACTCTTATCTTATAAATATCAAAACATTTTTCCTTCGAAGGTATTAACGCGAGTCCAACTCACACTAAGCCCGTATCTGTATTTCTTTTGGCGTATATTTGTGTAGTATCTTGCCAACATTGCGAAGTTAGTGCAAGAGAAAATTACACACTGTGTCGCTACAAGTCCCCGGTGTGCCTGGCTAGCGTTGCATTTAATTGAAGGCTCGAGCTGACCAACATTGTTTAAAACGACCGCCTCTCGACATGTCGACTAACGTTGAGACTAACAACATGTTCAGCATAGCTATTCACAAAGCTACGACACGGTTTGGTACCGTATCGAATGTCAATGTTATCGACGAAATCCTATAATCCCTATTCACAAATCCGAAACCGTACAATTTTGACAGTTCATATACGGTATGAAGACATCAATTCTTCCGACAGGTATTTGCTGTCGGAAGTGTTATCGAATAACAAAATATTGTTTAAAAAAGAATAATCTAAGCAATAATTGTCAAAACACGGCTCCGGGCAAGGTCCTCATGTCCTTGCATGAATGCAAAGAGCATCTGCCGCTGCTCCAATGACACTCTTTTCTGAAAATATGCATTTTCAATACTAGGTACCACGTTTTATAAAATGAAAATGAGGAAATAGTAATTTGTTTAAATACCGATAAAATACATACAACCATTTTTCTGTTAAAAAAAAAAACAAATTTTTCACTCTTCAATTATTATTTTTTTATTTTTTTATTCGCCAAAAGGGCAGGCTATGTCTTTCGACCATACCGCCTTGTCTTCCGTGTAGTTCTCAATTATCTCTATAGTTCAAAACAAGATTCAGAAAAATAATTATTCCAGATTTACAGGTTTGACAGAAAGTTGAAGTTTACAAAGCAAGTTTAATAGAAATCAGGTAAATTTTATTTATTAATAAAATCATTGCTTACTGTTTTTTATTTGTTAATAGTTACTGAATCTATAGTTGTCCATAGTGAAATACTCAATAAAAATCATTTACGTACCACTTAAAATTTTCTACCACGAATATCTATTTACTACCATTTTGTAGCGTTCCCCGTATAAACACCTAAAAAAAACCCTTCCATACGGATCTGTGAATAGCGTTTTGCCGGTCCTTCGGTTCAGAAATCAGGTTATCGAACAAGTGTCATTGTCGAAACGATAGTGAATCGTATGTTTGTGAATACAGGTGCTGCTCCGTAATCATCACAGGGAACAGTGATTTCTGAACAGTGATTCAGGAACTTTTTATACCAATAGGACCTGTAGTCCTCCTTATCGATTTCGATAACGATAAGATAACTCTTTGAAATTATTATTATTTCCTAGCGTGTGCCCAAATATGACTCTCCAGATCGAATTTTGTTTTAAATATTCGATCACAACGAATACAATAGAGTTAGCCGGCAGAGTTAAAGGTACGTATTTGGCGTATCTCGATGCGTTTTTTTTTCAAGTTTTTACATTTACTAGGAACTTAGGAACTGTTATTATTTAACGCTTGTCCTACGCAAAGCTTCATTAGTAATGAAGGCTGGCTCGTGGCGGCTGAAAGTGTTAGCATTAATGTTTTTCCACAGTTTAATTATTTTTTTATTGAATGATGAGAACGGGCTAGGCTAGTAACTGCTTTATTTTATATGGAGTGTATTATTAGTCTAGTTTGACTGTGTATGACAACTAGGTTTAGCTCATCTTTAGCCACACGTTTTTCTATCCGTAAACAACTACGGTTTTGTCGTGAAAAAACACGGTTTTGCAGTGAAAAACTGCGGTTTCTTACGACAAAGCTGTAGTTGTACGGTTGGTATGCTGTATGTAGTCACGGTCGTCAGTGTTGTATGGATTTCTATGGAAGCTTGTTGACAGACACGGCGACACCACGACACGGTGCCGTAGCCGTATCATCCGGTGGTTTACCGTGTCATATACATTATACAAACTCACACACATACAACAGTGCGGCTAGCCCCCCTTACAGTCTAAATCACGCGAACACATACATTGAATAATAATATAAATGTAATAAATTATTATTACTACAAATATAATACAAGTAGTCCTTATTATACCAAAAATGCTAACAATAGTGTACTCATTGTCGAAGGACTTAATAAATAAATACAACCAAAACAAGATAATAACACAGTAAAATACGAACGGAATACTATGCTAACAGGAAATAGAGCAGTTTTGGTTGCAAAACAGAATAAATTTCAGTTCCAACACTATTTCCAGAACTTAACTGGTTTACGACTAAGTACAGACCCGCTGCTTTAACCAAGAGTTGTTTACTCCAAGTTTTAGTTAACTGCGCAATAAGACATGTGTTTCTGTTATTGTTAGCCTGCATCATCCCACTGCTGGGCAAAGGCCTCTCCCCATGACTTCCAGCTCTTTCGATCCAGGACTAAAGTGGACCACTGGTCATTTGATTTCTCCAGCTCGTCCCGCCATCTTCTACGGGATCTGCCGCGACGCCTCCTGGCTGTGTCAGGGCTCCTTGTAGTGGTTATTTTCACCTACAGCTCATTGGTCATACTGCAGATTTGGCCAGCCCAGTCCCACTTCAGCTTAGCGGCTTTTTGAGCAACGTCAGTTTTTACCATATACATTTTTGTAATACAATTGCTTTATAAATAGTTTGTCTGCATAGGTTTGGGTAAGTTATTTTGACCTAACCTTTCGATTAGGAGAAAAAACAAACTCAGGATCGATTTTATCTGACGAATAAAATACGGTATGATCTATTCTGAGCAATTTTTATTTTTTAGAATTAAGTTATCTCAAGACTGAAATATTGACCCCTCGTCTAATAAATAATATCAAGTTTGATATCTTTTTCATATATATTAATACTAGCTTCTGCCCGCGACTTCGTCCGCGTGAAATTTCTTGTACCCCGACCACCCCGTCGCATCGCATCGCCCGCATTCTTTTTATTTTAGCGTTCTTTTCTGACTTTTTGCTCGGCTCTTAAGGGACCTAGCTTGAAATTAAATAGCATAGCTTTTCTCAAGAATTATTAGGCTATCAAATGCAAAACATTTTTTTCTAATCCGACTGGTACTCTGGAAGTAAGTACTAGTTGGATTATAAAATCATCATTTAGAGATAAGCGCGTTCAAACAAACAAACTCTTCAGTTTTATTATTAGTAGAGATACATATAATTGAAATTTTTCGTTATTCTTGTCGACTGGCATTAACTAGATAAAAATAGAGACCTAAAACAATCCCCAACCTAAACCAAAACCAACCTAAATCAACCAACCAAAAACCTAAATCAATATTTTATAATTAATATCTAAATTTTGTATAAGCCTAGAAACATGAAGATAAACTAATTTCTGAATATTTTATATGTAACGGGTGTTTCAAATTGGACGTGATTTTAATAAAATATGAACTCATAATATATCGGAAAATTTATTGGACCGCCGCCGCCCTTTACATTTCCCATGTCTTGAATTTACCAGCTCAATGGTTATACACGCACACACATACCTATACATACATAATCAGCCTATAATGTTGCTACTGCTAAGACACAAATGTTTCTCTCTGTGAGAGGGAGTAGACCATAATCCACCACGCGGGCCCAGTACGGGTTGCTGAATGTCACATGTCTTCAAATTTTCGTTTATATGACATTCTGCCGGTTTTGTCACGATGTTATCCGTCACCGTATAGGTACCCAACACGTTTCTGAAATTTTGAAGAAAGAAATATTATAAACTAGCTGCGCCCCGCGGTTTCACCCGCATAAGTCTCGATCCCGTGGGAATATCGGGATAAAAAGTAGCCTATATATTAATCCAGGGTATCAGCTACATCCATACCAAATTTTATCAAAATTGGTTCAGCTGTTTGAGCGTGAAGAAGTAACAAACATAATTATAAACACACACACTTACAAACTTTCACCTTTATAATATTATTAGTGTGATTCATAATTTCAAATACCTAACTACAGTCAGCCTGATTAGGGGTCAACCTTTTAATTTAGAAATTATTCTAATTTATAGTACATAGCAGTCAAGGAAATTGATTAGGTAACTGTAATTTATGGTCATTACACCGAATCAAAGAATAACTCAAATTCAAAGCGTTTATTTCAATTAAACCATTTACAGGCACTTTTGAATTGTCACGAAGTCGGTCAGTTAGAAAATATGAAGCTACTTGCCCATTCCCAAGCGTAAGTACCTATGTAGAAGAACGGGCAAGAAACTCCATGAACACTCTTTTATATTATATTTTTACAAAAATACTAGTTACATCAATTTAAAAATATATGTGAGAACGATGTATACGACGACAACGATTTGATAACTTAAATATGATTTAAATATAGGCATATTCACAAAGAAGACAATTATTGAAGTTGGTGATCTGACTAAAATTTTTTTTACTTGTCTCCAGGTATCATGGATCCGCAAGCGTGACCTTCACATCCTGACCGTGGGTGTCCATACGTACAGCAGCGACGCTCGCTTCGCTGCGCTACACACGGACAACTCAGACGAATGGACTCTGCGGGTGGCGCCTGCGCAGCCTCGAGACTCCGGATCGTACGAGTGCCAAGTGTCCACTGAGCCTAAGATTAGTCTATCGTTTAGACTTACTGTTGTCGGTGAGTAACGTTTGCCTTATTACCTTCTATCTAATTAAAATAAAACGAAGTCGGGTTAGTTATACCATTTATAACTCCAGAACGGCTAGACAGATTTTTACGATCTTTGTTTTTTTTTGGATTTGTCTCCGCCACGAATAGCAGAATAACTCTAACTAAAACAAGGGAAAAATTCTTGAAAAAAAAAATTCTAAGGCGGTACGAAGTTCGCCATCAGCTAGTTTACAACACGAAGACACAAAAACACACACAATACGAAAATATGACATTGTTTTTAAGTTTTTTTTATAGGTTTCTGCTTTATAAGTCTTATTAAACTGCACCTTTAACAAAAACGTGACAATTTCGTTTCTTTTTTACAAATAAATGTCGCATTGTCTGTTACCTATTTTAAATCGGGCCCAATACCATAATTGCGTAAAACACTTTCAATCACAATCCTGTAAATTGCAAAAACACCAGAAAATTTTCTTACCGAAAATTACTAGAGGATTTGAATAAAACCAAACTCAATTTAGATTGCATAAATTATTACACGTATTTAAATTTTCGTCCCGATCTCGTTAGTGCCGGTTAATAAAGATAAATTAAGTACTAAACTTCCTCCTAATACAATTGTAAATGAGTGGAAATGTCGACTTATATAATTGTTAGACGCAATTAGCTTCGCCGAGACAGCGAGCCATCCCTCTAAATAAACGTTTGACGTCGCGCGTCGGGTGTACCAGACAAATTGACATCGAGAAACTTTCGAACACTCCGCTCAGTCGCTCCCGTTCCGTGAGTAAATAATTTAATATCCAATGAAACTAAAGAGTGATGTTTGTTGCAGTATCAAAAGCAGAAATTCTCTCAGGACCAGAGTTGTTTGTGAGAGCCGGTTCTGACATCAATCTCACCTGCATCGCCAGACACGCTCCAGATCCTCCGAGGTAAGTATTTTTCTTAGAAGCGAAAAGTTTATAAAACTGACATGTGGCAAACTGCATAAACTTGTCTCACTTTATGTACAAAATATGCTTCAGAAGGAGCAAACATTACCTACTCGTATTTATAGCTTTAAAGCCGGGCTCAAAACTGCTTCACTTCCCGTTTACCTTAAAATGGAGGATATATAAAGCTTTCGGCTTGCTTTCCCCTCGCTTTTGCCTCACTTTTGCCTCAAGTAATCGGCGGGTGTTGACTTAATAGACAACTGTATGACTTGCCATGTTAGGAGCAGGGGACGGTGTTCTTGAAGTGAGACAATCCATGCACAACTATTTGCTGACAAGCTATCGAGTGATCGGGATAACAAATTGAATCCGGGTTTGAACACAAGCTGGCGAGAATTGTCATTTTGGCTTGAAAGCAAACAACATTTTTGAATAGAAATATTTTACAAAAAGGAATCATGTTTACGTAAAAACAGTTTTAAACAATTAAGGCGTAATTAGACTTAGTAATTTGCCTACATTCAGGTAGTCATCCGAATGGCAACCTGAATTCGGACACCCGACTTGTTATTTACACAAGCAGTCTTGACAAATTTAGTTGTCGGTGGAATTGGACGATGAGGGTAGGCAAACATTCCCAAAGACGAGCGTTTACATTTGGCCTTTAGTCCGAATTCGCAGTCAAAAAACGCTTTCTAGGACTTTGTTTATAATTAACATTTCTGTCCTCACTACGAGTAAAAAATCTTGTTAAAACGTATATTTAAGAAGCTATTTTTTATGTAAGTGTCTAATTCACCATTTTAACTCAATGCATATGTTATTTTTTATTATGTTAATGTTTCTCGTGAAAAGGTCGTTAGTGTACCTTTTAAATAAAATAAAATAAAAATAAAAACCCCAACTTACTTTCATTAATAAAGTTTACGCTATTCGCGGTCACCGTAGTCTTAGAAAACCCTAGCTTAAGTGTCCATTTTTGTGCAGTTTTATCTACTGGTACCGAGGCTCGAATGTGGTGAACTACGCTCAGCGAGGAGGCATCAGCGTAGAGACAGAACAGCGCACGCGCACGAGTCGTCTGCTCATCGCACGAGCATCGCCGCGAGACTCCGGCAACTATACCTGCGCTCCGAGCAGCTCCGGTAAACAACCATTATTAGTTACACTCATTTTAAAACAGTAAACTGACGTACAGTCACGAGCATAAATATCTTTCAGAAACGTAAAATTCAAAGGTGATTTTCTCGTGCAATAGCGATTGATTATTTCAGACTAGTATGGGTTCCAAATTATAGTCCTCCAAACTGAATTTTGGCCATGGCCGCCAATTTTGGGGAGACTAGCCATGGACACGAGAGATATTAAACAACTTGTGTTGTTTAACATTTCTCGTGTCCATGGCTAGTCTGTGTATGCGCAGACACGACTGCAGCTTCCCCCACTCGCATAGTCCAATAGGAGGGTAATTTGGCACGACCGGAGAGAGATCAGGCGTCAAATTAGTATGTTTGTAACACCCATTAATATCAATCAATTCTTTAGCAGAAATCGCTTATGCATCTTGCGTAAGTTTAAGGTATTTATGTCTGTGAGTACGAATCCATACTAATATTATAAATTCGAAAATAACTCTGTCTGTCTGTCTGTCTGTGTGTTACCTTTTCACGCCTAAACCACTGAATGGATTTCGCTAAAATTTGTCAGAGAGATAGATTGCATCTCGGAGCCTTCCCCGGGATGCAATCTATCTCTCTGAATAATTATTCAGGCTTTATGAAAATTTTCGTGTAAACTATGCTGATACTTTAAACGATGCTGCAAAGTTACAATAAATAAGTAAGTAAGTTATAATGTGTTTTTGCAAATTGTATGTATAGTCACAGACTTACGAATAAGGACTTATTACTTACTAGCTTCCGCCCGCGGCTTCGCCCGCGAGGTATGTCGATAAAAACTATCCTATGTCCTATATGTTACATAGGATAGTTTAATTAGGCGGAGAGTGCAGCAAAAAAATCTTAACGAAGATCCTGAAGTGAAATAGCTAATCGCTTGTCTTTGTTCCGAGTTCTGTTTTTTCTGTCAGTGGCTTATAGCTGAGCTACTTAACACAGTTCTCTTATTATTTTGCCCCCACGGGACATGCGGATGTTATAAAAATATACATGCCACAATTGTCGTCCATCGGGATTTAATGGCGTACCTACCTACATTTTTCACTCAGCATAGACGTCACTGTATCTCTGTCCATAGCTGTGTGAAAACCATTTGTCTTTTTTCACGCCTTTCCCCCTCAAGTACTGAATCAACGTGTTCAAATTCACTGTGTACTCGGCGCTCTTATCGTCCATTTGTATTCCTTACACGCCATTAATATATTTTCCGCAATTTTCTTTCTTTTTTTAAGATAAGCTTTTAAAAACGTGCGGCTCGGCTGTATGTAAATAGGGTTTTGAAAAAAAAATTCTGGATAAATAATCTGTGATGTATGATTTAATTTCCGGTGGTGGGACATTTTGTTGCATTTTCATTTCCTATACGAAGTCAAGTGAGTTTTTTTTTTTTTTAATAGATTCGGCGTCCGTGGTGGTCCACGTGGTGAGTGGGGAGCGACCGGCTGCCATGCAGAGCAACTCCAAGAGAATATCTCCTCTACCACCACTATTACTCCTCCTTATCACAACAAGTCAATTGAAATCATTCTTCACCATAATCATGCTGTACATTTTATTAATGTCCCAGTACATTTCAACAAATTCTCTCAAAAATATCAGATTTCTGTGGAACAATAATTGCATTAGAAGATTTGTGACTAGATGACCAGCTCTAGCCAATGTTAGTAATGTGGCATGAAATGCACAGCACAAACATATAAGTAGGATTTTTAATTAGCTATAAGTCAAACTGACGTATAAAGAAACGAATTATTGTAATAAGCATCTTTTTATTACGAGTACTTTCATTACAATTAGTTTTTAATGCATTTTTTTTAATATTTAATTCTATATAATTTAATCTTTTATTTGGTAGTTTGATAAATAAGTAAAAAAAATCGATTTTCAGAAGATTTATTTATATAATTAACACTTAATTGAACTATGTTTTCGATCATTCCTTTATTTATTTATTTTTAAATTGATTTGGTCTGTCTCTAGTTTAGGTCAGAGGTGACAGAGACAAAGTCGAATATAATTTAATTTAAACGTTTATTGTCTTTTTTTTTTACAAAATGTACGTTTTCATCATTTTATTTCAAATGACTGAGTAGAATTTTGTGATAATTATAATATTTTGATTTAGTGTGATCTACAATAACATTGTTTTAAATTATTTAATTAAAAGTTTCATTTCATTCTTATAATAATATTGTTAAAAAAAAAAACAATTTGTTAAAAGCAGAATCCTGGCTAATGATGCTCTATGTACAGTAAAGAAAAACGAAGTTTATGTATTAAGTTCTAGTGCAATCAAAGTAATTATAGAATTACCTAATCATTTTAAAATAATAGTA
This sequence comes from Gortyna flavago, assembly GCA_963669345.1. Lineage (NCBI taxonomy): Eukaryota > Metazoa > Arthropoda > Insecta > Lepidoptera > Noctuidae > Gortyna > Gortyna flavago. Next base: position 12,503,112 of record OY770140.1, read on the forward strand.
CCTATTATTAATAGAAATCTATTAACGTTGTAAATTACTAACAATGCAATTTTAATTAATTTCCATGTAATTGTTTCCCCGGTCCTATTTCACTTTGAGCTTGTAAATATAATTCATTATAATAAATGAAAATGACGAAACATTAATGTCACAATTCCGAAGAGTGAATTGTTGAATTTACACAAATTGAGGCTGTACCTATGTAAGAAATACTTACAATTATGAAAATTTTGAATGACATGTATTTAATCGAAACTCACATAATTCTCATTTTGCGCTCCTAAAAATGTTATTGAACACTCTAAATATAATGATTGTGCCTCTTTTTGTGAATCTCGAATAATTCCTATTCACGTAGGATCCGAAAATTACCAAATAGCCAAGTAACTGCGACCAACTTGGATGTAGGCGCAGTTGATTACATTTCTAACCTAACCTAGGCCCTGTGGTCAGGGTGCCAGAACTTAGTTATTGCGACAAAGTCGGCTCACGCGTAGTTGGTCACAGTTCCAGCTAAACCTAACTCATTTGGTCAGGGTACCCTAACTTAGTTACTGCGACCAACTGTAAGAAAAGGCCAGATAGTTATAAAGAGGCTCAATCATTAAAAAAGTTGGCTTCATTAGAAGCGCAAGAAGTTTTTATAGGTTCATTAATTTAAAAATATGTCCATAATTAGAAGGTCAATAAGTTTTTAGGCGGTCAGTTAAATATTTCCCTTTTTGAATTATGTGGCTACGAGGTGGCTACGAAGAATCCGTAGCACGTGCTACGCAGAGTGCTACGAGAATCTACTATGCTAAACAGATTTTTCATAATTATGCTACTTTTACTTATTTAAACTGTGTGACCTATACACAACTGTCTTAAGGTCAGACTATCACTGTATAAGGACAAAACTGTGTTGACTAGGCTTGAGCGTAGCCTTAAAATAAAAACTATTATTTTGTAATTAAAACTACTGCCTCTTTTTGTAGTACTTCAATAGTTTACATCGGTATATTCTAGACTAAATGTAAATAATCCCATCGTTTTTTATGATATTTTCATCCAACATAATGAAAAAAATAAAGATAGAAGTTGATGTTGTTTTCATAATAAATTATAATTGTACCGAAAAATGATGCCAGCTGGAGATTATAGTAAATAATAACTAAAATTAAGTGTAAGTCTAATAAATCTGTGAATACACAATTTAGAAACTTGTAAATACGGTTTGTAAATAAATACGTTTTACGTGTTATTTATCGTTGAATTTTACTTTGAAAACTTTTCTAATATTTCAAGTGCTTGGTTAAGTACCAAATTTAAATAAGAACTAGTTTTGGATTAATGATTTGATATTTAAATTCGGTTTAAAAAGTTTTATTTCTCATTAAGGCAATCATCACTTACATGAGATCAATAAATCGTATTACTAGATAATTATATTATATCAGTGCGGGTAGAAGAAAACAAAAAAAGAAAGAAGTATGATCCTCAGACAAAATCAAAGACTACAATAGTATACTGGCTAGACAAAATAAAAAACCAAGACAGAGCGCTGAGAACGATACAGTGAAGCATGCCAAAATTACACCTCCGCTCTGTGCATACACGCTCAAACGCACACATTTACAACCATTTACAATCAAACTACACCTCACTAAGTGCACACATTTATCTTTACGAAACCGACTTCACTTTACTGTTGTTATCTCCTCTGTCTTGGTTTTTTATTTTCTAAATCAGCTGGTGGGCTATACCGACCACATCAAGGCCACATCTCAACCACAATGCAACCAGAAGTGACACCGCACACTAGCAGCAGACCACATCGCAACACAACATTGCGTCGACCATTGATTTTGTAGTTACCACAACGCAACTGTGAATAGCTGCAATATTCACACGTAACCACTGCTTTGTGTCTGCTTGCCCATATTTTGTCGCTGCGATGTGGTGTGGTTCGCCCTAAAATATGGAAAAGATAATTATGTTCGTTTGAAAATCGATTATCAAAGCTTAGATGAAATCAAGTGACAGTGATTTTTCTATTTGCAAATGCACATTTATTTGTCCCAAATGTATGTTTTTTCAAGTATTTTAAAAACTAAATACCAACAACATGCCAACATTTCAACTAGGACTCCACATGAGGAAATGTTTGTAATTTGTTAAAACGCCATTTGTAATTTTATTATAGGGAAAAATCACGGCATATTTAACATTAAAGGAAACAGAAATATGTATTTCATGCAAAGTGATCAGCTTATGAGTGCTTGATGGAACCTGACAGACATATATAAAATGAACACGATAGTGATACTGTTTACAAAATAGCAGGTGAATAAATAATAGTGGTTCCAAGAAACATTTTACCTAAGGGCTTATTGGTTTAACCGCATGAATTTACTGCTGAATGAATTAATTGAATGAATTTACTCCTGCAATACGTATTAGGCAATTGGTACATTTTGAATTGTATGCAATAAAGCACACTAGCGCATAGAAGTGATATGTATGGATAAACAAATTAGGTGTATATGAAATGTTTCTTTAATTTTACATTGGTTATGAGTGTAGACACCCAGACTCAGGTCTCATACTTTGGGTAGTACGAGACCCAGGGTGAATAGGAGTAGCTTGGATCCAGTTAGAAGTTTAGTATGTAGATTTAAGTACGGAGTAACATTTATTATTCAAACAGCGAAATAATTATTTTGCAAAGGAGCAACGATGAGCAGTATGTTTAGGATCGAACCATTGAACAAATAGAATTATGGTAGCTGGCGATACTAAAAGCTAATGAGAAATTATGATGGATAGAAGTATACAAGTGCAAAGGTAACTCAAAGCATTTATTTCAAGTAAACCAATTACAGGTACTTTTGAATTGTCATGCTAGTTGCCCATCCTAAAGTGTAGCAGGTACTTATGGAGAAGAACGGGCAAGAAACTGCACGGACACTCCTTTAAATCAAAATAATATTTATGGTCACAAAATTTTGGTTACATCGTTAATGTTGAAATTATGCACGTGAGAACGATACAAAACGTTAAAAGCGTCTGAAATTAAAATCAGAAAAAGGAGAAGCTACAAATTGGGAAGCAGACATGAATTCATGCGAATCGACCAATACGCCTACACAAGATTTTCTGTAACTATGTAAAATCAAATGACAATCATTCCCACAGGAGCTTGAATGTTACGAAAGGACTAAGTTACGAACTCTTTAGTGATTATTATATTAATAAACAGACTTATAAAAAAAGATTGACTCCGCGCCACGCATATCGAAAATGAAGCACCGTACCGATCTATGTGTGCGTGATTGACGATTGATGCTGTCGTGTCACGTAATGGCAGCCGGTTGGCATACTATGATGTAAATGTGAGCGTGAGGCGTGTTTGTACAAATGGTTCGGCGGCATACTTACTGTGCTTCACTTTCGATATGCGTGACGCGGAGCCCATTTTTTTTATAAGTCTATGTTGTATTTTTTTATAAGAATAGTAGATGACGGACTAGTTGCGCGGTAAACTCTGCTTGCGCGATGCAGGATTTTGCGCGACGTCAGTGTGATGCGTAGTTCACATGTGACGCGATGTCGATGCCGCCACACCTTAAAGTAACCTTTTTAAAGTAAAATAATGTTTTACCACTAACCTCAATGTAACATGTACACGTTAAAGTTTCTTCGTAAAAAACAAAATAGGAAGCAACAAGTTACGACTTATCAACACATCAAAACGAAATCATCGTTCAATACGTAATATTCCCGAACACCACAAACGGTTACCTACAAATTCAACTCGCCAAGTTATAACAACATGTAAATTGTGAGCACACACGCACCTCAAGTACTTGAAAGGGTCCATCAGGTAACTACCAAAAATGTGTCGGTATCATTCAACTCCACTGGCTCCAGTTCACTTCGAAATTTTATTTAACCTTCTTTATTTTCACAGGATGAACAAACACGTACTCGTGTTTGTTCATCCTGTGAAAATAACCTAACCTAACCTAACCTAACTCAATAAATCGAGTCGTTCAAGAATCGACCCTTTTGTCAATTAATCGGATAAACTCGATAGACAAATAAGTCCTCTCGAGAGGACGAAACTTGAATACAAGAAATCTCGTCAAATCCCACAGGGGCACTTGACTATCATCGTAGCAGGCAAATGAAAAGAAAAAAATGTCGCAAACATAGTTTCAGGAGAGCTTTCCTTATTTACTTAAGGCGGATTTTCTTTCGCAATCCTGTATTGTGAAGTGTTTTCCGAGATTATCCGGAAATACCCCTTGGTTTATCGCGGAAATTAGGGCGTCTTAAAACGTTGTAGATAAGCGTGACTGCGACGCACACGCCTGAGAACGTAACGACTCGTGTCTTAAGATTTGCACATTAGATGGGAAAAAAACATGTCTGATACGTGATTCGACTGCTAATATCTCTTGCTCATCTCACATGAGAGCGACTATATGAGTAGGTACGTACTCGTTGGTATCATTAAAATTTTCATACCGCGGATTAAGGTCAAACACCGCGTGTACATAAGAGACTATAGCGAGCAATGACATCTGTGTGATGTGAATAAGTATTTGGATTTAACTACCTTCTTATTCAAATACATTCAGATATTCCAGGCATTCAACTTGAGCTGATTATTCAGCTGTAGCTAACCTGGGAGTCTTCAAGTCAAAAGTGAATATAGCTTAATCACTCTTAACAAGTTCTAGGTAAGTGTTCATCATCGTCTCCGCAAAATAGCTTACCATCAGGTATATTGGCCAAAGGCGAGCCAATCAATAAGAAAACAAATGACTTCTAGTTACTACACATTAATAAGTTCCTCCAGCCCATATTTCGGCCACGGCAGCCAAACTCAACGGCGACTAGCCTTCAGCGCGGGAGATATTATAGTCCACAAGTTTGCGCGCAGACACAGGTGCACTCCCTCTTCGCTCACTCGCATAGTCCGATGGGAGGGCAATCCGACACGACCGGAGAGAGATCGGGCGCACACTACAAATTAAGACCATACCTCGAAAATCTAAAATCTTCAAAAATGTACTAAGCGAGCGAAAGTGATGCAATTACTTTTGAAACGCAAAGAAGAGAGATGGCTATAAGGTGCGTGCGCTCGGAATAAAATGACATATGTGCCAATACGAATTTACTCCTTTTTTAACAAAATAAATGAATTAAATTTAAAACTACTTTGAGTAAACTTTGATATGATAATTCTCTATGTTTTAAAGTAAATTCCATTGAATAACTCTTAAGCGTTACGCCGTGATGTCGAAAAAAGTAAAAAAATCGATATAACTTTGCAATTTTTTTGTATCGAGACAAATTCATTGAATCGTATATTCCTTTTACAGAATACTAGATCAAAGAGTCAAAAAACATATACCAAAATTTTAAATCCCTATTCCTCATACATAACAAGTTACATGAAATAGAAAAACCACATTTTTTTCAACATAGCCCCTTAATAGTAGTATACAGACGTACGTACTAAAACTAGCTCTTTGCTTCAACTGTTTCTAAAAAAACATGCATGACGCATATACTCTAAAAATCCTTTCATAATAACGAAATACATTTTTAATTAGACCGTACTATATTTTGTCTGTCACTTTTTTACACTCGTACCACATACTACTCATATTATCAAAGCAAGTTATTTCGCGTCTCTTTCCCGTTAAAAATTTCACCTACAAAGGGTAATTTTCCGGTTTGTGAATGTCGCAAAATAGGCTTTAATTATAATTATGACAAAAATTTACGTCATTATTTCGCCGTCCTTTGTGATCTCGACCTTTTTGAGCTTTCATCGCTTCTCTTATCTTTTTCGGACGAGAAAGGGGCTTAAGGAAAAAATAAATAAATACCAGACAATATTTTCACTGAGTTGAAGACGGTGGGTGATTTTATTAAATTTTTGTCCACAATTATACCTTTTTGGAGATAGCTGTGTTCCCTTCGTAATGATCTGGGCTTATCCTTTTTGGCTAAGAAAGCCAATGTTTACTGAGGGGCTTGTCTGAAAATTCTATAGAACAGATAATTTCGGGTATCGTGAGCATTGGTCAATATTTGTCTATGTCCGTCCGTTTTCAAAATCTATAGAGACGCGAATGAGTCGTAAGCTATTTTAAAGCAAATTCTTATTGTAATTACATCTTTTATGAATACGTCGCTAAAGGTTATTTTGGCGTGTGGCCAAAATCGGAATCAACACCGCCATCTTGATATTTAATTACATTTCATGTAAATCAGCCTATAGCGTTCCCACTGCTGGGACACAGGTCTCGGTGAGAGTGAGAGGACTGTAATCCACCCAGGCACAGTGCGGGGCGGTAGATATTAAGTCTACAAATTTTTTGTTCTAGGACACGCCGGTTTCTTCACGATGTTTTCCTTCACCGTTTTGAGAGCAGTGGTTAAGAAATAATTAACAAAAAGTAAAGCGCCTGTCTGGGTCCGAACCCACGACTTACAACTTGTAAGTCAGGGCTATTACCACTGGGCCACTACTACTCTCATATTTCAAGTGACATTTCACAAACAACTGCACAAATGTTACCAACAGTGCCTGCCCTGTCGACGTCATTAGGGCGCCCAAAGATAGAATGTAATAATGATCGTCATTTGTAGGTTAATCGTCGTTTTATCTAGCAGCAAAATACAACATGTCATCGCGTAAGGGTTTTCTATGCGCGGCAGCGGAGCCTCGTTGGGATCACGACATGAATGCCTCCATACACGACGTACAACAGAATCTTTAATACGAGGTACGGTCCGCATACATCTTTTATAAGAAGGTATTGAATAAGAGGAAGATGCTATGGGAAATTCGTCCTGCATATCATAGAGATACATGTATTAATTTGTATAGTTACGGATTTTGTCTATTATCTTTATTGGTACAATTAAATCTGTTTGAAATATTATTTCAAAACAGACCATTACGCCTGTAATCTTCCAAGAGTTAGACAGATCAACACACCCATATAGTATCTACACCAACATTTCTCAAGTAATGTTTGAGTCCCATGTAATAGGGGCGAGCCTATTGCCAGCAACCGGGTACAAATCCAGACTCCGGGCTGCTACTGAGAAATAAGTAATTGAAAAAACCAATAACACTGGTCAACCTGGGAATCGAATCCAGGGCCTCATGCTCAGCGGCAGCGCTTGCGACGACTAGCCCAACGATGCAATCTAAAAAAACTAACGAGTATTTTTCAAAATTATTCTCTATTATGTAAATCCAAACAGCATTTACTTATACCTAGTCCCCTTTATTTATAAACGTTGCTTATGAAAGTTAAGTTTTGATGAGTGACTGCTTAACCAAAAATTCAGAACTGACTTCTTTTTGGCGTGAATACGTCTTTAAAATTGCTCCCATAATGGGAGGCAAGTCAAAAAAACCAAGATAGCAAAATCAGAGGATACAGTTTGGTGTTGCAGCTTCATATCTATCATCTCCATCCTAAATTCAATTACACTATTGGATAGCTAAAGGATCAAATACTTATAATGGAGCGATTTTGAAAATTATATTTTTATTTAGCCCTTCCAAATTATCAGCTCGCGTAGAAATTCATATGGGCATGAACATCCGAATTTAGCTTCAATAATACGTATTTAAATCATCTTGTGTATGTTGATGATGTTATAAAACATCATGTTACTGTTGTTTATATAGCAAGTAGTGGTATGCGAATTTATGTGGGGTAGGTATCCTACGACAACAGTTCAGTTTTGCAATAAAAAAATCCCATCAAAAATACGAGTATTTCGTCGATTTACGAGTATTAGAGTAGTTAAATGAAAGGTATGAATAATTATTATCCTTTTTTATTTTCTTTTATTATTCACATGATATCCAGTGTAAATTATTTACCCAGTTCGTCGGTATATCAACATCATGTCCAATAATAATAATAATCTTTAAGCTTACATTTATCAACAGTAATAAACAGTTCAGGTTTTTAAATCCGTACTTCACTTTCAATTACTGATTCAGAGTTTAATCCAAACAAATTATAATTAAAAATTATTCGAGTCAGTGGCTATGAAAATGGTTTCGTGAGTAAATCGTGGAACCGATATTCAGCAATCATGTTCAAAGTGAAGTTTTGCCGACTATTTTGAAAATAATTTACTGTATAAATAGGCTCACTCTAGAAGTTAACCACAAAACATCAATATAGAATAGTTTTTTGTGTTTGTGTTCTTTTTATGGGTTATTTTTACCGCAAATAAATGTATTTTATTTCTTCTTTCTTACAAGGTTATGAGTGGAAACTCCGGGACCACGCCCTTTGAGGACATAATATCAAAAGTTCTATACAAAATCCAATCACACACTTAGGCACCGATCTAAGCTAAACATACCAACATCCCAGCTAAAAATGTATTCTACAAGTCCTTACGTAATGTCTATAAAAATATACAATAAACTACCTGACATAATAAAGAAAGAAGAAAAGTTAAATACTTATATTTATAAAAAAACTTAAAAAATTACTGATAAACAAATGTTATTACTCCCTAGATGAATATGAAAATATTAAAATTAATGATAATCACACAATTCAGAGGTATGTTTAAAATATTATTAATGATTCGGTAATTATTAATAAATATATAATAACAATAAATAGTACAACAAAAATAATAATTAAATATCTCCTAAAACGGGGCTTTCTCTCTCCTACCCTTTTTGCTGTGCCCTACAGGGTCCATAATGATCTAAATTTTATAGTTACCACCTAAGCACACATTATGATAAAGCAATAAAGATAATGAGTATTGAATATAGTAAGTAGTGACCTTATGGGTGATGTCCTTCAGAAAGGTCAGGTGAGTAGTAGTCGCAACCGGCGTGCGTGTATGACCAAATGTATGAACGTAAGCGAGGCAAATGGAACACTGTTTCAATGTCCTGGTAAGTGCTTGGCCAGACTGACAGCGCGATATGCCTGTCCGCAGTGGAGCCCGGCTGCGTTTTGCGTGTTGTCGTGTCCAGTGTTTGTCAAAATACAATATGGATGAAGAAGACTTATTTTTACTATAAAAGCTCGAACTAGTTTGAGAACCCCAGTCCCCGGGCAGCTCGTGCCCGCACCGCGCCCTACTGCGGCCACTTGTATGAACAAGCTATGTCGTGGGTTGACCCCGCGCTCCCCGCGCCGAACAGCCCGCGTGCCCACTATGGACACTCAAATGAAGTTCATAATATGTTTGAGTTCGCCGCGCCGCGCCCCCGCTGCCAGTCTGGCAGTTTTCCTCTCTGTATTTATTTATCGTCGCAAAACATTCCATTCCTCCATCATTGGATCAGTTTATGTATTTCGCACTTCTTCGTTTTCCTTATTATCCTTAAAAGAATAATCTCTGAAATATTGCCATGGAATTCTATTATTTATTAATTATAATTCTAATATTCAATTCTGGTCCCCAAGATACAGGCTGCCTAGTTTGGGGACCGCCGTAAAGATCCAAATGATGATCGCTAACAGCTACAGACCGACATTAAGTTAATTTTAAGATACTTGTAACATTGGTTCAATAAATTTATTATTATTATTATATTATAATTTGCCAATAAATACGTTGCTATCCTACTGAAGACCGTTTTTCTCCGAAAATGTTGGTACCCACGTAGATAGATCTTTTAATACTTACGGATATATTGAAAACGTGATATAAAATGAGTAATGTCAACATAATTAGCCAGCTGATCAAAGAACCAACAACAGAATTTATACTTATTCATACGAAATAAAGTCGTTTTTCAAGAAGTTACAAAATACGGATTGGTACGTTCTAGTTACGTTCACTTGTGAGAAACTAGCTTTTATATTATTACAATATTTTATTTATATAACATACATATTTCAGAATATTTATAGTTCAAACACACAACAGTTATGTTTAAGTCCCATATGTAATAGGGGGCGAGCCTATTACCATCAACCGGGCACAAATCCAGCCTCCAGGCTGCTACTGAAAAATGTTAGATGGAAAACACCCAATAACACTGCGCGACCCGGGAATCAAACCCAGGAACTCATGCTCGGCGATGGCGCTTGCGATCCCTAGGCCAACGAGGCAGTTTTTTATACTTTTAAATTGTAAGGCAAAAATGAAACAGTAAGTTGTATATCTGATCTACGTCTGGGTAGTCAGAACAGCCATCCCATTTCTAACTGGCTAATATTCTTAAACTATAAGCCGTTTTCCTCAATACTTTCAAAACTTATGTGAAGTAAGCTGTCAAAAGTGTAAATCAGCGGGTCTATTCTGTAAAAATGTCGCCGTAACAAATTCAATGAGTTGTTAAAAGTACCAATCCCTAGCATCAGGAGGAATTACAGCTCACTTCACCTACGCTTTCACGATGAGACTTATACAGGATAGACCGAAAGTTCTTGCTAATATGAGTGAAGTAATCACGATATAGGCCAACCGCTTAACTGAGACGTTACCTGAGGTAGCAGCGCTGTCCAGGAGGGGTGTGGTGACGTGATGCTAGAGCTCAGTGATTCGTCAACTTGTGACAACTATCACCCCTCCCGCATCGCGCAGCTACCCATGCAACGTCTCAGTCAAGCGGTCGGCCTATAGAGCTGTCTAAGTTTAGCCGTCAAGTGGCAATTATCAAAGTAATATAGACACTGTAACTAAGATCTGACACGACAGTCAACCTCTTAGTTTATTTTCGAAGTAAATCTCAACATTATTGAAACCATTATCGTTGAAACTGTGTGTACTCCCCGTCACTTTTCCCTAAAGGTTCATTAGAAAACCAGCGTCAGACAGCATCTGTCTGCAATTAATGCTGAAATGAAACTTTTTGGCACACACTATTGTTGTTTGAAAAATTATTTTTATTTTGTTAATTTGGTATTTTGTGTTTCACGAACTGTGTCCAAATAAACGTTTTTTCTTTCTTTCTTTTCTTTATTATTAAGTTACGACTAAAATGAGGATGAGCCTCCCAAGTTTTAGGTAATTTCAAAGTAATAATATTAATATATAAGACATGTGACATCTACCAACCCGCACTCGCCTGGCAATGCCAATGTCCCAGCAGTAGGAACATTATAGGCTGATTTTGCTTAATAAAACTTAAACAATTCGATAGTTCAAAAAATCCTTAAATAAAGACAATAAATGCTTGTTCCAGCTTCAATTTAAGTGGAATTCATATCATAAACTGTATTCAACTGTAACCCACTGTCTGTAACGACATGTCTGCTTCGAGGCATATTGTCATCGTAAAATGGTATTATTCTGTTCTGTTGCGCGACAATTTAATCGTTACAATTTGCATTCGGCAGAAACGAATTGTTCAGTAACAGTTTTAAATGACATTTCAGGGCCCATATTTTCTGTCGTATTTTTCGGGGCAATGTGCAGATTTTAATTTTCGCGTAAAGAAGGGAATTGAGAGCGGTTTCATTATTTCAGTTTATAGTGTTGTTGTTTTTAAAAATAATTATTTATTTCCATGTTCCCTTTGAAGCTTAAGTTTTATATACTGGTATTGTTTGGTATTTATTCATGCACCATTACCATTCAATATCATGAACGTTTTGTTTACTGGATAACAATTCGATAGCATTTGTTGGAAATGCTACAGCACTCGTAGCACTTTGCTACGAGGACTACGACGTAGCAGCGACAACAAGTTCCGCTTACCTCTCAACGGTTCGGATCTGACAATTCTTATTTGACACAAATGTAAAGAATCTCGTCACAACATTTCCCAGCAAAATATTCAGGAGAATTCAAATTCAGTTTTTCTTAAAGCAAAAGAGATTTTTTAACAAAGCCTAGTCTAAAAGTTAATAACTTACAAAGCTTGTAGGTGGCAAACTAAGTGTACCTACAATTTTCCATACAGTGAGTACTAAACTGGGTTGTATTACAATATAGAGAGACACAGAAGTTCATACAAAATAAAAATCAGTTAAGCCAATCAATCTGCTTGGCATTTACCTTCCAGACTAACCGGATACAGCTGAATACCAGTATTTTACATGGAGCGACTGCCTATCTAACTTCCACAACCCGTTACTGGGTAATACGAAATCCGGCTTCTGACATCCGTAACGACTGTCAAAGATCCACGAATGACAGCCGGGACCAACGGCTTAACGTGCTTTCCGAGGCACGGAGGGGTCTCAGTCTGGTATGTAACAATGGTCACCCATCCACGGACCAACTACGGTAAACGTAGCTTAACCTGATCGATTGACCCGTGCGGCTGTTATTACTTAGCCACGAACCCCTCTCCTCTATTAAATCAGTTAAGCCGTCTGATTAAAATGTCACTAGCGGGATTTATACGAATACTGTTTAATGCTGTCCATATTGCTACTGGCCTAAATGAGGATATTGTCAACCAACCAACTTTTAAAAGTTGGAGATTCTTCAGGCAGAATAAATGATTTAAAAAAATGGCCTTTTCTCACTTTTAACCGCTATCTCTCCTGATGATGAGTGAAGATGCTGTCGATTCTTTCTATGATTTCAAGGAAACCCCAAAAACCCGGCCTTACACCTACCCACAATCACACAAATATTATAAATTTGAAAGTTTGTGAGTGTGTGTGTGTGTTTATAAGCTTGTAACTTATTCACGCTTAAACGGCTTGACCAATTTTGATAAAATTTGTTATGGAGATAGCTGACACTCTGGATTAACATATAGGCTACTTTTTACCCCAATATTCACACGGGATCGAAACTTATGCGGGTGAAACCACGGGGTGCAGCTAGTATTAATTTAAATCTTCAAGATATTTATCATAATCAGCCTATAACGTTCCCACTGCTGGGATGAAGAGGAAATGGACCATAATCCACCACGTGGGCCCAGTGTGGGTTGGTGGATATCACATGTCTTCGAATAGTTTGGTTTTAGGATATATCTATACCGGTTTTCTCACGATGTTTTCCGTCACCGTTTTGAGAGCAGTAGCGATGAAATTAAATATAGGTGACCGTGACTGACCTAGACTAGAGTTAAGAGCAAACCCACTTCAAATAAAATAAAAAATAGGTACAAAGTAAAGTGTCTGCTTGGTATCGAGCTGATACCACACTAGGCCTCCACTTCTACTCAAGATATTTGTGATTTTTTGTAAATTTGTTCTCTGAAGTACTGTTTACCTGCCTCCATAAATCTCCATAAATCAAAGCTAGCAGCAATAGGTATGATTGAACTTCTGTGTGTTTCTAAATGGTGGCTGTTTATAGATGTTCTCGTTTCGCCGCGTCGGACGAGCGTGCTGCTTATTCCAACCGGTGATAAAGTCATCTTATATGTCATATTCAGGTTTTACCCTTTAAGTCTTTTTGTACCCACATAAATCTCATGTTTTTTGTTTCATCTGTAAAAGCGATGAGTGGGCGAAGGGTTGACTTGTGACATTTCAAATTAAATCAAGCTCTAAAGTGTAGACACGAATGTTCAAATTGGATCTGTTGTTTTATTTGTTAGGTTAACATTTAGGGTAACATAAACCTTTTATGTTTTATTTGTGAAGTATGTATTATGAGGGGCTTGTGGCTAAGTAATAACAGCCGCACGGCTCGATCGATCAGGTTAAGCTACGCTTGCCACGGTTGGTCCGTGGATTAAGTCTGGACTTTAAAAGAGACTCTGACCACTGAGTTTGTTTCAGCCTTTCTTCTCAGAGTAGTCAGATAGGAAACGCCGACCTCATCTAGTTTTTGAACTATGACTGACGTTTAAAAATGTTTGAGCAAACCTTACTGAAATAAAATCAATTATCATTTAACAAGTGAATGCTTTTAATCCTGTAAAACTACCACAAAACTGTACTGTATTATCATCCCTACAAGTAGAGGGTGTATTGAAAAAGTTTCGTAATAAGTACAAAGTAGGTATCTAGATAGAAAACTTTCACCAAAAAAACTAAGCAAGAAGTGTGTGAGTTGCTTACGAGCATGTCATTTGTACTGGAGTAGTGGTCGTTATTGCTAGCGATAGAAGACAATGTCCTTTGTTTACATTTGTGGTTGAATATTTTTTGGTTCGGTAATGTAGCTAGGTAACCAAGATGAACAGTTTTAGAGACATCTAAAACCTAACGATGAATGTGGATGAAGTGCATGAAGGAAACGACGCACTTTTAGCTTCGGGAAACACTATCAAGCGTCGAGCACTTGTTAGACGACCAAAACCTCAATCAACTCAGCCTATCGCAGTCCACTGCTAAACATAGGCCTCCCCCAAACTGCACCACAACACCCTGTCCTCCGCCTTCCGCATCCAGTCAACTCCAGCCACCTTCTTTAGGTCGTCCGTCCATCTAGCTGGGGGGCGTCCCACACTACGATTGCCGATACGCGGTCTCCACTCCAGGACTCGTCTGATCCACCGGCCATCGGTCCTTCGACAGACGTGGCCAGCCCACTGCCACTTCAGTTTGCTTACTCTGCAAGCTATGTCGGTAACTCCGGTTCATTTCCGGATAATTTCATTCCTGAATTTATCCTTCAAAGAGACTTCGAGCATAGCTCGCTCCATAGCGCGCTGAGCGACCTTGAATCTGTGGACTAGCCCGTCCGTCAGTGTCCACGTTTCAGCACCGTATGTCATGACGGGCAAGACGCACTGGTTGAAGACCTTAGTCTTCAAGCACTGCGGGACAGGCGACAAGAAGACTTGACGAAGTTTTCCAAATGTTGCCCAACCCAACTGGATCCTTCTGTCGGCCTCTTTCTCAAAGTTGTGTCTACCGAGCTGTATGACTTACCCTAGGTAGACAAAACCAACCAAAACCTACGAAGGGCTTTTGTGCCGTTATTCTTGTCGTCAGTGTTGTATGGATCATTATCGAAGCTTGTACACGGACACGCTTTTTCTACGGTTCGGTTTATACGCCGAATGAAGCCGTTCCGTGTATAAATGGCCTTACTGTTGTAGGATAGTACAAATTATTCGTAATAAAAAAATAACAAGCAAATTAATTAGGTACTCCAGTCAAAAAAAGGCAGATTACTAGTGCAAGAAAACTGGTCATAGTCACACAGTGTACGTAAGTATACTGTACCTACCTAACGTAACTGAAGAATACTCAAAGAACCTTTTTACATAAATTCCATTATTAAATGAACCATACATTACGGCGAAATACCACATAACTACTCGTAGATTGCAGACCATCGTACATACTAATATCATATAATATTTAAAATTTTGTAACTCTGGATATCTTGACATCCAAGGATACAAAATCGTATAGTAAAATAGTAACGAAGTCAAAACTATACATTGAATACATGTACATTTATGATCTTTTAGAAAAAAGTCATTTCGACGTGGCTTGGGGAACGAGTCTGATGCCGAAAATTTAGTTTTTAGATTTTTCGTCTGCATGTATGTTCCGGATTAGCGCATGAACGGCTTAGCGGAATTGGATGGAATTTGGCATATATATAGTTTACAACCTGGGTTAACACATAGGATACTTTTAATTTCGATATTCGAACGTGATCGATACTAATGCGGATAAAAATGCGAAACAGTGCTCTTTAAAAATAGAATTTAATGACTAAAACATATACAACGACATGGTTTCAATTTCCATTTACAACTTTCAGTTGCAACGATTTTAAACTTCATTCAGCAGAGTACTACAGATAATTATGGCGGCCGTTTAAATCTCCGTTCACTGCGGTTAACTAGAGAGTCGTTTTAAAACTTTACTATTGAAATTAAACTGTGTAACTGACAAATTATTTTTGGTAAAGCTGCTACGGTTGTTGTGGGGTTTTATGGAGAGAGATTTTTGGCTTTGATTTACAATGGGTTTATTGAAAGTAACTAATTGAAAAAAGGTAACAACCACGCATGTTTTAAAAAGGTAGGTCATAAAAAGCAATAATGACGAAAAATTTAAAAAAAAAACTATCTAGATATTTTCACATTGTTTGATGCTAAGACATTTCTGCTCCTTCCTTGCTTCTTTTGAGTCCTTGCTGTCTACGCCACTGCTTGACCAATCAGCAACGCTAATATCACGTCATGTCTGCGGCGCATCGGGTGACCAATGACCGTACCCGAATATGGCGACATATTCAACAGCCAATCGTCGAAGCCCATTATCACGCGATCGCAGCTCTCGAGCGACACCTCCGGACACACTTCACTACTTACCCTTAAAAATCCTAAAATACTCTGTTAAATTGTCACCTTTTAAATCAATCGTTCCAAAATATACTTATTGTAAAATCATGCCAAAATTATTATACGCACTAAAAATTACAAAACCAAGTGTTTCTTTTGTTCCACCGCGAATATATTGTTTGATTCCTTGAAATTCAAGCAAATACGTACCCATATTTGCTTCGCATTGAGGCGATTCAAAGAAGAATAATGTATCATTGAAATTCAAGGAAATTTTATAAGCATTAAAACTCAAACCGAGTTTATTTTTTCAATTCTCAGAAATGTTCTTTTATATCAATAAAATCACAAGTGAGTTTTCAGAATCTTTTGTACAACCATAGATGGATTTATTTGTATCTTATGACTACCAGAGACACAAATAAAAGTCGGAAGTAATGTAGATCAAACACGAGTACGCATAGGTAAAGTAAACAAAAGAAAAATAAAATCGGGTACGTATCTCTGGTGGAGCTATCGGCAAGAACGAAAATATTTTTTAACCGACATCTAAAAAGGAGGAGGTTCTATGTTCTTTTGTATGTATTTATTATGTATATTCATCGATATTCTCATGACCGCTGCGAACCAATTTTGAAAATACTTTTTTTCATTTGGTAGAGGAAGATTGCGCGGTGCGGTTGCGGTATTATCTTTTTGTATGCACGTGTTTCTGTGACAAATGAACCTATTTTTCTTTCTTTCTTTCGGTGATCACATATATTATATACAAAAATGGTTTTTACAAAAAAAAAAAACAACCGGATTCCAAACAAAATATTACAAAGTGAAAATACCTGAAATAGTTTTCATACCAATCTTTCTATTTTTTTAAGCAGCCTAGCACTTAAACAACAGTATCATAATCACCATAAAACCGTAAAAGAAGAATCCATTAGCTATAATCACATTAGCCCCTGCTTGGAAAACAAATTGCTGGCATGAAAACATCCGAATGTACATAAAAATTTACAACATGTCGAGTTCCAAGCACGGCGCTGTTAAAGAGATCAGAAAGCGCGTCGTACTCATTAAAAAAGTGTTTGTAGTCACTGCGGTTCGAAATTAGAACGTCTGAGTCAAGCTCAAATTAAAATTACATGACATTTTCCTTGCGGAGTGGAACGGTTGTACGAGCAAAAACAGCGGCGTAATAAAAATCTAGATACGTCACTCTTTGTTACTCGCGTTGTACGTGAATGTTGAGCTAATTACTAAAGCTTTTGTGATTCTTCCCCGCTGCAGTTTTTATTCTGTCACGCATTTTCTCCGGGGAGCGGTTGATCCCATTTGTATTCGGGAATGTATCGCGAAGAATCCTAATGTAAATCGAGTAGGCATTTCGGTTTCGTCGTTTGCAAGTGCTGGTATAAATTTTCCTGCCATTACGGTAGCTTAGTCGCGTCGATATTCGTTTTGTCGATTTATTTTAAGGTGGCTACGGTTTCATTTTTAGAGCGAATTCTGCTAGGTATAGAGCAGTGACTTGACTTTCAATGAGGAAGTTTGCGGGGTATAATAATTTTCTCAGTTTATAGTGCAGGATTGAAAGTGGAAAGAGTTTCGATTTGGAAAAATAACAAAATAACTGATGACCGGTGGAATAGGTAAATTTTATTAAAGAGACTGAGAAACTATATCAATATTATTGTATACTCGTAAAAACTTTGGGCTTACATAGTTAGTTTCTTATGTAAATCAATTTGGCGACATGGAAAGTCCTTTTAAGAGTGTTAGACCCTTTTCCACGTCGTATCCTAGAGACCAGCCTAATGGATGAGGGGATACCTTTCGTAACTTTCTTTTGTCCCGTAAATCGTTGAAAGGTCCCCATGGTATGTATTTGATGGATGTAATGGCAGGTGTTTCTGAATTTCTCGATTTATTTATACATATAGTGAAATAGTAACGAAGTCAAAACTATACATTGATTTGCTTTACTTTTGACAAAAAGTAATTTCAATATGGTGTGGGGAACGAGTCAGATACCGAAAATATAGTTTTTAGATTTTTTTGTCCATTTGTTTGTTCGTCTACATGTATGTTGTTGTTGGCGCATAAACCGCTGAACGGAATGTGATTAAAGTTTGCACACAGATAGCTTATAACCTGGATTAACACATAGGGTATGTTTAATCCCTGTAGTACGTTCCCGTGAGATATTCTGTGACATCCACGCGGGCGAAGCCGCGGGCAAAATTTATTTTAACTATTTATTATATAAAGGTCACAAGCACATCCAGCTAACAGAAACTGTAAAATTTTCCCAATCAACTTTGAACCTAATGCTTTAGCGATAAAGTTGAAAAGTATTGTAGTAGCTTGATGTCCTGGCGTTTGTACACCAACAGCTTCTGTATATATAAGTTACAATAGCGTGTTCAACTATAAAGTAACCTTTACGTAAAATTAAATTAAAACAAAGCAATATTTACTGCTGAAATTTTGCCAATCAATATCTATCAATATTCATTAAGTTCAGGCTTTAAGGCTTAAAGTAGTACCTTGGTATCGAACTATTATTATGGTTAAATATTATTATTTTGTAAGCTCAACCGAACCTTTTGAGCAACGAAAGCAAAATAAACAACGTAAATGTAATTAAATTTTAAAATAAAATAAAATTCAGTTTTGTTTTTTTAGCTGTTAGGTAAATTTTTTTAAATTATAACTTTCTAAAGAGGATTAAAAAATTAGGCTCGGTTTTTTGTTGAATTGTTTTTTTTTTATAATCGGTAGACTTCCATTTGGCTATAATCAGCTCGTGTGTTAGTTGTTGTAATTGTGCGACAGCATTTTTTATGCCTGTAATTTAAACCAATAATTAAAGCAAAGGCATTTTCATTAGTCTTGTCAAATGAAACAAAAAAAAAGTTTTTTTTCTACACAGATAAAACGCACAGTACATAAACATTATACCTATTAATACTCTGCTAAAAGCCCAGTATTCGAAACATGATAACAAGATTTAAAATTCAACAGTGCCAAGTTCTTTTTCTCTTATTTCATAGTTTTAAGCACAGAGTACTTTTTGATAGAGGTTTTAAGTTTCTTACAGAAAAATCTTGTGGACAATCGTCTGAAGAACGGAATAATATTTAATACGGAACGTTATGGAAAATGTAAAGAAAATCGTACTTTGATCTATCTGAACTTCTGAAGTGACGGCGGAGAGGAAATTAAAAAACAATATCATGTTCCATCCGTTTACTTTGCTGTTATAGTCATAACATTTTGATAGAAGAATATGAACTTTATGGGTAAATAGATGAATGTGATACAACCGAACCCATTTTAGTTAAATTTGTAAAATTCATATTAATTATCAAACGTCGTATCATATACCTAGTAAATAAAGTCAAGAGATCAATTCAGTAAGTTCAAAATAACGAATTTTCTCTGTCAATACTAAATCAATTAAATTTCAGATATACTAGCTGTTTTACGCAACTTAGCCTATTTCCAGGTCCCAAGCTACCTTTCTTTCAAATTTCACAACGAAACGAAAAGGTAACATACAGACTGAACAAGCTTCGGGACGCTTTCCCAGTCAGTCCTTTTCCTCTCCTTGTTTTAAATTCGTCGCCACTTGCACTCGCCCATTGCTGTGAGTGCGACAAGGACAACGCATCGCTACCGCCATCTAACGGCGTGAAGTCAAAATGTCAATTCGAACTCAACGCGAAGACCGGCCGGCAACAAAACCACGCGCGCGGTGAAAACCACCAAAATATCGTGAAATACGACTGCTAGTGATACAGTGTGGTGATCTCCTGGCTCCCAGCATCCCGTGAGTACCTGACCTCTTTCAATTTACATCCTTTAGCCTGTTTCTGAGTAGGAAACTTCAAAAGCGTCCTTGGCAATACGCAATACTCAATCACAGACAGAGTTACTTTCAGATTCATAATATTATAAATTATTTATAGTATAGAAACCACATTATATGCAATAAATTATCATTAGCATTGAAAAATTAAAAAACCTGTCATTCCACTATTCAAAGCTAAGTAGCAATTATTGCCGAAAATACTTTTGAATATAGAAAACATAACTGAAACATCAGGCATATTACTGAACGCTAATACATCATAAGCATCAAACGTTTAAATAGAGAGATACATCTACATTCTCTAGCATCTAGCATTTCATTTCGCATTTCTATTTCGCTAACATAATTTCCTAGGAAATTAGGGTCTTTGGTGACATCATACCCTAAATGTGGTAATAATCGACTGATAGTGACATTAAGGTACCTACCGTCCTCTCACAGTGTGATGGTAAAATAGCCCTTTTTCCCTTCAGTCCATTTTTATGGTTCACGTCAGAGATAAGATGCATACTTTCAAGCTTTCATGTCGTTCCTTCGTGAGGTCAATGGATATGAGATTTTTTCGGTGCACGAAAAATGTCTAAAAAGTTATCGATTATGTTATGATAGAAGGCTGGCTTCTACCCGCGGCTTCGCCGTGTGGAAGGATTTCATGGGCTTTAATTTTTTTGTGCGGAACTCTAATTTTTTTTCTAAATTTAAAGTATGTATAAATAACTCGTTTTAACATAATGATGTCAGTGAAAGTTCCGTCAAAATCGGTCCTGCGGGTTCGGAGATTAGTACAAAACAAACAATACAACAAACAAAAAACACACACAAACACAAAAACGTCACGACGATGACGACGACGACGTTTGGACAAACGGACAGACAACCACAACTTATTACGATTTATTCCGGTCTGATCCCCCCCTCCACCCCCCTCCTCGATCCCCTGCTAGTTCTTACATTATAAACAATTGATTTTTTGTTACAAGTACCGTATATGTATACTTTCATTTGCATGTAGTAAAAACTGTTATTTTGACATTACAAACAGACATTTATGTACAGGATCAATCTAGGAATATAAATCTGAATACGACAGTTGCCGACTATTTCTGACATCAAACGATTGCACCCAATCACGGGCGCAGCCAATCAAAAAATACTCAACCAAAAGAATCTATTGAACTTTTAAAACAGCCAGTATTACCGACTCTTTGTGTATTAAAACTTCCCAACTCTTAGTTTGACAGTAAAATAGCAATTCCCTTATCTGTAAGCGCTAAACGAACTTGAAAGTAGATAAGAAGCGCTGCGCTTTTAGTTATAAACTTTTATACGTGACGTATCGGAAATGCATCGGATGGTAAGAAGGCTTATACGAGTTGACTTTAAAGTAGTTTAAGCGCTAAGCGCGAATCGCATTTGGCCCCGCCCTCCATTATTCAGGGGGTGATCCACCCTACATGAAGCTATAAACTTGCCCAACTAAAAGATACCGTGAGAAGACGTGCTGATATTTAATAAATTGAAGTTTTGTTTAAGCTGCGGTTTTTTAACAACGGTTCATTTATGTCGGAGTTTTGCAAGTTATATCAAGACGCTGTTAAAAGAAGCTTCACGAAGCCGAGAGTCATTTTTATTCTCCGTCATTGTAATTTTTTTTTTTTTTGTAACGGACCATACCTGGGAATCTTCTGATTACGGAGATATTCCGATGTAGGTACCTACCACATTTTTTACTTTTCTTCACAAAAGCAAGTTTTAAATTTGTTGACATTGACCTGAAAATTTCAAAAAACCTAAGTAAAATTGAATTTCGCGGGGTTTCTTTGAGCATTCCCCTTAAGTATTTTCCTATAACACCATAAAACCTAATATTATCAATATTCAAGGTCACGGGACATTTTCTGAACCTGTCATGTTGCTTTACCGCGAACCACATTTCCTAAAAGTCATCAGCGCACGCAGTTACACGAGAAATTACGAATGCTTAAATAAAATATGTGACAACAGGGAGTACCATGTACAGTCGTGTACAGAGAGTATTTGGTTTCATTACGCTGTATCAACATTACGCCATCGCTGACAAACATAAAGTGGGGTCGCCTTACGTACTGCCGCGTACAAAATTATTTAGTGTATGCTAATATTTAGCGAGGTTTTTGGTATGTAGTTGGTCGCCGTGAGTTATTGTGTCTGGGAGGTACTGATAACGTTTAAGGGTTTATAGACTCGATACTGGAGTAATTACGTTTATGTAGCGACGTGCGTGTTGATTTAATGTTCCAATGTGGAATCATAAGGTAAGGCATTGTTGTATACACGCATGTAAAGTCAGGGAAATTAATTGCAAAGCAAATACTACCAACTTAAATTGTCCATAGGTATATTCAAATCACAACTGTCATTCTTTGACAGTTGTGTGAAATTGCTATAACGCGGCAAATTAACTTAGGGTGTGTGGCTTGGCAATTAATTTTTCTGATTGTACGCTCGCTTCTACGTACAGCAAAAGCAAGCGCACTAGAGATTGGCATACGTTTGACATCGCTATAACCGGTTACAGAAATAGCCAAGCTAATTTAGTTCACCTTAGCTCGCATAGCTGAGGTAATTTTTCATACTTGTGTGCATACCACAAACTATGAACTCAAGTATGAAAAATTACCTCAACTTATATGCGAGCTAAAATAAACTTACTTAGCTTACCTCTTGGTCTGCAACCGATTTATACGTACAACGTATAAATTGTTCATCAATTTCGTAAATGTTTATCAATGTCATTCGATGTCATACAGGTGAAGATCCTTGTAGAAGTCTACTCGTGTATGACTTGCGTGTGCCCGTTTTCGCTCATTGTTTGAACCCAGCCTTCAGTATCTAGCTATTTCGTGCCATAGCCGGGACCAACGGCTTAACGGGCTTTCTCAGGCACGGAGGAGTCTTGGTATGTAAAGATGGTCACCCATCTATGGACCAGCGGCGTCAAGTGTAGCTTTATCTTATCGATCGACCCGTGCGGCTGTTATTACTAAGTCGCTAAGCCACTAGTCCCTCGTGCGTGCACATATTTTCGCCTTTTGACTAAGTATCGTGGCTAAATAATAACAGCCGCACAGGTCGATCGATCAGGTTAAGCTACGCTTGCCGCGGTTGGTCTGTGGATGGGTGTCCATCTTTACATATCGAGACCCCTCCGTGCCACGGAAAGCACGTTAAGCCGTTGGTCCCGGCTGCCATTCATGGATCTTAGACAGTCGTTACGGGTAGTCAGAAGCCCGAAAGCCTGACAACCAGTCTTACCAAGGGGTATCGTATTACCCAGTAACTGGGTTGTGGAGGTCAGATATTCAGTCGCTCCATGTAAAATACTGGTATTCAGCTGCATCCGGTTAGACTGGAAGCCGACCCCAACATAGTTGGGAAAAGGCTAGGCAGATGATGATAATGATGAGATGACCTTCTGTGTCTACCTACCTATTTCGTACCACAGGGTTGTCTACGAAACTTCTGGTAACTATTCCATTCACTTATTGGACTTCGATCGAAGGGGAGCATATGTAGTTGATCAATTGTTTAGTTCTACCCAACGGGAAAATGGACGGCTCTGTGTTGTCAACCTTGAGTGCGTCAGGGGTGGCAAAGCTTTTCTTCCTTGATTATAAACTAGTTGTGCTCGCGGTTGCGCTCACGTGACTGGGTATTCTTTTGGCATGAAGTCGTAGTATATTCGTAATATTCTCGATAACATCAATCGATTTTGTATACCTAACTTGTTAGTACATCTTTGGTTTAAGTACCTATAATTTATGTTCGAACGAATAATTATATTTCATGATTTCTCCATCGTCCCAAAATCGTTCAAATTAAAAAAAAAAACATTCTTTGTTTCACTTCTTAGAGAACTTGATGTGCCGATTGAATAACAAAAGTGTGAATAAGCAAACAAATCATTAGCCCAGGTATGCACGACCAAGTTTGTCTCTCCGCGATTTTATTTTACACACTAGTTTACTTACCGCCGAGAGTGGAAAATCGAACAACTTGTTTTTCTGACGCGCTGGGGTGTACTCTATTGGATTATCAATACTTGGAGTTGAAAATCCAGTGCGCGATAAAATCGCGACGCAATATTTTTACACCGGTGCGTACTTGGGCTTAGTGAAAAATGTTGTAATCGCTTCTCTTACCATAAATGTAGGTTTAGGTATAATGTGTTGGATCGCATCCAAAATAATATCATTCCAGTAGAATAAATATTATGAATGTAAAAGTTTTTATAGGATTTTTTACGTTTATTACCCATTCAATCAAGCCGAAACGGCTGAATGGATTTAGATACAGTTAAACAGACAAGTAAAAAAATGCCCTGAAATAAAACATCAGGTGACCAGCTTTAAATATTTTTGTTGAAATGTTTATTTCTGTAAGTACGAGTAGATCTTTTATGACACTTTTACACGATAATATTTTTTTGTTCAAAATTTTAAAACTAAATGGCACCAGTAGTAGTAGAAAAAACGCTGGAACAAACTCAAAGTACATGGTCACTTTGTTGTAGACACATCAAAAATATTATGCAAAGCCTTTGCTTACAGCCCAAGTATATCGTGGTCGGCTTCCAGTCTAACTGGAAGCAGCTAAATACCAGTATTTTTATAAGCACATTAGTAGATTCGGAAGAAAACATATTCAAGAAAAACACTAATACCGTTCTTGGGAAATTGATCGTCCATATTACTTTAAAACATTCACTTATTCCTAAGTTCACTAGTTCCTAAGTTCGACTAAGAAAAATACTGGAACGAATTTCCTTACGCGATCTTCGCGCGCACATACACACTCGTATGTAATAGACAGAGACAGAGAGAAAGACGCATGGAGGGGTCATGACGCTTTTTCCTTTTTTTTTTTTTTTTAAGGATGGGAAATCATCCAATGACCCCTCCCGCTCTGGGTGGAGCGGAAGGGAGTGTCAGACTCTTACTGACTAAAACCCATCCGTGTTCCTTCCTTAGCCCTTTATGTTCCGGGGCAGCGGTAACCCTTTCGGACAATCCCGCTGCCCCGGCAGGCTTCGGCCCTAACGGGCCCCTCCGTGTCTGCTGACAGCTCTTTGAGGCGCGCGTGGAACACATACGCGCCGTCCGGCACGGGCCTGGTCCTGATCGGACGGCGAGCTACCCATTACTCGCCGTCCGCAGGCCCGCGCCTACGGTGGCCGGGAGTCGTCACGCGGCTCCCGACGCCCGGGGCGTCTACCGCGGCGGCTGGGACGGGCGGCCCTCTCGGCTCTCTCCCTCGCCCATCCCGCCACCTCCTTCGCTAGCATGACTGCTTCGCAGAAGGAGGTGACTGCCTCCCACTCCCTCTCGCTCCGGACCATGGTTTGAACCAGGGCCGGGCGCGAGAGGTCGCCGCTGCTGCCGATCGCCTCTACGAGGACACGGCGGTGCTCTGCCCAAGCGGGGCAGACCTCCACCGTATGCTCCACCGTGTCCTCTGGGCGATCCTCGCAGTGGTGACACCCGGGCGTTTCCTCCCGCCTGATGATGTGCAGGAACCTCCCGAAACATCCGTGTCCGGTGAGGACCTGCGTCAGGCGGTAGGTGAGGACGCCGTGACGCCTCTCTAGCCACTCCTCAAAGAGGGGCCTTACCGCCGCTATCGTGGCGTGCCCTGCGCTGGGTTGCGACAGTCGCTCTTTCCATGTCGCCATGAGATCGCGCCGGAGGTCCGTCCGCTCCGCAGCGATTTGCCGCGGAAGCGGGATTTCCCCCCGGCGTAGTGCCTCCGCGCGCCACTCATACAGGCGCGCGAGGACTATCGCCTCCAGATCCCATGGCGGCAGTCCGGCAAGGAGGCTTGCCGCCTCGCCCGAGATCGTGCGGTACCCCCGGATAAGCCTTACAGCTACCACCTTTTGGGGCGCGTTCAGATAGTGTGCGGCTCGTCGCCGCAGTGAACGCGCCCATACCGGGGCCCCATATAGGGCCATGGACCGCACGACCCCCGCGTAAAGCCTCCGGCAGGAGGCGTTTGGCCCCCTCAGGTTGGGCAAGAGCCGCTTGAAGGCGGCCCCGGCCCGTTCCAGTTTGGGGGCCAAACGTCGGAAGTGCTCGACGAAGTTCCACCGGCTGTCGAGGACGAGACCCAGGTATTTCATATTTGTCTCGACGCCGATGTGAACCCCTCCTACCGTTAATTGGGATCCCGGAGGTGGCCCGTTCCGAAGCCCATGAAAGGACATGGCCTCGGACTTGTGCAATGCCACCTCGAGACCCAGTTGCCGGATCCTCTCCACGACTGTCGCAACCCCGCGTGTCATCGCGTCGGCCGCCGCCTGATGCGACCTCCCCTGCGCCAGGACCAGCGTGTCGTCAGCGTAGCAAACCACGCTGACGCCATCAGGGAGGTCGGCCCGCAGCACCCATGACGCTTTTTCCTTAAGGAGGCGTTTACGAATCTAACAAAAATAAGCAGTTTTTCGGTACATTTTGCGGGAAAATGATACGAAACCAAATCTAACTAATAATTACCACAGATAGATTGCTCCTTCATCTTCAAATATGGCTAAATTTTTATTCGAAAAGTTTGGTTTATAATATTGCAAAAAAAATATTTCCGTCGCCTCTTCACACAAAATTGACGATATCGTAATGACTTTAGGTACATTTTTCTTCTATTTATTAACATAAATTTATGTATTTAAAAATATTTTATGTAAGCAGACATGTTCAACTCAAAATGATGGTATAAAGAACTATCAAAATGTTACCAAATGGCTCAGAAAAAAAATAAAAATTGAGTCTATTTTTTCACATATTTAGCTGTAACATGTGAATCTTAATGCACTGTATTAAGGGTTATTTTACTGGTCACTGTCTTGCTTTATTACACAAAAATTTGTAATGAAATATTAGTCTGCGCTCAGCCGCCGTCGTGGGTGGACTCTGTGTCGGTTGTAAGCAGCAGCTTGTGCTGAAAAAGATCGCTGTACGGATAGAAAATATTTGACATACCAAACTTGATACTTCACGCATTCTGTATCGTGTGAAAGATTTTATTCACAGTCTTATATTTTTTTTTTAGAAGTAAGTAGGGATTATTCATATTTCGTTTCGGTCATGATGGAGTCACCTGAAGGTGTACTTCGAAGACTGCTACTGGAACTAAAAGACGAGCTGAGCTAGGTGTGCCGAGTTTGGGCTCGTCTTGTTAGTTATGTTGAGACCTTACCTTCGGAATTGATGAAGTGACCTGAAGGTGTACTTCGAAGACTGCTACTGGAACTAATAGACGAGTAGAGCTAGGTGTTCTGAGTTTGGGCTCGTTTTGTTAGTTATGTTGAGACCTTACCTCCGGATTTGATGGAGTGACCTGAAGGTGCACCTTCCAAAAAGTTATTTTTTACTTTGTAGTGTTTTTTTTTTGAAAGTCCGATGTTTTTTTTTTTATTGGAAAACAATTTTTATTTTTCGTTTTTTATTTGTACCTGCCCAACACAAATTTAAATTACTTTAAGCAAAATTCATAAAGCTATACCTTATAAAGGTATACCTTATCCTGAGGCATACCTAATATTTATTCCTCATTTTTCATTATTGCACCTACCATTGTTTGTCTCTGCATCACCCAAAGGTTGACTGGTAGAAAATGCCTATGGCATTAAGTCCGCCTCTGTACATTTTTGTGTTTGAAGTATTAAATAAATAAATAAATACCTTATCCATTAAAAAATTAGTGAATTTGCAAATCCGTCTATAGAGATATGACGGAGCTATGCCCGAACATACATAAAAAATAATTACTGATTCTTTTTTGAAGTCGGTTAATTATTACATCAATTCATAAACTTTTGTTTGAGAGAATTTGCAAATCCGTCTATAGAGATATGACGGAGCTATGCCCGAACATACATAAAAAAAATACTCCTTATTTGAAGTCGGTTAATTATTAAATCAATTCACAAACAAAAAGTTATGCCCGAATTTACTTGCAAGATTAGAGGTACTCCAATAACAACTTTGACAGATATGAGGGTGTACCGTGGTATACTAAACACATCTGCGTACCCCTTTAGAGGGTACAGGCGTGATGTTATATTGTGTGATTGCGTAAACAATGCATACATATGCGATAGCAGCAATCGCGGTTGATTTGCTGGCATTTATTGAAGCCTTCGGTTGTCTGTCTCCGAAACTCTTCATCACTCTTCATCACTTTATTCCGGAATGGTCTATTTCGGAATAAAGTTAAACCTCTTTCGAACAAAAAAAGTTTTTTGCAAGTCCGTCTATATATTATTATGACGGAGTTATCTAACCTAACACCTTTACATAAAAAAAATATATGTATAAGCATCCGAATTGAGAACCTCCTCCTTTTTGAAGTCGGTTAAAAATACTAAATAAAACGAATATAAATAAGCTTTTTTAAATTATATGTTTTCAAAAAGCTTGTCGCGCAAATTGTTAATACATAGGTACTTCGGCATGTACTTGCTTACCAATCAAGTAAGTAAATGGTATCTACTTTTATGAACATTTCACGGTACAAACTTTTTGACAACAACGCATAGTACCTAAGCTTAAAAAATACATGCCTAAAAATTAAATAAAAGTAGGCTCAAGTATCAAGTCGCGTCAGTTTACTCATAATTTCGCCGCTTCGCGCATGTCGCTGTGTGTGTGAGCCGTGCACGTGTAGTAGTAAGACTCAATACCTAAAATTGAAGCGCGTCAATTCGTAAACGCGTCCTTAACTGATAATTTTTACCAGTCGACTCCTACCGCAAGACGGGTTGAGGATCTATGTTCCAAAAAAAACTATTTCTCAAAAATTACAATCGACTTTAAAAACATAAACCCACAATAACTACTTTCGGAAGTAGATGTTTTTGGTTTTGTTTTATTTCTGGCCAGTGGCCACCGCCTCCTCTATTTTTTTTGCAATAGCATTAAAAACCTGTAATGGTCCCACTGCTGGGACACAGGCCTCCTCTCTGTGAGAGGGAGTGGACCGTAATCTACCACGCAGGCAGAGTGCGAGTTGGTAGATGTCACATGTCTTCAAATTTTTTGTTCTAGACATGCCGGTTTCCACACGATGCTTTTCTTCACCGTTTTGAGAGCAGTGGTGATGAAATAATTTAAAAAAGTAAAGCTCCTGTCTGGGTTCGAACCTACGACCTACGTCGGGGCCGTTACTACTGGGCAACCACTGCTCTCCTTCTTTTTAAAATACATATACGGCGGTCTTTGGCAACCCTGAGCGCGTCAGGGTCCCACGATGTCGAAGCGATCAACCGTGCCAAGAATAAAACGTTCATTTATACTTTGTTCGGTATTTCGGTTCAGATTATAATGTGTAGTGATGTCATGATAAAAGGAAACCGAAAAGACAGATTTGTTGATTTCTTTTTATGCGGGGTGACCGTCCGACAGTCCGTTTTAAAAGCTCAATCTGCCTAGACATTTCGCAACTATGTTGAAGTTGGCTTCCAGTCTAATTGGATGCAGCTGAATACCAGTATTTTTACATGGAGTGACGGCCTATCTAGCCTCCACAACCCAGTTACTGGGTAATACGATACCCCATGGTAAGACTGGTTGCAAAACTTTTGGACTTCTGACTACCCGTAACGACTTTCAAAGATGACAGCTGGGTGAAGGTGAGATGAATGACAGGCTTAACGTGATTTCCGAGGCAAGGAGTCATGGATGGTCACCCATCCACGAAGCAACCGCGGCAAGCGTAGCTTAACCTTCGATCGACACGTGCGGCTGTCATTATTTAGCCAAACCCACACAAAACAGTCAGTTTTTAAAGGTACTGGTTGGCTTATAGAGGGTGGTTAGCAACGACCATAGTCAATATACACATTTTAAAAAGTTGGCCGAAACTTTGCTGAATTAAGAAACGAAATTAGAAAGCCTCATGTATCAGCAATTTTAAGGAAGCCGTGGATCATTTTTGTTTACCGACCTTATTCATATGGTATTGGAATGCAGAGCACAATATTATTAATACAGTTTAAAACATTGTTGTTTGTAGAAATCCCAAACTTGTGGAAAATATTACAAGGTGGTAGGTATAAAAAAACTGCGGGTGCAGCACCGTACCGTGCTAGAAGAGAAACTTCTTAAAATTTAAAAAATAAGAGAGGCTTCGTGTGAGAGACAGAGATCGTTATATCTTTCTTGTCTATCATGTAACGGAATGTGCCTAAACGTTCAACGCGTCCTTGAAATTTTACTCTCAATTCTCGTACAATTACAGTCGCCACTTAGGTAGTTTAATTTAAAAAATGTGCAGTTATGCGTTATGGAAGACGGCAATGCCTCGTAAAAATAAAGACCTTACGACGACCTAGCTCCCCAAGTAATAAAATACAAAGAAATCGGTCTTCGCTTACCAATCTATTCTTAGGCCCGTTGTACACAGCACGGTTTTTTTACGGTACGGCACGCTAGCCGCACCTTACATTAATCGTCTGAGCTTGTATACCGCACGACGCATATGACGACGACACTGTGCCGTAGTTCTGCCGTGTCTATCAAAAAGCTACCATAGTGACCCGGGAAACATAGATAATCGTGCCTAATGGCGGCCCAACGGTTGTTTTTCACGAAAAAAAA
Source organism: Gortyna flavago (assembly GCA_963669345.1). Taxonomy (NCBI): domain Eukaryota; kingdom Metazoa; phylum Arthropoda; class Insecta; order Lepidoptera; family Noctuidae; genus Gortyna; species Gortyna flavago. Next base: position 12,533,788 of record OY770140.1, read on the forward strand.
ATTACGTGTGTGTATAACGGGCTTTAGTCCTTCACGCAACTTTGGGCAGATTAAAGGCAGGTACACAATGTAAGCGAGCTGATCAGCCGTATCTTGAAGTCTTGAAGATTCGCTTATATTACCGGAACGAGTGTAGTTTATCTGTGTTTCCATTTGAATTAAAATGTGGTCTATTTTTGGGAGAGCTGGAGTGTGAAGAAAATGTGTTGTGTCTGAAATATTTGAGATTGTATTGGCAAAGAAACATGGAATAGCAGGGAGAGATAAGAAGACGAGTCGAAAATATATTTAAATTTAATCATTTATTTTATTTTTAGTTTATTTTCAATTGTATTTTCATTTTCATTTTATTTTACTTTCAAAATTTTTTTTTTTAATTCCATGATTAACATAGTTTTAAGACAACGTAGGTACAAAATATGGACATTTATCATCAGGTTTATATATAACTTAAGGTTTCTGATTAAAGAAAACTTAGCGAAAAGCTCAGTATTATTGAAGAAAAGTCAAATAAAGATCGTCAAGCTTTAAATTCAAATCACAAAGTTAACCTTTCTTAGTACATTTCTATTTTATTTCATATTCCAAAACTCACAAATCATAAAGCTTTAAATACGAGCACAGATTCTGAAGCTCCACGCGACCTCAAAAGTGTTGAAAGTTGGGAAGTTATTCAAAATTTAACCATAATAAAATTGCACTTTCAGTACCGCGAGAATTCTACAAAATAAAGTGGTTTGCACACAAACGGTGTGCCTTTTTCATACGAGCACGTATCTGAGCACAATTCATCGAAAATAAAGTGGTTTTTACACTAGCTTTGTACGTTTTTCGTGCATATCAGTACAATCGAGCAGGTGTTGATGGTCCTGTCATGTATTTATTGTTATTTTTCTCTCGTGTCGATGCAAATAAAGAGAAGTGAAGCCTCGAGTTTTTTAACTGTGTTGCCTGGAACGCCAAAAAATATAGATTGGTTCCAAAATAAATATACATAAAATTAAGTCGTCAAACTGATCGGTTATTTAATATTTGAAATAATATGAATGTAATTAAAAGTTTTAAAACACACAATGACATGCACTTTTTGAAGTTTGTGTAACGTAAAAGACAAGTGTGCATACTTAAAAAAGGACACTGTAACTGCTGTTTGATTAAACTATTTATATTGTTTGTTTTATTATTTTGGTATTCAGTTTACCTAGATGACTAAGAATATTCACAAATTCTTGTAGCGCTACTGTAATTAATGAGTTTTTCTCCACAGTAGGTACTATGCCTTATATCTTCTGTCTTGCCTGATACCGTGACTTCCCTTACATCGTTACTGAAAACTTTATAACTACCAGCTAACTGTGAAACTATAGGAAAACTGTTAAATTGCATTCCGATACTTTACCAACTCATAATTGGGGGACGTAGGTTGCAATATATGGAATGGAGAATAATTTTCATTTTTTGTTTTATTTTTTTGTTTAGCCCGTTCTGTCCCACTGCTGGGCAAAGACCTCCCCCAAATCTTTTCAGGAACTCCTTTTCCGCACTACATCGAACCAGCCCTCGCGGTACGCGTGCAGCTATTCAATGATGATCTCTTAATGAAAACTTAAGCAAAGTGAGCTATCAATAGTGACAATCCCCAGCATCAGGTGGAATGACAGCTCACTTGAAGCTCACCCACCTTAGTTTTCACGGTGATATTCTTACGCAGAAGACCGGCAGGTCATCCAGCCATTTCTTTCTGGGCCGGCCTCTGCGCGGCGGCGCCGTCCATCTTCAGGCACTCACTGTGTTGGAGACTTTTGCTCAGCGGTCATCATGCATGCGGCTAATGTAACCCGTCCAATCTCATTTGAGCCTGGCATCCTTCTTTCCTACGTCCAATATGCCCGTTTTGCAACAAAAAAATATAATAAAATAACAAAAATATTTTTAAATTAAAATTACAAGCTGAAGTTTTAATTTGGCGTTTGTTGTCTAAGGAAGATTGTTTTGTTGTTTCCAACTTTGTTATAATTTAATTGTTGGTTAAAACTTGGTAACATAATATATTATGATTAGCAAGATTATAATTAAGTAATTTAATTACAGAAACTTGTTGATGATAATCTTTATCCTTTCAAGAGCTCAGTCTCCGGGAGTATTCGCCTGTAGTGTGATAATCCAAGATTCCACTATAACGGCTAGAGCTTTGGAAGTAGACTGCGCAGGTCGACAACTGCTAAGTAGTTAGTGTAGAGAAATAATTGGAACCATCAGCTTAGGATAGGTTAATACATACAGCGGGCTAATTGCGTAACAAACTATCAGTAGCAATGGGTTTCATTTTGACAGTTCAACAACATACATTGCGTTGTTTACGTTGTTGAGCAGACACTTATGGAAGTTATGGAGCAATGGATTAGCAATATCCTTCAAAACGATTCAGATTGAGATTGATACTGTGTTACTCAATTAGGGTGTTGTTACCATGGATTCAGTACATGATTCTGAAGCCCCCTATGTTGAAATTTTTAGACCGTTATTAAAAAAAAAAATCTGCTGTTTCATAGAAAATTCCCGCCATGATATATGGTCCACAAATCAAGGTCGCTGAGCGCGCATGGAGCGAGCTATACTCGGAGTCTCTCTGATGGATAAAATCAGGAATGAACCAGAGAGCAAACTGAAGTGGCAGTGGGTTGACCATGTTTGTCAAAGGACCTATGGGCTGATGGAGCAGACGAGTTCTGGAGTGAAGACCGCGTATCGGCAAGCGTAGTGTGGGATGCCCCCCGCTAGATAGACGGACGACCTAAAGAAGTTGGCTGGGACGGACTGGATCCGGAAGGCGGGACAGGCCTGTGTCCAGCAGTGGACTGCAATAGGCTGAGTTCATTGATAGAAAAGTTCAATACCCGCAGTCAAAATGTGTGGAACAGCATTTTTTTTTTATTTTAGTGTGGTTACATCTTGTGCGTTGATGTCCCTGCCACCCTTCATAAAGTAACACGGTCGCGAGTAAAGGTTGCAAGGTATGCGAATTATCCCAGTGAGGACGCGCCTTTACGGGTCTGGTTGGGAATGGTTAAAATCATTCAATAAATAATAGACAGCTGCAATTAACGGTTACGAGGAAACACGCCTGTCAAACTGATTAGTGATTGCAGTTATTTTCGTAAAGAAGTGGCTGACCATCTATTTCACATAATCCTATATCCCCGTTATATGCATGCTTTGAGTCTTAAAATCTCAATAATATCAGCCGCACGAGTCCATTGAAGGTTAAGCTACCCTTACCGAGGTCGGTCCGTGGACCATCCATTGCGTAACGCGAAGGGCGGGCCTTTTGGGGGACTGTCTTTTGTAATTTTGACGTTCGAAAAGTGCTGATTCTCAGCCTAGTTTCAATAAATTACTTTTGATTTGATTTTGATTTGATCACGTAAGCCGTTGGTTCCGGCTGTAATTTGTAGATCTTTGACATTCGTTACAGGTAGTCAGAAGCCCGAAAATCTGACAACCAGTCTTACCAAGGGTTATCGTATTACCTACCTTAGGGTTACCGTATTACCTTTAAACCTAGTAGCTGGGTTATGGAGGTCAGATAGGTAGTCGCTCCATGTAAAATACTGGTATTCAGCAGCATTAGGTTAGACTGGAAGCTGACCCCAACGTAGTTGGTAAAGGCCAGGCAAATGATTATGATGAGTGTTAAAATCTCAAATAATTAGGTATTGCACCACTCTTAACCAAACGCACCATATAAATATGTTTTGTAGGTTGTAGCTGAAAATTAAGAGTCAGGTGGTACACCTTGTGCTGTTGACCTGACATTATGCCGAGCTGAGGCCCTTTTGGCATCTTTTTTTTGTTTTATTGTTTTAGTGTCTAAACACACTATGCCGAAGGTAAGCAACCGAAGTTCGGCATGATTACGCCTGCAATGCTATTTGAATTACTAACGACACATTACGTCGAAATTAAGTTGCGTTAAATGACATTGCAAGCGTAATCATGCCGAACTTCGGTCGCGTACCTTCGGCATTGTGGTGTATTTATTTTGCTATAATGCCAATAAACGCATTTTTATTTCGTTCTTTCAAATATTCCACTCGTTACTCGTAGTCCCGGTGATTCGACCCATTACCGGCTATAGAATGAAGTAGGAACTCAAATTCCAAAACTTTTTAATCCATTTAAATACAAAATTACGTTACAACTACTAACTACCTCCTTAATCATTCCTCATTGAAACTTATAACCCAATTAAAAAGCGCCATCCCTTTCGGGTCCACATCAGTCGACTCAGTTCTAATACCTTACCGTATTCCATGAGCATATAGAATGACGTCACTCATACATAGTCAAACTCACCTTAAGGCTACCACACACGAGGTTCCTGCACATCATCAGGCGGGAGGAAACGCCCGGGTGTCACCACTGCGAGGATCGCCCTGAGGACACGGTGGAGGTCTGCCCGGCTTGGGCAGAGCACCGCCGTGTCCTCGTAGAGGCGATCGGCAGCGGCGGCGACCTCTCGCGCCCGGCCCTGGTCCAAGCCATGGTCCGGGGTGAGAGGGAGTGGGAGGCAGTCACCTCCTTCTGCGAAGCAGTCATGCTAGCGAAGGAGGTGGCGGGATGGGCGAGGGAGAGAGCTGAGAGAGCCGCCCGTCCCAGCCGCCGCGGTAGACGCTCCGGGCGTCGGGAGCCGCGTGACGACTCCCGGCCACCGTAGGCGCGGGCCTGCGGACGGCGAGTAATGGGTAGCTCACACAGGTACACTCCCTTCCGCTCCACCCAGAGCGGGAGGGGTCATTTGATGATTTCCCATCCTTAAAAAAAGGCTACCACACACGATAGTCAAACCTGCACGATAGTCACGCCAGCACATCAAGCTACCCCAATCTGTGCTGGCCTCTGTACAACCACAGAGTACAGCCTACAAAAAGAAAAACTATTTTAAAATATTACGGCCCGAACCAAATGATAGCGGTTGAGGTATGTGTAGCAAATCGTGTAAACTTGACAGCTTCATCGTTTATTGTATGTGCACGCATCCGATCAGACCAAACTGACGCGAGTTTGCATCTTCGTGTACGGTAGGCTTTATACTCACCCTTATAGCCAGATCGAATCAATTTGTGACCACCCATTGACCTCCCCGTTGAAACTGTAAGGCTACGGAGGAGCTAAATTGGAACCGGGATTCAATCAGAAGAAAAATGGGGATGTTGGAATAAAGTACATCCAACTTTGTCCCCCGTATTCTTATTTGGTCCTAAATTTTGGCACGACGCTTGTTTAGATGCGACTGTTAGTCCCAATTAGTTTTTCCGCCAGTTTCCGTTGGTTGGTAGTGTTTTGTTTGCAAATTGTACTGTATAAAGTACCTAGGAGTTGGAAATAGTTTTGTTTGCATTCATGATTTTGTAAAATTGTTTTCATCCTAGTTTCACAAATGTTTTGAAAACAAATAAACGCGTCTAGAATAATATAAATAAAAAAGATCTCGTTAAAATGTTGTTTTTTATTTTTATTTGTTTTATTAGTTTTAATTAAATCAGTCTGGTATTCAGCTGCATCTGGTTACACTGGAAGCCTATCCCAACATAGTTGGGACAAGGCTAGGCAGACTAAATTAAATCAGTCTAGTACTATGATCATTATTTGATTAAAAAGTTGTAAAAATACATTTCTAATTAAATTCTGAAGCCATTCTGTTAAGCCTGCTCATTCTACAACAGCTGGTACACAGTTTAAATATCAAAGGGTACTACACTGGGCCGCAAAGAAAGCCGGTCCATCCAGGGTCCAGTTTTACTCGTTTTCACATTCAGATTTATCAACGATACAATTTACTTTGCAAAAAGAAAGCGACGTCTCTCGCTCCCCGTACATTTAGTACGGGGAGCGAGAAACCAATTTCCTGCAAATAGTCTAACGTATTTTCACAGTACTCACTAGTTTACTAATCCAACACTTATAAGTTTTACTCGTGTACCGGGAATTCAGGACATAATTTATGCGTCTGGATTTTATTTGGGCTTTATACTTTTTCTCTAGAGCAGTGGTGGCCCAGTGGTAGCGGCTCCGATTTATGAGTTGTAGATCGTGGGTTCGAACTCAGACAGGCCCTTTACTTTGTGAAATTATTATTTCATTACCACTGCTCTCGAAATGCTGAAGGAAAACATCGCGAGGAAACCTAGGACCAAAGAAAAAGACATGTGACATCTACCAACCCGTACTGGGCCCGCGTGGTGGATTACGGTTCCCTCTCACAAAGAAGAGGCCCGTGTCCCAGCAGTGGGAACGTCATAGGATGATAACACTGTATACTTTTCCGTAGGCCTGCTGAATAAACTAAAAAAAAAAAGAATATAGTGGAGTGGAATGTGATTCAGAAAAACTGCCTGGAAATGCAAAACTAAATTGGAATGTAAATCAAGTCCGCCCGTTCTGTGTTCCTCTCGATTCCCAATACACCTGATTACTGAAACGAACTTTGTAGCGAGCAAACAATACAAAACAAATATCTTTTAGTTCACTGTTCAGTCGTAGCCAATTTTTTACTTACTTCGCGTTTTTAGGCACAATCAATAGGTTGCTAGAGCGAAAAATTACGACTTTTCAACCCGTTTTAAAAGTTTTTTGCTCGGTATACAGCGCCAAGTTACTGGTAGTATTCTAAGTATTTCGACAGTTTTTAAATGCAGAATGTAATCATTCTTCTTCGTTTATTTATTTTACTTTCAAAACATTACTTTATAACAAGAATGTAATTGAATAAAACCTATTAAATAAATAAAATAAAATTCATTTATTTCAGGCAAGTTTTTACAAATACACCCATATTATCAGAAAATTTAAAAAATTAAAATATAAATATGAAATAGATATTAGATAGATTTCTTTTAAGACTCCAGGTCAATAAATGTACCTATTATAGTGCGTTAAAATATTTAAATTTTCTTAAAGACGAAGGTATCCCAGTCTTCTAGTGGTCCCTTGATAGACCCTTCAGTTCTTGATGTAGAATGTGTGACCTTAAAAGGTCAAACATTCCATAGTAGGCTTCTATCTGGATTCTTTTCGGACAAGAAGGGTTCTTTTGGGTTTTACATGCAGGAATGTAGATTTACAATTTTGTAAAGACATGTTGAATTTGATCTTATGGAAAGGTAGGTAAATTACCTACAACTATATATACTTATGTTAATTTAAAGGCTTATTATTTGCCTAAAAATAATTTTAAAAATCAATCACGTAACGTCAACAATTTATGAGGGACTAATTAGCTGAAAATGAGGCGATATGAACATACTTACTTATTTATATTCTTATGGAAGTTACTGTAAATATTTTTACAGTAATCTTCTTATAAATATAAATATACAGATTGATGCATATAAGTAGAAAAGTATGTGTCTGATCTTACAATATCGTCACCAACACAACAATGTGCCCTACATCTTCGGCAATAAAGTGACCACATTTTACGACATCCTCAAAATAAAATCCTACCTATTTCCGACAAACCGGCCTTTCCCCCACTGACCTATATAATCCCCAGTGCATATTGTTTGCCCTAAATTGATTCCTTGATCGAATGAGTAGATCACTAATACTTGGCTGTACGGGCGAGCCAGAAAGCTGTCAAGCTAATGCAGTGCTGAAATACTAAACGAAGTGCTTTGTATAGCTTCGCGAATTTTAGTCAGTTTCGTTGGAATTATTTATGTTTTAAATTGGGCTATTTTTTAAGTGGGTTAGTAACTAATGCATGTGTATAGAATTGCTGTGCATCGTTCCTACGCACAGAGAGGAGGCCTGTGTACCAGCAGGATTAACGTTATAGACTGATTATGTTAGATAAATGTGTATAATAATACATCGTACCTTTTTTGTTTTTTTTTTTTTCATTAGGCAATAAAGTCGAGAATCAAATTGATGCTTCACTACCTCGTGATGTGTATTGTTGTGAAAAAGTTAAAGCCACCAATATAAATGAAATCGTTCATTTATAAAACACTTTATTGTACACCACATTAAACAAATATGAGAAACATAAATCCCCTCGGCTGTTAGGCAAGGTTATTAAGTTCGGTAACAATAGAAGAAGTAATTGTGTCTCATTAGTGACACTTGAGCACATAATTAAAATTAAAACTAGTGTTTAATGGGCGATCTTATTTTACACGACGATCTTGTGGTGTATCGTCAATCACTGTTTGTATGTAGGTCAAATATTATAATAGTGAAATAAATAATAATACATTGCAGTTATGTACTAGCGCTCGCCGAAAACGGTTGTTTTATTTACATGACTCACAACACCCAAACGGAGCACAGGAGATACGAAACGAATAAAGAACGTCCCAAAACGGGCGATTTCTGCATCGTTTTTCACAAAGAAAAGTGTAACGGCATAGAGTAATATTCAAGACATGTTTTTTTTTTTGTTGTGTGTAATAACGACAATGATAAATTTGGACCATTAGATCGCTAAGTATGTTTTAATTAAATAGTTAACAAATATATTGTTATATAGGTGCAGGTACCTACGTAACGTAAAAGTGAAAAAGTTTTAAAAAAGGGAGGAAATAATGTGGTGTATAGTTAATAAACGTTTGTATGTAATTATGACAAATATTATAATAGTGAAATACATAATTACACATTTCAGTTCAACAACCAAGAAACACGTACACAGTAAGTACGCTTACAATCTAAAACGGACAAAAAGAAATACATAATTATACTCGTACATACATCCATATCATCACGACTGTGTCATCCCCGAAGTGTAAGGCAGAGGTGTACCTAAAAAAATCTCAATCTTAAATTAATGATTTAGTTAATAAGATAATTCAATCAAAAACATTCGAACAAATAGTATTTGACATCTCATCATCAACCAACCCGCACTGGGCCCGCGTGGTGGATTACGTCCCACTCCCTTTCACAGAAAGGAGGCCTGTGTCCCAGCAGTGGGAACATTATAATAGCCTCCCAACCGGTCACGGTAGCCAATCTGAACGGAGATTATAGTGCACAAGTATGTGCGCAAACACAGGTGCACTCTCTGTTCCTTTTACTCTCATAGTCTGATGGGACGGCAATCTGAAACGACCGAGGAGAGATAAGGTGTAAGACCAACGGCTTTACGTGCTTTCTGAGGCACAGGAGTATTAAACCGCCAGCTTCCAAACTCCGGGCTGTTACTAAGAATTTTTTAATGGAAAACCCAATAGCACTTTGCCCGACCTGGGAATCGAACCCAGGATCCCACGCTCAGCAGTCGCGCTTGCAACCAATTGCAATTATGTACACAATACAATACTATTTCACACGTGAACAAAGTATTTTCTCCTGTTATCTTCAGCCATATTTTACTTCCACGATCTCCGTTCTAATTACAAAATACTCAGCTAATTTCATCAACACCTTAAAGAAGCCCTTCGAACATTAAAAACAAAATAGCTAACTTGCTTCGCTCTAATTGGCTGCTCTAAACCGCTGAGTAATTGCCATCATTGGTCCGCTTATATTTTTTATAGCCTTTTATTGGCTATTAACTGGGGCATAATGTGCTTTGAGGAAGTCCATTGGATAGTTAACACACAACGCTTGTTTACGATCGAGCGATTTCAATACTAATTAGTTGTTTATGACGACACTCATTAGTATAGTTCTGTTTTCAACGGTAAACTAGTTCTGCTGTTGTTTTGTTAAGTGAATTGATTGCTGGATGCGGTTACGAGTTCTTTTATTACCAAACATAGGTATTTCGTTAAGAACTAGAGATTGAGTTTTGTTTCATTTATTTTTTAAGAGATCACGTTAATGTGGTTCAATAATGTAAATCAAATCTCATTCAACCCTGAAGTCTGTATGTCGCAATCATTAATTAAAGTTGTTATAGTTTTGAGAAACGGGCTTTTTGTGACTGCAGAAAAGCCGTTCTGCCAAAAACACCAACGCTTAACTTTCAAACATAACGTTTATTATCGTTTGCAAAATATTGACTACTTTGAATGAAAACTAAACGTATTTTTAAAATAAGAACAAACATATTCAATATAGAAAAATAAAACATAACTTCTAAGCAATAAGGTTAAAAAAACTATGTTGTAAAATAAGACCACAACATTATTTGCAGTCTTATTTTTTGTAATATTATATCGTTGATCGAAGTGACGATCAGGCTTTCAAAAGCTGTGTTTTTCACCACTTCGTGAAATTAGCCGAGAATCGATTTAAATAGCATGTGTGTGACTGGGGAGGCTATATCCAGTAGTCAGCAAAATGGTAGCGAAGTTGACCAACCGGGGTCACTGGACGTACTTAAGTATCGTTGTTTAGGGAGGCTCTCTTTTTCCATCTCCTTTTTGTTCTCGTACAAGAGCTGTCATTGTCAATAAAAATGTGATAAGTATGATAGCTCTTGAACGTGGTTTACGGGTACTTATTGTGTTCAGTTTCATTAGTGAATTTCGCCCTAAAATCATCACTAATATAAAGCCGAATACTATGATTTAACAGAAATCTAGGACAATTACATAGGCACCCGAAATCACAAAGTACCTGCGGTCAGTGTTAAAACCGCGGTTGACCTGAATTTGCCTAAAAAGGTGGTTAAATGTTTATCAAATTACATTATTTCGGTGTCAGCGTTCCCAGCGGGTCAAAATTACAATGGATTATCTTTTATGTTCTGCGTAAACATTTATGACTATATTATTTCGTTTTGTAAAACTACATTCTGAGTGGTTATGCGCCGTTCAAGTAAATGTACAATGTGGAGATAACATGATCCTCGTCATCTGCCTAGCCTTTTTCTCAACTATGTTGGGGTCGGCTTCCAGTCTAACCAGATTCAGATGAGTATTAATATTTTACATGGAACTATACTGTCTATCTGACCTCCACAATCCAGCGAAAACGACAATAAATGAGAACACGGACAATACTGGTAATAATCAGTATTTTTAAACTAGTCTTGTATCAGATAAATCCAAACATTGAAATTAAAAAAGTGATTTTTTCAAACAAACTAAATAGTAGTCATAGACCGAATGTTAGATTTGACTTTGAATCTTTGACTAGCTGTAGCAGCTGTAGTGACTAAAAAATATTTAGTTGAATTTTTGCATGCAGACTGGAAACGTCATTCGATATACGACGTTAAATTTATTGCCGTATTGTCGTCTCCACCTTGTAGGAATTCTTAGTAAAATAAAAGGAAAGAGGATTTATGCCAGACAGCAAAAAAGACTGTTGATGATAATACATAGTTTTTTATATTTTTTTTATATTATCATAGAATCGTAATACAATACAGGAAATAAGTGCTACGCGCCGAGCTACGGCGTAGCCGCGTAGTACATACGATTTTACAATCGGAAATCTCCACTCCTCCGCAGGTTTAGGGAACTTTCTTAGATTTGTGTGAACAATTCAAGTCCATTAATTTTGAATCCTTGGAATCGTAAATGTTCAAACACAATAAAAAAAATCAAACTAACTGTCTAGTTTGAAGCTCACTCTGGCTAATTATATATTGTAACCTAGCTATAGATGGTATTTTAGGCTACTTATGTTGTCTCAACTTGCTGTTAACCTGTGAACCTTTTAACTGCTGCACTCGTAGCATGATCATCTTAAAAAGACAGGTTTTGTTGAAGGGAGAATAGACAAAATGACACATTGTAGACATTATGATTCTGTCATTTTGACAGTAAAATATGATTATTATATATATATATTAATAACCAACATATATTGACAGTTTGCACCACACAAACAAGTTATTAATCAATATTAGTAATTACACATATCATACAATCATAAAATTAAATTAAATCACATAATAAAAACTGGACAAAATTTTATGAAATTTTAAATAAAATGAAAACAAAATTGGTTAAAATTAGATAAAAAAATTAGATAGTATTAGATAAAATTAGACAAAATTAAATAGAATTGGCGAATTGGCTTTTTGGTTGGAATTGGTGTATTGTGTGTCTTTTAGTCTGTGCTAAATAAATGTATTTTCTATCTATCTTTCTTTCTTTAATTAGGATTAATTGGAATAGAGTTATTAATAACAGGTAACATGTATTTTTTCTATTTCTATTTTCTTTCTCAATCAAAATTGCGCCCGGGCGGCCTAGTTACACCCCATATGAAAACACTCCACATGTTCATAGAAATAAAGTTGATCATAAATGTATGAGGGCTCAACGAGGGAAAAAACACGAACCTCGACGGAGTGAAATGAAAAAATTCTGTACCTTCATGTAAAGTGTTAGTAGCGGATATAATAAATATTAAAAAGCAGCTTTCCCCGCGGCTTTGCTCATGCGAACTTCGTAAAAACCCTATTCGCGTAGGTATACTTGTATATTTATGTGATAAATCCTATTTAATATTTCATATTTGACTTTGTTTTCAAGGTATGATTTATGTACAGAGGCCAGCACATCAAGCTACCCCAATCTGTCAAATTTTCCCAATTGAGTATGAACCTTATTCCTTTGTAATAAAGTTGAAAATCTATCAAAGAAATTTGGCAGATTGGGGTAACTTGATGTGCTGGCCTCTGTACCTAAAATCACGATCCATTCACGTGTGTGCGAAAAGGGTAAGCTTATTAGCTAACGTCTTTGTTTTAAGATTTTTTGATGTTAAGTACAGACGCCAGCACATCAAGCTACTAATCTGTCAAATGTATTTAATAGATTTTCAACTTTATCACTAAAACATAAGATTCAAACTTGATGTACTGGCGCCTGTACATAGTTTACTTTAATATTGTTACTATAACTCTGTGACAGACAGACATATACCGTCAGAACATAGAATCCTAAAAACCTATTGTTTTACTCAGTCTGACACAATTCAGGGGTATACCTTTGTCATAGTATGACATGTGAAAATGTAATGCCTTTCACACAACCTTACGCATTTATTTAAAGTAACCCTAAGAGACAAATTAAAATCATGTCTTCATTCCCGAGCCCGTGACGTAATCAAATACATTATGATACAAATATTATGTAAGAAATGGTTCAATGCCACCCTTTATGGACTAAGGAGATATCGTAAAAAGTAGCTTTTTGCAATATCGCAGACCACTTTTATAGTGATCTACCCTTACCTTATTAAGTCAGCCACCGACCCTTTTTCCCTCAGAGACCCTCGACTGTATGTTTATGAAAGTGAAAATGTCTTTAACTGCACCTGTTTACCCTTGTTACGGGAGATTTGTTATAAATTCAATGTTAACTTGTAAAATAGGGCGAAAAAATTATTCTGTTAATTACACCCCAATTAATCGTAACCGTCGTTTTTATTCTGTTGACAGTTTCTCTCGCGGAATTGTTCGATGTTTTGCGAACAATTTGTTTTAGTTGAGTTACGGGATTGTTTATGTTTTGTTTTGTACCACTGAAAATGTTTTAGTTTTGTTGATTGTCAAACAAAAACCGTTGTAGCGGTTGTTTAATGGAGTGGCAATTAGAAAGGTTTTGAAAAGGTTTAGTTTTATTTTAGACTGTGGTACAGACTAGCATAATCAGCCTATAATGTTCCCACTGCTGGGACACAGGACTCCTCTCGGTGAGAGGACGTGGGCCGTAATCCACCACGCGGACGCAGTGCCGATTGGTAGATGTCACATGTCTTCGAATTTTTGGTTCTAGGATAATTATGCCGGTTTTCTCACCTTCACTGTTTTGAGAGCAGTGGTGATGCAATATTCGCGACTCACGACCTACAACTCGTTAGTCGCGGCCGTAAAACTGGGCGTCAACTGATCGGCACAGAGTGGTACTTACATGGCAATGAATAAGCGGGTTTCACATGTGGTAAGAAAGGCAATTAAGGCCTAAATTCCTGTTACGCTGACGTCGGTCGCGTACGGTCGGTCGCGTACGGTCGGTCGCGTACGGTCGGTCGCGTACGGTCGGTCGCGTACTGTCAGTACCAACATACGCGCCGCAGTATGGTGGTGTATAGAACACAATGTATATTCACACGCGCGACCGACGTACGCGACCGACGTCAGCGTAACAGGAATTCAGGCCTTAGGGGACTTAATTGGTAGCTCGCCGAATTGGCGAGTAATGGGTAGCTCGCCGTCCGATCTGGACCAGGCCCGTGCCGGACGGCGCATATGTGTTCCACGCGCGCCTCAAAGAGATGTCAGCATTGAAAGGAGGGGCCCGTCAGGGCCGAAGCCTGCCGGGGCAGCGGGATTGTCCGAAAGGGTTACCGCTGCCCCAGAATATAAAGGGCTAAGGAAGGAACACGGATGGGTTTTAGTCAGTAAGAGTCTGACACTCCCTTCCGCTCCACCCAGAGCGGGAGGGGTCATTTGATGATTTCCCATCCTTAAAAAAAAAAGAAAAAAAAAAGGGGGACTTAATTAGCAAATAAAAATACGTAGTTCAACTATCAATCCGATTTCAAAGCGTGACTATCTATGGTTTTTGATAACTCATCTTTCATGATAGTAGTCCTCCAGACCGCATTTTTTCCTAGGGCCGCCAATCTCAACGGAGACTAGCCACGAGACCTACGGTGCAGTTCATGCTACGTAGTCATAGAGATAAATAATTTTGTTTTACCAAAGCGACCGGGAAAATAATCAGTACCTACTTTAATGGGATACAAATAAACAGCCTTGTAAGAATGTGCTAAGCAGACCACACAACGATGTAAAATACGTTTTTAATTTTAATACGTTGCATAACTAAGAACCATCACGTCGAACTAAGTTAGTATTTCCATCTAACATTGCATAGTTACAAGTAAAAGTACTAGGTAGGTACTCCGGAGAGGGGACTCGAGTAAAGCATGGGTAGCTATGCCAAGAACGATAGAATTCCGAGATGAAGTACGCGAGTAATAACATAACTCTCCAAGATACTACGGATCTGAGATATACTCGTACTAGACAAATTTCATTAAATTCTTAATAATTTTATCTCAGTTGAATTGAATCCATAATGCAACAGCGGTAACAGTACTGATATCGTTTGGCGACATTCCCGTTCCAATAAAATTGTTTTTTAACTTATGTTTCGTATCTTTATTTCAATTATCTACATCTAATAAAGTGAAGTGCCTTAAAAAGGTTTTGCATAACTTTGTACCTGTCTGCTACAATTGTGTAGTACCGAATCGCAATAAAAAAATTCGCGACCTCGAAAGCTACACAACGTATTAGCATATATTATGCGCATGTGAGCTCACACATACCGTCAATTTATGGGCATGTAATATCGGGACAATTGCCATGAAGGAAACGACACTGAGGGAATGTAACTGCCACGTCTCTCTAATTTATTAGGCGTAATATTTGGGCCCGACCGACGCTGGCTCTTACAACTCTCACCTGTACTCACACGACACACGGCTTTAAGAACATAATCTTTATTACCTCCTGTAGTATTCAGAGTTCCTTTATTTTACTCTCTGCCGCGGCCGTAATATATCCTGGATTACGTGGTGCTTTGAAATATGCAGAATCTTTGAGCGGGACGAGTGTACGATGTTTCTTTGAGCAGCGTGCGAGCATCAAATCACGTTGCTCTTTGTTTTTTTTTTATTTTACACTCTGAATATGCAGAATTTCATGTGTGTGTGCGGACTATATCATCAGCTGTTGCTTGAATTATTGATTGTGACACCCCTCGCAACACATTGCGAATGAATAATTAATACCGAGTTTTGGCTTCATTTCAAAATATAGTGTCGCTGCGGTTTGATCTTTCGCCGTAAACCAACCGTGACGCGTTCGCAAAATGATAAAATGTTTTCTATTCAAGTTACAATTTAATGTATTTTTTTTTGTGACATGTTCATTATCTGGATGACTGTGCGACAAAACTGCTGGTTCACGCAGGTTTACCAAATTACTTTCTTTTGTCATCGAAATTGTTCGACGTGCCTTCTGAGGTCAATCTATTCATTGTTGTTGGATCAACTGAAGGCCCCATTCTTTGAATTTTATTAGAAAACCTTGCTAAAACGGTCATAAAAATTTAATTCGTAATTGAAGCCAAACTACCATAATAAATCTTTTCCGCAGTTAAACTGAATGAATGGAAAGTTTTAATGGATGTTTATGTTTACAATACAAATTAAATGGATGAGAATGGTCTGTATACTTCATTACCGTTAGTTAAATATGGACGAGTGATTTGGGACGATACGTCAGCGCTAATGAGGGCTACGCTTAATAAAGTTGCGTTGATGAAACAACCAATCCGTCCCCTCATTACCGTAACTTGTAACTTTAAAGGCTGTGGCGATGAGTTCGCTTTTTCCTAACTTTAACGAACTGCCAGTCCTGTTTGGAGTTCGTCTGTACAGTTCGATTCTTAATCTCGTTCTTATAGTCTATGTATAGTTGTTTACTTAGTTGAACTTTGTTTGTAATCCTGTTAGACAGACATTAGAGAAAACTAGCTGCGCCACGCGGTTTCACCCGCGTAAGTCTCGATTTCGTAAGAATATCGGGATAAAAAATATTCTGTCCTAATCCAGGTAGTCTACCCATGGGCCAAAGTTAAGACATGTTAGCGTGAAAGCGTAACAAACATACAAACAAATTAATATTTACTCTTTATAATATAAGTTTAGATAAACGTTATTGCTACATGTTTGTCAATATCATAGAATCGGGTCACAAATTCCTGTACTTTCCTTTACTCAATACGTATTGGGTTTTAAGCCAAAATTACGCTCTAATGGTTGGTTTAGAGCAAACGAGCACGTTTACACATTCTTATGTCCCCACTTAACTGAATTATTTTTATTAATAGGGTACTGAGCATTTTGGTTCTAGAACATGCCATGTTTTTTCACGATGTTTTCCTTCACCGTTTTGAGAGCGATGAAATTATTTACACAAAGTAAGCTAAGCTCCTGCCTGGGTTCGAACCCATACTACGCTTGCCAGTACAATGTCGGCACCTAACTACAGAAATTCTACTTTGCTCGAAGTCAGTAGCACTAGAGCTACCTCAGCTTTGTGTCTATTATCACGAATAAGGTTCGACACAGATGCACTTACATCGTAACTGGTCTTATGTATGGACGCTCGATTATACATCAAAATGTCAACCTCAGTCTAAACTGGACCAAGTCAATGTCCCGTCTAGTCTACGTGCTGTCCACGTCTAAGGATCTATCTTAAGAGTCACGTACTCCACAGATGCACTTGTGTCTAATCCGAACAAGTTGGTCTTTAGTTGGGCTTAGCTTTTATTTACAGAGAGACGCTTCAGCTTATAACGTTGCATTTTCTGCTAGAGTTCAAAGAGGAATGCTCTAAAGTAACATTTATGTTTCTATATGGAGTTGTTCTCTAAGAATATCACTAATTTAATAAAAGAAGCGTCTAGGTTTAATGATTTCTTCAATCATTAGCTAAATACGTAACAACTGAAACGGTACGAGTGTTTTTATGCAATTTGCGGAACAATGATGGCATTTAGCTATTTACTTATTTAATTCAGAAAAACAAACAGTTACGTAAACATCTTAATTAATAAACAGGTAGTGAAAAAAAAAAGACATAACATAATGATGTGTAGCTCACGACGTTATCCACTTATTAAAATTCCGGCTTGCTAGGCTACGAAAAGTTAGCGTTAAGTATTTATAATATTGTGCTAAGTATTTTATTACTTCATTTAAAAAAATAATAACAGCTGCACAGGTCGATCGATCAGGTTAAGCTACGCTTGCTGCGGTTGGTCTTTGGATGGGTGACCATCTTTACATACTGAGACCCCTCCGTGCCTCGGAAAGTACGTTAAGCCGTTGGTCCCGGCTGTCATTCGTGGATATTTGACAGTTGACGGGTAGTCAGAAGCCCAAAACTCTGACAACCAGTCTTACCAAGTGGTATCGTATTACCCAGTAACTGAGTTGTGGAGGTCAGATAGGCAGTCGTTCCATGTAAAATATTGGTATTCAGCAGCATCCGGTTAGACTAAACACTATAGTGCTTTAGTATGTTGCGTGTAGAATAATCTGACAAAAAATCATGACGATTGTATGTATATTAGTTACCTACCTATGGTTTTTATTGTAATTAGAGATATCTTCATGATTTTTTTTTATAGTATCAAATTAGTTATATTGTATTTTCAACACACTATCTACCTAGCATATATCCTGAAGAATATCATATATTTTTCTGATTTTGTTTACTGTAGTGGATCATATACTTTTGTTGTTTCTAAAACTTGCGTTTTCTCATTAAGGTCCTGTAAGCCCCTTAATTAACATTTGTAATAGCCTATGGCCGTCAACCGGGCACAAATCCAGGCTCCGGGCTGGTACTAAGAAATTTCTGATGCAAAAACCCAATAACACTTTGCCCGACCTGGGAATCGATCCTAGGTTCTCATGTGAAGTAATAGCGCTTGCGACCCGTAGCAACCAAGCAGTGAAATTAAAAACTTATAGAGAAAAAACATACCCACGTTTACCGAAAAAAAAAAACAGATTCAATCATTTGGGTCAATGGTTACATTAGCAATTCTAGCGAACGTCCAAAATATCAGTTAACTTTCCCTGTAATGTCTTTGTTGGTTTCGTGCCAACCAATCGAATGGAGTTTTTACTACGTCAGATTGGACTTTTAAAAGTTTAAACGTCTTGTGCTAATTCCCGTTTAGTTTTAGTTTAATTCCGTTGAAACGTCTTAAATGCTATCTTTTCATTAGACTGTTGGTTTTAAAATTATTTTGTTTTTGAAACTAGTTTAAGGCCTGAATTCCTGTTACGCTGACGTCGTTCGCGTACGGTCAGTACCAACAAACGCGCCGCTGACGTCAGCGTCGCAGTAGGTATGGTGCTATATAGAAAAACAAATGTAGGTACGTATATTCGCACGCGCGACCGACGACGTCAGCGTAACAGGAATTCACGCCTTAAACTTCACAGTGTATTTTGAAGATGAAATCCGGTAAGAAAGTTTGAACTGCTACAAAATAGAAAATGTTCATTTGCTTAAAAAAATTATCAATACTTATATCGCACTAATATTAATAAAGGCGAAAGTTAGTGAGTGTGTGTGTGTTTATATGTTTGTTACTTCATCACGCTCAAACGGCTGAACCAATTGTGATAAAACTTTGTATGGAGGTAGCTGACACCCTCGATTAACATATAGGCTACTTTTTATCCCGATATTCCCATGAGATCGACAGTTATGCGGGTGAAACCGCGGGGCGCAGCTAGTTATACAATAAATACGAAAGTGACTCTGTTTGTCTATCTGTTAAAGCTGCACGCTTACACCACTGAACTGATCGATATGTTTAACAGATAGGTAGCCTGGAGAAGAACAGAGGATATTATTCATCCTGGAAATTTAGTAATAAAAAATTATGAAATACAAAAACACACAAGCGAAGTTGCGAGCAACAGCTTGCAATTACATGAATAGTGTACATAATCAGCCTATTATGTCCCCACGGCTGGGATATAGGACTCCTCTCTCTAAGAGTGGGCAATAATCCACCAGGAGGGCCCAGTGCTGGTTGGCGGATGTCACATGTCTTCGAATTTTTGGTTCCAGGGCTTCCTCACGATGTTTTCCGTCATCGTTCATCAATAGAGTAAATTGATTTAATTTGGTGACAAAGGAAACAGCCCTTATTAAAAAAACAACTGCACTTACAACAAATCTTTTCAAACCACAAATTACATAACCATAACGTAAAACTTGGTAGTCACGGCAGCTAACTTGCCATTCCTCAGTTTCCTCCGCTAAACCTTCGTAATAACATAAGTGCATCCACTCTGACACCCTATGCACGAAGTTAGTGAATTTCAAAGCCACCGAACTTCGTCGTCACCGCGAATAATGGCGTGCGTCTTTCGGCATGCAGCTTTAATTGATTAGATACATGGAGGATCTAAGATTCAAGATTTGCATGAAACCGGGAGCGGTGTAAACTATGGTGCCGATTCTGTTGTTCACAAACTGAACAAAATTTAAGTTCTGTGCATCTTTTTCTTTCTATTTCATTAAGAAAAGGAGAGAAGAAACATTTTAGTTTAGTACTATCAAATTAATCAGCGCCTGACACTACTCTATAAAAGTTTAGACAAGATTAAAAACTTGCCTACTAAAATTATGTCAATTTACGTCAGGCGCTAATTAATTTGTACTACTTACAAATTGAATGCTTTGATGTGATTTTTCATTTGAAAATTGTGGTTAATTTCATAAGAGGCATGTGGCTAAGTAATAATAAGTAATTACATCTTCACATAAAAAGACCTAGTCCATGCCTCGGAAAGCACGTTAAGCCGTTGGTCCCGACTGACATTTGTGGATCTTTGACAGTTGTCAAAGTCTGACAACCAGTCTTAGCAAGGGGTATCGTAATACACAATAGCTGGGTTGAGAAGGATAGGCCGTCGCCCTATATAAAATACTGGTATTTAGCTGCATCCAACATGTATTTGGGAAAAGGCTAGGCAGATGATGAATTGTGGTTAATTTAATAACCTCAATTTTAGCCGATGATCATTTAAATTAGAACACGGTTTGATACTTTTCGAACAGACTAGCTAGGGTGTGTTTGACTAACCTATTAAGTATATCCACATTTTCACTTTGATTATGAGTGACGATACTATATGAGTAAAGGAAGGTCAAAGAAACGATGTGTGAAAGATGATATGGCTATAAATGGGGTGACTACCGTGATGACGACTAATAGAGAAGTATGAAATAATAAGATATGTAGCGGCGATCCTAAATAAATTGGAATAAAGATAAATTTTTTTCACTAACAGAGGCAAAATAATTGATCTGAAGAAAGAAAGAAAGAAAGAAATAGGTTTATTTGTCATAGAAACACGTGCATACAAAGAGAGGAAAAATAAATAAATAAAACAAAATATTTTCTAACTAGCTTATTTTTGCAGTAATAAAATTAGAGTACCTCAGTTGAAAGTGTTTTTAAAGATGTTTATTTAACGTAAAGTGGTTCACTAATCCTTTAGGCGTAAACAGGAAGAGGGAAACGATTTAATCCTCGGTTTATGAAGGCCTTTTCAAATTAATTTGTTGTCAAATCTCGCGACTATTTTGGGAAAACAATCACAAAGGCTAACATGGGGTGTGATAGCGGATTTACTTTTCAGAGAGTTGATCGGGCTTTCAAAACAGTGGTTAATTTTAGATAGAAATTAATTGTTTATGTTTTGATTTCGATAAGGGATGTTTGAATACTTTGTTTTTTTTTTTAATAATAATAATAATATTTATTTGCAAAAAACACGGTATTAAAAGGTGTTTCAATATAAAATGAGTCCAAACATGTTTTGCTTAATATTAAAGCATGCAAAAATTATAATATAATAAAAAATAAAATAAAAAATATTAAATATAATTGTTATATTGTTTTTTAGTTTTATTCCATTTAGGGCTGATTACTAGATACGCTAGATAATTTTTATTCTAGGAATAAAATTGACGTTTGACAATTTTTATATGAAATAACTGTCAACATTTCAAAATTATTCCTCGAATAATGATATCAGATGATTAAAAAATCAGCCCTAAATTAAGTATTACTTTCAAAACCTTGTTGTTTTGAAACAAACTTTCAAAAGTTGTTCATTTTATTATTGTACCCCCACGACACAGGGATTCCTAGTTGGGGTTTAGGGCATTTGTAAAACCTTGCTGAATATAATGTGTTACTAGTTTTTTTTTAATACCATTCTTTATTTATTATTAGTTTAATACAACTCTAAAACGTATTGTTTTGTATAGTTCATTAGTTTCTCGTTAAATGACCTTTTAAAAATTAAAGAAAAGTTAATGATGTAGGTATCCTTATTGAGTTTGTTTAATTAGTAAAAACTGTTTTTTTTTTGCAGTATTTTTCTTCTGTAATGAAAAAACTACAATACTTACCTATCTTATTTCAAAGCAAATATCATCATAATTCTGACAAATAGAAATAATATTCCAATCCAAATAACAGTTTCTAAATGACAACAACAGCCAAAACAAGAGAATATGCTGAAGTGAGAATTGCTTCGCCATGAATCGTTTGACTTGGAATGTCATACAAAGTGAACTACCAATGAGGACTCGGAACGCTTTGAATGCAGTAATATAGATAGATGAATAGATAAACCCTTTATTTGGCGCACACAGTAGATAGCACAACAAACAAAGGTACAATATTAGATGATAACCAATTACCTACATGAATCCTTACTATCTATTCTTCTTCTATGTATATCTATCTTCTATATCTATTCTATCTTCTATCTATATCTATCTTCTATCTATATCTATCTTCTATCTATCTATATCTATCTATCTATACATATAATAAATCTGTAGACGAGACGTTTCTGTACATCTATATATATAAAAGGAGAACTGACTGACTGACATATCAACGTACAGCCGAAACTACTGGGGCTAGGAATGTGAAATTTTGCACACGGCTTCCTATTATAATGTAGGGGAGCACTAAGAAGGGATTTTTGGAAATTTAACCTTTAAGGGGGTGAAAAGGGGGAATTTTGTTTGTATGGAAAATCGTATTACTTGTGTTAATAAACATGAAACTTGGCACGAACATCTATCTAAGTAAATTATGAAGATTGGCATTTTTTGTTTTTCCAAATTACCTCCTGAGAGGGGTTGAGGGGGTGTGAAAATTTGTATAGAAGAATTTAGATACATGCAACGACATCTATTGGGCCAGAATGGTACTAACGAATACATATCTACATAAAATTACAGTCATAATAAAACACAATGTAACATTTGGTTTTCCAATCAAAAGATATGCGAATTTAAAGTTTTCAAAGTGCATCGATCGTGATTTAGACACATGCAACGACATCTATTGGGCCCACATGGTACTAACGAAATACATTTCTACATAAAATACATAATATTACTACTATTTAATTACAGTAAAATACAATGAAACATTTGGTTTTTGTTTGTTAGCAATCGTCCGTCCTCCTTCACCGGTGGGCCGAGATACATGCACGAGTGCACCCAAGACGCTATGACTTATGTACGTCACTATGGTCGCCCAGACTTATTCGTCACCTTCACGTGCAACCCCCGGTGGGAAGATATTAAAGAACAATTGTTTCTAGGGCAAAAATCACACGATCGCCACGATATCATCGCAAGGATATTTCGTATCAAGGTAAAAAAGATTATGGACCTGATAACCAAGGGGAAAATATTCGGTGAAGTCCGGTGCTACATGTATTCAGAAATCAGCTTGCAAGACTTTAGGGTTACTTGAAGATGATCAACATTGGCATACAGCACTACAAGAGGCAGCCCTGTGTCAATCTCCGCACATGATGAGAGAGCTTTTTACGATCATGTTAGTTTTTTGTCAACTGGCAGATCCGTTCAGTCTGTGGGATGAATTTAAAGAATACCTGTCGGAAGACTTTAAACGACAGATTGAGAGGCAGGTAAAAAGCGGAGTAGAACACCTCAAGGATGAGATTTTTAGTAAGTGTCTGTTGGAAATAGAAGGAGCATGTTTAGCACTTGGAGGATGTGCACTAGAAGAATACGGTTTACCGAAACCGAGTAGATCAGAAGTGTTTCAGAGTGAATTAGGAGCGTATATTAATGAAGTTAACTACGATGTGTTTGCCTTAGAATCATTTGTCAATATCAATGAGAATTCACTAACTGAGGAACAAAAGTTAGTGTACAATGAAATTATTTCAAGTACACATGAAAACGAGGGAAGAATTAAAGATTAGAAGTACTCGTGGAATTGCCTTAGCAGTCGCGTCTTCCGGGATCGCCGCTACGTTATTGGAAGGAGGTCGAACGGCGCACTCTGCTTTGAAATTACCCCTTAATTTGTCTAACGTAGAAACTCCAATGTGTAACATTTCAAAGCAAAAGCAATCTTGCCGAAGTATTGCGTAAAGCAAATATAATAGTCTGGGATGAAAGCACTATGGCGCACAAAAGAGCTATTGAAGCGTTAAATAGGACTCTACAGGACATAAGAAACAACAATTCTTTAATGGGTGGTATGACAGTGTTGCTAGCTGTCGATTTTCGTCAAACTTTACCGGTAATACCAAAAGGAACGCGCGCTGATGAAATCAAGGCATGCTTTAAAAGATCTTATTTATGGCCCTTTACGAAAATTCTAAAAGTGACTAAAAATATGAGAGTTCATCTGAGAGGGGACGTCTCTGCTGGCCATTTTTCAGACCTTCTACTTATAATAGGAAACGGCATGTATCCAGAAACAGACGGGTTGATAGCTATAACAGATGAATTATGTAGTGTAGTAAGTACAGTCGAAGACCTTATAGAAAAAATGTATCCAGATGTAGCTCAAATAAAGGACAAGCCTTTAGAATGGCTACGTGAAAGAGCTATAATGACACCTAAAAATGACCAAGCAGCAGTAATTAATGATATTTTGCTGAAATCATTTGACAGCACAGAAATGGTATATAATTCAATAGACACGGTGGTAAATACAGACGAAGCAGTCCATTATCCGGTTGAGTTTCTGAACACTATTAATCCAGCCGGACTTCCATATCATAAACTAACAATGCGCGTGGGCACACCTGTGATGTTACTTAGAAATTTGAAACCCCCAAAACTATGCAACGGTACTAGGCTACAAGTAAAAGCTTTGCATCGTAATATTGTTGAAGCTACCATTTTAACTGGGTCTTCCCAGGGAGAAACAGTCTTCATTCCACGTATTCCATTAATCCCGAACGATCTCCCTTTCGAATTCAAAAGACTTCAGTTCCCTTTAAAAGTTTGCTTTGCGATGACTATAAATAAATCACAGGGTCAAACCCTTAAATTTGCAGGAGTTGACTTGCGACAGCCCTGTTTCTCCCATGGTCAATTCTACGTAGCATGCTCTCGTGTGAGCTCATCTTGCAGCCTGGTAATATTGGTAACACCCTCCAGAACGACCAAGAATGTAGTCTATAAAGAAATATTATAAAAACTTAATTATTTTGTTATAGCCATTAACCCGCATATTTCTGGATACATACTGTTTCCTATTTTTAGATGTTCACGTAGCCAATTCTTCCATACAAAAACTGTCAGATGTCAATAAAAATTATCTATCGATTGAAAAATCAGCCTTCGAATTTTTTTGAGGAAAGTACGAAACCCACGCGGACGAAGTCGCGGGCAAAGTGCTAGTCTTCTATATATATAAAAGGAGAACTGACTGACTGACATATCAACGTACAGCCGAAACTACTGGGGCTAGGAATGTGAAATTTTGCACACGGCTTCCTATTATAATGTAGGGGAGCACTAAGAAGGGATTTTTGGAAATTTAACCTTTAAGGGGGTGAAAAGGGGGAATTTTGTTTGTATGGAAAATCGTATTACTTGTGTTAATAAACATGAAACTTGGCACGAACATCTATCTAAGTAAATTATGAAGATTGGCATTTTTTGTTTTTCCAAATTACCTCCTGAGAGGGGTTGAGGGGGTGTGAAAATTTGTATAGAAGAATTTAGATACATGCAACGACATCTATTGGGCCAGAATGGTACTAACGAATACATATCTACATAAAATTACAGTCATAATAAAACACAATGTAACATTTGGTTTTCCAATCAAAAGATATGCGAATTTAAAGTTTTCAAAGTGCATCGATCGTGATTTAGACACATGCAACGACATCTATTGGGCCCACATGGTACTAACGAAATACATTTCTACATAAAATACATAATATTACTACTATTTAATTACAGTAAAATACAATGAAACATTTGGTTTTTGTTTGTTAGCAATCGTCCGTCCTCCTTCACCGGTGGGCCGAGATACATGCACGAGTGCACCCAAGACGCTATGACTTATGTACGTCACTATGGTCGCCCAGACTTATTCGTCACCTTCACGTGCAACCCCCGGTGGGAAGATATTAAAGAACAATTGTTTCTAGGGCAAAAATCACACGATCGCCACGATATCATCGCAAGGATATTTCGTATCAAGGTAAAAAAGATTATGGACCTGATAACCAAGGGGAAAATATTCGGTGAAGTCCGGTGCTACATGTATTCAGAAATCAGCTTGCAAGACTTTAGGGTTACTTGAAGATGATCAACATTGGCATACAGCACTACAAGAGGCAGCCCTGTGTCAATCTCCGCACATGATGAGAGAGCTTTTTACGATCATGTTAGTTTTTTGTCAACTGGCAGATCCGTTCAGTCTGTGGGATGAATTTAAAGAATACCTGTCGGAAGACTTTAAACGACAGATTGAGAGGCAGGTAAAAAGCGGAGTAGAACACCTCAAGGATGAGATTTTTAGTAAGTGTCTGTTGGAAATAGAAGGAGCATGTTTAGCACTTGGAGGATGTGCACTAGAAGAATACGGTTTACCGAAACCGAGTAGATCAGAAGTGTTTCAGAGTGAATTAGGAGCGTATATTAATGAAGTTAACTACGATGTGTTTGCCTTAGAATCATTTGTCAATATCAATGAGAATTCACTAACTGAGGAACAAAAGTTAGTGTACAATGAAATTATTTCAAGTACACATGAAAACGAGGGAAGAATTAAAGATTAGAAGTACTCGTGGAATTGCCTTAGCAGTCGCGTCTTCCGGGATCGCCGCTACGTTATTGGAAGGAGGTCGAACGGCGCACTCTGCTTTGAAATTACCCCTTAATTTGTCTAACGTAGAAACTCCAATGTGTAACATTTCAAAGCAAAAGCAATCTTGCCGAAGTATTGCGTAAAGCAAATATAATAGTCTGGGATGAAAGCACTATGGCGCACAAAAGAGCTATTGAAGCGTTAAATAGGACTCTACAGGACATAAGAAACAACAATTCTTTAATGGGTGGTATGACAGTGTTGCTAGCTGTCGATTTTCGTCAAACTTTACCGGTAATACCAAAAGGAACGCGCGCTGATGAAATCAAGGCATGCTTTAAAAGATCTTATTTATGGCCCTTTACGAAAATTCTAAAAGTGACTAAAAATATGAGAGTTCATCTGAGAGGGGACGTCTCTGCTGGCCATTTTTCAGACCTTCTACTTATAATAGGAAACGGCATGTATCCAGAAACAGACGGGTTGATAGCTATAACAGATGAATTATGTAGTGTAGTAAGTACAGTCGAAGACCTTATAGAAAAAATGTATCCAGATGTAGCTCAAATAAAGGACAAGCCTTTAGAATGGCTACGTGAAAGAGCTATAATGACACCTAAAAATGACCAAGCAGCAGTAATTAATGATATTTTGCTGAAATCATTTGACAGCACAGAAATGGTATATAATTCAATAGACACGGTGGTAAATACAGACGAAGCAGTCCATTATCCGGTTGAGTTTCTGAACACTATTAATCCAGCCGGACTTCCATATCATAAACTAACAATGCGCGTGGGCACACCTGTGATGTTACTTAGAAATTTGAAACCCCCAAAACTATGCAACGGTACTAGGCTACAAGTAAAAGCTTTGCATCGTAATATTGTTGAAGCTACCATTTTAACTGGGTCTTCCCAGGGAGAAACAGTCTTCATTCCACGTATTCCATTAATCCCGAACGATCTCCCTTTCGAATTCAAAAGACTTCAGTTCCCTTTAAAAGTTTGCTTTGCGATGACTATAAATAA
Organism: Gortyna flavago; assembly: GCA_963669345.1. Taxonomy (NCBI): domain Eukaryota; kingdom Metazoa; phylum Arthropoda; class Insecta; order Lepidoptera; family Noctuidae; genus Gortyna; species Gortyna flavago. Next base: position 12,561,470 of record OY770140.1, read on the forward strand.
ATCACAGGGTCAAACCCTTAAATTTGCAGGAGTTGACTTGCGACAGCCCTGTTTCTCCCATGGTCAATTCTACGTAGCATGCTCTCGTGTGAGCTCATCTTGCAGCTTGGTAATATTGGTAACACCCTCCAGAACGACCAAGAATGTAGTCTATAAAGAAATATTATAAAAACTTAATTATTTTGTTATAGCCATTAACCCGCATATTTCTGGATACATACTGTTTCCTATTTTTAGATGTTCACGTAGCCAATTCTTCCATACAAAAACTGTCAGATGTCAATAAAAATTATCTATCGATTGAAAAATCAGCCTTCGAATTTTTTTGAGGAAAGTACGAAACCCACGCGGACGAAGTCGCGGGCAAAGTGCTAGTTGAAAATATTTCCAAAAAAAATAGTTGGGGTGTTAAAGGATAACCAACAAATGCCATTTCATCAATTTTTGGAATTTTTGTCTGTTTGTCGGTTTGTCGGTTTGTCTGTTTGTCTGTTTGGATGTGACAGATTATTGATTTGAACAGGGTCAACGTAAAAAGTACCAAACCAATACGGTTACTTTTTATACTCAAATATGGTGTAGAACTCGGAGCAGTGATTAGTTTTTATTTCATCGCAATCGGTTCACTCTATCAAAAGATATAATCAATTTAAAGTATTCTAGAACAACTTTTTACGTTTTTTAGTAACACGTAACGACATCTATTGGCGCCATGTAGTACCTACTAACGAAAACATATTGTTGGTGTGATGTGATTTGTGAATAATCACGTCCTATTAGTTTATGCTTACTTAAATGACGAAATAACACAGATACCTACTTATGTCTATGTTATTTTAAAAAGTAATGATAATGATTATAATATTAAACAAAATCGCTTTCCATTGATGGTTTATTTAGTGGCGCCTGTGGCGCTAAAATAATTTTAAACAAAAAGTGAGGATAATGTAAGATAATAATAATTAATGTGGTGTTCTGAGCGATAAAGAAGTTAGATAATTATTGATATAGAAAGTTGAGTAACGCAGAGCGTTTTTTAAAGAAGTTCTTATATGGAGCTTGCGGTAGGAGTTCTAAGGGAGAAATCGTCAAATAACGAAAGAGCGTTATGCCTCATTTTTCAAAGTAATAGGTAGATAGAGACACACACAGAGAGAGAGAGAGAGCTATTTTTCATGGTTTCCGAGGATCCTGACCCCGGTAAGTGAGGTCAAAAAGAAAATCAAAGATGGCGGTTGCCAAAATTTTTAACTTTTTCGTCATGGGTGTCGTTTTCATGGTTTTCGAGGGTGCTGAAGTCGAGAGTCAGGTGAAAATGAAAATCCAAGATGGTGGCTGCAATTTTTTTTTATCATGTTTGTCGTTTTCATGGTTTTTGAGGGTGCTGAAGTCGATAGTCAGGTCAAAATGAAAACCCAAGATGGCGGCTCCATTTTTTTAAATGTTTTGTCATGGGTGTCGTTTTGATAGTTTTCGAGGGTGCTGAAGCCGATAGTCAGGTCAAAATGAAAATCCAAGATGGCGGCTGCAATTTTGTTTAGATTTTTTGTCATGGATGTCGTTTTCATAGATTTCAAAGGTGCTGAAGCCGATAGGCAGGTCAAAACGAAAATCCAAGACGGAGGTTGCATTTTTTTTTATGAGTTTCGTTTTATTGGTTTTTGAGAGTGCTGAAACCAATAGTGAGGTTAAAATGAAACTGTAACGGCTTACCCACCGTCGATTGGCCCATGAACCGTTGGTGAACATTATCTTTAAACCATTAACTTTTTTCCAAAGGACTTTTCACCCACGAACGTTTTGCCAACATAACTCTACATCAGTGAATGCTTTACCCACAGAATGTTTTGACCAATAACTTTTCACCCAAAGAACAAGGCCAACAGACGCCGGGAAAGATGAAAGTAAAATAATAATAAGACGTAGTCCTTTATTTCTGTGAAAAGGGTATAAAGTAACCTAACCAAGCCTAACCTCGGGGTGCCCTTCGCTCGCTTTGCTCGCTCACTTGAGCCGCCATCATCCCTTCGAACCCTACCTGTCCGAGTCGGGGTGCCCCAAGTCCCGAGCTCGCTTCGCTCGCCCTTGCATCCTTAGTTCTATTTGACATGGGTCAAATGTTCTTTGGGTAAAAAGTTATTGGTCAAAACATTCTGTTGGTTAAGCATTCACTGACGTAGAGTTCTGTTGGAGAAACGTTCGTGGGTCACAAGTCCTTTGGATGAAAAGTTAATGGTGTTGACCAACGGTTCATGGACCAATCGACTGTTGGTAAACCGTTTCAGTACTGGTTAAAATGAAAGTCCAAGATGGCGGCTGCAAATCGAAAAATTCGTAGTGTGTGTCGTTTTCATGGTTTTCGAGAGTGCTGAAGCCGATTGTGACGTCAAAATGAAAATCGAAGATGGCGGCTGCAATTTTCTTTTTCTTTTTTTATCATGTGTGTCGTTTTCATGGTTTTCAATATAAACTTACACGACTTTGTGTGAAATAAAATAAAATACAACCGACTTAAAAACACACTTCAAAGTGCAATAGACCTTTGGTTTCAGAAGTCTGTAATTTCTTGCCAACGCGCAACGTCTTCCCAAACTAAGGTTATTTTGCACTTTGTAGGGTTTTTTATGGAAGTCAAGTACAAGGTCTAAATCAAAATCATGTCTAAAGTTTTCATAGGTTTCATCTTCGTAGTTTAAATGGCGGCCGGTGTCAAATATAACCAAAGTTTAATGGGTTGCTTTTTACACGGGCAACTTTATGTAGAAGCTCTTACCATTAATGTATTCTTCCTTTTATCATCTAGATATCTCGATGCTTTATAAGGCATAATATTGGTAGATATATATGATATCTTCAATACCAAGTTAAGAAATTCTAAATTTACCACAGAGAAGAAACCAAGACTTAGAAAAACTAACTTCAAACTTCACCTACTAATCTCAGATATACTTTAGATAAAATGGTGATATGATTTTACAAGTTGGTATTCTAAGACAGACGCAAAATAAAATGGACATAATTATGGCTGTTTGGTTAGATAATCAGCCTCGAGCAGGCGCTTTTATTTTAATTTATTCTCAAAAATCAAAGTGACACTTCGTCGCATTGTCATTATGAACCATGAAGACGCAGTGATTGCAGTCGCAAAGGCCGTGGTACCGAACCCTAGGTAAAGAAAGCGTTACCAGGCAAGGCAGGCGGGTGTGGTTCTGATGATTCTTCCTTTTCAATGAAGGAGTGGCAATTACACCTTTCCTAAGCGACACATTACCTATTGTTTTCCGACATCCACGCGAACGAAGTCGCGGGCACAGCTAGTCCATAATAATATTATAAATTCGAAAGTAACTCTGTCTGTATGTATGTTACCTTTTCACGCCTAAACCACCGAACGGATTTTGATAAAATTGGGCAGAGAGATAGATTGCATCCCGGTGAAGGACATAGGACACGACGCGGGCGGAAGCTAGTATAATATAATAAAAAAACAAAAGGAAAAACACACATATCGAATTAAAAGTGACACTATGACGAATATATAAAATCAAATTATTAACGAAAAATACTAAGTGCGGTGTGCGTCTCAAGGTTGCACCAAATGGGAGTCCAGCTCAGCATGTGTCAGGCAAACGTACCTGACGCTGATATTCTGCTGGATCCCTGCAGTGACACAGTGTAATATGGCACTGTCGCTGCTAAAATGTGATTGAAGCAATCGATGCCACACTCGTCTCTCCGTCAGTATTTTAGTCGGCATAAAGTACGTGCTTGCGAGTTATGTGTATTTCTTTATTATTGTTCCTTTTTTCAATTGTAAGCTGTCGATTATGTGTTTTTCTGTAGATTTGTAAATTTTTGCGAAGAGGATATTATTATTATTTTTCGTCAACCCCTTTTCACCCGCGTACCAGCGGTATTCATCTGCATTAGGTTAGACTGGAAGCCGACCCCAACATAGTTATAAAAAAGCTGGGCAAATTGATTTTTTTTCGTCACAACATTTAATATAAATAGAAATACAAAATATTTGATTGTCCAAGTAATACAGTAAGCTGGTTCACAAGTTCGCAAGTTGAGATGAAATGAGTAGCTTAAAATACTACCTACAGCTATGTTACAATATATTATTTGCCAGTGAGCCCCAAACCAAACAGTCTGTAGTCTTGAGGCTTGGGGTAACAACTACTTTCTGAAGATATTGCGTAGGTACCTATCTATTTCCATCTCGATTCAAACACCTAAAAACAAAACACGAACAAACAATTGATTCTCGATCTACTTTCATATTCGAAATTCAATTTTACCTCAACTCTCTCATTTCAACAACAATTTCACGTCAGTTCACAAACTAAACAACAAATGACAAGCGATTCCTAATTCATACCAAGTGATACCTTCGCAGGATCTTGTATGTACAGATTAGGGTAATGAGATTACCTATTCAATCCCCCATTCATTCATTTATATTCATTGAATCGTACAAAACAGAACATAAGGGATTAGTGGCAGCGAGTTATTTATAGACTGAACAACAGAACCTAACTGAACGATTGTAGCGCTGCGCTTGTTGCGGTTAGTTTTAACCGGTTTTAGATCTGACTGAATATGGCATTTTGTCATAAAAAAGTTTTTGCAACCGTTAATAGTTACGACTCAGACAGGCGAAAGGTAGTTTGTGACTTAAATTTGATCCCCGACCAGCACCCTAATTGCAAGAACACACTATCAATCTCCATCTAAATAATTTTAAAGGATATTGCTAATCCATTGCTGCAATTATGTTCGAAAAATTTATTTGCTCAGCAACGTATAACGCAATGAATGTTGTAGAACTTTCAAAATAAAACCCATTGCTACTGATAGTGTGTTACGCAATTACCCCACTCGTCTCATCATCATCATCATCATCATCCACAATCAGACGTCACCCACAGCTAAGCCTCTCTTTTCAAGTGCCCACGCCCCTGTGTTAGTATCATGAGAAACATCATGTCAGAGGCATGAGGCATGTACCCAGTAGTGGGATTATTTCAAGCCGGTATAGTACTTATAGTTCAGTCAACGGATGGCCTAAAAGGGGGTGCCCATAAACCTAAGCGATTCCTTCAGAAACTTCTTCAAGCTTGAGTTTTCATTTGCTATAGGAAAAATTTTCCCTACGACACACCGTTTTTGAGAAAATAAAAAAATCCAAAAGCGGAACTTTGTGTCCCCTCCCTAGACATCAGGACTTTTAGTATGTTCACTTGCATAATGAACAAGTTTCTAGAGGAATCACTTGGGGCCCGTTCACGCCCTCCACAACTCCTGGAACTGGACTAAAGAGTATGATTTTAGTTACGTTTGATCAAAATCTATGTCGCATGAAACAACCACACACGTTCATCTATTTGTTAAATATAGGTTATGTAACAATTCGACCGCGTGGCCTAATTGTGTTGTGATATGCATGTTTGTTTACTAGATCGGATATATTCAGATGAACAAACTTTATTTGTTTTGCATATAATAATAAAATGACGCTTGCCAACAATTGGTTTATTATCCACACCAAAAAACTGTATAATGTTGATTAATCTACGCGAGAAAATGTTCATTTATTCGGAAACCAATTTGTAGTGCGGCCGCCATCGTTGATGTTTCAATTGTTTACACACCCGTGCAAAATGCCTTCGTCTCGAGTATATCTTCATTTGGGTTGAGCATTAACTCAGCTGTAATAACTGAGAAAATAGAAAACATTAGGTATTGTACTACGCTATCTCCCTGACTTTAGTCATGAATATTCATTCCGGAATATCGTCGAGAGACGTTCCGTCTTTGGAAATAGAAGAATAATCCATAAATTAAGCTCTACTTATAGCTATCTAAACTAACGGTTATTGTTCTCAAAACCCAAAAATTGTTTAGGTTGACCTGGTCTCAGCCTATAATGTCCACCCCCACTGCTGGGAAACAGGCCTCCTCTCTGTGAGAGGCAGCGGGCCGTAATTCACCAAGCGGGGCCAGTGCACTTTAGTAAATGTCAAATGTCTTAAAATGTTTGGCTCTAGGACATGTCGGTTTCCTCACGATGTTTTCCTACACCGTATTGAGAGCAGTGGTGATTATGCTAAATACACAAAGTAATGTGCCGGTCTGACTTCGAACTCACGACCTACAACTCGTAAGTTGGGACCGATACCACTGGGCCACCACTGCATCCAAGCTACAAGACAAAGCACCTTAATGATTGACCAATAACGTCACGAGATTATCTTGTATTTATGTCCTGCTACATTGTTACAGGTCCATTGTTTCAGGGATCGCTTTGTACGAAGATTATATTGCGGTAGTTGAGATATTACACGGTGATCAAATGCCCGATCAATAGTAGCTTAAAGACGTCTGGTGCATTCCATTTATATAACCAGATAATAGCCGATCGAACGAACGATCCTAGGACATTGGAAAGTAATAAAAATGGGTAAACGATCGAAGAGATAGTTTTCAAGATATACTTCAATTCTTTGCAGATAATGTCAGCCACTGGTTTCTGGAATGTTTATGCTATTCATTTCTTTGGCGTCTTAAATTTAAACAAATAAATACAACAGAACATCTGCAAACTTCCGTCTATCCATTTGAAAGAGCGTCGCTAAGAATCGGAAGCGTGAAACGGAATAATTCCATTAGACAAAAAAAATGGGACAACTTTTTATTTCAGTAATTTAATTAAAAAGATTGGTTTCATTCGCTAGAGTCGACAACACGGAATGTTTGGTTATTGTAGAAGAATTCTTTGTAACTCGGTGGGGCGCACGGGAAGCGCCCGGGAAATCTCGGGAAGAGCCCCGGAAAATCTCGGTACCAACAAATTCGTCCGCCAACGAACATTCTGCAGTCTCACGACCAATTGCGCCGCTTTTTATGAGCCTCCGCTATTGTTCAACGAATATTTAAGAAAAATATCTCCATGATTTCCTGGACCGAAAGGAAAAATTGCGCGCCAGCTGCTTAACTTGTTACGAATTTTTCATGGAAAATGTTAAGGAAATGTGGTTGCAATAATAATAATGTAATAATTGAAAATGATTTTCATAACCATGGTTTATGAGTGCATATTGATAACAGCCGCAAGGGTCGATCAGGTTAAGCTACGATTGCCGCTGTTGGTCCGTGGATGGGTGACCATACAACCAAGAACTCTCCGTGTCTCGGAAAGCACGTTAAGCTGTTGGTCCTGTCTGTCATTCGTGGATGTTTGACAGTCGTTACGGGTCGACAGAAGCCTGAAAGTCTGACAACCAGACTTACCAAGGGGTATCGTATTACCCAGTAACTGGATTGTGGAGGTCAGATAGGCAGCCACTTCACGTAAAATACTGGTATTCAGCTGCATCCGGTTGGACTGGAAGCCAACAGCAACATAGTTAGGAAAAAGCTAGACAGATTTATTGATTTGATACCATACGTTTTAACATTTCAATCTGTTTCAAGTAACTTTCGTTCATAGATAGAACTTCTTATTTAGTATAAGTATCACATAACAACATGTCATTACAATAGGGACTGGTGACTATTATTAAAAACGAACAAATAATGCAATTTCAAAGAAGCCATATAAAGATGAGATATTCGAAAAAAACTGTAAAATCGATGGAAATATGGAGAAGCTACACGCTCTAAATGTTTTTGAAATATAATGAATAAAGTTTATTTGAACACAGTTCGTGAAACACAAAACTAACAAAATAAAAATAATGTTTCAAAAATAATAGTGTGTGAAAGGGATTATTCCCGTCCTTGTCGCGCGGTACTAACAATTTATAGCGCTAGTGTGAAGTTACATATTCGTGACGTCACTTCGGGGATAGTGCAATTATATAAATAAGTTTATAACTTGGCAATTTTTTAAGCTCTTACACTTTTTACACTATTTGGATGGGCGATAGGCATAACGGACAGTCCCCTGTGCAGGGCTTGCATGGAGGCTGATGCAACCGTTGCGCATGTGCTCTTTGAGTGCACAGGCATCACCCAAATTAGGTCAGAAACCCTCGGGTCACCCACATCTTACACAGATATTCTCAACAGACCAGGAGACTTGATCAGCCTCTGGAAGGAAGATCGGCTGGTTGGAAAAACCACTGCGGCCACCATGGCGCACACGTCCATTTGACGGACTAAGTGCGGAAACCAAACCCCATAACATAGAACATTACACTATTTGGAAACAAATTTTTTTAGAGTTCAAAATAAAAAAGTGGTCATCAGCCTTATTGACCTCGACAATCAGAAATAATAGCTGAAGAACACCCGAAAACCGTCATTAAAAACCAGTTTGTAACACTTTACAACAAGCCCCAACATTTTATATAGTAAATAACATGAACCATCAGAATTATAAACGTGTCATTATTACAACGTAAAAGGTGTACTTAATCGTTACGGTTATACCGTACTTAGCAACCACAGTAAGGCTATAAACACACTGTTAAAACCCCATAATCGTCTACCGTGCGAAAAGGCTCTCTTGTTGATCATTTTCACCAGTGTAATGATTCTCAGAATCAGTCAGTAATATACTCTATTCCATGTCCGTGGATATTTCGTCCGAATTTCATTGATGACATTTTGAGTTACCTTACTACAGAAACCTTTCGTCCTACCCAGTTTTTATTGAAGTGCTTTGAAAGCTGATGTGTGCCTCAGGCGATTTGCGGTTTTTTTATGGACTCGAAAAACATCCTGTTCATTGTTTTTCCCAAAGTTTGGTGGTGTACAGAGTTTTTTTTTTTTTTAATTTTGATGTGACGTTCTTCTGTGCCCCGCCTCTTCCAGGAAGGAAAAATTGCGCGCCAGCTGCTTAACGTGTCACGAAATTTTTATAGAAAATGTTGTTGTAATAATAATATTGTTACAATTGAAAACGCGTTTTGTAACCAAGTATGGTTTATGAGTGCATATTTGCGACTATACGTTGTAACGGTTGAATCTGTTTTAAGTAACTTTCTTTCGTAGATAGAACTTCTCATTGCCAACGGGCAATTAAGTATTACGTATTTAGTATTACGTATTTAGTAGTACGTATTTAATATTACGTATTTAGTATTATGTATTATAATGTCATTACAATATAGGAAACTGATTTTTATTTCCTACTCCATTATATTAACTAGTGCCGTAGGAGAGCAAGTTACAACATGAAACTGTATGTGAATCTATAAGGTCAAAGTCAAATCATTTTTCAAATACGCACATAAAAGGCACTATTGAATGTCAGTAACAAGAAAACATAACTGATTCTAGTTGCCCCCCCCCCCCCCCTCTGTTCCAAAAGATATTTTTTAATGGAGAAAAATGAACAAGTCCCGACTTACTATTTTAAAATGTTTTACAATATTTTGTAAACATTAATAATGTAAAAAATAATTTAAGTATATAATACATTAATAATACAAAAATAACTTATATGGGAAGACGATGTACCTAGAATAAAATTACTATACCAAAACATGTAAAAGAAACATCAAATATTTGAAAGAGACTGTCTCCGAAAATAAAATGAAAAACATGGTGAAGCGGAAAAAAACACAAGAAATGCTGATATAAAATCAAGCATAGCATAAGCAGCCTATAATGTTCCCACTGCTGGTACACAGGCTTCCTCTCTGTGAGAGGAAGTGGGCGAGTGGGGTGGGGAGGAAGTGGTGGATTACGCACCACGCGGGCTCACTAATACGCGCGGGGAACTAAAATCAAGGAGAACCAAAAATTTAAAAAGAAATAAAATACAAAATAAACAATTTAATTTAATTTAATTCTTCATTTCTTGTTCTCACACACTATTGTCCACTTTTCTTTTTCCTTTAGCTGGAAGAAATTTCTTAATAAATATCTATGTACCTACTCAATACAAATATGTCGTATCTGTGTCCATTTTACTGTGTGTGTAAATAAATAAGGCGTTATAAAACATGAATCATGAAACTAAAAATTGTTTGTTAATATCCACAGTATGTAGGTATCCATAAGTTGAATCAATTATGCACGATATGCACATGTTAATTTCGGAAACACGGCAACCAATATTGTTGACAAATTGTTTTCATTAATAGCGCGGGATTTTCAATTAATTTTTGAGAACAATTTATATGTGTTTCCTTTTCAATATCGGAATAAGTAATATGATCAATTTAACTACAATGATTAACTAACTAACACCTGGTCTTCACGTGATCTGACCAACATTATGTCGGAACTTTAAAAGAGACTGTGATCTCTAAGTTTGTTTCGGGCTTTCTTCTCAGAGTAGTCAAGAATTATAAGAAACGCCGACCTCATCTAGTTTTTTTTTTAAATATGATTGACGTGTAAAAGTTTTTGTTTAAACCTACTTACAGAAATAAAATCATTTATCATTTATATTACTGTTATAAGGTATAATTTATTATAAAAAAGTTCATAAATCAACTTAATCTTTGGGATAAGACTTTATTCTAATTTTTTTTTTTTTTTCTAATAAAAGTTCAAATAAATTAATCAAAATCAAAAGTCATTTATTCAAACTAGGCTGAAAATCAAATTATCAGCATGGTAATGTTCCCAATTTAAAGCCAAATGTAAATATAATATTTAAATCACAAAGTTCTATCAAAGGTTTCGACCCTATTTTTTCCATCAATACTGCTACTAGCGACACGCCCCTGCAGGGCGCCAGTACCATAGTCAACACCGAGAATTCTGAACAATTTCTAAATTAAATATTGATGATGAGATATATGAGATATTATACACATTGAGTTTATATTTATTTATTTATCTATTCTTTATTGTAAACCACAAAAATATATAACATATAAAAATACATCAAACATTACAAAATATACAATAGGCGGCCTTATCGCTTTCCGCGATCTCTTCCAGGCAACCTTATGTGTACCACCATTTATAGTCAAAATGATGGTGAAAACCGCATCAAAATACATAATGTAGTTTAGAAGAACCAAGCGGTCACACAGACAGACACGAAAAGCGACTATCTATGTTATGTTGAGATTGTGAAACCACATTAGTATAAATAATCGGAGGGATGTTAACTGTACTAGGAAAGAATAAAAGACTATTTACTTATATACATATAGCGTAATTATTACTGTTAGCCTGCATCATCCCACTGCTGGGCAAAGGCCTCTCCCGTAATTATTATGATCTTTAAATTAATATTAAAAAAATATTATGTCCTTTGGATTGTTAGCCAAACGCCTACTGTTTTTCGGCCTTCTCAATTTCTTATTGGCGTTTATCTTATCATGTTATGCCATTATCTTATAATTACCAAAAAGGTTGAATGCCACAAACCAAACAGAGGGGCAAATCTCGTAATTTTAAGAACGTTCACAGTCAGGGGGCCTAAAAAGGCCACTTTGGCAGAATCACAATTAATATCACGCAATTTATCTGTTTGACAATTTCACACCTATATACATATCCCTGAAGGGACATATAGGTGTGAAACTGTCAAAGCAGAGGTGTACCTATAGCATTTTACGAATCTCCATACAAAACTGTCATACAGATGAAATTGCGTGATATGAATTGTTTTATGATTTTGCCAAAGTGGCTTTTTTAGGCCCCCTGATCTCAGTCTCAACCTAAAGTCAAAAATACTTTTAATTTCCCCTACATTTAGACAATTTTTTAACAATTGTTTGTCGCCGAAATGAGACTGCGACGAGATTTTGAACGTTTTAAATTACAAGAATTGGCCTTCTGATATCATAATCTCTACAATATCCATTTTTATAACTGAAACTGGTGTTGAAGTAATATCTCAACAACAATATTGAAAACGATTTTTATTAAAACCTGATTGTTTCCAACAAGCTGTCATTTTAATAAATCAACACATATTTTCCAACGGAAGAGTAGACAAAGTAAGCATACTCGCTGTATCAATTACTTTATTTGTACGTAGATTCAGATAATGATGTCATTGACCTACATTTCTTTGAAACAAAAACAATTGAATTTTCTGGAAAAACATCAACGACTTTCCTTATTGTTTGGCCTCCGATTATGTAATTGAAAACACATTACAGTATTTCAATTGCCGCTTAAGGTTCACGGATGATGAATAGTCGAAAAAATTAACAGGAAAAAAGAGAGAAAATGGTATTTCAGTGGTAAAAACGCTTTCATTTTTCAAGGCGTGATAGTTACTTTATGAAGAAACTGCAAATGTGGTGGAAGGAACGCACAATAGCCGCTCTTGTTTGAATGCCTCGTTTCCTTTGTAGGCATTTGGAGAAAAGTTTAATGAGGGAAACAAACAGATCTGGGTGTTGATGATCAGATTATTTCAGTTTAGTTAAGATCTTATTGTTGGCGTCTGGCTTAAGTATTTTTGTACTGTGGCGATGTACAACAAACTGGCCTTGAATTTCGCTTAGGGACTTGACGCCTACGTTATTTATCATTAGAGTAACTTCGATAATCGGCCCTTCCAGACATGGCCCTGCATTGTTTGACTCGCATAAAATCCTAATAATAAGTATAGTGTTTGGACTTTAATACAGACCTCGAACTTTTCAGTATATTTCGGCGTTTCCTGTCAGGGATCAGTCAGCTAGGAAAAGCCAGCGCCAGTTTTAAAATACTGATCAACAAAATATTTAAGTGTCTTAAAAGACCTACTTACAGAAATAAACATTTCGTTATTGGCACTTAACATGTCAATTGCTAAAATGATATCAACTTAGGTACATAATTTTGGTGAGTAAATATGTTTTCCTTTTAGTTGACTTAACATTCAGTAGAACTTATTGCAAAATTCTCTTTGCGAAGACTCAAGAGCAGAACCGTCCTGAAAATTTACAAACTTCAAACTTTTTGCTGATTTAACTTGTTTTCACGACTTTATGGATCTTCTAATACCACCATCAGCATTCTTAACTTGCCCGTTAACAAGCCGTGTTAAACAGCTGAAAACGTTTTGCGACAAGGAGAAAACCGTCCAAGAATTTGTCAGTTCACTACAATATATTAGGTTTTACTGTGAAGCAGCACAATTTATCTTTAAAACGCGACACAAGTTTAGCTGTCGGTTCGACTTTAAACCAACTTAGAAACAAGAATATCTTCCCCGCAATTCTTATTAACTTAGTTAACAAAGTATCTATAGACTTTAAAACTTAATATCCGTAGCGGTATTATTGAAAGATTTTTATGTATTTTAAATTGTTTTAATCTACACGATCAATTTGTGCCTTATAATTGCTTCATCGGCAATTTTCTTAAAATGGTGAAGGAAAACCAGAACCAATAATTTTCTGAGTGACAGCCACTAAATCGTGTTAGTCCAACGTGGTGGAGTACGACCCGCTCCCTCTCACAGAGGCCTGAACTCCAGCAGTGGGAACATGATAGGCTATGTGTTGTTATAAAGCAATAAGTAAGCTAAGTTTAACTAGGTGAACAGACCATTTCACGAATGAGTGCTAACGCGTGCCCGTGTTCCCACCGTAAGCGGCAGAGGAGGACACCGTGGACTTTTAGTGGGTTAGAGTCCCACATAACTGCACTATCTCCCCGTGGTAGTGCAGAATGCACGAGCATTTCTCCACGATAATTTAAACAAAAATAAAAAAAGGTGAACAGACCATCTGGTAGAAATCACAACCCAGAATTAATCGATCGTTGTGGAAATCTCTGAGGAGTAAGGCGTGCACTTGTTCGGGTTGGTATGATTCGGCACAGCCCAGCAGAAAAATATAGGTACTTTGAAATGAAATTGTTGATTCTGTAAATATAAGGATATCATAATCACGTTTACACGTCATATTATAAAAGAATAAGCTATATGGAGTCAACATTTCCTATCTGACTACCCCTGAGAAGAAATGGTAAAACAAATTCAAGGGTCAATCGATTTTACCGCTTGACCTGTGACGCATTTTACTGACCAGAACATGACGTGCATAGCACCTCTTAGGACATTTTCCAGCAATGGACGACCTATGGCCGATATAATTTTTTTTTTGTTTTACGGTTTTAAACTCATCTGAAAATTCAGCATTTGTTTAATTTTATTAGGTACATTTTTGTGAGCCCCGCGGCGTCGTGGATGGGACATGGCAGTTTTAAAATAAATTAGTAACGTACAACGCTCTATTTTTTTAGTTGTATAAGTGCTATATCTTGTTATGTCGTCATTACAGACGAGTATTTTTAGCAGCTCTAATTTACTCTGTAAATACGCCACCGTCCCAAACTTCAGTACTTAATTAATTTTGTGTTTTTCTATTTATCATACGGTGGAAACTGCGAACAAGCAAGGAAGGATAAGTACTTGAAAAAACATAACCCTCCTTTTGGGGCAGTCGGGTAAAAAGATAATATTATCGAGGCTTTGATTTCATTCTTATAGAACTGTATAACTTAACATTAATAACGTAGTTTAAGACGGCGTCGATCAAACGCCGACCGCGCAGTGGCGCCCTTATCGTTTGTTTGGTTATTTCTTTTATTTTAGAATGAAAATACAGAAAATAAGCACGTTAAATCGTGCTCCACAAGATTATACGTTAATATTATTATAAACGGTAGTTTTACATTGTTTAGTTTTATTAAAATCCTTAAAACGGAAAATAGTGGCCACTATTTTCCGTTTTTATGATCATTTTATTTCTTTCGATCATCGCGCGAGTAAGCGACGCGACCATCGAGTGTTCGCGCTATCAAACATAATTGAACTCGAATAGCTGTCCTATCTGACAATCGCACGATGCGATCGAGCTACTCAAATGTTTGAAAATCTATTCCCGCGAACTTAATTCGTACGAACGCGCGATCAAACATTTTGAATTCGAATAGGTGTCCTAATTGAAATTCGTGTTTGCCCGTCGGGCAGTGCACGCATCACGCATGATGCATTCGCCTTCTATTAGGACACCCAGATTTTTCTATCGCGCGAACACGCGATAGTCGCGCTTTCGCGTTCTATTAGGCCAATGCCTTAGGACCCGGCCATACGCGTAAACAAATCGCTTAACAACAGAAATGATTTCGTCTTCCTCTAAAACATTTACGTCTTCAAACGTTACAGTATCCCTCACTGAAGATATTTCTAGGCAGAAGCCCTAGAGTTGTTTCATCTTAACATTCCTGAGTTCTTGGTGCAAGTATCTGAACGACTGGAGTACCTTCAGTAGTACTTTGAAACTTGTTCGAGCAACAAGAGGAGGTACATAAAGCTTATTTTATTTGCTAGGTTATTTTCTTGCTTGCGGATCAGATTATTTTTGCTTTTTAGGGTTCCGTATCAGGAGGGTGCTAACGACACCCTATTACTAAGCCTTCGCTGTTCGTTAGTCCGTCCGTGTGTCTGTCAGCGGGCTGTATCTCATGAACCGTAATAGGTAGGTAGGTACGTTAGTAGGTACTAACGTCACTAATGTCAAAGTTATTAGAATGAATTTATTTCTGGTTTGTTTTTTTTTTTCTAGCCGTCATGAAGTTCTTCGCTTTTCAATATTTTCTGGGACTCAACAACCATCCATTATAGTTTTAGTTAGGTTAGGAATTAAGATATTATACTTTGTTAGTTAGTTAATTGTGTTTAAGAAGTTTATCCAGTTTAACCAGAATGATGTACTACATCCATGATTGTTCAGGTTGCGCGTCGATGTCCTTGCCACTAATATATATATGTTTATCTTCTTTAATAAATAAATATATTATGAAATTTAGATTAGTTACAGTTCCATGCAATACGTGTATAAGACAGGTTGCCTTACAGCTAAAGAGGATGAGCAAAGCTCCGTGGAGTCGTGGATCACACGATATAAAACCGTATTGTTCGATCGAGCTAGCTAAAAACTTCACGATCACCCTAATTGCGAACACACTATCAATTTCAAATTGAATAATTTTGAAGGATATTGCAAATTCATTGCTTCACATGTTCGAAAAAATTGTCTGCACAACAACGTAAATAACGCAATGAATGTTGTTGAACTGTCAAAATTAAACCCATTGCTACTGATAGTGTGTTACGCAATTGCTCCGCTGTATTTTTTGATAGAAAAAGTAGTTTACAACGATTTCCAAAATTTTTTCTTATAAACTAGCGTTCAGGAGGTCTACCATAATCTATTTAAAAACGATTCAAAAGCAAGACATTTCAGTTTAGGTTCTTAAACTGCATCGCTCACAGTCGTACCATGACGTCCAATACGCTCAGCGGCATTTGGATCGTTGAAAGTGAATGAGCGTTAAGTGCTCGTGGTAGCTATCCAAATGGCACGGCCTAAATTGAATCGTTAAACTGATGTCATGGTACGAATTAGAAGAACAGTTCAGTTTAGGTCCTAAATTGGATCGCGTTAAGAGCTCGTGGTAGGTATCCAGATCAATATTGTGTTCCGAAACGAGAAATATATGTGAAAGAAGAAGTGTAATATCTAATAGAGATACTATAGTACCTACACGCAACAATAAAATGAAACCCTTTGAAATACGGGTATGAAGCAATTCCTTTTGACTTCTGATAGTATAAAAATATTGAACAAGGTACGTAGGTGATAAAATTGTATCGCAGCTGCAGGTGTGACATCCAGGCAATCAATTCAGTACCTTCCGTGTCTACCCCGACATGGGTTCCGGGCTTCGTAGAAAACACTCACTACCGGACCATTACTCAACACGGTATTGTGTTGCCCGGGGGTTTTGTATGCTAGCGAATTTTATTTTTGTATTGTCCCTTTGAAAATTGTCTGTTATAGGAACAAAGCAGATATTTGTAGCGACTAGCTTTTGTTCGCGACTTCGGTCGTTTAGTAAATTGATGCAAAGTTTACCAGCGGGCTGCTTGTTCTAATGTGAGCGCTGATTTATGTGGTGTGGTAACCCTAGGTAGCAAGTGCAGAGAAAGCGTGTGTTTACGGTCTGCTTATATTAAAGCTCTTGCAGTAACGCCATTTTGTTTTCCTCTTTTATTACTTTAAGGAAAATACCCTTATCTTGCTAATACTTTTTAATCGCACAAATGTACTCTTTTACATACATTTTACCGTTTCAAATAACTTTTGCCCCACCTGTAAAAAACGATAATAGGTATCGTAACCTAAATCTAGATTTAGGTTACGATATTATCGTTTTTTCCTGTTATTAAAAAATAAAAGTTATTTATTATTTAAAATTAAAAAAAAATTCAAAGTAAAATAATAAATTCAGTTGCCATAATAAATACTTTTAAAAGTTTGGTAGAATATTAATAATGTGTAGTTTGACAGTGTTACCACAGTGGATAATACATTTTAAAACTAATTAAACTAACAACTAATTACAATAATACTTTTTTTTATTAAATTAAATAAATCAGTCCATCTTTACCGCCGTTTTGCTTGAAAAAGTCAATACTTAAGTAGTAAAACAAATATGATTTGTTCCTAAGTTTCGTTCAACTTGAACAGAAGTTATATTGAACGTGTGATATTGGGTTTCTAGTCTCAGGTAACTACATTACCCCTGTTCGGGTTCAACCGACCTTGAAGAAGTTGTAGACCAGAAATATTAATTATTAAATTCGAGGCTATACTTACTTTCAGGAGATTTCATTCACAAAAGATTATTTTCGTAACAAAAATCTTTTTTAGGCTTAGGAACTAAAAGGTTACATGCTCTGTGGTAGGGACGATTTCTTGGTATAGTGACATGATTATATTTTACAAAGCGATTTTTTTTTAATGCCTACAATATGGTTTTATTACGAACGTAAAGGCAACCGTTTTACGCGGGAGAACAGGGTGCTGTGGCGCCTCTATGTCCCGCAGTAGACTGCGATAGGCTGAGTTATTGATAAAGGCAACCCTTTTACTAAACAAGGTGTAGACGAGCTGCGTATACCTATCTAATGCCGTTCCCGGCCTGCATACGAAAATGCAATCAAATATATCACTGCTAATTAGTTTGTTTGAAAAAAAATAAAATCATTTTTTGTTTCGATGTAAGGATTTATTTTATAATTCCAAAATACTCCTATGCGTCAGTATTGCCAGTGTGTTCATTCATTGTCGTATTGTTGTCTCCACATTTGTATTTCCGTACCGGCATGGAGTAGCATGGATTGGACTTCAGTAAACCAAAAATCACGAAACGTTTTATTGCAAACACAGAATGTAGTGTTAATTACTGTTAATGAAGTCTACAGTCAGTACCACAGTTTATAATTACGACGAATCCTAATCGAATCGAATCATAATTAATTTAATGAGTCACAAACAAACTTGCATATTTTGTACTTATTTATAAATGATTTGCACAGCAACCTTCAAATAAACGCGGTGTTTATATTCTCAAACAACAGAACTCGTACATAATTAACACCAGCCGTTCCGGCGTGCCATTTTTATTTAGATTAATCGCTTTTTATTACAATGAAAAAAAACACAATTGGACACCGTATCCCTGAAGATTTATACTCCTATTCAGCGCAGTGGGGTAACGTCACTTCGCGTCATGCGTAACAAAATTCAAGCGTAACTTCCTTCTGAAGTAATTTGTTTTAGGTCAAACTACGCTTGCCGCGGTCGGTTCGTGGGTCCATTCCATATCGAGATCCTTCCATGCCTCGGAAAGCACCAAAGGACGCCCCTGTTTCCACGGAAAGGAAAGGACGCCCCTGTTTCCTCGCAAACCTCTCTATTTTAAACAATCTGCCATGGATATGATGGCCCCGCGAACATAATTAGATCGTCACACACTTTAGTCGCGGCCTACTTTGTCTACGATATCCTCCGTCTAGTGAGTGATGATCTTTGACCATCTCTCCGGGTGCATTCGGGTGACGTGGCCAGCTCCCACTTCAACCTGACTGTTTTTCTCCAACTTCCGCTACATGGGTTATGGAGCGCAGGGTGGTGTTTTAATAGCAATAAAAGTAAATTCAATGTATAACTGAATTAATGCACACTATGAAAGTATGTTCAGAATCGTTTACTGAATCGATTTCTGTAATTTTGTTATATAGGTAATTTTTGATCCCAAAAATAATTAAAACTACGTAAATTACAGTTACACTTTCGCTGGACATAAAAACAAACCAAAATAGATGAAGTACCTTTTTTTTTGTTTTCGGGGTGAAACCTTCGAGAGGCACCCGACCTCCGGGGAGGGGGTCAAACAGTATGGGATTTTCACCTCACTAAAACCACCCTGGTGATCACCTTCAGCACATAGGGTCCCGGTTCCTCTTAAAATACCAATTCCAGAACCCCCCCGTGTAACGCCTGTAAGGCACATCCCTGGGGAGACTGTAAAGGTCTACTACGCTAGACTCTACGTGAGCGATTGTGTGAGCGCGCGCATAGATTTGTAAATGTTACCACAATTTTCTCCCATAATCAGTAAATATAAGTAATTTAATAAATAAATAATTATTAATTGAATTGATTAATTGAATTGGATTTTTTATTTATTTTTTTCATTGTTGTAACATAAAAATTAATATTATAATTGTGGTGTTTTTCGGTATTGCGTTAATTCCGGGACATGCTGTTTAGTATATCAGGCAGAGTTTAGTAAACGTATACACAGAAAAAGACACAGCAGAAATCCTAATACACAAGAATGTTTCTGGAAGAAAATGGTCAGCTAAAATAAATGAAATAAAGTTTTACACCACTACAAAAGATTGTCGTGCTATTGATTTTCAGTTGCAACGCAACTAGAAAGCTTGTTTAAAGCTTGTTTTCCGAGAAAGCTGTTGGAGTTTGAATGGCATCTTTCAGAAGATGTTTGTACTGTTGCTGTCAACTTGTAAGTCAATCAGTGAAGGTATTTTACATTGTAACAACACCAATATTAGCTGTTGTTATACAGGATGAAATTGAAAACATGCGACAAATCGAAATGGGAGATTGTACTCATCATTATGAACAACTTTTACTATGGGACCAAACCTGAAATCGCGAAAAAAAAATCAGCTGTTTCCTACATTTATGTTCGCATTAACTCGTCAAAATGTAAGGAACAGCTGACTTTTTTTTTCGGAAGTTAGTTTAAAATACAGATAAGTAGTTTTTTTTATGTTAAATATAACATACAAAACCAAGATTACCTACATTTTCGTCTACTTTTATCACAATTGTAAGCATAATTATATTTACTTAATCTCTGTAAGTAAAACAAAGTCGGGTTAGTTACACCATTCATAGCTCAAGAATGGCTGGACAAATTTTTATGATATTTGATTTTTTGGATTTGCGACCGACGTCAGCGTAACAAGAATTCAGGCCTAAGTAAAATAACAAAGGTAGGTACTTATACACCTATTTGAAAATCATACGTTTTTCTCACAATATTCCAAACATACTGACAAGATCTTCTTCCATTCATCCGCGAAAACATCATAGACAGGTTTAGCGTTCACGAGAGCGTAGAGCGCAGAGTGTGCAAAGGACATGTGTGTAAAAGAATTTCTTCAAACAGTTGTTCAAATAGGAAATATCAGTGAACACGAGAAAAAATAAGAGCACATCGTATTACAGTCCTCTCTTGTAATAAAAACTCGTAGCATTTTTGTTAGCTAAAGATTAGAATAGTGTGGCGAACTTCCTTGGTACTGTTAGGACTAGTTACCTACATTACATTTATATACCTAAGTATCTATAAAGGTACTTAGATATAATATTATACTTTTGGAATAAGAACCAGCTGCTTCTCAAACGGAAAACTGTACATCGCCCGCTCACCAGTCCTGGTTCTCTTCATATTTTGGCTGCTGAGACCAGCTGCTGCTGCTGCTGTTTTTGCTGCTGCTGTTTTATAAAAATGTGGATGTTATTTTAGTATATTGTGGTTTCTACGACTTACATCGAGCTTCCACGAAACTGTAAAATTTTCCCAATGAACTTTAGCTTTAGCGATAAAGTTGACAGATTGTAGTAGCTTGATGTGCTGCCGTCTATACAATCGCAAATTAAATCAATAGCGTTCCGCATGGATACTTAACTTCCAACTTGTCAATAACGCGAAGGTTTTTGATATGTAGAATTAACTACTCACAAAACTGCGAGTTTGCAAAAAAATATATTTAACACCAACACATATGAACTAAAATAAAACGACCGTCCTAACCTACTCACTTAACACACGAAATTGTTGATATTCTCAAACTGGAAGTAAAACTAAAACGCCAACCAACAACATTTTAAAACGGAATTATTATTGGGGTTGGAGCAAAAATGGCTGTTTTCGTTGTCCGAGTACGTTCCTTGGGAAATTGAAGCGAACACAACAGTCGTTTGAAGAGCAACAACGACATTTTAGGGGGGCCATACACGGGCAGCTTAATGCAGTCATGACGGACTGATTCAACCTGCACAATCTTTTATTTATTGGAAAACACGAGACCCCTTGAGCAGGTGACCTCTCCGGGTGAACCAAATTCCATCATGCGGTCAAGCAGTTGCAAGACATACACTGAATTCTCGAGATCTGTCGACTGCTCTAGCGCAGGTCTTCCTTCTGCTTAGCTTAACATCTGCCACCTGTTTTGTTGGTGATTAATTGTTTAAAATGGACGACATGTGTGAAAGCAGCAAATGTAGTGTCTTTTTCCTAAAATCCATGTTGTAACTGCAGTAAAATTGTCAAACACTTCAGCGGTTGGAAACGACTGCTTGAGCAGTTGACATTTTCTGCTCAAGCAGTTGACAGTGTTTGATTAGGAAGTTCACAATGACTGCTTGAGTGGTGAGTTGTTTAATGACTAAATGTATTTATTTTTATCTCCTTACATCTACAATTATATGATTTTTTGTAACCTAATGTGATATTAAATCAAGCCTTCTTGTATGGGCGATATACGTACCTATGCTAACTTTATCGATATTAACATCTTAAACTAATTATTAACAGCGCATTCCTTGTGAATTCATCAGAATAAGTCCGACGTCGAGTCGCTTTAAGGTTGAGGTTGAGTCATGGTTGAATGCTCCAACTGCCCGTGTACAGGCCGCCCTTAGCTACAGAAATGCAATGACACTGTTTTCAGCTTATTGCTGTTGGTGACTGCGCTGCGTAGTACGACCAACGTTTTGCAAGCATGCAGTTAAGAGCGAGAATGAACTTTTATGAGAGTTCTGTGATTTATTTTTGGTACTAATTATGTTGTTTTGTGTTAAGTTTGCATATTGGTTTAGTTGGGATGAAACATAAGGTTTTTTTAGCTTTATAAAACGTGGAGTCTCTTTGCACACTTACAGTCCCACCATCGCGTTCCTGACACCTGTCAAGTTCTGACTTGAGCTACACGATTGCTGACAGTTTTTGGAATGTTTAAATGAAATGATAAATGCTAACAAACATCAAAATCGCAAAACACGTATTCGTTTGTATGAAACTGACAGGTGTCAATAACGCATGTCATCGGCTGCACTGTAGTACTAGAATTCACCAAACTTCTGAATACTATCTTTAACTTTTGAAGAGTCAAGAAAACATCTCTTTAACCAATGATTTTTTTCTTAATTGATCTAATATGATGATTGATGTAACAGTAAGAAACTTGGAGTCTCTTAGTTAGTACACTTAGTGCTAGCAGCCAGAATACATCATCTGCACTCGCGATTAATTTGAAAAAATGTAAACAAATATGAGTTTATGGAAAAAGAACATTAAATCCTACACAATAAAGTTCATTTTACGCTACAACTTCAAACATTTTCATAACTTTTTCATTAGTGCTAGTCACTCTGAAATCAACTTAATTACCATCCTTATAAAGTTGACATTTGCTCAGCGTAAATATGAAACTAATGGAATTAAATCAAAACAAAACACAAACGCAATCTATGAACAACGTTATAAATGTGGAGGGGGGAGGGCTCAGGGGATCAGACCGGAATTAATCGTATCAATCTGCCTATTCTTTCACAACTATGTTTTGCACTTACAGTCCAGTCTAACCGGATGCAGCTGCATACCAGTGTTTTACATGGCGCGACTCCTTGTCTGACCTACACAACCCAGTTACTGGGTAACACGATCTACTCGGTACAGTATTTTTACATCATGAAGCGACACGAACTTTACTTGTGTCAAGGGTGTAAAAATACTATAAAATCACGATAAAAATGGTAGACTATATTGAGCTTCTGACTACCCGTAACAACTGTCAAAGATCTAAGAGGGACAGCCGGGACCAACGCGAGGCACAGAGGGGTCTCGATATGTAATAAATGGTCACCCATCCACGAACCGACCGCGGCAAGCACAGCGTACCTTAACCTTGTTGTGTAGCTGTTATTATTAGACAACGAACTCTGTTCCTCAATAATCAGGTCAATAATAATATAATAATTTCAATACCCGCATAATACGTTACGCTACTTAATTAATTATTACAATTAATATTCTACTAACACTTGAGTGTATAATTTAGTGATTCCTGGGGGAAATACTAAAGACAGCAATGCGGCAGACCTACAATATGCAAGGATATTTGCATACACATAGCGAGGCAGCCGTTATGGTGGTATGTAATATGATTGAGGCAAGACGTATTGTATTGCTTAGCTTGCCGCATTACAGCTAGCTGGTTTTGGAAACATGAGCTCAACTGTGACTAATGAGATACAATTACTTTTTCTATTGTTATAAATCAAATTTTGATTCTCCCACAGTTGAGAAGAACATAACACCACGCCTACATTCCCTGACGGGTTAAGCAGAGGCACCTGTTAGTACATAAACAAAATCAAACTGGTTGCTAATTCAATTGTAAAATTTTATTATTTTTACGACGTTGATTTACATACTGTTATTAAATTACATAAACTCATACACTGACTTATTACTTGTAACTTTTTTACGGAAAATTGCATTTTTACAATCTGTGTAAATATGTGAGCACCATGTAGGTATGTCTATCACATAATTGATTTACTTGTCATAGCTTCATTTTTAATTCTTTTACCTGTTGTGGTACAGTAAGCTTATTCTAGGTGCATCGTCTTCACATTTCGTATACAAACGAAAACGATACGAACGAAATACTTATTGTAAACGAAGTATTGTGTCGTTTGTCTGTCACAGTACTAAGGACACGCAGACACACGCACATACGCACATTAATGACAGCTCAGTTGAAGCTCAATACAGCTAAGTTTTCACTTTATGATTAAGCCGGGCTGCTATTGAGAAATTCTTGATTTATTCATTATTTCGTAATGTAGTAAAAATATCAGCAAGTCGGCAAGGGTATGGTATCGGCCGGATGATTTTTTACGGAGTGTTCTACCCATGAATATGAACAACTTTTACTATGGGACCAACTCTGAAATCACGAAAAACAAATCAGGTGTTTAATACAAAAGGACAACACCTACTAGACCAAAATGTATGAAACAGCTGGTTTTTTTTTTTCGTGAGGTCAGAGTTGGTCCCATAATGAAAGTTGTTCATATTCATGGTTAGAACATCCTGTAAAAAATTCGAGACGTGAAAAAAAATCATCCGGGAGAGAGGTAGCCTAATAGGCAATATCAGACGAATGGGGAACATGAAAGGAGCCTCCCCAAAGGACGTATCACAGTCACTATACATCCGGTGCACCCTGGCCAATCAGCTAGTTTTCACGGTGATTGGCTAATCTTTTCACCACGATGGCAATCCATAGTTCTCTTACAAAACCGGCTTTGTGCGTAGTCTCGATATCATCGAAGGGTTTTCCCGAGACAATTTATCTAAAATTATTTCTGATGTCTACCGCAAAACTGTCATGTCAAACTGTTTGTGTCCAAGAGACCCGTCGAGATGAGACCCAAAGCCGGTCACACATCCCTGGACTTACGCTTATCGCCGAGATCTGTCACCCTATGATGAATAATAGTGATGTAGGTTCGTATATTATCAGATGTTTTAAGCACCTACTGTCAATTGTTTAATAGGCCAAAAGATGACGATGACAATTACTAAGAGCCAGCTGTTTATTACTTAATAAAAACATGAATGTATATGTCGCAGCCAACTGGTTAAATTAGCCGTTCAGTTAACCGCCTAGCCTTTTAACTAAACGGCGGCCGTTCAACTAACGGCCTGAATGATATTCAATTACAGTTTAAGTTGGAAGTCTGTAACCAATCACGCGCGAGCCGAATTGGTCGCAGTAACTAAGCCAGTGCACCCTGACCAAATGGGTTAGGTTAGGTTAGAACTGTAATCAACCGCGTGCGAGCCGGAGAGCGAACCGAAGCGAGCACTACTTCTAAAGGCCAGGCAGTTAACTGAACGGCTAATTTAACCAGTTGGCTGCGACATATACACAACAAAGAACATAACTAAATAAGCCAGCCGTGTGAGGTCGGGGGACCCCCGTCAGGAACGAAGTTCCTTAGCGCTCTTACGCACTAGCGGTTAACCGCGGGGGCGGATAACCGCGCGGCTAGCCGCTTTTCCATTTTAATATGCAACCGCTTATGATTGTACGCACTTAACCGCCACAAAATTGCATAGTAAACTGGAAAAGCGGCTAGCCTCCCCCGCGGTTTAACCGCTAGTGCGTAAGAGCGCTTACGCAATACACGCACGCACACACTCGTATTCATGTAATTAGAAAGAGACAGAGAGAGAGAGAGAGAGAAAATGTGAATTTAATACGCGCTTTTTAATACATAGCCGTTTAGTATACATTTTTAGAAGCTCTCATAAATTTATCGCTATCTTGCATTTTCAGTACGTGACGCTTTTTCTTTACGTGACGATTCGTACCAGTCAACTTCGTTCCAAAAATGTTAAACTCGGGTTATAGATGCCTGGGGGATTGCTCTAATGATGTAACATATTATAATATGAGGATGAGCAACTGAATGCTCTTCAGAACTTACTCGAACTAATATTAACATACAGCGTTCACAAATTATTTTACCAAGCATAATAATTGTAGCAATTACTATTCTCTACAAGCCTTCGTTTATAATGATACTAGCGGCTACACTCGCATAAACTAATTTAGTTATCCTTAAACCCAACTGGAGAAATTATGTAGGTACCTAGATAGTCGTATTTAAATAAAAAATACATTTTATTTCTCGAGAACCACCTATCCTATAGATAGGTGTTTCTTGAGTTATAAATATGCTACAAACAGACAGACAGACAGACACTTTATTTAACATCATAATTTAACTAAAGATGCAATCTTAAATATAATATCTATAATAAGGCTAAAGAGTTTTTTTGTTTATTTGAACGCACTAATCTCTGAAACTGTCAAAAAACTTCTTCTTACATTTGATAGCTAAATTTTTAAGGCAGGTTATAGGCTATTTAAGACCAGGCTACAACCCTCAAGAGACGAGCAAAACGAAAAAAAAAACAGAAAGATTATATAAGATATAATACCCGTAATCAAGACGAACTAGAAGTACCAAGAGTGAGAACCCTGTACGGCAGGAAAACAATACAGTATGAAGGGGTTAAGTTATACAATAAATTGCCTAAAAAAGTCAGAGAGTGTACAAGCATACCAACATTTAAAAAAAGCCTAAGGAATTATATATTAGATACATAAGTTTAGCTTTTATTTTTTATTTTTGGCTTGAATTGTTTTGTATTTTATCTAGACGTATATACATCCTTGCTATATTTTATTTTATAAATGTAACTATAATGTTCAGTTACTCAGATGGTTTTAACGTCGAAATGTATACTACAACTTATTGTTAATTTTGTTAAGTTTCTCTTTAAGTGAACTGTATTTGTTCTTTGAGAAAATAAATGTCTTTAAACCGAAAGATTGCTAATTGAAAACGAAGTTATAGAGCGGGCGGGCGATGCAATGCAATGCGTGGGTCGGGGGCAGAAGCTAGTAATTATGTCTAACAAAGGCACCCATTTCCAGTACCTACCAACAGGTACATACAGCTCCACTATACCACACCGTCCTTGGACAACAAAGCAATTCCTAAAGTCAAACAACTCCCCGATCCCAAATATGTTTACATTAGTAACAAGATACTACACGTCCTGGCTACATTGACTACATTCTTAGAAGTTTTTGAATACGTGCAGCAATGTATACTGCAGGGAAAAGGCAGTTGTATGGCCAATTATGCTGCGCTGCGCTACGTACATTCCATGTTGAAAAGATCTGTAAAAGATTAGGTTTAAAAGTAGAATGTCTTTATTAGTTCGTGCTTCTTGTTACTTTTTAGTGTTTTGTGCTGTATTTTTCTAGCAATAAATGTTTATAAGACCAGTGGTAGCCCAGTGGTAGCCCAGTGGTAACAGCCGCGACATACGAGTTGTAGGTCGTGGATTTGATCCCAAGCAGGCACTTTACTTTGTGTAAATTATTTCGTCACTACTGCTCTCAAAACGGTGAAGGAAAACATCGCCATCGTGAGGAAACCAGCATGTCTTATAGAACCAAAAAAACAAAGACATGCGCCAACCCGCACTGGGCCCACATGATGCCATGGATTACGGCCGACTTCCTATCACATAGAGGAAGCCTGTGTCCCAGCAGTGGGAACATTATAGTCTGATTATGCTTATGCAATTTTTTTTTTATATAGACTATCTGTGTCCCGGTCCTGCTTCCGTGGATTATTTTAAATGGAGAAGACGTAATTTTATTAGTAGGTATCAAAATAGAAGCTGTTCGTTATAATGTAGATTATGTAGATATATATGAATGTAAGATTGATTTGATATCACGATTTAGTATCATGTTATCAAATGGTATTAAAAACGGAGTGAAATAAGCAAACAGTTATCTTCATTTTCTAAACATAATAGTCGTTTTTCATTAAAAAAAAATACGGTGTGAACTTTGTCGGTCAAAAGTTGTTTATTAATTTCTTTTGACTAAGAAACTCAAAATAATATCGAAAGCATCGTAGCACAGCTACGAACTTGCTACGAATCTGACAGACTTGCTAAAAATTTAAAAAAAATTATATCTCAATAAATACACACACATTGTTTAGGTCTAAAAATAGCTTACGTTACTGTTCCAGAGTCAAATGCTCAAATGCTCGATTAATATCAGGGAAAAATTGCAAGTAGAAATAAAACGGTTATTAATAGTTCCCTAGAACCAAAATTCCTAAAAAAATGGCTTCTCGAACTAACATATACCGAAACAGGAATCATTTCTCTAACTTTTGTCGACAAGCCAAAGTGCCAGCAAACAACATCCCTCTCTCACACTTTCACCCTTACACAAACAACATAATATACGCTTTACTAACCTAGCCTTGTAAACCGACATATTTATTTCTGCTCAATCGCACTCCGACCTCTAAGATAAAGCCCTGCTCAGTTTGGGGTTCAATGGTCAAACCAAAAAATTGTTATGTACAAACTTAGTTTTGTTTGTTTTTGCAAATAAAACTTTTTGTCTTATTTATTTATATTAATGTTTAATTACCCTAAAAATTGACGCTTTTTTTTTATATGTCTCTCGCCGTAAAAATCCTGTAAATATGTAATACCACCCATGGACTCCACGAGACAGGCTCGACCCAGTGTGGAGTTCATATAAGCAAAATTCTTCCTTTACCTCTTAGTTTGTTTTTGTAGTCCTAGCTATTAATGTAGACTATAAGGAAACATAAACACTGGTTTTTTTTTGGTAAATAAACATTATTATTATATATTATTTATGTGCACGCGGTAAAATGTATACAAATTACGACATAGTTATAAATATGCAGTATGTGTTTTTGTACATAAATT
Organism: Gortyna flavago; assembly: GCA_963669345.1. NCBI lineage: Eukaryota > Metazoa > Arthropoda > Insecta > Lepidoptera > Noctuidae > Gortyna > Gortyna flavago. The sequence continues at coordinate 12,590,198 of OY770140.1, forward strand.
ATAGGGCCGACTAGGTTTGTCTTATGTTTTTAGTCTGCTGGTCCTAGAATTAATTATGCCCTGATAATTCACCATCAAATACTGCAGCGTTTTTCTACATAAGTTATGAACACAATGCTAGTCTTTGACTGTAGTGTACGAACAAAGAGCTGGCTTTGTGAGAGACTGGAGCCTAAGATAAGTTTATATAAAAACCTGTATTATAATAGGTCATCAGGGCCCTCCCGCGGCTATATGCCTGTTATTTTGATACACGACATAATAAAAATCTTTACGAACTACAAATTATTAAACACAATAATATTAAATTTTGTAACAAATATTAAAAATTACAAAAAAAATGTGGAAATACCAGTTTGTGTGAGTAACCGGACAAAGTGTAAGAATAGATGTAAGAGTTTACGTTTTCAATGAATTTACACAGCAGCGTTGGAAACACGATAATAGTTTAGATAATATTATCATCAAACGTGAAGAAGACATTAATAAGGAAGCTAAGAGCATTATAAAATTAACATTATTTATTAACGTTCAACAGGAGAGCATTAAACACACTAAATTAGCTCTAAAACGCCTGTGATGCAGTATTTTATGCACTAAATTATGATAATACGCTGCCGTTGGCAGCATTTATTAAGTGTGTTACATGCGTTTGTTGGTAATTTGATGTTTATAATATAGTGATACAACCACAGTGTGTCAAATTAGAATAAATAATGGGTTTGAAACAAAAGTTTGTATAAACAGTAGCAAAATAGCATAATCAGCCTACAATGTTCCCACAGCTGGGACACAGGCTTCCTCTCTGTGAGAGGGAGTGGGCCGTAATCCAACGCGCGGGCCCAGTGCGGGTTGGTAGATGTCACACGTCTTTGAATTTTTGGATCTAGGACATGCCGGTTTCCTCACGATGTTATCCCTCACTATTTTGATAGCATCAGATTTAAGGCCTTTAACCAATATCATTAGCTTTCATATAATTATATATTATTAGTTAAAATATCAACATGAAAGCGTGTTGTAGATCAACATTAAACATTTACAAATTATATTATGTAATAAGCACCTTGGTTATATGTTAAATTAATCATTCGGTAACATGGCTTCCCAAATATCAATTTTGGCACGATAACCTGTACTGATATTTTGATGTCATGAAATATGTAATTATTTAGTCAACATTTGATTTGTAAATATATATGAGAGGTTACCTTGAGAGTACCTTTAAGAATGTTCCGTTTATCGTGACAACATCATTTATAAAAAGTAATAAATATATGACGGAACAATAAACTATCTTGGAAGAGTCTTCGAATCTTTGGTTCTAGGGCATGCCGGTTTCATCACAATGTTTTCCTTCGCCGTTTTGAGAGCAGTGATGATGAAATAATTTACACAAAGTAAAGCCCCTGTCTGGGTTCGAAACCTACGATCAACAACACGTAAGTCGCGGCCGTTGTTATCCGGCACCGGTCCATTGCTCTCAAAAAAGGTTTACACAACATGCCACACACATATTGGGCAACATCGGAGGGGCAATTCTCGTAATTTTAAAAACGTTCAGTTCAGTCTGATCTCAGTCTCAATCTGTCAAATATATTTCAAATTTCAATACATTTTTGACAAGTTTATCTAATTTAATGTAGTCGCAATTGCGATCGCGTAGATTGCGGCTAGATTTTGAACGTTTTTAATTACGGGAATTGGCCTTCAGGTATCAAACAGGTGTACTCTTTCACTTATAAGACGCCACAGTGTGCATAATGAAGTTAACAACTCAACTTTACAAAGCAAAATATTTTCAGTTAACCTATGGCCCACTGCTGGGCAAAGATCTCCCCTATACTTTCCACTTTTCTTTTATTTAGTAGCAAAATCGCTGATCGCCGATGCTAGAATTATCGTGTCTATCATCGCCCTAAAGTAGGATACCTATGTGCAATTAGCAAACAGTGTCCGTGGAGTTTCCTGCCTTTCCTTCTCAACAGGATCCTACTACGCTTTGGAATAGGCAACTAGCTTCTTCATGTTTGTGACAGAGAGAAGGACTATACAGGCACTTTTGTAATTCAAAAGTGCCTGTATAGTCCTTTCACAGTAACTTTAGTTCTGACAGCAACAACCCCATAGCAACCGAATAAGTGATCTTTATTGTATTTACAATAGCCATATGCCTAGATTTTTCCCAACTATGTTGGGATCGGCTTCCAGTCTAACCGAATGCAGCTGAATAACTGTATTTTACATAGAGCGACTGCCTATCTGGCCTCCACAACTCAGTTACTGAGTAATGCGATACCCCTTGGTAAGACTGGTTATCAGACTTTCGGGCTTCTGACTACCCGTAACGAGTGTCAATGATCCACGAATGACAGTCGTGACCAACGGCTTAACGTGCTTTCCGAGGCACGGAGGGGTCTCGGTATATAAAGATGGTCACCCATCCACAGACCAACCACGGCAAGCGTAGCTTAACCTGATCGATCGATTAGTGTGGCTGTTATTATTTAGCCATATACCCCTCTTGTAGTTACAACAGTTACTACAATAAAGATCTCTGTGATTTTGTCATTGATTCATAGTCAGAGGTAAAATAACGATGAATGAACTGTTGGTACTTACTTAATTGTTTTTTTTTTCATAATACTTTCATTAGAGTTTTGTTTTGAGTTTGTGCTGTGTCAGTAGACATTTACACCTACTGAGATACGATGATGATGAAATATTTTAAAGTTAAGTGGCGGCCTGTCATAATTGTTTTATGAAAAAAATCTTGCAACTCACTGCATGTTCATTTTATGGTGATTTGTTAGGTATACCTAAGCGGGGAAAAATTGGTAATTTATTTGGTCATCCATTTTTTAAATATCAGTTCGAATTTCACAAATCAAAATGTGTAAGCCACAACAAATGAAAAGTCAAGCCACAAATTGAATTTCAGCGATCGACAAGCCCTAAATACTTTGAACGTGTAGGTACATAAATCCAAAAGTTGAAATTTTAATCGGGTTTACGGTTTGAAAACCCTAACTAGCTTTAAACTTTTTAAGGGTAGCTTTTGATGTTACAATCGAGTTATATTAGTTCAATTTATTGGGATTTATTTTTATCAGAAGACTAAGCTCTCGAAAATAATGCTTGAAAAATAAAATGAGTCTGAAAGAGCTCTTGTGCAGGCAATTATGAAGGCTATCTGTTGCTCGATGATGCTCACATCACTTGAGAACTTAGATGATCATTGATTATAATAAAATAATAATAAACCATTTATTTCCAGGTAACAAAGACCCATAGATACATACCTTAACCTAAGTATACATAATAATATAGTAACAAACCACCATTGTAGCCTGTTACTTTAGCAATAGTTATGTAACAAGTGATATAACGAACAGCCTACCTACCACGGAACTGAACTGTTCTTCTAATTCGTACCATGACGTCAGTTTAACGATTCAATTTAGGTCGTGCCATCTGGATATACCTGCCACGAGCTCTTAATGCTTATTCACTTTCAACGATCCAAATGCCGCTGAGCGTATTGGACGACATGGTACGACATGGCCTCCTTGAGGCCTACCATGATCTATTTAAAAACGATTCAAAAGCAAGACATTTCAGTTTAGGTTCTTAAACTGCATCGCTCACAGTCGTAACATGACGTCCAACATACTGAGCGCCATTTGGATCGTTGAAAGTGAATGAGCGATAAGAGCTCGTGGTAGGTTTCCAGATGGCACGGCCTAAATTGAATCGTTTAACTGACGTCATGGTACGAATTAGCAGAACAGTTCAGTTTAGGTCCTAAAGTGGATCGCGTTAAGAGCTCGTGGTAGGTACCCAGTATTGTAAAATATTTGTAGGTTTACATTCATACGATGGCCGATGGGGCCGAAAGTGGCGACCGCGTACAGGAAGACGTAGGGTTGGAAGGCCTCAAGGTGGACCGATGACCACGGGTGTAATCGCGTAACACACTATCAGTAGCAATGGGTTTCATTTCGACAGTTCAACAACATCCACTGCGTTATTTACGTTGTTGAGCAGACACATTTTTCGAACATATGAAGCAATGGCTTAGTAATATCCTTAAAATATGCCCCTGGCTGGAGGCTTTGAGTTTCACTTAAGGCAGCCACAGAATAGTCCGGTTAAGTAGTCACGGCCTCTAAAGGTGAACTACGAGATGATAATAGGAAAAAAAAAAACACCCTTATTGCATAACACACTATCAATCACAATCTGAATCATTTTTAATCCATTGCTTCATATGTTCGTAAAGTCTGTTCAACAATGTAAACAACGCAATGAATGTTGTTGAACTGTCAAAGCCATTACTTCTGTTAGTGTGTTACGCAATTACCGAGCCGATTTCCTAAAATATCAAAGCACTAACTAATAAAACCGTCTCCCATACAATGCACCTGCAACCGCTTCATAAATTATTCCAACAATCTAATTACGGTCTGTTCGATAACTAAATTACTGAGCATCTAAGTGTCCCAACTTTCGAAGCACGGAACATCCTAACTTTTATATAAACTATACATTAGCCGGGTGTAAATATAGAATTAAGTATCATAGAACTTTGAACCTTAACAGTGTTGTGAAAAGTTCAATTTCAATTGTAACTAAATTCCTTTTTGACATGTTACTCGTATCTAAATCACAGAAATAATGGTGTTCTGGAATTAGCTTAGTTTGGTTCAATAGGTATTAAGGCGACTACATGACCTAAAACGTGGTCACTATCGGACTGCATACAAAAGAAAGAGAAGCGCGATGACATAACGCTGGTAATTTATTACAAAATATGAAACAATCATCTATTGTTGATTTATCAAACACCAAACAAATAAAAACCGTATACTAAAATTCGGGGAATTAAATTGTCTTTTATATGGTGAAAGTTTTATGAAAATACACCCGATAGTGTTTGCGTGATTATCGTTTTTATGTCCGCGGTAGACATTACTTTACAAATTAATTACACTATGTTAAAAAAATATAATTGCAAATATTCACATATCAAATTACGAAGCAAATGGTCTAGTATAACATTTATTTTTTTCAAAGAAATCAGTCAGGTCAATTAGACGTGATGTTGAATTTAAGATCATTAGAATCGTATATCTACGCCTTAATTATATTTGTAATGTACATAATATGTAACATAATTTTCACTTCTCATGCTCTAAAAGTTCGTCTTTATTTTAATATTACATATTATTATTTCAAATGTTAGCTTATGTTATGTAAATACAACAAAAATAAATTTATTCCATTTACATGTCATGTTGAAAATTAAGAAAAAAAACTTTTAAAAAGTTTCGTGGAGGGAATTACTTAGCAATTCTCTTCTACATTCTAATATATTTAGAACTTACTACAGCTCATTAACACATAAATTATTTCAGTGTTTCCGCCAAAAATTCCGTTAAATACGACAAAAGCGATAATGTATATGATTTCTTGTATCTATGAGTGTGGGTGGCGGTATTACAACCTGATAAACTTCAACTAAATGATAATAGCCACACAGGTCAAGCTACGCTTGCCATTGTCGGTTCGTGGATGGATAACCATTCATTACATATCAAACCCCTCCATGTCTCGGAAAGCACGTTAAGCCGTTAGTCTCGGCTATCAATCGTAAATCTTTGGTAATGGTTACGAGTAGTCAGAAGCCTAAAATTTTGACAACCAGTCTTACCATATGGTGTCGTGTTACCCAGTAACTGGGTTGTGGAGGTCAGATAGGCAGACGCTCCATGTAAAATACTAGTAGCTATAGCTGTATCCGGTTATACTGGAAACCGACCCTAACATGTTGGGAAAAGGCTAAGCAGACTGACCTTATAATTTGTTATCTACAGTAAGTTACTAAAGGCTCTGCAGACAGGCGCGACGCGATGAAGCGACGCGATTCTGGTAGAATAATTTCCATGAAGTTTTCATTGAAATTGTTCTACTAGAATTGCGCCGCGCCTGTTTGGTCGAGCCTAAAACTTTTTTATACCGATTAATGCAAAGGCATCAATCTGTATCAATAAGCTTTAGCAACTTTAAGGCGACGCCGATCACGCAGTGGCGCCCTCGTCGTTTGTTTGGTTATTTCTTTTATTTTAGAATGAAAATAAGCACGTTAAGTCACACACGCAGTCGCACGTTAATCTTGTGGAGCTCACTCCACAAGATTATACGTTAATATTATTACAAACGGTAGTTTTACAATGTTTAGTTATATTATAATATATTATATAATAAAACGGATAATATTGGCCACTGTTTTCCGTTTTAAGGATTATAATAAAACTCATCCTAGTCCTAACGAAAGGTCAAGATGTCACTACTCTTTATGTCTCGAGACATCTAATCAAAACTAATAGATACACAAAACTAATTAACAACTTCTTTATTTAACGTTTGTTTTAGATGCATGAAACATTTAATTTAATATATCTTCGTAACTTATTGACGAGTTTCATTTTAGTCGTTCGCAGAATCGAAGTAAAAGGAAGCTCAAAAAGTTCAAGTGTTCACAAACTCCACAACATTAATTGCATCTGCTTACAAACTCGAATTTGTATTTTTAACAAATGTTGCTGTTCAAGCTGTTCTTAAACTTAATAATAATTGTGAGTGAAACATTCTTGGTCAAAAACTTTTATAATAAAAACAAAAAAAAAGTATTACTTCTTTCGCTGGGATGATTGTTTTTCTTTTACCAAAAGTAAAGGATAATGACATTTTCATTCTATTATACAAATGATAAAACGTGGCTTCTCTTTAATTGTCACACATTTGTGGAATGTTTCCCCTTAAATTAAAGGTCCTCGATTGTGTTTATGTAATCGTCGTAATAACTACACTTCAAGAGAGCAAAAACTGAACTCCTGCTGAACATAAATTCCCGCTATATTTCAAATTAAATTAGGGTTTTTGTGTGGGTCCCGGGACATTAGCAGAGGCGTATCATGACCAAAGGTAATTTTTGACCCTCATTTGTTTGAGGTGCGGGTCACGTTATTTGTAAATCCGATGTACAAAGACTATTCGTTACAGCTACCTCAACAGAAGGTTGGATTGATTTTGGTCACTTAATAGAATAAAGCTATTGTACAAAAGGTGTTCCTTTTTAACCCAAACTTTTATAAATCATTGTTCTATTATTGACAAGTTTATACGGGATTTAGATGTTAAGTTTCAAGGTTTTTTCAATTATAGTTCGGTACTGAAACCTTTCCGTCTATTCAAGCTACGATAAATCAATCAAGATTGATTGATTCTAATTTATTTATTTTTAGTCTAGACAGATGTCTAGCCTTTTCCAACTATGTTGGGGTCAGCTTCCAGTCTAACCGGATGCAGCTGAATACCAGTATTTTATATGGAGCAACTGCCTATCTGATCTCCTCCTCCATCCTCCTACTGTTAATTAGATATGACCAGTTCTATGAACGTTAACGAAGCAAAAGTGGTGTGAATGGAACACCACCTGTTCTGTAGTTAAAATTATAGTGTACAAGTGTGCGCGCAGGCACAGGTACACTCCCTCTTCCCTCACTTTCATAGACCGATGGGACGGCAATCCGTTACGATAGGAGAAGATCAGTCGCAGGACCACACGAAGGCATCATCACACCACCAACTTCCAAACTCCGGGCTGTTACTAAGAAATTTCTAATGGAAAACTTATTAAGTAACTACTGCTCGATCCAGGAATCAAACCCAGGACCCCACGCTCAGCAGTCGCGCTTGCGACCACGAGACCAACGGGGCAGTATTGTGTATGTATGTATCTTGACTTCATATTACATGCTTGCAAGCTACCACCAGCAATTAAGTAACTCCAGTAGGTATTTATCAAACTTCCTCAAACTGGTGTGTTTTCGAAATATCCAAAATTACGGTCAGCTAACGCATAACAAACATTAGATCATACTGTACTTTATAACATGCAAACTGTAAAACGTTTCGTTTATAAAGTGCTTGTATACCCATAAAACATAGTCCATGAATCATATACGGCTGTGTCAAAGTTAGGGCAATTTAAAACGGTTTATTTCGATGCAAACAGTAGGTACTTAAACTAAAATGGAGTAGCTATACAGTTATTTCGGTTATAACTGGGGTATTTACAAGCACGAAGCAATAGATGAAATGGGAATATAAACGCTAGAAAATAAATGTAAATGACGTGTTTTTAATCAAATTAAACCTGTGATAACAACAAGTCAACTTTCAAACAAAAAAAATAAAACAAAATGGGTTCAGCCGTTTGGGAGCTACGATGACACACAGATACACACGTTAAACTTAAAACACACCTCTGTTTTTGTCGGGGGTTAATAAAACTAAGAACACGGTGACTACTCAGGCCAGAAAAAGATGAGAGCATACACCGACGGATCAAGTTTTCTCACACGATCTTAAGATCATAAACATATTCAGTCCGCTGGGCAGCTGACCGACGACTCCACTATCTGGCGGAGTGCGATTCAAGCGATTTACGCGTACGATACAGAAGCCAGAAGAGTTACGGACACCTTATGCGTGTGAAACCGCAGGGCGCTGCTAGTATTATAATGTATAGACGCGATTTTTTCCGAAGGACTCATTTTTAACCGACTTCTAAAAAAGGAGGAGGTTCTCAATTCGGATGTTTGTATTTTTTTTTTTTATGTTTGTTTGCGCATAACTCCGTCGCTTGCCAACCAATTTGAATAATTCTTTTATTGTTGGAAAGGGTGTACTTTCCAAATGGTCCCATGAAATTTTCGAAATCTGACAAGCGGTTTTTTAAAAATCAACAAAAATCTAAAAATACAAAAGCAATATTTTGTAAAAGGTGATCAGCAGTTGACATTAGGCTATTGTAACTTAGATAAATTACAAACTCTCCCACTAAAAAGTACAAAATAAAAACTTTTTTACAAAAAGAACAACCGACTTCCAAAAAAAAACACTACAAAGTGCTAAATAACTTTAATTTCGGAAGTCGGTGTCAATAAACGAAAATGCAGAACCAACGACACCGACTTCCGAAATTAAAGTTATTTAGCACTTTGTAGTGTTTTTTTTTTTGGAAGTCGGTTGTTCTTTTTGTAAAAAAGTTTTTATTATAAAGAAGCTTGTTTATACAAGAATGGAAGAAAGCTGCAGAAACATTGATTAACAATCTTGATGGCGCTGGGGCTCTGTCTCATAATAGGGTCTTAGTATTGCAAGGGCTCCGTACAAATTTGTAGGTATGTAAATAAGTAGTTTTTTTTTTGTTCTGTATCTACTTCACGGTTTTCGGATTTTTTCTTTTACTTGTGGTAGTGCTAGGTTCTTGCCAAATTTCATGATTTAAGGTTAATGGGAAGTGCCCTATAGGTTTTGATTTGAGAACATAAACGCCCATGCGGCTTATGGGCTTTTGATTGCGATGACCTAGAAGTTTGATTTTTTTTACTGCTTCAAGGGATTGCAGCCCGGAGTTTTTAATTTGATATTAATTTCAACTTGATAACTCCACGCGTTCCCGAGAAAAAGGTCTTGACTGACGGACAGAGAGACGGACAACGAAGTAATCTTATAAGGGTTCTGATTTTAATTTTGAGGTACGGAACCCCAAAAACAACTTTCGTTTTATTTATTCCTACATAAAAGAAAATGTAATCATAAAACTCATAATTTTATCATTTACATACGTCATAGTGTTTTTATTACTTTAGGTTTCACGTAAATCTGACCTTTCTTTCATCCAGTAGATCTGGGTCTGAATCGTTTAGCCCGATGTTTAACCCATTTAGGCTAGACTGTAAAAGATACAATATTTTCTTATTAACTATGGTAATAACAAAAATACAAAAAACATTTATGTATCTTAACGTTATCAAATGGCTCGTGGCTACATGGTAACAGCTGTACGGATCGATCGAAGTTTAAGCTACGCTTGCCGAGGTCAGCGAGGTGGCGGTCAAATTTCAACTCTGTCGCTAAAGCATAAGGTTCAAAGTTGATTGGGAAAATTTGACAGTTTCGGGTAGCTTGATGTGCTGACGTCTGTACATAGAGTTATATAGAGAGTATAGAGTTGCATATTATTACACGTCCAGAGTTTACGTCCACAACTACAACACTAGAAAGCTTCTTTCCAAAAAAAACACAATTTTTAAATATTTTTCCAGACATTTGCACTAAATTCATATATATATACCTACTCTCTGAATATAGGTCAAACTACCAGAATGCAAAGTTTCAGCAAGAAAATATCTTCCCGTGACGTCTCCACAATGACGTTATCGCCTCCCACCGCCATTCGCACTATTTTATCGCGTCATGAAGATTCACGGTCCTCAATCAAGCAGCGACAAGCGCTACGAGTATCTATGAAATTTACGAGCTTTTCAGCGCAAGAGCTGCAGCGCTACTCATGCTTTTATACTGTGGCAAGTAAACCGCTTTTCGGGCTTATGTTTTAATTTGTGTATGAGAACAATAAAATTTTAATAACAAATAAATTTTACGAAGTGTTTTAACTACTGTGTTTTCATTAGGTACTTTTTTTATGTCTGAGTTATTTGATCGACCAAAAATAATTTATCTATTTATTGAGAGGTGCATTTGAAAACTCTTCATAAACGGCAAATACCTATCGTAAGCAAATCTGCCCGCGTAGCATGACCATCATAGAAACAAAAGAAAAGAGAGATAAATTACAGATTTTAAAAGATATTTACGGCGTGCTGTCAAAAATTAAAAAAGAAATGTCACTTTGGTTATGAAGAGAATAATTATATTTATTCGTAGTAAAGGCTCGTGCAGACAGGCGCGATCTTTTATTCTACGACGCAACTCTAGTAGAACATAAATTTTATGAAAACTTAATGGAAATTGTTCTACAATAATCGCGTAGTACCGTCGCGTCACGCCTGTCTGCGGGAGCCTCAAAAATAGAAGTAATTTACCAAATCACAAATAGTGCCAAAACATTAGTTGATAAAAACTCATATAGTTATCAAACTTTGTTTTAGTCACATATCTACTTGAATTGTTTGTTTTTAGGTATTGACAGAGATAAAAGTCTGCTTCTACGCAATTAATGAAATTACCTTCAGGTAGACTTTTAGTTTTCACTTTCCTGTCTAAACAATTAAGTAAATCCTCTTAATAGTTCAGCGGGGTAATTGCGTCACACATTATCGTTAACAATCGCTTTCATTTTGACAATTTAACAACATTCATTGCGTTATTTACTTTGTTGAGCAGACAATTTTTTCGAACATATGAAGCAATGGATTAGCAACATCCATCAAAGTAATTCAGATTGTGATTGATTGTGTGTTACACAATTAGGGAGTACGCAAGTATAATATTATCTGTGGTATTAGGTCGAGGCTTGATAATAGGATGACGTACCCCCAATTTTGGATATCCTTTGTCTTAATCTAGATAATAGATACATAACAGAGCGTCGTACCCTGAAATTAGTTATATGCGTGGGCTTAGGTCTTTGTATGCGTAGGTAGGTACAGACGCCAGAACATCAAGCTACTAAAATCTGTCAAAAGTCTATAATAGATTTTCAACTTTATCGCTAAATAGTAAGGTTCAAAGTCGATTGGGTAAATTTGACAGTTTCGGTTAGCTTGATGTGCTGGCGTCTGTACCTACTACTGTTCTACTAGAGGCTTAGAGGCACACCTAACGGTCGAAAGAATAGATCATAGTATTTATTACTGGCAAGTTAGAAAGCCGGTCATTTCCAGAAAAAAAGTTTTTCTTTTTTATTTCAGCTTTGTTATTTCAATGAATTTTAATTCCAAAGAAACCACAGTTTTGATGTAGGTATACAGTTATCCGAAGTTTTATATGACATATTTTTTGCAGTCAGTTGTTGGGATTCAGCCAAATATAATGTATGAATAAAGAGTTCTTGCATTGTTTAAGGGGACTACATGACCTAAAGTGCGGTCTAGGTCGGACTGCATAGAAAAAAAAGAGAAGCGCGATGTGTGACAACGCTGGTCATTTATTGCAAAATATGAAGCAATTATTTAGTTACAAAAAATATATTGTTTGGACAAAAAAATTAAAACACTCGTGCTTTAGTATGTTACTTTTAGAATAATCTGACAAAAAATCAGGATGACTGATGTATATTAGTATGGTTTTTATTGTAAAAAGAAAGTTTTAGAGGTATCTTCATGATTTTTTTCTATCATATCAAATTATATAATATCCTGAAGAATATCATATATTTTCTGATTTTGTTTACTGTAGTCGATCATATACTTTTAGGCATTATAAAACTTTCGTACTTTGCGCTTAGGTCCTCTTAAAATAAAATAAATAAATTTAATGGAATAACGATTATCTGCATCTGGACCGCCTTTTTCCACCTAACTATGTATTTAAAGTAAATTTCATAAAATTTTGGAACATCAATATAATTATTATACACATCATGATCTCCCTGCCCTTGTCCCATGTTACTTAAGGTCGGCGCAAAACGTTTTCCTCTTCCATTCTGCCCTGTCACTATCATTCGCTCACACAATCCGTCCTCACCCGTCATTCGTAAAAAAAATATACACATCTTCAGAAAATATGGCGGTTGTGTATCAGTGTAAAATCGGTCTTTCTCCTTCCTTTTGTTATATCAAATGTTGGGTAAAACTAATAGGTAGGACCTTCCTATCTTAAACACTACCTTCTTTACTACCTGCTTTGAGGCGGTACAAGGAAGCTATTAGTGTTTGGCGCACGAAAGTGACCACTTTTTGTTCGATCTTTCAAGTAATGACATACCTAGATATTTTCATCGCTAGGAAAACTGAAATAGGGAGAAATCGTCACGTAACGGCAAAGCGTTATGCCCCCTCCGTGCGACTTTTTATTACATATATTATAGAGAAGTCAGAGGGAGAGATAATTTTCAACGTGAAAATTTACAAAATAAAAATCCAAGCGGCGGCTGAAAAAATGTTAAATTTTTTCGTCATGGGTATCGTTTTCGTGTTTTTAAGAGTACTGAAGTCGATAGTGAGGTCAAAATAAAAATCCAAGATGACGGCTGCAAGATTTTTTAATTATTTCCTCATGGGTGTCGTTTTTATGGTTTTCTAGGACTCTGAAACAAATTCGCCGATTTCGCAGCCGCCATCTTAGATTTTCATTTTGAACTTCGTTCCTGCCAGGGGTCTCCTGACCCCACCCGTTTTAATTTTTATTATTTATTATGTCACGTGTTTCGGGCACTATTTAATTTGAAAAAACATCATTATAGCCACAAAATTCCTGAGAACAATCAATAAATTTCACAGAATCTTTTATTCTTGTAAGCATTGCCTGTTGCCCATTGCCCATTCAAATGACAAATAACTATACCGTAAAAATTACAAAGTATTCAACTAGAAATAATTATACATAGTTACAATTCCATCAAGCAAATGGAAAAAGCCCCGAGAAAATTGTTCAGATTTTATTGAGATACTTATTTACTTTTCAGTTGATACTAGAATGATATGAAACGATTTTACTATTGTACTAGCTTCGCCGCTTGTCCGCGTGAAATTGTTTGCTTCCCGTCGCATCGCATCGCCTGCCCACGCTATTATTTCGTTATACTTTGCTTTCTTTCTAGAGGGGCCCGTGGCTAAATAAGAACAGCCGCACAGGTCGATCGGTCAGGTTAAGCTACGCTTGCCGCGGTTGGTCTGTGGATGGGTGACCATCTTTACATACCGAGACCCCTCCGTGCCTCGGAAAGCACGTTAAGCCGTTGGTCCCGGCTGTCATTCGTGGATCTTTGACAGTCGTTACGGGTAGTCAGAAGCCCGAAAGTCTGACAACCAGTCTTACCAAGGGGTATCGTATTACCCAGTTACTGGGTTGTGGAGGTCAGATAGGCAGTCGCTCCATGTAAAATACAGGTATTCAGCTGCATCCGGTTAGACTGGAAGCCGACCCCAACGTAGTTGGGAAAAGGCTAGGCAGATGATGATGACTTTGCTTTCTTTCTGACTTTATTTCTTTTTGCTCGGTAAGGGTCGTAGCGTGATGTTAAAATTAGTCTATAACCTTCCTCGAGAATTGGGCTATGAAATGCAAAAAGATTTTTTCCAATCCGGCTGGTAGTTCCATAGATTAGCTGCGATCAAAAAAACAAACTCTTCATCTATAATATTAGTATATAAATATCGATAGTACCTAATAAGCCAGTAGTAAGTAGCTACGACTTTTTTCAAGCCTTCCTGTGAAAAATGACAGGATGAAAATGTCGGAGAGGTAGGAAATTGAAAAATTGATTGATACGCACTAAAGAAAGAAAAACGATTTACATAGGGCGTTTTTTAAGGCGATGGCAATTTTTAAAGGGAGCCGAAGCAAGGGTCAAGAATAATCATTTTTCCGAGATATACCTATCTCTATAAGAAATGTCTGACCGGGGTAGGTATACCTACTTCGGTACGTTCTTAAGGCGCTACCTTGAAAATCTAAAACCCTCGAAAACCTACTAAGCGAGCGAAAGTGATGCAATTACTTTTGAAACGCAAAAGAAGAGAGATGGCTATTTAATTCTTAATCATAATGAATTTGATTTAAAGTAAATTCCATTGAATAACTCTTAAGCGTGATGTAAAAAAATATTAAAAAATAGATAAATATAACTTGAAATTTTTTTGTATCGAGAAAAATTAATTGAATCGTGTAGGTATTCCTTTTACATGATACCTAGACCAAAGAGTCAAAAAACATTTAACAAAATGTTAAATCCCTATTCCACATACTTAACAAGTTACACGAAATAGAAAAACTACTTTTTTTTTCAACATATTTTCATCCTCTTGCTGACAATTATTCGTTTTATTCGGGCGGGCAATGCGAAGCGGCGCGATAGCTTGGGGGCCAAAATTTCAAAAAGATAATATTCTAAGAGAAACTTTAATAATAATCCTTCTGGTTTCTTCTATCTTCGTTGTCTATGCCTCAAGTCTTTACAAAAAAACGATAAGATACTCTTCTTCTACGATTTTAATTTCGAATTCCAACATGAATAATTTTAATAAAATAGATATGTTATGCCCTACTTGCACTACCAGTCACTAAATGCGTTTAGCGTCAAATGTATTTAAAACGTCGTTCTGTTTCTGTAAACTATGTGAAGATGACAGTGATAGAATGCGTTTAGATGCAAACGTGCCTTTTGTTGCGATTTTAATACTATACAATCTTAAATGAACCAAATAAAACTAAAAAAAAAAAACAAAAAGCCTAAATAAACCATTTTTTATTTTATCGTTAGAGCTATGAATTAGTCTTCTTTTTGTAAATAATTGCTCGTTGCCAATTTTATCTATCTATAGTAATATAAAAATGAATCTCTAAATGTGTTGCTAAGCGCAAATCTCGAGAGCAGCTGAACCAATTTCGCTAATTCTTTTTTTGTTGTGTTCGGTATTGTCAGGACAAGGTTTTTATGAAAGAAAAAAAAAATTGTACGAAAAAAAATTTTGCACCCGTGCGAAGCTAAATAAAATATAAATGTCTTTCACGTACCTATTTGTTAACTGTATTTGAATTTATATATATACGTAATTATAGTAACAAAGATTTTTTGTACGGTTGTCCGTTTGTCTGGAAGTATGCTCCGGATTGGCGCAAAAACCGCTGAACGAATGGATTAAATTTTGCACACAAATAGTTTACGTCTTAGATTAAACATACACATATTTCATTAACATCCTTTTGTATGGTTCGTTTGTCCAAAAGGCAATAACAAGTAAAGAATTTAATCATATCACAGAACTCACAGGCTCTCATAACGATTCTAAGTGCCACGGATTGTAAATATATAATGGCGCCATTTCATCCATCCTTCACCAAGAGCTGGCAGTGGACGAACCTCTGAGCGGTTTGCGATTGTGACATCCATGAGGCTGTAGAAAGGAGACGGGAAAGTAAAATTAAAAGTGGGTAATTTTCGTTTTCTTTCACATTGAACAAGAATCCATTATTTATTTATTTATTATACAAGTATATCTATTATCGACTAGCGCTTACCTTTCATCCTTATATTTTTTCCTTTTTTTTTTCGGTTATTTACACTTTCGCCAAAAACGTTTTGGCTGACTTATTTAAGGACTTTATTTTGGTTTTAATAAACCCAATTCAAATAAGAGCTAAGGCAAGTTTAAGTTTGAGTCAAAATACACACAAGTTGCAAAGTGATCGAAAATAGTCCACCGCGCTCGGCTGCTTGCAGCGTATTGAGCGATGACATCACACTGCACAGATTAAAAATTTGTTATTATGACAATGTGTTGAAGCATGGAATTCAGGCATCGTATAAAACAGGTTTTTGTTCTGACTCGTTTCGAAGAATTTCTCTATTTGCGAAGGTCTATCATGCAACAATCTCACTCACGGCTTTAGTATTTTTTGTTTATTTTTGCAATGATTACTCAATAATCACACTTATTTATACATATTCGTTATTGTTTTATCTGACACCAGTTTATTTTATTTATCTATTTAAGTATGTATACACACGTCACGTTGCAGTATAAAACTGATTTACATCCGTCACCTCACACACCAGGTCCAGTTGAAAACCAGCGTCAGACACTAGTTGTCTGGCATCTTTGCTGAACTGGGCCTATTTGGCGCAGCCGTGAGGCACACTTTCCTGCTTATTTCTTACGTCGGACTTTACACCTTTGTTATTTTGATGTTTATTATTTGTATTTAACTGATGTATGTATTGTGTGCCTTCTAGTCTGTGCTAAATAAATGTATTTTCTTTCTTTCTTTCTTTCTTTCTTTCAAATATTTCTCCCTTCGCACAAATTGAAACGCCGAGCTACTGCGCTATTTAGATTGGCACTCATCACATAACAGGCATTCTTTTAAGTCCAGTCATCAATACCTACATAATTATATTTTATTTAAAAGCTTCTAAGCTCATAAATGTTACCTGAAATCACCAAAGGGTTAAGCAGAACCTACACCCATATTTCGTCAGTTATGTTTAAGTGAAATGTCATAGGGGGCGAGCCGATTGCCATCAACCGGGCACAAATCCAAACTTCTGGCTGATAATGAGAAATTCCTAATGGAAAAGCCCTATAAGATTCAACCCGACCTGGAAATAGAACCCTGACCTTGGGATCTCATGCTCAGGCGCAGGAGCCTCGAGAGCTACCGTGGTACCGTTCGAGATACGGGCAAAGTCGAAGTGTGTCCTGCGTGTTTTTGTTAAGTGCTGACGCTACTCGTCTTCACGCGCACATTCCCAACGTTTTTGTACACTTAGTTACCACAAGTAAAGTGCGGTTTCTGAAATAAAATACTTGTTGGCAAAGAAAACTGCTTCACAAAAAACTTCAAACGAAACCCTTACATTTCAAGCAAATTGTTCTTGAAGCCCACTCATCCGCTCCGGTTTTTCACCATCACTACTTATTTACGTTTTTCCGATACAAACCCCTATATTGCTCGAGACAGCGATCCACACTTCCCAATTTTCATTTTTTCCTTAAAAACGGTGAATAGTCGGAATATACAGGACAAAGTTGACATAGCAGTGTGAAACTCAGGATATATACGGACTCGGCTTTAATTAAACTTACTGCATGTAAATGAATTCGTATATTATTAGCTGAATAAACTGGATGGACGGTACAGATAAAATTATAAACGGATCGTATAGTTACCTTATTTTATAGCATCATCTACATTTTATTTATTACTAGCAGTTTATATACGCAATTTTTGAACTCGATTGCAACTTTTTTCGGGGAAAAGCTTCCATTTTTTTATGTCCTTTATCTGTTCATTCACTTAAACGTTCATTATCATTCCCGAAACGAAAATCAAATATCATAGATATATATAAAAAATACTAAACGAACAAAATAATTCCAATATCTTTCATGAGCTCTATGAAAGAAAGAATGAAAAATTGTTTATTCTGCACAATTAAAACGCATACTACAAATTAAAAAATAAAATAAAAGACATATATAATAGACATAAAGAAATGTTTTTCTTACCTGTAGTCGCCATAGCAACTATTTATGCTCAATAGGCTTTCCTTTTTACCATGCACCCATGACCTCATTTTTTTAAGAGCTTAACTCAAATAAATTAAACAATAACTATTACATTACACCTTGGATGCTCATCATCAACAGCCTAGCCTTTTCCCAACTATGTTGGGGTCGGCTTCCAGTCTAACCGGATGTAGCTGAATAAAACTATTTTTACATGGAGCGACTGCCTAACTGACCTCCACAACCCAGTTACTGGGTAATACGATACCCCTTGGTAAGACTGGTTGCCAGACTTTCGGGCTTCTGACTACCCGTAACGACTGTCAAAGATCCACGAATGACAGTCGGGGCCAGCGGCTGAACGTGCTTTCCGAGGCACTGAGGGGTCTCGGTATGTAAAGATGATTACCCATCCACAGACCAACCTCGGCAAGCGTAGCTTAACCTGATTGATCGACCTGTGCGGCTGTTATCATTATTATAAAAACGTAAAAAATAAATATATTGTAGCACAAACTGAACGTTAAGTATGTATGGGTTTAAAGGTGTCCAAAGACACATGTTTGTTTACATTTTTAAGATCGAAATCGCGAACGTAGTATAGTTTTTTTTTTATCGTTTATTAATCAATAAACAGTTTACAGATCTGTTACTCTAAATATTTATACATATATTCGACATGTACTGTACTGACTCTGTCCGAGTTTTTTCATCTAATACTTGGTCCTTGTTAACGATTATCCCATTTTTTCATACAATGGACCTTGCTATAAACAAAACGGTTAACTGAGCATGACTTTTCCAATCACGTGGAAGGGAGCGAACAGTAAATAGGCAAATTGATGTTTTTCTTATACTTTGCTCGTAATTGGATCAAAGGTAAGGTCTGGGTAAACTTGTTACGACTAACAATGGTTGAGAATATTCAATTTCTGTTTTATTGTGTGATAATATTTGACTTTTCATACTATATCTTGTTAACTAGGGCCACTAGGGCCTAAGGCCGTATCCTAAACAAAAGTGATCGTCGCGTGAGGACACGATCGTCCCGTTCATATAGGGTCGAATTAAATTAGCTAGCGAAACTCTACAGACGTGATAGGTATCGATATCCAATTTCCAAGTCACCCTCCAGTTTCCAAGTTTCTGTTTTTGTCTTTTTATTGGGTCCATCTCATCTTGCACATTCACTCACAAATGCATATATATCATATACCACTGACAGTGACACATAACTAAAACTATTACATATTATTAACACATCACATTACATCATATTGGCCATTTTGTAATTTCTTACATCACAATTTCTTTGGTCATTATATGTATAAGAGAACGCTGCGAAATGTTGCCACTAATATAAAGTGTAAAACGTTTACTGAGGATGATATTCTCATAGTATGTACCTATGTCTATTTCCTGTTTAGTTTATTATAATTTTATTATTTTATCACTTCTAAGTTAATTTATATTATGTTGTTTTAATTGTTTGCTGCACCGGATGATGTCATTACGTCGGCGCCGGCTGTCGCTGAAAACCAGCGCTGGGGCTCTGTCTAGCATAGGGTCGCAGCATAATGCTGAGCGCTGGCCGTTTGGCGTGAATGTGACGCATGTTTACCCTACCTTTTTTTTACTTAATTTTTTCTGTTTACGTTCTTTTTTTTGCGTCATGTTCACCGCAAATAAACGTTTTTTCTTTCTTTCTCTCTTTCATGTATGCTCCGGATTGACACAAAAACGGCTCAACAGATTTAAATGACACACTGATGGCTTATAACCTGGATTAACACATGGGTACCTACTTTTAACCCCTGTAGTACGTTCCTGAGTGATATTTTACAACTTAGTTGTACATATTATAAAACATAATGGAATAATATGTATAACAATACATATTATTAACTATAATTATGTTTTACATTCCCGGGTCTGGCTAAGAGTTGTTGGGTTTTTCCATCTGGAATTTCTCAGTAGCACCCGGAGTCTGGATTTGTGCCGGGTAGATGGCAACAGGCTCGCCCCCTGTACCGCTCCTGATATTCACGTTTCAAAATCGCTCATCTAGATCCAGACTAAATTAAGTCAATTCAAGAAAAAGGTAGGTAGATTCTTGGAATCACGATGAAAACTTTGTGAGCCTTCAAAAAGTCCAACTTCAAAATTAATTAATACTTACCAAATTATTCAAGGCTCTATCTAGTAATAACTGTCATAATATTCATATTCACGTTTTGCGTTTAATTAATTTCGATCCAATATCGCGTAACCCAGCAATTCCAATTAGAAAATGTGATTATGAAATGAGGTAGAAATTAGAACAAATGGTTCAGCGAAGTAGAATAAACGCCGTGGAAATGCGTTCCTTGCGAAGCATGTGTGGTATGACTTTGAATGAAAAGCTGAGGAATGATGTAATAAAGAAGACATAGTCACAAAAATACTTTGCTTATATGGTTTGGTCATATTGAGGGAATGAATGAAAGGTGACTAACAAAAGTTATTTACAAGGCAGATGTGAGGAAACGTCGCCCCAGAAGGACATATAGTATAGTATTAACATCATCATCTGCGTAGCCTTTTCCCAACTATGCTGGGGTCGGCTTCCAGTCTAACCGGATGCAGCTGAATACTAGTATTTTACATAGAGCGACTGCCTAATCTGACCTATACAACCCATTTACTGGGTAATACGATACCCCTTGATAAGACTGGTTGTCAGACTTTCGGGCTACTGACGACCCGTAACGACTGTCAAAGATCCACGAATGACAGCCGAGACCAATGGCTTAACGTGCTTTCCGAGGCACGGAAGAACGGCTGCGTAGGTGCTTAGTGCGTAGTAGTCGTACTTGTGTATGTATGACTAGATTAATGAGCGTAAACGAAGCAAATGAAGTATGTAAGGATCGTAGCACCTGCCGGGGCAGCGGAATTGTCCGAAAGGGTTAAAGCTACCCCGGAACATAAAGGGCTAAAGAAGGAACATGGATGGGTTTTAGTCAGTAAGAGTCTGACACTCTCTTCCGCTCCACCCAGAGCGGGAGGGGTCATTTGATGATTTCCCATCCTTTAAAAAAAAAAAGGATCGTAGCAAGTGCTGTTCTATAGTTTGTGCTTACCCCCATGGCAAAAAGGCGTGGTGGCGTGATGTGATAGTGGAAGCGTGGTATGTAGGTATGTGTATTTGGTTCAGCAAACAGATTCACCTGACTAACTACTTCAATTAACAGCCGGCCGATTTCAAATTATAAATACACTCCAAAATATTATTGTTAAAGGACCAATTAGCGGACAAAATCCGCATCGCTGATTGCCATTGCCCCACGGCAACCGTTGACGAACCGGAAACTTGACACCCACGATTTAAATAAAACCGGACAAATCTAGAATCGGTTTTCCGGAGATATTTTACGGTAGATGGCCGTGTTTTTTGTCCGGAAAAAGTGGATCTGTTTGTTGCCTGTTATCGTCAGTGGGTAGTGGGGGGAACCGTTTTAATAAGATGCTTTAAAAGATTAATTTTTGAGCATTTGTCAGATTTTGTTAAACCGTACCTACTGTGTAGGTAAATGTGAATCTCTTTATACCCTACTAGCTTCAGCCCGCGTCTTCGGCTGCATGAAGATTGGAAATTATCTAACGGGAACGTATGAGGTTACGTCTGGCGCGGATTAAAAGTTAATATTTTATTTGCTAATATTTTTAAATCTATTTTATTATCTATTTATTTCTGTAACAGCCCGTGACATCACAGCGGGCCCTATCAGTATACCAGCGACATTTTTTTTAAATGTCGTAGCATCATGCTGAGATAGGAGCCTTTTGGCCTCGTTTCATTTTTTATTTTTGTTACTTTTTTATATTATTTGTTTTTATTTTTATACTGTGTTTAGTTTGGTTTGTGATCCTCCTGTACGAGTCGCAATAAATAATTTTTCTTTCTTTTATTTAAAGATCACCTAGTCCTGCCGTTGTACCATGTTACTTGGGGTCGGCGCAACACGTTTTCTTCTTCCAATACCTCCTGTCAACCGTCACGCTATCATTCACTCTCTTCTCTTTCATCTCATTCCTCACACAATCTATTAATCTTTTCTTCGACCTTCATCTCCCGCTCCATCCATCAACATTTATATTCATCGCTCTTGTATTCACATGCGTTTTCCCTCCTCATCGCATACCCATAGATACCAAAACAAACTATTTATTTGTACTACGTACAACGTACGTACGTACTATCGGGATAAAAAGTATTATATATGTTAATCCAGGTTATAAACTATTTGTGTGCAAAATTTCATCTAAATTCGTTTAGCCGTTTTTGCGTGATTGAGTATCAAACATACAACATTAGTAGGATAGTGGGAAGTTGGATACAACCTACTTAAAAAGAGAAAATGTAAAAATCATAAAAATGTAAACACTTAAATTCCGTGAAATGGGTTTTTCGCAAACAACCTTTTTCAAGGAATTTCCAAGGTTGAATGACTGCGGAAGTACTAAAAATACCTGATTATTTCCAACTTTGAACATTCAACCACGCAGCTTTAAACTTTAGACATTATCTACTAAATTCTCAACTCAAACTTAACAGGAGCATAACGATTTCAAAAGACCTTTGATCCTTATTAATTTTATATCCCTTTTAAAAGTAATCAGCGATCTCTGTGGGTCCCGAACCTTCATTCCGCATTACTCAGCGCGCGGTTTGCGGTACTTAGAACCATAAAGCGGTATTGAACGCGGTTTGAACGCTTGATACATCCCTGTAATAAAATGCTGTAACCGCTTTCTGGTCAAATTTGTCTTCTATAGGATCATGTTTCAAGGGTTAGCAATCATTGTGTTGCTCGATTTCAGTGATTAGGTCAGGTTGATGAAAAATGGAAGTGGTTAGTTATAAGTCTACCAATATTAGGGACGTAATGTAACGTTTAAGGAAGAAATCACTCACCGATACAAAATGTTGATGCAATTTTTTATACGGTCATATACTGATTGGCGACGAGGTTGTCACATTAAGTAGTAGGTGGTATAATTTTAAATCTTTTTATTTATTTTAAATTAGCTTTTGCCCGCAGCTTCGCCCGCGTGGAGGTCGGAAATTATTCACAGAAAATTCAACCCCTTCATTTCACCCTCTTAGGGATGGTATTTCAAAAAACCCTTTCGTAGTGGATACC
Organism: Gortyna flavago; assembly: GCA_963669345.1. Lineage (NCBI taxonomy): Eukaryota > Metazoa > Arthropoda > Insecta > Lepidoptera > Noctuidae > Gortyna > Gortyna flavago. Next base: position 12,613,431 of record OY770140.1, read on the forward strand.
TACTCTTCACAAAGAACACATTCTCCAAATTTCATGTCTCTAGGACCAGCGGTTTAGGCTGTGCGTTGATATTCAGTCAGTCAGGACTATGAATTTTATATTTAAAGATTGATTGAATACTAAGCTTTTGACTTTAGTAATTATTTGTAATGTGGGTTTTATTTGCGCCCAAATAAAATTGTTTTCTTTCCTAATTCTTAAGTTGTTACATAAAAATAGGTACCGCGGCTAGAACGTTGTTTTATTTTTTGTATGTTCATGAAACATCATGAAAGCCTTTGGTTTATTTTATACAGAATGGCGTCGTCGCCATTCTGTATAAAATTGCAAATATGTGTAATTCATTTGCGCGAATGGAAGCAATGTCACCAGTTTGTCGAAATTAAATGTTTACTTTTTCAATTTCCCATGGGAATCTTTATTATTCTCGTGAAAGCCACCCTGTTTCATTACTTGCGATGTTACGTCACTAGGTACGTACCAGTCCGTCGGACTCCTGTCAACTTTTATTCCGCGAAAGTTTGGGGTGTTGACCCTCCCTGTTGGCCATAAATGTTTTTAATCCTAGCTTTCTAAACAAACTCAAACGCCAACTAAAAGTTCAAATCAAGTTTAATTTAATTACCTAGACATGTTAATTATCAACGCCCGGAGCTTTCATAATTGTTTACTATATTGATAGAATAAACAAAAACAACCTTTAATTAAAAGAGTTTCCGGATGAAGCCGGCCGGTAATAAAATGTTCATGCTCTGAATCAACAACCAAATATTTTATCAACATATTGTTTGATAAAAAATATTGTGTATAATCAGTATCTCTTCTGTTCGCCGCACACAGATTATGTTAGGTATAATTCTCAACCTTTTATTATTACAAATAAATGAATTGACGAGTATTTCTGTAAGTAGGTTTGTACAAACACGTCAAAAATAAATTATGTTTTAAAACTAGATGATTTCGGTGATTACTATGCGACTACACTGAGAAGAAAGTCCGAAACAAACTCAGAGGTCAAAGTCTCTTTTATAGTCCAGACATAATTTTGGTCAGATCATTAGAGGACCATGTAGATTAGTATCTGATAAGGTCGTTTGAAGAAAGAATCACACAGATTCGAGCGGACCTATCCAGCCAGTACACGCAGCTGAGAACTTAAGGAGCTCAATGACTAATAAATATAGTATACATTAAGGACTTACCGCTTGTAATATCACGCTTTACTCATACAAAACACACAACCATGTAATAAAACAAACCTGCTTCAATGTTTCCCATCCACAGCAGAAGGTGCTCGCCCAAGTTTGCACATCTTACCGTAAGAGCTACAATATCCAGGTCGTCTCGAGCCATTTCATTTTTCACATTATTTCCTCTTTCATAAAAGTTGATATTTCGTACGAGCACTGTTGCGTACACGAAATACGAAATTCGTACATTTATTCATGACTGCAAGCTGGCCACTTTAGCTTGCCGCTTTGTTTTATAAATAGACAACACGAGACTTTAGCGGAACGGCACACTGACGGTGCATATGTATTCGTTCTGAATACATTCGGATCACCATCTGTTACATTTGTGAGTAGCTCTGTAGGTACTTCTGAGTGGCAATTCGTTTCTTTGATAATAAAAACCCGCTGTCAACCGGCCTCGGGTCCGAATACCCATTTGCCAGAACATCGTGAGATAATCGCGTCGTTTTTTTCCTCAGAAAATCGATAGACCCGGTCGGAATCGAGGAATTTTCAAGGGGCACTTTAAATTTAAATCGCCAAGCTTATAAAGGCGATTATAATCAAATAGTATTTCTGAACAGGCAATTTATCAGATGGAGTATCATCTTGATCGAGGCGAGTTGGAAAAGCTATTGATTGCCACCATTTCATTAAATTGCGGGTGTGAGGAATTTTTACAACAAATTGTTTTCTTTTACAGTAATATTTAGTTGCATAAAGAACTGGTTCTGCATAAAAATTATACGTTAAAAAGTAGCTGAGCTTATTCAGAAAAATATTTTTAAGTTAGCGAGCGCGACATGTTTTAGTTATTGTATCATTTTTTATTGAATTTTCATTTTTATTCTGAAGTACACGACAATTTCAAGTATTTTATGCTGTATTCTGCAGAGCATATTTTTCTCTCTTTTATTAAAATAGCGCGGATGATAACTTATAGCATTGTAGTTTTTAGGTCATGGTATCAAACACATATTCCTGTACAGGAGAATAGTCTTTAAAATAAAAATATTTAAGTAAAGTCAGAGAAAATCTTTGTTTATCAAATGGACCACTAACCTACGACTAAGTATATTGTTCGTAGTCACCAACAGAAATTGTCATTTACACAGTTCTATGAAATGTCTTTAACATGGCAAATTGACGTATTGTATCAATTTGATATACGATTAATTTCCCTAGCTGTATTTTCTATTTCGATAGAGACTTTGTTGTGGTCACAGTTTGTTGTTATCCTTTAATCGTTCACGATACCCACGCGTATTTAAGTGATAATCATCAGCCCACTGCTGGACATAGGCGTCTTCACCTACCCTTACAAGAACATGTTTAAGTACCACAACAGTCGTCGGTTCTACAGTTAATATGACCGGCCCATTGCCACTTCAGTTTGCTTATTCTGTGAACTATACCGACAACTTTGGTACAAGCACAGGCACAGCCCGTTTCATAGCACGCTGAGCGACCTTGCGTTTATTGACCAGCCGTACCGTGAGTATCCATGTTCTTGACCCGTAAGTCAGGCAGCAGGACGCACTGATAGAAGACCTTAGTCTTAGGGTCTGTGGAATACGCAACGAGAAGACTCGACGAAGCTTCCCAAACGCTACCCACCGGAATTCTTCTGATAATCGCTCAAAGTTGTTTTTACCAAACTGCGGAGTTTGCCTGTGTAACGTGATCGTCTCTTGTTATTTGGAAGAAAACACCGACATAAAAATCTTATCATCCGCTGCACGTGTATAGGTGATTTGTTTTTTATTCAAATAATTTTCCTTGATTTTGTCCTATAAATATCGCGATCAATCTGCCTAAACTTTTCCCAACTGTTGGGGTCGGCTTCCAATCTAACTATATAGCTGAATACCAGTGTTTTACATGGATCGACTGCCTATCTGACCTCCACAACCCAGGTCCTGGGTAAAACGATACCCTTTGGCAGGACTGGTGGCCAGACTTTTTTGCTTTTGACCATGTCATGACTGACAAAAATCTACGAATGACCGTCGGGATCCACCCACAGTTTAACGTGCTTTCCGAGGCACGGAGAGGTATCGGTATGAAATGGATGGTCACCCAACCACGGACCGACCTCGGCAAGCGTTGCTTAACCTTGAAGACTGACCCGTGCGACTGTTATTATTTTGCTACGAACCTTCATCCTTTCATATCGCAATTTTAACCTTTCATATCGCAATTTCTCAAATACCGCTAAAGTTTTAGATGCCACGTTCATTCCACACGTGTTCTCTTTAAGATGGCGGAGAATTTGTAGCTTTTCAACAAAAATAGTTACTTTACTTACAAAATAACAAGTATATAATAACTATGGAACTTGAGCTATTCACACAGATTGGAATACCGAGTTGGTATAGTCGACCTCGTAAGGGCTTACTTTTGACAACAATTTCCAGATTTATGAATTCATTTAGAGGTGTGCCGTACTAGGTTACTTTCTTACTCTGTCCACCTAGTACGAGGATCGGATATCGAATAGGATAATATCGGATAGGATAATAATTCCAAAGAGCTCTTCCGAGTACGTATGAAGTATTTACTCAAATCCAGATAGACTCGCTTACGTCGTAGCGTGTCGTATGGTCCTTTCTTCATTACCTATATCGTATTATCTTTTTCCCACAAGAGGCGTAAAGTTTCTAGCATCAAATTATTTTGTCTTAAATTTAAGTATACCTTCTAATGAATTTAAAACTTTTGTAATACTTTACTTTTGTACACAATTAAGATTTTGTGAGCTAAACAACTTAGCAAGTCCTTGATCAACGAAGAAACCTTAAGTTTGAATAAAATGTTTAGTGTTTTTGTTTTTATTATTGTGAATAGACCAGAATAAGCGGATACTCGATAGATAGCCAGACGCTACAGTACGTACTTCGCCAAATATGAACTGCGTCCTGTATCGGAGAAATATTAAATCAGGACAGTTTTTATGTAAAGTCGGATATTTTAAGCACGAAATTTGACGAATTTGACGATTTGTAAGTTGACTGGTAGAAAATGCCTATGGCATTAAGTCCGCCTCTGTACATTTTTGTGCTTGAAGTATTAAATAAATAAATAAATTTGTGTAATGTTTGAGGGTTGACATTGTAAAGGGCTGTTAACATAACAATCTGCAGATTTTTTTTTATTTTTTTTAGTTTTTATTGTGTCTCATACAATTGTTCTACAGCACAAAACTGAGGCAGCCCCGGTAAGTTATAAGGATACTTATGATGAGGTTACTTCGCAACATTCTATGGGTTCATACTAGAAAAAAAAATTGTCACTTTTAATGTAATTCTTGCTTTGATAGAAAATTCTCGATGTACTTCTTACGCTTCGTACTAGGTGCGGCCTAGTCCAAAAAATATCCTAGTGCGCATGCCCGTTTTAGTAAATACGTGTTATGTCTACTTCACTAAGATTTAAAAAATCTAACTGTAGGTCACGCTGCCAGTCTTCTGGGCATGTTTTCGGATGATAGCGATGCGGACGAGTACTTCGACGCCTAAGTGTCCGTTTGTTTTTGTATTTATTAGTATAGTTAGTTATATGTATGTATAGTTAGATATTTTATTTAGTAGGTACCTAGTTTAAATAGTCAGTTATCTATACATATAATGCCTTATGCATTTAATAAACGCCAGTCGAAACTGTAGTTTAGATTTGCGTTCTAAATATGCAAGTGACATCCAAGTTATCAGGTATACCGTATATACCAGTTATCAAGTGAGCTATTGTATTGTAGGTATTTTCAGTAATTATACTGTCATTAGCACCTGAACTTTACGATCTGATACAATATTGGAACTCTGACGTACGGTAGGTTCTAAGGAATAAATAATTTACGTTTACAACCATGACACTAAAGAGGTATACCTTCTGAGACATCTAAGCAAAAGATTTTAAATATCTCACCGTGTGTGACTTAACGGTCTTCACATAAACTACGAGTATGTAAATTGGCTATTCGTACCACATGGAGTTTCAAACAATTTTAAACTTTAACAACTTCCGATAAAGTACAAAGTTGCGTGCATACTTGTTGTCAGAGAATGGGTGACCAGCTCAACCGTTATTTGTAAACAACAACATAAACACGTACTCGCTGAGGCGGTGACTAAAGGGAAGTAGGTAACCACCCTTTAGCCACACGTCCTCGTTGTACCATACATAACTTGTATGTTGGTTAACATGCCAGATCAATTTAAGGCCTGACTTATTTTATTTATTAATTTAAGGACAGTAAACAGGATTGAAATAATAAGTATACAAAGGTTAGGGTTTTACGCCGTACGGCATTTCATACAAACTTATTTTTCGAAATGAATGAACCGATTCTAAAAAGTTACTTAAGAACATTTTCGAAAAATCTTATTTAAAAAAAGAAAACTGGAAATCTCTGTATCAATGGAAACTTTAAAATCGGTCTAATTTTGCTGTAACACTATTTTTCGAAAATTTTCTCACCTAACTTTTTAGACCTTTGTATCCTGCTTATGCGTATAAAGTTTCATTAAAATCCGTTCATTTATTTCGAAAAACAATCGCTTGAGAGTTTGTATGAAATGCCGTACGGCGTAAACGCTCTTAATATTATTAACAAATACACTACTCACAATGTTATTCGTTATTTTCTTTGTATACGTACAATTATACTTGTTAGAAGGGACAAATCTTGAGGGGCCCGTGGCTAAATAATAACAGCCGCACAGGTCGATCGGTCAGGTTAAGCTACGCTTGCCGCGGTTGGTTTGTGGATGGGTGACCATCTTTACAAACCGAGACCCCTCCGTGCCACGGAAAGCACGTTAAGCCTTCGGTCCCGGTTGTCATTCGTGGATCTTTGAAAGTTGTTACGGGTAGTCAGAAGCCCGAAAGTCTGACAACCAGCCTTACCAAGGGGTATCGTATTACCCAATAACTGGGTTGTGGAGGTCAGATGGGCAGTCGCTCCATAAATCGCTCCGTAAAATACTGATATTCAGCTGCATCCAGTTAGACTAGAAGCCGACCCAAACATAGTTGGGAAAAGGCTAGGCGGATGAGAAGGGACGAATCTTTTGGATAAATTGTGATTGTGGGTGTGTGACAGTGTGAAATCTTTTTGCTTGAGCCAAAAATCCTGGGCATCTCAGAAACTGTATTATGCAACTAGGTTGCAGGTCACTAGTCGATAATGATTAAATTATTCATAAAATTAATGTAATAGAAATCCTTTAAATGAAGCCTAGAACTTCCTCAGAATTCGAAGACATAAACAATAAGATCTCCTTTCATATTCTATACCTACATTCCGTACGGAAGAGCCATATTATTATAACCACATTATATGTATAACACCGCCTTACCATATGCGCTATTAGTATAACATAAGCTCTTATAAGCTAGATTATCATTATACGCATCGTATTTATACCCAGTAAAAGCTTCGCAAGTAATATTAGTGGCGACAAAATTATTTTAGACCGGAATTCTTTTGCTTGCTGGTGAATTTTCATTCAGATTAAAAGTATGATCGAAATACATACATAAACTCACGCTTTTATCCCGTAGGGGTAGGCAGAACCTACAGAACGCCACTTGCTACTTACGATCCGTCTATTTTTTTTTGCTTCATTTACGTTCTTACCTCTGTAGTCCAATTCCCGTAATTAAAAACATTCAAAATCTAGTCGCAATCTCATCGCAGTGACAATCAATGTCAAGAGCTTGTTAAAAATTTTGGAAATTTAAAGGTTTTTTGACAGATTGAAACTGAGATCAGAGGGGCAATTGTCGTAATTTTAAGAACGTTCAGTCTGATCTCAGTCTCAATCTGTCAAAAATACCTCTAATTTCCCGACATTTTGACAAGTTTAGACATTTGTTTCTCGCCGAGATGAGACTGCGACTAGTTTAAAGTTATGATCATACACGCTCGCCGCCGGTTGCGGTTACTACTTTGACCTTTCTGAAGACGCCTTTGACCTTCTCCTTATATTGCGTCCCCTCTCGGTGTTTCCACTCACTTCTGCCTTAGAAATATAACAATTTAAAAGCTTTAGCTCACTATGTGAGTGTGTGTGCACTAAGTGTACACGATAACTATTTGGTCCTTCTGGAACTGAAAAGTAAAAAAAGGAACAGTAAATATTAGGATGGTTCTAAAAGATGGCGATCAAAACCATCTCAGTGAGTTCATTGACAAAAGTCACAGTTTATTAAGTTATACCGCTTTGAACACACGTTTTCTTTGATTCGCAAGTATTGTGAAGACAAAATGTGAAGGATTATAAAATATTGTCTCCTAAAATATCATTTTTCTTTTCAGAAACCAGCAAATCCGATTATGGAACGATTTATGTTCAAAAGACAGTGTCGTCTCCAAATTAAAATAAACTGCCTATTGGAGTATACTTTGTGTCACTTTTCTTGATAAATTCCATTGTTCTTACCTACGGGTTACAGAGTGCATTTCCGTGTACCTAAGTACACAATGTTACGGGGAAAAACCCATTTTCACACTTTCTTTTGTTTGCATAGATGTGGATAGTTTTTGAGGGTTGCTGGCAGCATCTGAAAACAATATTGACAGTATGCGAGGTAAAATAAGCCAATATTAAAACATAAATGTTTTAATATTAGGACATTATAAAATCTAAATTAACAAATTACTTTGATCCTTGTCTATCGTAAAATTTTACGTGATATTTCAGAAATTTTCTTGCAATTTAAGCAGGGATTTGAATAAAACAATAATTTTGTGCTATAAAAGATTGGAATTGTAAATCCGAAGTTTTCAAGTCAAATTTCAATCCCTTGCGACGTTTTCCTCCGAATAACAGACCACCCCTAGAGATGCTTTTCACTTTAGAAAACACTCGTCTAAATTACGTTTGTCCAATAATACAATTTAACCGAACAAGATAACCCTGAGGCTGTTTGAAGTATTCGGAAATCTTACATCAAAGTTCTGTATTCGACCAAATACGTTTCCATAGAACTGGAAGCCGAACAACTTATTCAAAACACAAAGTAAACTTTTCCCAAGCTTGTTGGGACCGGCCCTAAACGGGAGGCAGTTGCGTATCTTATCGTGGTTGTAAAAGAAAGATTTAAAGTTGGCGAAAACTTCTGGCCCTCATTTCTATCATCAGTAACTGCTATAATTTTATTTACGGCCGCCATTCGTTTCGTTTGCCGGACAAATTTGGTTTTTGTGGGTTTGTGTGTTGAGAGGATGCTGTTTTTATGTATTCCGTACTTTTATACAGTCTGGTAAACTTATTAAAAACGAATCATAAAAGTATAAAGATGATAAATAATAATGAGCTATACGCTAAGTAATAACAGCTGCACGGATCGATCGATTAGGTTAAGCCATGCTTTCCGCAGTTAGTCCGTGGAAGGGTGATTATCTTTACATAACAAGACCAATCGTGCCTCGGAAAGCACTTTAAGCCGTTGGTCCCGGCCGTCATTTGTGGATCTTTGACAGTCGTTACGGGTCATCAGTAGCCCGAAAGTCTGACAATCAGTCTTACCAAGGGGTATCGTATTACCCATAACTGGGTTGTGGAAGTCAGATAGACAGTATCTCCATGTTAAATACTGGTATTCAGCTGCATCCGGTTAGACTGGAAGCCGACCCCAACATAGTTGGGAAAAGGCTAGGCAAATGATGATACAGACCGCGCAGGTATTGCACTTTTCTATGAAACAGCAGTTTTTTTCTTTTTGTTAACCAACTAATTACTGAAACCGCTAAAGATCTGGGTGTAGTTATTGACTCCAACCTTTCGTGGCGTGCTCAGGTCAACGAGGTCAGCCGAAAGGTACATTTCTCCTTTCATTCGCTGAAATGCCTTCAAAGTCTTCTGCCCTTGAAGACGAAAATTTCTTTGGCACAAACACTTATTCAGCCGATTATAGATTACGCCGACGCCTGCTACCTGGATGCTACTGAGGAGCTATTAAACAAGCTTGAGCGCTTGCAAAACCTGTGCATTCGCTTTGTTTTCGGTCTTCGAAAGTATGACCATGTTTCTCACCTTCGCAAGCAACTCAAGTGGCTCCCAATCCGCCTTCGCAGGAATACTCGGATTTTATGTCTCCTCTTCAACATCTTACACAACCCGTCTTATCCTTCCTACCTGCGTGAGCGTTTTTCTTACGCTCGCCCTAGCGACGCACCGTGTAGATCACACCTTAGATCCCTCCTTAAAGCTCATCCTCACAAAACAAGCTACTATTCTTATTCCTTCTCTGTACATGCTGTAAGATTGTGGAACTCACTTCCGCCTAGCATTCGTGATTTAAAAACTATTTCTCTATTCAAATGTCGATTAAAAGAGCATTACCTTTCCTCTATACTGTGAGTATAATTAATTAATATATATATATATATATAAGTTTATATATTTTAGCATTATGTATTTATTTAAGTATAATTATGTTTATTTTTGCATTATATGTGTAGTGTTATTTAATATTTTAGTTTTGGACTTCACACATTCATATTGTTTTCTTCTTGTTCTCACACACTATTGTCTACATTTCTTTTTTACATCTCCTTTCGCAGGTCTGCTGGAAGAAATTTCTTAAGAAATAAGCAGTACCTTTGTACTCAAATTATAATTATGTTGTATCCCTATGTATTTTACTGTGTGTACATAAATAATTAAATAAATAAATAAATAAATAATTTTTTAAGCTACTAGGATGTTTACAATCATGTTCTGAATGCATGGCTACCGTTTGTGCGTCGACGTCCCTGCCACCCTGTTTACCCTGTTTTCCCTGTTCAGTGGTTTGGTGCATTAAAAGAACCTCCTTGAGAATCGACATTTATGTACGAGTACCTACGTCCGGCACATCCTTGGCGGATAGCTGCGGTACTATCCCTGATATTTTGAGCTATTATCAAAAAAGAATTATTAAAAAAGAAGAACGATTAACCAATTCTTGTCTGTCAGTGGGCTAGTGAGCGTTGTAGGTCGTGAGTTCGAACCCAGACAGGCTCTTTACTTTGTGTAATGAATTTCATCACCACTGCTCAAAAACATCGTGAAGAAACGCCGAAGAACCAACAATTCAAAGACATGTGACATCTACCAAACTGCACTCGGCCCGCGTGGTAGATTACAGCCGTCTCGAAGAGAGGAAGCCTGTGTACCAGCAGTGGGAACATTATAAGCTGATAACACTTATACATTTGACTAACTTTATATTACCTGTTCGAAAGACGGAGTCTTTATGAACACAATAGAAATACCTTCCTTATAAACTCTTATACAGCAGCATCATAACGGATCGATTGAAAGAGTTCCGGTATTACTGAAGTTTGTTTAAAACAATCAGTTCTTCTTCCATAAGTTGAACTTTACTGGAAACAAAGTCAGTTCATCCGTGTAATTTCCTGATAAGTTAAACTCTAGGAAATCTTTTGAAGGGCCGGCTTTTTGGAGCTCTTTATTGTAATTTTCTGATGTTGAAAAGCTTTGATTCTGAACAAATTAGTTGGAGAATAAATTAGATTGGATTAAGTAGGTCAAGACTGGTTTGGATAAACAATTTTTTTATTGCCAAAATTAGAGTAATTTATTTTTAAATGTCTAAAAAGACATAATTACCGCGGTTTTTCATGCTTGCGATATTTGACATTTGATATTCTGGCAAAATGTTTGCAGGATATACAAAGAATTAAATCCCAATTCTTGACAGCGAAACCCACTAAGCTAAACCTATGTCCTGACTCTTGGCAATTTATCAAGACATATAACATACGACTGTTCCCTTTCGAACACTTTTTCGATCCAAATATCATATCCGCAATCCATTGCGCGTCAAAAGGTACACGCGGGAATTGCAGGAGCCGAAAACATTTTTCTACCTCTCGGTCGTCTTTGGTTGGAGATTTGCAGTTATAAGTGGGCTACTAGGTCTCGGGAGGAATCTGCAGATTGTTTTGCACGTCACCGTGGCCTCTTCGATAGGGAGTTATTTTCTGAAAACTTTTCTCGTTAGGCATGCATTGTTACTGATGTAGTTTACTTTATTTGTATTAGGTTTTTGGGAAGTAGCTGGTTTTTGGCGAAAAGGTTTTTAGTCGTGGTAAGTAGTGTTTTCTGTTTAATAAAATTTTGGTGTATTTTTTCTGTAGTTCAAGAGGTCAAGTGCTAGCAACCGATAGACTTGTATAGTATTTTTATCTCACAATGCGACGCGCGCTTTACTTGAGGTAACCCAAGTGTACAAACACGCTATGAATGTGTGCGTGAAAACGAGTAGCGTCAGCTACTAACACACAAACACAAACTACCGACTTCGCCATTGTCTCGGACGGTACCGAGAGCTCGGACTGCGCTTACACAAACATTCACAGCGTGTTTGTACATTTGGTAACATGTATGAACGTGGATGAGGCAAAAAGAATACCTACCTATGTAAGAATCACAGCAGTAGTTTGTACTACTCTCATCGGAAATAGACGTGAATTTATATAGATATGAATGTTCTTTATTCCTGAAGCGCAATTATCAGTCCTATTTTTAACAACAAAACAACTTACCTTCTTTTTCATTTACTATTTCAATGTTATTTACTACAACCGAGTGCTACCACCACTTAACTTAGCTCAGTATTAAAATATTTCTACAATATCCTTTCTCCGACCGCGTGGAAAGTTCCTAGAACCACTTTTCTAGTATAAAAAGCTGTCCAGACTGCATTTTTACTCAACACCTCGCGCAATTTCACTCTGCTTGTACGGCGTGATAAAGTAACCAACAGACGTCTGAACATTAAGTTCAAGAAAGGAAAGACAACTTAGTATTTATGTTATGGGGATGCGCTAAGGTAGCCCGCGACATTCAAATCTTACGTTTTTTGCAATTTACAGGTCAGTTGTATATTCCTTGAAATATGATTCGCGACCGTAAAAAACATGGCTTTACAGAATATTATTCATTAGAATCAGCAATACAACTCCTACAGTTAGAATTGGCCTGAAATGTCATGATTTCATGAAATAGTCATTCAATAGGGTAATATGAACTTAGGGAGTTGTATTCATGCTTTTTGGAGTGGCGAGCGCATACCAGAAGACGTAACGTTGGAAGGCTGATCACAAGGTGGACCCATGACCTGTTCACCAGGTCATGGGCCGCAGAAATCCACTGGAAGCGAGACACAGAGCACAGAACTTATCGAAGTGACGATGCTTGGGTCCGTAATTCACCACATGGGCTCAGAGCAGATTGATGCAAAAAGCTTACAGAGTCGAGTTTAAGATTGATATATTTACTAGCTGTTGCCCGCGACTTCGTCTACGATCAAGACTAAAGACACGTGGCGCCATCTGTTATCATAATAACGTTATTGTCGTTTTCCTAGGGAACAGCACTTTGTTCGCGATGAAAGTAGCCAGTATAAAGTTGCCAGTATTTAGCCGGGAATATAAATATTTTGGTTATTGGTTGTGTGGGGTAGACTTACTGGTCTGATGAAAAGATAGTCCACTTGGTAGTCCAACACTTTAATGTTCCACACAATACACAACAATGTTTGAAACTATTAAGAAGGCACAGTAAATAGCGAGAGTTTTTGTACAAGCAGTAGTAAGCACATAAAAGTTCAATAAAAATTACACAGCGATTTAGCGCGGGTACATCGAGATCGCAAAAATAGCGTAAGCGAGCGTGCATTCAACGTCTCGGATAGATCGGGACTGGCGACCCGCAACTTCCGAATGTGCGGTGAAGGAAAGGAACGAATGCGTGCGCGCATGTAACATAACGCGTCTTGGACCAAGGGACTCAGCAGGCGCCGCGCGTGTCCAGTATACTATTATTATAATTATTGACGGACGGGCCGTACGATAAATGTGACTGTGTATTTTATTAAATGCTACTCATTATTGTTTGGTGTTTTTACGTTTATAAGTATGTACTTATATTGTGTGTTTGTGTTTATTAGTGTAGAACGTTTAAATATATTATGTACATTTTGTAAATATAATGTGAGTCACCTACATCACTCCCCTCCAGAGACCGTGTTACGGGCGATAGTAGTCCGGAAAATGGACTCTTCTGCCGGAACGAGTGGTTTTAATTGCTGGAGTGGAAGGTGGTGGCTCGTGGATTGGTTCATTTGGGTTAGGGGTGTCGTTGGTGTCGGACAGCATGTAGGCTGGTTTTAATCTGTCTAAAGATACTGCGACGGCTTTTCCCTTAACTTTAATTTTATAAACTTTGGCACCTCTTTCGATCACCTCATAGGGACCAGTGTATGCTGGATGAAGTGCACCCCTCAACGCATCGTCCCGAAGAAAGACATGGGAACAAGATGATAGATCTTTGTGGACAAAGACTTTTTCTTTTTTTGAGTGGTGCGACGTAGGGACTGGCTGTAAATTGTTGGCAAATGATCTGATACGGGCTGTAAAGTCCGTTATATCAGTCGTACATTTGTCAACCTTATGGCCAAAGAATTCACCCGGCAGCCTTAAAGGTTCGCCGTATACTAACTCGGCGGAAGACGATTGTAGGTCTTCTTTAAAGGAACTTCTTATACCGAGCAGTACAAATGGCAAGGATTCGACCCAGCTGCTATCAGCATGGCACTTGATTGCTGCTTTAAGCTGCCGGTGGAATCTTTCGACTAAACCGTTGCACTGAGGGTGGTATGCAGTGGTCTTGCGATGCCTAAACCCAATGGTCTTTGCAAGGTACTGGAAAATACCAGACTCGAATTGTCTACCACGATCAGTGACAATATCAGTTGGGCAACCAAATCGTGCTACCCATCCTGACAGAAACGCTTTGGCCACAGTTTCCGCTGTAATATCGGTAATAGGGACGACTTCAGCCCATCGCGTGAAGCGATCGACGAGTGTCAGACAATAACGGTATTCATTGGATGGTGGCAATGGGCCGATGAGGTCTAGGTGGACATATTTGAATCGCGCTGAAGGCAGATCGAGTGTACCCAAAGGGGTGGAAACGTGTCGATTCACCTTCGTGCGCTGGCATGCCAAACATGCCTTAGACCAATCCCGACAGTCTTTCCGCATCTGTGGCCAAACGAAACGCTGTGCTACAAGTTTAGCACTTGCGTTTGCGCCAGGATGGCTTAGCGAGTGCAACGAATCAAAAATTTGTTTGCGCAATGGTTTAGGAATGATGGGTCTGGGAGTCGCTGTGCTGATATCGCAGTACAATTCAATACGATTTCCAGGAATTATCATTTTCTTAACTTGCAGGGAAGAATCTCCTGTGAGTAATTGTTCTGAGTCGGCCTTTTGTGCTTTGGCTACTATTTCCAAATCTACTGGGTTTTGCAATTCTTCTATACGGGAAAGTGTGTCGGCTACGACGTTATCTTTCCCGGCGATGTGTTGAATGTCGGTCGAGAATTGTGAAATATAGTCTAAATGTCTATACTGACGTGGCGAGCAGTTACTTTTCCGCTGATGGAAAGCGTAACATAGCGGCTTGTGGTCAGTATAGATGGTAAAGGTGGTTGCGGCTAGCCAATGTTGAAAGTACCTAATGCTTTCGTAGATAGCGAGGAGCTCTCTATCGTACGGTGAGTGTTTTTGTTGTGATGGGCTCAGCTTGCGGGTAAAGAATGCCAATGGCTGCCAATTTCCGTCTTTGAATCAGATGCAATCAGACGCATCCGTGACTAGGCCCAGTTTGGCATTTGAGTCAGGATGTGCCAACAAAGCCGCATTACAGAGGCTATCCTTACACTCCTCGAAGGCCTGTAACGAGGTTCCGGTTATATCGACCGGTTGTGAGGCTTTCACGTTACCGGTCAGTAGGGCATGTAGAGGCGCTTGGGTCTGGGCAGCCCGTGGTAAAAACCGTCGGTAAAAGTTAATCATGCCCAGGAACCTTCTTAACTGCCTGGCGGTTTTAGGCACTGGGAACTCCCTAATTGCTTGCACCTTGCTTTCCAAAGGCTTCGTTCCATGTTGCGAGATGTGGTAGCCTAAGAATGTTACCACTGGTGCACTAAAAACGCATTTGGCGGTGTTAATGAGCATACCGTATTGCTTCATCCTTGTGAACAGTTGGCGAAGGTGTTCTTCATGCTCTGCCTCGTCCCTAGAGTACACCAGGAAATCGTCTAAATATGGGTAGCAGAACTCCAGGCCTCGAGTCATTTCGTCAACAAACCTTTGGAAAGTCTGCCCGGCGTTCCTCAGACCGAACGTCATAAACGGAAACTCGTAAAGTCCGAAGGGTGTAGTGATGGCGGTCTTTGGAATGTCCTGCTCAAATACCGGTATCTGGTTATAAGCTTTAACAAGGTCGATAGTGGAAAAGATCTTACAACCAGATAGACTGTGGGCAAAGTCATGTATGTGCCTGATTGGGTACTTATCTGGTACTGTCCTTGCGTTGAGCAGCCTGTAATCACCGCAAGGACGCCAGCTATTGTCTTTCTTTGGGGCGAGGTGGAGAGGCGATGACCAAGGGCTCTCTGATGGTCGAGCTGTACCGTTTGCCAACATTGCCTCGAACTCAGCCTTGGCGATTTTCATTTTATCCGGGGCTAGTCTGCGTGGGGAACAAGATACTGGGGGGCCTGGTGTGGTGCGAATGTGGTGTGCTGTGTTATGTTTAGGTGTGCATGGTGCGCCTGCTGGCCGTGTTATTTCCTGAAATCTGGATAGGAGTTTTCGGTATTTGCATTCGCCAGTCACGACCTTTACACTAGGGATTAAGCTATTAGGAGAGGCGATAGATGCTACAGCTGACAAACTAGTAGTGCCGTCTATTATGCGTTTGTTGCGAATGTCTATGATTAAATTATAAAATGACAAGAAATCTACTCCTATAATGGCTTTAGTGACGTCTGCGACGATAAAGCGCCATGGAAAATCCCTACGAAGGCCTAAATTTAGCACAACCTGGAGGTAACCGTATGTGTCGATTGTTGAACCGTTGGCCGCGCACAGCTGGTATTCGGTCTTCGCGCGACGATGTTGTGAGAGCGCAGATCGAGGGAACACGCATAAGTCGCTTCCGGTGTCCACTAGAAATTGGACTTTCGACCTGCGATCTGTCACGAACAGGCGACCAATTGTGGGAGAACAATCCTCAGTCGCCATTATTGACTGCCCGTTTCGTTTCCCGACTTGTAATCACACGGGCGGACGCATTTCTTCGCGTGGCTACCGAATTTGTAGTGGTACCAACACCGCGGAAACTTCTTGTAGTTGGACTGTGACCTTTGTGATGGGCTGCGACTTCCATGGCCGGTGTTACGCCTAGTGCGTGAGCGGGAGCGATCGTACCTTTCAGTGGTCAGCGCGTCGACCTTCCTCGTCAGCTCCATGATGAGCCTCATCATGTCCGTCTGTGGATCAGCTTGTGAGGTGGACGCTGCTGCGATTTGCGGAGTAGGAGGCGCCATGTCGTGAACTCTATCAGCGAGTTCGGCGAGCTCGGTGATTGACAAGGTCATCTGCGATACAATGATCGTCTGCAGGTTACCTGGTAAGCGACTCGTCCATATGGTGCGGAGGAAATCCTCTGGGATCGTTGGTCCCGCTAGGTTTTGTAGGTGCCGCAAGAATTGGGACGGTTTGCGGTCACCTAGTTCCTCTGCCTGAAGAAGCTGTTTCACCTTCTTTTCTTTTGAGACTGACAGGCGCTTGATCAGCTCACTCTTCAGCTTCTCGTAGGCGCCAGTAGCAGGAGGCGCAGTTATTATGTCCTCGACTTCCACGGAGTACTGCCGGTCCAAATGAGCAAGGACGTAGTGGAACTTGGTGTAGTCGTCCTTTATTCTGGCCAGCCTGAATTGGCCTTCTATTTGGCAAAACCATATAGTGGGCTTTTCTGGCCAAAACGGTGGTATACGAACGCCTACTCGAAATAACTCCAATGACGGATGTTCGGGTTCTGGGTCAGTGGAAACGCGCTCACATTTACTCGGCCGGCGGGCGGGGTGCTGGCTGCGCTGCGATGTTTCTGTATCGCTGCCGTCGCTGCTCATGTTAACTACTAATTGTTACTGCACTCACTATTATACGAATGTTCTGAACGGGGTCACCAGTTTGGTTATTGGTTGTGTGGGGTAGACTTACTGGTCTGATGAAAAGATAGTCCACTTGGTAGTCCAACACTTTAATGTTCCACACAATACACAACAATGTTTGAAACTATTAAGAAGGCACAGTAAATAGCGAGAGTTTTTGTACAAGCAGTAGTAAGCACATAAAAGTTCAATAAAAATTACACAGCGATTTAGCGCGGGTACATCGAGATCGCAAAAATAGCGTAAGCGAGCGTGCATTCAACGTCTCGGATAGATCGGGACTGGCGACCCGCAACTTCCGAATGTGCGGTGAAGGAAAGGAACGAATGCGTGCGCGCATGTAACATAACGCGTCTTGGACCAAGGGACTCAGCAGGCGCCGCGCGTGTCCAGTATACTATTATTATAATTATTGACGGACGGGCCGTACGATAAATGTGACTGTGTATTTTATTAAATGCTACTCATTATTGTTTGGTGTTTTTACGTTTATAAGTATGTACTTATATTGTGTGTTTGTGTTTATTAGTGTAGAACGTTTAAATATATTATGTACATTTTGTAAATATAATGTGAGTCACCTACAATATTTTCTATATTTTGAACTTTTCAGTGTTTTATTAATACCAATGTACAGAATTTATACATTGATATTGTTTATTGAAATAATTGATGTAGGTACATAAATATTGACAATATTAGGGCATTAAACTAGAGGTATATAATCAATGGATTATACCTGAACAAACCTGTATCTAAATAAACCTGGATCTCAAGTATCTCACTCAAGGTATACATACAAAAATATCTAAAATTCCTAAAACAAATACCTAGTTAATAAATTAACTGACTATAAAATGGTTTGAAGAGGGCCTGTCAGCTTTAGATGTCTTACATTAGATGGAGGCATCGCTAAGGACTAAGACGACCCACTGACCGGACTATCACACAAAGACGTTATGGAAAAGCACTTGTGACTTGCGACACAAGTTTTCGTATGAACATCAGATTCAAAACAAACTGAACTACAATGGCAGTGACAAAAGAATAAAACAGAAGGCCAATTTTTGTCGTAATTAAAAACGTTCGTAATCTAGTCGCAATCTCATCTCAGCGACAATCAATGTCAAAAACTTGTCAAAAATGTAGGGAAATTAGTTGTATTTTTAACAGATTGAGACTGAGATCAAACTGCGAACTTAATTAAAATTACGAGAATTGCCCCTCAGGTATCTACAAAAATACTTTTATTCTCAATCTCAGAAAATCCATGACTTTTCATGACAAAAAAAAAGGAAAATATGAGTAATTTTATGAACTACATTTGGTTATGACACTACGCAAAACGTGTAGGTACCGCCCAGTACCTACCTTCCACCCCTACAAATTCTCCTTACCTTCAAAATAAATTAGAAGGTATAAAATAGCACAAAATATCAACAGAAACTACGTCAGAGCCAAGCTAAGTCAAGATTTCAATCATCAAAGTCAAAGTCAAAGCATTTATTTCAAACTAGCTTCTGCCCGCGGCTTCGCCCGCGTGGATATCGGAAATTATCCCACGGGACAGTACCGATGAAGTAGCCCATGTCCTTCCCTAGGATGCTATCTATCTCCTTGCCAAATTTTGTCGAAATCCGTCCAGTGGTTTAGGTGTAAAAAGGTAACATACAGGAAGAGGTACTTTCGATATGGCTCACTATTTTGGGCTTCCACATAAAAGGTAGATAATTATGCTGTCGCGGACATTTATTTAGAACTGTTTAAGAAAAACAGTCTCACGATACATTATATTAGTGTAACAACAGCGCATCTGCGGGATTCAGCCCTAGTAAAGGTTTCTGTGGCTCTATGGGACGCCATGTAAGTCGCCTGCTGCTGACGTCGAGCTTGTGACTGTTCTGGTGTCTCCGCAGCCCGTTGTGATACCACTATACTCAGCATACTGTTGACGCCGATCTTGGGGCTGTTCCGGTGTTTCTGCAGCCCGTTGAGACACCAGATACTAAGTCTGCTGTTGACGCTGATCTTGGGACTATTCCGGTGTCTCCGCAGCCCTTTGAGACACCAGATACTCAGCATGCTATTGATGCCGATCTTGGGACTGTTCCTGTGTTTATGCAGCCTGTTGAGACACCAGATACTCAGCATGCTATTGATGCCGATCTTGGGACTGTTCTGGTGTTTCTGCAGCCCGTTGAGACACCAGATACTCAGCATGCCGTTGACGTCTAGGTTGACACTGTTCTGAAGTTTCAGCAGCTCGTTAAAATGCCAGATACTCAGCGTGTTGTTGACGATAATCTTGGAACTGTTCTGGTGTCTGTCTCAGTAGCTCTGTGTGCGCCTCACGCACCGCCTGCTCAAACCTTCGCAGCTCAGTTTGTTGAGACGTCTCGCTGTTTTTATAGCTCGAGCTTTATTAGAGCTTTATGAAATATATGTGTTAGACTTACGCTTTTGAGTCATTATTGTAAGTACTATTTAAAAAATCACAAAATCCGTAGTAATTTTCAAACTAACTAAAACAATTCCATTAGCTAATTATGAGGAAAACGAATCTATGTTCTTCCTACTTACAACACAACCTAAACCTAAAACTATATGTTAATCTTAAACTAACAAAAAAAAAAAAACAATTGTAATAATCTAAGTAATGAAATGTGATTTAATATTTCTTTTTAAAATATCATCTGCCTAGCCTTTTCCCAACTATGTTAGGGTCGGCTTCCAGTCTAATCGGATGCAGCTGATTACCAGTATTTTATGTAGGACGACTGCCTATCTGACCTAAACAATCCAGTTACTGGGTAATACGATACCCCTTGGTGAGACTGGTTGTCAGACTTTTAGGGGTTCCGACGACCCGTAGCGACTGTAGAAGAAAATATCCACGAATGGCAGCTGGGACCAACATCTTAACGTGCTTTCCGAGGCACGGAGGGGTCTCGGTATGTAAAGATGGTCATCCATCCACAGACCAACCGTGGCAAGCGTAGCTTAACCTGACCGATCGACCTGTGCGGCTGTTATTATTTAGTTACGGGCCCCTCGGGCCCTTCTTAAAATATACTACCTAAAAATTATATACTCATTCATTTCATTTTGGCAGTTCAACAACATTCATTGCGTTATTTATTTACGTTGTTGAGCAGACAAATTTTTCGAACATATACAGGTAAAGCGATGGATTAGCGATATCCTTCAAAATGATTCGTATTATAAAAGTGCTCTGTGCCTCACGCGTCTGCCTGCCTACGTTCGGGACCGCCGCGCCGCCGCGCCGCCAATTCCTATGGCGCTCTACCTCAGGTCAATCTTATCGTGATAACTTTTAAAGAATTTGTCCAAATTGCTTGGTGTAAAAGACAAAGTTTATCTACATTAAATACCGAAAGCGATAAATTTATTAATTTTCATAAGAATTAACTAAGGACCCTAAAACGTGCATTGTAAAAAAAGTATCCGATTTAAATGTATTTATGGATCACTATTTTGGATATAATGGCTTCCACATAAAAGGTAGATATATGCTGTCGCGGACTTTTATTTAGAACTATTTAAGACAAACAGTCCCACGATACATTATCTTCGTGTAGCTGTAACGGTTTAGGCAGCGCACGCCAAGATAGCTCTCAGAGGGCAGGAATTTTTCCGACTTACTTGATACTTATCGTATGGGCAAAAAAAAAATTACACAAAATCTTTATAAATTGTAGCCTATGTGTTATTCTGATGTATAAGCTATATTACTGTGAAGTTTCATCGAAATCCGTTCAGTAGTTTTTGCGTGAAAGAGTAACAAACATCCATCCTTACAAACTTTCGCGTTTATAATATTAGTAGGATAGGCACATAAAAGGCACTTTGCAACGTCAAAAATTATTATGAAAAATAATCTTCTTAACCTTATAAAGAGAATACTAGAGCACTGTTACCGCATAACAGAAGCTACAAATACTTTACTGTAGCAAACCATATCAAACACAGTGTAAACACAGACAGGTAACTAAAGCATGTCAAACCTGCCAGGCCGTCTATCACGTCATCTTATTAAACCCATTAACATTTAACACATGTAGTGAGATCAAACATTAACGTATACCTATACATACTTGTCTATGTATACTGTACTTACAATACATGTACATGAATACACTATTATCAAATTGTTCCGGGATGGCTACAAATCTACATGGATATAGAGAAATGCTAGAAATACTTGTGCGATAATTATGATATTATGTGTGCGCTTAGGTAACGCCAATTCCCATAGGTAATAAAAACGTTCAAAATGTAGTCACAATCTCACCTCATAGACAATCAATGTCAAAAACTTGTCAAAAATGTAGGGAAATTAGAATTTATTATGTTTGACAGTTTGATACTGAGATCAGACTGTGAACGTTCTTAAAATTACGAGAATTGCCCCACAGATATTGCGCCGCATGTACCTGTCACCTGTGCACTTGATGTTATTAAGGCTCCGTCAGTGAACGCAGCTGAATTTTGGGCCAAAGATCTTTGAACTTTTTGCCATCGATACGCTAAGAAGAAGATGTGTGCTCTGAACTGAAGAGAAAGGTATTGAGATAGTTTCCAACAAGTTATATCAGGCCCTGACGGAGATGGCGGGATAAGCTGGACTCCTTTGATAAAGATTGGTCCTTCGCAGCTCTGGACAGAGAGAGGTGGAAAGAGAGTATCGAGGCTTTTGCCCAGCAGTGGGACATTAACGGCTAAAAATAAATAGAGCATAGTGATGACATGTCGAAGCAGAACTTCTGAATAATTATACAGTACAAAGTTGTGTCTCTTGTTATAAGAGACATCAGTCAGAGCCCGCTTTCTGCGTGCCTTGTAAATTTTAAAAATAGATTAATTTCATTAAAAAGTTTAAAACACAGAAAAACAATATTTTTCTAACACCGCCGCATTCGCCATCCACGGTCAGTGATGAATTTTCTTTTAATAGTTTAGTTAGACCATCAGTGGCGCTCGTGGCTAAATAATAACAGCCACTCGGGCCGGTCTTCCAAGTAAAACGGTCGGTCAGAGGTCGGTCCGTAGATGGGTGACAACCCATTACATATCAAGACCCCTCCGTGCCTCGGAAAGCACGTTAAGCCGTTGGTCCTGGCTGTCATTCATAGATCTTTGATAGTCGTTACAAGTATATAAAGGCCCGAATAATCTGACAACCAGTCTTACCAAGGCGTAGGGCTTTACCCAGTAACTGGATTGTGGAGGTTAGATAGGCAGTCGCTCCATGTAAACCACTCGGTTAGACTGGAAGCCGCCCCCAACATAGATGGGCAAAGCCTAGACAGATTGATTGGCTTCTCTATATGAAAAGGCCTTTGATATATTGAGATAATTATGGACTGTTATTATTATTACTAACTAAATAGCTCCGTTAATTACGTCATATTATTCAGCAAATACGATTAGTAAGCAAGTACTATGTTCATTACCTGAGATTAGTGTTTAATGATCTGCTAACACAATATCTGATTATGAATAGTCGATCTCGTAATTGCTTCTAAGACGAAGGTTGAATGTTACTTGCACGCCATGAAACGAACCATGTAAAAGGCTCGATAGACCATCTGTGCGCACATATTTTCTTTTATATCCGTGGTCCACATTGTGTTTACAGTCTCCTATTTTAGGAAAGGTAATAAGGATATAGTAGAGAGAATTGCGAAGGGATCAAAGGACCAAAAAAATAATAAAGAAAATTAAATCCGATGATAGGTTTGGGTTGGGGACAAAGTTTTTTCCGGTCACTTGCGTTCATAATTATTAAGCCAAAAACATTCGTAAATCAAAGTTTATATTACTTGATGTTTTAGGATTTTTGGTCTTTCGATTTGGACATAATTGGTTAACATTGGGGAAATAATGCTTATATACAATATACATATCCGTTAGCAGCACTAATGAGTCACACATACATGACATAATTATCACGCCTGTATTCCTAAAGGATTATTCAGTACCTATGGTACACCCTCGCCAGTCATGTTTGAGTCCCATGTAATAGGGGGAGAGCATATTGACATCAACTGGGCACAAATCCAGACTCCTAGCTTCTACTGAGAAATGCCAAATAGAAAAACCCAATAACACTTTGCCTAACCCGAGAATCAAACCCAAGACCTCATGCTCAACAGCTTAGCGCTTACAATGAGTCGAACCACTAAAATACCAAATACAATAATTATCCTCTCATTCTAAAGTTGTAAATTAAAGCATTTGTTAACATAATAACAGTAATTTACCCTTTATATCATCTTTCCGTAGTTCATTTACCAACAACTCACGCCTGTTAGGTCCACAAGCCCATAGCGAGGAAATAGAAAAAGTTTTGATCAACTAAAAGTTCAGTTATGTCTGGTTTTGTCTAAGGGATAATATTGAAACAACCTCACAGGCTCGAGACTCGCTTTACGGATCTACTTAGCAAAATACTTTTCCAATAAGGAAAAAAAATACTTTCACAGTGCCTAATATTGGTGATATCATAAGATTTTGCTTAGAAAAACGCAAGTCATTTTTTTATTCTTCAGATCCGTTTTACGCTGACATAATGTGTTTCCGCCTCTAAAGGCTGCTTTAATTCTTTAAATTTTCTCAAATATTCTGTTACTTCTTGAGGAATGAAATGAAATAAAAGGTAGTGAATGGTAGTGGCGGTTGACAGGAGAGAATAGAAGAATAAAACGTGTTGCACCAACCCCAAGTACAGGCGCCAGCATAATATCAAGCTACCCGAAACTGTAAAATTTTCCCAATTAACTTTGAACCTTATGCTTTAGCAATTAAGTTGAAAATCTATTAAAGAAATTTGACAGATTGTAGTAGCTTGATGTGCTGGCGTCTGTACATGGGACAAGGGCAGGCAGATGACAATGATTTCTTTTTAGTAGGTAATATCTACATAATTATACATATGACATAATCAGTCTATTATTATATACTAATAATAAAGCTAAAGAGTTTGTTTTATTGTTTGAACTCACTTATCTCTGGAACTACCAAACGATTTGGAAAAAATATTATTGCATTTGGTAGTCTAATTCACAAGCAATATAACATCACGCGACGACCCTAAGGTGCCCAGCAAAAAGAAATAAAGTCAGAAAACGAAGTAATACCGCGGGCGGGCGATAGGATGCGATGCGGTGGGTCGGGGCGAAATTTCATGCGATTGAAGTCGCGAGTAGAAGCTAGTTCTCCTATAAAATTACAACAGAAAAGAAACAGCTAAAAAAAAAACATTGATTAGATCAGAACTCAGTTCAACTCAAGCTAAAGACTGGAGCTGAGATTCACGCCCATTACAAATGCCTTTGAAAACTAAGTCCCAAGCGTGTTCCTAACACAATCTAAATCTTCCTAGACACCTCGGGCGACTTCATACTCTGCCTACACCACGTACCAGCTCGTATCTCCGTACGTGACATAGCAAACGACTTAGAAACTAGCCTTAGACATGGCTGAATGCATTTCTTGGCGACTCTGTAAAGCCAAATTTTATTGCAGTGTTCTTTCTTATGTAATTGTGCAGATTCTGTTGGGGATCGTCTGAGATAAGCATTAAATGACGGTATTTTCCTTAACAATGATAAAAAAATTAAGACTGCAGGACATTTTTCTCTGATATTGTCTATGGGTGTTTTTTGTAGATCTTTGACAGTCGTTACGGCCCAAAAAACGTGGGACGTGGCTTATTGCACGGATCGATGGTTACACTACGGTCGCCGTGGTCGGTTCGTGGATGGGTGAGCATCCATTACATATAGAGATTCCTCCTTGCCTCCAAAAGCAACAAATTTAAAAAAAAGTAAAATAAAAAAATTAAGCAGAAAATCTTATACGAGGTCAAAAGGCTCCTATCTCAACATGATGCTGCGACATTTAAAAAATAAATGTCGCTGGTATTCTAATAGGGCCCGCTGTGATGTCACGGGCAGTTACAGAAACAAATAAATAATACAATAGATAAAATTATGTAAAATATTTGAAAACTAGCAGCCCGTCCCGGCTTCGCACGGGGTAGACAAATATTTATTTTTGGAAATTTGGATATAAAACACTTTTTTTCACAAATATTTTTATTTATTAAAAAATTATTATTTATTAATTATATATAAAAAAAAATCCCACACCCCCTCCACCCCGCCCGCCGCGATGCCCGGCGCGCTTTTCAGACTGCATCGCAAACAACGGCCACGGCGCTATGGCGGTTTTGTTTACTGTTTGAATTTTTTAATTCGTAATATCTTTTGAATGGAAAGTCCAATTTAAATAATTTAAAAACTATTTTATAGGTAGTTAAATGGTCTTGACCATAAAATAATTTATTTGGATAAGGATTAATATAAACACATAAATAGCATGGTTTGAATTTGGTTAGCATTTTCATTAATGTTTAAAATGAAAAAAGTTGTTGTAGTGACATAACTACAATAGTTGGACATATGCTACCGCGGAGTTTTTTGTAGACATTATGATGTTCTTCAATATTGTTGTACATTATTTTGTTCTATCGCTAATAGTTTCGGCAGCGCATTCGACGAAAGACATTTTAAGACTCATTTTTCTACACCTTCGGTTACATTGTTCAAATTTTACCAAGGATCCCTAATTTTTTTCAAAATGAAATGTAGCCTATGTCAAATTGGAAGAATGTAGCATTCTATTGGTGAAAGAATTTTTTAAATCGGCCCAGTACTTTTTGAGCCTATTCATTACAAACATACAAACATACAAAAATAGGTACAAATCTTTCCTCTTTATAATATTAGTGTAGATAAAATAAAATATTCATTTGTAATCCGCGCCAGTAAACGAAGTAATATTTAGCGCGGGGTGATGCGATGTGACAGGGTACGTCAGGGGCGTCATTTCACGCAGACTAAGTCGCGGGCAGAAGCTAACTATAATAAAAAGAACCTTCACAACAATCATTCTTGATTCCCTGTACCTGCACTGAGTTACTTTTACAAGAAAAAGCAAAACAATCCTTGGTCAGCTATTTTACCAAAAACGCACTGTTATTTTATCAACTTCGCATGTGGTGCCAAAAGTTTGTATTTTTTCCAGTCCCAATTTTATTCCTGAACTAACATTTGGAGGGCTTGTTTTTTTTATTCAATTTAGCTCTGCGTTTGTCTTGATTGATTTGGTCTACTACAAAACAACGTTTCAGTTATTTTGGATATCATATTCAAATATTTAAAAATCTATACATCTGTTGCACAATCAGCCTATCCTAATGTTCCCACTGCTGGGACGCAGGCCTTCTCTCGGTGAGAGGAAGCGGGCCGTAATCCAACACTCAGGCTCAGAGCGGGTTGGTAGATGTCACGTGTCTTCCGATTTTTTGTTTCCGTGTGCAGCTGGAGAGTTTGTTGCGCCACTTCTTCTTCCTAGGGATTTCATATAACTAAAAAGTTGTGATGGGTGGGCGTTTTAGAGGACTGTCGTTTGTAATTTTAACATTCGAAAAGTGCTAATTCTCAGCCTAATTATAATAAATGACTTTTGATTTTGATTGATTTTTGATTTTCCACACGATGTTTTCCTTCACCGTTTTGAGAGCAGTGGTCATGAAATTATTTATACAAAGTAAAGTGCCTCCCTGGGTTCGAACCTACGTCTAGCGACTCGTAAGTCGGGGCCGTTACCACTGGGCTACTACTGCTCATCTGCTACATCTGTTGCTCACTGACAAAAGCACATCATCGTACTAACAATTATGGGGATAAGGACCACGGAGGACCAAGGAGAATACATGAAAGGTTTTAAGTGGTCCTTCATGGTAACCCAAACACAATTCTCATTAGTCATGCTATCAGATTATGATCTGGGATTACAGAAACGAATTTTGCCGTGACGCTCGGATATGACTAAATTAGGCATATACCTAAGTAAAGACGCTTTCTTTAATAGATTTTCAACTTTATCGCTAAAGCATAAGGTTTAAAGTTGATTGGGAAAATTTTACAGTTTCTGATAGCTTGATGTGCTGTGTCTGTACATCAATATAGGAAGATATTTCATAATCTTGTAATTAAAATACATATTTTGTACCTTATAACTGTGGCAGCCAATTAGCTTAATCAGCCTTGTATTTAACTGCCCTATGTCGCCGTTAAACTAGCGGCTTGAATGATATTCACGACGCGGGAAACGGAGCCAATTTCCCCGCGCCGAAGCGCGTTATTGAATTTGTATATAAAATCTCGCGCGGGGACGCGTTATCTGTGCCCTGGCGCGTGGCGAACAAGTAGCGTATGATCCGCCTAAATATTATTCACAAACATTTGAAAAGTCTACTAAATTAAAGATTTCAACTACAGCAAACGATCTTTATTAAATTGCCATAATCACCACTGTCGGATGTTGGTGATTTCATGACACAAGTGAAATCATTAGACTTAAGTAACGTATTATTTTTTTATATTTATCAAAAAATTCACCAACCATGTAAAAAAGGCAAGGTGGCCCTGTAGTGACGGCCGCTACTTACGAGTTGTAAGTTCGTTCGTAAGAACCCAGACAGGCGCTCTACTTTGTGTAAATTATTTCACGAAAAATGTTGTGTTATCCAAAAATCGAAGACATACATCTAGCAACCCGCACTAGGTTTGCGTGGTGGATTGAAATGAAACGAAATTGTTTATTCTGTAAATAAAATATCGGTATCACTTTTATACGTCATATTATAAAATAAATAATAAATAGTGATGACTTTTAATTGGCTGTCAGTCTCACACAGTATTTTTTATTCTGTTTGTTTTAGCTGTAAGTCATCCGTAGATAATAAATAAATAAAAAAAATTAACTGTAAATGAAGTCTGTGTTTCCTGTGTTTTTTTTTTTAAAGTCCAAACATAATCTTTGACAGATCAAGAGAAGACCATGTAGATTGATGTCTGAAATGGTCTTTTGAAGAAAGTACCACACAGATTTGAGTGGACTAGTCCAGTCAGTGCAAGCATTTGTCAGTAATCGTCGATTACGGCACACTCCCTCTAACACACGACAGGAGGTCTGTGTCCCAGCAGTGGGAACATTACAGGCTGATAATGTTACGTAAAGAGCAACGATTAGCGCTATTTCTCACGACACAAACTACCAAACATTCCACAAACATCATTAATCTTCTTCCTACCACATTTGACATTGCCAACTCCCCCGCGAGTAGTAACATTAAACTTGATGACAAGTTTATCGCGATAATGAGGTAATAACGTATCTCTCTTGTTTCGATAATCGGGATTATGGTTCAGACGCTATTAAAATTGACCCTCATCAAAAGTTTCTTTGATGTACCCTTGTTGGTAGATCGTTGGATTAATTTTCTGCTTTCCGTGAACGTAAATTATGTATATTTGGCTTCTTAAGTTAAGAGATTTATTGGCCACGGCTTGTATAAATGTTACTTGGATTTTTTTTGATGTCGATTACCGCGGATAAATTAGCCGGCACGTTTTTTTCCTGGTCCATGTAATTTTCATGTTTAAGAAGTGGCATAAGCATGAACGCAGAGAACACACAGAACAGTTGTGGCTTACGAGGTGTAGATCATAGGTTCGAACAAAGACGCCTGTCGGTGTTCTTCACTTTGAGTAGGTAAATTATTTTATTACTATTGCTCTCAAAGCCCTTCCTCTCACCGAGAGGAGGCCTGTGTCCCAGCAGTGGGAAGTTTGTAGGCTGATTATGCTCTCAAACAGTGAAGGAAACATCGGGAGGAAACCGGCATGTCCTAGAACCAAAAATTTAAAGACATGTGACATCAACTAACCTGCACTGGGCCCGCGTAGTGGACTACGGCCCACTCCCTTTCATCAAAAGGAGGCCTGTGTCCTGACAGTGAGAACATCATAGGCTGAGTATGCTATGGGCTTAAGCTTTTCCAACATTTTAGCTTTTTGTAAAAAAAGACCGTAGTTATTGTCATTAAAAAACATACTACCGCAATGGGATTCAAAAGCGGGATCCAACGAAAATAAACCGTTTTATTTATTCAATAATTTATAGTGATACTGCAAATTAATTAAAACCCACAATTTAATTTGCATTCCCATCTTTGCACACACACAGTACCCAAGAACAGCAATTTACCAGTAAGTACCTATTACACGAACTAAACAGACGAGCAAGTAACGCAACTCTGTGGTGCACGTTTAGAAGCACCTGTGTTTTGTTACAAACTACTTGATTAAATTCCGCACTGGTCCGTCATATCCTAGCATGATGAATGTTAAGTGTAAATCTTGTGGGTACTCTATATTCGGGCTGTGTCAGCTTTCGGCATTACGCGCTCTCAGGGTCGGAAACCTAAATCAAACAAGAATATTGATTATTTCAGTACAAATTGCCATTCTAGATTATTTCGTGACTCTGGGTTCGTAGACGGGTTTAAATACGAATGTTTCTAAATATAACTTACAGTTTTCGAATTGTCCAGACTTTTCTGCGCGTCATAGGACTGTACTTATAAATGATAAATGATTTATTTCTGTAAGTAGATTTGTACAAACACTTTTACACGACAATCATATTTTTTAAACTAGATGAGGTCGGCGTTTCCTATCTGACTATTCTGAGAAGAAAGGCCGAAACAAACTCAGAGGTCACAGTCTCTTTTAAAGTCCAGACAAAATCTTGGTCAGATCATGTGAAGACCATGTAGATTGGGTCTGAAATGGTCTTTTGAGGAAAGAACCACACAGATTGAGCGGACCTGTCCAGTCAGTGCACGCATTTGTCAGTAACCGTGCAGCTCAACTCAGAACTTAAGGAGCTCAACGATTCGACGAACAATACCAAAAACAGGACATTTGAGGCCGCATAAACTACTCAAACTGCCAGACCTTACCAGACTTATCTTCAGCGGTGCTAACTTACGAGTTACTATTCAGTTGAAAGACGTCCACTGGACATAGGTCTCCGCCAAGCATCGCTACTTCGACCGGTTCTGTGCTTCTCGGATCCAGCGGATTCCTGCGGTCTTCACAAGATCATTGGTCCAACTTGTTGGAGGCATTTCAAAACTACGTCTTCTGGTACGCGGTCCCCACTCCAGTATCTTTCCGCTTCATCGCCCTTGTATTCCGCGAGCAATGTGTCCTGCCCACTCCTAGTTTGGCAATTCTTCGGGGTATGCCATACAGATAAGTATTCAAACGAAATCAAATTATAAGTCACTTTAAGGACTATTGTTTAGCGCTGTGGTATTCGGCATGGCATTCACCCTACATGACATTACCCTAGAAACCTAAAGCAATTGGGTAAGGAATTTTTACCCCAGGAATTTCGATAATTCAATTAGATTATAGCCGCTCTAGATTCTTTGTTTTTTACATAAAGTATTCCGATCGGTCCCGTAATAGTCCAAGACTGTAATGAAATTATGAAGCGGTAGTGGCCGGCTGCAGGCAAAACGGGTGAAATGAGATTATTTCGAAACTAAATTCGTACCGAATTTACTTATATTTTATGACTTGCTTATTATATGCCTGTCTCGCGTAGTATAATTTGTGCCATTTTTTTTTAGTATAGAAATCTCGGGCTTAAATTCTTATATCTGTAATAGACAGAAATCCTCAAGTCACTAGATTAAGTGATTATAATATTGTTGGATACTACTACCCGGCCCAGAGCAGTGGGGGACGCGGTCACTGAAAGGAGGCTCCCGTAGGCGGCAGGCCAGGAGGCTCTCTGGTTTTGTTTGATGCTCTATGGTTTTTGACAGCGTTGGGTGCAGAAGCGCTATCCGTCAGCCGTTCGGTGCAATTTGGTGTCTCTGTATCTCAATAATCTCTTGTTGGTTTCTTTAATTTGATTAGTGATGATTTTGTTCCTCTGATTGTAATTTTGCCATTCTTGATAACTCTTTTTATAATTATAATTCGTATGATTAGTTTTTAGGTTATCAGATAATTCTTTTGTGATTTCACTTCTGCCCTAACAATATATTATAATACCAGCCTATTATTTTCACACTACACGGCAAATAACACTTTTCATATAGAGAAGGCACGAGCTTTAATCAGCACTTTTGGTCGGGACTGGGCCATCACGACATTTAACCACTGGTCCATCACAACATTGAACCACTGCACTGGGCCATCCCGATAGTGATTAATTGTAGTTATCGCCAACCAGCCACAACAACTAACTTGAGATTAAGGGCTGTTTTTACTAACGTAAGATTTATTTTATCCGTGGAATAAAACTGACGTCAGACAACTTGTGCAAGTGACATTCAACCTTAAGCAGGATGAGAGAAGGTAACCCGGGAAATTCAAATTCACTTACGTTTTTTGCAATTTACAGGTCAGCGTCATGTTGTATGTTGATTAAAATAATATGATTCACGACCATATCAAATATGGCTTTACAGAATTATACCCATTAGAATCAGCAATACAACTCCTTCAGTTAAAGTTAGCCTCAAAAGTCATGATTTTATGAAATAGTCATTCAATGGGGTAATATAATGTAAGAGAGTTGTAGGTATGTATGATTTATGTTATTATAATTCAATTAATATATATTTGTTACGATCGCGAATCATATTTAGATCAATATATTATACAACCTGACAATGACCTGCAAAATGCAAAAAACGTAACAATATTTTAATTTTGCCAGGTTCCCTGGCGTTTAAAGATCACCTAAGAGTTAGCGTTAGAGCCTAGCTTTTTCCCAACTATGTTGGGGTCGGCTTCCAGTCTTACCGGATGCATCTGAATATCAGTATTTTACATAGAACGACAACAACAACAGCCTACCTGACCTCCCGGCGTTCACTAAGGTTGAAACTTTCTAACAGTCGCTTAAACAACCGTATACAATAGACCTTGTCATTGTATGACATGAAGTGACGATTCGACCTTCGGGTTAAAGTCAAATTACGAGGTCGACTGTATATAATCATATCGAGGTCGACTGTACATAATCGTTGAACTCCTCAAGTTCTGAGTTGAGCTGCACGATTTTTGACAAATGTGTGCACTGACTGGACAGGTCCGCTCAATCTGTGTGGTTCTTTTCTCAAAAGATTATTTCAGACACCAATCTACATGGTCTTCACATGATCTGACCAAGATTTTGTCTGGACTTTAAAATAGACTGTGACCTCTGTGTTTGTTTCGGCCTTTCTTCTCAGAATAGTCAGATAGGAAACGCCGACCTCATCTAGTTTAAAAAAATATGATTGACGTGTAAAAGTGTTTGTACAAACCTGCTTACAGAAATAAATCATTTATCATATGTATTGGCACACCATCTAACACTAATCTTAATCTCATCTCAGGTAATAAACAATACTTGCTTAATAATCTTATTAGCTAAATAATGTGATCTTATTACCAGAGCTATTTAATTAATAACAACAATAACAATTAACAAGGTGTAATATTGATCAAAGGCCTTTTCATTATAGAGAACTCAATCAATGATCTGAATTCATGGTTTCAGTTTGCGCGTCGATACCACCCACTCAGTATATATCTGCCTAGCCTTTTCACAACTATGTTGGGGTCAGCTTCCAGTCTGCCCATGTAACCTCCACAACCTTGTTGCTGGGTAACACAAAACCTCTTGCTATGACTGGTTGTTAGACATTTGGGCTTTTGACTACCCGTAACGACTGTCAAAGATCGAAGAAAGACAGTCGGGGGCCTTAAAGTGCTTTTCGAGAAGGCGAGGAGAGATATCTCGATATCTAATGGATGGTCACCCATCCACGAACCAACCGCAGCAAGCATAGCGTATTATTAAAACACGAGCCCCTAAACAAATAAATTGACGCAATATTTTCATGTAGGTACTCACTTCTAGAATCTACACAATCAAATAATCCCCAATCCCTCATTAGCTTACCTCGAACTCTATTACGAACAATTGAGCAACTTTTGGCCTTTTGATCCGCAAACCGGGTTAAGTGCATTTGAATTACCTAGTGGAAAATGCTCGTTTACAGTGCGGACTTCGATAACTCGCTTAACATCACATTGGGGCCTAATACTGCCATTACCAAAGCGTTTGGTGAACTAAAGTGCAGTTCTGCCGATATTTCCGATGTGATAAGATTGGTCCTCGGATGTTTGGGCTCATTTTTCATGAAATGTAGGTATCGTACCTGTATTATCATTAGTTAAAAATACCTAATGGATGTATTACTGTGATAATGTAAAGTGATATGGAAACTGACACGTGTGCGAAATACGTGGGAAAATTGTGTTTTGTGATGAACGTTTTTTCGATTAAATTAATATGCCTAATTTTTATATCAGCGCAATATTTTTTCGTGCATACAAATAAATTAAATTTATTCAAACATACGCCTATTATAGTGTCTATAGGTATTATTATTTTACCTTAAAAAATACAAAAATATTGATTTGAATTTAAACATTGTGTCATTGTGCCTTATTAACCTTATCGCCCTAAAAACGAATGATCGCTACGGCGTAGCCAACGCTACGAAATCTGGGCTACGTAAGCTACGAGTACTACGTCGTAGCACTGATCCGTTCAGTCCAATACGCAAATTCGCGTACATTTTTAGGGTTCCGTATCTCAAAACGAAAAACGGAACCCTTATAAGATCAGTTCGTTGTCCGACTGTCTATCCATCTGTCAAGACACTGTTTTTCAGGAACGCGTGGTGGTATCAAGTTGAAATTAATATCAAATACTCAGGGATGCAATCTCTTGAAGCAGTAAAAAAAAATCAAACTTCTAAGTCGACACAACCAAAAGGTTCGGGCGTTTATGTTCCGGAATCAAAACCGTACTTCCCGTTGACCTAGAATCATGAAATTTGGCAAGAAGCAATGTCATGTAGCACATTAAGTAAAGGAAAAAATATCACAAAAGACACATTATGGTTCTTTTTCAGAATTCTTTGGCAAATGTGCGCTTTTTTATCATTTCGTAGTTACATTACCTACAATTTTTTTTCCCGTGATTTACTATTTACATACCTACAAATTTGTACGGAACCCTCGGTGCGCAAGTCCGACTCGCACTTTGCCGATTTTTTTTTCTGCCATCATTATCTTTAAGCAAAGGAGACGCTACAGAAACCCACTTTATAGAATACATAACAATTTATGGACCTCATTACTTTTTACGTTATTTTCGTTTCCCTCGCGAAAACATTTGAAGATGTAACTTCAAAGATTATTATGGATTTAATATTAGCTGAAGAGTTTGTTTGTTTGTTTGAACGCGCTTATCTTTGAAACTGCCAGTTGGATTTGAAAAATTCCTTTTGCCTTTGATAGCCCAATTCTTGAGGAAAGCTATAGGCTATTTAAAATCACACCAGAACGCTTAGGAACCAAACAAAAAGTAAGAAAGAACACGAAAACAAAGTAATAGCGTTGGCAGGCGATGCGATGCGACGGGTTGGGTCAGGGGAACACGAAATTTCACGCGAACGAAGTCGCAGGCAGAAGAAGAAGTCTTTGAATAAAGAAAGTTAAGTGGGTCGAGCCAGTCTTTGTAACACTAATTCTATTTCCTGTTTTAATGCCATGACATATTTAATTAAATAGCTAATAGTATCTATTTTTACTCATCTAATAACCGGTCAACAATAGCCGAGCTAAACTTTTTACAGGAAACGGAAAATATTACTTTGTGTGTAAAAAATGCGAAAATAACTCTGACAGTCTGTTACTTTTTTTCGCTTTAACAGCTGAGCGGCTTTAAATAAAATTTGACACACAGGTAACTTGGGTGAAACAGGATACTTTTTAACTTTGTAGAATAATTTTGGTGGAATAATTTCCAATCTCTACGCGGGCAAAGCAGCGGACAAAAGCTAGTCTCTAATATTCTTTAATTCAAATGAAAGGAATAATCCAAACAGAAAATTTAACAAATAAATTCATTCACAAGTTTGTGCCAGCGTGTCGCGTGGAAACGATCACAGGTACCTCAGGCTGTCACGGTAACACGAACTTCCTGCTCCGGAGGATATACGAGTGTCTGAGACTTCGTTTACTATAACACTTTCACACTACATGTTCAACAGTTTGGCCTCATTTGGTTATACAGAGAAGTTTTAAGTGATAATTTAATTATCTGCTTGAATCATCATAATCAGCGTACCTATAATGTTTCCACTGCTGGGACACAGGCCTCCTTTCGGTGAGAGGGGTGGGCCGTAATCCACCACGCGGGCCCAGCGCGGGTTAGTAGATGTCACATGTCTTCGAATTTTGTTTCTAAGACATGCCAGTTTCCTCACGATGATCTGTAAAAATAGTTGTAAGAGGTAAAAATAAACAAATAAATGTCTTCCTTCACCGTTTTGAGAGCAGTGGTGATGAAAATAATTTTCACAAAGGAAAGCCTGACTGGGTTCGAACCTACGACCTACAACTAGTAAGTCACGGCCTAATGACTTGAATAAGAAGAGAATTTTATGACACTAATCTATTCTGAGCACATGAATTTAGTGTTCTACGAGGATATTTTGGCGCCTGAATGACATTGACAGGGGGGCGCTGTTGGTGGAATCTGTCCAACGAAAAAAGTCCCGCAGACGCAGCGCGACAGGCATGCGACGGAGACATAAACCTTTATTTATATATGTATCTCAACATCATAATACAGGCACTAGTTAATAAAATGCACAATCTTAAATGGAGAAAGGTGTGTGAGGTAGGAGGGTTGTTTTAGGAATGTTGCTAACTATAATTATAATGATAATTAGTTCGACTTATTGCCGCCGGACTTCCTTCGCGGGATCCCGACTCTAATCATTTGTAAAATAGTTACAACAAGATGGCGACGTTAGTTCCGATTTTGGCCACGCGCCAAAATAATATTTTACAGTCCATTCATAGTTATTTCAACTCTGACAGCAGAAACCCAACAGCAATCTTATTGCAACGACAATAAAGATCATTTTGATTTTGACTGACTTGTCAGTAGCAGCAATCCCACAGCTGCTTTATTACAAGGACTATTAAGACCACTGTGATTTTGACAGTGATGCAAAATCAGAGGTAAAAGAACTGTGAACGGACTGTATCTTTGTACAGAACCTACATGTTTGCATTTATCTATGCTAATTGTTCAAAAAGATTTTTAACCGACTTCTAAAAAAGGAGGAGGTTCTCAATTCGGATGACTGTTTTTTTTATGTTTGTTCGCGCATAACTCCGTCCCTTGCCAACCGATTTAAAAAATTCTTTTTTTTTTTTTTTAATTTATACTTCCCAAATGGTCCCGTGAAAATTGTATCGAAATCGGAAAGCGGTTTTTGAAAAATCAACAAAAATCTAAAAATTTAAAAGCAATATTTTGTAAAATGTGATGAGCAGTTGACATTAGGCTATTGTAACTTAGATAAATTACAAACTCTCCCACTAAAAAGTGAAAAATAAAAAAAATTTACAAAAAAAATAACCGACTTCTAAAAAAAACACTACAAAGTGATAAATAACTTTAATTTCGGAAGTCGGTATCAATAAACGAAAATGCAGAACCAACGACACCGACTTCCGAAATTAAAGTTATTTATCACTTTGTAGTGTTTTTTTTTAGAAGTCGGTTATTTTATTTATGTTAAAAAGTTTTTATGGTAGTAAGTCGCATGTGGACACTGACGGTCGGGCTGGTCCACAAATTCAAGGTCGCTCAGCGCTCTATGAAGCGAGCTATACTAGGAGTCTCTTTGAAGGATAACATCAGGAATAAAATTGTCCGGAAAAAAACGGAGTTACCGACATAGCTTGCAGAGTAAACAAACTGAAGTAGCAGTGGACTTGTCGAAGGACCGATGGCCGGTGGAGCACACGAGTCCTTGAGAGGAGACCGCGTATCGGCAAGCCTAGTGTGGGACCCCCCAAGCTAGATGGACGGACGACTTAAAGAAAGTGGCTGAGACGGACTGGATGCGGAAGGCGAAGGACAGGGTGTTTTAGCTCAGCCTGGAAGAGGCCTATGTCCAGCAGTGGACTGCAATAGGCTGAGTTGATTGATTGAAGTCGCATAAGTACCTTATGCATCAATAAAACACCAAAATTACCTATTAAAACACCAATTTAAAATTATTATACACTAATAACTGTCATCATTATTTAAGTCGATAGCGCGCCCAAAAAGCAAATCATGTGCGCTCATTTGAATAAAAAGAACGCTCCAAGGACCATTGTTGATGACCAACGGTTTAATATTATAAAAAAAATAAGATATTCCGACGTTATAATGATCCGCGCATTATTGAGGTGGATGAGGATAGCAGACAGAGGTTGGCGAGAAGCAATGGGGACCATTTAACATGTCGCCGCCGCACAGCCCGATAATTGGATTCATTGCTCGCCAAGAGAAATATGGAGGCCATTTATTGCCCCAGGACGTATTGACGACAGTAGAACCAGATAATTCTGTAACATTAATAACGTTATATTATTTCTTTGTTCCACACTGATACTGATTATAAGGAATTACGAGATATTTGAACGATATTGTCGACGAAAATCTTATTTCGGCGACATTTCTCTGCAATGAAGGGGGAAAATGGAAACTAATTGACGTCGTCGGATATAAAACACGTTTTGGTAAAATAATATAATTTCAATGCGTGTTGGAAATGGAGAAAATAGCAACTGGGTACAATGTTTTGTGGAATAAAGGATACTGCAACGTTTTACAGCAAAAACCGGTCAAGTGCGTGTTAAACTCGCGTGGAGAGGGTTTCGTACGATGCGCACAATATTAAGAGATTTACCGTGTTGTTTTAAGACCTCAGACTTCTTATAGGTTTTCTTGTAATCTGTGGGTATCGGACTATTTTCTGTATTTTTTTTTATTATAATTTTAGGCTCAGTAGTTTCGGAGATAAGGGGTGGTAAATTATTGTCTATTTTCTTAAATAACTTTAACTATCACTGGCAGATAGCTAATGTTTTAAGGAGCAACTTTATTTTAGAAAAAGAATTAGTAAATAGACATATTTTTTTTAATTGTTTGATATTTTTATTTTTTCTCTCTGATCTGTTGGTCTGGCAGTTTGAGTAATTTATGTGGCCTACCCAAATGTCCTTTCTTTGGTATTGTTCGTCAACAATTAAGCTCCTTAAGTTTTGAGTTGAGCTGCACGATTTCTGACAAATGCGTGCACTGACTGGACATCTCCACTCAATCTGTGTGGTTCTTTCCTCAAAATACCATCTCAGACATCGATCTACATGGTCATCACATGATCTGACCAAGATTACGTCTGGACTTTAAAAGAGACTGTGACCTCTGAGTTTGTTTCGGCCTTTCTTCGCAGAGTAGTCAGATAGGAAACTCCGACCCCATCTAGTTTTTAAAATATGATTGACGTGTAAAAGTGTTTGTGCAAACTACTTACAGAAATAAAATCATTTATCATTGACATCCACGCGAACGAAGTCGCGGGCACAGCCAGTTTGTAATATAAAACAGATAGAATTAGAGCCATGTTTTTTTTTTTATTAAATATTAAAACCAGCTATGTCTCAATTACTACCGTTTCAACATTTTAGAATGATTAAATAATAATCTATTTTCGTCAACGAGTTATTGAATGCTTGAAACGTGAAACGTACCTATATTTGTTGGCTTGAAGATGAAATTTGATAATACCTGTCACGAATTGAAAGCAATGTTGAAAATCCTTTGTTAGTTATTGAATGAGAACTAAAAGCCATTAACAGTAAATTAGAAATAATAGCTATTGTTATTAAGATTCGTAATTTGAAGTATTTCGATCTGCATTTTTTTTGCTAACCTTTTGTTTTGTTTTGTTAACCTTTACTGTCCCACTGCTGAGCAAAGGCCTCCGCTAAATCCTTCCAGGAACTCTTTTCCCGCGCCACCTCGAACCAGCCTTCGCGGTACGCATCCAGTTTATTTCGCCATCTCTTTCTGGACTGGCCTCGGTGGCGCCGTCAGTCTTTAGGCACCCATTTTTTTTTTATGATGGGAAACCATCAAATGGCTCCCCCCGCTCTGGGTAACGCGGAAGGGAGTGTCAGACTCTTACTGACTAAACCCAAACGTGTTCCTTCCTTAGCCCTTTATGTTCCGGGGTAGCGGTAACCCTTTCGGACAATCCCGCTGCCCCGGCAGGCTTCGGCCCTGACGGGCCCCTCCTCTGATTCTGACATCTCTTTGAGACGCGCGTGGAACACTTCAAGCACCCATTGTGTGGCGATTTTTGCCCAGCGGTCATCGCATATACCGTAAGTCTTTCAAAAATATTGACTAAGACAACAAAGACGAGTACGAGTAGCTGACCGAAACTTTGCACCGCCTCAGAATCAATAAGAACGAATGTATGTATGAAAAAATATTTTTTTTTCTATTATTTCGTGAAAATTTCCCATGTTTTAATAGTTATTCTGCTATTCATTCAAAAAATCAAAGATCTTGAAAATCGGTCCAGTTCTTTAGTTACAAATGGTGAAACTCACCCAACTTTGTTTTATATTTTGTGTATAAAGATGTGAACGTTTGTACATTTTGTTGTTTGTTACTGAATCACGCAAAAACGGCTGAACGGAAAACGGAAATTCAGCACACAGGTAGTATATAACCAAGCTTGACACATAGGATTATTTTTATTCTTGTAATACTTTTCCGTGGGATAATTTCCAACCTCCACGCAGGCGAAGGCGCTGGCAAAAGCACTAGCTTTACTCTACACTAACTTATAAGTATGAAATATTATCCGTTTTTGTCATAGAATCCAGGTACAAACACCTAATATTAATATTGTTTTAGTGTGTATTTTTTTGTTGTATTGTTTTTTGTTTGTGTCCAGGGTTCATTGTCCTCTAACAATATTTGCTTACATGAATTGTTTCAACACATTGACCATCTACATATTTGTATCGCTTTTGTTCAATCTATAAGTCATATTTACTTAGGTACTGATTTTCTACATCGTATGACTCGTCTATTGTTGCTGAACCAAAGAGATTTAAAGGTCATTGTCCGTACTTCACTCGACTAAGGAAATATAAATAACTAGCCTTTGTTGAAAAATATCCCACAGGAATATAGTACCTACTTGGATTAAAATTAGGTACTTACGTTTTAATCCAGACTATAAACAATCTTTGTGCCAAATTTTATCTGAATCAATTCAGCTGTTTATGCACCAAGCCGTAACATACATACAGACAAACAAACAATCGGACAAAAATTCTAAAAACTATATTTTCGGCATCAGACCTCGTAGCAATTTTTTTTTTTCTAAATATTCAATTTACAGTTTTGACTTCGATACAATATTAATAAATGTAAATATAGAAGATACAATTGATGAATAAATAAACACTGTCGTCAGGTGTCGGACTGTGCGGACGCGTGTTGAAAACTTAAATAAAATATCGTTAATCTATTAAATATTAAAACTAAAGCTATGCTAAATCAACTTCTGTGTTGCTACAAATAAAGTGTATTTTGGAAAACTACAATCACACAAACAGTTTACCTACGGTCGAGAAAGATAAGAAGCCGTAACCGGTTCTGTGAGCCTAGTTCGGGAGCTAGATAGCATGAATTTACCGCGAACTCCAACAAAGACACAAATGTTTGGCGGAAGTGTGAGTGGTGGATCCACCTCTAATTTGTCAAATTTTGAGGATGATGAAGGTCGAGTTAACAAAGACTCAAGAAAGAGAAGACCGCACACTTTGGAATATGATTTCAAAAGAGATTTAGCCCAATTTCGTAGCGAAATAATGGGCTGTATAAAGGAAGCGATGAACGAACAAATTGAAAATATAACACAAATGCGGAATGAAATTAGGCAAGATATTCAAGATCTAAAATTAACTACTGATAACCTAACAGAAGAATATAAGAAACTGCACAAATCCGTGGAAAATATTACAACCGACCATAAAATTACTCAAGGTAAAATTATAACAATCGAGGATGAGCTGAATCAACTTAAAAGTGAAAATCGAAAACCCGAATTAAGTTTTGGAGCACAGCATGACTTTTTTGTCGAAATGCAAGGTAGACTTCAAAGAGACAAGAACATAATACTGGTGGGTCTGAATGAACAATATGTCAACGAGCTATCCACAGGCAACAATTGCGACTCTGAAGAAGTTCACAAGATCTTAACACAAGCCTATCAAGATTGTCCTAAGCCCTTAATATCTACAAGATTGGGCAAATATAATGCAGATAAACCCCGCCCTATAAAAATTGTATTTGATTCTCCTGATACACCAAAATATTTACTGAAAAACCGCTTGAAACTGCCTAAGACTATAAAAATATACTCGGACCAAACACCAGCTCAAAGGACTTATATACAAAATCTCCAAACTGAGCTCAAAGAGCGTGAGCAAAAAGGGGAAACAAATCTAATAATTAAATATATCAAAGGAGTACCTACTATAACCAAAAACAACTACAATTCAAAAAACTAACCGGGGCTAACACCAGTTGTTCTAATAATGTTCACCCAGGAAATATTACATATCAAATAATTCACAAGTATAAAGATTTGCCCTCAAAGTCATCATTCCTCAAAACCTTCTATGCTAATGTAAGAAGTATCCGCACACCAGGAAAACTTGAAGAACTACAGTGCATCCTAAAAGCAATTCCTTCTACAGTACATGTCGTAATTCTAACTGAGACTTGGATAACATCAGAACAAGATGCAGAATTATATGATCTTCCTAACTACAAACATATTTACAATTATAGACATGATAGTAAGGAAGGGGGCGTTTCTATCTACATTCATGAAGGTATTCCCTTTGAAGTAACAGAGGACACCTACAAGGATAGCAACCACTACCTATGGATATATCTTCCCAAATATGCACTGCATGTTGGAGGTATCTACAAACCAGGCTATTCAAACATTAAAGAGTTTCTCGAAAGATATACCTTACAACTGGAAGTTAGAAAGAGATCGATCGTGTTTGGTGATTTTAACTTAGACCTACTGAATCCAAACACATGTGTAACTCAATACCTATCAGAACTCGAAGAAAGTGGCTATGACATTTTAAATAAAATAGATAAGGAATACTCCACGAGGCAAACTCAAA
Organism: Gortyna flavago; assembly: GCA_963669345.1. Classification (NCBI taxonomy): domain Eukaryota; kingdom Metazoa; phylum Arthropoda; class Insecta; order Lepidoptera; family Noctuidae; genus Gortyna; species Gortyna flavago. Next base: position 12,655,804 of record OY770140.1, read on the forward strand.
CAACAAGCACCATCTTAGATCATGTCGCAACAGACCTACAAAAACAGTCTTTCCATTTTGTTATTCTGGAGTCTGCTATGTCTGACCATAAACAGATTTATCTGGAAATGTTTAACTACAAGCCAAAAATTAAACAAAAGATCCAATATGAGGCCATAGACTATAAAAACTTTTACAAAAGTATTAGCAAAGCTTCATGCATAGGCATAGATGATGATTACAAGTGTCTGGAAGCCTTCATTATGTCACACATACTACAAAACAAGAAGCAAAAATCAAAGATAATGAACTTACCAAAGGACGACTGGATTAACAAAGACGTTATTAAGATGATTGATAACAGAAATACCTTGTGGCAACAGTTAAAAAATGAAGAAGCAAATATTATCTTGAAAAGGAAGTTTTTAGCGGAACGAAATAAAGTAAGCAAGAAGATAAATAATGATAAAAACAGCTACTACTACAACAAATTCCAAAAATGTAAGAATAATCCGAAGAAGATGTGGAAAACTATTAATTCTCTAGCTATGAATAAGACTAAAACGAATGTTTCACCCCCAAAACTAATAGTAAATTCACAAAGTGTAACAGAGGGCGAAAAAAATCTGTGATATACTGAATGTTTATTTCGCCACTATTGGTACAGAGCTGGCAAATGGGATACCATCGGGATACCATTTAAATTCAGGTAACACACTTATGTATAAAGACGGACACGAACACACAGAAACGCTTACACAATTTAGACCTTGTACAATTGAGGAAGTTACTAAACTTATCGATGATTTGGATTCTGATACTAGCACAGGTTTGGACGGAATTAGCACAAAAGCATTAAAATGTATTAAGAATGTTATAATTTCACCCTTAGTTAGTTGCGTTAATAAATGTCTTGACCATGGTACGTTTCCTGATAGCCTGAAGTTAGCAAAAGTTACTCCTATCTTCAAGTCAGGTTCGAAAACTGACCCGAGCAATTATAGGCCAATTTCTGTGCTTCCGGTGATATCTAAAATCTTTGAGAAAATTATATACAACCGCTTAATTGAATACTTAAATGAGAAAAACTTCCTAATAGACCAACAATATGGTTTCCGATCAAAATCAAACACCTTGTCAGCCACCATTGACAAAAAGGCGTTTGATACTGTTTCTCATGCAAAACTATTACAAAAACTAATTAACTTGGGTATCACTGGAACAGCTTACAACTTATTCGAATCCTATTTATCAAACAGATGCCAAATTGTTAAAATTGGTAAGTACAAGAGTATTCCCCAAAAAATGACATGTGGAGTTCCGCAAGGATCTATTCTGGGACCCCCATTATTCCTAATTTATGTAAACAACATCAATCAAATAGGGTTAACGGGATATCTAACACTTTACGCAGATGATACTAGCATATTCTACTTCGGTCAATCTATACACGATATCATTAGTGAGGCGCAAAACGATCTAAATGTAATAAATGAGTGGTTTCTACATAACTTACTTACCATTAATACTTCTAAAACATCCTACATGATATTTGCAGCCAAAAACAAAAAGATTCCACCCCACACACCTTTGATTATTAATAACCTAACTATCAAGCAGTCCAGTACAGAAAAGTACCTTGGACTACTATTAGATGACAAAATGTCCTGGAAACCCCATATTGAACACGTAAGAGCCAAGCTTGTGTCACTTTCTGGAGCTCTTCGCAAAATGGGAAACTGCTTACCACCTAAGATAAAACGCACTATCTATAATTCATTAGTAAAACCTAATCTAGAATACCTGATTGAGATTTGGGGATCAGCATCCAAGACTAACCTCAATTACATACAGAGAACCCAAAACAAAATTATAAAACGGTTATATTGTTATGACTTCCTGACACCTACTATACAGCTATATGAAAAAACTAAACTGTTTAATCTCCGTCAACTATACAACTACAATACTTGCATATTAGTAAAAAAGTTTTTAGATAACACAACAAAAACCAACATTAAACTTACAAAAAAGACATTCACACATAACTTAAGAAATAGAAACGAAGTAGTTCTGCGTTTTCCTAGAACAGTTAAATATGGAAAAAAGAACTTTTTATATGAAGGGGTCCAATTGTATAATAAATTGCCAAATGAAATTAAAGAGTGCAAAAGTATTAATATTTACAAAAGAAAACTAAAGGATTATATTATGCAAAAAGTAATTTCTACATAAATACCCTGACAACACTATATAAAATACTTTCATAAAAATAAAAAAATACACTTAAATAATACAAAATAAGAACACGTAAAACCAGAACTCACACATTATAATCAAAACAAAAGAAAAAAAAAAAAAAAAATTTAACATGATCACCTGTCTCCGAGACTATACTTGTCGCACACAAGCAAACAAACGCGTGGACGCACTACGCTAGTACACACAAACACATTCACACAGTGGTTCGCTTCTTAATCGTTGTTTATGTTCCTCACAAAGTGAATAATCAGTATATGTATCTTGGTGTCAAATTGGCCAGCTTTAGTAACTTGTTTTATATGCAACTACCTGCATTTTTATTTTTTTAAATTTTGTTTACTCTTTATCTCGTACGTTGTTGTTATTGTTTTACTTAATCTACATCTGCATGCTTCGTCATTAGACGACGATTATTTATGTTAAAAATTAAATCTCATATAAGTGAACTGTATCATGTTCTTATGAGAAATAAAGATTCTTTAAACCTAATAGTTTGCACCACATAAGCTTAACCTAAAAATGGTACCTAATAGTTCGCTTGATGAAGCCCACCATGTACCATGTAGTACGTTTTTTATTTGAGACCTCAGATTTGACAAACTGTTATGACTGTTAACAAGAATGTAAGCGTGTGATCAGCTGGTCTATTGACAACAATGCCATAGGCACAGACATATTGTATTGTGTTAAAAGCTCGCCGTGATAACTAAGGAGAAGTGAGCTTGAAGTGAACTGTCAATAGTGTCAATACCTAGCATCAGGTGAAATGACAGCTCACTTCAAGTTAAGCCTAAGTTTTCACACTTTTAACAAATAGACCGGTAGAGCCGACGGTAACTGCGCGGTCCTGGAACCGCACGGGTCCCGCCACTCGACCGATAGAAATTACTGAACGCCACAACACGCGGATTCCGCGCGATAGAAGGAGCGCTCAAAGGTTTTTTGCATGATAAGTTAACATCGGCTGATTATTAATATATTAAGATACTCGATTCATAATAATTTGTTATTATGCAGAATTTGCTATGAATAAATAAATGCAAACAATATCTTACTGAATGTTGTTATTATCGGATTGTCAAAATCTTCTAATTTGTGGTACATTATTTTCTGCGAATAGAAAAAGAAAAGCAAAATTATATGTATTACACAATAATGTAGACTTAGCTTTAAAATTAAACACAATTTGCCAAATAACACGAAAACATTGGCTTTGTTATTAATTAGATATGAACATGTTTGTATTACTTCAATTAACTGACGCAAAACAACTACGAGAATATAACCTGCGTCTGATGTTTTTCGTCAAAATTTATAAAGTCTTAAATACTTCGAACAGTGAGTACCACACTTAAAAGAATAGTCTTTTTTAAGCTCGACTTCTACTAATGCACTTTCCCAACGAGCTCTGGCTGGAAATCTCTCAAAATATATCCCCGAGTGTGGATCCTTCCAAACTAAAATATCTTAAGTAAAACGTGCACTTAATCAGGGACTTTCTTTACTTAGTAACATTTGTTTGGTGCAGCACTACTTACCGAACCAAGTAAGTGCTTACACTAAACACTACTTTGAAAAATAAACCATTGTCTGGATTGCTAGTAGCGGCAACTGCTTTTGTGTGTATTGTTTTTATTATTGTGCTTCTGAATTGAATTTATCTTGTACTTGTACCAAATGTTTGTATGTATACACATATTTATTTAACTGCTTAGTTGTAGCCGCGGTCTTATAGTCGCCGTAACTTAGCAAGAGTCCTTAAATGCGTTTTGCCTTTTATTAACATTCTTCTAAACAGACATGCTTAAAAATAAATTATGGCCATAACCATAGAATAATGACAAGCAATAGGGGTCACCTTTTTTTGTTTCATAAGGTGTGCATGCGCAAACTAACTCCAACGCCAAAACCTTGCTAAGTTACGTGCCGGTGACTATACTGTCTAGAGGTTATCTGTGATGTGATTTTTTGTCGCACAGAGTACGGAATCGGCGCACCGCCCCGGCACCGTCTAGAGTAGAGACAGTGTACTGACAAAAAATATGGCGCCGAAAATTCGCTGATTGCAGAATTTGTGCCCGCCAGCAGATGATCATCATCATCATCATGAGAGATGTCAGCTTCTATACGTAATTAGTATCGTTATACGAGTAAACGGTGACACAGTTGGTTTCAATGGAAACTGTTGGCCATGCCGTCTCTTGCAGCGGCCGCCGAGGCGTAGATATTTGTGCTCTATGGTTCTTCTCAAAGGAGAAAAACATAATAACTGTGGATTTGGGTGTTAGTGGATGTAGACGTAGGTAATGAAAACAGCCAGTTCTTCTGAATAAGGAGATATATTTTCACCAATCACCATCAAATCAATCAAGTAGGCAGGAGCACGTTGTAGACCTGTCGCAGCCCGACCCGTGAGGAAAGTGAAATAAAAATAGCTACCAGGAGCGTGCGCTAGTGACGTTCGTATTATTTAGTTACTTAGTAACATTTAGTGTTGAGACTCCAACACCAACCACCAACACCAATCACCAACTCACTATGCTATGAAGATAGAAGAGTTTTCAGTTCGACAGACTGGAAATCGTATCGCTAAACACGCGGTTTTCATAATAAACGTATCAATACTAAGTGATGTGAATAATCAATGTCCTATCCTACCTAATTAGTATCAACGCAATGTAATTAGTGTCAATGCAATATTATTGTAGGTCAGCCGTAATAGCTACAATTATATTGCATTGACACTAATGATTATATAAAACTACTGATTATTCTGATTGTTTATACTTAACATACATAACATCACGCCCTGATTCCCTGAAGGGTTAGGTAAAGGTGACCTATAGTAATCAGGAACGAAATGATCCTGAAAAGAACTGGAGTTACCGACATAGCTATAGCAGAATAAGCAAACTAAAGTGGTAGTGGGCTGGCCATGTCTTTTGAAGGACCGATGGTTGGTGGAGCAAACGAGTCCTTGAGTGTAGACCGCGTATTGGCAAGCGTAGTGTGGAACTCCCCCCAACTAGTTGGACGGACGACCTAAAGAAGGTGGCTGGGGTAGACTGGATGCGGAATGCGGAGGACAGGGTGTTGTGGCGCAGCCTGGGAGAGGCCTATTTCCAGCAGTCGATTGCGATAGGCTGAGTTGATTGCTTGACCTATAGTGTAAAATGTGGGTGCAACTACCCACACTGGGCAAAAGTCTCCACCATGGTTTTCCATTGTTCTTTGTGCGTAGCCTTCAGAAACATTATTTATATTATAATAATATTATTAGATGGATAATAAATAACCATTTGTTGTTTTTTTTGTTGTATCGTTATTGGTCAAGAGCAGGTAGAGCAGCGGTAGCCCAGCGGTGTCGGCCCCGACTTTACGAGTTGCAGGTCGTGAGTTCGTATCCGGACAGGCACTTTATTTGCAAAAATTCGAAGGCATGTGATGTCCACCAACCCGCACTAGGCCTGCGTGGTGGATTACGGCCGACTCCCTCTCATACAGAGGAGGCCTGTGTCCCAGTAGTGGGAACATTATAGGCTGATTATTAATGGTCAAGGAAAATTTTCACAAAAAACAGGCCAAAACCCGATACAGTTTATTCAACATCGATAACACAATCAATCGCTTATCTTACAGAACGAATCATGTGGAAACTGTTTACAAACCAGTGTACCGACTGTTTGATGATGCCTGGCAAGTCAACTGGGAAATAGGTCAGTCGGCTGTTTTTTTAGTAATAATTTACCGACTACCGACTACTTACGCACTGCTGAAATTATTCACTTAACTCACCATGGTTGTAAGGAGCTCCATGGATGGTTACGACATGTTTGAGCTAAGATTACAGTAGATCGATGAGTTTGGCAACTGATGTTGAAGAAATAGCAATATGTAAGGATCGTCGCAGGTGGAGTTTTGCCTGCCTCCATGGAAAAAAGGCGTGAGTTGTTTATGTGTTGTCAAAATAAAAGGCATTGGCGCCAATTCCCTTGTTCACAAACTAAACTAAATTTAAGTTCAGTGCATCTTTTTCTTTCTATTTCATTAAGAAAAGTACAGAAGATAAATATTAGTTTAATCCTGTCAAAGTAGGGCCTGACATAAATTATTTTTATTATTTATTTGTTTATTATTTATTTAATACTTCAAGCACAAAAATGTACAGAGGCGGACTTAATGCCATAGGCACGTCTAAAGTTGCCTATGGTGTATCTTAATTCCCATTAAATTATCTATACAATGGTAATTAAGTAGGTTCTGTGTACTAGCAGGAGTACAACAATAGAAACAGTTGCAGAAAGGAGACAAAAATGTTATTCGATCGTAAAGCAGTCTCTGCTTCGCATTATGAGTTGTGAAAAAGGGGGATCCAGAATTATGTACAGAATTTATGGTAACACGTTACGCGTCGATGTGCCTTTCACCTTGCACCCTAGTCACATAACACACCATCGATCACAATCTGAATCATTTTAAAGGATCTTCTTAAGTTCGCAAAATGTGTCTGCTCAACAGCGTAAATAACACAATGAATGTTGTTGAACTGTGAAAATGAAACCCATTTCCACTGATAGTGTGTTAAACAATTACCCCGCTGTACCTATGCATATAATAAAATAGTAACGAAATCAAAACTGTACAGATAGCGCCATCTACGAAGACGCGCCCAACTCTTCTTCCTAATCGCTTACAGTACAAGTGTGCAACATTCCGCTTATGTTTTTGTTTTTTGATACACAATAATTAGCCACTAATAAGTAATTACTGTGTATCGACAAAACTTACCGGAATTAATTAGCGATATCCACTAGCGATTAGTTAGAAGAGTGGGGCGCGTCTTCGTGGATGGCACTATCTATACCTGCATAGAATATTTTTGAAAAAAAAAAATGTTATATTTTCGAAAATATAGTTTTTAGAATGTTTGTCTGTTTGTCTGGAGGTATGATCCGGATTGGCGCAAAAATGGCTGAACGGATTTGGATGATATTTGGCACACAGATAGTTTATATCCTGGATTAACACATAGAGTACTTTTATTTACCGAAGTCCACACTAGCAAAATCCATTTGTTAATTAACCGACTTCTAAAAAAGGAGGAGGTTCTCAATTCGGATGTTTGTATTTTTTTTTTTTTATGTTTGTTCGCGCATAACTCCGTCGCTTGCCAACCGATTTGAAAAATTCTTTTTTTGTTGGAAAGAGTATACTTTCCAAATGGTCCCATGAAAATTTTATAGAAATCGGAAAAGCGGTTTCTGAAAAATCAACAAAAATCTAAAAATTTATTAGCAATATTTTGTAAAAGGTGATGAACAGTTGACATTAGGCTATTGTAACTAAGATAAATTACAAACTCTCCCACTAAAAAGTGAAAAATAAAAACTTTTTTACAAAAAAAATAAACGACTTCCAAAAAAAACACTACAAAGTGATAAATAACTTTAATTTCGGAAGTCGGTGTCAATAAACGAAAATGCAGAACCAACGACACCGACTTCCGAAATTAAAGTTATTTATCACTTTGTAGTGCTTTTTTTTGGAAGTCGGTTATTTTTTTTGTAATGTAATAAATTATTTATTGATTCAAAATTACGTAAATAACACCCTAACAGCATAGCGCGATAGCGTTAATGAAATGTTACTACCACAAAGATACACATACATCTAACTTACATTGACAACCCAAAAATACAATTAAAAATAAAATACAATAATAAATACAATTAAAATACAATCAAAAATACAATTACAAATACCATTAAAATACCATAAAATACTGTCTCCTTACAACCAGCTGCAGTCATTAACTCAACACAGTACCTACTATTAGTTATTCTGTGACATAACTGCTGTACGTGTAGCAACATTGTTAGAATATGTTATTATAATGACACGAATGCAGAACGTACTCGTAAGGTAACTATTCCCATTTCCGAACTAATATAATGTTGTTTACTATTACAGAGGTATGAGCGGAACAGGGTATAAAGTTCACTCATCCTCCATAGAAAAGGGAGGATCCTCCGACTAGACGGGTGTCGTGTCTGGCGGGCAACTACCCGATGGTTCGTGTCGGGCCGTTGTATCTATGCTATCGTACTTAGATTGGGTTTGGTATGTATTATATTAGAAATGTGTTTGGTAATTTAAAGATGGCCAAGCAATTGGTATTTTATTTCATTTTAAATTATTTATTTATTTAAAACTTTATGCACAATATACTTTAAGTAAAAAAAATACAGTACAAACGCGGACTTAGGTAATGCCTGAGGCATTTTCTACCAGTCGACAAGACAAAAAATGGCGGGTGTAATGTACGGGCTAAAAAATTCGTAAAAGAATAAATACCTACTTATATACATACATATAAACAGAATAAACTTTGTCAGGAGAAATAAAGATCGGTAGAGGAGAAAACAAATCCGGCAAATCAGCTCCGGGATGATTCTACGAATTTCTTACGGATAATATGTTCGGTATGACGGTGGCTCAGCATCATTATTGGCAAAATTATTTCAAAACATTGTTATGGCTAAGTTTGTAGATAATAATAACTTCAGCTTCAGAAATGTTTTAAAGAACGCCCTTGTAATTTTACCTAAATATTTAACTTCAAAGATTTCGCAAACTATGTACCAAAGTTTATAAAATAAATCTAATAACATCTTGATAACCTAGATATAAAGTATTTTATGGGCCCTAACCAACAAGAAATATGTTACAACTAAAATTACATTACTTACTTAGCTAGTTAGTTTAAAACGAAGCTTATCAAAGCTCGTGAATTTTGAATAAATTTACCTTTACCCAGTCGCTAATAATTCGTTTTACTTTTAAAACATTGCTGTTTGTAAAATGAATTAGTTGGCAACATTATACTGTGAAATAAGATGATATATCGCTCATTTGGAGAAAAATCTACGTAACTGCTACTTTTTTTTAAGTCTTTGTTTCTCCTAACGTAAATACGCTTTCTAAGTGCTTTGTCATATTTAACTCATTTTTGGGAATAAATACATTTACGTCGATGTTTCTCCAAATGAACGATATATGGCATCATGTTACTTGCTTATATTGGTGCCTTGCCTGCCTTTTTGACTGCCTCGTTGGTATAGTGGTGGCAAGCGCTGAGCATGAGGTCCTGGGTTCGCTTCCCAGGTCGGACAAAGCGTTATTGGGTTTTTCCATCAGGAATTTTTTAGAAGCAGTCCGGTGTCTGAATTTGTGCCCGGTTGATGTCAATAAGGTTGACACTATTACATCATCATCTTTCTCCTGCCGTTATCCAAATTTATTTGGGGTCTGCGCAACATGTCATGCTCGCCCCCTATTTACAAGGGACTTAAACATAAACGGCGAAATGTCGACTATACAGGAAGATTTTTTTTTCACCATCCAATTTTTTACGGGTTGTTCTACCCATGAATACGAACAACTTTCCCTATGGGACCAACTCTGAAATCATGAAAAAAAAATCAGCTGTTTCATACATTTTGGTCAAGTAGGTATTGAACTTTTGTATGAAACAGCTGACTTTTTTTTCGAGATTTCAGAGTTAGTCCCATAGTGAAAAATTCATAATCATGAGTAGAACACACTGTAAAAATTTGGATGGTGATTAAAAAATCTTCCTGTATATACAGGAGTGTTGTTATGTTATTTTTAATGTCATTGCCATTATAAAAGTGTTGTGGTGGTTTTACGTGTCATCATCTGCCTAGCCTTTTCCTAAATATGTTGGGGTCGGCTGCCAGTCTAACCGGATGCAGCTGAATACCGGTATTTTACATGGAGCGATTGCCTATCTGACCTCCACAACCCAGTTACTGTGGTAAGACTGGTAGTCAGATTTTACGGCTTCTAACGACCCGTAACGACTGTTAAAGATACACGAATGACAGCTGGGAGCAATTCCGAGGCACGTAGGGGTCTTGGTAGGTAAATATGGTCACCCATCCACGGACCAACCGCGGCAATCGTAGCTTAACCTGATCGATTGACCCGTGCGGCTGTTATTACTTAGCCATAAGCAATATAAATACTTATAAATAATCTCACTGCTGCTATGGAGATTTAATGGAGAGCACGTCTTGGAACTAACGCTCATTAACTATTGAACACATTCTACACTGAATTAAAAACTTTGTTCAGAGCTTGGAAGGCGTAAGTTTAACCGTTCCGGCTATGATTTTTAGCTAAGTTTGTAGCTAAAGTTGGACTTACTAACAGGAATATCTGTTAATTATTCCTCACATATTGAACGACAAAGTTGTAATAAAATAATGATTATGGCTTTGCGGTTCAATTTGTTAGGAATACATCAGATTATGCATTCTGTATACTCGTGGCTAAATGTTATCACGGGTTGATCGAAGATTGCTAAGGTCGGTTCGTGGATGGGTGACCATTCATATCGAAACCCGTTAAGCCGTTGGTCCAGGCTATCATTTGCGCAGCGGGATTGTCCGAAAGGGTTACCGCTACCCCGGAACATAAAGGGCTAAGGAAGGAATACGGATGGGTTTTAGTCAGTAAGTGTCTGACACTCCCTTCCGCTCAACCCAGAGCGGGAGGGGCCATTTGATGATTTCCCAAACTAAAAAAAAAAGGCTATCATTTGCAGATCTTTGACAGTCGTTACAGGTAGTCAGACGCACTCTTCAGCATCTGTTTGGAAACCAGTATTAGGTACCAAGGGGTACCGTATTACTCAGTAACTGGGTTGTGGTAGGCAGTCGCTCCATGCAAAATACTGCTACGTATTCAGCTGTATCTGGTTAGACTGGAAGCCGACTCTAACATAGCTGGGAAAAGGCTAGGTAGATGATGACGTAGATTTTGATATCCTATTTAGAGAATAAACAATTTAATTTAATTTAATTTCTCCCTAGAACCTGAGAAGGTATCACAGTTTCCCAAAAAAAGACGCTTAAGGCTTGTACAGAAACATCAAGTCCAGTGAAATATTCTTGGAAAATTAATTAATGAACTTCTGTATTTGAAGCTGAAACTGACAACTGACAGCAAGATACAAAAGTGAAATCTTTTAGGGAAATCAGAATGAAAATAACATAATTATTATGTAACACTGACACGCCCGGTTTCTGACGTCATCAGCCTTCAGATAAACTTTCAGTTGATAAGCAGCTGTTGTTTCGAATAACCGGACCAGTGTGAGTAGGACTCGCGCTCTGAGGGTTCCGTCTCAAAGCTGCCCGCGGCTTCACTCAAGTGATATAGCCTATAAGTTTCCAATTTATTTATTTAAACTTTTCGCACAAAAAGGTACAAAGGCGGACTAATGCCTTAGGCATTCTCTACCAGTCAACCAAGGGTGGTGAAGAGATTAGATGGCAGGTGCTTTGGTGCTTCCAATTCTAGACTGAAGGACAAACCTGACATTGTAGTTAAAAAACATGTTCTTCCAAATCTCTTTTTAAGGCCAGAAGGCCAATTCTCGTAATTGAAAACGTTCAAAATCTAGTGGCAGTCTCATTTCGGCGACAAACAAATGTCAGAAACTTGACACTGTTAGGGATTTTAAAGGTATTTTTGACAGATTGAGACTGAGATCAGACTGTGAACGTTCTTAAAATTACGAGAATTGCCCCTCAGATATAATCTTGTCAGATCATGTCAGAACCATGTAGGTATATTTCAGATTCTGATTAGAGAGAAGAGAACACGGGTTTCTGATTATTGTTTTCAAGCTAGCTAAGACTTTACCTTCCCATTCTAGATTAAAGGTAATAAAGATAACTTTTAATTCCACTGAGTTGATATTAACCTCTCGGCACCGATTCAAGGAACAAACATTATAGAAAAGTGAGGACCATTTTTTTAGATCCTTGTTTATTTTCTCATCTCACTTAACCCACGGAAGCTCAAACTTTCATCATGTAAATGGTTACACGATGCAAGTTTCATGCCTGTGGTGTACAATAAAAGTGAAGCAACAAATGATTTGTATCGTTTTGTACCTATGGTTTAGAAACCATAGGTTCTCAACGTGGGTGATAACGCCCCCTCGTTTGCGTTTGAGACTTTCAGGGGAGCAGTAGAAGTCTCAGAGAAAATTACATATCCTATATAATTATATCTATAATATAAAAATGAATCGCTATATGTGTTGCTAAGCGCAAATCTCGAGAGCAGCTGAAACAATTTCGCTAATTCTTTTTTTGTTGTGTTTGGTATTGTCAGAACAAGGTTTGTACGAAAGAAAAAAAAATTGTTCGGAAAAAAAAATTGCACCCGTGCGAAGCTGGGGCGGGCCGCTAGTATATAATATAATCGTGATAATAGCCGTTTCAGTAAGTAATAGGATAATAAGACAGTACATTACAAAAAATTGGGGGGCTGTAGGAAAAAAATATTTTCAAAGTGGGCAAAATAAGGTTGAGAATGTTGAGATGTTCAGACGGTGCAACTTTTTTATTTATTTATTTAAAACTCTTAAACTATCATTACAGGTTTAGAAACCTAATGCAATAGCTAAGCCTACTTATAATATTAACTATTTTAAATAACACTTTTAATAGTAGGTATGCCACAGGCAATTAAAGCTCATCCTGTAAATCAGCCTATATATTCGGTATCATAATTATTATCCATTTACTTTACCTAATCGCTTTGCTAACTAAACTCATCCTTTTTCCTAATCCCTTAGCACATTAAAATAACCAAAATAATCGTTGTTACCCTTCTGTATGCCAACACAGCGGAACGATCCCCATAGGATTTTCATCGGTACCATTTTAGTACGGAACCTTAAAAACGAATAATATCCAGAAACATAACTCGTCGAGAAGTCCCTAAGGCATATACTTAAATAATTTTGAAATGTTTGCGTGTAACTAACGGTGGATCCTACTACCTACAGGGTCAAATTAAATTAGCTAACAAAACTCCGTAACTTTATTTGACCCTGTACCTAATACCTATATGTCGCAGTAAGATGGTTAAGGTGTGATGTAGTTATATCCCTAGGGATATAGCTGTATACCGTAGTATACTTAACAGTCTTACTAGGAATATAACTATCTTAATAGACTAATCTAGTGTAATAATTATAAGTCTCCTGCTAACTACCTTGCAAAGGTTTATTGACGCGCATCGTTCCTCAAAGATTGAATTCGATAACCTTGAATTGGATTCGCCCACCGAATGAGATGTGACGACTAAATTAAATCAAAGTTTATCAAAGTTAAAGGGCTCGCTCCCGTAACTTTGTGTTCTATTGGCATATTTAGGAACGTCAAGTCGGATATTTTATTTTTAAAAATCAACTTTGTGTATCCTTGAGTATCCTCTACCTCTACCTACACAATCAGTGTTGATTTTTTTTTCAACTAAAACTGTCTAGTACGAGTACATTTTCAGCTAATAAACGAAAGAATGATGATGATTTTAAGACTTTACATTGTACTAAGAAGATTTTACATTGTAAGGAAATCATGATTTCTCTACAATAAAAAATCGTTTATAATACAATATTTGTTATTTCTTTCACTTCTTCAATATACTCGTACATATCTTAACATCTCGCGTTTGTATTACCAAAAACAGACGATAATTGTGTTAGTCTACCAAACGATTTGTTTTTGTGACCAATGATTTCTGCATCGAGTTATCCTTATCTCACTTAACTTCCTATCTTTATCACGCTCAAATAAATGAACATAGAGAACAAAATACTTATACACCGATTCAGTTTAGTTCGACATTCATAAGCAGATTATTTGGCACATTATTTAAACCCAATTTGACTTTTGAACCAACCCAACGTTCGTACAACAATATAAAGCAAGCCACAAGGGTAAAGTGTGAGAGCTCCGACGAATCCCAGGCATTCCCAGGTCGAAAGTTTCCGATGCTAATACAGGACTTTTATTACTTCGCATTAGAATATCGAATATTCCCCTTTGGAAGCTGGATGCGCCTTCATTACCATATCATCTGGTCGGCGGAAAATCTCTCAACTTCAAGCTGAATGTTTTTAATCATGATTGCTATTTAAGTGCACCACGTAAAAGGATTTTTGGGGTTTTTTTAATTGAAAGATGAGATTATTATTTGTTTTTAATTTATGTTTCTTTGATGTTTTCGTATTTTGTGCCTTTAGGGGTGTTTCCACTTTGTTTCCGTTCCGGCGTTGTCGTTCAATCTATCTATCTATCTATGCTAATAATAAATCCGAAGAGCTTGTTTGTTTTTTTGTTTATTTGAACGCCCTAATCTCTGGAACTACCAGCACAGATTACTAAATACTTACTTCGTAATCTACCAGTCGGATTTGAATAAATCTTTTTGAATTTGATAGCCCAATACTTCTAAAAGGCTAAGGCTATTTAACATCACGCTAGGAATCGTAGGAGCTAAGCAAAAAAAAAAAGTAAGAAAGGAAAAACGCTAAGCGAAAATGAAGTAAGAGCGCGGGAAGGCGATGCGATGCGACGGGGGACGGGGAACAATAAATTTCACGCGGACGAAGTCGCGGGCAATATATTCATAAAATTTGTTCTAGTGGCACCTGAAATCATGAAATTGTGTTTCGCAAATTAGAAAAGACTCGCCTTCTGATACTTCACAATCAAAATAAATGTGTAGGTACCTATTTCTTTCATTCATGAATTTCCTATATTATTATTTCACGTCAGCAGGTGAAGTGCAAACGCTTTATTTTATCGACTTCTGCTTTTATTAGCATCTTTTTCTATTTCTCCGCAGTCGAGTTGGGAACTCAGTCAAAGCTAGACTTCGTTTTCTTTAATAAAACTTTGCCCGCGCCGGAGCACAGGGTGAGCCAGACGAAATAAATAAGTTCGGTTCGGTGTAAGTCATAACTATTAAACAATACCTATATAAACTGAAGGCTAGATGCATGACACACTAACAGCAGCAATAGCTTTCCTCCGTGCCTCGCAAAGCAAGTTAAGCCGTTGATCCCGGCTGTCATTCGTGGATCTTTGACAGTCGTTACGGGTAGACAGAAGCCCGAAAGTCTGACAACCAGTCTTACCAAGGGGTATCGTATTAAACAGTAACTGGATTGTGGAGGTCAGAGACTAGAAGTCAACCCCAACATAGTTGAGATGATGAGGATGAGTAGCAATTACTTAATTTTGACAGTTCAACAACATCCATTGTGTTATTTACGTTGTTGAGCAGACCAATTTTTCGAACATATAAAGCAATGGATTTGCAATATCCTTTAAAATGCTTTAGATTGCGATTCTATGGGACAGGCTTTGCAGTTCATGGCAACACTAATTATCTATCTATATCACACTAATATTATAAGTTTGTGATGTGTGTGTGTGTTTGTGTGTGTGTGTGTGGTTATACGTTTGGTACTCTTTCACGCTAAAACGGCTGGACCAAATTTGATAAAATTTTGTATGGAGGTAGCCGATACCCTGGATTAACATATAGGCTACTTTTTATCCCGATATTCTCACGGGATCGACACTTATGCGGGTGACACAGCTTTGTCTTTTTTATTTGTATAAACACTGTCCCTAATCTCATAATGGGTACGTATCAAAATCCCGAAGGTTCATAATACCTATGATTGAAATACCGACGTCCAAAACACCGAAATTCAAAATACCGAAAGTTTTAAATGCCGATAGTCGTTATATCGAAACACAAAATACCGATGTTCAAATGCTCGAAAGGACGAAATCCCGAATGGACGAAATCCCGAATGAATTTACAACAATTACAAAAACACAAAAGTCGTCATACCCGCAAGAGCAAGCAAAGGGCACCCCGAGGTTCGGTTTGGTTAGGTTACTTTATACCCTTTACACAGAAATAGGAGCCCGCGTAGCGGGGCTACGTCGACATAGGATGCAAGAGCGAGCGAAGGGCACCCCGAGGTTAGGTTTGGTTAGGTTACTTTAAACCCTTTACTAGCTAGGGGCTAGTACTTCAGTAGGCTCCGACTACGCTTTTTAGGCAACTTTTAAGTGTTTTGAGGTTAGGTTTACAAAAATCGTTTTTCTCGGAAACGGAAGCGTTTTTTTCGGGATTTTAAACTTTCGGGCAAATGAACTTTCGGGATTTTAAACTTTCGACCAAACAACCACTCGGCGTTTCAATTTTCGGGATTTCGTCCAACGGTATTTTAAAATTCGGGATTTTGATACGTACCCCTTTGAATCTACCAGTCGGATAATTTTTGCATTTTATAGCCTGATTCTCGAGGAAGGCTAATAGGCTACCTAACGTCACTCTAGGATCCTTAGGAACCGAAAAATAAAAAAAAGGGCCGGAAAGAACACTAAGCGAAATCGAAGTAATAATGCGGGCAGATGATGCGATGCGACATGCTGGGTCGGGGGAACAAGAAATTTCACGCGGACGAAGACGCGGGCAGAAGCTTGAAGATTGTCCCAACAGTGGGAACATAATGGTTGCTTATGATGATATAATAAAGAGTTCTTTGTATCTACCTCTTATCACCCACTTCCGTCTAAACTCGAAAATTATCAGTCAGCACACTCCATTCAAACTCCATATTTTAGTTTATTATAATTAATTCACGGCTAATTGGCTCAATCAATCAATAATGCTGTACAATATAGTGGTACCGGGTTAATTCCACCGCTTCACCTTGAATATTAACTATCAATCACAATCTAAATCATTTTGACGGATATTGCTACTCCATCACTTCATATATTAGAATAAATTGTCTGCTCAACAACTGAAATATTGCAATGAATATTGTTAAACTGTCAAAATGAAAGCCATTCCTACTATAAGCGTGTTACACATGGACTTATAATGGTGTTATACAATTACCCCGCTGCTTACATTACGAAATCAGTGACATGAAATTATATAAAATTATTGGGCAAGTTTTTCATTAAAAAACCTATATAAAAATCTATTTCACTAATTTCGTATCTAACGTAATTTTGGCTTTAGTATTTAAAAAAAAAAGAATTAAAATTTGTGTTCAATAAGAACGTCGTCGAAGCGATCGGGGTTATCGCGTGGTCCGTGGTTGGATGACCATCTTTACATACCAAGACCTCTCCGTGCCTCGGAAAGCACGTTAAGCCGTTAGTCCCGGCTGTCATTCGTGAATTTTTAACAGAGGTTACGGGTCGTCGGAAGCCTGAAAGTCTGACAACCAGTCTTATCAAGGGGTATCGTATTACCCAGTATCTGGGTTGTGGAGGCCAGATAGGCAGTCACTAAATGGGTACTTAGCAGCATCTGGTTAGACTGGAAGCCGACCCCAAAATAAATGGGAAAAGGCTGGGCAGATGATTGACAAAAATAATACCAATAAAAATATAGAAAACATAATCGAATTTTCTTACTAAATGTAAATTTCGCCGCAACCTAATGAACTTAAACACAGAATTTTGAACAGTAACTTTTTGTGGATAAAGTTTCGATAATACAAATTTCGGTAAAATATTGTCTAGAAAGTCAAGTATTTGACTGAAAAGATTTTATATTGATATAACACAATCAGTTTGACGAGTGCCAAGCAATTTACATTTTTATTGATATTTTATTTGATGTTACAGTTGAATGATTATTGATCAAAAGAGAGTTTACAAATTCTAATTTAAAAACACATTGTGTGATGCGGGTTGAAAAGCTCGCATTTTTCATGAATAAATTAATGTCACCGGTGTGTTTATTTAATTAAAACATTGCAATCTATTCATCATTTTATTTCCCCTTTACTTCATAATATTATAATATTCCAGGGCCTATCATACCTACTTACGATGCCAATGTCTTTCATTCTGACAGTTTAACCCAACCCCTCGCATCGCATCGTTTGCCCGCGCTATTACCTACTTCGTTTCTTGTTCCCCCGACCCAACCCCTCGCATCGCATCGTTTGCCCGCGCTATTACCTACTTCATTTTTGCTTAGAGTTCTTTCTGCCTTTTTTTTTACTTTTTCTCGGCTCCTAAGGGTCTTACCGAAACGTTAAAAATAGTTTATAGCCTTTCTCAAAAATTAGGCTATCAAATACAAAAAGATTTTTTCATATTCGACTGGCAGTTTCAGAGATTAGCGCGTTCAAACTAACAAACAAACTCTATTGTTAGCATAGGTTGGTAAAAAATTAAGTGTTCTGAGAATTGTTCTACATTTTCGCCATTTTAACACCTTAACGCCTTTTATTTCGCATTCCGGTTAATATTCTAGTATTGAAACCACATGGTTCCTGGTAGTAATAGATGTGTACATTAAAATATTCATGCGAATGAATTCCTGGAGCTGGTTGTGAATTTCCTATGCAGTCCGTGTTTAATGCATCGATGGCGCAAAAGCAAAGCATGCTGTGGTGAAAACGCAGTGACATTAAATGATATTAAAAGTTGTAAAAACTTTTTACATTTGAAAGTTCATATGGCTTTGAAGAATAGTAGTATTCTGTTGACCGTTATAATTCTGTGAATCATTGAAACCGAGAGCAATATGTAGTCACGAGCATAAACACTTTTGCTCAAATATTCTTGAACGGCTATCACCGTTGTTGGCGACATGTCTGCGAGGCTGAAGTGGGACTGGGCGGGTCACACCTTTATGGTACATACAGACAGATGGGCCAAAGTCGTCACACAGTGGGTGCCTGAAAACATGCGTCGTCACCGAGGCACGCCTAAGAAACGCTGGCGTGACGATTTTGACTCGGTCCCAACCGATTGGACAGAGAAGGCACAGCAGTGGGACAAATTAGGTTAACTAAAAAAAAAATGTTTGGGAATTCGAGCATTAATTTGACAACCTTTTTCGAGATATGTAAATCAAAAATGCTATACTGGTCAAATACATACGAGCAGTGGCCTACAAATTTAGTATGAAAATCCATAACTGTCGTGTTTAGCGGCCGAATAAATAACTATGAAAACTCATATCTACCGTGTAATTTAAAAACAGACCGAACTTTTTACTTCGAAACATGGCAACCAAGGAGGTAACATACCAAAGATTTTATTAAAATGAACCGGTTTCCAAATAGAGCTGTTTAAAATAAAAAAGAAACAGATTATCATATTGGCTCTTGAAAAAATATTGTTGTTCGTCATTGGTTTTGGAATATAATAATATAACTAATTTACATAGTTTGTATTTCCGCGCATTATTTGGGAAAAATACTATACACGCCTTGGCCGCAACCAGGCATTTTGATGGTCTCACGTATACCTATGTGCCTCGGCTTCGCTTCGGCCCACATTTTCACGTTCGTCCATCAATGCCTCTTTTGAAGCCCGCTGGAGTAATGTGCTATACATTTACGTAAGAGAGCGTTTACGACGTACGGCATTTCATACTAACTTTGTTTTTCGAAATAAATGAACCGATTTTAATAAAACTTCATACACATAAGCAGGATAAAAACATTTTCGAAATGTCTTATTTAAAAAAAGATAACTAGAAATCTCTGTTTATATGGAAAATTTAAAATCGGTTTAATTTGGCTGTAACACAATTTTTCGAAAATGTTCTTAACTAACTTTTTAGACCTTTGTATCTTGATCCTAAAATCGGTTTATTCATTTCGAAAAACAAGGGCTTGCAAGTTTGTATGAAATGCCGTACGTCGTAAACCCTCTTTACGCGCTCTTTATGCTCGTAAACACCAAACAATTCAGGAAATATTTACACAAAACCAGCTTTTCCCGCGGCTTCGTCCGCGTGGTTGTCGGAAAATATTCCATTTATACATTGTTTTTAAGTATATCACTCTATTGGTTTAGGCGGCGCGGTCGCGCACGCCTGTAAAGCTGATTTTTTCCGACACCTTCAACAATCCTCGTCATATTTCAGCCAATTCAGGTTCAATATTGGAGGAGGAAATAGGCGAGAGCCAAACCTCGAATTATAACTTTTTACTTAGACTTTTTCAAAAGTCTGTCCGACCGCATTTCCTCTTAACACTCGATCGACCCGTGCAGCTCTTATAATTTAGCCACGAGCCCCTTTTAATTCGAAACCTAATTTTAACCAAGGTTATAACTAAAGGGATGAACCTACAGCTACCTAGAACCCTGGAATAGAAACAAAATTGAATTTTGGAAAACAACCTTGCTGTCCCGTCGTAGGTACCTGCCTAATTTCCAAAGAACTTCCTTTTTTACTGCCGTCGGTCCCGCAAATAGGATTCGCGTATTCAGGGATAATCTTCCTATCAATTCCGAACTCACGTGAGTGAAGCCGCGGTGTGAGACATGAAATACATATCAACTGGATCATATGAGTGAGTGAATCAAAAGTTCAAGGAAAATCATTATCATGTATTTGCAATTTGATTGTATGATTTGCAATGTGATGACTGTAGGATTACTATTCAAAGACATGCACACATCTAAATATAATCAGTCTATCCATAATGTTCCCAGTGCTGGGACACAGGTCTCCTCTCTGTGAGAGGGAGTGGGTCGTGAACTCGTGAACCACCACGCGGGCCCAGTGTGGGTTGTTAGATGTCACAGGTCTTCGATTTTTTTCTAGGGAGCGTCCCACACTACGCTTGCCGATAGGGTAATTCTCAAACATTGAGAAACGTTTAAAGGCCCAAGTAGTTTCTTTTCAAGCTCTAAACTTACAGCAATAAAATATTTTACGAAATAAATGGCGTGTTAAAGCTGCACGTAAGTGGCATTCGGAAACCTCGCGTCAACGCGAAATTATAAGGAAAAAATTTTTTTTATCTTCTAACGAGGTTGGGTACATAAATTATTCGCAAAGTAAATTTTAAGGACAGTTTACTCACTTTGTATAAAGGTCCCACTCAAGGTAAAGTGTTTTGATACATGAAAGAATCTCAGAGGAAATTATTATGCTCAAAGTGCTGTTTTCTTACACACAAAAAGTGTCCAGGCATCAGGCTAATTTGTAGCAAATACTTACATCATTTGAGATTTGCTATAATTTAATAACAGTTCACTAAAAATGAGATACAAAATGCTTACGTTACCGAGTACATACTTACATGTTTCTTAAGTTTTGTTTTAAATAAAGTTTATACCACAGATATAGATATACCTATATAACGCAGGAGCAATTACTTCGCGTGCCAAAAATCACATCAGCTTACGTACAAAAATCGTAAGCTGCCACTTTCGCGCTCAGTCCTGTTGAGCGTGAGCGCTGGCGCTAGGGTGGGGCGAGACGGGTGACGCACGCGGCGGCGTCTTTGAATCGATGTAATTTTCCCATCACTAAATAGTGCTTGAGACGTCATAGGTAGTCAAAAAATTACACGCTTGGTTTTCATACAGATCGTGATACTTCCGTTATCTAGGTCTAGCTATTATCTGTGGTTTATACTATCACACTTCTTTAAATCCTGCGATAAATCATTAAACAGTTGTGCTCCCTCAACCAACGACTTTTATTGCCGTACCTACTCCGTGCATGTGCAATCATTAGTTGAAACTTGTTTTTACTTTTTTTGTTGCATTTTATTGTTTTTTTTTTATGTGAATGCTGGTGATGTGTAAAGTTGTGTGAGATTTAACTTGACATTTGTAATTATACATGTTTCTGTGACAATAAATCAATTTAAGAAGAAGTAAAAGAAATAGCTTTCCTTCTTTTACTTCTTGATGACTTCAGGAAAAATAAGCTAGCTACAAATATACCATTTCGTCTACTCTTTTAAATTTCCCCAAAAGTCTATGATTAAATTGATTCAGCTTGGAAGACAACTTATTAATAACTATATTAAGTTTAGGCTGCGGCTTTGCCCGTGTGGAGGTCGAAATCATCCCAAAGGATCGTACTGCTAGTCTCACAGTCAGTGTCTATCAGTGAGACAAATTCCATCCAGCGTAAAGGAGCGAAAATGTAACAGACAGACAGACACAGTAACTTTCCTATTTATAATATTAGAATTACAGGTATAGATATATTTTAATTATTTCGCTTCTACATCGATTTAGCTATCCTTCCATTCCGCTGTCATTTGCCTTGCTTGATGAATGATGAACCATCTCTGTTTACCAACGCTACTTCAAAGATACGTTTGGTTAGTACGCTTTAGGGTACGACAACTCCGAGCGACTGTCGGATAGCTTGTCTGTGACGTCACGTACGTTCAGGCTGCCACGGGCGAGCTCAGTTTGAATTCGAGCTAATAGTTCTGAGTGACGTTTATCTACTTGTAGTTCCATTTTCGCGATGTTTAGAAAAGACATCCTGTGGGCCTAGCACGAACGTACGGAGTAAACATACCTTGGTTTGATCAATTTTATGTATCCGCCGCGGCGGCCATGTGCCCAAAATCATATTCAATTGTTCCATAAAATTATCCGTCAAATAAAGCCAATTTCATGGATATCAAATTTTTTATTTTATTTTTTTAACTATGGCATCTCGCAGTTCATCCTTTATGAGGATGGCTACTGCTTAACCGGACTTTCCTGTGGATGCCTCGAATTAAGGCCTCCAGCCAGGGCAAATAATAACTTAAAAACTAAGCGACAGCGCTAAGGGTAACCCCCTGCGGGGTTCGGACCTCGGCTCAGGGCGTCGCTGGAAGAGGACAGCAAGGGACAGGCTGGATCGGTATTATTATTAGTGTTTAGGGGCGAATTTAAAACTACAGGCTCAGCTGCGCGGGCTGGCTCGAGCAAGGGTCGGGGCGGGATGGATATCAAAAACATTTTTCTGAGTTATATTTCACTTTAAAATTCTCCGCCTCTAAAAATACCCGATACTTAATTCCACCCTCCACCACCCAACCGAAACTAACCTAACCCAACCGAATCGAATAAAATTTACGTCTGACAATTTTTGTATGAAAGAACTGTCAAACATTCAAAATTATTCCTCGGATAAAATTATCTGTCGTAGGAAAAATCAGCCCTAATTCAACTAGCTTTGAAATAACATAAAATAAACAAGAAATCCCTTAGGAGTAGCAATTTTTTTTTTATTTTAATCCTAATGTGGCACATAGCTGAAGTCAACAAATTTTTGGAGGCCACCGTAATACAATATGTAACATAATTAACGCAAGACCTCATACACCCCAATTAGAGTATAGAGTTAAAAGCATAATACAATGATTAAACTTATTTTTTCAAAGCTATAACTAACTAATAGGTATTATAAAGAAAATTGTGTTGATCCCACAGCATTACGTTACGCATTTAAAATTGAGCCTTATTTATTGGATTTACTCGCCATTAAAATGCCTTGAATTAAGATTTAATTTTCTTTGGCTCAATCGGCGGTCAGTATGGCAAATTACATAATTTAAAAAAAATACCTATATCAAAAGTTACTGAAATCGATTCAGTAGTCAATTATGAACAAAGAACTTTCAGGACTTTACATTGGTTTAAGAACTTAGTTAGGTAAACTTGACATTAGTTTAAGAACTTAGTTATTAAGGTTAAATAAAAAAGGTTTGTCTTATTTTTTACTTTTCGGTTTTTTCGGCGGTTTAATTATTTTGTTAAAAAGTTTTTTCCAACAATATTTTGGACATTAGCTGGCTTTTTAACGATTCGCTGGTTTTCGCCGCTGTTTGCTTTTTGCTCCGTGGTATGGACATGAGCGTTAGGTACACATAATAAATACAGTATTGTATATACATTTTTGTGCTACAAAGGAATCCATATTGTTGCTTAAAAGTGCATATATAAACAAAAGAAAAGTCTAAAGCAAATTTTACAGAGAACAATCATGCAAGAGATAATCTATCATTCTCTCCGGAAAATTGCCTTAGGATAAGGACACTCCGCCACTGTTTTCAGGGTGCCATTGTTGCTGAATCGTATTTTATGCATCAATAATGCGACTTAGACGAATGATAAACTGCTTCGTAAATAATTAAAATGAAAAAATATATTGAGGTTGTCTACGTCGTTTTATTGGTATGACAAGATTGTAGAATAGTGCTACGCCGTAGCATGGCGCGTAGCGGGAGGCTACGAATGTTATTTTGCTATGGCGCTATAACTACTTTTATAGTTGTAAGAAAAGGTGGTCGCATTATTATTTTGAAAGTAATTTAGCGAACCGGTTAGACGGTCCTTATACAGATTTCGTTTGTTTTTTTTTCTTTTTGTGGTTTACAAACTTAGTTCTTAAGTACTTACTAACAAAAATATGGATGTTGTTTAATGAATACTCTGAAATCTCATAGTTGCTTTGGTGGCAAAGCATAATCAGCCTTTAATCTTCGCACTATTGGGACACAAGCCTCCTCTCTGTGACACAAAGAGTGGGCTGTAATCTACCAAAAATTCAAAGACGTGTGACATCTACCAACACCCAGTGCGGGTTGGTAGATGTCCCATGTCTCGTGTCTTCGAATGTTTAGATTGTAGGACATGCCGGTTTCCTCATTATGTTTTTCTTCACGGTTTTGAGAGCAGTGGTGATGAAATAATTTACACAAGTAAAGTGCCTGTCTGGATTCGAACCTATAACTCGTGAGCCATTACCCATGGACCACTACTGCCCCACAATTGATTAACCGCTTATGGACACAAAAGTAAGTACTTCTTCAAACTGTTCTTGTTATGCGCGCTATTTTAAATTGACTACGCGAATGCTCGTTTTTATTGTGTAAAAATACTGACTGAGCACCTAAAGGTTATCCATGAAATTTAATTTAGGTACTTGGAATTTTCTAAACAATTTAACTTGTAAATGATCGGAATGGACCTTAACGATGTTGACTACGCAGAAAATGTTCACAGAGTTATTTCACTAAGGGCTGATTTTTTCATCGCCAGATAACTTTTATTCGAGGAATAAAATTGACTTTTGACAGTTTTTGTATGAAATAACTGTCAAAATTTCAAAATTATTCTTCCAATAAAGTTATCAGGTGATTGAAAAGTCAGCCCTTAAAGTCCACAATGTAACAGTTGATATGTAAAATAAATAAAGGTACAAGGGTACCCTTTAAAGGTTTAGGTTCAGGTAAACGGCTGATAAACCAATGACTAAAGTCGATAGTCGACTCACCTTTTATAAACGGCGAAATATGCTGTGACAATTCAGTTTCCTTTATCTTTGATCACAAAACAACGTAAATAATAACTGAATATATATTTTTTTATAATAAGAGGGACCCGTGGCTAAATAATAACAGCCGCAAAGGTCGATCGGTCAGGTTTGCCGTTAACTGCAATATCGTTCATTCATGAATGAACGATATTGCAGTTACTTCGCCTTGCTTGACGTATCTTAGAAAGATGAGACAAATTGCCTGTTGCAGGTTTGTTTTTATATTGGAGTGGACTCAACAAGTTTTTCAGATGTCTAAGGCCCTTTGTGCACGGTTTCTTTACGGTACGGCGTATAAACCTTGCCGTAAGAAAAACGTCCGTCAACAAGCTTCATACTGTTCCATATAACAAAGACGACCGTGCCTATACACGGCGAATAAACCGTAGTTTTTCACGGCTAGAAAAATTTATGAGTACAAAGGGCCTAACAAAAACGAATGTCCTTTTAAAAAAAAAATGGTCTGTACACTAATTAGTAAGTCTATTTGTAATAGTGTTTATTGCGTGATTTTAATATTATTTGATACCAAACATTTTTTTATCATTTGAACCACTACATTTAGAGCTTTTCAATTTGTAAAACACCATTCATCGATAATAACTCCGAAACGAATGTCCATTTCTTTTTTATTCGCTTTTACAAAGATGATGTTTACTTTCCGAGTTATAAAAACATGCAATAAACGGAAGAATAAAAATGGATTTCGTCGCAATTTCCGGAGCGAGCTCGATCAATCAACTCGGTTCAATGCAGACCTTTGTTGGACATGAGTTCTCTATTGAAAGGGAGGTAACGCCCGCAGTCACGATTTACCAATATACCTATAAGAAGGTTTTATACAAAAAAATTGCCCAAACTTGATATCGATTAGTTAATAGGTCCAATAATATTCATGGTGCTGTCTGGATACAATTTCGAAATCGTTTACAGAAAATATTCGATCGTGTAAGTGTTACACTTGAATTTGTTCCGCCATTTTTTTTCAACGGTATTCAGATAGAAAAGTCGAATCCGTCTAGCATTTTCTTTTAAACATGAAAGTGATTCCAGTCCTATTTACAGACTAAATAATACTTTCCGAATGACTAGGAGCTCCGTGTTGTTCTCGACTCATCGCTGTCACTGTGGCGAAGATGTCAACAGTCTCGAACACCACGGCCTGTCTTGCAACCGAAGTGCGGGTCGCTTAGCGCGGCACGCGACGCGATCGTCCGACGAGCTCTTGTCACCATCGGCGTTCCAGCTGCATTAGAACCCAATGTTTTGGCACGCGACTATGGCAAGAGACGGTATGTCTTTATTTCCATGGAAGGTGGCTAGGCCTTCAGTGTGGGACGCAACGTGAGTCGATACTCTTGCATCATTCCATCTTCCTGGCTCGGCATGCTGTGCTGTGTGCATGATGTGCTGAAAACTTCAAACGGCGAAAATATAATGACCTTATCGGAAATTATATTTTCGAGCCATTTGGGGTTGAAACCCTCGTTCCGTGGGGTCCGAGTGCTCATAGTCTTTTTAAGGAAATTTCGAAACGGCTGGTTGACACTTCCCGTGACCCAAGGGCTGACTTGGCCAGAGTAATGCCGCCAGTCTCTTGGGTACATTACCTATATTTATATAGTACCTATATTTTAATTTGTGTATAGTTTTAGTTAAGTTCGAGTTTAATTTTGTTATTTTTGTAATAATCATAAAACAAGTACAAAAGAACATAATTAATGGCGACACCATGGAGTGACCCTGGAATAAATGGATTGAAAAACTCAGAAAGAAGCTGGAGAAAACTGAATTTAAAAGGCGGAGAACTTATGTCCAGCAGTGGACGGCAATTGACTGACTAAACATGCCTAAGGTGTATATAAAGTTATGTTTTCAGTTGATGTTATTTCAAGTTAAACAAATATCTACTTTAGTGACGTGAAAATTAAGTTTATTTCAGAGTGATTAGTACTATTGAAAAGTTTTAAAAATGTTTGAAGTTGTAGAGTAAATTGAACTTCATTGTGTAGACGTATTAAAGTTATTTTTCCAATAACTCATATTTATTTTCATGTTTGGCAAATAAATTGAAAACGCAGGGTACCAAGAAACGTAAGCCTATTCCTAAACTGAAATAAAATAACATAACATAACACCTGTAATCCCCGATGGTTAGTCAGAGATATACGTATAGTACACTCTCATTTCGCCAGTTATGTATAATTCCCAATTATAATAGAGGTGGGTTATATATAATTCCCATGTATAATGGGGGTGGGTTATGTATAATTCCCACATATAATAGTGGGTGGGTTATGTATAATTCCCACTTATAATAGGGGGTGGGTTATGTATAATTCCCAATTATAATAGGGGGTGATTTATGTATAATTCCCAATTGTAATAGGGTTGGTTTATGTATAATACCATGTATAATAGGGGTGAGTTATGTATAATTCCCATGTATAATAGGGGGTGGGTTATGTATAATTCACATTTATATTAGGGGTGGGCCAATTAAATGATTCTCCTCGGTAAAACGCATAAAATAAATTATATTGGCATACATTGAATTGGATATGTTTACAACATACAGGGATGATATCTGATGTCGTAACAACATCATATAACGTAAGTTACAAAATAGATTCTTGGCTATAAAACTCGATGAGTATGTGCTTTACGTGACGACAGATGTTCTCGAAACTTCCCAACTTTATCCCATAAAATACTTTTCGAGTTACGTAGAGTAGCGTCAAATGTCGAATAGTGCGAACAATTGAACCGAAAACTATGAAAATATCAAGAATAAGAGAGCAGTAAATTTTTTAGCGTCGGATAATATTTTCAAGGATTTCACTTCATTTCTTAAGAGTGCTTTTAGTGTGGGGCGTATTTACCCTGTGGGGTAAGTGTTCCGTTTCGGGCACATCCGGCGGGTGACACGCCCTTTACATTAGCTTCCAGCACTATTTCACTAAATAAACAGCTACAGAAGGTCGGCTTCATACAAAGAATGAAAACTCACGCTTTACCTACAGCGAGTACAAGCGCACTCGCGACTGGCCTGGCATTCGACCGTTAACGTCGTTATGTTTATTCCA
The DNA here is from genome assembly GCA_963669345.1 of Gortyna flavago. Lineage (NCBI taxonomy): Eukaryota > Metazoa > Arthropoda > Insecta > Lepidoptera > Noctuidae > Gortyna > Gortyna flavago. The sequence continues at coordinate 12,684,153 of OY770140.1, forward strand.
AAAGTATCTTATGAAAGTTTCAAGGTTAAATTCTTACACAGTCACTATTAGGTACACATTCATATTTGTAGCGGTATCTAAAAACGCCACATGCGAACCACGCGTTATACTGACGTCACACAAAATCCTGCATCTCGCAAGCAGAGTTTACCGCGCAACTAGCATATATACAACGGCCCGACATGAATAATGGGGCAGTTGCCCGCCAGACATGACATCCGTCTGGTCAGAGAATCCTCCTTTTTATATGGAGGATGAGTGAACTTTACATTCACCCTGTTCCTCATACCTCTAAGTAAGTTAAGTATTTAACTTACATTTATAATGTTGCAACTTTATATCTCACTATCCAAAAATATTTTCTTAATAACATTCAGCATAATCAGCCCATACTGTTCCCACTGCTGGGACACAGACCTTCTCTCTGTGAGTGGGCCATAATCCACCACACGGGCCCAGTGCGAATTGCTAAAAGTAACATGTCTTCAAATATTTGCTTCTAGGACATGTCGGTTTCCTCACGATGAATAACAACAATATTATACATTACATCCAGAATAACATTATTAAATTGTAACTGAAAAATCATCAATGAAATATGAGGTTATAAAATTAATCTCATCAAATGAAAAAGTAATTTCAAACTAGAATTTCTGGTTTTACTATTCAAAAAATCTATTTACGTGTGTATGCCAATTTGTAATGCCACTTACGCACTACTAATTGGAGTCCACACGTACGTTATTTGGTCCATTTGTTCACATTTTTATCAGACACTTTTGGAACCGACAATGCATACGCGTCTAAGGTCTATTCCAATTTACCTTTCCAATTGATGTTATTTCAAGTTAAACAAATATCAACTTTATTTCAGTGGTTGATTTCAGACCGACTAGCATTATTTAAAAAGTCTTAAAAATGTTTGAAGTTGAAATGTAAACTGAACTTTATTGTGTAGGAATTCAAGTTATTTTGCAATAACTCATATTTGTTTACATGTTTGACAAGTAAATCGCGAACGCAGATTATGTGTGATTGCGCCTGCTTTCGCTGGTTGTATAGACCCGACCTTCTGCACTATTCTGTAACTATACTCTGTACAAGTTCGTTTATCCCTCTCCTCGGCTGTTGTTTATGATAACGGTAAATCACTTTATAGTTGCGCGTTAAGAACACATGCAGTCGGGAGCGTAATTAACTATGAAATTATCCTTACCCGCTCGTTTATTTAGAAACTGAAATGCAGTACATCAGAAACCGTTCTATTTCAATAAATACTGTCGAGAGAGCGGAGGGTTACGACAGGCCCTTACCGACTAAAACTCACAGGCTGGCTGACCTCGAGCTCAACACACAAGGATTCAATGACACACAAGGATTCAATGATACGAACAATAATACATACATATTCAGCCTATAATGTTCCCACTGTAGGAACACAAGCCTGCTCTCTGTGAGAGAGTGGGCCGCAATCATCCACGAGGGCCCAGTGCGGGTTTCTAGATGTTACACGTCTTTCAATTAAATGTTTGATTCTAGGACATGCCGGTTTCCTCAAGATGTTTTCATTCATCGTTTTGAGAGCAGTGGTGATGAAATATAGGTAATTTACACAAAGTAAAGCGCCTGTCTGGGTTTGAACCTACGCCCTCCAATTCGTAAGTCGCGGCCGTTACCACTGGGTCACCACTGCTATATAAGCCTCTGAATTTTTAACTATGGCTACACTTAACGATCTTTATAACAAGATCAATCAGTGTAGCAATAAAAAAAAAATTAAAACAATTGTGGCCAATTTTATTAAACCTGAATACTCACTCAATCTGTCTAACCTTTTCCCAACTATATTGGGGTCGGCTTCCAGTCTAACAGGGTGCAGCTGTATACCTTGTTGTATTTTACATGGAGCGACAGCCTATCTAACCTCCACAACCCAGTTACTGGGTAACCCGATATCTCTAAAAAAACTGTTTGTCAGACTTTTATGCTTCTAACTACCCGTAACGACTGTCGAAGATCTGCTAATGTCAGCCAGGACCAACGGCTTATCGTGCTTTCCAAGGCTCTGAGGGGTCTCGATATGTAATGGATGGTCACCCATCCTCGAACCGACCGCGGCAAGTGAAGCTTAACCTTCGATCGACCCGTGCGACTGTAATCATTTAGCCACGAGTCCCTTTCAGCAGCCCTTTTCCCTATTGAAGTAAAAAAATAGAAGCTCATAGCTTCAAACAAATTGAACTGTAAAATCTACATAACGTAGGTAGTTTCCTTCATTATAACGTAGTATCTATATAAAACATTAATTTTAATACGAACCAAGTCACAGGCAACAGCTAGTATATCAAATTATTATGTAGCTCCCTCGTCATCGGAATATTTACTCGTATTTGTATGAGTTACGGGTATCTGAGCCGACACGACAATGCCGACTCTAATGTTTGTTTGTATGATGTGTGTATGTACATATGTATATGTATGAGTGTGTTATGTGTAATAACTTCTACGATTTAGTGATGCAGTGTTTGTCGAGAAAATGAAGGAAAGCGTTGATTGTTGGCTTCTCTAGTAGAGACATGAACTCCATCAAAAATATTCTCTGGCTGAAATACGTACCTAGGTACAGACGCCAGCACATCAAGCTACCACAATCTGTCAAATTTCTTTGATAGATTTTCAACTTTATGGCTAAAGTATAAGGTTCAAAGTTGATTGGGAAAATTTGACAGTTTCGGATAGGTTGATGTGCTGGCGTCTGTACTTTCTCAACACAGCAACAAAATAAAAAACAGAAAAAAATATCAACTATGCTGTCGAGGAAATTATTTATAAACGGGGACTAAGGTTTCTATTAAACTACAATGTAACCTGGGAAAGTGGGATCTCAAGGGACCTAGAATTATTTATTACTAAAGAGGCTTTTAATTTACCCAGTTTCCACAATTAGTCAGTTTTAAAATGACAGTGGTCTTATTTTCGAAGGCTACTAGGACAGGTTGAAATTGTGCCGTTTTTCATTTATAGAGGTGAAAATGGACATTAAAAATGCATGTTTTATGTCCAGACCAATATTCAAAATGTTAAACTATTATTAGTTGTCATACTTATAGAGGCTATTGGACTACAAAGTTCCAACTAACAAAGGCATTCTCAATTATAAGAGGTATTTCAATGTAAAAGTAACCAAATGTCGGGACCTTATCAGTAGTAGAGGTTTCTCACATATCCAGGCCCATTTAACCAGGTTACACTGTATTTGCAAAACTATTTAATTTCACTAACAAGCTCTCGCACAATGCTATAACCGTATTTATTTTGCTAACAACTCGAACTGACAGACTAAACAGGAAAAATATTTCCAAAAGGAGTTCTTTGACACTATTTTTGTGTGGATTCGTAATAAGCATGACTTCAACTGCTACATCGCAATTTGGTTTAAACTAGAACGACCTAGCCAGTTTATAATCACACACTGTGGTCTACTAACCACATCTGCATTGCGCAAAGGCATGTTCCAGGACATAAAGCAACCATTAAAACGCACTCATTATAATCTCATACGCATCTTGACGTGGAATTTATTCCCTAATACAGGGATGGCGAACCTGTGAACTGCCATTAGTGACACACCATAAAAAAGTCTGGGCACGGCAACGTTAAATGTCACAAAATAGTTTTCCATCCATCCAACAATACAAGAAAATTATAATGCTTTTATGATCATTTAATTTTAAAGAAATTTAAGTTTAAGTCATTTCTTAACCGTTCTGTAAGGGTTTTAATGTGAGAATCTACCATGGCTCCACCCATTGTACCCACCAATCGGCAAAGCGCCCGCGTGTTGGATTATGTCCCACTCCCAATCATAGAGAGGAGGCCTGTGTCCCAGCAGTGGAAATATTATAGGCTGATTATGTATTAAAACTCAAACTTAAAGCATTTATTTCAATTAAACCAATTAACTTCGGTCAGTCAGAAAGATAAAGCTAGTTGACCATTCCAAAGCGGTAGGTTCATTTTATCATTAACTAGCCAACAGACGTTATCCTATCCTTTCAATACCTCATAAAAATCCTATTTAAAAAGGACGTTCAGTTTTTCCCGAATTTGAACATTTTCCGGGAAACTTTTAAATTGTTATTTTCATAAAAACCTAATTCGGACTATCATATTACGGTATTTTAAAACAAAAAATAACCAAATCGGTCCAGCCGTTTCCAACTTCTGTGCTTACCAACCAAAAGCATTATTTTTATTTAAACAGGGTCAAATTTGCTAGCAAAACTCTGCAGACGTGATGGGTATCGATATCTTACTTTTTAGTTTACCTTACCTACCTTCTTAAGATATTTTCACTTAAAAATTGGTACGTAGTTGCAAAAAGGTTTGCCATCCCTGCCCTAATAGCTGGCGACTGCAATGTATATGCAATTAGTAAGCAGTTGCATATTATGTGATATTGTCGGTGTACGGAACCGAAGCGTGTGCAAACGAGTACACAGTTACAGAGTACAGAGTACACATTTTATATACATAGGTTTTGGTAATTAAGAACTTGGATTAGTAAAAATGAAGCGCAGTGATATAAATCTGTTTGTAAAAAATTATATATGTAGGTGACCTAACAAACGTTCTCCTGTAGGCGTTCAGTTCTTTTTCCGGATTTCTTAAATATCTAGGAATGTTTTCCAATTATTCTTCTTACCATAAAAACCTAAATTGGACATTAACGAACATTTTAAAACAAGAAATAACTAAATCTGTCTAGCCGTTCTGAAGTGATGCGCTTGCCAAGGAACAGCATTTAATTTACAGGATGACTTTTAATTTTACGTATTTCTTCCAGGACATGATAGTGTGATCCATTTGCAACAACCATAAAGCCTAGGCGAAAATTCATGGGATTCGAGAAAACCCACATTTTTATGTAAGTTTGAAATTTCATTTCTTCACAAAAAGTCACTTTTATCTAAACTCTCTAATTACCTTTATTTTTATTCCATTTGTTACCTAACCTAAACGAATCTAAAACAAACCTTTCGATGTAACCAAATTTTCATAAACAGTAAGGAAGTTTATTAACCATTTTCAAAAATCATCTGAATACATGAGCTTTGACGCCAGCTATCTCAAAATTTTACTACAGCATATTCATACATACATAATCTGCCTATAATGTTCCCACTGCTGGGACACAGGCCGCCTCTCTGTGAGAAAGAATGGGCCATAATCCACCACGCGGGCCAATGCGAGTTGGTGGATGTCACGTCTTCCAATTTTTGGTTCTAGGATATTCCGGTTTAATCACGGTGTTTTCCTTCACCGTTTTGAGAGCAGTGGTGATGAAATAATTTACACAAAGTAAAGTGCCTGTTTGGGTTCGAACCCACGACTAATTCGTAGCATTGGGCCACCACTGCTCGATAACGGCCCAGACTTACAGACTTACTATCATAAAGTTAATAGAGCAGATCACTAGCTGCTCTACTAACTTTATGCTACATTACTTTATAATAGCCATACGTTAATCCATTACTTTACCAGAAACAAAATTGCTTCAATATCTGGAGCCAACACGCGTGTCTCAAAAAACACGTGTCTAAAAACGACCTTAAACCAATAAGGCAAGGACAATCAAGTTCTCTTCAAACTCTTACACTATTATCATTAGCAAAAGTTTCCAGAAGCCACACAAGAAAAAAATCATGCTCTATATCATCAATCTACCCTCAATGGCTAATCTCTCCCGTCCTCCGAGGACCCAAATTCAGAATATTACAGAAGGTCAGCTCCATAAAATGAGCGAAAACGCACGCAAACCCGCCTTTATGACCTCGCACAGGTTATTTTTTATCTCGTTTTTTTTTTTTAATGTAATTTTGTTAGTTTTAAATGCTCCTTTTTTACTGTGTGTGTCCCAATTAAAATATTTTTCTTTCTTCCTTTTTCTTTCAAACATAGACACGCTTCGCGTACAAGCGAGTGCATGAACTCGCGACTGACATTCGGTCTAAGATCGCCGTAAGTAAAAGTCTGTTCCAAAAGAATCTGACGAAAATGTAAACAAATCAAAGGGATCAGAAAACTTGTGGATGCCAATTTCTAGTACCCATTGCAAATTAAGTGCTTTGATTCGATTATTTCTTTGTTATGTATTTTCTGATGTACAATAAAGTATATATAAATAAATAAATAATACTTAAACCGGAAATAACAGATGTTCTTTATTTGACAATTTAGGTCAATTTATTCTAGAAAAAATGAGGTTATAACCTAAATATTTCTAAATTTTTTAATGACCATTTTATAATGCTATTCGAACAATAATAATGATCTTTGGAAAAACTGGAGATATAAAGATAAAACCTTCTAAATACCTACAGATGAATGTGATACTAATTCCCTTTAGGGAGTGATTGCGTAAGTATTTAATTTAAATTTAGTATTTAATTTTCTGAACAGAGTGTGCTTATATCTGATACTTTTGGAACGGACCATAAGTCCCTTTATACATACACGTTTTTCTTGCAGTGAAAAACTACGGTTTATTCGAAGTGTGTAGGCACGGTCGTCAGTGTTGTATGGATCACTATGGAAGCTTATCCACAGACACGTTTTTTCTACGGCGCGGTTTATAACGCTGTACCGTACAGAAACCGTGCCGTATACAAATGGCCTAAGTGAGTGCGTCTGTCGTTGTATGGAGCTTCTGAACAAGACCTTTTATGCAATTCTGTGACCAAACTTCTGGATTAAGCTCACAAACTTTTTCATTTATAGGTCAGATCTGGGCTATAATGTCATTTCACCACTTATCTGTCGGTAATGTTGCTTTTTCTATGAACTACTTACTATATTTAGTAGTCTGGACAATTTTATGGATAAGAGACGAGTTATTATCTTTGAGCAAGTCAAATGATCAAATCTAATGAGAGGAAGCTGCGAATGAACGAGACGGTAACTAAATTACGGTGTAAAATTCATGAATTTTTTTTTTTTTTGCAAAAATAAACCTTATAAGCTAAATGCTGAAACAATTTGAACCTTATTTGGGTTACAGTTTCATTGTTAATACATTCAAAAATCAATCAAAATCAAATTTATTTCTGAACCAAAAAGTTTTACATTAGTTGGTGATTGGAGCCTCCTGTTAAGCAAGTAATGCCTATGTCAGGAGACTCCGCTCTTCCACAGCAGTATACAATTTATTTTTTTAGTATCTTAGATATAAACAGTATGCGAATGAGTGTGTATATGTGTGTGTGAGGGTGTTTGTGTGTGTGTGTTTGTGTGTAAGGGTGTGTGTGTGTTTGTGAGGGTGTGTGTATGGGCATGCATGTGTGTAGGTTCTGCATGTGACTATCATTTTGTGTGTTGCAATAGTTCCTCAGTGTCTGCATAATTTAGTGTCTTTATCCAATTTGATAGAATTTTTTTACACTCGTGTAATTGTTTATTGTGTATATACATTGTGATGTTCTGTTTACTGTTTAAGGTTTAATGACAGTTAAAATCGGTTTAAAAAAGTCACTGGACATTGCCAGATCTCGTTCACGTCTGTGAACAAAAAAGGCCCCGACACGAGATCTTCATTATCGCACTATGATTGCAAGAAGTTTCGCAAATTCGGAATCATTTCAGCCGCAAGACATCCACTGCTGGACATAGGCCTCCCCCAAGCATCGCCACTTCAACCAGTTCTGTGCTTCTCGCATCCAGCGAATTTCTGCGGCCTCCATTAACACCAAGTCATCAGTCCACCTGGTAGGAGTCCTTCCAACACTACGTCTTACGGTACGCGGTCGCCGCTCTAATGTGCCCTGCCCACTGCCACTTGAGTTTTGTAATTCTTCGGTCAATGTTAGTTATCTTGGTCAAACATACATATAGCATACAGTACAAACATCAAAACAGGTCGAGGATTATCCTACCTTAGTGCCTAAGTTCGGTGAAGGCGTTCGTCCTGAATACAATATTGAATATTGGCGTGAGAATCTCACTTGCCGATGCCCGACTATCTTAGGAACTCGGTTAGATCTACGGATCGAATTTGATACACATTGTTGGCTTGCAAAGGAGATGTTAGAGGGAAAGATATAGTTTAAAGCAATGGATACAATTGTGGGTCAAATATTTATTTATTTATTACCACTTAAAGGAGACAATTTTTTTTGGGCCCACTGTTAAACGGTAACGTTTATTAATGATATTGCACATGAAAAAGTGATCATCTTATTATAATTAACAGACCAGAAATTATATAGAAATGTAACCGGAATAATGAAATAATAGTAAAAAAGTGTTACGGCAAAAAATGCTTGTTTGGGAGCGTTTTTAGGTTTATTTTAACGTGAAAAAAAAATGTTACTACGGTGCGCAGCGGTAATAAGCTTTAAAATACGTTTAAAGAGGTAATAATTAATTGGTACAGTCAACTTGTTTTTATTAATGCTGTTATTAACGGTTATCACGTTATAAATATCAATCAACGTACTTTAAAAATCGCCATGGAACGAAACGTAATTAATAGCCCGTTGCAGATACTCTGTGGTCCAGTTTCAAACAGTTTGACAGATTGTCATAAAGACCTCGAAGCCATGCCAAAAACATTTTAAAAAAAACTGTTTGACAGACAACATAGAATGTACGATTACATACTTTTTGGACAACATTATTATTGTTTCCTGCAATAGTTGTATGTTTCTTCTGTTCTTTTCATATTTTTATTCGAAAGATTTTATGAAAATGGCATCTGTAGATACAGTGCATAATCCACAAAGCCGATAAAATCAAGGCACACAAGTAGGAAAACTTATTATATTTATATATTAGTTGACACCACCCCATCAATTACTAACACTAGAGCTGCTCTTGCTGGATACTGTTGTAATTGTTTAGTGGGCAGACGCACTGTTGGCTGCTGTGCACATGTGATGTGTATAGTGTGGTATTTATCTTGGGCGCGGCATCAAGGTGAGGTTGAGCCACCTGCATCTTTTTTTAGATGAAATACTGCTTTTAAGAGATGACTTTGAAAATGATGATGATGAACAGTAATAAATACTTCTTGTGACGTACCTATACCTAATGTGTTTTTTTTTTCTCCTTGCACAACCAGCTTATAACACATCACCTTATTATTTTAGATCTACATCTAATCCATTTTCATGAATAAGTCTATCAAATCGTATAATTGTTTTATGCTATAATATTATTATTGAAAAGTGCACTATTTTGACTTAAAATACCAAGGAGACCTATCCACTCATTAGACAATAGCTCTTGTGAGATTTTAGGTTAATATGAGAGTCATGTTTTGACTGTCGTATTTCACAGTATTCCGGTTACATAAAGTTTTGCTAATATTACCACTGTAATCTAGAGATTATAAGGAATAAACTAACGTGCATTTCATTGCTATACGCCACAATTTGTGGTGGGCCTATTCCCCAAACAAAAAAAATTGTCTCCTTTGTTATTACAGGTAGAAACCCAACACAACAACTGTAGTCACAATTTCCACACTCGGGGTCTTCCCCCAAACACCAATTTTATACCACCACCAACAAAAATAAAATGTCCTTAAACTGCCCTATTTTGACTGATATTGGTACAGGCATTGCTTAGTAGAGAGCAGTAGTAGCCCAGTGGTAACGGCCCCGACTTACGAGTTGTTGGTCGTAGGTTTGAACCCAGACAGGCGCTTACTCTGTGTAAATTATTTCACCACTCCTTTCGAAAAGGTGCAGGAAAACATCTTGAGGAAATCGTCATGTTCTAGAACCAAAAATTCGAAGACATAGAGTTTACCAACCCTCAGTGGGCCCGCGTGGTGGATTACGGTCCACTCCCTCTCACACAGAGAGGAGGTCTGTGTCCCAGCAATGAGAACATTATTGGCTGTTTATGATACTAATAAATAAAAGCTCATATAAAGGAACACAATGAGGGGCCCGTGGCTAAATAATAACAGCCGCAGAGTTCGATCGATCGGGTTAAGCTACGCTTACCGCGGTTGGTCTTTGGATGATCTTTACATATCGAGACCCCTCCGTGCCTCGGAAAGCACGTTAAGCCGTTGGTCCCGGCTGTCATTCGTGGATCTTTGACAGTCGTTACGGGTAGTCAGAATCCCGAAAGTCTGACAACCAGTCTTACCAAGGGGTATCGTATTACCCAGTATCTAACTGGGTTGTGGAGGTCAGATAGGCAGTCCCTCCACGTAAAATACTGGCATTCAGCTGCATCTGGTTAGATTGGAAGCCGACCCTAACATAGTTGGGAAAAGGCTAGGCAGATGATGATAAAGGAACACAATCAAAACATTTTTATTTACAAAAATCTTAGCTAGCCCTTCTTCAGATTGCTTTTCTTACCGCCATCAGGATGGTATAATTAATTGCTAGTGATACGGTAATGAAACTCGTTCCCCACGGATAAAGTTACAATTTATTAGTGTGTCTTCAACCGGTTGATTTAGGTGACCTATTTCCGATAATGGGTTTGCAACACGATAAGTCTTAAGTGGTATAGACAGAATACCTTTTTACTCAGATCGATGCGAAAGTGTATGAAAAGGAAATTTGAGAGGTGTTCTTAGCCGTGTGCCATAAGTAGGTACGCACTTGCAGGAAATCTTTACAAAATACTAGTCACATTTATATTGCACTGAATACAAACTACTTCACTTTATATTAAACAAACTCAAAGGCCACAGTCTCTTTTAAAGCCCAGACATAATCTTGGTCAGATCATGTAGATTGATTTCTGAAATGTTCTTTGATGGACAGGTCCACTCAATCTGAGTGGTTCTTCTTTGATTATCCTGTTGGCGTATTGGGTTAAGGGCGATTTTAGTCACGTGTTTTATCCTACACGCGCGTTTGCTCCAAATATTGATGTAATTTTGTTCCTGGTAAAGTTAGGGATTAAAGCATGGCTGTCATAAAGTTTTATTTAAGTAAGGCTGTTCTCACCGTTGAGCTCCTTAAGCTTTGAGTTGAGCTGCACAATTATTGACAAATGTATGCACTGAGTGGACAGTTAGACTCAATCTGCATGTGTGGTTTTTTCCTCAAAAGACTATTTCAGGCATCAATCTACATGGTCTTCACATGATCCAACCAAAATTATGTCTGGACTTTATAAGAGACTGTGACCTCTGAGTTTGTTTCGGCCTTTCTTCTGAAAGTAGACAGATAGGAAACACTGACTTTATGCAGTTTTAAAAATATGATTGACATGTAAAAGTGTTTGTACACATGACCACACATCAAACTAAACATTTCCAGTTTTAGCTGTCCTCGCTTTGAGCTTTTCGTACAATGAGAAGTCAGCTTATACTGGAAATGTAGAGCTTGATATGTCGTCGTGCGTACGTGTACCTAGTTACAGAAATAAAATCATTTATCATTTAATAAGTTTAAAGAATGAAAAATCGATCCACAATTTAACTGTCCGTTGTCCACGTTGCAATATGTACATAAGGGCAACGGTATGGAAATTTTATGACGTCCCGTTGTCCCTGTGACGAGGAGAAGATTACGGGGTCAACGGGAATACAGGTTTTATTGATGAAAATTTAAAGGAATGATGAGAATTTAAAGGTATGGTCAAAATTAAGGGTGTGTGGTACAGACCATCAAGCTGAACAACGTTCTCCATGGAACCATACATTATACATTTCAGTATACTACCTACCGATAAGACCGCCCATTGTGTCACCCTTTGTACAGTTTCTATATATAAATCTGTAATTTATATGGTGTGCATAATAAAGAGTATTCTATCTATCTATCTACCTATACATCTGGGTCGAGCAGGTACCTATTGAAGTTTTGTATGGGATGACTGATTATTTTTTCATGATTATGATGTTGGTCCCATGGAGAAAGTTTTTCAGTTTGATGGTCTGTAAAATATATAATGTAGGTACGAGTATATACAGACGTATTGAGAACCTCCTTCTTTTTAAGAATTCGGTTAAAAACCCAGTAAAGTTGCCAGTTTGAAGGTTTACAACATAATTAGCCTAAAATGTACCACTGCTGGGACACAAGCCTCTTCTCTGTGAGAGGGAGTGGAAATATGAAAAAATTGTTTAAAATGGTAAAGGAGTTTAGAGGCTTGATAAATGTAATAGGACACGACCAGAGTTGAAAGCAAAAAAAATACCTCATCTCTGTAAAACAACAGTAGCCACGTCAATATTAGCTTTAAACGAGCGCTATTTATCCTAGACCACCGGAATGCCACAGTTATCCACATTTTCGACGTAAAATAAACTCCACATTTATTCCCTGAGCAAATTTTCATTTACTTCTCTCTTATGCTTATGCCAGCCATCTTGAAATCTATTCAAACGTCGGTCGTTCGTTTCAGTCCCCTGAAAGTAATGATGCCTTCATAGCTATACCTACGTCAATGGTATTGAAAACATATTTTAATCTGTCGTCTTCCCCTGCGTTATTGTGCTATTGCAGCCTTCATCAAGATGAAGGTAGAAAAATAGTATGCACGTATGAGCCGTGTTATGGAGTTTTACGTCTGTAGGAAATACGTTCTGCATATTGAGATGAAAGTTTTTTGTAGACATATTTTACACAAATAAGATGAATCTGTCGTGTGAATGTCATAATATTTTGATGTCTGTATTTATAAAGACCAGTGTTACCCCCACGTCAACTTAGATACTTTAGTGATTATGGACCAGTCTGTAAATACTTATATACTGCTGAAGGGTTATTTTTTTAAACGCGCTAATCTTTAGAACTACCATTTGGATTTGAAAAAATCTCGTTTGCATTTGATAGGTCAATTCTTGAGGAAGGTCATAGACTATTTAACATTACGGTAGGACTCTTAGGAGCCAAGCAAAAAGAAAATAAGTCAGAAAGAACGTCAAGCGAAAACGAATTAACAGCGCGGCCAAGCGACGTGCTACTCGTACAACGGGGTGAGTCGGGGGAACAAGAACACACAGACGAAGTCGCGAGCATAAACTGGTAATCTTATAAATTTCAAAGCTTATAGGTATGTGTGGATATTTGTTACTGAAACACGCAAAATCGGCTGAACGAATTTGGATGAAATTTGACACATAGTTCATATTTTGGATTAACACAGAAGATACTTTTTATCCCAGTAGAGTATCCCCGGGGGATAGTTTACGACCTCGTGAGTACGTGGACGAAGCAGCAGACAAAAGCTAGTAATATTATAGAACAATGGCTGTTGAAATGAGGCTAATGTCGATCTTTGTTTCGGACCTATTTTTGTTATGTCCTTGGATGAGCTAAAATAACTGTTATTGAAATTGTTCGTGAATATAAAGTTGTGTTCGTACTAAATTCCACTAATAATTGAAAACCATTTAAAATCCAAATGGACCTATGGTAAGAGCATAAGCTATGGAGGACAATATACGCGAATACCCGCTCGCCACAGGGTATTTAGCGTGACAAAATCCCGGGTGACATATTGTTGCATAATATGAGATTTGAGCTTGGATGAAAATGGCATGCGCTGAAGCAAACTTTGTTCCACCTGACATCTTGACACATTCTTATAGGTAGAGTTCTCTTTATTGCACACCAAACAAAGAAAAACAAAACAAATTAATATCACAAAATAATAGTGTGACAGGGGTGGTCTAATTGCAAGCACCTACAATGAGCGGTCTTATCGCAATCAGCGATCTTTGTCAGAAAACCTTAAACTTACCTTCTTTATTTTCAAAGCACAAGCACGATCATAACTATATTACAAGAAACAGCTCGGCAAAAATGTGATCCAAAATATCTGACATAAGTTTTGCAGTTTAAAACCTTACATGCAAAATCAAAAGTCATTTTTCAAATAGGGCTGAGAATCAGCTCTTTTTGAACGTCAAAATTATATAAGACAGTCCTCCGAAATTGGAGCTCTTCACCACTTCCCAGTACTTTAACTAGGAGGAAGAAGTGGCGCGACAAACTCCCCAGCAGCACAGTTGTCTAATCAGAGAATCTGTTCATCATCATCTGCCTAGCCTTTTTCCCAACTATGTTGGGGTCGGCTTCCAGTCTAACCGGATGCAGCTGAATACCAGTATTTTACATGGAGCGACTGCCTATCTGACCTCCACAACCCAGTTACTGGGTAATACGATACCCCTTGGTAAGACTGGTTGTCAGACTTTTGGGCTTCTGACGACCCGTAACGACTGTCAAAGATCCACGAATGACAGCCGGGACCAACGGCTTAACGTGCTTTCCGAGGCACGGAGGGGTCTCGATATGTAAAGATGGTCACCCATCCACAGACCAACCGCGGCAAGCGTAGCTTAACCTGATCGATCGACCTGTGCGGCTGTTATTATTTAGCCACGGGCCCCTCCGTTCATAGTAACTTATTTATACTCGTGACTACCTAAAAAAAACTAACTTTCTAATTTAATTGTAGACTACCCCCTTGGTGGTATTTCAAGACATAAAGGACTAAAGCTGTTCTCGCAAACTAATGCTCGTTTCACGAATAAATAATAATATCCTTGGACATTTCGCACAACGCCATATAGTCCCAAGCTAAGCAACCTAATGCTTGTGTTATGGTAACGAGATGGCTGATAAACTACTAATATACTTTTTTTTTTTTTAATACATACATATTATAGATGAAACACCCCCCGATGAATGTTCGTGTCGTAACTAAAGCCCGCGCAACGAATGTTTTCCAAAAAAAATTAGTAAAGCGAATGCTTACGGTGAGTACCGTCCACTAGATATCAAGAGCTAGATACAGCTAACAAGAACAGAGGTGCAAGCATACAAGCAAAACATCATCAACATAAAAATAGTAGAGCATTAGTTTAGTAACTAATTTGTCGCCCACAAGCTCAAGACGAATAAATGTTGAAACCAGTAAACAGAAAGTTTAAATGAGTTTTTTGTTTGAAGAATATTCTTACAGAAAAATCCAATTACATGCCAACAATGTACCCTGCACTTACAATCATGGCCAATTAATGACGGTGAACTCGCAGTTCTTTCCAAACAACTCTTCGTAAACTGAAAATCAAGACCTTTTAGAAAACCTTTTAAATTGGAATCCATCTTATGAAACTTTTCAACTATTTTTATTGTTCATATTACTTTGCATGCTGACGCATCACACTTCACGTTTTTGGGTATAAAATGTTCGACACATCAATGATGTCCTTTTTGGATTTTCTTTCTAATATTGTCGTATCTTAACATCTTAGCCTTGAAAAGAGCTCATGACAGGATGTCTTGGTAAAATATTAGCCATACAGCAAGGCAAGTACCTAAGTAGCGTAATTCACTTCCTAGAAAGCACCTGAAGTACTTTCAAATAGTGCTCGCAAAAGCTCTTTTAATGCAAAATTCTAACTTTTAAAGGACGAGGGCTCCAGTAGGTAATACTCTTAAAGTCTAAAATATGCTAGTTTCCAGTAAAGCACGTTTCCAACGTTTTAGATCTAAAGACTGCAATAGTGCGTAAATAGTGACAGATTGTTGGCTCAGTGCCCGTGAACACCATTAATTTACCCCTCTCTCCCCCTTGCCCATTATGTTAGCTTTTAAACTTCGCCAGGGATACTAGGCAGTTGTCTTACAAACAAATGTTTGCACGGAAATTTTATTTGAATGAGACAACGGAAGAGCCTGATGTTGATCTTAAATAAAGTTTTAGTTGAGTATTTTAACATCAATGTTGAATTAACGCACTCAAAATTATAATTTTTTTATGAACATAACTTTTTGTATCGAAATATCGACCTGTAAATGTCATACCAGAAGACGTAGAGTTGAAAAACCTACCACAAGGTGGACCGATGGCTTGGTGAAGGCCGCAGGAATCCGCTGGATGCGAGAAACACAGAACCGGTCGAAATGTTTGCGCTTGGGGGAGGCCTATGTCCAGCAGTGGATGTCTTTCGGCTGAAATGATGATAATGAAATGTCATGATCTTCCTCATGTTCATAACATTTTATTGGTAGAACTAAATTAATTCTTTACTATTCAGTATAACTCTGTTTACCTCTTCAAATGAAAACGTGTAAAGGATATCGTTAAAACAAATATACCATTCTAGACCCCTTCCTTTTTGTACTATTCAATTTGGGTAAGTATATTATTATTTATAGTACTTCGGTTATGAAGAAGGGTGTGTTTCAATTCGAATGAAAACGGCTCAGGTGAATTTAAACGAGCTGTTTACGGGAATTTAGTCGATACCAAAATGAAATGATAGATGCTGCTGACGCTGCTTTCATTTATTTTATTGAAAAATAAGTTCGGCAAAGATTCTAGAACAATAGAATTTTGTTACACCAAAACCACAGTTTCGAAATAGCCTGTGGTCCGGGTGTTGGTGCATGTAAGATTTATGTATGTAAACACACAACTAGATGCAGGAGAAATTCTAGGGTGCGATGTGGTCTTTTTATGACAAGATTTAGCTCGTGAATTTCAAGAGCTATGATTTTAAGACCATTTTTAACTAGAAAAATCTTGTAAACAGAAAAAAATATCCGTTGTTTACCCCCTCTAAGATTGCGGGCCTGTATTTTCCCATACCTACCAACATTACCTACTGCAGCGGCCTACGAAAGAGGTAATAATGGACTCATGTGAGCCGAGGCGTACACAGTGAGTCCATCAATACCTACTTGGTTGCGGCCAAGGCTTGTATAGTACTTTTCTCAAATAATGCGCGGATTTTATCAAAGTTAGCTTATATCTTTTATCCGTGGAATAAAAGTGACGTCTGACAGATTTTGTATGTAAAAACTGTCAAAAATTCATAACTCATTCGCAGGATAAGACATAAACTAGGTATAATAATAAAATCTTTGATCAGTTACCTCCTTGGTTGCCATGCGTCGAAGTAAAAAGTTGGTTCCATTTTTTTTAACTACACCGTAAATATGGGTTTTCATAGGCTATGTACGCTACTAAAATATGGATTTTTATAACAACATTGGCGGCCACTGGTAGAATGTCATTTGACCAGTACAGCATTTCCGATTTATGGAAGAAGTTTGTCAAAATAATGTTCGAATTTCCAAGAATGTTTGAAAAAATAAATTTTTTGTTTTCGTATCTTGAATTTGCATATCGTTCCAATGTTGCAACGACATAAAACAAAAATATGCACCGTGTATGACATTCAAAATAATTCGTATATCACGTAAGTCGTGTTCCCGCTGACAAATGCAAACATACCCGGAAACAAATAACAAACGGCGATATTCGCTCCATATATCCACGTCCCAACGAAATGGGTACCAGGTGCTTCGTTGAAAATTTCATAATAGTTTAATTTTCGCGTTCGCCCGTCCAAAAAAGCAGATTTCGACTATGTTAAACGTACGTTGTAAGTTATGACTCGATTTCGTATCTATTGTTTTGATAGCCGCCATGTTGGATTGGCGGGAAACCGTTGAGCTGTCTTGTTTTGAAATGTTTGAAATTAGTATGAATTCTCTGTATAGTTACGATACAAATTTTATCAATTGTATGTCCATATTTTTGCTTCGTGTAATCCGTAGCCTTGCATAGAATTGCGATTTACACATGTAAATCGGTCTATTCTGTAAAATCTCACCGTGATATCTTAGGTAAAGTGAGCTTGAAGTGAGCCGACATTCCACCTGATAGTTGGGATTCTATCAGGGTCGCGGGTTGTTCGAAAGAAAGAAAGAAAGAAACTAGAGCAGAACTTCACCTGAGTTTCCACGGTAAGCTTTTTACTGAATAGATCGACAGGTCACATATTCATGACATTTAGGTGACATTGATATAATTACTGTGGCCTTATTAAATACGACACAAAATTAATATACCAACATACT
This sequence comes from Gortyna flavago, assembly GCA_963669345.1. Classification (NCBI taxonomy): domain Eukaryota; kingdom Metazoa; phylum Arthropoda; class Insecta; order Lepidoptera; family Noctuidae; genus Gortyna; species Gortyna flavago. Next base: position 12,702,011 of record OY770140.1, read on the forward strand.
TCATGTGCTACCTCATCAACTAATATTACCGTTGATGAAATTCTGAACTGAGTATTAATTACCTGTCTAATCAAGAACTACTAACAAGAGGTACTGCTTCATTGAAAAGACCCCTGACTCCCTCAATATGAACTAAATAATTTAGCAAGGCCCAAAACTTAGCCCAGGTTTTCAAGGCCACGTTTTTCAAGCGGCCATTTTTTTTTGGTGCTCTTGATTTTCATCGCACTGCCTAGCGCCGAGAGTTGATCATCCAGTGCGCGATATTTTATACGTCCGCGCGAACGTAGGCTAGGTACATTTATTACATGATCAAGCGATAACTCATAAGAACTATGGTAAGATGTACGCTCAGCAAGAAAAGTGATTGAGCACTTTAATATTTTGAATGAAAGCTGTAAGAGCTGTAAAGAGTCTCCAAAGTGACTGACTGTATCTCATGTCAAGATTATCTTGAATTAAAATAAAATATATTTTGATAGTACATGGGATTAAACTGTGACAAAGCAACGCGTGGGTGCATTAAAATGTGGAGGCTTCCATGTACGACAGAACTTAAAAATTTTGAGCAAATGCTCATATTCTTTACAATGAATTGAACTTTTCGTATACAGGGTGGCCAGACATCGACGCGCAAACTGTAAACATGAATTTAGCACATGATTTTTGAGGGGCTAGTGGCTGAGTAATAACAGCCGCACGGGTCCATCTATCAGGTTAAGCTGCGCTTGCCGCTGTTGGTCCGCGGATGGGTGACCATCTTTCACATACCGAGACCCCTCCGTGCCTCGGAAAGCATATTTAAGCCGTTGGTCCTGACAGTCATTCATGGATCTCTGACAGCCTATTTTTTTATATTCGTATAATATCCGAATAAAAATCGAATATTCGAATATTAAAAAAAATAATATTTGCAAGACCTAGTGCCGACACAAGGTAAAAACAGAATTATATTGACAAATCTACGAGCGAGTTATCTATGTAGGTACCTTACCACATCTATTACTAAACCCTTGATAAATGAGAATACTTCACAACTGAAGAATTCTCGAGTGGTGTATAAAGAGATAGCTTAGCCCTGAATCTAGGTTACCTACAGGCAAAAAATACGCCAGAATGTTATATATAACCAGTGGAAACTGATACGGTTCCCAAAAGCGATAAAACGTACAAATATTCAAAGATTTAGCTTAGCTCTGAATCTAGGTTACCTACAGGCAAAAAATACGCTAGAATGTTATATGTGACCAGTGGAAACTGATACGGTTCCCAAAAGCGATAAAACAAATATTCAAAGATTTCTTTATAATAATGTACTCAAAGATGGAATTTATAAAGGCAAAAATTACGAAACGTAAAATATACAGGATGGTATTTTGAGACGGGGCAGGAAGGGCCGGTACCTTAACCGTTGTAGCTACAGGAAAATATTTAATGTTTATAAGTCAAAGCAATCTAAAGCTGTCGTAATTAAAATGGGAAAGAGTAAATATGTCAAACTTCAAAAAAAAAATCAGCGACATTTTTAAGGCCCATCCGGCATAATTTTAATTTTGACAGCTCTGATCACCTTTCATCTCTGTTTTTGTTATAAGTAATTGGAAGCAAAACAACAAAATTCAGAATAGCAAGTTCGTTCACAAAAAAAATTGCTATTCCATACATTTTGACATACAGTATAAGCTCACTTGTGATTGTACGAAAAACCTATACAATGCAAGGTCAGCTAAAACCAGAAATGTATAGCTTGATGTATCACTGTATGTACAATAGGTCAGTGGTAAGAAAACAAGTTATTCTGGCCTCTTATTCTATTAAAATTTCGTACCTACTACGCTAGACCAGCTCAAAGACAACCACCGCGCACCGACGTGACGTCGACTCATCATCATCTGCCTAGCTTTTTCCCAACTCCGGTCAGCTTCCAGTCTAACCGGATGCAGCTGAATACCGGTATTTTACATGGCGCGATTGCCTATCTGACCTCCACAACCCAGTTACTGGGTAATACTATACTCCTTGGTAAGACTGGTTGTCAGGTTTTTGGGCTTCTGACTACCCGTAGGTAACGACTGTCAAAGATCTACGGGAGGATCTACTATCTAAAGGACTTAGGTCACTTGTTGACAGATGAATATCCAGGACACTCAATAATAAATTACTGTATGCCTAGTTGTTCTTTATTTGATATTATGAAAGAAATTATTAAATGTAACTTTACCCCGGATACAACTTTATTAATTTTTATGGGTAATAGGGGAAATGTAAACAAAGGAGAACTACTCCAGTATCATAGAACATTAAGCAACCTTAGTTTAAAAAAAATTGTGTTGTTTACATTCCCTTATAGTAACAGTTTGCCACAGGAAGAAAATAGCATAACATTTGAATTGAATATGACATTGCATAACTTGACATTTAATAATAACTTGTTCCATTTAGTTGATATTAACAACTATGTTAGTAATAATTTATATTTGACAAAAGATAGATATAACATTGTTATGTACTATCTTTCTAACTATTATAAACGACAGATAGCTGTGTCGCTATCTTATTTTTTTTCTATTACAGCCAAAAATTTGGCTAAACAACTTGCTTCTTTTGAGCAATGCAATGACATTTTAAATAGTTCTGTCAATAATTTGCATTGCTAATAATTTAAATTAGAAATTAAGACAATAGAGGCAACCTCTAGCTATAATGTACAGAATTATTCAAAAAAAAGTTTTAAATCAGTAAATAGTATCAACCTGGTGCATCAAAATATTCAAGGATTTATGAACAAAGATTTAGAAGTAGAATTATTTATGAATTTTAATAGTATTGATATTTTTTGTATAACAGAACATTGGCTGAAAAGCCACCAGTTCTTGTTCAATTTTAATAATCACCAGGTTGGTAGTTCGTTCAGCAGAATAAATGCTATACATGGTGGCTCATTGATTTTAGTAAATAACCAGCTCAAATTTATAGACCGTACCGATATTGTGAGCCTATCTGTTGAGCGAACTGTTGAAATTGCCTGTATAGAATTGGAGCACTCTATTGTACTAAGTGTGTACAGACCCCCTTCAGGATTGTATGACTGCTTTGAAAAGGTAATGGATGAAGTGTTACACAGGATTTGTAACTCAAACAAGTCTGTTATCATTTGTGGTGATTTTAATGTCAATTTATTAGAAAACTCAGGTACTTGTAGTAAAATTTTGAGTCTTTTCCAGTCCTACAATCTTGTAAACCTATTTTTAGAGCCCACAAGAATAACCCCTACTAGTGCCACATGCTTAGACAATATTTATACAGATATTATACCAAGCCACAAAGAAATTATAAATTTACTAGATTCTGATCATTGCGGGCAAAGGATAACTATTCAAGACCAAAACAAAAAAGTGGCTAAAAAGGATATCACTGTTAACCCCAAAACTGCAAGTCGCTTGGAGGCTTTTAAAGTTAAACTAAATAATAAATTACCAGTTTTGTCTATTTATGATGATCCTAATCATCTATATGATAACTTTTTTTAATATATACTGTAAACAATTTGACTCCACCTTTATTCCCAAGACTATCTCTGTTAATAGTAATGCATCGTTCAGTGATTGGGCTACCACTGGTATTCATAAAAGTAGAACTCGGCTTTATGAACTGTACAATGAAAGGACTTATGTTAAAACTGATGAATTTAATTAGTATGTTAGAAATTATTCAAAATTATTTAAAAAAGTTTGCTATATGGCCAAGTCACGTTATTTGGGTTCAAAGATTAAAAACAGCAGTAATGTAATTAAAACGACTTGGAACATTATTAATAGTGAAACGGGAAGGTCTAGTAACCGTAATACTGACTACAGCCTGTCTATTAATGACAACATAATAAAATCAGACTCTCAAGTCGCCGAGGCATTTGAAAATTTCTTTTCAGATATTCCCGTTTCAACTACTAAATCCCTAAACTCATCACCTTCTGTTGCTGAGTCTTTGCTTAAGGAAAATGTTAATGCTTGCGATTCGGAATTTCATTTTGAATATATTACCTGTAAAGATATAATTAAAACCTTTCACACTTTAAATGTAAAAAAGACAGCAGATCTGTGGGGTAATTCTGTAGAAGTTGCTAAGTCTATTATTGACATTGTAGCACCTACTCTAGCTCTTATCTTTAATAGTTGTATTGACAATGGGGAGTTTCCTGACCTTATGAAAAATAGTAAAATAATACCTTTGTTTAAATCAGGTAGTACATCGGACCCCACTAATTATAGACCTATTTCTGTACTACCTACCTTTAGTAAAATTTTTGAAAAATTAATTTTAGATCAAATGCAAAGATTTTTTAATAAACATAAATTATTACATAGAATAGAATAGAATAGAATATTTATTTGCGTAAAACATGGTATATAAGGGTGTTAAATACAAATTGAGGCACAAACATGTTTAGCTAGGACAAAACATAGCATGCAAAATTTTAAAGCAAGTTAAGCATCAAAATCGTATTTTTTATCTATAAATTCTTTTAAACTATAAAAACTACACTCGAGTAACCACTTATGAAATTTAATTTTAAATAGTTTTGTATTTAAAGCTTTGAAATGCCTTGGTATTTTATTATAAATGCACACACACATTGCCAAGCAGTTACTATTGTATTTAGACAGTCTAGGCAAATCATTCAACACCAGTTTATATGGATCTCGTCGGTTCCGAGGATTGACATCATTTGCAGTCTTAAATAGTTGCTTATTTTTCATAACAAACACACATATTTCGTATATGTAAAGCGATGGTAACGGTAACAAACCAAGTTTTTTAAATATTGGTCGACATGAGTCGTCGGGCTTAAGTCCACAAATTGCTCTCATGCATTTTTTTTGAGCGATGAATGCTCTTTGGAAGTCAGTGCTGTTACCCCACATTATTAGTCCATAACGTAACAACGATTCGACGTACGCGTGGTATGACATTACAGCAGTTTTTATATTAGTTACATTTTTTACTTGTTTTAGTGCATAAACAAATTTATTAATTTTAGTGCTAACATTGTCTATGTGCTCTTTCCAGTTAATGTTTTTATCTATTATTACACCTAAAAATCTGGTACGCGTTACTTCATTGATTTTATTAATATTTAGTTTAATGTCATATTTGGAATTATTTGATCGATTAAATTGTATGTAAACGGATTTGTCAAAATTTATCATCAAATGGTTAATGTCAAGCCAATGCAATAATTTGTCAATTGTATTATTAATGTCAAGTTCATGTTCTGAAATGGTATTTAGTTTTTTATTAGATGTCACTATAATAGAAATATCGTCAGCAAATAATACGCATTTATGGTTAGTTATTTTTATAATGTCATTTATATAAATTAGGAATAATATTGGGCCTAGCACACTTCCCTGTGGAACGCCATATTTATTATATTTATATTCCGATGAATAGGATATTATTACATTGTTTTCATTTTTTTTATTGATGATGACACATTGTTTTCTATTGCTTAAATAGGACGACAGCCACTGAAGTGCCGGTCCTCTAATACCAACAGCTTCCAATTTTTGTAGCAACATATCATGTGACACCAGATCGAAGGCTTTCGATAGATCAAAAAAAAGGCCCGTAGTTATATAATTATTATTAATATTTGAAAGTATAGTTTGCATGAGGGAAAAAATAGCTAACGATGTGGACTTGTTCTTTTGGAATCCAAACTGCTGTTCACTTATTAAATTAAATTTATTGCAAAAGTCAGTTAACCTTTTAAACATACATTTTTCAAAAATTTTAGACAGTATGGGTATAAGGGTTATAGGTCGGTAATTGTTGATGTCACATTTATCTCCCTTCTTGAATAAGGGCTTAATTAAAGACAGTTTTAATTTTTCAGGAAAGGTGCCTTGTGAAAATGACATGTTTATTAAATGCGTCAGAATACCAGTCAGTTCGTTGCAGCATGCTTTGACGATTTTTGTGTTGATCTCGTCATAGCCCTCCGACCTAGTGTTGGACAGAGACATTATTTCCTGTCTTACCTCGTTAACCTCCATTGGTCTAAGAAACATAGAGTTGACACACGTACTTTTGAAGCGGTTTTGATTTGTGCTTTTTTCCCCTTGTACATGCGTTAATTTAACATAATTGTTATTAAATATAGTAGCCATTTGTATAGGGTCTGTAGTTATTGTTTCATTGAATTTAATACTTTCTATGTTGTCTTTGTGAGTATTACTGTTTATTTCGGTTTTAATGACATTCCACGTGGCTTTACACTTGTTATCATGATTATGAATATATTTTATATTTGCACTCTTTTTTGAATTATAAATGCATTTATTTAGCAGACTGGAGTAGTTTTTATATTTAGTTTTATTAATTAAATTTTTATTTTTATAATATCCATACCGTAGCTTCCGTTTAGTTTTACAACTTTGTCTCAAACCTTTACTTATCCACTTTTGTTTGTTTTCCTTATTACCATTGATTTTAACTCTTACTTTAGGAAAACAGAGACCATACAACAGACACAATAGCTCATGAAAAACATTGAATGCACAGTTAGTGTCAGTTTTGTGATTAATATCGGACCAAGAAAGATTTTCCAGACATTCTTTAAATTTCCGGATGTTATCTGTGTTATAGTCTCTTTTATAAATATAGTATGTTGTTGATTTCTGTGGTTTCTTTTTGATTGGAAAGCTTAACATTTGTGCTGTGTCGTGATCAGACAGATACAGGGGCAGTACAGTGGCAGTTGCGTTGGCAATGTTGCTTAAAATATGGTCAATACAAGTCAATTTACGAGTTGGTACCGTGATGTGGATTTTTAAATTATAATTGTTAGATAAATCTTGCAATCCATTTGTGATGTTACCTTTTTTAAGAGTATTTATGTTTAAATCACCGGCCACAACTATATTTATTTTGGACTTATATTTATTTGACAAATCATGCAAGAAATTGTGTAATTTTGTCAAAAACAGATTTGGATCAGATTGTGGTGTTCTATAAACACACATTACTATTAATTTATTATTTATAATTTCTATGCCACAAGCTTCAAACGTGTTTTGAGTTGCATAGTTTTTCACGAATGATAGCTCTTTATAAAGTAAACCCATTTTCACTAATATGCATGTGCCACCTCTTTGCTTTTCTCTACAGTAGCTGGTAGCCAACTGATAGTTGCAGATTTTCACATAATTTTCATAACCTTTTTTTACAAAGGTTTCAGATAGACATATAACATCTGGATCATTATTCGCTTCTTTTAACTCCTGAATAGTAATTTCAAGTAGTTCTTGTTTAGATAGTAAACTCGCTATATTTTGATGGAGTATTCTAAACAGGTGTGTTTTATTAGTTTGAGATACGAAAAAAAGAGTCACGCTTGTTTAACACAGGAAAGTAATAAGGTATAGTCCCTATTTGACCTTTTGAATTGTGTTGCAAAGAGGAACTATGTTCGTGGGGCGTTGTACCCTCAATACGACCAAAGTAGTAAGGGATTGTCCCTTTTTTGGGTTTATTTGTAGGAACGTTTAGTTTGGAATTTGATTTGTTACTCGCTATTATTTTTCGTATTTCGCTCGGATTTAAATACTTATCACTATAATCACAACAATCTATAAGATAATTTATCGACTTACAAACATCTGATAGATTCGTGGATGTTTGATTTACGAAGTGACAATTTTTATAACTATTACAAACATTTTTTATAGAGTAGTTTAACTTACGGACACTGAGGTACATGTTATTGACGACATTTAACACAATAATAGTGTTATTTATAAATGTATTTAATACAATTTTCAATTGGGACAACAACAGGTTAGGGTTGCTGTCATTTTCACCTATGCATATCACAAGTTTGTCTTCAGTGGTTAATTTAGTATTTCTGCAGTTTGCTATAATTTCGTTGCTAAGCGCATTTGGCTTTGTTTCAGCAACGAGTCTGTATTATTCATACTGTGTATTAGTCCTTGAGTGTGAGATGGCTGCTGCTAGTCCGACGCAACGCTGAGTACCAAAGATAAATATCTTCTTCCTTTCGGGGATATCATTCCCATCTGTGGCAACACATATCTGAGCACTGGCGGTGGAAACACTGGTTACAGTGTCTCGCTTCAGTTCTTGATTTACGGCAGGTTCACAGACATTGTTACTACTTTGCATTATGATTGTAATGCGTTCATGGATAGCTGCAATCTCCTGCTGTGCAACCTTTAATTGCTGCTGTAAGGTTACGATATCTTGTTCCAGAGATGACACATTTGCGTTATCATTGGGTTTGGATTTCAACTTTCTGGATGATGATGGTAAAGAGGATGGTGCAGAAAGTATGTTGTGGAGTGGAGTTGACAGAGCTGGCCTCTTTTTCTTAGTGTTTGGACCCGGACTTGAAAATATGGAGGACGACTTGCATAAAGATTTTAATGTTTTGTTTTCTGCAGTTAACTTGTTTATTTGCTTGTGTAGATCGGTGTTTTCCAACAGTATATTTCCTAGTTCATTTTCGGTAATTTCGAGTTTTAAAGTGAGCTGTGCAATTATCTCCTTCATTTCTGAGGCTGATACTAAGTCAGACACAGTACCGTCAACACTCATTGACAATTTATTGGGAGTACTTTGCGATTCAATGGATGTATCGCATTCAGTCAATATGTCGGAATCAATTAAATCTGCAGTATTTTGAACCGTAGATTGACGTTTGAACGAATCATCACGTACTACATCCTTAGTGCTTTGTGGTTGTTCCGTTGGTGAGGGTGTTTTCATCGATGTTACTTTTTTCCTCACGGTAATATTGGGTGTACAATCGGTATTAGCGTATTTTTTGCTTCTAATGCATACCTTACATCTCCACTTTTTTCTTGATTCCGCGTCTTTGAGGCGATACGTATGTTCTGGATAACCATCGCAATCCAATTCATACCGGTTATCACAGGCAGAACACAAAGCAGTACTTTTTATGTTTACCAGTTTTTTGCATTTATGACATGTTACTAGTGATGCCATCTTGCAATAATTGTTGTAGTAGTTTCTTTATAAATTCCAAATATGAATTTTGGAACTTACGAAAAGTGATGCAGTCACTGAGGTTTGAACCCGCGGCCACTCGTGTGAGTCTAGTTAAATTGCAAAAGTGGGGGCGTTAGCTATTACGCCAACTGCACATTACATAGGCGTATCAAATTTGTCAACCTATTGCAGCAGATGTTTTTCTTTTGAATAGGAAGGACGCGTGACAGTTTAAATTCAAATCACTGTGTGAGTCACTTTTTCACTTTGTCTTTGTTGCTATTGTATTTTTCCACACTTTCTTCGTTGAATTAAGTCACAGATTATTATACATTTTACAATTTTTAGTTTATTTCCGTTATTATTGTTGATTTTATGGTCGTGTTTGTTATTTTAAAGCACAGTTTATTGTTCACAGTATAATATGTATTAACTTCACAGTTTATGTATAAAATCCGTGGTTAACACTGTCACTTAAGTATTAGGTGATGTTTTATTAGTACACCTTTTTTTATTCACTTAAAAGCACAAATAGTATTTCTAACTGATCACTCTCATAGCAAACAGTTCGGTTTTACAAGGGGTCGTTCAACTACTGATGCCGGTGTTGAACTCTTAGGACATATATATAATGCATGGGAAGATAAATGCGATGCCTTGGGCATCTTTTGTGATTTGTCCAAGGCATTTGATTGCGTTCTTCATGAAACGTTAATCAGGAAACTCCGCCACTACGGGATCCGGAATTCTGCTCTGGATCTTCTTACTTCTTACTTAAGTAAAAGGATTCAGAGCGTTGACGTTAACGGAAAAAGATCACCCGGATCTATAGTAACAATGGGAGTCCCACAGGGTTCAATTCTTGGCCCTTATTATCTATCTATTATCTTATTTATATTAATGACTTGCCGTACCTTATAAAGGATAATCATGATGTAGTGTTGTTTGCAGATGACACTTCACTTTTGTTTAAACTTAAACGTCAGCAGTTGGTTACTGTTGATGTAAATAGCGCGATTTCGAAAGTAGTCCATTGGTTCAATGTCAATAATTTGCTTCTAAACGAGAAAAAAACCAAATGCATTAAGTTTACGCTACCTCACGTTAGGCAGGTGAAAACTAATGTGTTGATAAAGGGCGAGGAATTGAATCCTGTAGACAGCACAGTATTCTTGGGCATAACTTTGGATGCTAAGCTTCAGTGGGGACCACATGTAGATAAATTGTCAAAAAAGCTAAGTTCCGCAGCATACGCGGTTAGAAAAATTCGTAATTTAACTGATATAGAGACTGCCCGTTTAGTGTACTTTAGCTATTTTCATAGTGTAATGTCGTGCGGTATTTTATTGTGGGGAAATGCCACCGATATTCAGACCATCTTTGTTTTGCAGAAGCGAGCTGTTCGATCAATTTATAAATTAAGTCCGAGACACTCTCTCAGAGACAAATTTAAAGAGATTAATGTAATGACTGTGCCTTCTCAGTATATTTATGAAAATCTTTTATATGCCCATAAAAATATAAAATTGTTTAAAAAATACAGCGATGTCCATAATATAAATACTAGGAACAAACACAAATTTGTTATACCTACAACAAGGCTCAAGAAAATAGGTAGCTCGTTCAGATGCCAATGTATACGCTTTTATAATAAACTACCAAGCCACGTTCAAGATCTAAGCCTTAATAAATTCAAATCATTCATTAAACGTAAGTTGTGCCAGAAAGCTTTTTATACCGTTAAAGATTATATTGAGGACAAAAAGGCTTGGGATTGAGCTGCTTCCAATTTTTTTTACATTTTGAATGTTTTAATTTTTTTTTTTCTTCTATGTACACATTGACATTAATGAATTTTATTTAAACAATGACATTTGCTTACTTTGTAAAGTATTATATTATTTTAATTATTGTGCATGTGAAGACAATGTGGGTCACTTTTTTTTAATTTTTATTATTCTCTCTGTTGTGTTAGTTTTTGTCTAGGTCTGGCAGTTTGAGTAATTTATATGGCCTACCCAAATGTCCTTTCTTTGGTATTGTTCGTCGAATCGTTGAGCTCCTTAAGTTTTGAGTTGAGCTACACGATTTCTGACAAATGCGTGCACTGACTGGACAGGTCCTCTCAATCTGTGTGGTTCTTTCCTCAAAAGACCATCTCAGACATCGATCTACATGGTCTTCATATAACCTGACCAAGATTATGATGTCTGGACTTTAAAAGAGACTGTGACCTCTGAGTTTGTTTCGGCCTTTCTTCTCAGAGTAGTCAGATAGGAAACGCCGACCTCATCTAGTTTTATAAAAAATATGATTGACGTGTAAAAGTGTTTGTACAAACCTACTTACAAAATAAAATCATTTATCATTTATTTAACATTTACGAATGACAGCCAGGACCAACGGCTGAGGCAACTTCTGAGGCACGAAGGGGTCTTGGTATGTAAATATGGTCACCCATTCACAGACCAACCGCGGCAAGCGTAGCTTGACCTGATCGATCGGCCTGTGCAGCTGTTATTATTTAGCCACGAGCCCCTCATGAGCCCCGATGTGGCATCCACTGTAACTAAGGATTGTGAAATAACATGCACTGAAACATCTATCTGAAATGAATACAACCCTTTTCAAACCCATCTCAGGTTAACCAATTTTATAGACTCGTAGCTACTAGCTTTTCAACCAGCCTGTTTGATCTACGGAACCCTGAAAATGAGTCTGTGTATTTAAAATGACCCTTATTTCCGGGGGATGTCCGCGTCAACTTTGCTTCAATCAACTTTAATTTTTACACCGGGAGGACTTTTATTTGACGCTATTTTTTTTGGCAACACTGGTGAATTGAAAGGTGGCATAAACACAGTCTTTATTGAAACACCTTTGACACCGGTAGGCTATATTTCTCACTTGGGAAACGTTGATTAAAAAGCGAGCAAGCAAATAGGGAATGAAATTGCTAATGTCGATTGGATATGTACGAGCTCTTGAGTGTGTCTCATTCTTGATAACTCGCAACTTTCCCTATAAAACTGTTTTAAGGTGCTTCTAAATGGGCAATATTTTACTGCAATAAGTGGCTGCAACACAGTGGCTGGCAACATTGCCAGCAATGTACTACAGTCTAGAGAAAAGTGAAATTTAGTGACGGATTCTGGAAAAATTTTAAAACTACATGAAAGTTGGATTTTCTCGAATCCCATGAATTTTCGCTTATTCTTTATGGGGTGCTTAATTGTTGCTAAAGGGTCACACTGTCACGACCTGAAAGGAATACAATTACAAGTCACTCTGTATAACATCACGCCTGTAGGGTTCAAAGGGTTAAGCAGAGGTGCACCTATAGTAGGTACACCCACATTTCAACAGTTATATTTAAGTGCCATGTAATAGGGCGCGAACCTATTGTCATCAACCGGGCACAAATCCATTTCGGGCACCTATATTTAAAATGCCAAAAATAGTAAAGGAAAAATAACAAAATAAAAAGTAACGTTATTCTCAGGTCGGCCATTTTGTCGTGACGTTTACCAATATGGCGGCTGCGATGGCCGGTTGTCCGGACTTCCCTGCGTCACCAGTGTGACAGGCCCGTACTCTCTTGGGTACGCTAAAGACCCATATTATTCGTAGGCATCAATAGGATCAACGTCTTAATACCCTGTAAAAAAGGATAAGGGGACTGCAACGACGTATAGTTTATTTGATAATTTATACTGGGTAGCATCATCGACACGCAAACTGTACCCATGAATTCAGTACATGATTATAGACTCCTTAGAGTATAAATATTTCGTCGGTTTCATATAAAAGTGCTATTTCTTCGCGGTCAAAATGTATGGAAAAGCAATTTTTTTTTTTTGGTCAATTTTTTATCGATAAAAATATTCAACGCTGCATGTTCAGAATCATGTTCTGAATCTGGTAACAGGCTGCTGCGCGTCGATGTCCATGCCACCCTGTACAGCAATTTACTTTGATAAACGTAAAATAAATTTTTTTATACAGAGATTGATTTCCAAATGCTCCTAGTGATAAAATAAAAATTATAATGGAAATTGTGTTAGCTCGAAGGCAAAAAATTATAACAAAAAGTAATATAACCAAGAAGTAAATATTAGATCAGTATGTACCTATTTTGAGGGTTACAAGGCTTCAAAACCCAGACGTGAACAAATATATACGTAAGCCAGACTAGGCCATACAAATGTTTGTTAAGGTCAAAGTCTAAACCGCGACCCTTAGCGAAGGAAGCAAAGTGCTAACTACTTAGCAACTGCGCCAGTCAGAGTCAAGTTGGCAAAATTTTTGCTGAAGTCAATGCTAAGTTCTTGTAAAGGGACTGCGGGATAAAAACTAAACTAACCTAGGGAAAATAGAGAAAAACGCATTCCGGGAAATTATTTGTATATCAAATTGACACAGTGCATCCATGTGCCGTACTGCCGTGCCATTTCATTGTATACGTTGACATTAATATTGTATATTGACATTAAAATTGTATAAGTATTGACATTAGTATTGCATATTGACATAGTCACCAATATTTATTTACAAATAAGGACAAGTCAAGAAAAATACACTTTAACATTTCGACTTCAAGTTTAGTTAAATTTTAGTCCAAAACTTCAATGTAAAGTGCTTGCCGCATCTCACGAGGGAATTATAAACTTAGACAGCCATATAAAGTTTTAATGAAGCATTTTTATGATACTAGCACCGCAGTCAACAATGTTTTATGTTACACAGAAAAGATTTAAGATACCAGTTACGTAGGAACGGGAATTTACATACATACATACCTAATCAGGCTATAATGTTCCCACTGTTGGGACACAGGCCTCCTCTCGGTGAGAGGAAGTGGGTTGTAATCCACCAAGCGAGCTAAGTGCGGGTTGCTAGATGTCACATGTCTACGAATTTGTGGTTTTAGGCCATGCTGATTTCCTCACAATGTTTTCCTTCACCGTTTTGAGAGTGGTGATGATGAAATAATTTACGAGTTGCAAGGTCGTAGGTTCGAACCCAACTCTGTAGTTGGGTTCGAACCTTCGACCTTGCAACTCGTAAGTAGAGCCGTTACCACTTGCTCACCACTGCTTCACTGTACGGGAGCTGTTTTCTGATATTTACATTATTCTCGAAATTTTATACGAAACGCTGGATTAGGGCTGGCTTATGTAGGTACTCATTTTATCCGTCACGCAAATTTTCTGCTCACAGAGTGGAAAACGAACCTACAAAATATTTCCATAGCATATTTACTTTTACCGACATTCATTATTAAATACTTTCGGCAAATTAGGAATAGAGAATCGTCCCAAACATTATCATTAAGCGGCTCAGTTAATACCTACATTATTAATTAAGAATGAACTTTATTGTTAAAGGAAAACCTGGCGCGTCTAATAACTTGCTTTAATCTAGAAAAACCAGCTTAGCCAACCTCCTAACTTAATAAAGTGGAAACGCAGATGATTGGAAAAGTTCATTCAATATTTGAGAAAGATAGAATTAAATGAAAACCATTTAGTCTGGTGAAAAAGACAACCTTGAAACACTGCGAAGGGTATTTTTATCTACGTAATAATCCTCGCTGACAAGCCAGAGCGGTCTGCGATTTACAACTACAAGTTTCTCTTCATTTTCTTAACTCACACCCGACCCGAGATTTTTTCCACAGAGGGCAGGTGTATTTTTGAACGGAGCTCGTCCAAAATGGGCTCTTAGACAAAGTAATACATTTTCTAAGGCTTCATAAAAGAAATTGACTTAAAAGTACTGACCTACGGGACCTTAATCTCGACGGAGAAGGGACTTGTGCCCTGCGAATAATCTTGTTTATTCGCTCCCAGTTTAATGAGATTGCTTTGCTCTGGTAGTCGCGGCGCGGCGTCTCTACGTCAACTGTCTTGAACACCAAATGTAGTTTATTTCCTTTTTGAAATATTGCTTCTTTTGACAGGATTTAGTGAAAGGGATATTGCATTAGGCCGGTTTTGGACGAGATATCGTCGGCTCCACAGATTGATATCATGCATTAAGTGACAGATTGCAAGACCGGTCGTTGGCAGTCCGGTATAGCGTGTGACCCATTTCTGTCAGTCGATTTTATGGCTTGGGACTCACTGTTTTCCATTAATTTATTGAGGAAATGTTGAAGTAGAACGTGGAAGGATAAGGTATGATCATGTGCAGTCTAACCCATAATGACATAAATAGGCAAATATGATGAAGAAATTGTAAGCTTTCCCTAAATCTGACGACTTTTAAAACTCAGATTTGAACAATTTTTCAAAGGATATTCAGGGCTAATAAAAGTTATTCTGCAATAATGTAACATATCCTGATAATGCATATATAATTATCTGACGGATTGATGGATTATTTTGAAAAATATAACGAAATTTCATTGATTTAGGAAGTACCCAAAAGTGATAGTTTTGCATTTATCTCTAAATCAATTAATCGAATAGCTTTGATTGCTATTTAAATTTTTAGCTGACCCTTTTGTGAAGATTTGTTGATATTCAGAAATTACCATATTTTTTACTAATCACTAAAGGCTGTTAAACACTTCTCAAATGTAACCAAAATACTTATTATTATTTCATTCCCTATTTCCCTTAACGCCTCTTTAAATAAGTTTAACAATAAAACCGTTTTAACTTTTTTAAGTGGTCTGAGTTACAGAGTAATCTAGTTAGAATTGTGAATATGAGTTAAAATGTCCTAAACTTTTGGGGTATGTATCATCGGCTTGGTTCTAGAAGTGTAGGTGTTGGTTAAGGTCAATGCTTTCTAGACCCAGGCCCCAGACACTCCAGGGATTTAATCGCGTTAAATAATTTATGAATAAAACACTGGTCAATGGCGAGTCGGACCCACGTTCTGCGGATGCGTCTGTCACACTGCACATGTCTGTGTAATAGATTTTTTAGAACTGTGTGACCTAAACTCGCACTTAAGTCCCGCTGTTCTGTGACTTAAGCAGTTTATTATTACACAGAAAATCGTGACTTAAGTGCGGGTTTAAGTCACATGAGCTATAAAATAGTGTACGATACGTGTGACTTAGTAGTTTATTATTGTACGGTGTTCAGCACCCCCGCTGCGCTCGGGTACGACGTGCAATAATAGACTACTCAAGTCACACGCAACATAATGTACTTACTATACAGGCTGAAATTGAATACATGCGACAAATCGAAATGGGAGATTGTACTCATCATTATGAACAACTTTTGCTATGGGACCAAACCTGAAATCGCGAAAAAAAAATCTGCTGTTTCCTACATTTATGTTCGCACAACTCGTCAAAATGTAGGGAACAGCTGTTTTTTTTTTCGCGATTTCAGGTTTGGTCCCATAGTAAAAGTTGTTCATAATGATGAGTACAATCTCCCATTTCGATTTGTCGCATGTATTCAATTTCACCCTGTATTTATTTGTTGTTTTAATGTCAAACATCTAGATCAGATAGGCAGTCGCTCTATGTTAAATACTTGGTATTCAGCTGCATCCAGTTAGACCGGAGGCCGACCCCAACATGGTTGGGAAAAAGCTAGGCAGATTGATTGATGTAAAACATATATCGGCGCGCCTTGGGTGTAAGACCGACTTGCCGTGACGGCTAAGAGCATGATGATCTCTTATGCCGTCATGCTCTCCGCCGCCGCTCTTTTCGGTGTTTCACATCTGTGTTCTGTGTCCCGTGACGACCACATTTTTTTCATAGAGTTTTCCCTAGAATAATACGAATTTTGGCAGTCGCGTATATTCATTGCCTAGATATTTACTAAGGAAGTTATCTAGAAAAAAAAATGTTGAAATAAAAATGGTGTTTATATTCAAGGTTTCTGATATGGGGAACCTCTTAATACTTCTTCTTTATTTGTCTTGATAGCCATTAAACAAGACTTATTCTGTGGAAATTTTAACTCGCTTGCTAGATAGTCAGCCCTATGAAAGGCAGTGCAAGCTTATGACCATTTTACGAGGATGTGACGCATATTTTCCCCCAACTTGTTATTTTTTGTGTTTATGGTCTTTCTCTGCGTCATGTTTGCCGCAAATACACATATTTTCTTTCTTTCTTTATAGATACCCTTAGTTTACGAATTCACGGAACCCTAAAAATATATTTGACAGTGACGTTAGCACAATGGGCCAATGTTTCCAGCGCTGACCATTGTCCTGTGCTGTGCCAATCAACGGGCTTTTGTTTTTAATCCCACGCCACAAATTAACACGGTGGTCACACATTCAAAACAACCGCAATTCAGAAAGGGATTATGTTCGTGCTGATGTTTCTGACATCTCTTTGTTTGGTTATAAACAACCATGGCCTTCAACAAACATGGCCAGCCCACTGCCACTTCAGTTTGCTCACTCTGCAAGCTATATCGTTAACTCCACTAAACGTTGTCCACCTCCTATCCTGCCCTCCTCCGTGTCCCAAAGCATGCAGTCAAAATGACATCTGCGCTGACACCGACGGCGCTGTGGAAGTGGCGAAATTTTGGGCCAAGAAGATCATTCATCATCATTGTTAGCACAAAACTTTGAACCTGCCAGCGACACGAAGAAGAACAAGATCGGTAACTACGGTTCTTTTCAAACATGGAAGCAAATTTACCTATCTATGTTAAAAGCTTCTCAATTGAGTGTCGAAAAACGAATACCTGTAAAATTCTATAGGTACAATAAAAACTTTAGACTATGAGATGTTTCTTAAACTAACTACGCTAATGGATCTTTAGTACTGGTACTTTGACCCAATGCCTTTGTCGATGTCAAAAGGCTGACTATTAAAAAGCTAATATTTAAAATAGATCACTTTTAATTAAGAATTTCTAGAAAATCTTTAAAAAACTCTAATCTAAGTAATAAATCCTATTCACTTTAATACAAACAGTGTCCTCTGGAAGCGAATAGGATTACTTTGAACTTTTAAAAGGTTAGCAAACTGATTTCGTCGCACTTACACAGGCTTTGGTCACGTAGAAAGCGGGTTTGCATCCGTTAGCACCGCATTTTGAACAGGCGGCTGGATTATTTGAAAAGAAACAGAAAACTTTATAATGATTGATTCGATTATTGTGGCTGATTTGTACTCTTTTACATTGTCTCTTCAATAAAAGAACGTTTTTCGTCTTCTATCTAAGGTTACATGCTTTTATGATCATGTAAAGATAGTTGTAAGAAGTAAAAATAAATCAATAAGAATCGTGTACTCTTCGATTATTCACGTCTATTGTGAAAAAGTTAATATTCGATCTTATTGAATACTTTAGATATAGTGACCACCGATAGGAAAAACTAATAACAGCCTAGTTTCGATCACAACTCAACGTGTTTCTCTCATTACAATCACATTGCATATTTTCACCCCACCTTTTCTATGTTGTGTTAGTGTTCTTTCTCAGCGTCTTAAGTATAGCCGTACAGCGGGTGACTAACCCGCTACTCGCTTACTATCGAACCGTGTCCTAAATCGGTGCCCAGCTCAGATAGAAATCTCAGAGTTACAATAATATAGAGATACATGGGCAAAATTCTGTCGTCGATGCGAACATTAATTTCGTTTAGTCTTGCCTCGCTGTCCCTTTTTATCGAGATAAAGATTAGAACTTTATGTTGTGTAAGTCCAATTTGTTGCAATAAAATCAACCTAATGGATTTGGGCGCCCAAAGGATTTTTATGGAATTAGGTAAAGCCTAAAAATAACTTGGATTTTGCATACCGCACTTTGTTTATTTGATTTAAAGTATGTCATGTGTCACTTTATTTCATTAAGTATGTTTTTCTTTTATTTTTCTCTTTGTATATTATCACCTTATTTTTATGGTATATGGCGAATCCGGTGTTTTGCGAGTCTGGTAATTTGCGAATCTGGTATTTAGCGATTCATTTAATTTTGCTATGTTTTTTGTGTGCACTGAATAAATGTTTTATATCTAATCTAATTTATAAATTTCTCGTGTCACAGTGTTTGTAACAAAACTCCTCCGAAACGGCTTGACCGATTCTTATGAAATTTTGTGTGTATATTCAGTAGGTCTGAAAATAGGATAATCAATTTTTTTAGCAAAACAGCGTTTGCTAGGTCAGCTAGTATCAATATAAATGTACTTAAATAATAATTACTTTTACTGTGTGTACATAAATAAAAAATAAATAAAAGAACACTGCCCGACCCGGGTATTGAACCCAGGAGCTCATGTTCAGCAGTAGCGCTTGCGACAACTCTAGACCAACGCGGCAGACAGACCTAGCTGATACTTTAATTATATATAAAGTTTAAACATTGAATAACAATATAATTATTTTATTAAATTATAAAATTATTCACATTTTAGGGCGTTAATTTAATTACGGCCAAGTAAAAACAACATATGTGCCATGTTTAAAAATTACAATGGAAAACCTGACACGATGCATTTACGTACGTCGGAAACATATTTATTACGCATATTTTTTTTTTTTATTATCTCAAACGCATCTGGGACACTCTCTGTTAACTTTTATATTGGGTAGGTAGGTGCGTAGGTAGGTACTAGAGATGCGCCGAGTACAGAGGACATTCGTCGGGGGTCATTCAGGTCGAAGGGTCGAGGGGTCATTCAGGTTTCGAACATTTTATAACTAAAAATTAAAGTACGGCCAGAAAACAGCATTATTTTTTTCTGACCGCCGCTTTTGTTTTTGGGTACGAAATGAATGATGGTTTTGTCTGTCAAAACCTGTTCATAGAAATAAGTGTCATAATGTTTATCGCCATACTAAGGATGATGCCACGAAATGCCACAATTCTGTACCTAGAATAGAAATTATAAAAAAAAAACAGCTGTTTTATAGAAAAGTGCATTACCTACGCGGTCAAAGTGTATGGATCTACTTTAGTGAAATGTATTCTAAATTAATTTTTGAGTGACTATTTGTAACAAAAAAGGTCCTGATTAATTTTTGGTTGGACTGGAATTTGAAGTTTGTTAAGTAATGACATTCAGTTTGTTGTTTCAAAACTTGAAAATTATCTTAAATTTCTGGCTCTTACAATTTAATATAAACTTTACAAAAAATTCGCTAACAATAACAAAAATAATGTTCTAGCAACATCAAACAATAGGTTGAAATACTTCGACCTCTTCCCAGCGAAACTAAAACAATATCAATTGTCTCGAACTCTTCCCTCTCTGAGTTCAATACAATCACTTCAGCAAACAGTTTCAATTCGATAGCGAACGGACTCGACGGTACAACTAATTACAAACACGGATCCTGAACTTAGTAAGTTAGGTGCTTATTCCTTTCACGACGATTCCCTCCTTCCCCCAAGCCCCCAACGGATGGGGCCCTGAATATTCATAACCGGTGAAATATTTACGGGCCTGGGGCCCCACAGACCATCTCTTGGCCCTATCTAACTAAGTTCGGGGTAATTGCGTTTAACTTGCAACTAAACGGGAGACTATTAATTTAATTGTGATGTATTAACGATGTTAAAGTTGTAGTTCTCTGTTTGAAACGTGGGTTTTATCTCATGGGATTGCATTGATGGGTACTGATATATCGACCAGCACCCCAATTGTCGACTTACTAAACCCCACTGGGCCCGCGTAGTGGTTTACAGACCACTACCTCTCACCGAGAAGAGGCCTGTGTCCCAGCAGTGGGAACATTATAGACTGATTATGACCCCAATTGCGAAACACACTTTCACAATCCAGAAGATTTTGAAGGATATTTGTAATCCAGCGCTTCATATATTTACGAAATTCGTCTGCTCGACAACGTAAATAACGCAATGAACGTGGCCGAATTGTCAAAATGACAGAAAATGCATGTTACGCAGGTATTGAAAGATATAGCAGCCAATGGCGCTGATTTCTAGTTAAATAAAAAAATGCTTTTTCGATAAAAGAAATGGATCACCACCACTCAAAAACTTTGAGACCTAAGTAGGTACTTGTTTGTTAAGTGTTGAACTCAATCCCTTGTAGGAAATTAGAGAAGCTAATCCATTTTAATTAGTAAGATGACTCCTGTAATGTCACACTTTCGCCTTTTGAGATTACAGGGTCGTAAAACTTTATAACTTTGCCTCTAATCAGACATCGTCTCGGCAATCTCCTTGGTGTTGCTAGTCTCAATAAACATCAGGAATTTTATATCAGATGGATCAGCGTCGTAATAAAAGGCCTTAAAAAGCTTCAGCTTTTCATAAATTTATAAGAAAAAACATCCATCAAACAGCTTTATTCCTCAAACAAGATTAAAGTACCATAGTCATTTAATTTAATTTTATCAATAGATATTGAAAATAGGTCAGCGCGGGCCTTAGGCCAAAACAGATGTTGCCAGAATCACTTTTAAAAGCTTATTGCGACAAAGGTAGGCACAGGTATTAAAATCGCTCATTCGTAAAATCAAATTTCCGTGACTACAGGCTCTATAAAAAAAAAACTTTTTACGATAAAGTCGTCTCGTGTATACGAGTCATTGTAAATTTAAAGCTGAATGACAGAAAATAACGGCTCCTATTAGAGAGAAGTACTGACCGGCCCAAAAAGGATGGCTAGATGACCTGGCCATGTAACGCGAGGGCTAGTTCGAGGTGGCGCGGCAAAAGAGTTACTGGAAGGATTTGGGATTTGGGGGAAGCCTTTGCCCAGCAGTGGGACATCATGAGAGAATGATAAGCATACCATGGACAGCAAAACTAACTAATAACAAAACTAGTCTCTCCACGATTTGCTTCTAACGAGTTCTGAGCTACTTTGGTCATATCGCTTGGAGACAACTTAGAAAAACTGTAGAGGGAAGTAAAACCACGCGGGCATTCCCCTATTCGTTTCTCGGTGCAGGGGCAAGCTCGAAATCCGTAGTTTCGGCCGAAGTAACGGGTTTATCCTACTCCGTATCACTTTTGGACATATGATTAATTTGGGGCCCGAATTAAGAGTTAACGACAACACGACTTGACAGTTGTCACTATTGACAACTGTCGATTTTCAAAAACACATCGAGTTTAGTCGCGATACGTTTCTTTTCTACCCGTCCGAAAAGTATCATTTGTCCCTTAGGATGAGTGCGCATCTTCGTTGACGGACTTGGAGGGTATACTATACCGTGTATACCCCCAAATCACACTCTAGGACCCTTATGAGCCGAGCAAAAAGACAAAAAGTAACAAGGAACACTAAGCGAAAACGAAGTAAAAGCGCGGACAGGCGATGCGATGCAACGGGGTGGGTCGGGGGAACAAGAAAATCACACGGACAAAGTCGCGGGCAGAAACGAGTTTCATTATAAAACCAACACGTACCCACCTACAATTACATAGGTCTCGAAAGATAGCGCTAATAAAAGAAATCACCTTATCTTTCCCTCACGTAAACGCGTGATAGATGGCTGTAAGAAACGTAACTATCTTTACCTACTTCGGGACACTTAAAAAAGAGGGCTAACTGACATTGACATTAAGGCCCACACAGACAGGCGCGACGCGACTCCAGTAGAACAATTTCCATGAAGTTTCCATATAAATAAAATAATACCTAAGTTAAAAATATAAAAATAATACTTAATAAGTTTTTTGTACGTAGTATGTAGTATAAAGAGAAACACATAAATTAACATGATTGTAGAGGTGGCGGTCAAAAGGTTGAACAGTTGAATATAAATTGTTCCACCATTCACCATCGAGTCGCGTCGCGCCTGTCTGCGGGAGCCTTTATGATATCTGCCGTGCCTTCGGACGACCTTACCACACACATTGGTTTATCCAACTATGAAAAAGCTGAAAATCTGAAGCCTTATTAGATTACCCTGAAAGTTCAATGACTTTAGATACAGAGAGGCAATGTGATTATCACATTAAATATTACAGCGGATTATACAAGTTAATAATATTACTATGTCTGCAAAAAAATCAACACATATTAAACATATAAAATAAAACAAAAAATAAATAAAACAAAATTAATTGCGAAAAAATTTACACGAAATAAACCTTGATATAATTATATCTCTATGCACTTACATGATGTTGTTAAATATTAAAACAAATAAAAGGTATCGCGACTAGAATCTTATTAGACTTTTTTTATTGTTTGTTCAAGCGTTCCCACTGCTGGGGTTCGGGCCTCCTCTATGTGAGAGGGAATGGTCCGTAATCCACAACGCAGGTCCAGTGCGGCTGGTAGATCTCACCTATCTCCGAATTTATGGTTCTAGGACATGCCATGTTTCCTCACGATGTTTTCCTTCACCGTGTCAAAAGCAGTGGTGGTGAAGGACTAAAAACAAAAGAAAAACCGGATAAGACCGGAATAACTCGGAATGAGAAAGTTGGATAAGAAAGAGATTAAAACAGAAGAAGAACTACCAGGGGATCGAGGATCAGGAGGGTTCAGGGGATCAGAATTGAATCTAAATCAAATACACAAAATAAAGTGCCTTCCACTAGACCACCACTGCGTCACCACTGCGCAGTAGGATACGTGGTCCCACTGAATGTGATCCCCAATACCACAGATAATATAATACTCTAAGTACCAATATAAATGCTAATAACCTTCAATCGACTTGTACGGCTGTTCATTCATTTAGCCACGTGCCCCGTCTCACACTACCTACTAACTTATTATTTTCATCTCTCCAGTCGACACAAAAGAGTCAATTAGGAGATTAAAGTGGAATGAACTCTCTGTCATTACCTAATGCACCTTAGCAATGCTTTTAACCAACACGTTTAGTTACGCACGACTACAAAGGTTGAATGGATACCGCTGGGGGTATTTATTTACCAAGAAGAATGAAAGCACGGGTGATTATGATTGTGAGAGTGAGTTCATTGCATACAGATGTTGTGGAGAGCAGCAAAGGACCTGCCTACCTACTAGTATATAATCCCGGGAAACTCGGGAGCCAAAAGAAACTTGAAGTCCGGTTTTGCGTCGTTTTAAGAACCGGGGTTTTCAGAACCAAAACTCGTTTTTGTCGGCAATTTCGTGGAAATTTCGCGTTTGAAATATTTTGGAAACCAATTTTTATCGGGACTATGTGATACTATTTTAAGCCTGAAGACGTTTATGGGAGAAATTCGTATTTGTATACCCGATGATCCTAAGTGAACTTAATTATTATTATTCATTACCTACAGACACTTGTGGTTTGATATTATGTAAATGATAATAAAGGTGCGTATGTGTTTGTTGCAAATTACATCTGGATACCTACCACGAGCTCTTAACGCGATCCACTTTAGGACCTAAACTGAACTGTTCTTCTAATTCGTACCATAACGCCAATTTACCGATTCAATTTAGGCCGTGCCATCTGGATACCTACCACGAGCTCTTAACGCTCATTCACTTTCAACGATCCAAGGCCAC
This sequence comes from Gortyna flavago, assembly GCA_963669345.1. Taxonomy (NCBI): domain Eukaryota; kingdom Metazoa; phylum Arthropoda; class Insecta; order Lepidoptera; family Noctuidae; genus Gortyna; species Gortyna flavago. The sequence continues at coordinate 12,726,440 of OY770140.1, forward strand.
TGAGCGTATTGGACGTCATGGTACGACTGTGAGCGATGCAGTTTATGAACCTAAACTGAAATGTCTTGCTTTCGAATCGTTTTTAAATAGATCATGGTAGGCCTCTGCAGTGCTCGAATTAAATTAACACCTCTGAAGTTTTCAGTCTGGAAAATCATTCTCGAGTTTGTTTTCAACTGGAGGAGAGAACTGTCAAATTGAAAGCCATTCCTACTGTTACAGTAGGAATGGCTTTCAATTTGACAGTTCAAAAACATTCGTTGCGTTATTTATGCTGTTCTGCAAGGTATTCGCACATATGAAACAATGGATGAGCAATATCCTCAAAATGATCCTGATTGTTATTACGTTACGCAATTAAGGTGCAGGGGGTGCAGGTTATTTTTCGTACGGCTCCAGTTTTCAACAAAAAATGAACATAAGATCAACAAATACAAAATAACCTGTTGATAGAAACATTCCTTTTCCTTTGCTCGCCTTAAAATAGTGCTACACTCGAAGCCGTATACATATTTATCTAGCTTTCGTTTAATTTGTGATATACACAAAAGTAAATATAAACAAAATATTGACGGTTTGTAGACGGACAGCAGTGCTGCCACCTATGACGAGCTTTCAGTTTTTAACCCCGTTGAAACCGTGCTCTTGGCGTCCGACGTCATAATAATATGTGCCCATGTAGAACCTACCTCCATCGATAAAAAAATATACTAATTTATTTCAACATTATTTTATAGCGTTTAATACTTGGATACAACGTCGCTTTTATGAATTATTTTAAAACAAATATAGGTATACGACCTATCTCAAGACATAATTAGGCTCTAGTCATTCACCTAAATAGGCATTCCCTATGTTATTATACCATGGGTATTCCCCTGCTGCAATAATCCCCAGCCTAGTAAGTGTCACATCGAATTTTTGATTAAATTTTCTAATAGGATTCTGCGTATTTTACCAATGGTAGTTTAAGGTCCCAAAGTCCCAACTGACACCAAAACTATTGCTGTTGAGTTATGATTATTACACACGGGGACATTTAAATGATCTAGAAGATTGTTGAAATAGAAACATAATATTTAACGGCCCAGGATAGCCTTTACCATGGCAATAGTCGGCATCGTATTAGTGGTTAACCAGCCTAAATAGCAGGAAAGTGAAGCCCTGGCTCCAGGGTAAAAACACCATGTTCTTTTGTTTACATCCTTAATAGGTGTGCAATCAAATGTTATCACTTATCAGTATGCAATGAATGACACTGCCCAACCACCTGATGGAATCCCATCGCCTTTACGACACCTCCCGGAAGCGAGAAATTAACATTTTTATAGATTTTGTGACCTATTCGACAGAGTCCCTTGTTTCTACTGTTTATAGAGCTCAATAAAATTGTTAAAGTAATTTCGTAGCCAGTTTACTTTGTTCTCCCAAATATATCAAAGCAGAAATTTTCAATTTCCTAGTCGGTGATGTCTGCACTTTATTGCAACAAAACCATTTAAACTCTGCAGCGAGACGTAACATTTTCACACGGCTCGATAATCACAAAAACGCCTATATGTAGGTATCCAACCGCATTACTGGAAGACCCAATTTGTATATTCGACATTCACGTAGGGTAGCCTAAAGATCTAACAGAAATTTGCATACGATTCCACTTTTATATCAGAACCCTTCCCGCGAAAATGTAGTTCCGCGGTGCGAAGTGGCGTAATTTTGATGATAACGCACTTGTAGGGGGCAACGAAAGGAAAAGTTTGGAAGCCAATGCAGGCTATGTGCCGTGAAACACGAGGGATAAAGTATATTCTAAAAATTCCAGTTTATTGTTTTTAAAGTGTTGTTAACGCGTGATCAATTGCTACGGCAGTTTGTGCCCCTTTGAAGGTGGTTCGTGGAAGAAGTGTAGAGTTTACCTGGTACTAGTTAATGCTAACATTTACCTTTGATGCCTTGATTTGACGAAACAACCGCATATTTTCTAAGAAGCGACTAAGTTAAAACATCGTTGATTTAGTCTGGTTTAGTTAGCGCATAATATAGGTTAATGTAAATTAGCAGCCCATTAATTGAAAGAAAGAAAGAAATTAAATTTATATGACCCAGGTTAAGGCACTCAAAAACAGAAATAGTAAAATAGTATTGCATGCCTCACGGCTGCGCCAAATAGGCCCAGTCAGCATAAATGCCACTGATCTGGTCAGCACAGTTTCCTGTCCGCATATCCAACTTAAACGAAGCTAAAATTCCGCGAAACTGAAAGGAATACTGTTCCTTTTCTCCAAACACACAACGAACCAGCAACAGCGTGCACTTCCACCTCCCCGCTCGCCACCAACAATTCTCCCAAGTAATCGATTCTACACTCGAACTTCTGAGAGTACAACGCTCTATTTGATAGCGACAAGTTTCTCTTGGCGACTCCAACTATTCGTTCAACAAACAAATGTATACTGTTGCTTTCTTTTTCGGGTAACCACTGAAAATCAGCGCTGTGCTGTGGGTCCTCTATAGCACAGCATCATGCTGAGTGGAAGCCTTTCTGTCACAGTCATGACGTGCAGTCTTCGACTATCATGCTTTGTGCTTGTATTGTTAAATAGTATATATTTTGTTGTTATTTATTTATTAGAATTAATTTTATCTTTTTGTGTGCACGTGTTTCTGTGACAAATAAACCTATTTTTCTTTCTTATGAGTCACGATAAATGCTGCCAAATGAACACTTCCATAAAAAACCAACGAGACCAGAATAACTGTGACGATAACACAAAACTCCGTCAGTCATACATTACAGTCTAGTCCAGTTTTACACTTCTCTCATTTACTAGAATCACGCGAACTTGTTTTTTGTTCTACTATAAAATTAATGCGCAAAACTTTACCAAATGGCAGTTTTCCCGGCGTCATGAGCAAAAAGAGCTATTTTCTTTCATTCGTCAGGACAGAAGCAAGCTGTGAATAAATTCGCAGTTCACTGTGGTTCGTTCAGCTCGTAATGCGGTCGCCCGTGCGGTTTGTAGCGAACTTTGAACAACTTTAACTCCAATTAGTCACAAAACAGGTTACGGAACGAATCGAGGCGTTACCTCCTTACGACAGATTTGATTTGTCGCCACCAACATGGAACACAGCAAACTTTTCTAATACCTATTCGTTGATGTTGCGTGTTTGTGTATTAAGTACATAATAGATAATTAAACTTGAAACTTTGTTTCCTACACCTAATAAAAACTGATAATAAACCTTATGGACAATTAAATTGGAAAGTTTTCTTCGCTTAGATCTCATAATATTAAGGGGCTTTTGTTTTCCGAGCATGAATAAATATGAAAGTTCAATGGTATGGTTCTCTGTAGGTACCTATTTGGGCCAATCAACATGGGTTATTAAATTATTAGTAAACTGGTCCAATAACCCCGTACAGGGGTGAGAAATAATTTAAGATGAAGTCGCAAAAAATCGCTAGTTAAATATAGGTATATAATTATTAGGTGAGCAACTTAATCACTCACTTCGCCCACTCGACTCTCACGGTGACTGTGGACAATGAGCACTTCTATTCTATTGTGATTGTAACTAGGTACTTGAAGGAGGTCCTGTATTCGTATAATGATGGCGTTAAAGTGCTACGTGGGCTGTAATAGAAAGAGTAAGGAATAAATCAGCTAGTTCTCGACCTTTTTTAACTTTTAATGAAGATGCAAATGTATGCTGGAGTTGTCAAGGCTTCAAGTCAACTTCTAAGCCCAATTTTGCTTTGGTTCCTTAGAGCGTGTCTCGGTTTTGGTTCATGGAAAAGCAAATTGGTAAAAAAGGTATTCAGTTTCGAAACACAGCTCTAATTAGGATTAGACCGCAATTGAGGTCTAGGCTTTCGCATACTGTGGTTGCACGACGACACATAACTCAGCCTTCGCCGGAGATAAGAGGTGTGACAGGCACACCTACCTAACTGATAAAAGTCAGCGCGGTTGGGCGATATGATGCGACACGGTAGCCGAATTTCATGCGGATGAGGTCGCAGGCAGAAGCTACCATTTAATACAGTAAATTAGACATTATTATAATATTCGCCAACGTGCCTTTCCCGAGAGTTATATAAACTAAAATTAATTATACTAATACGAACCGCATGACTCCAGTGGAAGTAAAAGTTAAATTAGAGCTCATTTAATTCAGGACACGCTAGTTTAAATTAATTAATATATGCATAATGCACTCTTTCTCACAGTGAGGAGGCCTATGTCCCAGCAGTGGGAACATTATAGACTGATTATGGACGGCGACATGTACAGACGCCAGCACATCAAGTTACTACAATCTGTCAAACTTCTTTGATAGATTTTCAACTTTATCGCTAAAGCATAAGGTTCAAAGTTGATTGGGAAAATTTGACAGTTTCGTTTACGTTGATGTGCTGACGTCTGTACCTATCTGAACCACAAAAATGTAAATAAAAGTTAGATTTGTGTCGTCAACATTCATAATTAGTATGCATTCACACGAGCGACACAAATTCACAGCGTGTTTGTACACTTGTTTACCACAATTAAAGCGCGCGTCGCTTAGCGAGATTCTGTACCTACCGTAGGTTAGATTAGATTCTTATATTTTAGCAATCCGAGTAACAAAAATTTTAATAAGTTAGATAGGGATATCTATTACTACACACATCAAAAGTGTCTAGGGATCAACATATATTTTTGCAATAACTTTTCTCCTGATTGATATTAATTAAAATTTTCTTTAAGGATTCATCAAATAAAGTGTTTTCGTTTGTCACAGTAACGATAAACCAAGTCACCTTTGCATTAATAAAGAAATTTGCCATTTTCCTATTAAAGGGATTTTTGACATTTGAACCACTAACACAAAAGTTCGAAAAAAAGACTGAAATAACAGTTTTCTTTAAAATTTTATTGGGTAACTTAAACAATTAATAATCCGTGTTTCTACCGCGAACACTAACAACACAAGAACATCGGTTTGGCATACTCAAAATGAGTTCATCCAAATCACGCTGTGGAATGGCCGCCCATGTTCGTTGCAACTACAAAAAAAGGTCTTCTTGCGACTGGATACCCTCCATATTCGGCAGAGCTCTTCTCTGTAGCATATCCCATGCATGCTCAATCGGGTTCAAGTCTGGCGACTGAGCAGGCCAGGGCAGGACATTGATGTTAGCTGCGGCGAGAGTCTGTCTTACAACTCTTGCGGTGTGCGGTCGTGCATTATCATGCATTAACTGAAATAAGGGACCGATTTGCACTTGTAGAGGAACGATGACGTCTGATACAATCGTCTCAGCATAAATTTGAGCGTTGAGGTTGCCTCTGATCCAAATCAACTCAGTTCTTCCGCCGATCCAAATACCCGCCCATACCATGATGGTTCCACCACTATAAGGATGGACTTCCTGGCAGGATTTTAATCGCTGTTGGCGTCCAGGGGTTCTCCAGTGTCGTATACGTCTTGTATCCGGTCTCATACCAAAACGAGACTCATCAGAAAAGCACACGAAACGCCATTGTTCTTCTGCCCAATTTCTGTGTTCAAGAGCCCATTGATATCGAATCCTACGATTGTGCATTGCTATAGGTGGTACCCGTAGCGGTCTTCGGGAATGAAGGTTCACTTCATGCAAGCGGTTTCTGACTGTTTGGTCGCTAATTAAGTTCCCTGAAGAGTGATGAAGCCTCACGGCTAACATCATGGCGGTTATTGTTGGAGCTCTTCGAGTTAAGATTTGAATGTATCGGTCTTGTCTCCGTGTGGTGCAGCGATACCGTCCTCCATGGCGCTCAGCCACGGTACCAGTGCTTCGGTAACGTGTCCAAAGTCGACTGATAACACTCTGACTTGTATTCAGAGCTAAAGCCACAGTACGTTGCCGGGAACCAGCTTCTATCATTCCCACGGCTCTGAGCATTTCTTCCCTGCTTAAATGACGTCGCCGCTCCATAATAACGTTGGTTTTAATCAGTAGTAGGGAAACAGTAGCACTAATAATGTCTTCAATGCGTTGTATGTTTTTATAGGGAAAATATTGACAGCTGATTTTCATCTTTTACTCGAATTTGATTCACAGTTCCTGATTCAAATTATGAAATGCACCAAAAAGGATCCATATAAATTTATAAAATCATAAATTTATTACAAAGCCACATCTCAATCTCAAGAAATCCGCATAAAAATGCTTGATCCCTAGACACTTTTGATGTGTGTATATTATAGACTTACCCAAAATCAAACCCACAAAGTTATATTCGAAATCCTGATTTGAATTCCGAATAGACGAGTAAATTAACGTTGCATAAATTTGTTGTATCTTCATCAAGGTAGAGTCCTCTGGGACTACTCAGTGAGCAGCCCGGTATAGGAAATGGAAAATCCCTTAAGGTTACTGAGTAGTTAATAACATTTTCATGAATTAAGTACCTATATTTACAGGAAGTACTCTGCAATTAACTGGACATCACGTTTTGAAAAGGTTTCGTTTTTAAGTGTGCCGTCTCTGTCACTAAACGTGTAACAATCTCTTTTTTAAAGCTCGTTCGAGGTGACGCGGGAAAAGAGCTGGCCTGCGTACTATACGTACGTAGATATAGCACGCAAAATTGATCATAGTGCACCACCATAAGATAGGTTACGATAGTTGGTAGATAAGTTACCGACATCTTGCAGAGGAAGCAAACTGAAGTGGCAGTGGGCTGGCCATGTTTGTCGAATGACCGATGGCCGGTGGAGCGAACGAGTCCTGGAGTGGAGACCGCGTATCGGCAAGTGTAGTGTGGGACGCCTCCCAGCTATTTGGACGGGCGACCTTAACAACGTGGCTGCGACAAACTGAATGCAGAAGGCGGAGGACAGGGTGTTGTGGGGGTGGAAGAGGCCTATGTCCAGCAGTGGACTGCAATAGGCTGAGTTGATTGATTGACAAGATAACAGCAAGAGATGCAATCAGATAACCTCGTCAATCAGATAAAGTTGGCATTGTCCACCTGCATATAAAATAGTTTACTGTCCAATTAGTAAGTAATAAATATCAAATTCGCAAAACATGAATTCATTTAAATGAAACTGATAGATGTCAAGAACACGTTCTCTTATCGGCCCCACGGTAAAAGTGTGCATTATTGTCCCCAGTGTGAGTAGGTATTCAAGTCTTGCGCCGTTAGTACATAAAATAAGTATATTAATGGATTACTTCGATCCAAAGTGACATGCGCTCCATAGGAGAACGTACTAAAGTCTAAGTCATAAACCGTTTCAGAGAGACTCTAAGATCACAAGCACTAACTAACGCACTTCGTCACTTCAACTTAGTCAGTCAACTTTATTTATCCGTTCTCTGGAGATGAAGGAAGTAGGGTTAAGGAAGAAATTCTTTTCAATCCGTAGGAGTCAGTGTTGAGCCATCTCGAGACCGTCACAAAGGCGGGAATCGCAACGGGCGATCTCTAAAGGACCATTTATTCAATTCTCCTTAGTCCTCGCCTCCTAGGCCAGTGAGGCTGTTAGGCCAAGGCTTCGCTGCCTTTACAGGTTTACATAACATTATAATACATAATCAGCCTATAACGTTCCCACTGCTAGGACACAGGCCTCCACTCAGTGAGAGGGAGTGGGTCGCAATCCACTACGCGGGCCCAGTTCGAGTGGTAGATGTCACATATCTTCGATTTTTTGGTTCTAGGATATACCGGTTCCCTCACGATGTTTTCCGTCACCGTTTTGATAGCAGTGGTGATGAAATAAATTACACAAAGTAAAACGCCTGCATGGGTTCGAACCCACGACCTACACACAACTCGTGAGTCGGGGCCGCTACCACTGAGCCACCGCTGCTCTGAGTTTCTATGGTAGGTCTCACAGAAAGCGATATGCGTTATTAGGCCGAGAACGTGGCCAGGGACTGGTTCAGACGCCTGTACGCCTAGTGTGTTTCATGGAAAAATAACAGAGCCACATCGTGACTTATAAACTTCTTGATTATTAACAAGTTGGCGAAGCTGGGCACAAGACGGTAAAACCGTTAATTAACGAAGTTAACATTTCAAGTAACGGCTTAACTTTTAAGATAACTTTAAAAATTGTTAACGGACTTGTTAACATCCGTTAACTTTCTATAAGTCCGTTAATTAATCGTTAATTAAGTCTCACTATTTGCCAAAAGGACACGGCGCCGCGCCGCGTAAAACACGTTCTGACAATCTATCGATAATTATTAATGATAATTGTGTAAAACTGTCCTGACAAACTGACAAAGTCGGGAAAGAAGCTAGTATTAAATAATATTGTCGGTCATAAACACTGGCCACTATTTCTCTGAATAATTAACAATTTCTCATACAATAGGAAGGCTGTGTTACACATTAGCATATCACTTTCGTAGCTAACCGCTAACCACTGTACTCTTGGCCTCACAAGCTTAAAGCAACACTTGATGTAGATTTAGACACGCCTCCTGCATTAAGGCGCGTTTACACGAGGATTTATTGCACTAGCTTGTTTACACTGAACTCGTAGTAACGATGAGAGCGGTTGGCGTTTCATGCCTGCGAGTCTACCGTTGCCATTATCGCCTATCGATGGTCGAGAAATTATCCTTGTGTAAATGCGCCTTCAGGAAGATTGCTCCAAAGTATCACGTGACATTCAAATCAAAACTCTGAAATAGGTCGAATGTTAATTGATTCACGACGGTAAACTTTACAAGACTGGGGACCCACGGGCAAGTACTGAATTAAAGTCGCTTTTCGTGTCTGCCTGTGTGATCGCGTTGTTATTTTAAACTACGCAACGGATTTTAAAGAGGTCGTCACCATCATCATTTAGAGAATTTATTTCGGAAGGTTTATGTGTATAATCATCATTTCAGCCGAAAGACGTCCACTGCTGGACATAGACCGCTCCCGAGCACCTTTACCTCCTCCCGGTTCTGTGCTTTCCGCGTCCAGCGGATTCCTGCGGCCTTCACAAGGTCATCGGTCCACCTTGTGGAAGGCCTTCCAACGCTTCGTCTTCCGGTACACGGTCGCCACTTCAGAACCTCTCCTTCGGATATTTTCATTTCTGATTCGATCACGTAGGGAAACTCCATATGTATATATGTCGCAGCCTACTGGTTAAATTAGCCGTTCAGTTAACCGCCTACCCTTTCAACTAAACAGCGGCCGTTCAACTAACGGCCTGAATGATATTCAATTACAGTTTAGGTTGGAAGTCTGTAACCAATCACGCGCGAGCCGAATTGGTCGCAGTAATTAAGGCATTGCACCCCGACCAAGTGGGTTAGGTTAGGTTAGAACTGTGATCAACCGCGTACGAGCCGAGGGAGGAAGCGAGGCGAGCACTACTTCTAAAGGCCAGGCAGTTAACTGAACGGCTAATTTAACCAGTTGGCTGCGACATATACATCAAAATTAATCTTACACAATATAGTAAAGAAATCTCGATGGACAAATCATCGAGATTTCTAGTCGTAAAAACCTTACGAGAGGCGGGTGGCTAATTATAAACAACTAGCTTCTGCCCGGGACTTCGTACGCGTGGAAGTCGTAAGATACACAATATACTAAAATGACAGCCCCATTTTTATAAAACTCCCTCGGCCCCCGACCAGCCGCCTGCTCTATTACTTCTTTTTCGCTTAGCGTTCTTTCTGACTTTCAAAAAGGAGGAGGTTATAATGTTCGACTTTATGTATGTTTTTTTTTATGTATGTTCACCGATTTCTCCGTCAATTGTAGACCGATTTGAATTTTTTATTTAGTTCGAAAGGGTATACTCTCGAGGTGGTCCCATTGTCAGCAAGTTGGAATCTGATGAGAGGATCCTATGGAAATCGAGGAAAACCCTCAAATTTTATAGGCAAACCTATGGCGATTTCGGATTTTTTTAAAGTAACTTGAGCATTTGCACTCGAAAATCATCATTTGCTAAACTGGAGTTGATGCTGAAGACCACAGATCGCCATCGGAACTACTCAATGATAAATATTTTACGGATTGCGATTCGATAACTTTAATATGGTTGCTAAGCAATTTATGCTCGTCACAATGCGTATGATGTGGGGTTGTCGAGGAGTTCTCCTGGATCTTACCATTAACGTCCCAGCATCGATAGAAAAGCCATATTTTGTAAAAGGTGATGAGCAGTTGACATGAGGCTACTGTAACTTAGATAAATTACAAACTCTCTCACAAAAAAGTGAGAAATAAAAACTTTTTTACAAAAAAAAAACAACCGACTTCTCCGACAACAACCGAGTTTTTTTTTGGAAGTCAGTTGTTTTTCTCTTTTCACTCGACTTTCTTCTTTATGAATTGCATTCGATGGCATTGATAGCCCAAAGCAAAAATATTGTTTTAAATCGGAGTGATAGAGATTAATTAGCGCGTTCAAAAAAACAAACCTACAAACTTAAATAAAGATTATTGATTAGGTGAATATTATCAGAAGTAGGTACCACTACTGATTACCCACTATCGCGCAAATTTCGGGGGCTATCTCATAGCATTCGCCGTATACCAACACTTGATGTAGAATTAGACACGCCTCCTGCATTAAGCCAGCTTATAGAACCAGCAGTTATTGTGGCAATATAAAACGAAGCGCCCGAGCTAATTGCAAGACGGACGTGGCAAGAATAATAGCGTTCTTCATGAGATATTGCCTCGTGTTCTTGCGCGTACGCTTTTTATTTTAGTTTCTTCTTTTTTTTCAGATTGCTAGCAAGATGTGTGGTGTTTGCTAAGAGGTTTTCGGTTTAAGAGAAATATGTTGGAGTTTTGTTTGACGTTATTATTACACATAATCAGCCTTTAATATTGCCACTGTTGGGACACAAGCCTCCTCTCGGTGAGAGGGACCGAGCCGTAATCCACAACGCAGGTCCAGTGCGAGTTGGTAGATGTCACTTGTCTTCGAATTATTTGTTTTAGGACAAGCCGGTTGTGTCCCATGTTTTCCTTCACCGTTTTGAGAGCAGTGGTGATGAAATAAATTACACAAAATAAAGCGCCTGTCCGGCTTTGAACCTACGACCTAGGTACAACTCGTAAGTCGCGGCTGTTACCAATGGGCCACCACTGCTTTAATTATTTATGTTATTATTGCACCGCAGCTAAACCATGCAAATTAATGGGAACATCTTTTTGTAGCAGAAATAGCAAACCTATCTATGGCAAGATGAGGCCAGGAATACTTTGAATTAGAAAGATTGACGATTTGATGGCCAAACAAGACACTGCTTTAGTAGTAAGTTCCTTACGAAAGTGTTCGTTCGGAGAAGTCCCTGAATGACTTCTTCCACCTACTTAGTAGCTACCTACTGCCAAGATATTTGTAGCAGCTTTATGACGTATTTCACTAAAAGTAAATAAGTATAGATACCTGCATTAGATATTTGTTGAGGGCAAAGGCTTCTTGGCAGTGACGCTCTGAGTACTTCACGTGTATTTTTTATTTAGTTCAACGTGCAGTGAGGTTCAAAGTCACAGTCTCTTTCTTGGTCTAGTGAAAGTTAACCTTTTAACCGCTTATGCCGAAATAATCCGACAAAATAATATTTTCGTGTTCATTTCACCAGGGTCGTACCTATATTTACGGTCAAATACCACAAATCAAATCAAATCAAATCATTTAATTCTTGCCAACATGGGTAGGGGTATAGATGTTACACATGTTTTGATAATGTTCTCCATGCTCTGCCGTCACTTGGGCATGCAAAATTTAGATATAAATTACAACCTACTATCAAAATACCATGCTGAATAATAATAAATATTACAAAATTATTAAATTGGAAAAACATTTTAACCTTTTTATTTTTAATTTTCCAATGTCAAGGAGTATCCAGTAATCAATAACTAAAATGTCACAGTAAATATTAAAATGTAAATAGTAAAATGTCATAGTAAATAGTGAATAATTAAATAAGTCCTAAATAAATAATAATTGTGAGTTACACATGTAATTTTTATCATAGAATGTCTGATTAATATTATTGGCCATAAGGATTCCCTTTTAGATACTCTTTCACACTGTAATACGCTTTATCAGTTAGAAATACACAGTTCGTTTAATCTGCTTTTTTATTTAAGTAATTACGCTGTATTCTATCAGGAATATATTTCGTTTTTAGGGTTCCGTACCTCAAAAGGAAAAAACGGAACCCTTATAGGATCATTCGTGTGTCTGTCTGTCTGTCCGTCTGTCACAGCCAATTTGCTCCGAATCTTATGGTGCGATTAAGTTGAAATTTGGTACACATATGAATCTCTGTGACCCAAACACAGACGTGTAACGTAAATAAATGAGTTTTGAAAATGGGAGTCATTTTTGAGGGGTAAATAGACAGTTTAAAAAAAAAAGTTTCGCAATCTGTACCGTGTGACATATCAATGAAAGGGCTTACCGTGAGGATTTAAAATATATTTTTGTCATAATTTTAAAGTAAATTGTATTAAAGTTATTTAAGACAATAGACAGAAATTTACCATTCCCCCCTTATCTCCGAAACTACTGAGCCTAAAATCTTGAAAAAATACAGAAAATAGTTCTACAGAAAATACCTATAGATTACAGGAAAATTAATAAGAAGTCTATGATCTTGAAACAACATAGTAAATCTCTCAATATTGTGCGTACAAACTTACATTTTCAGTTGGAATGTATGGGAGAACATGTTTTTCAACTACAATGTTAAGTTTGTTCTTGGGATAAATTCATTCCAACTACGGAACCCTTCATTGTGCGTGGTCCGACACGTACTTGGCCGGTTTTTTTTTTGGGCGCTGGCGGCGCGTCTATTGATATGAAGTCGGGCGGTTAAAAGGTCCAGACCAAAGTAACGCTAAGCTACTGCAGTACAGACAGAGATATATGACTGCAGCACTATCAGCAGTTTCCATAACTCATCAGTCTCATAAAAATCTTAAAAAGATATATTCAAACTAAACTTTGTTGACAGCGTTCGACGCCAAAACTTTTCCTCCATGACAAGAAAGTATTCTAAGAAACACTAATAATGTTCTCGAGGGGCGTACCTATCTAACAAACTATTCTACCTCCGAATAAGTTCGTCTTCGTTGTTTTTACGACAAGAGCGTAAAGAACTTAAACCGAGGTTATACTTGAGGAAACCTTCTAAAGTCTATGCTATTTTTGTTAGCTAAACTGCAACTAAGTTACGGTTGAATCTTGCACCAACGTTAATGACTGCCTGATGAATATTTATACTCCGTATAACTTCCTAGTGTTACAAACACAAAACGGTTACGGCTTAAGTGGAAGTATAAACAAACAATTATGTCACATTGAATGTTGTGAATAAAAGTCTTGTTTGGAAGCGGGAGTATGCCAATCCTTTCATTCAAGGATGGGCGTATATCATGTAAAGGTTGTCCACTAAAGTCAACCTTATGTAGTGCTGGCTGGCTATAATTTAACGCGGGTTTCGAACATTCAAGCAAGTTTAGAACGGGGTGTCAAATATTTTATTAGGTTTTTTTGTTTGGGAAAAGACAGGGCTTGTAGTATCTCTAAGTAGTCTGTGGGGCTAGTTTAGCCGGCAATATCTAAAGACGTTCAGTTAATATAAACGTAATAAAATCACTTTAATCAGTGTTTTTTTTATGCTTGTATGTCTTTGGTTAGACGTACTGAGCGCTGTGTTAAAATTTATCCAACTATTTTAATGGGACCCTGTATAAAGGTACTGTGCCAAAAACATAATGAACGGTACTTAGGTAGGTTCTTAAGATATCATGTAAGCACCTTACTGTGGGCAGCGGGATTGTCCGAAAGGGTTACCGCTGCCCCGGAATACAAAGGGCTAAGGAAGGAACACGGATGGGTTTTAGTCAGTAAGAGTCTGACACTCCCTTCCGCTCCACCCAGAGCGGGAGGGGTCATTGGATGATTTCCCATCCTTAAAAAAAAAAAAAAAAAAAAAGCACCTTACTGTCAAAACGAGTTATTATGAAAAAATAGAGCAGAGAAAATCATGGACTGGAAAAGTTATCGCAATTACTCTAAGATCGCAGCTTTTTCTCCTTCATGTTTCTTGAAGGTAATGACCAGTTATAACTAACGTCAATTTGTGGTCCACCTATTATTTGTATCATTGTATGTCTTTTATACTTTGGTTCAAAAGACAATGGCTTAGGTAATATAGAAGTAGTACTGTGAAAGGCTGATAAGCCCTTCAAAGGAATCAAACAACGATACGATTTCTTTCGACCTAAAATAACAAATTGCCGGCACATTAGTATATTTTCGTTAGCTGATTGTTTTTCTTGTATGTTATCTGATGCGTTTTTCTTATATATTTTTTTACCATCGTCCTTATTTTGGTAGTCTGAATGATTACTAAAAGTTTGTCCATCTTTTTTAATAGGACCTTATATATTATACGCACAACTATCGTCTTACTTCTGGTAAAATTATAATTTTACTGATGTAAGTAATAACAATAAAAAGACAGTCTGTATTGTTATTACTTACGTCAGTAAATTTCGTTGGATTTGTTTAAGTAAATAAAATAATTAGGTAAGTACCTAAATATGTTGTACATAATCGCCGATGGCCTTTACCAGAAGTGTTTATCGTAATAGTGGTTCAGCAGCTTCAATATCATCAGGATTGTGCTGGAATATAGCAAATTTGTCGTGGACGTAATACGACAGCGGCTCCTCTGACATATTCTCTGGCAAAGATAAAAAAAAACACTACTGGCATCAGAAGACATCCGCTACAAAAGGTTACATGCTCTGTGGCCGCCACATAAGTTCATTGGCCGCTTCGATCAACAAGTTGGTATTGTTGATCGAAGATTGGCCGCCACGCAACCATCGATGCGACACTCTGCTAGAGTGACTGATTTAGTATTTTATCTATGGTGACTGTCGTTCGTCGAAAAAAGAGTAACAAACATTCATCCATCCATCCATCCATCCTCACAAACGTTCGCGTTTATAATATTAGTAGGATATGTTTCTATGTAATCATAATATTCATAAAAACTTCGGCTCCTTTGAAGTAGGTAGGTATGTGAAAAGTGGTGTGAGACTGGCATTTATATGGAATACTTTACTTGATTTACAGGGTAAAATTCTTTGACATATTCCGAGAAACTAAACGCTTATAATAACACCCAGACATTGAAACTTATATTATGTCTCGTC
Source organism: Gortyna flavago (assembly GCA_963669345.1). Classification (NCBI taxonomy): domain Eukaryota; kingdom Metazoa; phylum Arthropoda; class Insecta; order Lepidoptera; family Noctuidae; genus Gortyna; species Gortyna flavago. The sequence continues at coordinate 12,741,634 of OY770140.1, forward strand.
GTTTGTGTCGCAAAAGCTGAATATTTTTCTCTAGGTAAAATGGCCAAGTGCTACGCGAAAGTCTTCACATTTATCTAGGTCAAGCAGGGATGCGCTTCCTTCAGTGTTCTGAGCTTCGCAAATAAAAAAGGCATTTAAATATAAATCGAATAAATTAATTATAATAACTACAAAGTAACACACCGATTTTTGGGACCCTCATACCTAAGGTACAGTCACCAAAAGAGATAAGTAACCAGGGTCGCCCGATATAGTTGAAGTTTAGTAAGAAACCTATGGAAGTTTTCGAATGAAATTTAATTTTATAAGTAAACTGTTTGTTATCTATTAATTAAATTAGATTTTATTCGAAAACATCCATCGGTTTCTTACTAAACTTCAACTATATCCGAAGACTCTGGTAAGGTATTCATCGCCTTTGGGGACCATACTCGCACCACTAACACAGATCATACATAACAATTAATCTGCCGTTAAATCTCACGTCCATATTGAAATATTGTTTGACAGATTATCATACAGGAGTAAAAAACGCTTAATGAAGCCGGGAGTACTTGTGCTCTCCCGCCATTATCTTTTTTTTTTTTTTGTTACTGGACCATACTTTAGAAACTTCTGGTTACGAAGATATTGAAGGTCCAAGTTTTTGTTACTTTTTTTACCAAAATAGTTTTATATGTTATATCCTCAGACCAAATAAAAAACCAAGACAGAGGGCTGTCAACAATAAAGTGAAGCCGGTTTCGTAAATATGTGTGCACGTAGTGAGGCGTAGTTTGATTGTAAATAGTTGTAAATGTGTGCGTGTGGGCGTGTATGCACAGAGCGGAGGCGTAGTTTTGGCATGCTTCACTGCATCGTTCTTAGCGCTCTGTCTTGGTTTTTTATTTGATCTGAGGTTATATCATAATTTTAAATACCCCGACAGCTCCTGTATCGATACCGTTACAAGCACCCATTAAGCACAATGTTTTGCATGAGTTACAGTGCCCGTTGCCGTAAACAGTGATTACTCACACCAAAAATAAAAGACTTTTAGCAATCATTTTTATTCAATGTTACTTAGTTTGATGTACAGAATGCGTAGAAAACGGCAATGTGTTGGGTTTTTTACACCCAGTATTAAAAAGGAACTGTAGAGATCTTAACCTGCATGGTTTTAACATTTAAATAATAAGAAATCTATGAATATATTATAAGAATTCGTGATAGCGTTTTTAGAAGGCAGGGAGATCGAGGAAGGGGGGGTGGAGGGGGGGATTCAGGGGTTCAGACCGGAATAAATCGAAAAAATAATGGGTTCCGTTTTAGTTGACAAGTGTAAGTCATGATGTAAACAACAATATTAAATAAATTGAATTGAATAATTATGCAAGTTAAACTATAGGTAACACACTATCAGTAGCAATGGCTTCCATTTTGACAGTTCAACAACATTCATTGCGTTATTTACGTTGTTTTCGAACTTACGAAGCAATGGATTAGCAAAACGCTTTAAAATTATTCAAATTGAGAGTAGTTGCGTAACACACTTTAATCACAATCTGAATCGTTTTGAAGCATATTGCTAATCCATTGCATTATGTTCGAAAAATGTGTCTGCTCAACAAGTTAAATACCACAATGAATGTTGTTGAACTGTCAAAATTAAACCCAATGATAGTGTGTTAAAAAAATTACCCCGCAGGTTGAGCTTATCCTAAGTTGAGTTGAGATTAAACAACAGAATAGGTAGGTACCTACCCAAATTGAATACGCTATTAAAAAATCGAGCATTACCTAATCCTACAATCAAAAGAATTTATGAAATCAGAATCGCACCTAAGCATAAAGAAACCTGCTTTCTATTTATTTCCTGAAGCGAAACGAAGAGAAATGGTAATTTGCAATGTATGCATTTTTGACAGCGCGAGGTGTACCGCAAAGCAAAGTTTTGTAAGTAAAAAGACGGCGTGAGGGTAGGTACGCTTTTGCCGTGTTGTGCTTGCATGGAGCAAAATCTGTGAAAATTTTTCACAGTTTTTTTTTTTTTATTTTTTAAAAAAAAAAATGTGTAAAATAAACATTGAATTTTATCACGTTTAAAGCCAGGACTTTATCGTGGTTTCGTGCACAGGGCATGTAACCTTTGAGTTTCGTGTAGTTTTCTGTCAAAATGAAACTCTAGCTCTACCTGGCCAGTTAAAAGGGTCATTAGTACTACGCATCGCCTAAAGATTAATTATTCATTCTGAAAGACATGTAGGCTTCTTCATGATGGGTCCGTGTAACAATCTGATACTTTAAACAGTGGTTTATTTATGAGCGAAGTGGTTGATGTAAGTGCTCATGCACACGACCGGCAGGCTTCTACGGCAGATGCCACCGCGCCAACACACCGCTCGTGTAACTAATTGAGCACCGTACCTACTCAAATACACCAGTAACACGATGTCGATGGTAAGTGTCCACGGGTGTCGACAGCTCGGCTGCAATTGCCCCTGCCTGTGTGCCTGTGTGTACAAGCACTAAGAGCGATAAGTTGGTAGGTACACAATTTTATGTCATAAAGTTTTTATGAAAAACACTGATAGCCACAACGGCGAGAAGACATTAGGTAGGTACAAGAAAAAAAACATTATTTGACAGCAACCACGTGAGGCTAATCTTCATAAACAACCACGTTTCAACGACCTAAGTTTAAAGTAGGGTAAATATTTAAAGAAGTGTCGGTTTAAATCATTTTAAAGGCAGTCAGGAGCTAAAGGAGTTAGCTTGGTGCATTCGCAAGTCTTGCAAGTTGGCATAATGGACCTCCATCTGTCTTTTTAAGCGGCGCATTTAAGTCGAGCTCAGCCTTCTCGATGTGAGCAACTTCGGTTGCCTCGGTATTCATTTCAACTAGAATTTTATTATAAATCTTTAGGGCTTGAGTAATATGGTCTTCACAGAATTTTGTACAGGCTGTCTGTGTCTACCGAGTTGTTATGTAACGACGTGATTACTGAATACACTTCCATTAGGTTTATTAGTAGGTAGGTAGAGATGCCCCTGCCTACCTACGAGTACATTGTATGTGATGTGACATTTGTGTGAGCTCATACAGAGGTGTCAGTTTACATCAAATTGATCAATCACTGTAGACACTGAGTGCAAAATTAAGTTAGGTAGGGATGTATTATACCTAGGTAAGTAGGTAGGTACCTATATAAAGTACCTACTTACCTACCTAGTTAGGTACTCTTATCAACAAGTTAGTCTAGATCTAAGGCCCACTTCTTCAGAGGACACGGTGGAGCATACGGTGGAGGCCTGCCCCGCTTGGGCGGAGCACCGCCGTGTCCTCGTAGATTCGATCGGCAGCAGCGGCGACCTCTCGCGCCCGGCCCTGGTTCAAACCATGGTCCGGAGCGAGAGGGAGTGGGAGGCAGTCACCTCCTTCTGCGAAGCAGTCATGCTAGCGAAGGAGGTGGCGGGATGGGCGAGGGAGAGAGCCGAGAGGGCCGCCCGTCCCAGCCGCCGCGGTAGACGCCCCGGGCGTCGGGAGCCGCGTGACGACTCCCGGCCACCGTAGGCGCGGGCCTGCGGACGGCGAGTAATGGGTAGCTCGCCGCCCGATCAGGACCAGGCCCGTGCCGGACGGCGCGTATGTGTTCCACGCGCGCCTCAAAGAGCTGTCAGCAGACACGGAGGGGCCCGTTAGGGCCGAAGCCTGCCGGGGCAGCGGGATTGTCCGAAAGGGTTACCGCTGCCCCGGAACATAAAGGGCTAAGGAAGGAACACGGATGGGTTTTAGTCAGTAAGAGTCTGACACTCCCTTCCGCTCCACCCAGAGCGGGAGGGGTCATTGGATGATTTCCCATCCTTAAAAAAAAAAAAAAAAAAAAGGCCCACTTCTTGCACCACAAATTATAACGCTAGTGTTTATATTCTCTTTGCCACAAATCACCGAATAAACGTTGCTTAGAGTTAAGTGACGTTTAAACGTTAAAAATGTATGGTGAAACAGTCGCTAATCATTGCATAACTTTAGGCAATGTTTATACTTACATAATTCAAATATTTAAAACATAATTCTGTCTCTGTCATCTTCCAATGATTAACAGAAACAGAATTACTTACCTACAATGCTTACCTATAACTATTTTATATTCGTTTAACGTTACCTAAACATACCTAATTAGTGATTTCTCGGTTAACCGAAATACGATAGACTCTAGACCCCAATTAACCAACTCGGGAAGTACAAACACGTAGGTAAATCCATATTAAATATTGTAATAAATGCTAACAGTCTTAAAATAATAATATGTACAAGTATATAAAAAGGGGAGGGGAAATAAAGGGCATCAAAGAATTCGTACGCATTGCTGTCCACAGGAAACGTGCCCAAAAGGCTGGCAGCATTGCCACGTTGTATGGCAATGCTGATACTTTGGAAAAAAATAGGCCAGCCCTCTGGTCACGTGAAGAGTCGACCAACGGCTTAGCTAAAAGGTTAATGCTCTGTGCGCTTGGCGATGTCTCGAAATACTAAGTGGGCACTCGGGCCCCATGGCCCTAGTGTTTCAACCTCAAATAATAAATTACCTCAAGGTTTGAGGTAATTTCCTCAAACCAATAAAAAAATATTGTAGTATTTACTCAGACAATAATTTTTTCAGGTAAAGTTGAGATGTCAATAGAAATTTTACTATTGACATCTCAACTTTGTCATAACGACATCTAGTATACAATTAAACAACTAAATGGTTCTACAGTACGAAAACGCGCTACAACGACATCTATCTATTTAATAGAAAGTCAGTGTAATGTACAGATCACCCGGTATATTTCGACAGTTCACGGCTGTGGTGGGAACTAATAGGTCCTTGGCGGAGATAAAATTACAGAGCAGCTACAAAAGCAGCACAGCTAACGCCAGAAATGTTTTAAAAGGTTTTATTTTACTAAGATTACTAGGCATTATGTACAGACGCCAGCACATCAACCTACCCGAAACTGTAAAATTTTCCCAATCAACTTTGAACCTTATTCTTTAGCGATAAAGTTGAAAATCTATCAAAGAAATTTGACAGATTGTAGTAACTCCGTCCAGCTTAGTCCTATAATTTACAAAAAAAATTCTTTAGTTGTCAAACTGCGCTTCCATCGTCCTTAGAATACTATAGCTGTAAAAGGATCTTTTAGCGCGTGGTCTAAATCGGAACTTATGCCACTATTTTGTAATTATCATTTTTGTTTAAAGCGCCAGGTATAATCATTAAAGTCATCAACACAACTCTCTAAGACCAAATAATCCTACTGAATGACTATTTCATGAAATCTTGACATCTTAGGATTTTAATAACTTAACAAGTTGTATTACTGATTCTTCTTCCCCCTTAAAATAACGCCTTGGTTGCTGACAATGTCATTCTAGCGCTAAAAGATCCTTGTAACACTGTATATACTATGAGTTTCATGCTCTTAGAACTCATAAGAAAACTTTATAAAAAGAAGCTGTAATATTATTTTAACAAAAAATTAAAAGACCAAAAAGGTGCTAAAAAGACCAAAACAATTCGGTCTGTTACTTTTATCTTTAATTAATTATAGTGGCAACATTTAATTTCTTCATTGAGTTGAGCATTAATTTATTTTATAACTAATGCACTACATATCTCGGTTATTTGCCTTATTTTTCTCCTAATACATAATAATAAAGATTTTTAATTGAACAGAAAGAGGCATTTTACTTACCTTTGCACATTTAAGAAAGTAGTTAAGTGACCAAAGCGCCCTCTCGCGGGAATTTCTTCATGAAAGTACATCGTGAATGTGGCGTGTGTTGTTTGGAATACTGTGAGTCGTAAATAAAAAATGCTTTTGATGCATTACTAACTCTTGTTATAAGTGAACTTCGTGTGTGTTATAACATTAAACAATCAGGAAGCCTTCTGTGAATAACAAAATCTGGCGCTATAAAGTGATTTACTTTTGGTATTTTGTCATATGTTGCACGCCTGCCTTGGGATTTCAATGAAGACAAAAAAAAATAATCAGTAATTCCGATGCTAAATTGATAATGCAGTAAGTTTTATAATATTATTTTTGATTTCTCTTTCCCAGAATATGTAGAATTAATAAGATTTCCGTCTGAAATTGTGTTTTTCTGCATTTATTATTGGCAGGTTACTTACGTTAGTGTCAATCTTAAGAATCGTAAATTCGTAACCATCATCGCTTACAGAATTTTGGCGATCAATGAAATGAAACACCACAGCACTGTACAGTATCATTATTAGTTACCAATTACCATTGTAATTGCCGTAAAATTATTACAACTGTAATATTTTTTTGTTACAGAAATAGACACAACCAGTCTTCCGGCACGTTATTGCGCTTTCTCGTGACAATGCGGTGCCTTATGTGCGAATACAGTTTCTAAAATGTTCATGTCATTGATTCATGATGATGGTTGTTAGAGCTGAAACTGAATAATATCAGAATGAGTCACAATCTGGCTGGAATGCCATCCTACAGGCTGCCAGGCCCAGGACTAGGGCCTCCAGACTTCAAACCTCCGATGGACACGCCGACCCCGCCGGCGCCAGCACCAAGCAATCCCAAGAAACGGAGGAAAACTTCCAATGCTAACAATGCATTAACACCTCCCCAACCACCACCAACAGCACAAGATCTCCTGCCTCCCCCATTAACAGGATATGGAGACACTATTGTTGCCTCAAACCCATTTGATGACTCTCCATCTACTGTATCACACAATGGCCCTATGATGAGTCAGAATGGATCAATGATGAGTCAAAATGGTCCAATGGGGATGATGGGGCCAATGCATAGTATGGGTGGCCCACCAATGAGACTCATGAGCCCTCATGGTATGAGCCCCATGAGCCAACAAATGCCTCCAAGAGGTGGGATAAGTCCAATGGGCAATATGAGTCCTATGGGACATATGGGTGGCATGTCACCTATGGGAGGCCCCAATATGAGTATGAGTAATCACAACATGGGTCCAGGAATGGGCCCCAATTCAAGGTCAATGGGCAGTCCAATGAGTCCCATGAATTCTATGCCAATGGGCTCACCAATGTCATCAGGGCCTATGGGAAGCCCTATGAATATGGGTTCAATGGCAGGTAGTCACATGAGTAACAGTCCTATGGGGCCACCTATGCACAGTCCTCTTGGTGCAGGATCGATGAATGGGCCCATGAACGGTCCAATGGGTGGTGGAGGTCCTGGCATGAATGTTCCTCGCATGAATGGACCAATGGGACCTAGTTGCTCTAATGGTTCAATGGGACCTAGTAATTCTATAATGTCTTCTAATCCAATGCAAGGCGGTGGTATGGGACCAGGGCATTGTGGCCCCATGAGACATGGTAGTCCAATGCCATCAGGCATGGGGAGCGGTCCTATGGGCGGCAATGGACCAATGAGCTCTATGGGCCCAGGCCCACCTTATTCAAGCAGTCATATGGGTCATGGTGGACCAATGGGCATGGGAGGAAATGGATCTATGGGGATGGGTCCAGGTCCAGGAAATATGGGTAATTGCGGACCACTGGCTGGTATGAGTGGAATGGCGATGGGTGGTCCAGGAGGGCAGGGAGTGGGTCCAATGGGCCAGAACATGGGTATGTTTGGACCGAAACCTATGCCAGTGAGTGCTGGTAAAGTGTATCCTCCTGACCAACCAATGGTGTTTAATCCTCAGAACCCTAATGCTCCACCTATATATCCATGTGGAGTGTGTCACAAAGAAGTACATGACAATGATCAAGCTATATTATGTGAATCTGGGTGCAACTTTTGGTTTCACAGGTACGTTGCACTTAATGCTTAAACTAACTACATACTATAGCTTAAACTTAAACTAATTAATTTAGACAATGATTCTTATTTGCTCATTAAACAATACATGCATGGTTCAAACAGAAAACCAACATAAAATTAATATTTTTTTCCTTTCATTCACAAATTATACATTACAAAATCTTGATTATAATCAAGATTTTGCAATTTATCACTTCTGGAAATATGTTACAAACCTTACATAGTAATAACAGTAGTGAATGTGTAAAGATAAGTAAAACCAGTGACACGTCACTTTGGTAAAACCAAATAAACAACTTCTTGTTATAAAAAAACAATGTTTACTCTACTGAAAAGATACCGTTGAACTGTACTTTAAACTAAAAATACCTAACATTTGTACAGATGAATTATTATGAATATTTTTAATGTTGCAACATTCCAGGGGCTGCACAGGGCTCACGGAGCCAGCATTTCAATTGCTGACAGCAGAAGTGTATGCAGAATGGGTTTGTGACAAGTGCCTGCAGTCCAAGAATATACCTCTGGTGAAGTTCAAACCATAGCGATGCGCCGTGCCCCTCTCGCCCCCTCTCCTGCCACCCATTTGAGTCAAAACCCTCTCCTAACATCACAAGATATTTATTTCACTTCATCAAATAAGTTGGACACTGAATGTGAACACAAGTAAGTAGGCTTGGGCATGAAGTTGGTCTTTCTGACCAACTTAGAATTGGTCTGTTGGTACCCTAGCTAAGGAAGATCTCATGTTGGATAGTTACATTAAATTAAGAAAAATAAATATAATTGAAGACTTAAAACCGATTTTTATATTATGTTAAATCAATTGTACAATTTGATTGCTAGTAACTACACAGAATGGTTGGTGAATAGGTTATTGATGAAAGTGCAGACGGTCCTGTTAAGTCTAGTCTGTTATGATTGTCATTTTATTTATTTTTAACCTAAATCTAAGAAATTTTGGTTAATAAGCCTTGTATGGAATATATATAACATGTGTTCCTCATAACGCATATCTGTTGAAGCAAATAAATGTTAAAGTATTGGTAGCACATAAATGGATACAAAACTCCAAAGTATAAGCAATAAAAATGTCTGCCCAAGAAGTTTTTGATGCCTGTTATGCGTGTTGCTTTAGTCTCTGTGCATATTGTAAATATTTTTTAGATAAATAAGTTATAAACATTCTCCGCCTTATGAAAATGGTGACCTAAATGTATACATTCAATTTTGAATGTAGCGCACATCAGATCCATTGGTCTTTTACACACTGTATTATTGTGGTCAGGCTTGAGACTGTCTAAGCTGACTATGTCAGTACAATTTGTAAGACACCTTAGGCGATCCTAGTTTCACTATATTGATAATGATAATAATGTACTTATTATTTTGGTGCCCTAGTTTGCATGTAACATTACGCGCGTTATCTTTATGTACTTGTAAATATGATGAATCCATACGCTTTGTTAATTATAAGGGTGTTAAATGTGTTTGTCAATTTTTTAACTTTTGGAGATTGTTTTAATAATAATTAACTTGTAATATAAGTTATGTAAATATACAAGTAGCTTAATTGTGAACTGAGATTATACACCGGAGATGCTGGCTCCAAGACACACGTGGTTGTGACGTCACGTGATCGCGTAGTATGCTAATCGCGTGCAGCTTCATTCTAAGTTTGATTTTAAATACACAAATTTTGGAGCCAGTGCGACATAATTATTGTAACTTTTTGTTCCAGTCATTACAATATTAATTTAATATATAACATACACTGAATTCATACCCCGTTATGGACGAGTCTCCATATACTGAAAGCCTCATTAAGTTTCCGATCAGAAAAAATTGCTGTCAAATCTTACTGATAGTACACGTTCACTCGGACGTAAAAACATCGCGGCGGGATTTTATCGCGCACTGGATTTTCAACTCTCGGTGTGGAGACGAGCATTGAGAATCGAACAGAGCGCATCCCAGCGCGTCAAAAAAACTGTTGGATTTTCAACTCAAATTATCAACAGTCAATCATGCCATGCGTCTACAGATTAAATTTTCTTCCAATATACGGGAATATAAATATATATATTGTAGTATGCTATACAGCAGTTCACATTGCATAGAATGTACAACAGCATGACTTACTTTACAAATATAAACTTTAATTCAATCATGTTACATACCCTTATTCTTTCAAACAAATTTCTTACAACCCGAGAAACAAATTAAAATAATTTATAGTTCAAAGGCGCTGATTCTGTTGTTCACCGACTAAACGAAATCAGTGTTGCTATCTTCTTCTACCAGACATCGTTTGACAGGGACAACAACAATAATTAGACTGTCGAATCTCTTTCTCGTTTTGTTTGATAATTAGAAATGTTTATAGTTTAGTTGATGTACAACAAAATCAGGTCCAACACCTATTTTTGCACGAATATGCCATGCTGCTCTAAATGGTGAATGTAGGTAAGATACTATAAGATTTGAATTTTTTGAGTCCTCTAAATGTTTTCGTTAACAAGCATACTATCCACAATCGCAACATGTGAGCCAGCCTAACTTTCAAACATTGCTATTTTACTCATCCGACAATGTGAATTACTACGCGTACGGCATGGTGTCTTGTATTAATATATACAGTCAAACTACTTATTCACAACAAATTTAATGTAACCTTTTGATTGTTAAGTATCAAACATAATATTATTTTTTAGCACTTTTAAATGTCGCTACGCTATGTACTTATCAAAAATAGAATTTATAAGATGCATAAAAACACTGAAGCCTGGCTTCATACTCCTATCCGGAATTTATCTCTAGATTCATTGAAAAGAACAAAAAGTCAAGGGGTGTCGTGGGACATCCAACGCAGTTCCTTTCGTTGTATGTACCTATTAAATAAATATCAGATAGAATTAAATTAACAAAGTTTAGTAACTAAATGAAAATTAAGTGTCGTTATTAATATTATTATTTCGTTAGACACACTAGCAGCTAATTAGCTGGGGTCCTAAAAAGGCCACTGGTTGAATCATAAAACAATTCCTATCACGCAATTCATCTGTTTGACAGTTTCACATCTATATATCCCTGAAGGGTTAGGCAGAGGTGTACCTATAGCATTTTACGAATCTCCATATAAAACTGTCATATAGATGAAATTTCGTGATATGAATTGTTTTATGATTCTGCCAAAGTGACTTTTTATGCCCCCAGATATGTGTAAATCAAATAGCTTGGAGATCGTCACGACGCGCGACGACGGTCAAAATGTCACACTTTTCGATTTAGCTCTGATTCCCCAAGTGCGCAGAGGATACCTTGCGATAATGAACATCGTTCGAAAAAAAAAATCTGGGGAAAAGTATTAAATTGTATGCGATTATGTGCTTTATGAATCCAGAGAGATTTGCGGATGTTTCTGACCGACCTAAGGGAAAGCCTGTATATACAAAATATCACAAACTGCATCTGTTCCAACTATAGAGTACATATTTTACAACTCATAATTATGTTTTATGTATATGGATAATTTTAGGAGGAAGAATAGTCCTTAGAAACAATCCTAAATACGAAAGTAGTTTGTTTGTTACGCTTTCACGCTAAAACGGCTGAACGGATTTGGATGAAATTTGGTACACAGATAGACCATGGCCTGGGTAAGGACGTGGCCTATTTTTCATCATGGACCATAGACGGAAGTCGCGGGCAACAGCTAGTATTTTACTAAGTACAAATAGTTAACTCGTGTAGTTTCCAATTGGCTATCACTTTGATTATCAAACAATTCGTAAATTTTATTTCTGTAATTACGGCAGTACACACTGTTATTTTTTAATCATCTACGTTTAGCTTATTTTTAAACAAATTACTTTCACTATTTATATATTTCCTTTTAATTTTCTTTTTCTAGCTCTGAGAATAGTTCAACAACATCGTATGTATCTAAATAGAGCAACATATAATAATAATATACTTGGACATTTCACACAACGCCATATAGTCCCAAGCTAAGCAACCTAATGCTTGTGTTATGGTAACGAGATGGCTGATAAACTACTTATATTTTTTATTTTGTAAATACATACATAATATAGATAAGACACCCAGACCCGGAACAAATACTTGTAGGTCGTACAAATATTTGTTCCGTGCGGGAATCGAACCCACGACATGCTGCGCAGCAGTCAATCGCTTAACCACTGCGCCAACCGTGCCGTCAAAAATGTATGCCGCCAATGCCTGATTGAGTTAATACTACAAATTATTAATTAAATTATATATTACCATGAACTTGCAATAACGTTACCTACAAAAGACAAAACTTAGCACTAAAATGTTTCCTCACAATGGACTATTGCTTGTGGAAAACTTTGTATAAAATTGATTAACGTATATTTTATGGAATATTTTTTATTTCGGATTGTGTACAAAATGAAACAGATATTTTTTAATGCTTGTGAATGCTGTAGAATCAAATGTAGTTTTTTTTTTTATCGTTACTTACATTTTAATCAATTTCCTGATTTTATTTTCACAACCATGACATTGATTTAAGTACATTATTAATTTGTGGAAGATCCTCCAAATTCTAATATCTTCTATAGTTATATCTCATGTAACATGTTGTACCTATGAACATTAAACTTATTTCTATTTCGTGCGCAAAATGTATTAACGCACCCTGTATTTTGAGGTAAAAATAATATTATCGTTCTAAAACGATTGGCAAACGAGAGAAATACATAAGTATTTATAATTGTGTAAATATATTTAATATGACTCCACGAATAATTGCTGATAATTGTACAGTTACTTATATTTTAGAACTTTAAATAGGATATTCGGCCATGAATAAAATAATAATTTTAATGCGGTGAGCACATCACAATTAGTTGACGAGGGACTGCTGCTATTGTATATTAATTTCACTTGTAAATGTTACTTATGTGTTACACTTTATGTGCAACGCAATAGTTGTGAATGACAGAGTTGTAATTCAGAATATTTTATGAAGTCTAAAATAGAATATCAGTGGTCTTAAACTTGTGCATAGTTTATTTTGTATTATGTGAATAATAACAAGCAATAATAAAATTGTTATTGAGGAATTTTATTTCAATTACTTACACACCATATATACCTTTATTTTCTAACTAATATTATAAATTCGAAAGTAACTCTGTCTGTCTGTTACCTTTTTACGCCTAAACCACTGAACGGATTTTGATTAAATTTGGCAGAGATAGATTGCATCCCGGGGAAGGACATAGGATAGTTTTTATCGACATACCTCGCGGGAAAAGCCGCGGACGGAAGCTAGTTTTCTAATTGATATTTTCAGGAGAGCCTACCCACGCCACGGCTTCAATGGGGGCTGGGGAGTGATGAAAAAATGGTTTATGAGGGATATCTAATTAAGATGTACTTATCCATACTAATATTATAAATTCGAAAGTAACTCTGTCTGATGCGACACGACATGGAGACCAAAAGTACTCTGTGATGGAGACAACACAATAATGGCCGATGTGAAAGATGCTGATAATATCAATTCATTGACCTTATTTCAAATTCGGTCTCTCAATGAGACTCAGCGCATAGCTACTTACAATTTGCGACTACCCTTACCGTGACCACGAATGTCCACGTTTCGGCTCCGTAAGTCATAAAAGTCGTTATTTAATATTATGTTGAATGGCGACTGGTCTTTTTAAGGCAATAAGAAAAATAATAACAGGGAAACTTGGTTGAGTATCATTTTATTGACTGTAATGTCAGTATGGCATACATTTACCCTATTACTATGTTATAAAGTTTCTAAATCTTGCTAAAAATATCTGCATGAATACAACAAATTAATCTACTAAGTAGGTAGGTACCAGTTTAAACTGAAACAATTTTTATATAAAATATGACAACAAAAATGCATTGACCATATACAAAAACTTTTAAAGAAATAAAAACCAAATGATATAAAATTAAATCTAATGTTTAAACTTTAAATATATTGGACAGATTACACTTAAATGATAATATTGGACAGTCCATTATTATAAAACATGCATTGGTAATGTAAAAAATTAAATGTACATTTCCAAATCAGTCACTTGATATATTTCAAAACTTTTGAAACTTTTGTACTTTGCTACAACATTCACCAGTACAGTACATAGTTTCTCTAAGAATTTTTATAAAATTATCATACCTAATAATAAATTTTATTTACATGAGATTGTAACGTAACTTATTTGGGGAACTATTATTTATTATGTTAGAATACTGATTTTATGGCAGAACTGTACCGCTTTATAGTTTAAAAAAACTATTTGTGCCTCTTATGTCTTTAAAAGCAACATAATTATAATATGTATATTATACCTATAGAAATATTATTCAATTCTTAATTGAAAATCCAAAGTGAGAGCAATATTAGCCATAGTCTGTTCCAAATGTAGTCAATCCTCTACTCTGTATGGCGAATAAAACTGCTGCATCAAGGAAATCACGGTGATTATCATTCTCAATTGCCACATCATTAGTTGCTGCATCAGTATTGTGGAGATTCTCATATAGATTTTGGAAAGTTAAGCTAGATGTGCCATGGAATGTTGGAGGCGGTATTGTTTCATCATCCTCATTTTTCAGTTCATCTGAGTATGACCAATGCGCATTATCCAAGGCATATTCAAATTCATGTTGACCTTGTTCATGAGATTCATCATCTGAGTGAATGGGTGAAAAACTAATCCTTAGAGTGGGAGACCGATTATTAGGTAGGCATATTTCTTCAAAGTCCAAACTCATAGAAGAAGAAGAAAAAGAATTAAAAGAAGAAGATGAATTTGAAGTGTTTTGTAATCCATGTGCAGAAATTGCCATCAGTATTCCTTCATTTTCAACACTGTTGACTCCTGGGAGATTGTTAATGAAGTTTGCTACATCAAAAGCCTCCAGCGTAGGGTTTTCCTCTCCTACTGGGTTTTGTTTAATGTAATCCAAGACACGGTTTATTGTATTATCAAGAGGTCCTTTGGCCATCTGAAAAAAATGCCATAATATTATGTACTTATTACCTTTGAACATTAGGGAATGCTAAGAAATTAAACAAATATAATAAAATGATACAAAATTCTAAATGTTGTGTGATTTTACAGTGCACAAACTGTAACCATGAATTCAGCACATGATTCTAGACCCTAGAAGTACAAATTTTTCGTAGGTTATAAAAAAAAATCTGCTGTTTCATAGTGCAATACTTACGCAGTCAAATGTATGGAACAGCGAAATTTGTTTTAATAACCAACGAAAAATTTCAACGCAGAATCCATGGTAACAGGTTGTGCGTTGATTGTAGTAAAAACAAAGCAAATATTGTAATGGTTACCTGTCTGGCCTGCCATCTTGCTATGCACTCATCTTCTGTATATTTCTCTGATTCCACCATTGATATTGGGACAAATTCATCACTGTGTGATGTGTCAGTATTGGCCAACAAATATTTAGATAGAATATATTGAGAGGTTGCAAGGTGTGCATCAAGTGGGTCACTAGATTCAGTATCTTCTTGAGAGCAAAAATTTCTTGTATGATTTATTATTTCTTCAGCTACTGTTGCCTTTGGTGTGAAAACGTTACTTAGACGGCCGTTTTCAGTGCTTAGAATTCTTTTACTTGACTTGAGAACAGGTTTATCAAGCTCATCAGCCACAGAGTCCAAAGTATTAAAGTCTTTATTCACTAAGTAACCACTTAGTTGTTCTGTGCCTATGTTGGTACTATTACTTGAATTACTTCCACTGCCTGAAGGACCAGCCATTTCAGGAGCTGTGGATTCTGTAGTAGATATTTTAGCTGGATCATTATTTTCATTCTTCAAGTGATATTTCCCTTTAACTTGCCACGCAAAACGTGCTTTCTTGAGTGGGCGCTCGGAACCATTGAATCCGTCGCCATTTTCTTGTCCATTATACGACGATCCTCCTGACGGTTCTTCCGAGTTCATAACGAAAACTTACAAAATCTGCGAACTTTAGCTAATGTTTCATTAGTAAACAAACTGTCATCGCTAATTGCAAACACATGATTGAGCGACAAGTCGGTAATTACACGTTATCTACTGTTCCTAGCTTTCCATAAAAAGGGCACTTCTAAATCAAATCACACAAAAACCTTATTGTTTATTTATTTATACGCTTAGCATTATTAATGAAGTAATAATTTACAAGAAATTACTATCGTTTTACTGTCATTGTACAAAAATCTACAATCAATATCCTATTAGAAGAAATTGTAGACAACTGTAGACAACAGTAGACAATGAAGTAAGTTTCACAACTTCACTAGTTCACAATCTATAATCTGTGGCACTGTGCAAACGCTATTGCGAAAAAGTTTGACCTCGGCACAACTTTCTCTGCAGTTAAGTAGCAATAAATCTTAATTTGAATACTTGCGCAATTAAATTATTTACGTGGTTATAAAATTATTGTTATTTTCTCTATTTTTCTTTATTCTATGATGCTGAAAGTATGGAAGTTCGCTTTTTTTTATATGGCAATACTTTCATAGCAACTAGCGCCATTTTTGTTCTCTAAGCTACACTATCACCAAGAAACTTATAGCTATCCGTATACTTAAAGTACTCTTTGCTTATAGCTAAAAGTGGAGGCAACACTCAGAACACTATTACTAAAAGGTTACATGCTCTGTGACTATTACTCCTAGCCACAGAGTTTATACACTAGAGCTCTAACGACTGTGGTTTCTCATATGTTATAATGTACTCTGTGGTGGTCGGACTCGGGAGTCGGGATACTCTCTTTCTAATTAAATATATACAGGTGATGTTTCTGATATTTTAGTTAGATAAATAAATAAATAAATAATTTATTTTGGACCAAACACTTGTACATATATTGTAAACCTGCCAAACTCTGCGTGACAGTTTGTCGGCATGATTAGCGCTCGTCTTAAATATTTGGTAGTTAACAAAGTACTCTTTGGTAGTTAACAACAATCTTATTATACATCTAAAAGTAACATCAAATACTTTAAAAGGACGGTGAGAAGATTAAACAGCAACGCACGCAATTAATTATTGTCGCAAGTTACGACAATTTTATTAAGCAGTTCAGTTTTTAATTTAATCTTTAGTATTCGCTTACTAATTATTCCACTATTATCGTTTCTTAGCCAGTCAATATAATTGAAAAGTGCAGGGGTCAAATACTTATTGGTTCTTTTGCCATAGTAATTTTTTACTGGTGCTCGAACGAATTTACGTTCTCTAACGCTTCTAGTATTGTACGTGTTTTGCACATACACTTTAAATTGATTATCATAGAACTGCTCTAGAACCACCAAGTACTTCACCTTCTCATGCACGGGAAGCACCTTACATACACCAAAGATTCTCTCATAATTTTCTTTACACTCGAGCTTTAGTTTTGGGTTAACAATGTATTTCATAAATAGGTAGGTTTTGAATGTACGGCCATAAGTATTTAACCCTTAACTAGATAATTATCTAACTACTTGTAACTAATGGTGAATGGTGAAAACTGCATTCAAAATCTGGGCGCGTTCCGAATTGAGGAAATAATCGATGTAATCGATTTGAGCGTGCTAAAACCCGTACCGAATTGGCGTGAGCGCGATAACGATGTCCCGTGAATCGTCATAGATGACGTCATGGCATGCGCCATCTTGCGATAACGCCGACCATGCCTCGTACTAATATCACCGTGAGCGCTGTCAAAAATGGCAGTGTGTGTGTGTGAGGATGTGTCAGTGTGTGTTTTGTTTTGAGCTGCATCATATCTTTTTAATAACGTGGGATTTTGAAAATTGTGCTTCTGGCTGACAGTCGCCACCTAAACAAAGAAAAGGAAGAATCGTGTGGTGTTTTTATGAAGAAATACTGCTGTAATATCTTTTTGACACCGAGTAAGCACTGTGAGCGCGCTAACGAGTGTTCCGAATTGTTGACAGCTCTCAGCTGTCATAATCGTGATATCCATTAAGGAACGCATGTGAGACGATTTGAGTGCTGTGAGCGATATTAGCCAATTCGGAAGGCGGCCTCTGTTGCGTAGTTTAGAAGTACAAGGCGGTCACACAGACAGACACGAATAGCGACTTTGTTTTTTTTTTATGCGAAAGTAACTCTGTCAGTCTGTCTGTTTGTAATTTCATCATGATTAAACCACTGAACCGATCGTAATGAATTTGACAAAGAAACCTGGAACCCGCTGAAGGAAACCTACTTGACCAAAATGTATGAAACAGCTGTTTTTTTTTCGTGATTTCAGAGTTGGTCCCATAGTGAAAATTGTTCTTGGGTCCTAAAAAAGCCACTTTGGCTGAATCATAAAACAATTCATATCACGCAATTCATCTGTTTGACAGTTTCATCCCGGAAGAGTTAGGCAGAGGTGTACCTATAGCATTTTACGAATCTCCATACAAAACTGTCATATGTCATACAGATGAAATTTCGTGATATGAATTGTTTTATGATTATGCCAAAGTGGGCTGTTTAGGCCCCAAGGTCGTAAAAAAGCAGTCAAATTGATGCAAGATGTTTACTATACATAATTTGAACTTTTGTCTTTACCTACAAAGTAGGTATGTATTTATTTTTTCCGTAGATCTACAATATGGAAACCACATACTTATATGCAATAAATTATACCACATAGGTACTTGTTATCGTCTTTTCTGACGATATACCTACAAAAAAAAACCGGTCAAGTGCGAGTCGGACTCGCGCACCGAGGGTTCTTTTTTAATGGAACTACTTTACGGTTTTCGGATTTTTTCCTTTACTTGTGCTACATGACCTTGCTTCTTGCCAAATTACATGATTCTAGGTCAACGGGAAGTAGGTACCCTATATAACATTTTGATTCCCATAAGAGTGTCGAAATATACGTTTTTTGCGGCATACACGGCCGGTTTGATTTTTCACAGCTTTACACAGCTTTCACAGTTTTAATTTTAACTCGATACCTCCATGCGTTCCCGAGATCGTATAAGGTTTCCGTTTTTTTTCTTTTGAGCTACGGAACCCTAAAAATGAACGAAATCGGTCGCGAAAAAAAATCAGCTGTTCCCTACGAGATAAAGCAAACACAAATGCAGGGAACAACAGATTTTTTTTCCCGACCGATTTCGTTCATTTTGAATTGAATTTATTTATCCCAAAACGTTGAAGTACAAAAAGTCGAAAGCCCTAACGAGATAATCACTACACAAAGAGGGGAGGACCGCATTCCCGGTCACAATATTAACACGATCATAGTAGCCAGTCGCTCCTTAATCGTTGGTCCGGCCGGCGTAACCCAAATATCTAACACCGTTCTGTACCTCAAGTTCAGTGATAAATTGTAATAAAAAAAATCTGTGGAAAAGTGGGCGTTACCAACATGCAGGTACGAATTGAATAAAATACTTTTTCATTATTACTTATACCTATACTTAAATAATTCATTAAGTATTTTTAATGATAGCTAGACATTTAATTAACAAATACTTAGTGGAATTCCCGATTTCTCGTCTCTCGTGTTACTAAAAACGTTGCGTGGTTGTTATTCAATCGGTTTCAACGGAACTTGGTAATCATAATCATTTAAAACAACAAATCTGGCAGTGTGAGTGTGAGTCATCGGCAGGCGGTCGCGCCGCCGCGCCGCCCGCCGCCGAACTTTTTTTTTTAAGGATGGGAAATCATCAAATGACCCCTCCCGCTCTGGGTGGAGCGGAAAGGAGTGTCAGACTCTTACTGACTAAAACCCATCCGTGTTCCTTCCTTAGCCCTTTATGTTCCGGGGGAGCGGTAACCCTTTCGGACAATCCCGCTGCCCCGGTTCACGGCTTTAGAAATAATAAAAGAAATGCCACATACTTAAACCCTTTTGCACGCTACACTGCTCACGATGCACCTAAACTCCATTTTTTTGATCTCAGTTTATTATGTTACTTTTTACCGAGTGAAAAATCAATGGGGTTTGTGGGTTTGAACACTTCGAACCCAAACAGGCGCTTTACTTTGATTTTAATTCATCACACTGCTCTTAACACGGTTAAGGAAAACATCGTGAGGAAATCGGTATGTCCTAGAACCCAAAAAATCCGAAGACATGTGACTACATGATGTGTCTACCAACCGCTCTGGGCCCGCGTGGTGAATTACGGCCCACTCCCTCTCATAGAGAGGAGGCCTGTGTCCCAGCAAAGGGAACATTATAAGTATAGGTTGATTAAGTAAGCTATGAAAAATCACGATTACAAAGTATGCATGCAATTGAACACTACATATCAGTTTCTAATAAATTCCCATGATTTCTAATTTTAATTAACTGGTTACCTACTGTGTGCTATTATTGATTAAAAATCCCACACACACACACTTTAATTGTTAAGGAAACGGTGCGCAGGCACCAACCAAAAATACTGACCCAACCTTTCTACGACTCAACAACCATATAAAGAAAAAAAATATACCTGTCTTACATACAAGTAAACCTCAATGGACCATTATCTTTTTTTTACAGATCGTCTTATTTTTCTGTGTCGCCTGCGTGGGTCTTGTGGCGGCCTTGCATGTGCAGGCCGGGGCTCAAATGACCGACGCACAATTAGATCAGACCCTGGCCGATAAGAACACGATGCAGCGACACATTAGATGCGCACTCGGTGAAGGACCTTGTGATCCTGTAGGGAGGCGGCTTCGAAGTGAGTTAAAAACATTATCATAATTATTATAATATCTATAAGTACCTGTCAATCATTTGGGATGAACTAAATAGTTGGTACTTGATACCTATACAGGCGTCGGGAGGTCTAGTCCTCTCGTCCCAGAGTTAGATAGATAGATAGAATATTCTTAGAATATTAGAATAGAGCAGCTCATGCCAAGGTAAAAATATTAGCCAATCTTATCGGGCGGTCTTATGGTGGTTTCTGGGACAATAATCAACACAGAAATCTTTTCAAGCGCGTGTCAACTGCTGTTGATAAAATTATTATCTGCCAATCGGATCACTTGACATTCGTGCGTTACGTTGACTTTCCTCCACAAAGTCCAGAAACCGGGTGTCTAACAAGTTAGTCTGTGGTAGCGGGTCTATTATAATGTACCGTAAATCTGACTTCCAATGTTTAGAGATTTGATCACCTTAAAATCTGACTTCCAAGATTTGATCATCTGCTTAGCCTTTTCCCAACTATTTTGGGGTCGACTTCTAGTCTAACCGGATGCAGCTGAATACCAGTATTTTACATGGAACGACTGCCTATCTGTCCTCCACAACCCAGTTACTGGGTAATACGATACCCCTTGGTACCTAAGACTGGTTATCAGATTTTCGGGCTTCTGACGACCCGTAACGACTGTCAAAGATCCAAGAATGACTGCCGGAACCAACGGCTTAACGTGCTTTCCGAGGCACTAAGGGGTCTTAGTATGTAAAGATGGTGGATGACCCATGGACCAACCGCGGCAAGCCCGATCGATCGACCCGTGTGGCTGTTATTACCTACTTAGCCACAATCCTCACACACATTTGCACATTTTATATTACATTATCACTAATTCATTCTAATATCGACTGAAGACCTATTACTCTTCATTTAGAGAACAATGATATTAGGTTATAGCAAATGAGTTTAATTTTACAATTCCCATTAGAGTAACGTGGGACGACATGCAGAATGAAAATAACATTTAGTTTGATTTTCGTCAAGTCGTCCCAAAAGTGGGCCGTAGGCATGTAGGACGAGTTGATGAATTACTCGAAATGTCGAACGATACGACAATTTTTTTTTTATGTTAAAAATAGCTAGTAAACCTACTAAACTAACTAATTAGCTATATAAAATATAATTTAATCAGTCTTATAGGTACATGATAATTAATCGTATAGCTAATCTATACATTCATCATTGCACATGTTCTGTCTAATCATTATTGTCTTATCATATTAATCAAACCCGCACAATTTACACCCGGTATATAACAGGTATACATATAATTATGTAGGTAGGTACCACTGGCTGTAATGCTATTAACATAATATTTCGTGTTCATCCTTCGTGGTTATTTTATAGGGTAAGTTATTGTCTCCTTAGTCATTTGTTTCTCTATTGAATGAGTTTCTTTATGGGCAATGTGTATAAGTAGTTTTATGACAATAGTGATTTATGAGCACACAGCAATGAGCCAGCTACACAAGATCTCAGACCAAATAAATTGGTCTGAGCACAAGATATAAGTTTTGTCAGATATGTTTTCGCTACATGCACTATTGAACCAAAAACTAATTAGCTCTTGGTTGGTGCATATAGGTACCTTCATAATAAAAGGTTCTATATTATATACAAGTCGCAGCCAACTGGTTTAATTTGCCGTAGCCGTTTAACTAAACGGCGGCCGTTCAACTAACGGCCAGGGGCCCGATTCTGTAACTTTGAGTTAAGCAAAACGCCATTGACACTCTATCGACACACCACAGACATTATTTTGCCACTGTTGCAAATTTGGCATTCTGCAAAAACTTCAATGGCGTTTCAGTGGTGTCTCAGTAGTGTGTCGATAGTGTGGCAGTACAATAGTTTTCAGTGTTTCTAACAAAAATCTACCATGCGACCATAGAGGTACACAAAACCTACCACTTTTTGAAATCCTATTTTTATCAATTAAAACTCTATATTAAGGGTTGTTTTAATAACATAAAAATGTTTTATTATCAAAAACATCAAATTTCACTAAAAAAACGCGTTTATTGTTGAAATAAATAAGATTTTATCACGGCAATTTTTAGTCTATGCCTTTCTGAAAAAAGAAACAAACAACTGTCAAAAAACTTGCAGCGGCTGGTTTTAAATTTTATAAATCGAATATTCTTCTGTGAAATAATTCTGTATTCTGTATTTTGTACCCAAAATATTATCCTCTAAATCGACGACGATAAGGTAAGTGAAAAAATCCCAATTGTTGTTGGGAGAATAATTCAAAAAAATGATGAATTTTTATTGATCTATCGCAATGCAAATATTTTTTCACAGTAAGTTTTGAATTATGATATAAACTTCCACATAACAACATTTCAGGATCGGCAACATGGCAAGTGTGAGCGTAAACCAGCTCTCGGCTCTCATAGATTTTTTAGAGTCCAACCGAGAGTTGGCTCTAGGTTATTTCAACAGGAGCAAAGAAGGTCGCAGTCAGGCTAGGCGGCTTTGGGAGCAATGCTCCACTGTGCTCAACAGTGTGTCTGCAAACTGCGTGCAAAAAACGCCGGATCAATGGAGACTGGTGAGAATGAGACATTCTTGTTGATGTATATTTTTAGATGTACCGACATTATACTTTTTCTACCTTTTTCAGTACTACAACGAATACAAATCAAAATTATTAAAAAAAATTAAAATGGAGAAAGCAGAAATGTCAGCTACAGGTGGGTACATAATAACAATTTATTTAATATAATTATTGCTGCTGTCTGTAATAGTTTTCAACAAATTCTACCACAACTTGTACTCAATCGTAATACTTTTGCTTTTAGGAGGGGGACCCTCGAGGAGTAAAAAGTTAACTCCCATACAGGAAAGGCTGTATGAATTACTTGGACGCGACGTAGGTGAACCTTTGCCAGGGGTCCGCCATAATCCGCTCATTGTGTCACAGCCTGTGAGTTTTATAATTTAAATTTGCAAAATTGAATAGACATGGGACCTGAAATGGTTGTGCTGGGCACCGGGCATGGTTAACGGTGTTCCGCTTGCCTGCCCTTGAGGTGAATTCAAAAACTTATGCCGCAGTGGCATCAGATCATTATTTAGGCTCAATGAGTTGGAAGACATACAAATAACACACAAAAATTTGGTTTTTCACTTTGCAGCAAAATAGTCAAGCTTTAGTGGAGGTGGTGCAGATTCCTCTAGCTGTGAGTTTTTCTTTTTATATTTATTTGAAGAATAGAATGGGTTTATCAGGGAATTTTCAATAAGATCTTTCAATCTGTCTTTTCTTCCCCTTATTTACAAATGCTCATTAAATGGTTTGAAACATTTATTATTTTTTGTTACAATATAATAATAGCTAGCCATATGAATAATGTTTGGTTTTTCATTTCACAGGAAAACAGTCACATTTTAGAGGAAGAGATGCAAATGGTGAGTTTTCTTTTATATTTAAAATAGCTTTTGCCCACGACTTTTTACTTTTATTTATTTCATTTGAAATATATACTAAAAAAAATCACTTTACAGCTAGATGCGGACATAATTGCAGACACTGCAGTGCTGGAGTGGGCAACACCAGAGTCAGAGCCCCAGCCTCAACTGTCAGGAGTAGGACCCAGCATGAGCCAGGAGGCTAACAGGCTGCCAGAACCCAGCTCACCTACCACTACTCCTGCACCGCGGCGGACTGATTCTCCAGCACCGCGGCAGACTGTGTCCCCAGCACCGCGGCGACGACGACGCCGCGTACAGAGAAGTTCTCGGCTAATCAACAGCAGCGGTGGGTATCAAAGTTATTTTAGCCTGTCCCAAATTCTAGTAGCTACAAATGTTCTGTAAAATGTAAAAATTATCTCACAGAGTATGATACTATGCACGAGGCGTCTGAGAGGCTGGATGCCATGGAACAACTAAGTGCAGAGGCTACAAGGGAACATGCCCAAGCCACTCACCGACTGGCAGCTGCATTGGAAGCAGTAGCAGAGAGGCTAAGAGAGCCGATAATAATTGTGCTTCAAAACCCCCCACAAGCTAGAGTTTGTATTAAAGTTTTATTAGCATTAACTTGTTGATTTTGTTCCTTTACGAAAATACTACACACTACTACTACTACTACTATACTTACTTACTTTTTTTTTTAACAGAGTAACCAGGAGTAGACTTTTCGTCAGAACCAGAAGGTACTGACTGAACAGTAATCCAAGGAGTTCTACAGTGATGGTAATGTCACATTATTATTAGTAGTAAGTAGGTAGGGAGGCCTGGGGTGTTAAACCTTGACCAAGTGTGTGGTGTATGTTCAGTGTCTTTTGGCTGATATTATGATGACGATGTTAATACGTTTGACAAAAACAAAACTTGAAATTGTAAAACTTTTTAATTTTTACTCGTATTTTTTTTTTAAAATTTGTTCTCTCCACAGCCTTGAAATGAGAGATTGTTGAATTGCCCGGCCTCTTTGCAGCTCTGGGTTGACACGACGATTCCCCGGATTCTCCATGGTTCTCATGTGATCTGCAACCTGCGTTATTTATAAGACTGATTAGATTACTTAGATTGATTAGATTACTTAGAATTAAAGATTTAACAGGGTGTTAATTTAATGTGTAACTAAGAAGTCCTCTCAGATTATACCAATGACAGCTGTTGATAATAATAATTTAGAGAATGTGATTTATTTTGTTTTTATATATTTTTTTATTTAAAAATAATATACATGGTGAAATTTTAATGACTGTTATCCTTCCTCATCATTATGAACAACTTTTACTATGGGACCAAACCTAAAATGGTGAAAAAATAAATCTGCTGTTCCCTACATTTATGTTCGCATTACTCGTCAAAATGTAGGGAACAGCTGATATTTTGTTTCGCAATTTCTGGTAGGGTCCCATAGTAGAAGTTGTTCATAATGAGGAGTACAATGACCCCTTAAGAGGATAACGGTGATTATAATTTCACTCTTTATACTGTTTTTTATTACTTTGGTGATAATTGAACGTTAAAACAGAATTTGATTTTTGTTTTAACTTTGTTGATATTTATATGTAAAAAAACTGATTTATTTTTTTCATTATTTGTGTGTTAAGGTGAATGCGCAATGGTAGACCGCGAAATTAAATTTTTCATAGCAATTTTCAGGTCAGTGTCAGGGTGTATCTTGATCAAAATTTTATTCGCGACTATAACAGGTCCGTATTTACATAATTATAATCATTAGAAATATTAATACATCTTCTAAGTTAGATTTGTACCATATGAACAAATCTCTTATGAAACAGTGCTTTTGGTACAAATACAACCTAGAAAAATGTATTAATGATTCTAATGATTATTATTATGTAAATACCATAATAAGTACCTGTTATAGTCGCGAATCAAATTTTGATCAAGATACAACCTGACACTGACCTACAATTTGCAAAAAACGTAAGAAAATTTGAAGTTCGGTCTACCACTGCCTAAGAAGACTGATTTTTCCAATGATACTGATAATTAAGAGAATTTGATTTATTTTGTTTTTCACTTTGTTGATTTTTGTTTCATTTATTGTTGATTTTTGTTTCATTTATTGTTGATTTTTATAAAAAAACATTTGTACCTACTGATTTAATTTTTTTATTTAGGTAGGTCGTTAATTTTTAACTTTATTTAAAAAATATAATATTATTTTAGAATCATCTTGTTTTTTATTTCAATTAAATAGAAAAGACTTGCCTGGTGTTGTAGCTGATTCTCCATTTCTTCTTCCTCGCTCGTCAGCAATGTGATGGGTAGCCTGCTGCGGTTTGCTATGTTATGTAGCACACAGCATGCATTTACTATTTTCCCAGCGGTGATGGGGTCATAATGCAATGCTCTTGCTGCTAACAAACATCTGAAAGTAGATAACTATTATTATTTTTTATCTAAACATACATCATTATATCATTTCATACGCGTCTCACTCGTCGACACGCGTCTCCTCTAAGGAGCGGGTTTAGGCCGTAGTTCACTGCACTGGCCCGATTCGGGTGTGGTACTTAACAAATAATATTATATGACTGTATGGTTGTTTATTAAGTATAGGCATTAATCAAAATATTAAACCTGAATCGAGCCTTCAGTACTCCTATGCAACGTTCCACTGTGTTGCGTGTTGACACATGAACTTTATAATAATTGTGTTCAGCAGTCCCCTCCCTTGTATCCAAAATTGGTGTCATCATAGTTGGCCTTAAAGGATAACCGCTATCACCTAGAAATTGATAGATAGTTGATTACCACTTCTTTACGTTGTTGTTACTGCTTATTTAGGTCTGTAATATTATAATAAATACTATGTATTTGGTACCTAACAAAAACACTTCCTCTCCACCATTAGACACCTCAATTAGATGGCGGTTTAGTGGGTGTGCTTGCCACACCATGGAATCATGGGCTGAACCCGGGCTGCTTGCATCAACACACAATAAGTTTAATTCTGAATCACAAATCTGTAACAAAGTTTATTAGAAGTTAATGCTAACTTTGAATTTAATAACAACCAATCATTGATATATTATGTCTAAAAATAAATAGTTTCTTACAATCATGACATTCAGGGAATGGTATCCTTTTCTATTATAATACCGCTCTTCGTGCAGTACAGGCCTCAGTAAAGCGACATGTGTGCCGTCAATACAACCCAGTACACCGGGGAAACCAAAACATGAGTAAAATCTGGAAGAAATAATAATATAAACAAACAACATGAACTATTATTATCTAAAAAACTATGAATTTCAAGTTCAGCTTATGAATTCTAACAAATAACACTCACTTTGCCTTGATTGCATTTCTTTCTTGGGGACGCATTGGCCAAACTATGTGTTTATTATAAATTTGGTTCAATGCATTGGTGACTTGTTTCACAGCTCTTGATACTGTAGTTTGTGAGACATTATGCAATGCGCTTTGGCCAACCAGTGTTTGGTATGACCCTGTGGCGTAGAAGCTCAGCGCAATAAGTATCTGAAATGTTTCGATTTTTGTTTACTTCTTTGAATTAATATATGGAACAACTTTGGCAATTTATAATTCTGATAGTATAATTTTATCACTTATGTATATAATTATTCAACAGCAATTTTTTAAGTTGGGTCGGAGTTTCATTTTGGGTACCTTCACATACAAAATGATATAATTATAAGTCAATGCATACAAACCTTTAATTCAGCAGGGATTCCATTCCGCCGTCGCTGCCTCTGGAGAAAAGGAATGAGCTCGTCAACTAGCTCCCTTGCTTGCTCCTTACCGAGCCGAAACGTTTTAACAAACTCCGCCTCGGGAAGTTCCCGAAAGGCATTTACTTGTAGCCTCATTAGTGCGCGAGTTTTGCGGCGCTGGCGTAATAGCAAACGTCGGCGGTCGGCTCTATATGCCAATGCCAAAATACGCCACCGCAAAGTATGTAGAGAAGGCCTCATTGTGGCGAAAAACTACGTCCACTCATACACGCACACTTTATTTTAAATTAAAAAAGTAAACAAATTCAACCAAGTCAACAGCGAAAAGAGGTGTCGTTGTTCGATGGCTTCACAATGACGGTTCGATGGCCAAAACACTATTCAAACACGATAGACACAACTGTCAAATACACATAAAATGTTTACAGACTACCGTAACTTTAGCCATCACGATGCCACAGACACATTATAGTGGACCAGACTACCAAATATTACAATAGTCTTACTATGACGTTTCAATGGCACTACAGTGGCGTTTCAATGACCATAAATAATTTGTAGAATACCAAATGTCAATAACTATTCTATTGAGACACTATTTACACACTATTGACAAGTTAGTTATTTTACAGAATCGGGCCCCTGATATTCAATTAACTATAGTTTAGGTTGGAACAGTATAACCAATCACGCGCGAGCCGAATTTGTCGCTGTACCTAACTAAGCCAGGGGCACCCCGACCAAATGGGTTAGGTTAGGTTAGAACTGTGATCAACCGCGTGCGAGCCGAGAGAGCGAAGCGAGGCGAGCACTACTTCTAAAGGCCAGGCAGGTGGTTAACTAAACGGCTAATTTAACCAGTTGGGTGCGACATACATATTAGGACGGAGCGCATATTAATCGTGGGGAAACCGGCTTGTCCTATAACCAAAAATTCGAAGACATGTGATCTACCATTATCTACCAACCCGCACTGGGCCTGCGTGGCCTCTTCCTCTCACAGAGAGGAGACCTGGGTTCCTAGCAGTGAGAAAGTTGTATGCTGATTATATATGTGTGTTGTGCATTTAGCCCATAATACCTCTGCAATGTTCGCACAACCGGGACACGGGCCTTCTCTTGAGCGAGAGATTTTTATACATACTCGTACATCCATTTATTGAATTATATTTTTAAATCCGTAGATACTCGTACCAACCAACAGAACCTATTTCAAATGTCATTCGTGTCGCTTATAAACGGATCTTGTGCAAGCGCGGCTGCTTGGTTCTAGGTTTGATTCCTTGTTGATTTGAAATTGTTACTGGGTTTTTCTGCACTAAACGCTACTCGAAAGTATATTGTTTGGAAATGCGCGATTCGAGTCTGTTTGCTTTTTTGATATGTTTTTTAATGTTGATTCACACGAAACAGCTAACTTAAGTTATTATCTGTAGGTCTGTAGGACCTACTTTTCGTTTGTAGTCTTTGATTCGATTAGATAAATGCTACGATTTCATATACAAGCAAAGCAAGCATGACTGGTTGCAGAATTTGACTCTCTAATAAAATACCAAACTAGTTTAAGGTCAACTATAACAATGATTTCAGATTAAATAAAACCAATATTAATTTCTATGGGAAGCATAATTTAGTCACTTTCCTGCTGTTTTCTTTAACCAGAAATCGTGAATGACTTACTTGTACGTCCGTGGAAGCATTTGCATGCTCGGTTGCCTGCATAGACCGCAAAGGGTAGGGTCGTAATGTCTCTTAAGTTTAGTGGTCGCAAACGCTAATGCTGAGTGTGAGGTCCTGGGTTCGATTCCCTGGTCTGGTTAAGTGTTATTGTGTTTTTTCCATCTGGAATTTATTAGTAGCTGCCCGGAGCCTCTATTGTTGCCCGGTTGATGGCAATATACGCTTGCGAAATGTGGGTGTTCTAGCACCTCTGTCTAACCCTTTTGGGAATAAGTACAGGCATGTTGTTATATGTCTCATCTAGCCAATTTCCTAGCCTTTATGGATAATATTGATCCCTTTTCTTCCAGCTCTGGCTCCATTGGTACTCCGAGGTGCCTGCCCGCAGTGTTCGATGCAAGAAACGCGCCAAATTCGACGAACCCTCGCGTTTGTCCAACGGAATTACCCTTGGGAGTGGGCGAAAATCGTGCGCCAATACGGCTGAATTTAAATTAAGAACGTAATCACCTAATCAGTACTACCAACCAAACAAATAACTTTATTTTTTATAACTAAATGAAAAATGTAATGGATTTGGCGCATAATGGTGGGATGGAAAATGGAACATGAGCTTTTTAGACACAGTATAGGTAGCTTTTTTTTATTAGGTCTCAGGCATCTCAATGTTTGTGTAATAACACAAACATTAAAACTTAGTCTCAAACTAAACTACTTGGTAAGTAATTTTTTACTTGTGACTATGGGTAAATTGTAGTAATTGTAATTTGTACATTTTTTTTAGTTATTATCTTTGTATTGCATTTACCAACATGTCATTCGCCATTACATAAGTATGCCCCAGTTTCAAAAGGCGATATTTCATACTGATTAGGAATGAAATATCGCCTAGAAACGAACAATTATGGGAAAATTTTACACCTTTCGTTATTGTTTATTTTTCACTTAGATTAAAACAAATTAATCATTTCTTTTTATTTTTGCTACTAACATAGAGTGATTGTGTGATTTGATTTAATAAAGAGCTCCAACTAAATATGTATGTACCTACCTATTTTAGAAGAGTGAAAGAATCATAGGTACATAACTAAGTACTGTACTTTTTTTTTAAATTACGATTCATGCAAATCTAGTACGACTAGGTAATAAATTAATTTATCTGAGTGCACTGCCAAATTAAGCTGATTATTATTTTAGACCAATCCCATTTAGGTTAAGATATTCGTTAATTAAATAAACAAATTGGAAACAATAGAATTCGTCACATAACAGTTAATTATTTTGTTTACTTAATTATTATCATTTAACTGACCTACAATTTACTGTGTCTACATGGAAATGATTTAATTATGTATCGTTTTTCGTTACATAAGTATATCTACGTAGGTATATAGATACTGTAGGTACATACTAGTGTTTGTAAATATTTCATTGATCATCATTTGATCATACACATTGTTAGTAACCTACCTACTGAACTTTTAGTAAGAGGAAAAGTGACGACAATTACATCCGTTTAGCTTTAGCCTATGTAACATGAACTTCTGCAACGATTTTTATTTCCAAACACATAACATGATCCGTTTCCTGTTCTCATTATGTGCCTAAAATAAAATAATATATGAATACAATAATTAGTGTTTTATTCACACTCCGCGCTCACGTAACGATGAGTCGTTGACGCACAATCTCGGTGCAGGCCACCGAATATGTACAGCAAGTCGAAAAGGGGGGATTGTCGTTAAGTAAGAGGTTACGGCACCACGGCTCGCTCCAGCATTCTCCAACCAGACGTACGCTTAAACGCTTCACTGGCTACGAGAAAATATCGTGAATTACTGTAGAAATCATAATACCGAGATCCGGGTCAATCGCTAACTAAACGGCTCACTAGTGCAACAAAAGTAAAAGTGTTTCGATTCTTCGAGCTACCTACCTAGCTGTCTACGTCACTCCTAACATGCAGGTAAGTTGCAATTTCTCTATAATATCTGTTTTCCTGTTGGCGACACGTTTCGAGCTTTTGATAATGTTGGTAGGCTGTCGAAGGACAGTCGGTTTCTCGATTTTACTACCTGTTAAGGTCTACACACTTTAACTTTATAAATGAGTACAGGTTTCTGTTGATATATTATTCGCTAAATTTATACATGTCGTGTTCTTTTGGCAGAAAGATTTATAATAACTTACAAAGAGTAGGATGTGGATCCATATCTGGAAAATATGTTTTCTGTTAGTAATTAATAACGATTATGGAAAACTGATTGAAATAAGGTTGTAGCTTACAGTGAGTGGTTATCTAATTTCGTAATTTGCGGTACAAGTAGGTATAACAATCATAAGCACGCGTCATGTTTGTGTTATTGCTTACATAAGTCGAAGGTGTTCATAGTTAAAATCGTATTAGGAACTTTGTTCTACTTTGTCGCTTATTTCGTTATTAAAGCATAGTTTTCTGAATATTTGCGTAACGTGTGCAGATTAGTCGGCAATTGGCACAACAGCTATACAACGCGCGTCGTATGTCAATATAACTTAATGACATAGTGCAAATTGGCGCGTTCTTAGAAAATTCGGCTATTGATGATTCGATAAGGTTTACAGAGGACATAATAATTAGGCCTAACAGCTAACTAAATTTCTCGTACCTAATCTTGATATTTTTTTCCTAAATATGTTCTCACTTTGTAAGTGATTACGATGACTAAGTTAAGTTGGTTGTGCATGCAATTTAAGTGTGCATGCAGTGTAAACAATCCAAAACAACTTTTATTTGTTCATTTAAAACCTTCCTTGTTTTATGTGTTTTCAAAATGTGTTCGGTTTCATTGATCCTTATTTGATTCGAAGGTTAATTAATCCTTGCGAAATCCACTCTTTTACACCTGTTAGTTAGATTTTAGCACCAAACTTTGCTTTGATCATGTTTGCTGCTCACTTAATGTTTGATAAACTTTTCCTTTCACCATTGTTTACTTACACATTCTTACCGTAATATACTTATTTACAGACATTTTTAAAAACATAGTGATAGGTGGGAGGTACTATTCTAGATTCAACATCTATTATGTTTGTACCGAATTGCCATGATGTTAGCTCTAGTTTAACCCTTTGTTCAAAACATTTGACGACTTTTACCTCAGAGATGCTTAGGTGCATTTCCTATGGCACATAATAAGTGTAGTGAATGATTTTTAGGGTTCCGTACCTCAAAAGGAAAAAACGGAACCCTTATAGGATCACTCGTGTGTCTGTCTGTTCACAGCCAATCTTATGGACCGATTAAGTTGAAATTTGGTACACATATGAATCTCTGTGACCCAAACACAGACGTGTAACGTAAATAAATGAGTTTTGAAAATGGGAGTCATTTTTGAGGGGTAAATAGACAATTTTAAAAAAAAGTTTACAAAAAAGTTTTTTAAGTACAGTGTGACATATCAAATGAAAGGGCTTACCGTGAGGATCTCAAATATTTTTTTTTTCATAATTTTAAAGTAAATTGTATTAAAGTTATTTAAGACAATAGACGGAAATTTACCATTCCCCCCCCCCCCCCACCTTATCTCCGAAACTACTGAGCCAAATTTTTTTTTTAATTCAGAAAATAGTTCTATACCTATAGATTACAGGAAAATTAATAAGAAGTCTATGATCTTGAAACAACATGGTAAATCTCTCAATATTGTGCGTACAAACTTATATTTTCAGTTGGAATGTATGGGAGAACATGTTTTTCAACTACAATGTTAAGTTTGTTCTTGGGATAAATTCATTCCAACTACGGAACCCTTCATTGTGCGTGGTCCGACACGTACCTACTTGGCCGGGTTTTGTAATCGGGTCAGTACTTTCAGAGATTACCTTTTACAAACTAACAAAAAAAACCTCTTTCATGTGTTTGTAATTGTTGTCGTGTAATTTTTATATCACTTCTTTACAAAATCATTACTTTCAGAAAAGAAGAGGAGACAAGATGTCATATTCGTAGATACTCTACAGGGTGAAATTTTAATCACTGTTTTCCTCTTAAGGGGTCATTGTACTTATCATTATGAGCAACTTTTACTATGGGACCAAACATGAAATCGCCAAAAAAAAATCTGCTGTTCCCTACATTTCATGTTCGCATAACTCGTCATAATGTAGGGTGTGACGTTGCAAAATTAGAAATTTGTCGCAACAGGTAGCGACGTCTATCGTGGGTCTGTACAGGCTCGTTTAGTGTAGCTTACGCGTCACTAGATGGCGCTGGGTTTATGAAATCGATATGATATTCTTTAGTCTGTGACAGAACATTCCCGAAACTGTCAGATCGGTTTGAAAAAAGACAACGAGTGTTTCCGGCCTTTACGATCGAGGAGACGAGCCAAGAGGTTGACTTGAAGGGACGTATTCCTGGGAGGATCGGGATGTGCCCTAATAACCCTCTGGGGTATTTATAAGTACAGCAGAAGCTGAACCCTGTGAGTATTCAATAATTTTCCTTGTTACTGTGGGTCAACCTTTGGGTCTTACATTTTTGTTCTGACACAAGGACGTTGTTACAGGTCTGGCTATATGCTAGCCTTTCTTTAATGTACAAAGCTACGCGCGAGCGATTCGTGATGTCTCGGTGCGGCCCTGTGATCGGATGATAGGAAATCGATCCGGGTGCAGGCGACTCTAGTCTAACCCCTGTGGTGTGGTCATCCGCAGTAAGGAAGGGCTTACCTAGCCGAATGCAGGTGAAGAGGGAAGTTCGCCAACTGAGGGTAACTCAATCGTCAACTGACGGTATTTCGATTGTTAACTGAGAGGTAATTTGTTATACTGAGAGAACGCAGAGCTAATCTATAGTGTCATAATTTATCATATGAGAGAGTTAGGCCTTTGTAGGAACTAGGTGTTAAGCCAGTTGTTATAGAGTATTGTGTCTCGGGTATTGCTTTGCATAATCGTTATTTTCCCTTTATGAGCACAATCCTAAAAGGTCAATACTTGAACGGTTGAGCTAGAAGTTATTAAGTGGTTCATCTCACGGACTCGATATAGCGACTCTGAAAAATTGTAATAAGACTCATTGCAGGCTTTCACCAATGCAAGTAGGAACGGAGACTATTTGTATGGGTGGATGCCCAAGTGTTTGGGAAAGGTATATAGTGTAGTGGCTCGCCACATTATTTGTTTGTGTACCTACCTATTTCTATGTATTAACAATAAACTTTAATTGTTTAAGAAGGTACTTGTTTAATTGAATCTTTCCCTAACAGATTATACCTTATAAATTTACTTTAGCACGGTGGTGAGTAGTGTAATACCAATAGAAACCATCAACATCTTGTTTCTTATTAATTCCTGTAAACTGCTCAAGGGCCGGGTTACAAGGGAACAGCGGTTTTATTTCTTAGGCGTCCCACAGGGTCTATACTCGGATCCTTACTAACTAAATCTACTCTGTCTTTAGTTAGAACAAATATCACGCAATTGTATTGGTAGTCATGCTATTTGCTATTACTT
Organism: Gortyna flavago; assembly: GCA_963669345.1. Classification (NCBI taxonomy): domain Eukaryota; kingdom Metazoa; phylum Arthropoda; class Insecta; order Lepidoptera; family Noctuidae; genus Gortyna; species Gortyna flavago. The sequence goes on from OY770140.1 coordinate 12,776,589, forward strand.
ATGTCACTTCATCACAAAAATTGAACCTTAAAGTCACGTCACACAAATAGAGAAGCCACAATTTCAGAAAACAAGCCACGATTACCTGCTACCTGCACTACTCACGTAGTTTGAGGTTTGAGCAGTCGAGATTATATCATAATCCTCCCATTTAAATTCTTCAGCCATTTGGAAGTAGGCGAAGGGCGACAATTTCGTTGATTTGTCACGTCGGTGCAATTTCACGTCATTTGTGAGAACGCTAGAATGATGGGTCCCATTATAGGATTGTGTGGAATGTATTACATGGTCGCCGTTTGCAAAAAATGAGCATTTTATAATAATTCAAGGCTTTATGTATGCTTGCGAGATGGTTGAGTGGGTGTTACTACCGACTGGTTATCTAGACAAAAAAGTTAAATAAAGATTTTGTCATTGACCCATTCAATGATAACCACAGAGTACTTTTTGATAGAGTGAATGATAACTTCTATTCTATTCTATTTTTCTTTATGGCAATGGTGCCGATGTCGACAATTCTGCCAATGTCAGATGTGATATGAGAAAACGTGATACTTAAGTCAACTATCATGACGATCGATTTAACGTTCGCGCGTTCTTATATTATTTTTAAACGTTTTTTTTTAATTCTATGCCGTTCTAAAATAGAATGTAAGACCACAAACAAACTCACAAATTTGCACTTTTTTCATATTTTCGATTAGTTAGTAATTGGAATTAGAGTTTGTGGTTTTAATATTCTCTTATATAACATAGTGGATAGACTAACTAGGTACCTCAATATTTTTTATCCCTCTTTAAACCACATGATTGATTAACATAATCAACCTATAATGTTCCCATTGCTAGGACACATGCCTCCTATCGGTGAGAGGGAATGTGCCATAATCCACCTCGCAGGCCGAGTGCGGGTTGGTAGATGTCACATCATCACATGCCTCCAAATTTTTGGTTCTAGGACATGCAAGTTTCCTCACGATGTATTCTTTCACTGTTTTGAGAGCAGTGGTGAAATAATTACATAAAGTAAAGCGCCTGTCTGGGTCCGAACTTACGACCTGCAACTCATAAGTCGCAGTCGTAACCATTGGACCACCACTGCTCTTATGATTGATTGCGATCAGTAAATCGAAAACGGTTTCAATCAATTTAGGGTCGCTTAAAAAAATTAAAAAAGAAACTCAGTAATATTTTCTGTCATCATTCGGTTAGTCCACCGCAAACATTTTAATGGAAGAGTTAACAGACTTATTTCATATGGAAATATGTTTGTTCTTGCAGAAAGTTTCACCGACATGAGTCATCCTCGGTACTGTTCAGTTTTAAATCCCATTCATTCAGTCTTACATGCTGTTATTGGTTAGGCTAACATTCTTTAGTATCTTCGACAATATTATTAATATTGTACTTATATAATAATGTTAGCAGAAAATTGCTCACAACGCTTAACATAAGATATAGAAAAGGCCCTCTTTCATCTGTACAACATAACATCACGCCTTATTTCCCCGAATAGTTGAGTATTACCTGCAGTACACCCACATTAAACTAGTTATTATGTTTAGGTCCCATTTAATAGGGGGCGAGCCTATTTCCATCAACCAGGCACGAGTCCAGACTCCGGGCTGCTACTGAGAAATTCCAGATAGAAAAACCCAGTAACACTTCGTCCGATCTGGGAATCGAACCCTCCCCGAAATCGGACCCCATGCCCAGCAGTAGCACTTGCTACCACTAGACCAACGAGGCGAAACGTAGGTACAGACGCCAGCTCATCTAGCTACCCAAAACTGCCAAATTTCCCCAATCAACTTTGAACCTTATGCTGTAGTGATAAAGTTGAAAATCTATTAAAGAAATTTTTCAGATTGTAGTAGCTTGATGTACTGGCGTCTGTACATTTCCAGTATAAGCTGACTTCTCATTGTACAAAAAACATATGCAATTGGAAGTCAGCTAAAACTGGAACGTAGGTACCTATAGCTTCTTGATCTGTCGCAGTGTGTACCTAATACGGCATGGCACTAGAGAGCCTAGCCTGAGGGCTAGGCTATGTTATGCAATTATCCTATGTAGGTAAAATGAATAACTGATAATATTATATTATGGTGCACTAAAATATAGGAACACGTGTTAACATTAATATAACATTAGCTAAACTTACGATTATGAAGGCGTTCATAATGAACTTAATGGTGCGTTACTCAAAACTAATTGCAACATTATTGCAGTTCGTAATTACCATGCCAATAATTGCCAACCAAATGTTTATTAAAGTACTTACTTATTAGCTTAAGCATATTAGCACCAATCACCTATAATGTTCCCACTGCTGTGCTGGGACACAGGCCTCCTCTCGGTGAAAGGGACTGGGCCGTAATCCATCACGCGGGCCCAGTGCGGGTTGGTAAAAAATTCGAAGACATGTGACATCTCACATGATTGTCTTCGAATTTTTGGTTCTAGGACATGCCGCGGTCGGTTTCCTCACGATGTTTTCCTTCACCGTTATGAGTAATTACATGGCAATGTAGATCAAAACACCTATCGGTACCTAAAAGATGTGAGATATAATGAAAACCACCAGGTACTATTTCCCGATATAAAATCTCCTGAACGAATTTGTGATGATGATTTAGTTTCTTACCTCATTCATTCTCCTGCTCTTTTAACTGTCGCAGCCAACTGGTTAAATTTCTACTTTTCTTACTTACTTACTTTTTTCTACTTCTTAAAGTAGTGCTCGCCTCGCTTCGCTCTCTCGGCTCGCACGCGGTTGACTAACCTTTTTTTTTTTTTTTTTTGTCGCTGAGAAATGACATTACGCATCTCCGCTCGTCGGGGGACGAGACGGAGTATGTGGGACTCCCTGCCAGAGTGGCAGTATACCCACTAAAACTCAGCGGTGTTCCCTCGTCGCCGTGATGGGAGGGTCATGGGAAACCGGCTCAGCCTTTACTTCCACGACCCTCCCGGCGCATGCCCGCCTAGCTGGCGGGCCCCGCGTGCCCCCCGAGCGGGAGCTGGGGGGCGACGGGAATGGCCGAGAACACCTGGCCATTCCCGTCCGACACTGGTGGAGGCGCGTGCGATGCAAGCGAGGGTGCCCCCGCACCCGTCGCTTGCTGGCCTCCACCTGGGAGGAGTCGGAGATGACCGCCATACTGACGTCTTCTCCGACCCCTCCTCCGCCTTCGGAGCGGCGCCGCGAGAGGGTCTTCCTCCCGCGCGCGCTCCGCCGCCTCCTTCTGGGACATGACGTGTTCGCAGAAGGAGGCGACTGCCGCCCAGGACCCCTCGTCCCCCAGCATGGCGTTGACCACGCCGGGGAGCGAGAGGTCCGTTCCGATCGCCGCCGTGAGACTGCGGCGCGGCTCGGACCACGACGGGCACACCGCGAGAGTGTGCTGCGCCGTGTCCTCCGCCGCGCCACAGCCGTGACACGACGGCGTCTCCTCCCGTCCGATCCGGTGCAGGTACGATCCGAAACAGCCGTGCCCGGACAGCACCTGCACCAGACGGAACGAGAGGAACCCGTGCCGGCGCTCGAGCCAGTCCCGCAGGACCGGCCCGAGCGCGTCGAGGGTTCGGCGGCCGAAGGCTGCGGTGGCGAGGTCCGCCGTCCAATGGACGACGATGGCGTCCCTCGCCTCCCGCCGGACGGCCTCCCGCTCTTCCGGGGCGGGGCGTTCTCCTCTCGCCCTCCGCCCCGCCGTCCATTCGTGCACTCTGGCGAGCACCCACGCCTCGAGCTCCCAAGGCGGGGTGCCGGCCAGAGCGCACGCCGCTGCACAGCCGACCGTGCGGTAGGCCCGCGCAACCCGCTGAGCAATGGCCCTCTGCGGTTGACTAACCTTTTTTTTTTTTTTTTTTTTTTTTTTTTTTTTGTCGCTGAGAAATGACATTACGCATCTCCGCTCGTCGGGGGACGAGACGGAGTATGTGGGACTCCCTGCCAGAGTGGCAGTATACCCACTAAAACTCAGCGGTGTTCCCTCGTCGCCGTGATGGGAGGGTCATGGGAAACCGGCTCAGCCTTTACTTCCACGACCCTCCCGGCGCATGCCCGCCTACCTGGCGGGCCCCGCGTGCCCCCCGAGCGGGAGCTGGGGGGCGACGGGAATGGCCGGGAACACCTGGCCATTCCCGTCCGACACTGGTGGAGGCGCGTGCGATGCAAGCGAGGGTGCCCCCGCACCCGTCGCCTGCTGACCTCCACCTGGGAGGAGTCGGAGATGACCGTCATACTGACGTCTTCTCCGACCCCTCCTCCGCCTTCGGAGCGGCGCCGCGAGAGGGTCTTCCTCTCGCGCGCGCTCCGCCGCCTCCTTCTCGGACATGACGTGTTCGCAGAAGGAGGCGACTGCCGCCCAGGACCCCTCGTCCCTCAGCATGGCGTTGACCACGCCGGGGAGCGAGAGGTCCGTTCCGATCGCCGCCGTGAGACTGCGGCGCGGCTCGGACCACGACGGGCACACCGCGAGAGTGTGCTGCGCCGTGTCCTCCGCCGCGCCACAGTCGTGACACGACGGCGCGGTTGACTAACCTAACCTAACCCATTTGGTCGGGGTGCCCTGGCCTATTTACTGCGACCAATTCGGCTCGCGCGTGATTTGTTAAAGACTTCCAACCTAAACTGTAATTGAATATCATTCAGGCCGTTAGTTGAATGGCCGCCGTTTAGTTAAAAGGCTAGGCGGTTAACTGAACGGCTAATTTAATCAGTTGGCTGCGACATATCCATCATTCTCTATTACTCGTCATCTCGGTAGTCACCCCCTTTCATACTTTCTTACCTAAACAATAATTATTATGGAATGAGTAAACCTCTACGCACAGGAGCCCTACAATTCTTCGTTGCGGAGCCGGAGAGTATTATATTATCTGTGGTTGCGGTCGGAGTTCGATTCTTCTGAAGTTGTACAAAAGAGTCAGTATCGTGTGCTATCGAGAGGAGCGTGCTCGGAAAACTAATGAATTCGTAATCAAAATGATCTATGCTTTAGCAATATTATTATGTGTTAGGGTTACCATTTTGAAATTTGAAAAGTGTTAAGTACACCTTAATTGCGTATGTGTGGCAAACCCTCATCATCCATCATCTGCCTAGCCTTTTTCAACTATGTTGGGTTCGGCTTCCAATCTAACCGGATACTTACAGCTGAATACAGTAGTTTACCAGCAGTGACTAGGATCGACTGCCCGTCTGACCTCTACAATCCAGTTACTGGGTAATACTACACCCCTCTTGATAAGACTGGTTGTCAGACTTTCAGGCTTCTGACGACCTGTAACGACTGTCAAAGATCCAAGAATGGCAGCCCTATGTGTAGGTAATTTAAGTACTTAATATACGTTTGTCGTATTATTACGTACAGCATAGTGTGATGCTACTCTATTGTTTAGTAGTCTTCCTACATCCTTATCTCTTTTGTATTAAGGACACCACGCGAGATTTGACCTATGGGCGGCACGTGGATATGGATACTACTTATAAAAAACTTTTTTACAAAAAAAAACAACAGACTTCCAACAAAAACACTACAAAGTGAAAAATAACTTTAATTTCAGAAGTCGGTGTCGTTGCTTCTGCATTTTCGTTTTTTGACACCGACTTCTGAAATTAAAGTTATTTTTCACTTTGTAGTGTTTTTGTTGGAAGTCGGTTGTTTTTTTTTTGTAAAAAAGTTTGTTATTTTTAATTTTTTAGGGTTCCGTACCTCAAAACATAAAAAAAACTGAACTCTTAGAGGATCACTCGTGTGTCTGTCTATCTGTCCATCTGTCACATCTAATTTTCTCCGAATCTAATGGACCATGGTGTTGTCTGAGAGTCATCACTTCATGCTGCTGAGCTGATGATAAGTCAAAGTCAAATACTTTTATTCAATTAGGCCTATTACAATCTCTTTCGACAATTACAAACCCTTACCATCATCAGATGCGGGACCTGCTCGTCCCGTTACATCATTACGAGAAATGGAATGATGAAAACGATTGTCTTACAAGTCCACGTCTATCCAAGAACTGCTAAGTAGTTTCTGTCGACAAATTGCCGTATCTCCTAATTCCTAACAGATTAGGAGAGCTGTGACATCGACAGCTCGGTAGCATTAGGTAAGTGATGACTCTCAGACTCAAACCCTTGAATCATCAATAGGTTTCATTTGATTTGAGTGAATTCAACTAACACACTGTACATGCCTACAGAAGAGGATTTTCCTCGACTTTCATGGGATCCCTTCATCAGACTCTGACTTGGTGACAAATGTGACAATGGGTCCACCTCGAGAGCATACCCTTTCAAACCCTAATGTCAACTGTTCATCAACTGTTACGAAATATTCCTTTTCCCGATCCTGGGACGTTAATTGTTGAGTTCTCCTAGTCCTGGTATGAACCAGGAGAACTGGAGCTGATTGTGAAGTCACCATCAGCTCCACTTCACTATACGCATTGTGACGAACCTAAATTGTTGTCATTGAATAGTTCCGATGGCCATCTGTGGTCTTCATCATCAGTTCCACTTCACCAAATTATACTTTCTAAATGCAAATGCTTGACTTGTTGAAGAAAATACCAAAATTTCTATATGTATGAATATAATAATATTTGAGGAGTTCCCTCAATTCCTCATGGATCCCATCATCAGAACTGGATTTTGACAAAAATGGGACCAATCTGGAAGTATATCCTTTTATATAAAAAAATTATTTTCCAAATCGGTTCATAGATGACGGCGTACTGAGGTAACAAACATAAAAAAAAATACAACCGAATAAATAACCTCCTCCTTTTTTTGAAGTCGGTTAAAAACGCCTAACATTTTGGCGGTCATTTCTAAAAATAAAATAAAACACCTGTGTCGCTGTGTCCGACCTAGTACACACGGCTACACATCAAACTATACATTTCCAGTTTTCGCTGACCTCGCATTGTATTGTTTTTCATACAATCAGAAGTCAGCTTATACTGGTTATGTATAGCTTGATGTATAGCTGTGTGTACCTTTGAACCAAAGACATTCGGCTTAGTTTGCTGTAAACTGTATCAAATTATTACAAGAATGAATTACCTACTTAAATAGTAACTTCATTAATTCTTAAAATCGGCAATCTTATACCTAACTAACTTTGTTAAAATTAAAATGCACTGCACCCACTCAGAACTACTAATCGGATAAACCGTCATGGGCAACTGTACTTACGTAGTAACTATTCAGTAATCTGTGACTGTACGTAGGGTTCAATATCTTGTGCAGTAGGTATTTTGCAGGACTTTAGAATTCATCATTAAAACAGATTCTAAAGTTGCTATCAGCACCCTAATTGCGTATTAAACTGTCATCTGAATCATTTTGAAGGATATTGCTAATCCATTGCTTCATATGTTCGAAAAATGTGTCTGCTCAACAACGTATACAACGCAATGAATGTTGTTGAACTGTCAAAATGGAAGTCATGCTACTGTTAGTGTGTTAGCATTTTAAATTTAAATTTCAGATTTTAAATTTTAAAGTTCAGATAAGAGCTTATAATTTTCGTATCGTGGACAGTAATTAACAGACTGCATCTTTCATTCCATAGGGTAGGTACTTACACTTGTGATTGACCCCGGAAATCTCACAGTACCTACGCCCTTATACCTATAAGCAAAAGTGATTACGCGAGGTGGTTGAACCTACGACCTTTACTGCAGAAATAATGTATATTGAGTCACTTCAATCAATTTCCTTAGCCCATTTAAACGATACGGAAGATGCTAAGAGGTAAAATAAATATCACTGTATGCACATTTTGCTCATAAGACATATCGTCACAACATCATCACGCCTTATACCCCAAAGGGGTAGTCAGAGTTTCCTGTCTTCATCATTTTCTTGCCCCTATTCCAATTTACTCGGGGCCAGGGCCACATGTCTTCTACTGTCATCTGTCATACTTCTCCATGGACTAACCACACTTAATCAGCTCTGTTCAGCTTTCGTCCATAGAAAACAACGATTTTATAGGAGGAGCATCGATTCACACGCGGAAAGCTGAGCGGACTCCATACAAAATAGTTGTTGGTCCCTATATGTCGTCATTTTGGTGGTCAGCCCTTTCTAGCTATGTCATCTTTCACACAGTCCATCCATCGTTTCTTTGGTCTTCCCCTGCTCCTATAAGCAATCCACATTTATACTAAAAACTTTTCTCACGACATTTTCATCATTCGATAAGGTACGCTTACGTTTCCCGCACCCCCAGCCATAGGCAGAGGTGGAACACCGCGGTGGTTTTAGCCGGTAAGAGTCCTGCATGCCCCTCTGTCACCCTCACGATGTATGAGGAATTCAACCGAACACCAAAAAAATAAAATAAAAAAAGGTAGAGTGACCTTTGTATAGATACTTAATTAGAATTACACAGACGAAATTCGCCAGTTATTCCCATGACAGGGGGGGCGACCGGCGAGTTCATAATTTGCTTAACTCTTTTGTTTACGACGGTACTTTGTCTCACGGACAGTCCCTAACTAAATGGCTTTGTCCTTCTCCTGACAGCTCTCATGATCCTTGCGTAACCACTGTTTAGCTAGCAGTCAAGCTTGACGTATCAATTTAATCAAATTGGTGCCTCATAATGTTGTTAATTACAGAGTTTACGAGCCGCAGGTTCAAACCCGTTTTGAGGCTGTTTTGGCGTTAACCTACATCTATGCGAATTTATTTTATGTTGACAGATTGAGACATTGTGAAGATTTATATTTCTATTTTTAAGTACTTACATAACTATTTTGAGGGGACTACTATGTCGACTAATAGAAAAGTAGATATGGAAGAAAAATACATGTTGCGCCGATCCCAAATAAATTGGGATACGGGGAGAATGATGATGAAGAATCTAAAATTTTAACTATAAACAAAAGACAGTTTTCACACCTAATGATACCGTCTATGTTATTTCTGTCTGCGTTGTAAATACTTTTGTAGCTGCAAATACTTACGGTTATGAAAACTTCAAGGCTATCTCTTTAATTTCGAAGCACGTAAATTTCCTAAATTTTGCAATAGTTGGTAGTGTGGTAGTGCACAGCCAATGAATAATAGATCGGTGCTGCGTCACCGATTGACGGACATGGGCTGGCATCGATCGAAGTCGAACTCTTGTAAATATAAAAATTCGAGTGCAAGGGTCGTGGTCGTGAAAAGAATAATAAGTAGTAGATAGGTACCTATTTTAGATATCTAGTAACTAGCTGAAATTGAACATCAGCACCTTAATTGCGTAGCACACGCTTTATTTTTGTCTATTGTAGGTATTTCAAATACCGAAGAGCATTTACACTTAGGTACTTACCAACTCTTGTACACGCATTTGTAAGAAACCCATATAATATTTATGAGAATCCATAAAAGACTATTTAACTAACCTAATTAACCTAACTAAAAAAATATTGTGTGCACAAAAATATTTTTACACACGTATTTTTTTTTTTTTTACACGGCTACACATCAAGCTATACATTTCCAGTTTTAGTTGACTTCGCATATGTATAGGTTTTTCATACAATCAGAAGTCAGCTTATATTATGTACCTATAGCTTGATGTGTAGCCGTGTGTACCATACTATACACTTCTACCTATCCCTTCACCCATTTCGTAACACTCTATTCATCTCAATCCGAATCATTTTGAAGGATATTGATAATCCTATGTGCTAATCCATTGATCGAACGAATTCGAAAAATGTGTCCGCTGAGCAATTTGAAAAACGCAATGAATGTTGTTGAACTGTCAAAATGAAACTACGCAATTACCCCGATGGAAATACAAGCGTGATGTTTTAATCTGTTATTTTAAATGTGTCAGAGGTGTGCTGGTCTATTCGACCACACCATATGACCATACCACGTTGATAAACAAGTACTGCACTGATAGTATAGCGTAACAAGATAAAGCTCGGATCACCAAATCTGAAATCGCGAAAAAAAAAACAGCTGTTCCATACATTTATGTTCGCATAACTCGTCAAAATGTATTGAACAGCTGTTTTTTTTTTTCGCGATTTCAGGTTTGGTCCCATAGTAAAAGTTGTTCATAATGATGAGTACAATCTCCCATTTCGATTTGTCGCATGTATTCAATTTGTATTATGACTTACATAGGTATATTATCTCAATAATATAAAGAAAGAGGAAAACGACAAAACTTTTTGTTAATATTGACTTACTTTTATGCAAGAAAGTAGGCAGGTAGGTACTTACGTTCCACTTCTTTCTTTTGTTTTTTAATAGATTTGTTGAAACAGCTGGGTATATTAGTACCTAGGTATTTATCGAAAATTTAAAGATAGAAATAGAAAGCTATGCATGGCTGCCGAGTACTTATTCAGGCGCAGAGTTTCCACTGTCCCAACAGTTGGGGCTTTGGAAAGGCAGTTAAGGAATTGTAACCAATTATTGAGAGAAGTGACTCTTGCCTCTATACTTATACTTATTATATCGTTACGTGTATATTAAGTGCGAAATCTAGGTATGTAGCAAAATTGTTTTACTATAACTAAGGCATAATTAAAAACAAAGCAACAGATACTTGATCTCATTTATTTCGCCAAGTTTTTCGAAGAAATCAAATAAAATGTAGCTCCACATAAAAAATATCGTACATACACGTAGATCCGTCAAAGCAGCCCGCGAAATTCAAAATTCAAAATTTTGCCGTAATGATGCCGTAATGTGAGTTTTTTCCACAATTCCAGCTTTCTAAAATTTACTGTTTCTATTTCCAGTTCAAATACGCGCTATTATTATGTTGCGTGGCAGCGGTGACCGTTGCACAGTCGCAGCGACCCCCCGTGTCCGACACCGCGCTAGACGACGCTCTTCAAGACAAGCGCTTCATTCAGAGACAGCTCAAGTGCGCGCTTGGTGAAGCGCCCTGCGACCCCATCGGAAAACGGCTTAAGAGTGAGTTGACTTGTTTCCTATTTTATTTCCTTTGAAATTTTTCATTAATTAAACCTATACGTATTCTTACAACAGCCTCTGGTTGCAACTCACAAGCTTAGGAAGTGCTGGGTTATACCCAGGTGAAAATTCTATTAAAAACCCAAAACACGTAGTAATTTTGGGTTTTTCATTACAATTTTCTCAGTAGTCGGCCCGCGGACTGAATATGACTAACTGGTGGAAGGGTGTACGTACTTACTATATTGTACAACTTTGGGAACTTAGACATTCTACCTACCAATCGATAATTAATTTTCATTGCAAAATTATCTAAGTAACCAATTTGCCCTTTACTTTTTCAGCTCTTGCGCCACTGGTACTTAGAGGAGCCTGTCCTCAGTGCACGCCACAAGAAACCAAGCAGATACAGCGCACTCTATCGTACGTCCAACGAAACTTCCCTCAGCAGTGGGCCAAAATAGTCCGCCAATACGCGGGATAATTTTAATAAAAGTTACATGTATAAAAAACATGATCGGATGAAATCATTAAAAAATGTGATTTTGATTGGGATTTGTGCATGTTATTAAATTTTGATGATGTAAATTTTATTGAAATTAAATCTTACGAAAATATACATGACACAAATCACCAAATGTTTTTCCAAAAATGTTTGATGCTACTATTTATGTATAAAAAAACAGCACCTACATGAATTTTAATAATTATTACGAATTATAATGTTCGTATTTTCTTCAAGCAGTATTTTTTTAATAAACCATAACTTTTTTAGTGTTAAGAATAAAGTGTAATTTTGCTTCCTTTAGTTAGTGAATAGTGTTCAGTGTAATTCATGGGTATATGGTACTAAAGTGGTACTTCCCTTATCACGATTAAGTTAGTGTTCCACCTAAATTATATTTTTGTTATGTAAATTATGTTTCTGAATAAAAAAATACGAAATACGTCAAAATTATTTATGTAAAAACCTTATTTACTGTACTCATGTCAGGCAAAATATTTTTCGATTACTGGAACATGACGAGAAGTCTACGTTACCAATCACTGGCAAACTGCAAAGCTACGACACTGTTTGGTACCGTATCGAATGTCAATGTTATCGACGAAATCCTATAATCGCTATTCACAAATCCGAAACCGTACAATTTTGACAGTTCATATACCTACGGTATGAAGACATCAATTCTTCCGACAGGTATTTGCTGTCGGAAGTGTTATCGAATAACAAAATATTGTATAAAAAAGAGTAATCTAAGCAATAAGTGTCAAAACACGGCTCCGGGCAAGGTCCTCATGCCCTTGCATGAATGCAAAGAGCATCTGCCGCTGCTCCAATGACACTCTTTTCTGAAAATATGCATTTTCAATATTAGGTACCACGTTTTATAAAATGAAAATAAGAAAATAGTAATTTGTTTACTGATAAAATACATACAACCATTTCTCTGTAAAAAAAAAACTAATTTTTCACTTCTCAATTAGTTTGTTTTATTTTTTTTTATTCGCCCAATGGGCAGGCTATAGTCTTTCGAGCATACCGCCTTGTCTTCCGTGTAGTTCTCAATTATTTTTATAGCTCAAAACAAAATTCAGTAAAATAATTATTCCAGATTTCCAGGTTTGACAGAAAGTTGAAGTTTACAAAGCAAGGTATAATAAAAATCAGGTAAATTTTATTTATTAATAAAATCATTATTTACTGTTTTTTATTTGTTAATAGTTACTGAATGCATAATCTATAGTTGCCCATAATGAAATACTCAATAAAAATCATTTATGTACCACTTAAAATTTTCTACCACGAATATCTATTTACTACCATGTTGTAGCGTTCCCCGTATACACACCTAAAAAAAAACCCTTCCATAGGGATCTGTGAATAACGTTTTACCGGTCCTTCAGTTCAGAAATCAGGTTATCGAACAAGTGTCATTGTCGATACGATAGTGAATCGTATGTTTGTGAATAGCTCTGACTGGGGAATGTTTCGTATAGGAATCTTACTCGCTCACATTTTTTTAATTTAACGATAGACTTATAACATCCAGCTGCCGAGAGGCCCAGAGGAAATCAAATGAAAAACATTTAGAGGAGAAACACTATTATCGCCAAACTAGGCCAGTCTGAAGGAAAACCTGCAACCAACTTTTAGTACTATTTCAAAATATATGTGTGTAATCCACCTTAAAAGTTATAAATTCTCTATGGGCTGTGTTACTGGCAACTCTCATATTAATGTGGGTATATTGGTATCTGCTGACGCCGACCATTTTGTTCATTTCCGGTACTAACTTTCATATTCTTTTAATAGAAAATATAATTATTTATAAAATATGAATACATAATACAGGTTTTATTAAAAAAATACTTATTTTAAACATATATTAATTTTACTTCTATTCTTATATAAGTCTAATTGCATCTTCTCATTCAGTCAATGCTACCAACATATGTATGAAATAAAATAATTTCGTACGCAGTCGGTGATATTTACAAGTAATATTTTGCTACTGTTTTGACAAATATAAGATAAATTCTTTCATTTTCTCTTAATTGAAGACACGCTTGATTGTTTCAGTGACTAGAGATTGATACAAAACTTGATTTGAAGGAAATGTTGTAATAACTGTTGCACTCGGCATCCAGTGACTACTTGACAAAATATGGTCGTGCGTTTTGTCTGAACATATTAGTGGTGATGTGTGAAAACTCTGAAGCTAGTTATTTGGATGGGGAGGTGGTATGGGTGAAGCTTGGGTCCTGCTTTTGGCCAGGTGAGGTGGTCGGTCCGGAGAAGCTGCCATCAGATGTCCTGCCTTCGTTTCGGAAGCCACCTATAGCTGTTGTCAAGTTCTTCCAGGAGGATACGTAGTAAGTTTGCAAGTATATCCTGGAGTGATGTGGCGATCTAGTATTAGTGTATGTTATGTCTAGTAATTCCATGAGGTTTGTAATTTCTTTGTTCCAAAAGTTTGCCAGGATGAATATTTACATAATTATGCGACCTAGGGCGCATTCCAGGCATCCTGAAACATAATTATTTTTAACATTTTAGAAAATACATTTTGTGATGTTGAAATGGTATGTGCACAAACCAGTTGCAAATTTTCTGTTAAAAATTTTGTCAATCTTTGTATTCTTTTTAAATATAATATGCCAATAATAATTACTTTTCTGCTACTACCAATATTACAAAGATGGTCCCTACAATTTGAAGGAATAAACATAATTAATTCATTAAAGATCCAAACTTGTTATTGAGCAATTATCAAAAGAAATAAGTTTCTGGATAGACAACCCTCTAACCATTTTTTTGTAGACATCAACATGTCTGATTCTATTTGATTGATATCAGACATGTTGATGATAATGTTTTTAAAAATGTGGTTTAGTTCTGTACCTACAATATTTTACCAGCTGTGCTTTCATGCAACCATAATTATTTCAGTTAAATTAAAGGCTAGCATAGCACAACTGCTGCTAAATACACAATGACTATAGCCCAACTGCTTAACTGAGACATTGCCTGAGGTAGCAGAGTGGTGCGGGAGGGGTATGGTGACATGATGTGAAAGCTCAATGATTCGTCAACTTGTGACAACTATCACCCCTCCTGCCCCGCACAGCTACCACAGGCAACATCTCAGTTAAGCAGTCAACCTATAACTATATGTAGTGAGGCCACTTTCATTAATAATAAAAAACTTGCTATAGCATTTCAATCATTTATTCATAAGGTGTTTAACTGTCTGTCCTTGTCATTTTGATGTCTATAATGTAGAATGACTAAAAGAAATATTCTAGTTATAAAACATAGCTTTAAATATTTAAATACCTGTATTTAAATATTAAAAAACAAGTAAAATAGAACTCCTGTTCCATGTTTGTAAGTTATAAAAGTCAAATAGGAACACATTATCATATAGTTTATAGATATGCAGCATTCCAAACTCTGTTATCTTAAAATTTAGATGATGTGGTTATTAAAGACCAACATACAAATAGCCTTTTCCCAACTATGTTGTGGTCGGCTTCCAGTCTAACCGAATGCAGCTGAATACACGTCTCATATTCTGTATTAATGCATAAAAAATATAGGGAGACATAGGCTATGCTAGGTATGTTACACCATCATTACTAACTGTTATATAAAGTGCTATTAAATTAAATGTATAATTTGTGTTTGACCTACACAATGACACTTACTATGGCCTCCTGTACCCTTTTTCCATGATTCTGGATTAGCTTTTTATCATAAAAAGCAATGTTTGGCTTTGTAACTGTAGAATAACCTTCAGACAGACACAAACGGAAGGCAAATCAAATTCTTACAGGTGTTATCTATTAGGGTTTTTGGTGGTATACCCTTTTATTTATAAACATTGCTTAAAGTGCAGAGATGTTTAAATGTTATAAATGTATGTCAAACTTTAAGCAACAAATATAATAAACTCCTAAAAAGTTGTTATAAATCACACCTGTTTGTTGTTTTTTTCCAAGAAATATTATTTGAAGCTTGAAGTGAGTTCTAGCAATGCAAATGACAAAGTTCATTGTATTTATGGCTATTATCATCCAGTGTTTTTAGGAGTTAATGTCATCACATCATCTCAAACTCTCATCTTCTATAAATATTATAAATTAATCTTCTAAGCTATGCAATGGATTTTGATGTGGTTTTCTACAATATTTAGAGAATTCATTCCAGAAGGTTGTATGTGTATACATTAATATTAAACTTACATACATACAGGATGAAATTGAATACATGCGACAAATCGAAATGGGAGATTATACTCATCATTATGAACAACTTTTACTATGGGACCAAACCTGAAATCGCGAAAAAAAAACAGCTGTTCCCTACATTTATGTTCGCATAACTCGTCAAAATGTAGGGAACAGCTGTTTTTTTTTCCGCGATTTCAGGTTTGGTCCCATAGTAAAAATTGTTCATAATGATGAGTACAATCTCCCATTTCGATTTGTCGCATGTATTCAATTTCATCCTGTATAATCAAGAAAACTAGATGTTTTGTCAAATGTAGTGTGATAGTGACTCGCTAGTGTCTAAATATTTTGTTTTTCTACTTTCAGTGAATATGTAAAAAATGCCAGTTCAATATGCAAATATGAATGCAGTCGTAAGAATGAATTTATCAATAAAGGACTATGTAAGTATTATTTTGTTCTCTTTAATTGACGATTAAAATATTTCGTATATTTATTCTGAAACAGGAAAACTATTAATTCTTAATACGCCAATTAATTATTTTCTAATGTTGTTCTTAGATGCATTCAGAACAAAACGTGGTCACATGGAAAAGTTTCCGGAAGATGTGATCAGAGCTGAGACTGCTGTTGGAGGTGACATTGAAATCCTGACAAGAGATGAGTTTCAAGAAAAGAAGAAGGAAAGCTATGCTGGCATTTTTGGCGATCCTCCAAAGAAAAGTCCTGGCTCTGGTAAAAAAGGTAATATTTATAATAAGATTTTAAATAAGTAGAAATAAAAGTGTTAATATCTGACTTTATTAATTTGATTTTAGGAAGGCCCACCGGGCGAGGAAAATCTGCTGAACCATCAAGAATTTCAACTCCATTCAGAAAGGTAGGTCTAATATTTCCTACTTCACATGTTTTAAGGAAAATCTAATATATAAAATTCTCGTGTCACAGTTTTCGTTGCCATACTCCTCCGAAACGGCTTGACCGATTTTGATGAAATTTTTTGTGCTTATCCGGTATCTATGAGAATCGGCCAGCATCTATTTTTCATCCCCCTAAATAGAAACTTACGCGGGTGAAACCGCGGGGCGCAGCTAGTAATTATGTAAAAATGATGAATGCATTTAGTAAAATTCTATCTAAAAATGTTTTATGAATGCATGGTGTGGTTATATCACTTTCATTTCTACTGTTCCAGGGTAAAGATAAAGTCGATTATAAAGTACACATACTGGTGCAAGGCAATAGACCTAGCACGGACAATCCACCTGCAGAAACTACAATTCCTACACCATCCACAAGTGCTGAACCAGGATCAGATAATAAAGACGAATTACGACTAGGCAGTGAAGAAAAAGAGAAGCCAGAAAAAGTAGATGATCCAGTACCATCGTGTTCAACTCCTACTGCTTCCACATCCGCGGCTTCCACATCCGCGGCATCTACACCAGCAGCGTCCAGCTCTGGAACCTATTCCTGCCACGCGTGTCCATTCACTACAGTGCGTCTCAATGTTCTAATTTTACATAGCAAAACACATAGTGTTTCATTTACACCATATACACCATCGCCAGTAAGAAAAAAATTTACAACGAAGGCAGCAACAAAATCAACCCCAGATACGCCGAACAAAACGCCGAAGGTTCGTAAACCTCGAGAAAAGAAAGAGAAAATAGCAAAACAAGTGAAAGAACTCCAGAAAGCCCCACAAAGCAATAAAAAGCGCCCATCAGATGGTGAAAACAATCATACTGAAACAAAAAAAGTCAAAACGGATGAAGAAATCAAAAGCAGCCTT
Source organism: Gortyna flavago (assembly GCA_963669345.1). Lineage (NCBI taxonomy): Eukaryota > Metazoa > Arthropoda > Insecta > Lepidoptera > Noctuidae > Gortyna > Gortyna flavago. The sequence goes on from OY770140.1 coordinate 12,794,069, forward strand.
CTTGCTGACTGGGATGATGGAGATGAAGAATCTAATGACGAATCCTCAACTACTGTTATGGCTGGGTCGCCAGAAGTGCCGGAAGCTACAGAATCTCCAGCAGTGCCAACATCAGCGGAACTGTCTAGTGTGCTGTTACTGCCTGAAATATCATCACCTACTGAAAAGAAATCTAATAGTTCTCCTACAAGTGAAAAACCAGAATCATCCAGTGACTCCAAATATGAGTTTTGTGAAGATGAAGACTGGCCACTGGAAGCTGATGGTGGTAGAAAAATACCTCGAGTCAAGAACCCGAAACGCAAGGAAGATACCAAGAGCATAAGTCTAGATGACGAGGATATGGCGAGGGAAGTTGCAGAATTACTCAATAAGACTACGGTTCCTGAGTTACCGTCAGCACCAGAACCATTGAAAGTTGAGGAAAATTTTCCTGAGCCCTCCATCGTAAAATCTCCGGATAAACAAGAAAAGTCGCCTGAAAATTCTGAGAAGGCACCCGCTGATACACCACCAACTAAGGCAATTTTTAAGACAAAAACATTTTTTCGAAGTCGACATTCTAGAAGCCAAGATGCAATCGGAAAGTACGTCGCAGAACAACTTAATGCTAATGCAGTTGAGAGAATGGACATATCTGAGAGTGAAATCAATGGTTCAGAAGTTGTTTCTTCGCCAGAAGCTAGAGAATCTCCTCCCATTGAACAAGTAAAGGTTGCTCGTCTGGCGCCAAAAATACAACTTAAAAAAATGAAAGCTGAGTTACGTGAGAAAAGTAATTTCGAGAATTTTGGAGATATTCCTGATTTCAGCCAATTTGCTGATATGGCTGAACCAAGTAAAATCAGTACACAATCAATTACTTCACCCAAAGTTAAAGAAAAAGGAAATAGAATACTCCAAGATGTATTGTATCCGACACAAGAAATAAAACCCGTGAATACAGATATACCTGATCCCATTAAAGTTTCTATAAATAGAACTGAAGTAATAGAGGACACAACACACAAAACAGAAATTATAGGGTTCACTAATAAACCCGAAAATATAGATGACCGAATAAACAACGTAAACAGAAATTTGAAAGATAATATAAAGGAAACTGGAGTTATGGAGGAAACGACAAACACAGGAACATTAATGGTAGCAACAAACAATACGGAAATTAGAAATGACGCAGCAAACAAAACTGAACATGTTGATGAAACAGTAGATAAAACACGCGTAATAGAAGAAACAATAATCACGCCTCAAAGTGAAGAGGACCATACAATCCCAGTGGTAGATATAGTACAACAACAAGAAACAACAAGTGAAGCTCACAATATGGAAGTAACAATTGATAAAGCTGAAGAAGTAGAAGACATGCCAATTGTAACTGAAAATATAGAGGTAACAGCTGTAGAAGAAGTCATATACGATAAAATGGAAGAACAGGTTGTAGATGAAAAAATGGAAGAAGTTTTAGATAACAAAATTAAACAAGTCGAAGACGAAAAAATGGATATTGCTCAAGGACAGGTTGACGAAGTAGATACTGCAGCTCCCATCGTCAAATTCCCTGAAACCATTGTTCAGAAATCGTTCGAGCCATATATGAATGAATCTACCGCGTCGGCCGTAGACGCTTTATTGAGCGTGTCCAGAGAAGCTGACAGAGTCACGAGAATCATCAGCGACGATCCTCCCGAAGATTTGTTCGAAGATGATAATAAAGATAACAGCGGGACGTGTAGTAATAATGATTTTAATGAAAGCGTCAATGTAGACAATAACGCTAATGGTATACAATACCCAGACCCAGAGAAATATCTAGAAGATAAAGATACTGCAGATATCAACAATGACTTGAATGTTATAGCTACTGAGGATCATTCTGAAGTTGTAGAAGATACTGTAATCACATCAGAAGAAACTAATTTACCAACTATTAATGAAATGAACATAATAATGAGTGATCAAACACAAACTGTTTCTAGCAACCTTGATGATAATGTTTCGACCTGCGTCATTGACAACGTGTCGAACAATGTTATCGAGAATATTCCATCAGAATCAGATCTCCAAATAGCAGAAACACTTATTAACTTGCCGTCGACGGCTATTCAAAGTAAAACATCTAGCGATCTACAGACTGAACAATTAAATGTACCAATACCTGAGGAAATCATTGAAGAAGATGTTCCTCAGGCTCATCCTGTGGATGAAATGGTTATAGAAGAAAAACCTCAAGAAATAATTATAGAATCAGAACCAATACTTCATCAACCCAAATCTCTTTTAATTTCAAATAATGAAAACATTATCCGATTTGAAACTGAACAAGAAAAAAGTGAAAATTTAACTGCTGCTCAATCCCTTGTCCAAATGTCGGAATCAATTGACCACAAAATTAATATTGATCATAGTTTAGCTAGTACTGTAAATAATAATAAGACAATATCCGATAAAGGTCTATTTAATGTAAAACAAAATAATGGCTTAGACAACTTGCATACAGTGGAACAAAAATTGGCAAGCATGTCTAATGACAATAATAGTGAACATAAAAACGGAAAAAGCTCTAAAGTAGAAACTTCGTCATCAAGACTATTAAAGATTTTAGAAGAACCGTGCATTCCTAAATTTGCTAATAAACCATCAGCTACTAAGACATCAATAATGACTGGAAAAGAGAAAATTTTAAACTTCGACGTTGCCAAAACGTCGTTCAAGAGTAAACCCGAATCACCTAAACAGAAAATCATAATTAGACGTACCACACCAAACAAAAATATTATCAACAATATGAGTGAAATAACTACACCAGACAAAATTATTTTATCACGCAGTAACAACCCCGCACAGGACGGTTCTGTACAAACTTACACTATACAGACGACACCAGAAGCGCCGTCTGATGCTAACACTATTATAATACAGCAGAAGATAAGGAAGATAGCAAAACCGCCCGCTAAAATACAGAAAATGAAACCCCCGAATTCACTTATACCTCCGCTAAACGAAACGTCAAAGATAATCAACGACTCGGCTACAGACGACGCTATGTTTGACATCAATTCAATGCCTATCGTATTATCTGAAGATCTGTTAACTCCTGAAAGCATTGAGAAGATGCCGATTGTGATGTCGGACGGAAACATTATAACTCATACACCGAATCCTCCCAAACTCGTAAAAACAAAGCAAGCCATAGAGAATGAAAAAGTTGCCATAAGTGCAACCCCGAATAAATCTGAAATGAAGACTTTACTAATGAACCCAGTCAGTGACAGTAGTAAAGTTAGTACTCCAAATATACTTTCCAAATCGTCAAAATTACGAGGGGCCAAACCTATGTTAGTTATTGACAAAACTACAGGGAAACAGAAAATTATCATGACAAAAGGTGAAACTAATGTTAAAGAAGTCCAACAAGCTCCAACATTGATACAGCCAGTTCCCCAGAGCAAGGGCAAATCCGAGAAATTTATAATCTTACCGACACCAAGTTCACCGCGACCTGGCCGGACACAAAAGATAGTCATCGATCCGCAAACTGGAAAGGCTCATGTTCTCGTCACTAAGGGATCAGAGCCGCAGATAACTTCAACAGACAATAAGCCTGTTTCGGCAAAACTAATTCCGTCTTCAACTGAAACCAGTGCTCCTGGAAATACAGTAATGATCATAACTAACGCTCAAGGTGCGCAGTCTAGAATAGTCCTCACTCCAGAGCATGAGAAGATGCTATTTCCAAAGAAACAACAGCCCAACGTATCTCAACTGAAAACCATAGCTCATAGAATATCAACTAATCCAGGTGCATCACAGAAATCTATGGTAACTACAATGGCACATGCAAAAACGCAAAACGTCGCACCAGCAAAGACTCAAACGAGGATTGTACCTAAGCAAAAAAGTGCTATAATTACATCCAAGGGCCAACTGATTGTAGGTGGAAGAGTTACTACAACTACGCAGAATATAGCGCCGATGCCTGAAATAAGACCTGTCCCAAAGCGAATAATGGCATCAGAACCAAAAAAACTAGTACAGACAATTCAAAAGACTTCTTCAGAACCGTTAATATTTTTACAACAGAAATCTGGTGCAGTAATGCAACTCACGGCAGCGCAATTTGAACATTTACAGAGGACCGGACAAATTGTACAGAAGACAACTGCGCCGCCCGTGAAAGAGAAAATTGTTGTTCAAAACACTATAACTATTTCACCGAACGAGGCGGGCGTGCCTACAATACATAAACCAAGGGTACGTAAGACAATATCTCAATCGCCAACACCAGCGAAAAAAATGAAACAAGAAATAGCTATAGCATCTGCGCCTTTGTCACATATACCCCCAGCCCTTTGTCCTTTGACTAATGTCAATCCATCCACTGTGCCATCCGTGTCAAACACAGTATCTGTTGCAACAACGAATGCCTTTCCCGAGTTTGAGAACTTTGAAGAGTTGTTGCCATCGACTGCCATCGTGCGGCAGCAGCCGGAGCCCGTGGTCGCGGCCGAGCCCGCCGCCGCGCCGCCCGCTGGCCTGGCCGACAGCCAGCTGCTAGCGGTGCCCGGAGAACACTTTGGTGGTCCTAATGGCTGTTTTTACCTTTGCATTGAAGATAACGGCACGTTGACTCCTGTTGACAACCGACCTCTAATCCTAGAGAATAATCAGTTAGTTCCAATGCCGGAACCTGTACCTGTACCATCGACGCAACCAGAGCGTAGAGACATTCTAGAGGCGGCGTTGGCCAATAGCGATGTTTTCCAAGCGGATTCGACGCGAGATGAAGCCCCTGATTTCCGTGATTTGAACGCAAATGTTTCTGTGCATTGTCGTGTGTCTGAGACTAGTACGACACTAAACCAACCTATCATGACGCCAGTAGAAGTGCCCTCTAAAGTGGACAGCGAACCGGCCGTTCCATCTAATTTAGAGGACGGTCTTGCAGTAATCGGCGTCACTCCTCCGACAGTCCCAACCTCACTAGAATTACCTATCACTGTGACAGACCCAAGGATAGCGCCTGCTAAGACGACAGACCCACTTAGCAATAACAACTATGGGCCTGGCGTATCTCTGCTACAGTCGCCTAGTACTGAAATGACTTACGTCACCACAGACGACGTGCCAATGGGCGGACCTATTTCAATGCCACTTCTCACAGAAGAAGAGTCTGTTGGGAAATCTATGCCAATATTGACAGATGACATAGCTGAGAGGACTGTCTCTTCGGTGGATTCGGCAGTTGGATCTCCTTCGTCAATCGATGTGCGGGAGTCGGAAACTGAGGACGGTGGTCAGTGGACTCGTCGGCTGCTTACTCCTGGCTCCGACACGTCTGAAGCTTCGGCAGAGATCCCACTGCAGCCGGCCATTCAGCTGTCCGTGAGCGAACTAACTCGTCATAGTTAAGAGGGACGCCCACGTTTCTTCTCTTTTGTAAATAATATTTCTCGAATCTCTGCAGTCGTGATCAAAAATATGCTTAAGTGCATAAAAGTGATATTCTTACATAGCAAGTGTTTGGCATGCAAAGCGGGATCGTAACTACAAGATTTCTTTTAGTATCACTACGTGCTTTTACTTTCATGAATATTTTGTAGTAAATATTGCTATTACAGATAAAACTAAGTGGCATTTATTAAAAACTAACTGACCCGGCGAACTTCATCGGTACGAAAAATTAACAAAAAAAAATCTGAGGCGACGGTTCTCAGATTTTTTTTTGTTGTTTTTCCCTTGTTTTAATAATTATTCTGCTATTCGGGGCGAAGACAAATCCAACAAATAAAAGATCATAAAAATCGGTCCAGCCGTTCTTGTGTTCTAAATGGTGTAACTAACTCGACTTTGTTTTATTTATTTAGATATTGGACATAAATATTTTTACTTCATATCAAGATTTTAATTAAAATGACTGTTTCATTAAACTTGCACTAAAATGGTTCCTTAAATATCGATTTAAATAATTTTGATTAATATTAATATGTAGGATATGTAGATCTGAGGAATATTATTAACTTTGGAGAAGAGATGCAAGGTGTAACCTCGAGACCAGTCGAACACTGACATCACTTAGTTAAAGTTATTGCTGTCGTATTTGATGTTCTTAGAGTTTTTATTTATTTGTGGCTATTTCATAACTTTCAATATGTTACTAGTGCAATAGATTGTTTAAACTTGTTTCTTTGTTCGATCTTGGCGTTTTAAGTCTATATTTTATATTATAGGAATATTTTTATCTGTTGTGGAACCTTATGGACCGAGTTTATATTTAAATGGTGCCGCTATTATCTGAGAATGATTGTGAGCGTTTGAAACGCGTACAGAGACATGACTGTAAATATATCTAGTTATAGAACGCAAACCTGCAGAAAGTGAAACATGTCTGGGTTGGACTTGTCATATAAAACAATTAAGTATAATGCATTACTGCATCCAATATTTAGGTTAAGGATTTACGATTGTAAATTTAAACGGAATTATGATATTTGTTGGATTGTATGTGTAATATATAAAAAAGTAGTTATATATTATTTTTATAATGTCTAGCGAGGGGTACGTGTTGCTGTCGCGGACTTGTACATGGAAAGTGCTGTTAAGTTATCGTGAATTATGTTCACTTGTGGACAAGTAATGTTGAACTAAAGAGAGATATGAGAGTGCGGCTGTCTACCGTCAGTTGAAATGGATAAATTTCTTATATCAATAATGTAGGGTTAATATTAAGTACAATATTGTTGAAGTAATTTTTAAACATAATGTCAAAAGCACTTATTGGTTTGTTTGAGTGATCTATGTAAAATCTAGGTCAGACTATAAAATGGAGTCTTTAGTAATAACCTCTGTGTAGTTTTATTAAATAAATTTAATCAAATCTTGTTATTATTTATAGTGGAGGTAATACTCAAGCTTTAGGCGGTTATCACACTGCACCAGGCACCACTCCGGTTTGCGGTGCTGCGGCGACTGTAGAATCTATATTTGTATACGAAAACCGCAGGTTATGTTATAACCGACTGACACCGCATCTTCGTGCTGTCGTCTACAACAAAAGTTTACAAGTTCCGGCGCGTTAAACGAGAAACAATGAAAATGTTATTGTTATGACGGCTATTATATAGTCTTGAAAGTGTTAGGGTGTGTCCATACTATATAACAGAACATGTTATAAAACAGTTATACCACGTGTTTCTATAGAGAAGTTAGCAATGTTAAATAGTTTGGACTTGTTATATAACATAAGTTTATGTGTTATGTAACATAATCTAGACGCACACTTAAAAACCGCAGCAACGCACACCGGAGCGGTGTACGGACTCTGTTGCAGTGTGTTAACCGCCTTAGGTCCAAGTAACAAAATGAAACAACAAACATTATCTTGATGATTTACTCATTTCTTTTCAGGTGACACTTTACTTATAATAAAACTAAGGCACTGAAATTAATTTAGGAAAATATATTGCATTGTAATTAATAAGGTGTTTCATGGTTTTGAAAAATGCACTTATATACAATGCAAAGATTTGATACAAACTTTATTAAGTATATCACAACTCGTGTTTTTTTTTATAATTTTACTACGTACTACACAACTACAAACTACGATAACAGTGGTAATTTATAAATTCGTAATATTAAAATAGTTGCAATTTACAACATGGTAATGAAATGATTCTTATCCTATAATACTTTATCAATAAAAGATCTGGCGCGAAACTTTTAGTCTGGTGTACAATTTGAAACAAATGTATAACGTAATATGTTTAGTTATAACAACCTACAACAGTCCATTGCTTTATTTACTAGGAATATGTATCGTTCGTACTTTCATTTAGTTCATAAATAAAAACATTTTTAAATTAATATAAAGCTATTGTACAAATATGTAAAAAAAAAACTAGTTACATCAATGGATCTTTCGATGAGATTAACGCTTAAATCTTAAAATTATGTTATATATCACATGGCAGGCCAGGGTACTCAGACAAAATGCCGTAATTTAGTCTTCATCGAAATTGACATTACAAATAAATATTTTTGTACGGCAAGAAAAAGGTCGTGTGAGTGAGGCAGTTTGTGTGAGTAGTGGCGATGTTAGGACAGGGCCTGCCGCGTGGTGTTGGGCAGGAAGAGGCACATGAGACCGCCGCTGGCCAGGAGGAAGGCGACGATGAAGGTGGGCGCGGGGCAGTACGTGTCCAGCAGAGCTGCGATGACCACGTTACCGATGATGCCGCCCAGTCGCGCCGCCACCATCGACACCGCTACACCGGTAGCGCTGCAACCAAAATAATTCAGTTTAAACTTACTTCTTGAATAACATACCTAACATCATCGTTTTGCCCGAAGGGTTCAGCAGAGGTGTACGGTACCATAGTACACCCACATTTCGCCAGCTATGGCCCCTGTTTAAAGATCTTACATGGTACCTATTCTTTTAGGTATGTCCTAGGGTTTGGCAATGTGAACAAGAATCAGCCAGCGGCCTTAAAGCCTTCGGTTTGTCAGTCTGTTGAATCTTCAGACCTAGAGTCGCTAGAGACAGACATATTCAGTTGTGTTAAAGCGTAAATTCGCTTTACTTTTTGACAGTTCATACAGATATCTTACCGTAAGTTGGTAGGGAAGACTTCTGTGATGAGGCAGTCGAGCGATGCGTTACCGCAGGATATCACCGAACTGAAGATGGCGCTTACGATTAAGTTGTTAGTCTTATTGTACACGAAGTACATAGCTGCTGAACATAAGCCAGCGGAGAATGTTGAGAACACTGAAAAGATTGGAAAAAATAATTAGTCTTCAAAACCATTCAAGAGTGAATATATCTAGGGTTTATGGACATTCGATTGTAGAGTTAATACTGCGGTGCTATTCTGTAAAAATCTCATCGTGAAAACTTGGGTGAAGAGTAGGAAACAATGGAGTAATTAATCGATTATTTCAACTTCGCGAATTTTAGGTGTGACTTCAGAGAGGTGACAATAGACACCCAACTATTACCCTCATCAAAAATATAAAAAATCCTTACCGAGGAAGAACTTCCTTCCGAGTCTATCCATGCCAAGTACAGCGAAGATATTAGATGGAATGGCAGCAGCCACAGTGATGAGGGACTCCATGAATACATCAGAGTTTATATGTGCGTCGCACTGCGCTGCCGTCGAATGCGTTCCGTACTGCGTGACGTATGCTGTTACCATGCATATGTCCGCCTCCGCGTTGTCATGAGTCCTGGACCACTCGTCGAAACGATTGAACATCTCGGGGAACCACATCATTAAGCCGTAGTATCTGTAGAGAAATTTTAGGTTAGTACCTACGTTATAAGTGTATCTGTCTTATACCTACTCAGATTCGAAAGTTTAACCGATGTCACCAGTCAAGTGATTCATTATCTTAGATAGGTACCGCAAGCATAGGTGACTTCTACTTCATACGAAAAACCTATACAATGCCACGTAAGCTTAAACTAGAAATACATGGCATGTGCGGCAATCGGTTAGGTTAGGCTAAAACTGAGACCCCTACACACGAGCCGAGCGAGCGGTGCTGCGTCAGCGGCCGGCGAGTGTCAGAAACGACTTGCGCAAATAGAAAAAAAGAGCTAAAAAGAGAAAATTGCGATTGTTCCCAACGAGTCACACTGTAACATGTGTGACTCGTTGGGAACAATCGAAATACTAAATATATAGCTTGATATGTCGCCGTGCGCACTGCGCACCTGCACCTATGATACCTTTTATCTATAAATCACAAAAATTCAGACGATTTCAAAGGATTCGAACCCTACTGTAGGTACCGTGCAGATATTATAGCTTCATTTGTGAAGTGTACTGAAGTGGCATTCAAAATATCGTTTCTCTCGTATTTTTTTAGTAGGTAGGTAATTGTCTAGGTATATCTTACTTCGTTACTCTTCGTTACTCACCCAATATGGAATGTGAAATTAATTGTGATAGAGATCGTAGTAAACTTGAGTATAGGTGGCACGAATAACTGTTTGCTGTGCTCCAAGATGTCGCTAAACATTTTCCTTAGCTTAGATTTTGGCTCCTTATTAGCTTCAATTTGTTTCTCTGGCTTTGAATGATAGATTTCTTCGACCAGCAGCTGTTTGACTGGGTACTCCTCCTTGCTACGACCGGTGTTCATCATATAGATGCCTTTGAAAACTTCCAAGGCTTCTTCGTGGCGACCAGTTGATATCAGGAACTTGGGAGACTCGGGCAACAAGAACAGTAATGCAGCCACCAAGAACGAAGGTAGTGACATAACCAGTAAGAAGATTCGCCATGAGTTGTATACGAATCCATTTGTGACACCTCCGATTTCTGGAATTAAGAAAACTCAGTTTAGTACCTGCCTACGGGCTTAAATGATACCTAAACTATAGGAGGTTTATTTATAGGTAAACGTTGATTAGCATAAAACATAAAAAAATATGGCAAGACGTCTCTTAACTTTTAACAACGCGACGCCGGTATATTATATAGGGGGATATTTTCTATCCATTGTAAGTGAAAGCTACGTCCAGCGTTAGTGCGGTTGCCAAAGAATAAACTGATGATAATTACCAGCAGGGATGATGACCCACGCCAAACCGGCGACGAACAAGTTCCCGAGAGTCCAGAAAGCCGCCATAAAACTCAACATAGCCCCTCGTTTATTCTTCGGCTGGAACTCTGCGAAGTACGACCAGATCACAGGACCGGATCCACCTAAACTGTTGACAAGAGAAAGGAAATTAATATCGTTATAAAAAAAAGTGAAATATGTTTTCAGTGGTATGTAAATGTCGCAGCCAACTGGTTAAATTAGCCGTTCAGTTAACTGCCTGGCCTTTAGAAGTAGTGCTCGCCTCGCTTCCTCCCTCGGCTCGCACGCGGTTGATCACAGTTCTAACCTAACCCACTTGGTCGGGGTGCAGTGCCTTAATTACTGAGACCAATTCGGCTCGCGCGTGATTGGTTACAGACTTCCAACCTAAACTGTAATTGAATATCATTCAGGCCGTTAGTTGAACAGCCGCCGTTTAGTTGAAAGGCTAGGCGGTTAACTGAACTGCTAATTTAACCAGTTGGCTGCGACATAAACACAGCGTCATCAATTGTAGGATTCTAGACCTCAATGTAGATTACAAATTCATAATAATCGCTACGTGCTCGCTGGTCAGAACAGTATTGAATGGTGATGGGGATGATGCGTCGCGTCGGGTCGAAACCACGTCAAGACGTGTTCTTTTGAAAGTATTCTTTAATGTGTGAACGTGTTCATAAATGTTTTAAAACGGGTGTGGTTCCCACATAGTGACTCGGGTGGTGAAAATCAGGCAGTCTTCACGTGACTGGATAGCGCTTGGTCTCCAGGACAGGGAGGAATCCTAGTTCTTGCTACTCTATTGTTAACTCTTGAACTCTTACACGAAGAAAGTTTCGTAATATTGGTACACGTAGGTATTACTCATGCAAAAGATCCGTTAGGTACTGTTTTAATATTGTTAACAATACCTACTCCTTTACGTCCTCGTAAATATTTTAAATTAGTCCGCTTTCATAAAAAACGTCTTCTAGTTCGGCAAGGTTGGCTGAAAAAGTATTTCTTGCTCGTTAAGTAGGTACCTTAATCATATCCTGAGGTACACAACAACGGTTCGTTACAAAATATCCTGCTTGATGCAAGCGATACTAATTTTAGTAGGTAGGAAAGTTATATGAAAACTATAGGTTAAACAACAACTAGGTAATTATATCTAGCTAAGTGCAGGTAAGTAAGTTCGTACCTACATAAGATTGGTCTCACCAGGGTGCGGGAAAAATGGCCTAAGGAACAACAGAAATGTTTCGTTTGCCCCATTGAGTATCCCTACGAAACGCCTGGGAAGAGGAAGACCCCCGCTACATGGTGGTCTAGTATCCAGAGGGAGATGAATAAGCGCAGAATCTAACTCCTATGACAACACAGGACAGATCGTCCTGGCGCCGCTGTAGGTACAAAAAGACCCGACCCCAGATAGAACAGATTAAGGGATGGAACACTAGGAAGAAGTAGTTTGCCCCACTGAACAATTATTGTGTTCATTAAACCTATCAGCCCTAGGTATACCATGTTCTGTGGACGCACAATGGTCCACTTGAATAACATAGAACCATAGATACGTACATAAATTACAGTTCTATGCATAGAACCATGTTCTCTGATTGAAGGCCCATATTTAACAGTTAGGTAGGTGCAGGGTACTGTTTGCTGACTATCCTAGTTAAGCTATAGTGTATTTACTTATGTATTTTTAATTTTGACATACCTAAAACTATAAGCACGGATAAGGTAGATACTCACGTCAAGAAATAGGTAAAATTTATCGTTTCTTTATCGGGTAATTACCTATGCAATACTATGCATTTGTAACGAGCTGAAAACTAATACAATTTCAAGTTTTGTTTCAAGGATTTCTGATATTCATGACCTACTGAAATAGTTACCTACCTACGTACATTGTATGTAACTAATTTGTAGGTATACATTGCTATGATAACTAAGGCAGGCGCTCGTATTAGGTCTCGGGTAAAGGCTTTCACAGACAGGTGCTACGCGACAGTGCGACGCGGCTCTAGTAAAACAATTTCTATTAACTGTTCTACCAGAATCGTGTCGCACCGTCACGTCGCGCCTGTCTGCAGGAGCTTTAAGAAGAGAAACTACGGAACGTTATTAATTTCTAAGATTGTCATCTCCGGATAAATTGTCTTATCTGACAGATTATATAATGTTACATAAATTCAGTTTTATTTTTATGTTAGATATCTAGAGTGCCTATCCGGTCACTAAATAGTCTCTTTAATTTCGTTAAAAATATTACTACGTATACTTACGCGGCTCCATTGATAAAGCGGAAGACCATGAAGAGTTCGTAGTTCTGGCTGAATGAGGAGGCGACGATGGCAAGCGCGTTGACGATGGAGATGGCGATGAGCACTCGTTTGCGGCCAACTGAGTCGGCCACAGAGCCCCATGCGTACGCGCCCACCATCATGCCGATGAAGATTATGCTGTTCAGCCATCCCTGCAAGAAATCACGTAGATAGTTAGTTCATCGTTGAGTCATATAAATCATAGACAGACAGGACGAGGCTCTTGGGAAATGGTAGACTTTGGTGGCACACAAATCACACAATGACATATACACACACATGCATAGCTATTCACAATCATTCGATACGCTTCTGTGCCCAATCGATCATCAATCAACGTTTTCGAAGGAGTCCTCTAAACGCTGTTCACAAATCTAAAACCCGAAAATGTTGTGTATTAAATCATATAGCCATATAGATCATATAGCGGGTTGGTAGATGTCGCAAGTCGCATATCTTCGAATTTTGGTTCTAGGACATGCCGGTTTCCTTACGATGTTTTGCTTCACCGTTACTGAGAGCAGTGGTGATGAAATAATTTACATAATTCAGTACGGCGGGCCACAAAACAAACCAAAAATGTCATATTAGATTCGGTAGGTAACCGTTTTAAAACGCTAAAATATGCCTAATGTCCCAGTAATGTGTCCAAACAATTTGAGAGGCCCCTGACATGCTCTAACTACAAAGCCAATATCACACGCCAGATCATAGGATAACACGATATGCCTTGAAGAAAGCTGACACATTCTGAAGGTTTTACAGAGTCTTACTACGAAGAACACATGGATTTCAAATCCTGTATAACACAACATCACGTCTGTAATGCCATCTGGGGAGAGCAGAGTTACTGTTGCAACTTGGTTGTATTTATTTAAACTTTTCGCTCAAAAAGGTAGGTACCTACAAAGGCGGACATAATACCGTGGTCATTCTCTACCAGTCAACCAAGGGTGGTGAAGAGATTAGATGGCAGGCAGGTGCTTTGGTTGAGAGAAACAAATGGAACAACGATAAAAAAAAAGATTCGATTCGATTGCGAGAGAATGAAAAAGAAATTTATTTCTAATAATATTTTTTTTAATTTTTTTTTTTTTTATAGTTATATTTATTATACAGGGTTATAGGAAAAACACCAACAACCTCGTCATTTGTACTTATCAGTATGAACAACTTTTACTATGGGACCAAACGAATTCAGCTGTTCCCCAGCTGTTCCCTATATTTTGACGAGTTATATTATACGAATGTTCGTATAAATATATAAATAAATAACATACAAAAATATAATAATAATATTAATATTTACATAAATGTAGGGAACGATTTTTATTTTCGCGATTTCAGCGTTGGTGTCATAGTAGGTAAAAGTTGTTCATAATGATGAGTACAAGAGGTTGTTGGTGTTTTTCCAATAATACATATATTATAAATTCAAGGGACAGAGGTGTTGAGATGACTAAGATTCGACCTATTATCGATTTGATTTGTACATGTTTCTATCCCACTATTTAAATGGGGTACCTGATATGTGGTGAGCATTTTGCCATTACCTAACCGGGCACAAGAGCAGCCTCGGAATGTTGCGGAGAATTTCGTGGTGGAAAAACCCGAGAGCAGTTTGCTTGACTGGGAATCGACAGGCGCGGGGGAGCAACGGGTGCACTTGCCCTCCGGGCTTCGACCAAAAGACTCTCTTTGTCCACTAGGTTAACCGTTTTTTGACAGTTGCCTTAGATAGAACGTAACTATTCCAGATTACGTAAGTTAACTTTAAAGGCCCAATAAAATAAATATAAGTAATATAAACTGCCCTAACTTTTTAATTTTCTTATTTATGACTTCTTACAGACATATAATACCAGAAGGCCAATTCTCGTAATTTAAAACGATCAAAATCTAGTCGCAATTTCATCTCGGCGACAAACAAATGTCAAAAACTTGTCAAAATGTAGGGCAATTACACGTATTTTTGACAGATTGAGACTGAGATCAGACTGTGAACGTTCTTAAAATTACGGGAATTGTCCCTCAGGTATCTACGTAAGTAAGTAGGTATATCAGTTTTGACAAAAAATATACATATAATTGTCATGCGTATTAAATTACATTCTAGCTATCGTACAAAGTGATGGGATCGAATGTAATCGCTTCTAATGAATAATATTATATCAAATATAATAATTTTATATTAAAGGTAAATCAGTAAGTACCTACAGAAAAACCTCAAATATCATTAAAATGTAAGGTAGTTGCGGTAAACTTGGCCAAATATTGCCAAATTATCTGGAAATTTCATTCGTACGGTCTTTCCCTAGCGCCGAACTTACCCCAACATACTTAAATTATTTGTTGTTATTGTTGTGTAATAATTTAATTTAATCGAAATAAAACATTAACATCTGTTATAAAAGATTTTAATCTTATACAGTGTGTTAGGTTAAACGAGGGACATACTTTATGGGAGTGTAGTAGGTACTCATAAAAATGAACAACTTTTAATATGAGGCGGACTCAAAAATATGAAAAAAAAATAACAGCTGTTCCCTACTTTTTGTCGAAATAAAACATTAACATCTGGTACATACCAGATGTTAATGTTTTATTTCGATTTTAATCTTATACAGTGTGTTAGGTTAAACGAGGGACATACTTTATGAGAGTGTAGTAGGTACTCATAAAAATGAACAACTTTTAATATGAGGCGGACTCAAAAATATGAAAAAAAAATAACAGCTGTTCCCTACTTTTTGTCCAGTTATGCGAACATAAATGTATAGAGCAGCTGGTTTTATTTTCTTGATTTCAGTGTTTCTCTTAGTAAAAGTTGTTCATTTTCATGGCTCTCACTCACTCCCCTAAAGTATTAAAAAAGTATTATAAAATTCAAAGTCCTGACTGACTGCTAAATCAACGCACAACTTAAACCGCTGCGCTGGTCCTAGAGACATGAAATTTGGAGGGTGTGTTCTTTGTGAAGAGTAGGTATCCACTAAGAAAGGGTTTTTCGAAATTCCACCCCTAAGAGGGTGAATGGGGGGGGGGGGGGTGAAATTTCACGCGAACTTTACTTTGTTTACCACCGCCAAGGGGGCAAATTGTTGAGTTTACAGAGAATGGATGCCGACGGGGGCTTTCACGTCTTGAAAAATTATCCCCCGTCCTCCCAGAGAGATACCTACATTTGCCCCCCTTGAGCGAAATCCTAGATCAGCGCTTTGAATCGAAACCATAATTATGTAGAACCACATGTTCAGCAGACTCACTCACTAGACTAGATCAACGAGGCACAATACAATTTTAAAATTCTCAAGTTTGTTCGGAAGTTCCGAAATCTATAAAATATTTGTTTCCAAATGTAAGTAACCGCTACAAACATTTAAGTATCAATGATCGTCACCCCGTAAACACTTAGGTATGTATATTTGATTGTTTGCAAATAATTCGCACTGTGTGAAATCGACAGCTACTGAATGACATCAGTCTTTACACATAAATGTTTACCAAACCAGAATCTTATTTATTGTCGGGCTTCGGTTTTCCTCATGATTCTTTATGATTTATGGCGAATTTAAATGCCACCGTTTATTTATTTACTTAATTATGATTTGTGTTCTGTTTATCTATTGTTTGCTGAAGTATTTATTGTATCAAAGACGACAGGAACGAACCGTAGGTACATCACTTCTGGAATTGCCAAAGATAGACCAACCTTCGACTGGTATGGAAGTCACGGAATTTGTCGCATTTGATGATGACAGTCATCTTGCAATAGATTTAGTTGCTAAATTATTATTTATTTAAAAAGAAATTACAAGATTTTAAACTAATGAATAGGTTCATTGATGAAAAACGTAGGTAACACCGGAAAATACGTGTGGTAGGTATTCCTGTAAAATACATAAGACTGCAGTGCTAATTATTTTGAACTAAGATATTAATTAAAATGAAAACATGCATACACGTGGTTATTAAAACTGGGGCATCACGTAAACTGACAAAGACTATGTGGGAATTAGGATTGCCAATTTTTTTTTTAATATCTGTTTAGCTGACCGGCGAATTTCGTACCCCTTCAGAATCAAGAAATGATTTTTTTTTTGTGTGATATTTTCCCATGTTATAATAGTTATTCTGCTGTTCGGGGCGGAGACAAATCCAACAAATCAAAGACCATGAAAATCGGTTCAGCCGTTCTTGACTTATGTAACTAACCCGACTTTGTTTTATTTATATAGATGGATATAGTATTTTCGAAGCCATTACCTGTAAAACTACCGTACTGTTTTCTTCTTTAGGCTTTTATTTACAGGTTTTTTTAAATGTCTCAAAACTATTAGGTACCTACTTGCTACAATCTAAATTAAGGTTACAAAATAGTACCTACCATTGAAATTAATAGATATTGGCCCTATTGCATCTCACCATTTTGTATTGAAATGAAAATATTGTAGTTTCGCCTATTATATTTTTTTCTTAGTAAGGCCTCTAATATAGCAGAATAGGTACTATATACCTAATACAGGTTGAAATTAAAAACATGCGACAAATCGAAATGGGAGATTGTACTCATCATTATGAACAACTTTTACTATGGGACCAAACCTGAAATCGCGAAAAAAAAATCATCTGTTCCCTACATTTTGACGAGTTAAGCGAACATAAATGTAGGGAACAGCTGATTTCTTTTCGTGATTTCAGGTTTGGTCCCTCAGTAAAAGTTGTTTTTTATAATGATGAGTACAATCCTCCATTTCGATTTGTCGCATTTTTTTAATTTCACCCTGTATACAGGATCTACAGGATATCATATAGTAGATATTGCAACATTGGCAACCCTAGTGGAATAGATGTCAACAAGTCCATGGATGAGTAGGAAACCAGTGATAAACGGTGGTCACTGGTCAGATCTAGACCAACGCAGTTCAGTTCCTTTAGGAGTGGCACCCCAGTTAAATTGTAGAGGGGACAAATATATTACAGTCGGACATCATCAAGTCTTGTTAGGCAAAGAAGGATTATTTCAGCAGATCGCTCGGTGCGAATTTCTAACCGGCCGTAAATGAGAAATCTCAAAGAGTGATTAGATTTGACCGTTCATTGATTTTAACGAACTAAGTATCTAGAGTTTTTAAAATGGATCATTCGGTTTGCTTACTGCACTAACGCAACGAATAAAACATTAGGTACCTACGTAAATTAAAGAGATCATCATACCCTCCAAAAATAAATTCGTTTTAAAAATGATGCAAAACTTTTTTATGAAAAGTGAGTGATGCAAATAGATCGGCTAGACGATTTAATACGAATGATTCCTTAATATTCATTCGTTCAAAAATGTTACGCGCTGCAGTCAATTCACCCGTAAAATTGCTTTCAAAAGAGTTGGCTACTTAGAACAAAATAGAAGCATTCATCAGCTATGCACTTGTTAGTTCATGAAAACAACTTCTGTTATACGATAATATTAAAGGTATTTACTTAGGTATCCATGTGATTTCATTTAAAGACAAACGTAAGCACAGTAGCTACGAGTAAGTAGTCCGCAGAACTGCCGCAGAAGTGTTTTTCTTTCGCTTTCGGAGTGTGATTTTTCAACAATGTTATCGCTGGTAACCTTTGTTTTTTTATGTAGTCATATCTTTATTCAAACAAGATAATATTTACATAATGTACGAGCTAACAGACTTGAAATAATAATAATAATATGTACCTAGATACATCTGCATTGCTGTCAACAGGAAAAGTGCCCAAAACACTTTTGACCTTTGTAGAGCTTTGGCTGTTGTCGCAGCAGCGATAAACTGAGCGAGTATAGCCAACGGGGTAGGTAGTAGCAATGGGTTTCATTTAGTTCAACAACATTCATTGCGTTATTTCATTGTCGAGCAGACAAATTTTTTACATATGAAGCAATATCCTTCAAAATGATTCAGATTGAGATTGATACGCAATTAGGGTGCTGGGTGGGCTTTTCCAAAATACTGAACAAAATCCTTGATAGCATCCAAGATATTAGTTATCATAAACAGTGAGTCCCACTCTTCCCTCCCTAGCAAAATCCAGAGACAGGAGGCCCGCTTACACCACAAAACACTAAATGCTTCAAAACATCGTTCTGTTTCTTTTAATCGTTTCTAGATGAAAGAGACAGAATTATGTTTTAATTATGATTCGCGATAAACGCATTTAGAATTTTGCGATGCAGTGACAGTAACGTAAAGTTAAGTTAAGGACTTACCTTAGTCTGTGTGGTGAGGTCTAGGTCGCACTGTGCCGACGGGAGGATGAACGACATGGAGATGACGTCCATCTCCTCGGAGGTGCTGACCAGGCCGCACACCGCCAGGAGCAGGTAGTGGAACCGTCCATATCCTGCGCAAACGTAAACAGATACAGCTCGTGACTTCCTAGGGCGGCCCACGGATTACTATCGGTAATAAGTTTCTTACACATTGATTGTGCGAATTCAAAACAATCATTCGAGTGAATAGGTAAACGATTTCATTGAGATTTTTGGCCGTCACGCGTATTGTCGACTCATTTAGACAAACCGAAATTCTAGTAGGTACCTATTTCGTTAAGTAGGTTGGTATATTTGACGAAATAGGAACCTTACAATGGTTTGTATAAGGTGCTAATTACCAGAAGTTTATTATCCTTTGTTGTTTACTAGCAAGGAAGTGATAATACCAAAGGAATTCTTTAAAAACATTAGCTAAAGCTCGTGTAGAGTGTCAAGTTTCAATCAGGAGTGGTCGTACGATGCGCTTCTTAGTAGAGGCATGTTTACAACGCCAAACGTCGCGGCTACGTCGAGGAATGGAATTCGAGCTCTGTCCATTCATAAAGTTCGTTCAAGTTACTGTTTCATTTACCAACGAAGCCGTGTACGGTTTCATATTGTTTTTATTACGTAATTGAATGTCAACAATGCAATGTAACTGCGCATTATGATTTTAGTTTTTTTGTAGGTCGACGGATCGATTTACAAAACATGAAGTGACATCCTTTTAATTTGTTATGATACTTGATTGAGTTCTTTGAAATCTTGACCTTCATTGTTCCCTTACTTTGTATTTATTTACCTATGTTTATTTAGGAAAATGTTGGCTGTATTATTGCTCACAGCGGAATAAAACTTACAACAGTCGTTTTATTCTGTCAACAAACTTATGCTTATCCTAATACATTTCGGACAAGTCGAATACTACTAAAATACTCCTTTATTTTAGTTAACTTTATTTTGTAAAATAACCATCGTGTGTAGGTGTTTTTTAAAGCACGTACAGCGTGGATATCTAATCAATGTTTAGGCAAGTTAAGTGTAAGTAGGTACTAGGTAATGAGGTTTCAGAGCTAATAATTTTCACTGCTAACTGATAGTAGGTACATTACGATACGTGTGGTTTAAGGCGACTACATGACCTAAAGCGCGGTCACTAGCGGACTGCATAGAAAAGAAAGAGAAGCGCGATGACGCAACGCTGGTAATTTATTGCAAAATATGAAGCAATCATCTATTTACAAACTGCTTAAAAATAAATAATCCATCACTGAATGCAGTTTGGCATTAGCAATTTAATGGTATATTTTTAATTATAATTATTATTGTTAATGAAGGGATAAACTGCTTTTAAAGAAATGTCAGAGGTGTATTTGAAGATTTTTTTGATGCATTAATGTACGTTTAATTGTGATTTGAGTTCCATCACTGTTTTAAAATAAGAAAATTTTTTTTGGTCTAAATTATTTACGGCTTAAGAGATAAGTACACTGCTTTAAAAACCAACTTATTGACCATTTTCAAGGAACCTGCGCCTTAATTGTACTTAATGCATTAATAAAGTACTGAAGTCAACCGTATCGTATACTATGTATTTTATAGCTCGTGTGACCTAAACCTGCACTTAAGTCACGCTTTTCTGTGTAAAAAAGGTTTAATGAGTCTGATAAATCATCAGCTAAGTATACCCATCTAAATGTTATTTTAAGTTATTACTTGTCCGTGATTGTCTGTCATCACGATGAACATCATTAGTACATACCTATTTCCATTGTTTTCAAACAACTATTTATTTATGACTTCTCTTTTAATCTACAACTTGTCTTTAATAAATTTAATTTCTTTTGTTTAACTATGATATTTAAATCTTTGGTAATTAAGTACCTTTGTCAGATTTGGTACCTATAAAGCCAAGGGCACATGACTGCCGCAACTGGTCACAGCACAGAATGCAACGCATTTCCATACAAAAAAGTGTTAAAATGTGGCCCGCATAAAGTAACTATGCGTTCATAAAAATGTGCGGAACTGATGCGTCCCGTCCTAATCTGCGCTAGCCTTTGAAAATGAAATCTAGTATTGTAGATAGCGAAATTTATAAGATTTAGTTAATATTATTTATTCAAACTTACCGGTTAATTCGATAGCCCTTTCAAAGTCAGCTTTTTCCGAGTTGGGACCCTTCTCGGGGTCGAGCTTGACTTGTGTCTTTAATGACGGTACGACGCCTATAAACAAAATAAACAAAGCATTAAAAACAATCAAATAATGATTATGATATATTTTCATCACCACTGTTCTCAAAAAATCACCACTGTTCTCAAAACTGTAAAGGAAAATATCGTAGATCTGAAAATTCGAAGACATCTGACATCCACCGACCCGCACTGGGCCCACGTGGTGGATTAGGACCCACTCCTTCTCGCAGAGAGGAGGCCTGTGTACCAGCAGTAGGAACATTGTACACGCTGTTTATGCTATGCGTAATCAAATATCACCTTATTAAAATAAAGCAGAATATCGAAGACCAGTCCAGAATATCCAGTAAAAAATGGTCCTAACAGGTTTTTTGGTCCTAATGGAGAAAAAAGGACCACTTGACTTCTACTGTAGTGACAGTTTGCTGCCTCAGTGCTGCACCCAGAACAGCTCAATTAAATAATCCTATGCATTAGAATAATTGTTAATTAATCGGATCGTAGGCATAGACCAAAGACCATAAAGTTATCAATCGGAAAAGATCTTAACCAACCGTTTATAGTTATGTCATCAGTAAGATCAGGTATGTGAAACTTAATGGTTTCTGTATGTTAATAAATCAATAATTTGAGTAGGAGTATCTAAAGTACTTATTATATTATCTGTGGTAGGAGGTACAATTATTGTTGCTGTAGGCGCGGGAGTAGGTACCTACCGATCAAATGACTACGTTATAACGGTGAGACATGTAGCAATATGCAATGTTACGAACACCTTTGTAAACACCATGTTTCTGGCAAATAAATATTCTATTCTATCCTTTAGTAGGTACCTATATGAGTATCTGAACAGGTCCTGTTAATTGTTTGGGTATTTAATTAAATAAGGTAATAATTAAATTAATTAAAGCCAGCACAGGTGGTCTGATATACTTATCATAAATTTTATCAGCAGGTAGGTACTTAAATATGTCAAATGCTAAGCCTGGGTATCAGAATTATTGCTACATTGAATAGTCGCAGAATTTTGAAGTAAAGGACGCTGCTGCTGATTGCTTAGTCCCTTTTACCTCATTCTCAGGTTCGGTAGCCAATTATTTGCTTTAGCACTACAACATACACAATCAGCGGGGTAACTGCGTACCATACTATCAGTAGCAATGGATTTCTTTTTGACAATTTAACAACATTCATTGCGTTATTTACGTTGTTCAGCAGACATTTTTTCGAACATACGAAGCAATGGATTAGCGATATCCTTCGAAATGATCCAGATTGAGATTGATAGGGATTAATTAGGGTGCTGATTCTGATGAATAAATAAATACTGGACTATTATTGTGTTCAGGAGTTAACTTACCAAGCTCGGCGGTTTTGGAACCTGGGCCGTTTAGTTGCAGGTCCCTTTTTACATCACAATCTGAAACAAACCAAAAATCAATTAATATTTCTAAAAATAATTATCAAAGAATATTTTTGGGCACAATACAGGCATTCCCATCACAACCAAACTAGGAACTGTTATTATTTGCGCCTGATCTCTCTCCTGAGATTGCCGCGCAATCGGACGACCATCAACGCGGGAGATAAATTATAGTGGAAGTGTGTGCGCGCAGACACAAGACTTGCACTATAATATCTCTCGCTTCGATGGCTGTCATGGCCGAAATTTGTCCTGGAGGACTATAATAGGTACCTACTGTTAGCTGCCATTAAATCAAATACTCTGTCTGATCCATGGTAATCTTCCGATTGTGTGCTGACTCTACAAATGTTTTGCACTCCAAATAAGTTATGACACATTAAGTTATTCCCATTATAAAATACCATGCGTCGACACAGGCTCACACAGGCACAATGCAGAGTGTTTAAAAATAATAACTATAAATATTTTAGGTGTACCTCTAGTGTGTAACATTATAATTATCATCCATAGACTACAGGTGTATTGGTACGTCTCTCACTACTCGTGTCACACGTGCTACGATCTGTAATTGTAGCAATTCTTCACAAGAGAAATAAACATACGCATTCCTTGTGAAAGTTTTAATTGTTGAAGGTATTTTCTTCCATTTATCTCTATCAAACATGTCTATTAGGTTATTTATTATCAATCTGTCTAGCTATTTCCTGTGTAACGTTACTTATATCATCTATTTAGTATCTAGTCAGGTGCATTGCATCTCTACACTACACTGCATGTCTCACGTGCTGCGATCTGTAATTGCAGCAATTCTTCACAAGAGAAATACCTAAACATACGTTTTTTTTTCTGTATATTTTAATTGTTGGACACGGAAACGGTGAGTTTTTGAGCAAAGTGATTTTTCAATAGTCATTTATCTTATAACTGAAGAATAAATATATCAGTTTGACCATAATTTTATACAAAAGCTGTCAAACCGCAATTAATAATATTCCTCAGATAAAAATCTGACTCTTGAAAAATAAGGCTATATGTCATAAATACATTTTTAAATAAACTTTCCGTAGGTGAAAAACGAGCCCAATATTTTTCATTTCCAACCAAATGGTAGCCAATTCCCATTATGATATTATGTTTGCCTCTAGAACATTAGATACCTACAATCTATCATATAAAAGCCATCTCGATATCTAAGCAGGTATAGTTACACCACATACATAAGGCGTATTATTGGTAGGTGACCGGCAGTTCGGCAAGGTCTCGCTCACAATATTTGGCGCAGCCGCGGACACAATATGTCATAGCAACAACGTGCTGCTGTCAGAAAGTATGTAGCTAACTATTCCTATATTGGTAAGATAGTTCAGATAGATCAGCCGATAGTGTTCCCACGGCTGGGACACAGGCCTCCTCTCGGTGAGAGGGAGTGGGCCGTAATCCACCACGCGACCCCAGTAGGGGTTGGTAGATGTCACATGTCTTCGAAAGGTTCTAGAACATGCTGGTTTCCTTACGATGTTTTCCTTCACCGTTTTGAGAGTTGTGGTGATGAAATAATTTACACAAAGTAGAGCGTCTGTCTGGGTTCGAACCTACGACCTACAACTCGTAATTTGTGGCCGTTACCACAGAGGGAACACTGCTCCAGTAAGATAGTTGCCTGAGAGCCAAAACTCTTTGATGTGCGCTGTTACACTTTATGACCTAAGGCGCGGTCACTGTCGGACTGCATAGAAAAGAAAGAGAAGCACGATGACACAACGCTGGTAATCTATTGCAAAATATGAAACAATCATCTATCTATTGTTTGGACAAAAAATTAAAACACTAGTGGTTTATGTTGCTTGTAGAATAATCTGACAAAAAATCTGAATGATTGATTGACTGATGACTGATGACTGATTGACTGATTATTGTAGGTAAAAATAAAGTTTTTAGAGGTATCTTCATGATTTTTTTTTCTATCGTATCAAATTAGTTGTAAGTTTTTAAGTTTTCAACACACTGTCCACCTAGCATATATCTAGAAGAATATCATGTATTTTTCTGATTTTGTTTACTGTAGTGGATCATAATTATATTTTTAGGATATATAAAAATTCCGTTTTTTGCGTTTAGGTCCTGTGGTCCCCTGTCGGATAGCACAGCCTAGAGTCCAAAAAAAGAATAAAATAGTTTCATTCTAGCGTATTGTTTGCTAAATATGGAAAGCCTTATTGCTATAGGTAGTTATTTTGTAGACGTTTTAAGCGACTTTTTTTACCAACCGTACCCATTATAACGTCATGAGAATACGTCTTTTTATTAACATTCTAGCGTTAAACAGCCGGTCGGTAGTACTTCGTTACCTTGAGATGTGTATAATCTCCGTATTAGGTTACGAAATGGACAGGTGACTTCAATAAGTTCCCATTATGACCAGTTTTAAACAAATAATAGGTACCTACTTGGAAATTCCTAATTGTGAGTCATGGCAGCTTTTACAGGATGGTGACTGTAAGCGCAAGATTTACAGATCACTCTTTGACTTCACTTTGTCAAGTAAAGCAAGCCGAATGTGAACTTGATTTGTTAAGGAGTAATGCTGGTAATCTGGTAGGTACTCGTACGAAGCGCTACATTACAGCGTACATTCGTTTATACGAATATGAACATTATGTGCATGACAATAAGTTTATGTTTACTTTACTTAGCAAAATAAAGTCAAAAAGCGATCTGAGAATCTTACCCTGAAACTTACCTACTTTCATGAATTTCATGTGACATGCAGTAAATAGTATTAGGTAGTTACCTAGTAAGGCGGGGGAAATGGGTAATTACCTAATAATACCCACATCTACCTCAATATTATAATATCACCATCGCGAGTAAAAAATGCTTATTGCATTTTTTGACAGTAGGTACGAGTACTATCTGTATCAAATTGCAAATACTGTCGAAAATGGAAATAACGCATAAATAATAAATCACAAAAAACTACCTTCCTACTTACGTAAAGGATTATTGACGATTTACCTTATCTTGATGTCATTTTTAATATCACTTCGTTATCCGTCTGTCTGTCCATCTGTCAAGACCCTTTTTCTCAGGAACGCGTGGAGTTATCAAGTTAAAAATTAATATCAAATACTGAGGGCGGCAATCCCTTGAAGCAGTGAGAAAGTCAAACTTCTAAGTCAACGCAATCAAAGGAAACGAGCGTTTATGTTCCGTTTATTGCGCATTAATTTTTAACACTCGCAAGGGAATCAAAACCTATAGGGTATTTCCCGTTGACCTAGAATCATGAAATTTGGCAAGAAGCAATTTCATGTAGCACAAGTAAAGGAAAATATCCGAAAACCGTAAATTTGTAGTTACATTTCTACAAATTTGTGCGGAACTCTCGGTGCGCGAGTCCGACTCGTACTTGACCGGTTTTTTTCTTATCAAAAAGATGAAGATGCCTCCTTAAAGCTGCAGTATCTATGTATATCTATTTTCGATTGCACGTGTGTGTGATCTGTATGACAATAAAATCATTTTTCTTTCATTTTTAAAAGAGCCTGAGATGGCCTCTTTGACCTATTTGGCATTTGAGTTTACCCGCTTTGATATTGATTTCAAGTACCGGTTTTCGACACTAATTTCAATTTAGAAAGATCCATTTATTAAAATTTTTAAACCCATTCGCTGGTAGACAACGCACACGCACAACCTTAACCTATTAGATCTATGGTCTAGAATCATGGTATTTGGACAACACTTCTGTATGCAACGAAGTTGAACACGAAAGATTTTTTTTGAAAAAAAAACCTGCCTTGGGTAAATATTGTATCGTTGTTCGGAATGAAAATGAAAGTTTGTATGGAAGTTCATAATTTTTGCCTAGGTGAGAAATCCCCTCGGCAAGGCTTGTTTTTAGAAAAATATTCCTAAGTATAGTACATTATATTTTATTCTGCGGTGAAGTTACCTACACAAAGTGCGTATGTATTTCAAATGTGTGCCTTTAAAACCACTGTCACTGCTCTCAAAACGGTAAAGGAAAACATCGTGAGGAAACCGGCATGTCCTAACACCAAACGTATATGAAACAACGTGTGTTCATACACAAGTAAAAACTGCTTACTCTGACGTTTATTATGACAGTTATTGTGTAATAGAATAAGAACAATGAAAACGTTAAATAGAACAAACATTTTACAATATGTGAAGTATTGATTCTATTCAACATTATTTATCAAGAAAATATAACAGAACGGTGGATCTAAAACCGATTGCAATTGATTTAATCATCAGCCTTTCTGGATTGTGTTGATACCCACGTGTCAGTAGGTATTTAATTACAAGTGCAATTAAATAGCTTTCATTCTATCAAATTCTCTAATAGCTATCTTTCTTCTTTTAAGCTTGACGCGAAGATCAAAGCGAGCTTATGTTGGTAATGATTTTATTTGAACTGTAAAAAATAATTAGGTATGAATTAGAGTGATGCTACTAGAGCGATAGTGTCTTATCTGGTACATCACTATTAGAGACCGGCACCCTAATTGGGTAACACACTACTAATCAAAATCGGAATAATTTTGAAGGATATTCCTAATCCATTGCTTCATAAGTTCGAAAAATTTGTCTGCGCAACAACGTAAATAAAGCAATGAATGTTGTTGAACTGTCAAAATGCAACACTACTGGCTGATAGTGTGTTGCGCAATCACCCCGCAGGTGCCAAAAGATCCTTGTACCGTGACTGCGTAGCTCTTAGATACTTACTGTGAGATTTCTTGGGCCCGGGGTCAGTTTCTACCATCCTATGCGGGCGGGCTGCTAGGTATGTCGGCGGTCGCGTGGACTGAACTACTCTTACTGGGCTGTGGGTCGCTTACAACGGCGCACGGCTCGTCTGAAACAATACAAATAACTGCCATTAATACATTACATTAATTAAGGTGACTAGGAGTTATGTGGGCTGGCCATGTTTGTCGAACGACCGATGGCCGGTGGAGGAGACGAGTCAAGCAGTGCTATTCTGAAAAAGCTTGAAGTGAGGTGTCAATAGTGGCATGTGGTGGAATGGTAGCTCACTTCACCATCGTTTACGATGAGATTTTCACAGAATCGATCAGCTGGAGTGGAGACCGCGCCCCCGAGCTAGATGACCGACGACCTTTAAAAGGTGGCTGGGACACTCTGGATGCGGAAGGCAGAGGACAGGGTGTTGTGGAGAAGGCTATGTGTGCCTGGAGAAGCCTATGTGTGCCTGGAGAAGCCTATGTGTGCCTGGAGAAGCGGTGAACTGCGATAGTCTCAATTGAACATTTATGTTTAGAACATAGATATTTCTATGAGAAAATTGCAGTAAACAATTCATTTCCCTATGACTAAGTATGCAAGCAAAATCACTCATCTGCCTAGCCTTTTTCCAACTATGTTGGGGTCGGCTTCCAGTCTAACAGTATTTATCATGGAGCGACTGCCTATCTGACCTCCACAACCCAGTTACTGGTTAATACGATACCCCTTGGTAAGCAGGCAAGCAAAATCAATCACTACACAAGTATATACACAGTCGATTCATCGAATTCTTATAAAATAGCCATATAAAGGAATGTAAACAAAGTTGCCAATTATATATCACAATATTTATATAGAGTGATAACGTACGTCACTTTATATAAAGTGCAACATGGAAAATCCAAAGTACCTACCTAAGTCTTTAGGTACAGCCTTTACGGTGATCATATTTATCAACGTACTTTGAATATTTTCCTACTTGATTGATCGTTGTTGGTCGCCAATACTGTTGAGCATGAGGTCTTGGCTTCGATTACCAGGTCGGGCAAAGTGTTATTGGGTTTTTCCATCAGGAATTTCTTAGTAGCAGTCAGGAGTCTGGATTTGTGCCGGTTTGTGGCACTAGGCTCGCCACACATAACTGGCGAAATGTGCAAGTATGTGTTACTGTTAGGTAGGTACCTACTGTAGGTAGATCTTACTGGATTAACATATAGGCTATTTTTTATCCCCATATTCCCACGGGATCGACATTTATGCGGGTGAAACCGCAGGCGTTGCCATGTTAGTAGAAATATAATTTCTTATTAATTATCTATGGTTCGAACCCAGGCAGGCGCTTTACTTTGTGTAATTTATTTCATCACCATTGCTGTTAAAAATGGTGAAGCAAAACATCATGACGAAACCGGCATGTCCTAGAACTAAAAGTTCGCAGACGAGTGACATCTGCCAACCAGCACTGGGCCCGCGTAATCCCTCTCACAGAGAGGAGGCCTGTGTCCCAGCAGTGGGAACATTATAGACTGATTATGATATAAGTGCTTAGGTATGCAGGTCAAATCTTGTAGATACATGCCACGATTGCTCGTAGATAAGTGATAGAAAAAAGGTCACGGTTGAACAGCCCCAAATCGTTTTGAAAAGCGACACTCCTAGCCCTAGTTCATTTAGTATTTCATGACAATACAATACAAGGCTCCATTTCCTAATCCACGTAGTAGGCCTGTGTAAACAGAAAACACCTTTATTGCCTACGACATAACGGTACATTATATAGCCTTGATTAAGTGTATCATAGAATGTAGAGCCTTGCGTAGCTCTCTGCATCATAAGTTGAAGTTGATGTTTATTATTGCTTCCTAAATATAACATTTCGTCAACTATAGGTATATAATTTAGTCCTTCGAGGCGAATGGTTACAAAACTCTGGCATTAATTACGACAGGAGAAAAAAAAAACTATTTATTTTATTACTAGGTGTGCCCGCGACTATTTTCGCGTGTATGTCAGAAAAAAAAATAGATGTCATGGGTTTTTTTTGCCCGGAACCCTAATTGTTTTTCTAAAATAAAAGTAAGCTAAGCTTAAGCGTTAGACTAAGTTACTCCTTAGTAGGTACATCAGCTAACTGCCAGTGAAAATCCCGTCCAAATCGGTTCAGCCGTTTAGGAGGTTAACCGGAACAAACTGACAGAACAACAGACAAAAAATTTAAAAAATGTTGAAATGAATAAATAGTTGTTAAATGTGTTTAGTTATTTTGACATTACAAACAGATACTTCAATAGTATTTATTTGTACCTATTTTATTTATAGCTTGCGGTAGAATTATCAATCAGAATTATTAATTTAATAAGAAATGTGCAACACAATGTGCGATTCTTTGGCGAGGTGTGACTTAATGGTGCTGCGCTGGCGCAAGTTACACGGTTCATACAACAATTGTAACGAGTTGTGCACGTAATCTTACAGCCTACAGGTTGTCGTTTCATTGATTATAATTTTCCGCAACACAATTGTCGGTCTCACATTGTGTGCAAAAACTTTGCAAACACTCGCCCGTTTCCTTGATGTGAAATAGTTCTAAATTCGGAACATCAATCGACTTTTATGTTTTATTCACATTGAAATTTTGACGAGTAACGTCGATCGTAAAAGTAATGGAGTTTTCGTTACGTTTTTACCAGACACCCCTTACAAATAAATCAAATCGTGCAAATAAACTTCTTGTTTATATTTAAATAAACTAGCTTCTGCCCGCGACTTCGTCCGCGTAAAAATTCTTGTTCCCCGACCCACCCGTCGCATCGGTTTCGATTAGCGTTCTTTATATTTTTTTTGTTTTTTGTCGGCTCCTTAGGGTCATAGCATGATGTCAAGTAGCCTATAGCCTTCCTTAAGATTTGAGCTATTAAATGCAAAAATTATTTTCAATATTTAGCGTAGTTCCAGAGATTAGCGCGTTCAAACAAACAAACTCCTCAGCTTTATTATTAGTACATAGATCTGTGCGCACTGGATGTTTTTCTGTGAAAGACGGGCTGTTTTGATTTTTGTTTTTAAACATTTTATAGGATTATGTTTTTATGGGTTGTATAATATCTACTTGCTCATCATTCGCCTCTGACGCAAACTATGCAGTTTTATGATCTACCTACACGATGATGATGATAATGATTTTATCTGACGGTTTTTCATATGTAGGTACACTGTACAGCCTGTAGAGTAGTGGACTTGTAGGTTTAAACGGCAATGGCGAGACACGAAGGGTTATAATCGGTAAGTAAAAGAAAGAAAAGAAAGAAAGTGAAGAAAAGTATTTATTGTGACTCGTACAGGAAGATCACATCTCGTGCTGTTTTAACTTTACTAAATGTCTTTAGTAAAGTTAAAAAAATAAGACTGGGTTTAAAAGTTCGGAACGTTTCAAACTTTTAAAACAATATTATTTATGGTATGTAAACTTTGGAAAAGTGGGTTAAAAATTCCTTGCGTATCTTTCAGTAAAAAATCAGGTTTTTTTTTTTTTTATTGAACCAAAGTGAGTTATATTAATAAATTAAAAACATGAAAAAACAGTTTTTTTGATAATAATGTCGGTTTGATTTGTTGAAGGAGCATAACGATGAAAACTCGTATCGCTTAATGAGCAACACTTTTACCATATTAGCATCAAAAGTTGAAATAATTAAGCGTCAGGATATTTACGTCAGGTTAAATAAAAAAGAACGACAAACTGCAAAAACGATAACTACAAATTGGAGAAAAAAAGAAAACACGCATTTGATACAAAAAACCAAAATGTGGCATAAGCGATAAATTAAAGTCAAACAACGTAAAACAAAATTGCATTTCAGAAGTAAGCCCATTAATATCTATATGACGAAGGTATTATAAAATAAAGTCACATGCGTTTCTGTCTGTCAATTTCGATCCAGCCTGTCCCTTGCTGCTGTCTCCCAGCGAAGCCCTAAGCCGTGGTCCATACCCACACCACACCACACCACCACAGGGACCACAGGGAGTGCTTTTAGCGTGTAGTCGCTTTAGTGTTTAATTTTTTTAAGTCCTGGCTAGAGGCCTTAATTTATTGAGGCATCCACAGGCAAGCCCGGTTAAGCAGACGACAACCTCATAGGTTGAACTGCGAGATGCCATATAAAAAAAAAGTTTCTGTCTGTGTGATCGCGTTGTTCTTCTAAACTACGCAAAGGATTCGGTTTTCACCGTCATTTGGGGA
Source organism: Gortyna flavago (assembly GCA_963669345.1). Taxonomy (NCBI): domain Eukaryota; kingdom Metazoa; phylum Arthropoda; class Insecta; order Lepidoptera; family Noctuidae; genus Gortyna; species Gortyna flavago. The sequence goes on from OY770140.1 coordinate 12,825,909, forward strand.
ATTTATTCCAGAAGGTCATACGTTATTACTAAAATATCTTTTTTTTGTTTTTACTAGGCTACGCAGTCCCACTCCTGGGCAAAGGCGGAGGTCCACTCCTTCCATCTTTCGCGAGCCCCCGCGTCCTCCTTTCAATTTTGAAGGAACCTATCCTGCTCGTCCCGCCATCTCCTAAACTATCATTAACTAAAGAAATCTCGATATTTTGTCATGTCGTCAAAACTATATTACTAAATGCAGAATATACGGTACATATAACAAAAAAAAAAATGAAATATTTGTGTCGGCTAATCTCCGAAACGGCTGGACCGATTTTGACGGGACTTTCACGTACTTTCACTGGCAGCTAGCTGATGTTACCTATAAGGGGTAACATAGCCTAGTTAGGCTACTTTTATTTTAGAAAAAAAAAAACAGAAAATCAAAAGTTATTGATGTCATTGAAAAAGAAAGAAAATCAAAAGGTCACGCGAAAGAAGTCACGGGCACAGCTAGTGTTACATGTTACATAAAACTAAGATGATATAGTAGTTTTTACATTGCCATGACGAGTCATATAATAACAAAACACGGGAAGCAGCCGTCAACACCGTCAGCGCGCAGTCAACATCGAGCAACCCTGACCCAAGACCTGGGTAGTGACTCTCGAATATAATTCCGATAGATCGACATTGGAATTGTCAGTCAAACGTCATTGATTGGCTGGACTCACTGAGTCTAGCCAATCCCTAGAGTTAGTACCCTGGGTGCTTACTCTCGAATATAATTCCGATAGATCGACATTGGGCAAACGTCAGTTGGTCGAGTTAAACATCAGGGATTGGCTAGACTCAGTGAATCCAGCCAGTCCCTGACGTTTGACTGACAATTCCAATGTCGATCTATCGGAATTATATTCGAGAGTAAGCACCCTGACCAATGATGCTAAATGAACATTTATATACTTAGGTACAATATTACCTACTTAAACACTGAGATGAAGTACTACGTATGACCTTTCTGCATACATCGGAAAACACGTTGAGCCGCGTTTGTCCCTCCTGTCAATCGTGGATCTTTGACAGTCGTTACGTGTCGTCAGAAGCCCGAAAGTCTGATAACCAGTCGTACCAAGGGGTATATCGTATTACCCAGTAACTGGGTTGTGAAGGTCAGATAGGCAGTCGCTTCATGTAAAATACTGGTATTTAGCTGCAGCCGGTTAGACTGGAAGCCGATTTCAACATAGTTGGGAAAAGGCTAGGCAGATGATGATTTAACTGACCTTTAATTGCCTTAATAATGGGTTCATAAAGTAAATTATAATAATTAGATGATAACAACCTTGCATGGAGACAAATCTACCTATAATACATTCAAGAAAAAAAAAAAAAAATTATTTTTGCAATATCTCCTTTTTTTTTTTACTGTCCTAGTTTTCCTTAATGCGTCTCGTAAAAACAGGATGCATGACCTTGGAGTTAAAATAGATGAATAAGATTTTGTCATTGTCAGAAGGAGTTCTTTGTCCTCTCAAACTAGTTTCCTGCCAGCTCCATAAAACTGTAGTTTAAACAAATAAACTAGTTTAAAGTAAATTAATTCCATTCGACATTTAAAGGGTACGTAATTGTTTAATTAGCATAGTGTCTGTTAGTTGATTGTCTGGTATCTAATGTGTTACAACAGACTGGCTGGCAGTACTTAGTGGAAGAATCCTTGGCATTGCATGTACCTACCTATCATGCAATTGTGAGGCAGCTTGGAATTCTGAGCGAAGAACCATATCAGATTTGCTTAGCAAATTTTCGTATTCGACCTTCTGATTTCAGCATGCACATCTTGTAAATTAATTGTTTATCAAAGTGAGTACAAAACATTACCCCTTTATTTATAAACGTTGCTTAAAGTTAAGTACTGATTAGCGACTGTTTGTCTGAATCATACATTTTTGATGTTTAAACGTCTCTTAACTTTAAAAGCAACGTTTATAAATAAACCCCTTAAATCGTATATTTAAATCACAACTGTCATTTTTGACAATTGTAGAAAATGGCTATAAAACAGCAAATTGACACACTTAACAATTATTTTTTCTGACCATAGCAAGTCAAATAAAAAATGGATCGCTGACTTCAAGACTTATTCTTAGAGAAGGTTGTTTAATTAATCACACCTACACTTTTTTTAATAATTATAAGCAAACGAGTACTTAACAATTCTGAGAACAAACCACAAATTAACTTTACCGAGCGTAAAACACCACAGGATAATGTGTTTAATATACAAGAGCTTATTGTTGTAGGTATTGAGAAAACCATAAATTAATCCGATCAAACATTAAAAAGCAATCATAGATCTATGAATAAAGTTCTAACGATTGTCGTATATGTAATACCACATAATACCTATGGAAAATAATACAGGAAAATTTATCAGGAAAGTCATCTGATGTTGATACACTAAGTTAGGTACTATCTGGGGGCACGGGAGTGACACCGCCAATCGAAGCGCAAGGGCACTACGTACCTTTTCCTGAAGCGCTTCGTCGTTTTTTTGAACCCTCATAACTTGTTGAACTTTGTGTTTGGATTATACCAGATAAACAAAATTCTCGGGATATGATGTCAATAGTGAACTTATTAAATATACTTAATATAAAGTTTCAATGACTTGTGGATATGCTTGTGGATTGGCCGATTCGCTACCATCACATGAGCGTAAGGTGAAATAATTGACTGTTCATTACTTTTCTGTTATATAATAGTTCTTGTAGTAACGAAACGGTCAAGCAAGCCTCATATTTTGACTAAGGTGTAGAGTTTCTGAAGTTAGGGCTTGTAGAGTTAGGACTTGTAGAGTTAGAAGCTTGGCTCTACATGAGATCATCTGAGGGGCAATTCTCGTAATTTTAAGAAATTTATCTACATTTTGACAAGTTTTTGAGATTTGTTTGTCGCCGAGATGAAACTGCGACTAGATTTTGAACGTTTTAAATTACGAAAATTCGCTTATGTGGTCTCGTCTGGGCAACATCTTACATGAAAATGATTTTGGTAGGATTTAATTGTCACATAAGTATACATATACCTACTTACAGGGTGGCAATGACATCGACGACACAAACTGTAACCATGAATTCAGCAAATGATTCTAGACCCCTAACACAGGATTATTTTGTTGGATAATAAAAAAATAAACTACGGTTTCATAGAAAAGTGCGATATCTACCGCGCCGTCAAATATTGAATAGTGGGTTCAGAATCATTACTGAATCCGCTGCTTGGCTGCGCGACGATGCTGCCATCTTGTATGTACCTACTCTTAGGCTGCGTTTCCACCAGAGATGAGCGAGGATGCGTAGCGAGGGATGTTGTTTGAAACCAATCAATAACATCGCTTCATTTTTATAGCTTGAACTAAGTTAGCGTTAGTATTGGTTAGTTTTACACACATCCCTCGCTACGCATCCTCGCATCACTGGTGGAAAACCAGCCTTACGAGTACGTTTTTGATTTGAAGGTTAAAAGGTTACGATGCATTCGGCCGCCATTGAGCGAGAATTTGAAAAGTTTATTCTATTCAACGGTTGCATTGAACCGACCGTTCATTGTGTGCGTTCTAGTTTCGTGAACGATCGTGTTTAGTTATTGGTGGGCTGGCCGAATGTAGCCAGCTGTAGCGGCACTCATGCAGCCAATGTTGTGCAAAAGTAAATATGTAATAATGTTACCTATCTACTACTCACCAAATTTAAGGTATTTTTATTTTAAATTGTCGTCACATTAGGACTAAACCCAAAAAAATTATAAAAAAATACAAAAAGGTACGGAGAGAAAGGACGGAGGGGAGGGAGGGTTAAGGGACTTTTTTTGCTAAAGGTAGGTACTAACCCTTATAAGCGTTTTTTTTTTACGAATTTGTAACGAAGGACAAAAGAGCTCCTCCAACTTGGTCCTTTGGTATGAATTCCTGGGAATGATTTTTAAAAGTTAGAGAATTTTTGACGTCATAAATGTACAGAATGTTTCGATATTCATTATAAAATAACTTGATTATGATGATTGAACTGGTAAGTAATCTTGAAGTGATCGGACATGTGACACAAGGCTGTTTGATACAAACAGACGAAGTGATATATCCGCTAATGAATCGTAGTGACGAAGCCACTATACAGGTACAAGAATAATTTAACAGTTAAATATGTTTATCGCATATTTTTTACGTATTTATCAAAAACGGAACGGTTATAAATCAAATCATTTACGTCATTACTACGGAAAACGGAAGCGTATCAAGTTACATCTACCTTTAGGAATATAAATAAATAAGTTAATATCGGTAGATAAAGTTAGTTAAGAATTAAGATTTCCTACGATTTCGAAACTTGACTAAAAGTGTAGGTAATTTTTTTTTTCAATCTCTTCTCGTATTTATTGCATTTTTATTGCATCATTAACATAATTATATTAAGTTATATTATTTAAAAATAAAATATCAAAAGAAGTTCAAAATTTAAATCGAAATAGTGTCTTTCATTGTTATTGTTTTTAAATGACCTCTGTTTTATGATCATTTTATTAATAACAAAAGCATTCAAAGGTTAACAACTATTGGCAATATTGGTATTGATTAACGGCTAATGACAAGTACCTACGTAAGTAAAACTACGTTCTAGATGAAAAAGAAACGTAAAAAAAGGCTAAGCTCTGTTCTTTTGACCCTAACATATAAAACCTAGGCACTTACTTATAATCAAATATTAAATATAGGTAGGTAATACGGGCTGTTGTCCGCAACTCCACGTCAATGCGCGTATTTTGCTTAGGTAAATATTAAATATGTAGGTACCTACATTATCTGATTAATTCTTACAAAACTGGAAAGAAAATTAACTACCTAATTTGCTACTCATTTCGCCTGAAAACTTTTCTTTACAAATTCTTTTTCTTTGCCATCGTTGGTCCTTATTAGCCAAAATAACTGAAAGGACCATCACAAGTCGTGTTCGCAAGTACCTAGGTATCTAAAGAACTAAAAGGCATTTTCTAATACAAGTCGGCAGCTAGTTACACCTGTTATTTCATAATAACACTGGCTACACGTGTATTTGGCCTGGCCACGTTCTACCGACAACTTTCATGTAAGGACATTCCAGACTGTAACAACATGGCGCCCAGTATAACTTGACAGTAGACAGTGGCGCTAGTTCCAAAGACAAATGACAAATAAACGTCAAAATCAGTATATTTATGTTTAGTTCCTTACAACGCCGGTGTCAAGATCTACTGGTTCGTCTGGTTGTCGTGCTTACCAGCTCAGGGTTACTGTCACACGCGATATTGCGCACTGAGTAAGGCTCGGCTACGTTAGCTTTGATTTGTACATGTTTTTCTCTTTTTAATAATTAGCTTAATGGGTAAAAGGGTAGTTTGCGAAATTTAATGAGCTAAAGTGTCATGTTTGTTTTCTACAGGTAGTGGTTTTGAATACCCGCAATAGGTTCTTTAGGCTAGCAGCGTTCTAAAAGCAGCGATGTGATGTTAAGACACAACAAACAATTTAAAATCAAGCTTAGTAACAATTTGAAAGTTATGAAAATGGCACGTATTTTTATTTTGAATGACTATTCAATATGTAAAATTACAAATGTATTTAACAAAATGAAACAATGTATTTTTCTTGTTTTTAATAAATTTTCAAGCATAATCTAAGCGCGTAGTGTGTGAAAGATATGATTACTACGCTACGAAAAAAAAACTGCTAGGTAGGTACGCCAAAAAGCCTGTCAGGCTACGCATAAAATGTGATAGTTAAAACTCAAAATTTTAAGAATTATGCGGTGAAATATAGTTTCTTTGAGCTCTGTTTTACAATTGGTTTTACTAAGAAACAAAGTTAAGAGACAGTTAGTGAAGATATTATAACAATATTATCACTCAAACATCCACCTACGAAGAATGAGGTCAAAAAATACAAATCGATTATTTGCACGTGTGTCAGCTACATCTACTTACATCTATCTTCTATATCTTCTTCTATATCTTCTATCTATATCTATACATATAATAAATCTGTAGACGAGACGTTTCTGTACATTGAAAATATTTCCAAATAAAATAGTTGGGGTGTTAAAGGATAACCAACAGATGCCATTTCATCAATTTTTGGAATTTTTGTCTGTTTGTCGGTTTGTCGGTTTGTCGGTTTGTCTGTTTGTCTGTTTGGATGTGACAGATTATTGATTTGAACAGGGTCAACGTAAAAAGTACCAAACCAATACGGTTACTTTTTATACTCAAATATGGTGTAGAACTCGGAGCAGTGATTAGTTTTTATTTCATCGCAATCGGTTCACTCTATCAAAAGATATAATCAATTTAAAGTATTCTAGAACAACTTTTTACGTTTTTTAGTAACACGTAACGACATCTATTGGCGCGATATAGTACCTACTAACGAAAACATATTGTTTTTGTGATGTGAATAATCACGTCCTATTAGTTTATGCTTACTTAAATGACGAAATAACACAGATCCCTCTTATGTCTATGTTATTTTAAAAAGTAATGATAATGATTATAATATTAAACAAAATCGCTTTCCATTGATGGTTTATTTAGTGGCGCCTGTGGCGCTAAAATAATTTTAAACAAAAAGTGAGGATAGTGTAAGATAATAATAATTAATGTGGTGTTCTGAGCGATAAAGAAGTTAGATAATTATTGATATAGAAAGTTGAGTAACGCAGAGCGTTTTTTAACGAAGTTCTTATATGGAGCTTGCGGTAGGAGTTTTAAGGGAGAAATCGTCAAATAACGAAAAAGCGTTATGCCTCATTTTTCAAAGTAATAGGTAGATAGAGACACACACACACAGAGAGAGAGAGAGAGCTATTTTTCATGGTTTCCGAGGATCCTGACCCCGGTAAGTGAGGTCAAAAAGAAAATCAAAGATGGCGGTTGCCTAAATTTTTTACTTTTTCGTCATGGGTGTCGTTTTCATGGTTTTCGAGGGTGCTGAAGTCGAGAGTCAGGTCAAAATGAAAATCCAAGATGGTGGCTGCAATTTTTTTATCATGTTTGTCGTTTTCATGGTTTTTGAGGGTGCTGAAGTCGATAGTCAGGTCAAAATGAAAACCCAAGATGGCGGCACCATTTTTTAAAAATGTTTTGTCATGGGTGTCGTTTTGATAGTTTTCGAGGGTGCTGAAGCCGATAGTCAGGTCAAAATGAAAATCCAAGATGGCGGCTGCAATTTTGTTTTGATTTTTTGTCATGGATGTCGTTTTCATAGATTTCAAAGGTGCTGAAGCCGATAGGCAGGTCAAAACGAAAATCCAAGACGGAGGTTGCATTTTTTTTATGGGTTTCGTTTTATTGGTTTTTGAGAGTGCTGAAACCAATAGTGAGGTTAAAATGAAACTATAACGGCTTACCCACCGTCGATTGGCCCATGAACCGTTGGTGAACATTATCTTTAAGCCATTAACTTTTTTCCAAAGGACTTTTCACCCACGAACGTTTTGCCAACATAACTCTACGTCAGTGAATGCTTTACCCACAGAATGTTTTGACCAATAACTTTTCACCCAAAGAACAAGGCCAACAGACGCCGGGAAAGGTGAAAGTAAAATAATAATAAGACGTAGTCCTTTATTTCTGTGAAAAGGGTATAAAGTAACCTAACCAAGCCTAACCTCGGGGTGCCCTTTGCTCGCTTTGCTCGCTTTGCTCGCTCACTTGAGCCGCCATCATCCCTTCGAACCCTACCTGTCCGAGTCGGGGTGCCCCAAGTCCCGAGCTCGCTTCGCTCGCCCTTGCATCCTTAGTTCTATTTGACATGGGTCAAATGTTCTTTGGGTGAAAAGTTATTGGTCAAAACATTCTGTTGGTTAAGCATTCACTGACGTAGAGTTATGTTGGGGAAACGTTCGTGGGTCACAAGTCCTTTGGATGAAAAGTTAATGGTGTTGACCAACGGTTCATGGACCAATCGACTGTTGGTAAACCGTTTCAGTACTGGTTAAAATGAAAGTCCAAGATGGCGGCTGCAAATCGAAAAATTCGTAGTGTGTGTCGTTTTCACGGTTTTCGAGAGTGCTGAAGCCGATTGTGACGTCAATATGAAAATCGAAGATGGCGGCTGCAATTTTCTTTTTCTTTTTTTATCATGTGTGTCGTTTTCATGGTTTTCAATATAAACTTACACGACTTTGTGTGAAATAAAATAAAATACAACCGACTTAAAAACACACTTCAAAGTGCAATAGACCTTTGGTTTCAGAAGTCTGTAATTTCTTGCCAACGCGCAACGTCTTCCCAAACTAAGGTTATTTTGCACTTTGTAGGGTTTTTTTATGGAAGTCGGTTATATTTTTTTGTAATTATCTTTACAATTATTTTTCTGGTTTTCGGCAGTATAAGGTCTAAATCAAAATCATGTCTAAAGTTTTCATGGGTTTCATCTTCGTAGTTTAAATGGCGGCCGGTGTCAAATATAACCCAAGTTTAATGGGTTGCTTTTTACACGGGCAACTTTATGTAGAAGCTCTTACCATTAATGTATTCTTCCTTTTATCATCTAGATATCTCGATGCATAAGGCATAATATTGGTAGGTATATATGATATCTTCAATACCAAGTTAAGAAATTCTAAATTTACCACAGAGAAGAAACCAAGACTCAGAAAAACTAACTTCAAACTTCACCTACTAATCTCAGATATACTTTAGATAAAATGGTGATATGATTTTACAAGTTGGTATTCTAAGACAGACGCAAAATAAAATAGACATAATTATGGCTGTTTGGTTAGATAATCAGCCTCGAGCAGGCGCTTTTATTTTAATTTATTCTCAAAAATCAAAGTGACACTTCGTCGCATCGTCATTATGAACCATGAAGACGCAGTGATTGCAGTCGAAAGGGCCGTGGTAGAGAACCCTAGGTAAGGAAAGCGTTACCAGGCAAGATCTGATGATTCTTCCTTTTCAATGAAGGAGTGGCAATTACACCTTTCCTAAGCGACACATTACCTATTGTTTTCCGACATCCACGCGAACGAAGTCGCGGGCACAGCTAGTTTTATAATAATTACGCAAATGTGCCACCGGCGTGATAAACATCAATTATAAAAATTTAAATAATGGGTAAACCTGTTGAGTGCATTAAACTTCCATAATTAATGTTTTTGCAGTAAGACTTGTATTTCTGTAATTATTGTTTGGTAGGACCAATAACAAGAAAACTTACCTGAGACTGACCTGACGTTGAAACTGGTCATCTCTTTTATTTTTAATCTTTCTTTCTTCATTTTATTTGTTTACGTACATTGTTCTCACATATCGAAGTAACAAGAATAATGTATCCCGGATTTTGTATTATCTGGATGTAAAAGAGTGTCCTTGGAGTTTCTTGTCCGTTCTTCTCCACAGAGATCTACGTTTTGGAATGGGCAGCTAGCTTCAACTTTCTGACTAACTGACCGACTCTTTGACAATTCAAAAGTGCCTGTAAATGGTTTAATTGAAATAAATGCTTTAAGGTTAAATTTACGTATCGAAAGATTTTTTACACTACGATCCATTTTTCTATTAAGTACCTACTTCTTTGAATTGAATTTACATATTATCTATTATTTTCCTGCAAGTTTACACCTCAAGTATAACAAAGAACATTAATTCAGATTGAGATTAGAAAGACTTTTTCAATATATTTTTAGTTACGTATACAAGTTTAACGTAGTTAATCAGCCTATACCGTTCCCACTGCTAGGATACAGGCCTCCTCTCGGTAAGAGGGAGTGGGCCGTAATCGACCACGTCGGCCCAGTGCGGGTTGGTAGATGTCACACAAGTCTTCACACTTTCAAAGTAAAGCACCTGTCTGGGTTTGAACCTACGACCAACAACTCGTAAGTTGTGGCCGTTACCACTGGGCCACTAAATCCTAATTCATTTTCAATTAAAAATCTTTTTAATGCCATCATAATTATATTAGGTACCAATACTATATTTTCTAAGTTTAGAACTCGCTCCTATTTATAAACTTAGTCACATAAATATTGTGAATCGTAAACAATGGTAGGCAGCCGCATAATTTTTTATATACAGTCAACAAAAGAGATAAGTATGCAGGATCGCGCGATCGTCGGATATAGTTGAAGTTTAGTAAGAAACCGATGAATATTTTCGAAAAATAAAAACATTATTAATAGAAAACAAGCAGCTCATTTATCAAATTAAATTTCAGTCAACAACATCCATCGGTTTCTTACTAAACTTCAAATATACCAGACGATCCTGCATACCTACTTATCTCTTTTGTAGACTGTACCTACTTAAACATCATTAACTATCTACTTGTAGGATAACCTCGGAAAACTAACGACCGATCTAGATAACTTATTCCGCATTTACAGCCCAGTTAATAAGAGATAAAATAAATTTTCTTAATTAATTTATCTAGGTAGGTACTACCTACTCAGGTATTGAAGCAGTTCTAAATGTTTATGATGCCTTGAAACTGCAAAACCACTACTTATTTCGAAGTCCTACTAATTGTTTTGTTGTTGATTTTGACCAATTATGCAAAAGATGGAAGTAAAGTAATATAAAGCCTGCTATCTGTATGGCTATGTAGCTCAAAGTGGTTGGTTTTATAGTGTTTACAACATTTAACTAATACCTTAAAATTATTGCCATTGGCAACATTATGGTACAATATTGTTTTATAAATTGGCAGCAGTGCTACCCCTCTCGTCATTAAACTTTTTTTTTTAAAGCAGGTATTGTTCCATGTAAAACCTTAAAGAAACTAATTTAACTGTGAATACATACATATTCAAACTTTTGTTTTACTTATACATCATGTAGTGTTGTAGGTTTAGGTCTACTTTATTAATTTTTTCTTCTTTGTCTCTAATATTCATATTATGTCAATGTCATGCATACCTGTTATCTGCATGGTTACATGAAATGCCAATTATTTGATTTGAATTAATTTGAATTGTAAGTAACAGAGCTGTTGGTGTGCTCATTCTAGATAAATTAAGTAGATAGTATGTTCTTTAATTCAAATAAATCAGAATCCTTCGGTTCATCGGAATAATTGCTTCCACTAACAGTCGCAATGACTTTCGTTTCGACAGTTCAACAACATTCATTGCGCTTTTTACGTTGTTGAGCAGACACATTTTTCGAACATGTGAAGCAATGTATTAGCAATATCCTTTAAAATTTTTCAGATTGTGATTAAATTTTTCAGATTGTGATTAAATTTTTCAGATTATGATTAAAAGTTTATTACGCAATTAGGATGCCGGTTAAATTTTAATCGTTTTTCATTGTATCTGATAGACTATATATAGTATCTGGACAGACCAACACATACAATGTGGAACCCAGATCCAGGGGCTGTGGCTGTGATTACTTTACATATCCCAATATTAGGTATTTATCATCTGTTTCCCCTCTATTCTCTATGGTTCTTAAAACAAGGCCAAGGCCAAACCAGCCACACATAACCAAAACGACTATAAAAGATAATTATAGGATCGAGTGGATTATATGCTCCTAGTGACCAATGCCCATTGACATTTATATAATATCATTGCCAATGCCTATTGAACTAACGAACAAAATGTCCATATTTAAGTAATTTAATTATAATGACTTAATACGGGTTTTATTAACAAACTTCGCGGTTTTTATACCATGTATTGTTTATCGGTTACGCTAAGGAAATAAGGCCGTAACCTGATACGTATATGCGTATTACGATTAATTCAATACCGCAAATGGGAATGTACCTAATCAGCGAAAAGTGGATTTCTAGGAATTAGAGTAAACTTGAAAGTTACTTATTGTATTTGTTGTATGTTTATGTTGATAGGAATAATTATGGTCCACATGTTCATGTTGTTAAGAATGATTATGGTGGTTGAGGAGCTGATTTGGATCGAATGAATAATCGATTTTCCCACCCGTACGCAAAATACGCGCATTGACGTGGAGTTGCGGACACCCAGTCCGTATTACCTAACAGTTTGCATGTCGATGTCCCTGCCACCCATACAACACTATGGAGGTCTGTGCCAAGCCAACACAGAAAAATAACAACTAGGTAATTTTGAATGAAATAAGTCATGAAATTAAAAAAAAAAACTTAATTAACATATTAATTACTCACTACAGACGACACAAAAAACAATAAGTGTAAGAAATAAAATTACATTTTAGAAAGCCGTTAAGCTGGTCTTTCGATACGATAGGTGTGGGTACATGCGTGGCCTCCAGCGTATGTACCTACATATATACGTTTTGTATAGTGCTACAATTATTATACGCTACTTCCTACTCAGTAGGCGTAGGTCACTAGGCGACCTACGGGCCCTAAAGAAAGGTCACCGGTTCTAGCCACGCCAAAAGATATTTCCGAAAGTTGTTCTCGATAGTTATTTTTAGTTTTCGCGTACGGTGATGAAAACAAACAAAGTAAAAAGGAAGAAGGATGGTTTCTTAGCTCCTACGTGTGATAGTTATAGATAAGGTGTATTCATTTTTAGGGTTCCGTACCTCAAAAGGTAAAAACGGAACCCTTATAAGATCACTTTGTTGTCCGTCTGTCTGTCAAGACCCTTTATCTCGGGAATGCATGGAGGTATCGAGTTTAAATTAAAACCATAAACTTAGGTCTCCAGTCCTTTAAGCTGTGAAAAAATCACACTTCTAAGTTAACGTAAAATAAAGATACGTCCGTTTATGCCCCAAAAAACGTATTTCGACACTCTCAAGGGAATAAAAATTTATAGGGTACTTCCTAGAATCATGAAATTTGGCAAGCAGCAATGTTATATAGCACAAGTTAAGAAAAAAAATCCGAAAACCGTAAATTTGTAGATAAACTATTTACATTTCTACAAATTTGTACGGAACCCTCGGTGCGCGAGTCCGACTCGCACTAGACCGTTTTTTTCTTGAAATTAACATAATTATCATACCATCACGCCTATATTCCCCGAAGGGGTAGGCAAAGGTGAACCTATTTCGCCAGTTGTGTTTAAGTCCCATGTAATAGGGGGTGAATCAGGGCTGCTTCTGAGAAATTGCAGACGGAAAAACACAATTAACACTGCCCGATCTGGGAATCAAACCTCATGCTCAGCAGTAGCGCTTGCGACCACAATACCAACGAGGCAGTCTATTAAGTAATCCATACTGATATTATAAATGCGAAAGTGTGTCTGTCTGTCTGTCTGTAACCTCTTCACGCTTAAACCGCTGAACCAATCTAGATGAAATGTGAAATAGAGATAGTTTGAGTCCTGGGAAAGGATATGGGATACTTTTTATCCCGATATTCCCACGGTATCGAAACTTATGCGGGTGAAACCGCGGGGCGCTGATAGTATATTAAGTAATAAAATAATGTATGACGATGGACTAGAATTATGTCAGAAATAAATAAATAATAATTATTATTATTAAGTTCGATGGAAATAATACAGATGACAAGCTCCGAGAACTGCTAAAACTGAATCAATTGCGTTTTTCTACGGTGACTTATTTTTTTTTATAATTAGTGCAGAAATTAGAACAAAACCATTAGAGTCGGGGCGATTGTTATCAGATGTCAATGTCGCTTCATTAATCGAGAGCATTTTTTATATTAAGAAAAACACAAACAAACTGCAAAACTGGACTGTACTAGCAAACTGTCAGTATTTTATTGCATAAATAGCTGTGCTCGCGACTTCGTGCGTGTGGATGTCGAAAAACAATAATGTGTCACTTAGAGAAATTGTAAGTACTCTCTCTCCTCCATTGAGAAAGAAGAATCTTCCGATCTTGCCTGGTGGGAAGCGCTACCTGGGGTTCTCTTCCACAGCCCTTTCGACTGCATCTTCAGGGTTTATAATGTCAATGCGACGAAATGTCACTTTGATTTTTTTTTATAAATAAAAACCAATGTGTCTGATCGAGGCTGTTATCTGTGCCCCTGCAGTACTCAATAAATCGGGGTATTCCTCGAAACGCACCAAATGAAACGTCTATCGATATCATTTATTACGAATCCTTTATGCTCTTCTCTATGTTTCATCTTTGATGCATTTCGAGGATTTTTTTTTTCGAGGATTTGAATACTTTTGGTGCGTTTCGATACCCCAATAAATCGACCGTCCAGTTATTGAATTCGTCCAGGGATTAAAATTATCGCTGACTTTTAACTACTGTAAGTAAACCTATGATAAGGAAAAGGATGCTATTGTGTGAAATGCTCAGGAGAAAACCCACTCGCTGGAGTAAAAAGATTGACAATTATATTTTACAGACACAATGGAAATTGCACTTCTAAAGGGTTTATTTTTAAAAGTTGCACGAATAATCTAATTCTTTATTGGAGTAAAATAGACCCAGCACGCAACATACGCGCATTGACGTGGAGTTGCGGACAACAGCCCGTATTACCTAAATAGAAGCCCAAAAGGCCCCATACTAAGCCTTTTGGACACTTTCCTGTTGACAGCGAAGCGGACGAGTTTTTTGATGCCCTATGATTTCGAGACTGTTGGCTTGTATCATTCATGACATTCATGACTGTGTGTCGCAGCTATATCTTGATTTTCAAGAAAGTTTTTGTACTCCAAATAATATTTTTATCTCTGTCTTTGTTGTATACAGCCCATGATAGGACGAATTTAATAATGAATACTAATACTATTACTAATAATAGTAACGGATCGTCTGTCTCCTCCTGTATTTTGACTGTGCAAGACCTATAATACAATTTCTCATTTTTTCAATTATTTTACAAAAATTCTAATCTTCAAACATCAACATTCACAGCTGCTAAAAAGTCAATACACTAACTGAATGTTTTGCTTCCTATGGCCCTATAGGATTCTGTTTACATCCACCTCTTTACACGCTCCTTCTTTCAAAACAAACTAGGAAAACATTCTGTATATGCCTGGCATAAGGTACCTATTTATTTATATTATAAATACAAAATTGCGAAAGTAACCCGGTCTGTCTGTTACCTTTTCCCGCCCAAACCATTAAACCGATCGGTATTAAACAAATTTGACAGCTATCAGCACTAATTGCGTAACACACTATTGATCTCAATCGGAATCATTTTGAAGGATTTTGCTAGTCCATTGCTTCATAATATGTTCGAATTTGTCTGCTCAACAACGTAAATAATGCCATGAATGTTGTTAAACTTTCCAAGGGGTATCGTATTACCCAGTAACTGGGTTGTGGAGTTCAGATAGGCAGTCGCTCCATGTTAAATGCTGGTATTCAGCTGCATCCGGTTAGAATGGAAGCCGACCCAACATAATTGGGAAAAGGCTAGGCAAATGATGATGAATGTTGTTAAACTGTCAAAATGAAAACCATTTCTACTGATAGTGTGTAACACAATTACCACCAGGACCTAGAGAACGACATAGGGTATTTATTATCTTCGAAACTACTTATCAATTCTATTTTATTGAAAATTTTGACTGTTCTTCAAAAGTTCCTTTTAAATGTTTGTGCGTGATAAGTAACAAACATACAAACACACTCACACACTTTCGCCTAAATAATATTAGTGTGATTCATACGCCGTGCGGTTTTATTCTCATAAGTCTTGATCCTGTGGGAATATCGATATAAATGGTATACTATGTCCTATTCAAGTCATAGTCTATCCATGTGCCAAATTTCATCAAAATCCATTAAGCTGTTTTAGCGTGAAAGCATTACAAACAAACATACAAAAAATCAAATCTTTTCTCTTTTTAATATTAGTTTAGAAACGCAATTAACTATTTACACTAGGTCCTAAATTAAATGAAGAAATAACTAAAAATACAAAACGTCGAATTACTTTTTGATCATATTAAGTTTAACTACAAGATGTTCTTTTTTGGAAATGAATTTTCTGTCAGTGTTTTTTTGCCCTTGAATGGTGAGGTGATAAGCATGGTTATCTCGGGAGAAGCCTCAAGTCCCAAGTGTGATAGGATGTTGTTCATGATGAATACTAAGCATACTAACATAATACAGTAATTGATATGACGTATGTTGTTGTACACATATTTGTGGTCATAGTGTTTACATACAGTTTTTTGTTGCGATTGCAGTTTCTCATTAAGTACCTACGTAATTGTTGCGGTTACTTTAATTATAGTGCGCATAAGTACAACTGTTCAAATCCATCGCAAGGCACCGATAGCATACGCAATCCGTAATTTTTGTTAGTTAGTTTCCCACTGCGTTACATGTCTGTGGAGCTGTCCACTGAACCGTCAAGTTTTGTTTCAGGCTAAGTTAGAATAGAACGGATGTGAAGTATACGACAAAAAAAAAAACAACTGGTTTGCTTACCAAAACAGAGTTGCAGGATCAAAATATAAAATTCAGTTTTCAGTCAAAAGTTCCAAATATTATGAGCATGTTTTCGTGAAGTCAGAGCAGTAATGATGAACGTCACAAAAGTGGTAAAAATTCGCGTCAAATAACACTTTTGAGAAACATTTCACGACACTTCCGGTTTTCGAACGTCCGCATAGGGGTAAATGTGTTCCGGGGTTCACAGAGAGCCTAGTTCCGAGTAGTCGGGAGGCTGTCGCACTGTTTGTGTTGGTCGGGCGCGGGTCGCGAGTCGGCGAGGCGGCGAGGCGTGTGCTCGGACAGAGGCGGCGCGGGATTGTGATGTTTAGAGCCTCGCGACTACAGTTTTGCACCTCCTGGCGACCACCGCCCCACTCTCATATTGTTTGTGATAATTAACTTATTTTAAGGTTGCGATAATTTAGTTCCGCGAGCTATTAACTGATTATTGGTGTCTCGCAAATAGGAAAAGCGTTTTGATTCAAGGTGTCATCTCAGTATCATGCGTCTTCAGGAAATAGATTAGGTATTTCTTAATTTTAATAAACAACTCGATATTGTAGTTGCCTAATGTTTATAATATTTTAAATAATGATACTCGTATGTTAAATAATTTCATGGCCGAACAAGTAACGATTATCAACCAATTAGTTACTTATGCATTTTAAAACTGTTGGCTATAGCTCAACGTTTAAAGGAGTTGCACAATTCTTAAATAGAAAAGTTTTTAATTTATTTTTTGATATTTTATAAAACCTATTAGTGCATTAGTTTAGCCATTAACTCAAGAAAATAATGAAAAACAAATTATAAATGACATAAACACGATTAACTAGTCTCTGTCATTGACATATTGCATTAAGAATAATAATTAATACACAGAATATACTATAGGTATTACTACGTCATTTGATGCTTTATAGTAGTCATTACTATGTAATACTTTAGTTCGCAAAAGGGAGAGAAACAAAGTATTTATCATGCGTACTTATCTAACATAAATATTTATGAACATGTGTATGTAATATTTTATTTAAAATATTATATTCATAAATTCAATCAGACGATAATAACAAATGATTAATTAAATAGGCAACTACAGCTCCAAAAGAAAACAAAAGTCATAAAAAAGGATGTTGTCAAAATAAAAAAACACGCTGTAGTTAGTTAGGGGACGTCAATATTTTGCAACTCTAATAAAAAGCTCGTAATAGAGTACCTAAGCTTTTGTCAAGTAGGTACCGAAGCAGGGTTGGCTGATATACATAGATCTGATATACGTATAGCTGATATACGTATATCAGTGGATATTATATCATGCATTATATGTACTTATATCACGATTAAGTATATTAACTGATTTTTATTTATTAAAATCTCCTATGTAATTTTTGTTCATGTATCTAAAACTAGCTAACATTTAAAATAATAATATTTACAATTACTTATATGAAAAAAAAATTATATCATAAATATTAATTGATATATTATATCCAAATAAATATTATTTATTTATTTGGATATATTATA
Source organism: Gortyna flavago (assembly GCA_963669345.1). Classification (NCBI taxonomy): domain Eukaryota; kingdom Metazoa; phylum Arthropoda; class Insecta; order Lepidoptera; family Noctuidae; genus Gortyna; species Gortyna flavago. The sequence goes on from OY770140.1 coordinate 12,843,806, forward strand.
TAAATTAATATTTATTGTCAAGACTAGACATTTTGCAGATTTAAAATTTACCCTAGCATCACTTGACAAAATAACTACAATTTGGAATACATTTCCCGAAGTGGCGATCTAATCCTAGCTTCGGGGATTCTCCAAATAACGTGCAAGTACGGTTAGCTTTTTATTGTAAACCTTATTTCCATTACATTAGGTTTATAGTAGGTTATGTTAATATAAGGTATTCCCAATATTTTATTTATTTTGGAAATTCCCTCACGCATACTGTTCGAATGTTGTTCATTGTTTTTGGCTTTCTCAGAAAATCACATACTTATGTTTTTTGTGGTAAAAACTGATTATTATTAATCAAAGACCCTTAAAAAAAATCTTGTCTTACTTACTTTTTTAATAAAAACGGCGAATAATAAAACACAAACAATAATGTCTACAACTAAAACGTATATAAACTACTTACAGAATGAAAATCGATTTAATATATCTGATTGTATATTATCAAATATCGGATATTTTGATATTTATCATAAATATCTGTTTTTTACGAACCCTGTACCGAAGCTAAAATAACATTGACTAAGAGGCACACAATACTTCCACCAGTTTACATAATTTAAAACCTTTTCATTTTGACTAAGGTGATTGTTTTAACTGAAATTCAGGCACATATTTTGAAGAAGGTACGAAGAACCAATGTTGCTTAATTTCAGTGCAAGGATTAAAAAAATATTATGTCGCAACAGAGTTTATTTATTATTTTACGTGAATAGTATTGTATGTAAGTATGGATTGCCTGTCATGTTCAAAAAAACCCCATAAAAATGATAAGTAAGTTAGTTATTTGTCTGGCGCTACTTTTAAAACTAGTCTGGTCTCTTTTTTTTTTCAAATAGATTTGCTCTACTTTCTTGTGCCACATTTGGGCGCCATTTTTCAGACTGCTTTATAACCAATACGTTAAAAACCTTTTAAATTCTTTAATTCATTATCAGACAATCTAGAAGCATGCACAAGAGTTCCTTTCCTAACCAAGGTGAACACCATAGAAGGATTAAAAAAACATCCCCAAAAGGGGTCGCGTACGTCGGTCGCGCGTATGTTGGTACTGACCGTACGGGACCGACATCAGCGTAACAGGAATTTAGGCCTTACCCACCTATAGAGAATGAAAGTTTGTATAGAAGTTAGACATTTTGCTAATAGGAAATCTCATCGGTGGCACAGTTTGTATTGTTTTTAAGGCAAAAGAAGTATCAGGGTAGCCCCCGAAATTCAAATTTGCGGGTCAGTATCATTTTGTATACATAATTATGTAGATCTAAATATGACTCGCGGCCATACCCGCACGATCAATCAAGTCGCGTAGGTATGTACGTCATTATTCTGGTAAACGATCTCGTAATCGCGTATGTATTCGCAAGACAGTCGCTTTCGGTTAGGACGCAGTCTCCTGCTTTGCCAAAAACATGTGTACAAAAATGAGCTTTCGTACGGGCGGTATCATTACCTATCGCTAAAACGGTCTTAATACTTGTACATTCAAGTCCCTCCTTATCGTTTTAAGTTTTGTATGTGTTTTTGTTCACAATACGTTCATAATCGGCCTACAATGTTCCCCTACTGGGACACAGGCCTCTTCTCTGTGAGAGGGAGTGAACCGTAATTCACCACGCTGGCCCAGTGCGGGTTGGTAGATCTCACTTGTCTTCGAATTTTTGCTTCTAGGACATGCCGGTTTTCTCACGATATTTTCCTTCACCGTTTTGAGAGCAGTGGTGATGAATTAATTTACATAAAGTAAAACTCCTGTCAGGGTTTGTACCTACGACCTACAAGTGGCCCATGCGCCGCCGCTGCTCTCACAAAACGCTGGTAGAGAGATAATAATTAATAAATAAATTTTATTTTTAATTAATAATTCACGACTGCTAGGTTCTAAATACCTAATATTTACCTACAAGCGTAATATTGCCAAGTTCATTGAAAGGTCAATGCAATATTACAAACACGTTATAGTTATTGATCTAGTTTTTCCCAAACCGCAGATGATGTTTTGCTTGCAGCATGGGAGTCAGCGAGTTTTTTATAATGCATAGGTATTTGTTTATAAATTGTTTCTTTTTTTGTTTTGTTAAGCTTTTATTTGCCAATTTTTTTAACAATAACCCTTAAAAGTGGAGCATGGCAATATTCCCGCGATTGTGCAGTAGCAGAAGGCTAATAAGTTTGATAATATTTGACTCGCCCTCTTCAAGAAAGCGCTTCCACTAATAATATGTTTGCGCGCTAACAGTTCTAAATAAATAAAGTCTTGGAAAGGCCAGATAGCGTAGTGTGGTTTCAAGTATATTAGCAACTGTCAAATAATGATTTATGTCGTACATTTGACGGTCATTATAATGACGTACATGTGCGAAATAGAGACGACTATAATACCTATACGAAATATTATACTACCAACCAACCAGTCTTACCAAGGGTTATCGTATACCAGTAACTGGGTTGTGGAGGTTAGATAGGCAGTCGCTCATGAAAAATACTGGTATTCAGATGCATCCGGTTAAACTGGAAGCCGATCCCAACATAGTTAGGAAAAGGCTAGGCAAATGATGATGACGATACGTAATAAAGTATACTAATAGCCGAAAAAGCAGTGGTAATTGCATAACTTACCAACAGCAGCAATGGCTTTCAACAACATTCATTGCGTTATTTACGATGTTGAACAGACATATTTATCGAACATTATGAAGCAATGAATTAGCAATATCCTTTAAAATGATTCAGATTGAAAGTGTGGTAGGCAATAAGCACAGAAATCTAAATAATGAGGCGATTAGATTTCTGTGGCAATAAGGCTGACATCTCACAGCGCACGCGTTGCTCGAGTGTGCGACCGACGCGGACGCGAACGTCGAACGCCGAGTGCGCACCGGGTGCGCTCCGCGTCCGCGACTCCGCGCTGTATACACGCGCGCGCTGGTAGAGCGCCGCACGCCCAATGTGATATCAGCCTAAGGCTGCAGGTCTCATCTGCATACAAAATCGTTTTTTTCGTGATAGAAGAACGATAATCCAACATGAACTTTACTGAAAGTTCCCCGAGGGCCCGAGCTATACCCAAACCCAAAGCTTTGATAGCATAGACTAGTTCTGGCGCACTCAATGAAATGTAGGTACAAATGCAAATCAAGGCCTACCTCATTGGTAAGTTTTTACGTCGCAATTCTTTTACTACAGTGACAACTGAATAAAATTATTTACTCGATAAACAGATTAAAACTAAAACGACAGACAGTTTCAATGATAACAATTTATTTTTCTTAATCAACCTTGCGAACAACATGACATGACAGAAGGTGATAAATAATAGATTTCTTAAAGGAAACTTAATCAACAGTTTAGTATTGAAGTTTTTAAGGAAAAACTAGCTTCTGCCCGTGACTTCGTCAACGAGAAATTTCTTGTTCCCCCGATCCACCCCGTCGTCGCATGAGTCGCATAGCATCGCCTGCGCGTGCTATCACTTCGTTTTTGCTAAGCGTTCTGTCTGACTTTTTTATTTTTGGTCGGCACCTAAGGGGCATAGCGTGATGTTAAATAGCATATAGCCTTCCTCAAGAATTGGGCTATCAAATATAAAAAGTTTTTTTCAAATCCGACTGGTACATACAAACTTACATAAATTTTTTTACCATTGAGTTTTTTGCCATTGATTTATAGGAACAGTTGTTAAGGTAAGCCGTTCAGTCTACTAAGCTGTGTGTTATTGAGATTAATAACAGATAAACCATTAAATATAACTGTCTCAGCTTTTGTCACGCCATCCATGGCGTTAATTGGCGAGATAAAGATTTTCTGGTAATGTTCAATCTGACCTTTTGATTTGTTAATGAGACATTAGCCTTATTTTAACTCATTACATCGGATCTATTTCCATAATAATCGCGATAATATCTTTATTGAGGAGATTGTAATTTACTTGTTAGAATCCGACGAATGCGTCTAAAGAACTTTTTGTACGTTAGGTAAGCTTTGGTCAACAAAACAATGACCTCTATTCCACGTTGTGTACTAGTATAATTAGTATACTGGTATAATTAGTGGTTGCAAGCCCGGCTATTGAACATACAGTTTTAGGTTCGATTCCTAGGGCGGGCAATTGTTGTTGATTCGGGGAATACCTACAGGTGATTATGTTATGGTAGCACACGAATATTATAAAGGGGAAAGTGAGTGTGTTTGTACGTTTGTACCTACTTCTTCACGCACAAACGGCTGGACGGATTTGGTTGAAATTTGGCACACAGATAGAAAGTATATAACCAGGATAACCACATAGCGTACTTTTTATCCCGATATTCCCACGGGATCGACACATGCGGGTGAAACCGCGGGGCGCAGTATAGTGTTACATGCTACACAAAAAAAATGTAATCATGGAAACTTTGCCATTAAGCTGTTGATCCCGGCTGTCATTCGTGGATCTTTGTCAGTCGTTACGGCGTACGTCGTCTGAATCTGAAGCCCGAAAGTATGACAACCAGTCTTACCAAGGGGTATCGTATTATCCTGTAACTGGGTTGTGGAGGTCAGATAGGCAGTCGTTCCATGTAAAATACCTACCGGTATTCAGTTGCATCTAGTTCAAAGAATATGATTATCTTTGATCCCGTTAGACTGGAAGCCGACCCCAACATACCTAGTTCAGAAAAGGTTAGGCAGATGATGATAAATTTAAAAAGATCTAAGTAATTAACCTTATTTTTATCCGACTACGGCGAAGCAAAAAGGAGGGTTATGATTTTGACCGGTATGTATGTATGTATGTTCATCTGTTCCCTCATAACTTGTAAACTAGTTGTCATAATTAGACAAATGAGGTTTGGTTGGAAGCGTCTTGATCGTCCGCTAGTTACTTAGGCTATGTGACGTCACATTAAATTGAACATGGCGCCCCCTAGCGGACATAAAGTAATGATATGAAAATGAAAAAAATTTTTTAATCATGCTGTGTTGAATATCAAATGAAAGGGCTTAATTAGCACATTTCAAAAATATGCATATTACTGAAAAAAATAATGAAATACTTGAAAAATTAAATTAAAAACTAAAATCCGTCTACTGAAAAGGATGAAACAAGAAAGTTGGTACCTTCCCGTGGTCGCATGCTTACAAAGTTATAATATATATTAGTACAGCGGCATGCGACCACGGGAAGGTACCTACTTTCTTGTTTCATCCTTTTCAGTAGTCGGGTTTTAGTTTTTTTGTATTTTGACTAAAGCCATCGATAGGTCCTGTAACGAAGTAAAATCACTAAACAACATAGTAGGTACCATCTATCCACTATGGTAAGAAGTGGGTTTTCTGATCTAAACCAAAGGAGTTATTCTTATTTATTTTGTGTACCAGGATATTCCCAAAAATTTATAGGTACCTGCAGGCACGGCGTAAAGAAAAAATTGGAAAAACCAAACTTCAACTTGTGTGTCTTCTTTTTTTACGAAGAAAAAGGCGGCAACTAGATAAATATTTACTAATTATATTTACTTATAGATACATCGGTACATAGCTTTGTTTGTAGAGCCTATCGACTGGTGCTTACCATTCACTCTAATATTGACATAAATCAAGGGTCAGCAAAAGATATCTGAGTAAGTATATTTATTATATATTTTTTAGGTCATAGGTACCTTCCTATATTGTTTTCTCGGGTTATTGTAATTTAAGTGACTAATAAATGACGGGAGACATTTTAAATATATATATTTCCTGAATACATTAATTTTTCCAACGACTGGCTGCTTCCTCGTCTCTTTTGTTGGCTGTTTACAAGTAACACTTGGTGTTAGTAAATACCTACCCGTTCGTCTCACAATGAAACCCAAACTCAATAAAGCATTAATTTCAATTACTTAAACCATTTACAATTTTTGTCAAGGAGTCGGTCAGTCAGAAAGCCATTCCAAAGCGTAGTAGAGTTCCTATGGATAAGAGCGAGCAAGAAACTCCATGGGCAGTTTTATAAATCAGAATATTGCCTCTTAACACTCCTGACCATTCTAGCAAGGGGCGAGCTAATCATACGGGCCCGTTCAGTCTCCACGAGCATATCAACTGTAACAAGCCCCTATCGATCAAGCTCGACCTCACATGTCCCGCACGTGCTCCAGAACACGTCGGGAATGGGCCATGAAGGCCACAACGTGCTCCTGACCACGTCGGGAACGGTCCAGCAAGGTGAAGGCTATCGCTATGATGCTATTAGACTACTATTACGTGACTCGGTGACCTATAAGCTGGAGTACAATCAGCAGCTTAAAACTAGGAAGCGGTGAACGGTTTTGGGGGCTGTCTTTTATCATTTTTTGGGGGTTTGAAAAGTGTTGGCTCTCTCCTCAAGTGATTGTTTAGCGATCCCAATACACAATCTCTTTTACTGGACTATCTTTGTTACATTTAATTGGATACATAATAAATCTGGAATTAAATTAAATAGTTATCAAGTGGTCCGCTCAAATCTGTATGGCACTTTCCTCAAAATACAATTTCAAACATCAATCTACATGGTCTTCACATGATCTGACGATGATTATATCTGGACTTTAAAAGAGACAGCCTTTTATCTCGGAGTAGTCAGACAGGAAACGCAGACCTCATCTAGATTTTTTTATTTTATTAGACGTGTAAAAGTGATTATGATATCCTATTTACAGAGTAAACAATGTCATTTCATATGCAGCAGGAAAATAGCCAAAGATAAAGTTTAAGATATAATCTCTCGATTTTTAACCAGTTCCAATAATTAATCTATCCAAGTGGTTTGTCAATACCAGCGAATTGTTTGTCTCATTACTCACAGGTTTTGTGATAATTACAATGAAACCACATCGCCAACACAGTTTCGTGTTTATGTTATTTGACACGTAGGTGCCACTGCGTTTTACCTTATTGTTTATAAGAAGAGTGTTAGCAGTTAGGTACCTTTGTATGTTTAGATACCCACAAGTATTAATGTACTACGATCTAGACACGTGGAATAAATAAAGGTAGACCTATATGTATGTTTTGCAACTAAGTTTTTAAAGGACATGCAAAATTATGTGCCAAATCAATAAAATTGTAGCGGTATCTACAACGCCACATGCGAACAACGCGTCATACTGACGTCACGCAAAATCCTGCATCTCGCAAGAAGAGTTTACCGCGCAACTAGTATAGATAGGTACAACGGCCCGACATGAATCATCGGGCAGTTGCCCGTCCGACACAACACCCGTCTGGTCGGAGGATTCTTCCTTTTCTATGGAGTATGAGTGAACTTTACACCCTGTTCCTCATACCTCTATAAACTCAATTATAATGTTAATCCGACATGAAATTTTTGTTTAGTCACTGCCTTGTTAGTTTAGAGCTCGCGTAGCACTTGCGTAGAGCTTGCGTAGCACTTGATCAGAGCTCGCGTAGCACTTGCGTAGAGCTCGCTTAGCACTTGCGTAGAGCTCGCGTAGCACTTGCGTAGAGCTCGCGTATCTGTCTCGTTGCATTCGCGTAGTGCTCGCCTCGCATAGTACCTACTCACGTAGCTTTAAAAAAATATTAGGTTGGGGACTAGATGTGTGTATTTTCAGACATATCTTGCTTTTTCTAAAACGAAATCGAATACATTTTCAACAAGTACCGTTAAAAAGTCATATTATTACTTAGCGGTAATTGATATTTACCTACCTAAGTAAAATCGAGTTTGATAAGAAGAGACATATAACATACATACATCTACTAAATATAATTATTGGCCTTGTATTATGTGTGTATTATTATACATCGCAAGTGCTATCTTTACCTACTAGCGTCAACGACACGAGACATGACTACGGGTTACTAGAAAGCTGTTTAGGAACTAGACTTTCTCTGCCAAGATAAGATAAATTTTGGGTCATCTTTAGTACTTAGGTGACAATTTTGAATAATGATTGATTCATAAAACGAGTATGCAAATCTGACGATAAGTATTTGCATGTCTAGCTTACTGGCGCCGGCGCCAACTGACAAGAAAGTATCGAATTATCCAACTATAATAATATATAACTCATTTGAAAGATTATTATGCATGTCAGGTCACTAACAAGTGGCGCGTGGCTAACCGGAACTAATGCCGCCATCTTGATTTTTCAATAGGTACATTTTCACATGACATCGTCATTTTAGCGCCAAAAAATCCTTTTAATATTGTACCGTTGTATACCGACATCTATTATAAATAAAACAAAGTCGGGTTAGTTACACCATTTACAGCTGATTTAAAAAAAAACAGCTGTTCCCTACATTTATGTTCGCATAACTCGTCAAAATGTAGGAAACAGCTGATTTTGTTTTTCGCTATTTCATGTTTGGTTCCATAGTAAAAGTTGTTCATAATGATGAGTAGGTACAATGACCCCTTAAAAGGAAAACGGTGATCATGTAAAAGCAATTGGGGGGCTCCAGCAAAAAAAATATTCTCAAAGTGGGCAGTGGGCAAAATAAGGTTGAGAACCTATGCTGTAGCCTGTGACTGAGACAAAGCGGACTTGTCTTTGGACATGTACCACACAAGCCTGATACAAACAAATACCAAGCTATTACTGAATATCGGTTAGATAGATTGTAATAAAATAATTAAAAAAACAAAAAATAATGGCCGCATATTTTACTAAACAAAGACTTTTTCTACATAGGTTCTAATATCCTGGTTTTTTATGTGTCAATGAAAACAAGGACATGCTGATAAATTCTGTAGGACTTCTTTCAAAACCAGAAGTAAAAGGTACTAACAAGTTATGTCTTTGCTGTTGCCAATTTCATAAGAACATAATTCCGTTTCATTTTTTACTTGACTGTTTATTAATCATGGTGCAACTGTGCTATACAACCATTAAGCTAAGCGCACATTACAGGCGCGGCGGGCATACTACACTACATTTTTATGACCTTAAAAATGCTGCTGGGCAGTTGGTGCGCCATTTCGTTTTTCCAGCGAAAACACTAGCAAGTGGTGAAGGGCGGGCGTTTTGGGGGACTGTCTTATGTTATTTTGACGTTCGAAAAGTGCTGATTCTCAGCCTAAGTTTAATAAATTACTATTGATTATTGTTTTGAACCATCGCCAACACTACAGAGCAACGCACTGACGGATCGCTCGGCAGGCGTGTTTTTGCAGCCGTAGTTATACGATGCGATGCGACCCGCCTGATATACGAAGGTGATGAAGGAGCATTTTTGCAATGCGTTGCGTTGCGGCGCGACCAATCCATAATATTTACGCAGCCTCATTTTGCTGGGCAACTCGAATATAATTCCGATAGATCGACCTTGGTCAAACGTCAGTTGGTCGAGTTAAAGTTAAAAGGGATTGGCTAGACTCAGTGAGTCCAGCCAATCCCAGACGTTTGACTGACAATTCCAATGTCGATCTATCGGAATTATATTCGAGAGTAAGCACCCAGGACTGGATTCGAATTAGAAATTCTTGTATTTCGTTGCGGCGCGGCCCGCCGCAGCTATAATGTGCGCTTAGCTTTTCTCAGCTAGTAGTTAGGTAGTAGGTATTACTTCTAGGGATATAATAGTCTAGCCTATTGTTCTAAATGGAACAATTTTCTGATTTTCATTGAGATCAATCGATATCTACCATTGCGAAGGCTTAGGGCATCGTGTGTTTATGCAACGACTAATTACGATCCTATTAGGTCAATAAATTGCAACATCACGTGATCGCAATAATATTAGCGAAATAGATCAGTCGTCACTAGACACGGTTTCAGGGCAAATGGTGGCTGCCTGCACGCTAAGTTGCATTCCAAGATGGCGGTTTAGTGTTGATATATTAAATTATCATAATGATACACGAACTGAATCTTATCAATGCGATTTATTGTTTTTATGCTTAACTTATTAACCTTACGGGTAAGCAGTTACTTGGCGACCTTACCCTACAGGTTTTTGTAAGTATTTTTAGCAACAGGGAAATTTCGTAACATTCATCTTAATAAATTCGTAAATAATGTATTAAAGTGTCAATTAATTTGAGGAAGTATGATTTTCGACGTCAGATATTATTACAAACTTTATGACTCATGCTTAAAAAGTGACATAAGGTTATTAATACACAGTGGTATTTTCTTAAATATTAACAAAATGATATACATAGATACTATTGCATTTTTTTTAGGATACGCTCATAGTGTCAGTAACACCGAATCCAATTAGGTAATTTATGATAAAAAACAATTTTTAAAGACTCGCGAAGTAATTGCGCAACACACTCAGTAGGAACGGCTTTCATTTTGACAGTTCGACAAGATTCATTGCGTTTTATTTACATAATTGAGCAGACATTTTTTTTTTCAAACAAATTATGAACCATAGATTAGCATTTTATAGTCTTACCAAGGGGTATCGTATTACCCAGTAACTGGGTTGTGGAGGTCAGATAGGCAGTCGCTCCATGTAAAATACTGGTATTCAGCTGCATCCGGTTAGACTGGAAGCCGACCCCAACATAGTTGGGAAAAGGCTAGGCAGATGATGAGTGTGTTAAACTACGCAATTAGGGCGTCGGTTTCAGTTTAAATTGGGTAGGTAATAATGAGTTGTTGGAAACATAGCTGACGGTTTGAATAGATATATTTTATAGTTTTCGCTTATGTTACTCTAAAGTTTGCCCTATTATACATCAGTCTGATATAAATATCCTTTTTTTTTATTTATTATCAACTAGCTACCCGCCTTCGCATGGTTTTAACAATTTGACAAAAGAGGGAGATTTAATTATTATTTGTAAGTTTAATACACATAAATCTTCCGGACTAAATTCTCTAAATGATGTTTAAAACCGCATCAAAATCCGTTACGTTAATAGTTTAGAAGAACAATTGGTCACACAGAGAGACATAAACAACATCTTTAATGCATAATATGTATAGATCTAGCTTAATCCTACCGCAATGGCGAAACATCACAGTTATAGGGAAAACATCTAAAAACAGATGATTTTTTTCGGAGCTCTACCCCCGAATACAAGGGTTTTTTTTTACATACGCACGATGACACGGGCAATTACTAATTTTAGTTAAAAAAACATCGATTATCATAATTATTATGTCGTCAGTGGAAGCGAATATTGACTCAGCGATGTATGTCGCCATGATTTATCATTGTTTGCCCTGATTCTCCTGTTTGCGCTCAAGATTGTTGATCACAGATAGCGCGCAGGATGCTGTCGTCTGTCAGCTACCGAACTGCCACTTCAAGATGAATCAACACGAGATATACGTGTGAAAATAGATGAAGTTCACTGAATAACGCGTACAGAATTAACTAATAGAAATATACATTGTTATCATTTTATCAGTCCCTTCAATTTGATCTTGAACGTTTCTTGAAACGTGTTAACATTTTGATACTTTGTTGTTCACAGTCACACGTTACAAGTTTAATTAATAGTTTTTTGTCATGGGAATTTAACATATTATTTTGCAAACTTGAAAATAAATTTGTTTTGATGGTCTACATGTCCATAAAAAAGGAGTAAGTAGGCTAGGCTACTTGCAAAAATTATATGCGCACAGACACACTGCGTCAATAATTATATGCGCACAGACACACTGCGTCTCGGGACAGAATAGAATATACCTATTTATTTGGTTTCTTATTAAATAGAATTATGATTTTACCTACTTGTTTCGCCAAGGACTGGCATACAAATATTAAAGCACGTTACATGTAAAAAATTAAAAGGACACATAATTTGCTAAAATTATTATTCTAACATGTCTAATAACTCTAGTGAGTTCATAACAATAATAGGTACAGTTTCTGAATCAGGTCATTCAGTATTATTAGTTAGAACTGTTGGTATAGTTGTTCTCGTAGTAAATGCGTATTAACCTGTTAAGGAACACTTTACGCCTTCGCAAACGACGCGCGACGGGTTAACTTGTTAAAATTTACTCACAGCAAATATGCGTCATTTTTTATAAATTTTTACAAAACATTGATATTATCGTGGTATTTTTAAAGACTGTCGTCATATTAGTTAAATAATGAATGATTGATATAAATGACACAAAGATGATTTAGGTATCTACTTCCAGAAGGAAATATAAGGTCTACATTCAACTGATTCATCTCACTAAGTAAGTAATGATGGATAATAAAGAGGGATCACTTGTTGAAATAGGACGCACTGGCTACTCGTAACTCTACATACGTGCTCTCACAAACGTAGGGCTTAAAGTATATCATTGTACGAGTAATAGAATAGAGGAAAACATTTACCTACCAAATATATACAAATGAGGCGATTTTTTTTTTTTTTTATTATTATTTAGTCGAAGATGCGACACGAAACGTTGACACGTTTGTGTAAAATTTGGCGTATGACTAAGTCCATGCTAATGGTCGAGCAGAGGAATGTGTGAGGATCGTGAGCAGACAATTATGATGGTTCACTTACCGGTCGGTCTGTAGTGCCTCTCCTGCTGCTTCGTGAGGTGAAGGTGTTCCGCCACTGGGGTGGCTATGAACAAATACTTGGATGAAGGGTGAAAAAGTGAACTTAAGGCTAGAGTGGTCGTCTCAGAGAACACTCTCGAAGGAGTGTGAAACCACACGTCGGTATCTCTCCTCTATATATCGAGCGACAGGCCTCGAGCAATCAACATCGACGATCCTAAGGCAAATACTACGCAAAACACCTAAATACTATTTATATAAAGATTTGTTGAGTCGTCGTTCAGCGAAAAGTTTCTAAGCCGTAGTTTACTGTGGAATTGAAGAACATTTGTTGAAGTACCTACAGCAATAAGTCAGTTTGTTCAGGTTCATATGGGGCATAGAGAGTAGGTACCTACGCAGCATTATTTATTTATATATACTTTATGTACTTACTTTTTGTACAGAAAATACATATTCAAAATTAATGACATTAATCATCATTTAAATTAGAAATTAGGACAATAGAGGCAACCTCTTGCAAAAATGTAACCACTAAGGCAATTAATAAGTCAAATGAAAGTGTAAAAAAATTAAATAGTATCAATCTGGTGCACCAAAATATTCAAGGATTTTTGAACAAAGACTTAGAAGTAGAATTATTCCTGAATTGTTACAATATAGATATTCTTTGCATGACAGAACATTGGCTTAAAAGCCACCAGTTCATGTTCAATTTTAGTAATCACCAGGTTGGTAGTTCATTCAACAGAGTAAATGCTATACATGGTGGCTCATTAATATTAATAAATAACCAGCTTAAATTTAAGGACCGAAAGGATATTGTGAGCCTCTCTGTTGAACGGACAATTGAAATAGCCTGTATAGAATTGGAGCAGTTCATCATATTAAGTGTGTACAGACCTCCTTCAGGATTGTATGATTGTTTTGAAAAGGTTATGGATGAAGTGTTGCACAAAATCTGTAATACAAACAAGTCCATCATCACTTGTGGTGATTTTAATGTTAATTTGTTAGAAAATTCTGGGTTAAGTACTAAAATTATAAGTTTGTTTCAGTCATACAATCTTGCTAACCAATTTTTGGAGCCCACTAGAATAACTCCTACTAGTGCCACATGCCTAGATAACATTTATACAGATGTTAGTCCAACCCACAAAGAAATTATTAACTTAATAGACTCAGATCATTGCGGACAATTGATCACTATTCCAAATCAAAACAAAAAAGTTACTAAAAAAGATATCACTGTTAACCCAAAAACAACTAATCGCTTGGAAACATTTAAAACCAAACTCTTGAGTAAATTACCACTTTTGTTGACTAATGATGACCCTAATCAACAATATAATGATTTTTTTAATATGTATTGCACACAATTTGATAACACATTCATTCCAAAGACATTATCAATTAATAGTAACGCTTCCTTCGGTGACTGGGCCACCATCGGTATACATAAAAGTAGAAAACGACTTTATGAATTATATGAAGAACGGATTTGTATAAACACTGCTGAATTTAATTTGTATGTTAAGAATTATTCTAAAATATTTAAAAAAGTTTGTAGTATTGCCAAATCACGTTATTTGAGTTCAAAAATTAAAAATAGTAGTAACATTATCAAAATGACTTGGAATGTCATTAATAGCGAAACAGGAAGGTCATCCAACCGAAGTAGTGACTACAGCCTTGCTATTGATGACAATATAATTAAATCAGATTCTCAAGTTGCAGCGGCCTTTGAAAAATTTTTTGCAGAGATTCCCGTATCAACTACTAAATCTCTGAACTCATCACCCACTGCTGCAGAGTCTTTACTTAAAGAAAACGTTCCAGTTTGTGATTCTGAATTTCACTTCCAGTATGTAACCTGTAAAGATATAATTAAAACCTTTCACACGTTAAACGTAAAAAAGACCGCAGATCTATGGGGTAATTCTGTGGATGTTGCTAAGTCGATTATAAACATTGTAGCACCTACTTTAGCTGTTATATTTAATAATTGTATTGACCGTGGTGAGTTTCCTGATCTTATGAAAAACAGTAAAATAATACCGTTGTTTAAATCGGGTAGTACATCAGACCCTACTAATTATAGACCAATTTCAGTACTACCTACCTTTAGTAAAATTTTTGAAAATCTTATTTTAATTCAATTGCAAAGTTTTTTTAATAAAAATAAATTACTGCATTACAAACAGTTCGGTTTTACAAGGGGTCGTTCAACTACTGATGCCGGAGTTGAACTTTTAGGACATATTTATAATGCATGGGAGGACAAGTGCGATGCTTTGGGCGTCTTTTGCGATTTGTCCAAGGCATTCGATTGTGTTCTTCATGAAACTTTAATCAGGAAACTGCACCACTACGGAATCCGGAACGCCTCTCTGGATCTTCTTACTTCTTACTTAAGTGATAGGATTCAGAGAGTTGATGTTAACGGAAAAAGGTCACCCGGATCTGTAGTAAGAATGGGGGTCCCCCAGGGCTCAATTCTTGGCCCATTTTTATTTATTATTTATATAAATGACTTGCCTTACCTCATAAGGGATAAACATGATATAGTGTTGTTTGCAGATGATACTTCACTTTTATTTAAACTCAAACGTCAGCAGCTGGTTACTGACAATGTAAATAGCGCCCTTGCAGAAGTAGTTCACTGGTTTAATGTCAATAACCTACTTCTTAACGAAAAAAAAACGAAATGTATTAAGTTTACGATACCCCACGTTAGACAAGTAGAAACTAGTGTTCTCATTAAGGATGAAGAGTTGAAACCCGAAGATACCACAGTATTCTTAGGCATAACTTTGGATGCCAAGCTTCAATGGGGCCCCCATATAGATAAAATGTCAAAAAAGCTTAGCTCTGCAGCATACGCCGTTAGGAAAATTCGTGATTTAACTGATTTAGAGACAGCCCGTTTAGTTTACTTTAGTTATTTTCATAGTGTGATGTCGTACGGTATTCTGTTGTGGGGAAATGCCGCCGATATTCAGACAATTTTTATTTTACAAAAAAGGGCAATTCGTTCCATTTATAAATTAAGTCCCAGACACTCCCTCAGAGACAAATTTAAAGAGATTAATATAATGACTGTGCCTTCTCAGTACATTTATGATAATCTTTTGTATGCACATAAAAATATTAATCTGTTTAAAAAATACAGTGATATCCATAACATAAATACTAGGAACAAACACAAATTTGTTGTTCCTACAACAAGGCTCAAGAAAATAGGTGGGTCGTTTAGATGCCAATGTATACGTTTTTATAATAAACTTCCTAGTCACATTCAAGAACTAAGCCTTAATAAATTCAAATCTTTTATAAAGCGAAAACTATGCCAGAAAGCCTATTATACTGTAAAAGACCATATTGAGGACAAAAAGGCTTGGGATTGAGCTGCTCCAATAGGTTTAGACTGTAATTGTTGTTTTTATTTTTTTCATTTTGCTATTTTACACTTTATTTTTTTTTCTCGAAATATATATTTTTCTTTAACAATGACATGTACATTTCCTGTATAAAGTATTATATTATTTTAATTATTGTGAATGTGAGGACTATGTGGGTCATTGTTTCAGTTTTAATCATGGTCTGGCAGTTTGAGTAGTTTATGCGGCCTACCCAAATGTCCTGTTTTTGGTATTGTTCGTCGAATCGTTGTGCTCCTTAAGTTCTGAGTTGAGCTGCACGGTTCTGACAAATGCGTGCACTGACTGGACAGGTCCTCTCAATCTGTGTGGTTATTTCCTCAAAATACCATTTCAGACACCAATCTACATGGCCCTCAAAGATTATGCCCAAATTTTTATATACACTTTGACATTGATGATTTTTATATATACAATGACATGAATATTTACTTTGTAAAGTATTTTTTATTTTTTTTATTTAATTGTTGTGAATGTGGGGACTATGTGGGTCATTTCTTCTTTTTTTACTGTTTTCCTTCTTAGTTAGTTTTAATCATGATCTGGCAGTTTGAGTACATTACGCGGCCTACCCAAATGTCCTTTCTTTGGTATTGTTCGTCGAATCGTTGAGCTCCTCAACTTCTGAGTTGAGCTGCACGATTTTTGACAAATGCGTGCACTGACTGGACAGGTCCGCTCAATCTGTGTGGTTCTTTCCTCAAAAGACCATTTCAGACACCAATCTACATGGTCTTCACATGATCTGACCAAGATTATGTCTGGACTTTAAAAGAGACTGTGACCTCTGAGTTTGTTTCGGCCTTTCTTCTCAGAATAGTCAGATAGGAAACGCCGACCTCATCTAGTTTAAAAAAATATGATTGACGTGTAAAAGTGTTTGTACAAACCTACTTACAGAAAATAAATCATTTATCATTTATCATTTATCATTTATCATAACAGAAAAAATTACACTACAAAATCTACAATGGGCGGCCATAGCGATCTCTTATAATAATTAATAGTTAAGTACTTCAGTTAATTAATTAATTGCTCAATTCTACAGGTAGCTGGGTTAATAATTATTATCATCTATTTTTCGATGACAGTTTTTTTATGAAAAATCCTTGGAATCTGTAAATACCTAATTAGTAACGACAAGTGCTATAAAAGTTGCTACTGAAGTTACTATACAGATGCCTTATAATTTCCACAAATGGTAAAGAAGTAGGTAGGTATGGACAGGACATGTCTGCCGCATATGACCAACTGTGGGCCCAAATAGCACTTAACTGGTGCCCTGAGACAGTGAGGCGTCGCGGCAGACCATGTAGGAGATAGCGAAGTAACTATAGTCGGACTTTTAATTAGCTGCAGTAAAATTACAGTATGTGTTAAGTACTTAAGTAACTGAAATTTGCGTATTTTTGTTTTTTCCCGGCCATCAACCAAAACTTGTTTTTCTAGTACAGAATAGTGTAACAAACGAAACTTATTTGACATGCCTAACTCTAAACATAGTCCGAAATGAGTTACAAGTGTCATTTTACTGCAGCTAATTAAAAGTCTGAGTATAGAAGGAGAACGCAGGGCTTGCGTCAGATGTAAGGACCGGGAGGCCTTTATCCAGGAGTGGAACATCGTAGGTTATTAAAAATTAAAAAGTTAGGTATATGAGACATATGAGAAATCTAGAAAATCGATAGTCCGTACTAATCAAAACATATCGAGTCATTTGGCACCTTCGGAAATAAATAGCTAAGACAAACATGGAGTTTCCCAAATGTGCACAAAATTTTGCAACATGTTTTTATGAAGGTTTATTTATTTGTGTTCAATTAACATCGATACATTCTACTTTCATTTCTTTATTTTTTTTGTTAAAACGCTTTTCATTTTATTTTTTGGTATCGGATAAGGAACCTGTCTTGTTGAAATAAGTAATTCCTGAAATGCATACTTATTGAATGATGAAGAAAAAAAACCTTAGGTACCTATAATATGCAGGTTGTAAGTTGTAAGCAACCTGCATATTATGCCTATAAGGTTTTCGTTCTTGTCCCTTAGGACATGGACGCGCAAAAGGTTACCATGAATTCAGAATATACTTAATTCGAAAGGGCAGGCGTACCTACTTATTAATATTATTACTTATCCTATTTAAAATTTAAGAGGGCTTCGAAACTTTTCGTCAGTTATTTAAAAAAATCTGCTGATTCACACATTTTGACCGTGTAAGTACTGCACGTTTCTACGATACAGCAGATTTGTTATAATAACCGACAAAAAGTTTCAAAACTCATCTAGAATCATGTTCTGAATTCATGGTACCTAACAGTTTACACGTAGATGTCCTTAACAACGCGCTGGAGCAACACACAATACAAATATAGGGCCAAACTAAAGGAAACCAGTAATTTGTAATTTAAAGTCAACCTACAAAGTGACGATAACAGCCCATAAGCATTAATTAAAACTTACTCAATGGCCGTCATTGTTGGGTAAGCTACTGCAACGATTAACTAGTAATTTTACTTAATAGATCTATTATTTCAAGGGAAAACAACTTCATTCATGCGCTTGAGCAGTCGCTGCTCTTGTTTGAGCAGACCTTATAGAGACGGTTAGTATCTGGTCCGTAGTAATGAGTCCTTAGGTCCGTATTACAGAACCTCACTCAAAACTCCTTTTTTTTTACTCGGCCTTGCCGGATAGAACTGATAGCACGGGTCTAAGCGAAGTGTCCAGCAGTGGGGTTAAGTATGGGAGTAATATTATTATTTTATTATTATTATTATAAGCCTGTGTTGTCGCACTGCAGGGCAAACGCCTCCCTTCCCTCTTTCCACTTTTCTCGGTCTACTGCGATTGTGAGCCAATCCTTTAAGAAGGAGTCCACGTCATCCCGCCATCTTTCTCTGGACCTGCCGCTCAGTTCTGCCATTTGGGATCGGGATCCCAAAACTCAAGCATCACTCAAACTCGTTTGAAGCCATTTGATTGGTTGAAACTAGTTTTAAGTAATGCTTGAGTCTTGAGTAAGGTTCTGTATTATGGCCCTTAGTTTAAAGTATACGTAACTCGTAGTAAGGTCACAGAAAAACTAATAGTAAGGTGACGCACCAAATCTAAGTAGGTATCTAACTATCATTCAATCGATTTAAAAAATGTGTTTTTAAACATTAGGTACTTTGATACTACGAAAATCAAACGTAGTCGATATGAATTGTACCTACTTATCGATGTCTTGATGCTGGATGATGATCATTTGTTGAACCTACTTTATAAAAAATTACTTGAAATTGTGTGTGGTCACATGACAAACAAAGCCAGCACGAGCGATTCATAAATCAAAGAATTTGACAACAGAGTATTATTTTGGTTATAAAAAACTTCATCATACATTAAACAAATAAAATATTTGTTTATGAACACCGTTTTAATTCTAATTAAGTAGCCCTACATTTAAAGATAAGAGTTTGCTACCAAAACAAAAAACGTAGAACTTCGGGTTGCGAAGAATGAAAACGGTATCATCGTTATCGTTGGTATCTTTTTCTTGTAATCTCATGACATGATGATGGTGACGATGTCGCTCATAGAAAATAACGACTGTCTTTGATACGGACTTACAGCCGATTTCTATAATTTATTGACCGTTTTTGGTTAAAATTAAGACTCTTGTATCTTTACCAATGAAGCAAAGGGCTTAAGACCTCATAGCTTTGCATAGTAGACCCTTTCGTATGGAAGTACGTATCACAATTCATTGGTAAATTAGCTTACGAATCTATTTATTTGCCCAGTCAGGCAATAAAAATGCTACCATTGGCAATGTAGGTACCTAATTCATTATTTCTGTGCCATTGGTAAGCAAAACCTTGTGAAGGCCGGAGGAACCCGTTGGATGCGAGAAGCACAGAACCGGTCGAAGTGGAGGTGCTTTGGGGAAGCCAATGTCCAGCAGTGGGCGTCTTTCGGCTGAAATGATGATGATGATGATGGTAAGCAAAACGATTCGTTTTTATACCAAGCGAAGCATTTGTTGTTTTCAATAAGTACCTGAATTAAATGCAATTCAAACTTTGATGGATGAAGGAAAAGCTAAGTTTTAGGAATTAGGTAAGCTTATAGACTGTACCTACCTAAATGGGTAGTTTGTCAATACCTCTATGTACCTATTGGTCTAGTAAAAACTGACACAGAATCAAGTTTTGGCATCAAGATAATAACTAATACGTTTTATGAGCCGTTGAGCACCCTTATTATTGGAAACAACATAAAATTGACAAATATAATGTTTTTTGCGGAGTTAAGTACCTAACTTTATCTAATAGAAATTGCAGATTTTTTGTTCAGTTGACATCAATTCGTGAATGAACTCTACCAAGAAAGAAGAAATTATAAGTGTTTAACACGATAACCCCATAATTAGTGCATTGTCAGAAAACACCATAGATTTAAGAAGTTTTTTACATTTCTATGGAAAACACTGTTAAAAACCTGCCAAGTGCGTGTCGGACCACGCGCATCGAGGAGTCCGTGGTCGAGATGAATATTTACGCATGCATGTTATTGATTTTACCAGCCGCAAAAATAAGTTTGTGTTTTTCTAGTATTATTTCTCGATAAAACTATGAAAAAATTAGTATTTTCTGCTATTGTAACCAAAAATATCGCAAATCTCAAAAACTATTGATTTATACAGCAAAGTCACTAAGAAACGTCATAATCTTTTTAAATATAGCATTGAACAATAGGTACCTACCCATGTCTATGTGATTTTTATGACTTTGCTCGGGTACATGTATGGAAAGTGCCACCTCCTAATTATGTTTTTGTAGTTTCACTACACCATTGTTTAGCGGGAAAGAATACTTTCCAATTTTCATCGATATTGTGCTAATATTCTCCGAGTACCGTGGCTGTGTCACATCTGGACAGACGAACAGACTGGCAGACGGCCAGACATGGCGAAATTATAAAGGTTCTGTTTTTGCCATTTGGCTACGGATCCTTAAACACGAAGCATGGGTAGGTAATCGAATGCAGTAAATAAACTATAAGACTAATCGATTTCAGTCCTTGAATGGACTTAACTAAGGTTTGCCACTACATCGGACAAATATACAAACCAACGCAACACATGCCCACACTAAGTATACAGCGTGTATCAGAAAGTCAGAAAGGTGTGGTAATATGTGAGGGTGTTGTACAGACCACCAAACTGATCAAAGGAGAGAGCTCCCTAGGGACCAACATCGTAATCACGAAAAAATTATCAACTCTCCTGTATAAAACTTCAATAGGTAGATACTCGACCCATATTTTTATTTTTCGCGATTACGATGTAATGCGAAAGTAACTTTGTCTGTCTGTTACATTTTCACGCCTAAACCACTGAACCGATCGTTGTAATATAGCCTGGGACCTGGTGAAAGGACATCAGCTACTTTTCATCCTGGATCGCAGACGAAGTCGCGGACAACAGCTAACCCTGCTTAATAAACATATTAATAACGTGAAAGTTTGTTACTTTATCACGTAAAAACGGCTTAACGGATTTGGCACACAGATATTTTATAACCGGGATTAGCACATATGACATTTTGTATCTCGGTAGTACGATCCCGAGCCATAACTTCAGATCTCAACGCGGGCGAAACCGCGGTCAAAACTTAGTCCAAAATAAAAATCGAAAAATCACATGGGTACCTTTCTACTACCTACATAATTAAAAGAATTGCGTAGCTTGCCCAAGCAATTCGGCAGGTGGTGACGTGACGGAAGCTGGCACTAAACCTTTACGTGTGCATTTCAAGAGATATAAGCACTCAAGTTTCCGCTTATCTTACGTAGAATAAACAATGCCCCGAAAACCGTAACATATACAAGTGATACAGATCGCCCCTTCCTGCTGGAGTTTCGTGAAACAACTCATTTGTCAGAATAGCGGATGTTGAGCATCATGACTTAAATTCTTGGTTGAGAAAAAATGTGTTATCTCTATGAGATCGAGTTAATTTAATGGTTAAATTACAAATGATAAATGATTTAGTTCTGTAAGTAGGTTTGTACACACACTTTTACACGTCAATCGTATTTTTTTTAAACTATGTGAGGTCGGCGTTTCCCATCTGACTACTCTGAGAAGAAAGGCCAAACCAAACTCAGAGGTTAGTAGAATACACCAATATGATTGCAAAGTCAGGGAAATTTCCCTGAATTTAAAAAAAAATAAAAAAATCCCCTAAAAACTTATTAAGTAATTTTTAAACAAAATAACTAGGTACTCTTCTTTTTCTAAGCGTGTCGATAGCAATCTAAATGAACTCGGCCCAGAATTCGGCTACTTGTTTGACTACTATAAGTTAGTAAGTAACTGACTGTATTTTGAAACCACAACTGTAATTCTTTGAAAGTTGTATGAAATTGTGCATTGGTGAAATTATTTGAAAGTTGTATGAAAAAATTATTTGAAAGTTGTATGAAATTGTGCATTGGTGAAATTATTTGAAAGTTGTATGAAAAAATTATTTGAAAGTTGTATGAAATTGTACAATGAGCAGTGGCGGCCCAGTGGTATCGGCCGCGACTTACGAGTTGTAGGTCGTAGGTTCGAACCCAGACAGGCGCTTTACTTTGAGTAAATTATTTCATCACCACTGCTCTCAAAACGGTGAAGGAAAACATCGTGAGGAAACCGGCATGTCCTAGAACCAAAAATTCGACGACATGTGACATCTACCAACCCGCACTGGGCCCGCGTGGTAGATTACGGCCCACTCCCTCTCACTGAGAGGAGGCCTGTGTCCCAGCAGTAGGGAACATTATAGGCTGATTATGAGTATGAGTATGAGTATGTATGAAATTACTTGAACGTGACACTGTAGGATGTTAATTTGCTTAAGGCCCTTTGTACACACACGTTTTTTGCCGAGAAAAACTACGGTTTATTCGCCGTTACAGTTATTTTCCTGACATTACCTATATACACTAAAACATCTTTACTACTAAGTACCCAGAGTGGTTCTCGTGAAAAAGATCGTCTGGAGAGTTAAGTAGGTACTTACTGCTTTAGTGGCATTTCTGGTCTCTACCGTGAAAAATTTACCTAAGTTTTAAACTTCGTCTCCAACAATCGAAAACCAGAACCTTGTGGATTCTAGTTCTAGAACGACCTATCTTTCTTTTACCTACAAACTGCCGTTATCGGTTCCTATCAAAGGTATTCCGACCGGGAAAATGTATCAAGCTAATGTAACTTAGAAAATCCTGTTAGTACCTACTTGGACTTCTTCTAGCCTAGTCTTCTTGTTCTAACTCTTGTTGTCGTTTTATTTCTTTTTTTTTTGTCTTTACATACCTAAGCATTATCTCCTTACATAAGGGATAAACTTTCATAGTTATTTTGCTAGTAAAACAGCCGTAATAATCGATACAGTTCTCACGAGTAAGATAAACACAGAACAAATTTGTTTAGTACTAAACTTATTTACCTAGTGATAGTGGTGCAACGTTCAGTTGTCCCTTAAACATTGTCAGCGTGTAGGGGTGGGTGTGCCTCTCCAAAGGCACTGATCTTGGTTTCGTCACATAAGGAGCTATATAGGCTCTATCTAAGGCTTGATTTATTTCCCCTTTTTTGGGTTCCGTACCAAAATGGTAAAAAGGAACCCTTATGGTGCGACTCAGTCTGTCTGTCTGTCGGTCTGGCACAGCTGGACATCTCAAGAACTACTTTAATGCTATCAACTTGTCGTAGTCGGTTTTCTGTTATTTAGCCCTCAAATAAAATCCAGGGTTGAAATTTGCGCCCGACAGACGACAATAGGCTCGCCCCATTGAAATCATTGGCTCGCCCCCAAACACATGGGACGAACGAAATACCGTCTACGGCGCTGTTTGTGCGACTGAACACCCCTAAGGCCGCCAACGGGGAGATTTATAGCTAGATACATCCTCGTAGCAACAGAGAAATGTAGGTAAATAGTTTTAGATGACGTTTGCCCAACTATGTATTTTGCAAATAAGTTTAATTTTTTTTTTTGCAACAGGGACTGAAAGGGGTTCTGAAAAATTGCGGCTACTAGTGCATGTGGGTAGTGAAAATTCTCTGACGAATATATGCCTCGCCGATGAAAATTTAAAAAACATACGAGTATCATGGTACGGATCCCTCGGTGAAAGAGTCCGACTCGCTCTTGCCCGTTTTTTATTTTGGTATTTATATTTTTGTGTTTCACGAACTGTGCCCAAAATTTCTTTCTTTAGTGTTATGCTGACGTCGGTCGCGTACCGTCGCGTCGGTCACGCGTACCAAGACGCTGATGATAAATGGACATTTAAGAGCAGGTATCAACCAAAATAGCCTAACTTCAATATGATTTTTCATGAAATTGATGAGACTTAGGTATAAAATAAAAATAACACGAATAACTACATGATATTTCCAAACTTATTGTGGCAACAAATCACAAAATAGTAAAATTTTCTGTAATAAAAAACATCACGAAGTTACCTCCAATTTTCACGACTTTTCGATTTGTACTTAACATGCTAATGACTACTAGAATGAAAATTTGATGATTAATTTATTAATATAAAGCTACTTAGATTGTGGAAGGATTTTATTTTATTACTTTTATTTGTGGTTTTATTACGACGATAAGCTTATAGCACTTACGACGTTCTTAGTTCGTGGAAAAAATCATCTTCCGTCGCACGTTGCGGGAACTTCAAACATATATATGTTTCACAAATCAGTCGCCCCCGCTCTGTTGAGACGAGAGGACTGCGCTCAAATTTTCGGCTGCGCTGCTATTATTTAATTTACGTAAACAATATTTTCGTAATTTATCACTTTGTAGGAAAGACACTGTGAAACAGAAAACATGGAAAAATAACTAAAACCACTCCCGAAACGATTATTAAAAACAATAAGACTTGATAAACTAAACAAATACCAGGCAAAACTATAAAATAAAAATATTGAAATAATTCAATGTTGATATTTGAAAAGTCAAGATGACATACATTTTATTTGACAGATTTTTGACTGGTATAGTACCACTAGCGCCATTGTTCTGCATTTCGGTTCATTTTCTTGCGGAGAAAATTTGCAACATAGCCAACTAGCGTTCATTTGAAAGTTCGTGCTGGAGATTTTAGACCTTACGGTGATTAACTCAAAATCCAAATTCGTTTTCTTCCACTTTTCTTGACAAACTCCTTATAAGGTTTTAGTAAGTACTATTCCCTAAATCAAGTTGAAACTCGAAATTCAGCGTAAAGGGTATATTATTATTGGAGCATACAAAAGAAATATCGGAAATTAAATACGTAATGAGTTTATTGTGGACAAAAGTACGAAACGGCACATGAAATATTTCATACAGATAGTGTTCTCATGACTAGCCTTCTTTTTATGGTGAGGATGAGTAAAGGTTGTGACGGATCAACATGTTTGGGATTGTCGGCTTCGCCGATAAAAGAGTTGAGCTCTGAATGGGTGCTAAGTTCTATAGAGTTGAGAGAAAGTCTACAGTTCATATTATAACTTGGCAAGTTGGAAACTTGGAAAGTTTCAACAGTTACAAAAGAGGAACCTAATGAACTTTAGACTTTGGAACCCATTTACATAGATGCCATATTGGTAAATACGACAAACATGTACTTCTTTTGTTCCGAACTTAGCCTCGTTTTCCACAAATGTTTTCGGCGGGGATTTTTTCCTACTCGCACTTCGCGCAGGAAAGGCTTTTATGACACATGCCGTTTGACGTTGCATAATACAGTGCAAAATCCACCATACGAATATCATTTTTTATTTGGGTATCACTGTTGTTAATTTATTGACTTTGCACGATCCTGCAAAGAAAAATCCACGATATACAAATATAATTTTTTTCTTGGTCAACACTGTTTTTCATCAAGATGTGGTGACGTCCAACTTGTAGGTCCTAAACAAAATTTGGTTACATTGGAATTTGAACTTTGTCACATCAACATTGAGTTTCTAGTTCCAAAAAAATACTAAGACATGATTCTTAGATTCTGAATTCAAACTTAGCGTATAGTAAGTATATGCAAAATAAACGGATGTTTTTACTTACTAAAGAATTGCATTGAAAATAAAGGGAATGAACAATGATCATATTTCGATATTGTAATTTGAGAAACCAATACGAGAAAATTAAATAGGGTTGCTCATCACTGCGGTGCGACAAGTTTTCTAAGATTTTTGATAGATATTTTCAATCATCTTTGTCCTTAATATGACCATTACAACGTCGTCATTCTAAAAAGGCTTGATTATATAACTCAAAATAAAAAATCATAAGATAAGCGATGTGATTACATTGGCCTTTATATTGTTAAAAAAACAAATTAGTTGAGTTTGTTTTCATCATGATTTATGATTAGGAGTATATAATATAATACTTTGATGGAAGTGCTTTTGCTTTTTAGGGTTCCGTACCTCAAAAGGAAAAATCGAAAACCTTAGATACAGGATAACTTCGTTGTCCATCCGTCTGTCCCTTTTTCTCAGGAATACGTATCAAGTTGAAATTGATATCAAATACTTAGATCTACGGTTTCTTGGAGCTGTAGAAATATCAAGCCTCAAAGACGCTGACTTAGAAGCTAGCATAAATTGCCATTCATGTCGCGTGTTTTGAAATTTAAATCCTTGGGTGTACCTTATACGTTTTAATTATTCCCGTTGACCTAGAATAATGAAAATTGGCAAGAAGCAAGGTCTCACAGCATAAATAGGTATTTCCTGTACCTATTTTGAGGTGGTGGTGAGGTGATGTAAGTTTATGAAATGTCAATACAAGGTGCATCATTATTTTGGTTTACTTGCTACATTACGGTATTTGATTAATGAGTCATTAGTTTCAAAATAGATTTCTAGCTGTTAAGGGGGGGCATAAAGCCAGAAAAAAATCAAATTTCACCCGCGCTTCCTTGCCTACCCCTCTCATCAAACACGACAAAAACAAAACACAATCCCTTCCCGCCAGCAGAAACTTTTCGACCGGCCAAGTAAGCCAGAGATTAAAACAGAAGAATAACTAGCAGGGGATCGAGGGGGGAGGGGGGGGGGGGGGTTCTCAGATCGGTATAAATCATAATTATATATTTGTGTTTGAATTTCCATCTTCTGTAATAAGTATATGCAAAATAATCAGATGAAACGGCTCTATTCAATGTACCTAAGTATTATAGCAGGCTGTGCAAGTAGATATCTTGATAGGGCAATATTATTGTATGTCCCTGAATCTGTTCCGATGCTGGTAACAGATTCACGGACATACATGTAATACAGCCTATCTATGAATTTCCAATTCTGGATTGAAGGACTAACTTTACTATACAGTAAAAAAAAAATCTTATATTAGAGAGCAAACCGAGTTGAATGCCTATACATTTTCGATTCCGAATGAAATTACAAATGAACGATTTTTGGATATTTTCCTGTACCTATTTATGCTGTGAGACCTTGCTTCTTGCCAATTTTCATTATTCTAGGTCAACGGGAATAATTAAAACGTATAAGGTACACCCAAGGATTTAAATTTCAAAACACGCGACATGAATGGCAATTTATGTTAGCTTCTAAGTCAGCGTCTTTGAGGCTTGATATTTCTACAGCTCCAAGAAACCGTAGATCTAAGTATTTGATTCAATTCAACTTGAGATCAATTTCAACTTGATACGTATTCCTGAGAAAAAGGGACAGACGGATGGACAACGAAGTTATCCTGTATCTAAGGTTTTCGATTTTTCCTTTTGAGGTACGGAACCCTAAAAAGCAAAAGCACTTCCATCAAAGTATTATATTACATACTCCTAATCATAAATCATGATGAAAACAAACTCAACTAATTTGTTTTTTTAACAATATAAAGGCCAATGTAATCACATCGCTTATCTTATGATTTTTTATTTTGAGTTATATAATCAAGCCTTTTTAGAATGACGACGTTGTAATGGTCATATTAAGGACAAAGATGATTGAAAATATCTATCAAAAATCTTAGAAAACTTGTCGCACCGCAGTGATGAGCAACCCTATTTAATTTTCTCGTATTGGTTTCTCAAATTACAATATCGAAATATGATCATTGTTCATTCCCTTTATTTTCAATGCAATTCTTTAGTAAGTAAAAACATCCGTTTATTTTGCATATACTTACTATACGCTAAGTTTGAATTCAGAATCTAAGAATCATGTCTTAGTATTTTTTTGGAACTAGAAACTCAATGTTGATGTGACAAAGTTCAAATTCCAATGTAACCAAATTTTGTTTAGGACCTACAAGTTGGACGTCACCACATCTTGATGAAAAACAGTGTTGACCAAGAAAAAAATTATATTTGTATATCGTGGATTTTTCTTTGCAGGATCGTGCAAAGTCAATAAATTAGAAACAGTGATACCCAAATAAAAAATGATATTCGTATGGTGGATTTTGCACTGTATTATGCAACGTCAAACGGCATGTGTCATAAAAGCCTTTCCTGCGCGAAGTGCGAGTAGGAAAAAATCCCCGCCGAAAACATTTGTGGAAAACGAGGCTAAGTTCGGAACAAAAGAAGTACATGTTTGTCGGATTTACCAATATGGCTGTTATAGGAATAAGGTTCACTTTTGCTTGTTGTAATTTTGGGTAATAGAAATACGTGTTTGCTCTTTGCTGATTTATTTGCGACTGTTTTTAAAGTACAATATTCTAATTAATATAAGGGCACACACACATGCATACGTACTTGTAACCACTACACACACATACTAGGATTCTAACTCAACATACCGCCCACCAAAGGGCCTATTTGCCCTTTAACAAAATAAGTATCATAAACATAACAAAAAAATACAAGGATAACTATTGAATTACATTCAGTATTCAAGCAAGTTTAAGTGCACAATTAATTAACACGAATGAAAAGTTAAGTTTCAATGTCTATTGGTAAATAACACAACTTATTAAAGGATCTTTGCACAACACTATCACCACTCTTCACACTGTACACCCGCGTCACACCGTCAGTACCTGGATGTTTGTCTACTATACGTCCCATCATCCATTTACCCGGAGGTAAGTTATCGGATTTTATGAGCACAATGTGTCCTATGTCAAACTCCTTTACTTTGTTGTGCCATTTCGACCGTTGTTGCATTCTTGACAGGTACTCTTGTTGCCATCGGTGCCAGAAGTCAGTCAATAATCTTTGCTGATGTTGCCATCTTGACAAATGACTCATTGGGATATTTTTGAGGTCTGGAGTCGGTACAGTGATAGGGGTTTCACCGATAAGAAAATGACCGGGGGTTAGTGTTTGAAGGTTGTCGGTGTCCGTGTCGTCTATTATGCTTAGAGGCCGAGAGTTGAGGCAAGCCTCAACTTGGCATAGCAAGGTGCTCATCTCTTCGTAGGTCAAATGATTGGTTACGATCCGTTTTAAGTGATGTTTCATAGACTTCACCCCCGCCTCCCACAGTCCTCCCATGTGAGGACTATAGGCCGGGATGAAGTGCCACTTTGTTCCCTCTATAGCTAACTTCTCGACGATTGGACCGTCGAATTGTAAATTAGCTTCAGCCCAATCTGCGGCTAGTATCCTATTTGCCCCAACGAAATTGCGTCCTTGGTCGCTCCATATCTGAGCGCATCTTCCGCGTCTCGCTACAAACCTTCGGAAGGCTCCGATGAAGGCATCTGACGTGAGATCTCCCACTAGTTCTAGGTGAATCGCTTTTGTCGACATACAGACAAAAAGAGCGATGTATGCCTTATTCGTCTTTGCACCCCTGCCTCTAGACATTAAAATCTGATACGGACCTGCGAAGTCTATGCCTGTATTCAAGAAAGGTTTCGCAGGGGTAACTCGAACGCGAGGTAAGTCTCCCATTTGTTGTGACCTTGCAGTAGCATTTAATTTCGCACAAATAAGACATTTTTTTATCTTGGATTTAACTAAAGTCTTTACTTTCAGGATCCAGAATCTAGTTCGCAGGAAGCATAGCATAAGTTGAATTCCGCCGTGCAGCGTCTTCAGGTGAGCGTCGGCGACGAGGAGAAACGTAAGATTGTTGTCTCGATCAAGAATAATCGGGTGTTTTCCATCTTCATTTAGGTCAGAGTGACGCAGTCTTCCGCCCACCCTGAGGATTCCATCATCGTCCAGGTAAGGTTTTAAATTGTTTAATTTACTATTCCTTTTAATTTGTACCTTTGTTTTCAGTTGCTGTATTTCTCCTTCAAAGCTATCCTTCTGTGCTACTCTTATGCAGGTTTTCAGCGCCTCATCCAATTCCTTCGTGTTTACAGGTGAGTCTTTGTTTTCTAATTTTCTTCCCTTTAAGAATCTTTTGCAGTACAGTATCACCTTAAGCAGTTCTTGTAATGTGTCACATTTATCAAATCTTGTAGCTATACTTTTCTCATTACCAAGCTTTAGATTAACTTGTAATGTTTCCTTTCCTTCCAGATCTGTCATCATCGCCTTCGGTCTGCTGTAGTGGATTTCTCCTTCTCTCAACCACTCTGGACCCTTCCACCATAGTTCATCGTCCTTCAGGTCAAGTAAGGACTGTCCTCGCGACGCAGTGTCAGCAGGATTTTCTGGCGACTTGACATGGTACCAATTATGATTGCCGATGTTGTCAAGTATTTCAACTACTCTGTTTCTAACGTATGTGTTCCATCTGGTAGGATCACCGAATAGCCAGGAAAGTACAATAGTGGAGTCGGTCCATGCGAATATCTGACAGGTGGGTATATTCATTGCCTCCCTTATCTGTTTCAAAAGTCCAGCAAGTAGTACGGCTCCACTGAGTTCCAGACGAGGTAAGGATTGAGGTTTAGTTGGTGCTACTTTCGTTTTAGCCGCTATGATTGATGTCTTTACGTCACCAGTGTCTGTTCGTACTCTTAGATAAGCAACTGCGGCATAAGCTCGGGAGGATGCGTCACAGAAGCCGTGGATAGTGACGTTATTCATTATAGTTTCAGTAGTATGAAGCCATCTGTCTATTTCGATATCAGGTAAGTATAGTTGGAAACATTCTCGTATGCTGTTCCATTCAGCGGCAATGGTTCCGTCTACTTCTTCATCCCATGATACTCCTTGCATCCATAATCTTTGAATGAGAAGTTTTGCAGGCAAAACAGAAGGTGCCAGCCAGCCTAGTGGGTCAAATAATCTCTGTAAGTCAGCCAGGATTGTTCTTTTCGAAGTGGTCTTTGTCGTTGCAGGTAGGTTCAGGCTGTATTGGAATCGATCCTTGCCCATGTTCCAGTGTAATCCTAACGCTTGTGTGATTCCGTCTAAAGTTATGTCTAGTTTCACATGAGAGCTTCTCTCAGATTCTTCAAATTCTTTAAGAAAGTCAGCGTCGTTAGAACACCACTTTTTCAATCTGAACCCGCCTTTCTGTAGTATGGCGTCTATTTCCTTTGCCACCTTTACTGCATCTGGTAGATTGTCTTTACCAGACATCATGTCATCCATGAAGTAGTCGCGTCTTATAATTTCCGAAGCTTCAGGATGGTTTAGTCCTTCATCTCTAGCTACTTGATGCAAGGTCCTTACTGCCAAGTAAGGAGCAGAAGCAGTTCCAAACGTGACTCTGGTAAGACGATAGTCTTTGACAGATTCTTGATCACTAACTCGCCACAGTATTCGTTGCAGATCTCATTTCTGGATATCAGCCACGAAGCAAATCCTTCTCATACGCCATCTCATGATAAGGCTTCTCATGTCATCTTGTAACTGTGGTCCTACCATCAGTTCATCATTGAGTGATACATTGTTTGTTCCCCTTTGAGAAGCGTTGAATACAGTTCTTAATTTGGTAGTTTCTTTCTGTTCTTTAACTATAGCGTGGTGCGGTAGGTACACAGATGGATTGGTCATTTCTTGGGTTGGTACTTCTTCCATGTAATTTGTTTCGTAATCTTTCATGACTGTAGCATAGTCGTGCTTTAGGTTTGGGTTGTTCTTGAATCTTTGTTCTAATTGATATAATCTCTTTAATGCTATTGTTCTCGTATCTCCTTGGGTTGATAGTAGCATGTTTGATTTCTTTGGTAACGTCACAATATACCGTCCGTCTTTATTTCTTATAGTTGTGGTCTCGTAGATTTCCTCGCACTTTCGTTCCTCCGCTGTGGGTTCTCGTTTGTCGTATGGATCTTGTTCCCACATTCGTTTTAGCATATCATTTAGATCAAGATTGAGGTGCATGACGATAATTTCATCTCCTGGTAGTTTGTTTTCTACGTGCCCAAACAGGATCCAACCCAGGGTGGTATTTTGAGCACACGGTGTTCCTGGGGGACCTTTGATAACTTCACCCTTCATGATTTGGGCACACACGTCAACACCTAGTAATAAATCTACTCGTCCTGATTTATTGAAGCTTGGATCTGCCAGATTAAGTCCTTGCAGATGCGGCCAGGTGCTGGTGGAGATGGTTTGTGATGGTAAATTGGCAGTGAGTCGCGTAGACATGATGTACGTTTTGATCTTCAAGTTGAAACAAGCGTCGTGTCTGGAGAGTAGTTCGATTTCTGCAGCATGTTTAACATTTGTTTTGGTTGAGCCGATTCCAGTGATGGAGCCATTCACAGGCGTTCTCTTTAATCTTAACATCTGGGCCGCTCTTTCACTCATAAATGTAGCTTGGGAGCCGTGGTCAATTAGCGCACGGAGCACTGTCACTTGTCCCGATTCGTAATTTCTCACTGGTACCAGGGCTGTGGCCAGTAATGCAGTGGACAAATTAGCAGCGACATGCGATGAAAGCGTAACCTTGGTTTCGGCTGATTTTGCAGAATCTTGATGAGTTTCAACTTCTTTCTCTAGTTGGTTCTTATTGTCTGGTTGATTTGGTGACGTCATGGGCGTGGATTGATGCGTAAGCGTGTGATGACGTTTGTGACATTTACGACAGGACATCTTCAGGCGACATCTATAAGCTGAGTGTCCAGGGGCCAGACAATTATAGCATAGATTGTGTTGTTTCAGGTACTCGCACCTCTCTGTTGGATTAAGCTTGATAAAGCCCTCGCAATGACACAATGTGTGGTCTTCCTTACACATAGCGCAGCTTCTTGGTTTCGAAGAGGTAGTAGCATTTGAAGCTGATATGTGAACAGCGTATTCCTTTCCCTTAGGTGTTGGTTTCTCTCTGGTCGGAGGCGTGACAAGCTCGAGCGTGCGGAACTTCGATTGTAAGAACTTGTTAAGTGCATACCATTTAGGTAACTCATCGTCATTATCCTCGTAAGCAACATCTTCCCATTCACGATGCGTCTCTGGGTCCAATTTTTGAACAACTAAAAATATAATTAGTGGATCCCAGGAGCTCGTTGATAAATTCAGATTTTTCAGTGCATTCAGACATTCTGTAGTCGTATCCAATATTGATTTAATGTTATTCGCTGTTTGCACAGATATCTTCTTCTGGGTAAACAATCTTTTTAGTATTGAATTGATAATAATACGCTTGTTGCCGAAACGCGCCTTGAGCATACTAAACGACTCGTCATAGTTAACCTCTGTAACTTGCACGTGCTTCAAGAGCGACAGGGCTTCTCCCGTAAGACTACTTTTCAAATAGTGCAACTTTTGTACTTTATTTAGTGTTGGGTTATCGTGCACTAATGACGTAAACAGATCTTGATAAGCAGGCCACTCATCATAAATACCTGAGAAGGTTGGTAGTTGAATCCTCGGTAACTTGACTTGCACTTCCATTGATGGACCAGAACCGCTGTTGTTATTATCAGTTTGCATCGACGGCGACGGCTTGTGGTATGCACTCATTAAATCATTAAGATCGGCTAGTAAACAAATATACAAATCTTCCTGAATAAAATAATCTTCATTCACAAAATATGGAATGTCCTGTCGATTCGCTTTCGGAACACACTTCACTAGTTCTATATGTGCATTTTTGAACGTAGACCAATATTCTTCAATGTTTTTAATTCTTGTTTCTATGTATCCTTTTGTTAAACGTTGTTTCGGACATTTCTTAAGATTTGATTGTGTTTTTCCTAACAACAAAGCTGTATCTTCTAATATGTTTAGTAATTGTTCCGGTGTATTCGCCATATTTGTTGTAGTAAGCCTTCAACTTGCCAAATAGATCGTTTCTTCGTATATTTGTAAGCAGTTATAAGGTTATAACTTATAATGTTATTGTCACTGTATTCACTAATGAGGCTTAAAAATGAACATCTATTTTTTACAACAAATTCTTTCTTTTGTTCTCCGCTCGGCGCGCGAGCCGTCCTTTTGTATTAGCGCTCGGTGCTTGAAAGTCGTAAGTCGAACTGATATCCGGCTCGATGTCGACCAAAATGTTATAGGAATAAGGTTCACTTTTGCTTGTTGTAATTTTGGGTAATAGAAATACGTGTTTGCTCTTTGCTGATTTATTTGCGACTGTTTTTAAAGTACAATATTCTAATTAATATAAGGGCACACACACATGCATACGTACTTGTAACCACTACACACACATACTAGGATTCTAACTCAACAATGGCATCTATGTAAATGGGTTCCAAAGTCTAAAGTTCATTAGGTTCCTCTTTTGTAACTGTTGAAACTTTCCAAGTTTCCAACTTGCCAAGTTATAATATGAACTGTAGACTTTCTCTCAACTCTATAGAACTTAGCACCCATTCAGAGCTCAACTCTTTTATCGGCGAAGCCGACAATCCCAAACATGTTGATCCGTCACAACCTTTACTCATCCTCACCATAAAAAGAAGGCTAGTCATGAGAACACTATCTGTATGAAATATTTCATGTGCCGTTTCGTACTTTTGTCCACAATAAACTCATTACGTATTTAATTTCCGATATTTCTTTTGTATGCTCCAATAATAATATACCCTTTACGCTGAATTTCGAGTTTCAACTTGATTTAGGGAATAGTACTTACTAAAACCTTATACGGAGTTTGTCAAGAAAAGTGGAAGAAAACGAATTTGGATTTTGAGTTAATCACCGTAAGGTCTAAAATCTCCAGCACGAACTTTCAAATGAACGCTAGTTGGCTATGTTGCAAATTTTCTCCGCAAGAAAATGAACCGAAATGCAGAACAATGGCGCTAGTGGTACTATACCAGTCAAAAATCTGTCAAATAAAATGTATGTCATCTTGACTTTTCAAATATCAACATTGAATTATTTCAATATTTTTATTTTATAGTTTTGCCTCGGTATTTGTTTAGTTTATCAAGTCTTATTGTTTTTAATAATCGTTTCGGGAGTGGTTTTAGTTATTTTTCCATGTTTTCTGTTTCACAGTGTCTTTCCTACAAAGTGATAAATTACGAAAATATTGTTTACGTAAATTAAATAATAGCAGCGCAGCCGAAAATTTGAGCGCAGTCCTCTCGTCTCAACAGAGCGGGGGCGACTGATTTGTGAAACATATATATGTTTGAAGTTCCCGCAACGTGCGACGGAAGATGATTTCTTCCACGAACTAAGAACGTCGTAAGTGCTATAAGCTTATCGTCGTAATAAAACCACAAATAAAAGTTTTAAAATAAAATCCTTCCACAATCTAAGTCGCTTTATATTAATAAATTAATCATCAAATTTTCATTCTAGTAGTCATTAGCATATTAAGTACAAATCGAAAAGTCGTGAAAATTGGAGGTAACTTCGTGATGTTTTTTATTACAGAAAATTTTACTATTTTGTGATTTGTTGCCACAATAAGTTTGGAAATATCATGTAGTTATTCGTGTTATTTTTATTTTATACCTAAGTCTCATCAATTTCATGAAAAATCATATTGAAGTTAGGCTATTTTGGTTGATACCTGCTCTTAAGCAAGCGCAAGCGCAGCAAGCGCGAGTCCATAAAAATCGGTACGTGACCGATATCAGCGCTGACCGGTCGAGCACTAAATCCAGCCTAGTCCACAAACCTTAGCCTGTGCCAGTGCATAGAGCTACTTGATTCAATAACTATACTATCATCACTTACAGCTGTCAACCTATTGCATGTACCTAATCGCCTTCCCAGCGTCCCTTTAACGCCATTCTTATTACCTACTTATTTTTTCCACAAGTTTACCCGACAAGCCCAACCAAGTCACATGGCCTATTTCGTTATCAGTCTTCCTGCATGTCATTTCCTCCAATTTTAAGCTAATACACTATTACAATGGAGGATCCAGCGGCCTGTTACTACAGGATGCATGTCTACGAGTGACAGAGAGACGTCTAACGACTTACTATTTTAAATTGAGCTGCCGGACAGGAACGACGTCGTAACATAATAATTTAATGTTATTGAAATAGCTACTCATACTAAACTTCCTTCTGAGATGCAGGAATAAGTACATAATACAGGCGGGGTAAGTGCGTAACACACTACAGTAGCAATGGCATTGTTTTGACAGTACAACCACATTCATTGCGTTATTTACGTTGTTGAGGAGACTCATTTTTCGAACTTAAGAAGCAATGGATTAGCATTATCGTTCAAAATCATTCAGATTGTTGTTGATAGTGTGTTACGCAATTAGGGTCAGGGGACCTAAAAAGGCCACTTTGGCAGAATCATAAAACAATTCATATCACGCAATTTCATCTGTATGACAGTTTTGTATGGAGATTCGTAAAATGCTATAGGTACACCTCTGCCTAACCCTTCAGGGATATATAGGTGTGAAACTGTCAAACAGATGAATTGCGTGATATGAATTGTTTTATGATTCTGCCAAAGTGGCCTTTCTAGGCCCCCAGGTCGTTTGTTCCGCAGTAAACTACTTTGTGTTTTCAGGATACACTGTTTCTATGAAAAGGAGGATTTAAGCAGCTTCAATAACAGGCGTCATCTGATTCATTGTAAAATGTCTAGGTACCATATCATCTTCAATATTTTCTTATAATTATATAAAACTTAGAAATCTTATCTAAAAATACCACGCGTCACGTTATTAATTGCAGCTACTTATCGGTTATCTATCTTGATAACGTGACATTGGAAAATTAGCGAGAAGTGTGGCTGCTGCGAGGCTGCAGTCGACGCTTCAGGCCACAGATTAAGCAGCAAATTGACGGCGCGGCAATTTATCAATAACGACAGTATCAAGTGTTCCGGCTGCGTGTGCGCCGATTTCGGCCATCATCATCTGCTGCGTCCGCTCCATGCTACGATCACGCGATCACACACAAACAGTGCTCGCGTGTGTTCTAGGAGTTGCGATCTATCTTCTGGGAATAACAAGTTTAGTGGGAAGTTGATATGATTGTTTTTCCTGTTGTCTTGAACTCTGAGTCTCTGACTACCTTTAACTGAATTGAAACAGAGGAGCCTCACAATCTCTTAAGGGATATAGAGAGCTTGAAGAATGATGTTGATGCAGTCGTTGTTCTAGCTACCAAAACAATAGCTTTTTGATAGAAAAACTACTCCGAGTGGAGCAAACAATAGTACTACAGCAGCCTTAGCCTTTCCCATAAATTATGAGTATTTATGAGGTCGATAGTGTTTAATGAAAATAAAACAAGCTATAAATTAATCTAGCCGGATAATAATTTATCTCTCAATGATATCTACATCTTAATTTATTACGTCTGTGTGTTTTTATTTTTACAGCCACAAAAAGGAAGTGAGTGTTACCTACCTATAATACTTTCACGGTTCCAAAGAATTCGATGCAGTGAGACCTCATTGATCAAAAACAAATTAAGGCTAACGAAACAGGTAGGTATGCCTACCTAAGTCAGTAGGAAAGATAGTATTTTGGGTGCGGAAGTCCAAGGATTGATCTTCAACAATAGATAGGAGCTCAACTTTATGTATCGGTTTTTGTTCATCTCATTTTGACATTATTTTTTATGATGCCAATTGGTTTTATGTTTTTTTTTTTACGATGCCAATTATTGGCATTGCAAAAAAAACAAAATGTGATTTATCGGTTTTTGTTCCGGCGGTCCTCAACTGTCACTAATAGACAGAATTAGTTTTTCTATGTTTTTTTCAAACTCAATGAAAATCGAACGATCTAATAATATTATAGTTGTTATATTTAAATCGAGTTATAACTGAAACAGATTAATTGATATGACATGACGTAGGTATATTGACAAACAGTGTTGATTTAAATAATTAAAATTAAATTAAACAAACAAAAATCACGTTGAAGATCAAAGGTTTACAATGGCTTCCTTTGAAGATAGCTAACTATTATTATGAACGTGTGACTGATAACTATTTGAAGTCTCGATCAACAAACGGAGATTTACCATGTGTAACTGAAAGTAAGAAAATCGTGACAAATAATTACGTAACTTTCATTTTTCAAGGATTGTTGTGCACAGGGGAAAAGCGCCTTACTATGCTCGGTTCCTATAAACAAAAACGAATCGTTTTGCGTACCAATGGAAGCATTTTTTATTTCCAAACTGGGCATTCAATAATAGATTCGTAGGTAAGCTAGTTTTACCTGTGATAGCTACTTCCAACTTAGGGAGTCTACTCTGCAAAGCTATGAGTTCTTTCCCTCATTATTGGTAAAGATACAAGAGGGTCCATAAATTATAGCAATCGGCCATTAGTTAAGTTTAGAGTAGGTACTCGTACCAATGATTGAACTATCATCTATTAAAATTATTCGTTCTCGTTCATTGGGGCTGTGAAGTGTAAATAGTGAGAATTGAAGTCTGTTTCACGGTTTTTCGCATCACGCATCGCGGCCTTTTCCGACTGATCACTTAAAACAAAAATCGCCTAAATCCTGCGGCGGCGTCAAGACACGCCCCTTAAAGTTTTCGCCTATTAGGAAAGCGATAACGCAATTAGTTACAACCTGCGCAGCTTAGCGACGCATCACGTGTAGGAACTCCTTTTGTGAATTTTACGGACGAACTATTTGACCTTGGCGCGCTTAATAGAGAGCGCTTCTATTTTTTGAGTGCAACCAAAAATGAACTTAGTGGTGGTCAGGCGGAAGTGACCTCTATAGTAGGTACCTATTAAGGATGGGCCAAATATTCGTTTTATATTCGGTATTCGGCATGGCAGGTTTACCGAATATTCGGCTAAATCTCCGAATGTTCGGCAAAGTGGTACTCAAACTGGTACTTTTTACTGCATTGAGCCGTGTATGATTGATCATCAGTCGAGTGATAAACGTGTTATTTTTATGAGGTTAAGTAATTTACAGTGCAGGTTTTTGTCGACACTGTAGCTTTATTTCGAATAACAGTAGGTACATAGTTAAACAAGATGTTTATTAAAAACAAAATATAAGTATGCACAGCTGGTGAACTCTTTTTTTTTTTTTTTTTTTTTTTAAGGATGGGAAATCATCAAATGACCCCTCCCGCTCTGGGTGGAGCGGAAGGGAGTGTCAGACTCTTACTGACTAAAACCCATCCGTGTTCCTTCCTTAGCCCTTTATATTCCGGGGCAGCGGTAACCCTTTCGGACAATCCCGCTGCCCCGGCAGGCTTCGGCCCTGACGGGCCCCTCCGTTCAATGCTGACATCTCTTTGAGGCGCGCGTGGAACACATACGCGCCGTCCGGCACGGGCCTGGTCCTGATCGGACGGCGAGCTACCCATTACTCGCCGTCCGCAGGCCCGCGCCTACGGTGGCCGGGAGTCGTCACGCGGCTCCCGACGCCCGGAGCGTCTACCGCGGCGGCTGGGACGGGCGGCTCTCTCAGCTCTCTCCCTCGCCCATCCCGCCACCTCCTTCGCTAGCATGACAGCTTCGCAGAAGGAGGTGACTGCCTCCCACTCCCTCTCGCCCCGGACCATGGCTTGGACCAGGGCCGGGCGCGAGAGGTCGCCGCCGCTGCTGATCGCCTCTACGAGGACACGGCGGTGCTCTGCCCAAGCGGGACAGACCTCCACCGTGTGCTCCACCGTGTCCTCTGGGCGATCCTCGCAGTGGTGACACCCGGGCGTTTCCTCCCGCCTGATGATGTGCAGGAACCTCCCGAAACATCCGTGTCCGGTGAGGACCTGCGTCAGGCGGTAGGTGAGGGCGCCGTGACGCCTCTCTAGCCACTCCTCAAAGAGGGGCCTTACCGCCGCTATCGCGGCGTGCCCTGCGCTGGGTTGCGACAGTCGCGCTTTCCATGCCGCCATGAGATCACGCCGGAGGTCTGTCCGCTCCGCAGCAATTTGCCGCGGAAGCGGGTTTTCCCCCCGGCGTAGTGCCTCCGCGCGCCACTCATACAGGCGCGCAAGGACTATCGCCTCCAGATCCCATGGCGGCAGTCCGGCCAGGAGGCTTGCCGCCTCGCGCGAGATCGTGCGGTACCCCCGTATCAGCCGTATGGCGACCACCTTTTGGGGCGCGTTCAGGTAGTGGGCGGCTCGAAGCCGCAGTGAACGCGCCCACACCGGGGCGCCATATACGGCCATGGACCGCACGACCCCCGCGTAAAGCCTCCGGCAGGAGGCGTTTGGCCCCCTCAGGTTGGGCAGGAGCCGCTTGAAAGCGGCCCCAGCCCGTTCCAGTTTGGGGGCCAAACGTCGGAAATGCTCGACGAAGTTCCACCGGCTGTCGAGGACGAGACCCAGGTATTTCATCGTCGTCTCGACGCCGATGCGAACCCCTCCTACCGTCAGTTGGGATCCCGATGGTGGCCCGTTCCGAAGCCCATGAAAAGACATGGCCTCGGATTTGTGCAGAGCCACCTCGAGACCCAACTGCCGGATCCTCTCCACGACTATCGCAACCCCGCGTGTCATTGTGTCGGCCGCCGCCTGATGCGACCTCCCCTGCGCCAGGACCAGCGTGTCGTCAGCGTAGCAAACTACGCTGACGCCATCAGGGAGGTCTGCCCGCAGCACCCAGTCGTAACCGATGTCCCACAGGAGCGGCCCCAAGACCGATCCCTGTGGGACACCGCACGACATCTCTCGCCGGTTCCATTCCCCATCGCGACCGGGGTAGATGACGGCTCTGTCCGTCAAATACGCCCCGACTATTCGACGGAGGTAGGTCGGCACCCGGTGATACCGGAGTGCCTCCCCAATGCAGCTCCAGGGCAGGGTGTTAAACGCGTTGGCGATGTCGAGTGACACCGCCACGACCACCCCACCCCGGGACACCGCGTCCCCCGTCGTGAGGGCTCTCACGCGCATGATGGCGTCCACCGTCGAGCGCCCCTTGCGAAAGCCAAACTGGCTATCCGCAAGATCCGGCCCCGTCCTCACCAGGTGCCCGACGAGGCGGCCCGCAATCACTCTTTCAAAGAGCTTGCCGACCTCGTCGAGCAGCACGATGGGCCGGAATGCGGACGGAGAGTCCGCAGGGCGCCCTGGCTTCCGAATGAGGACCAGCTTCCCCGTCTTCCAACGGAGTGGAAACTGGCCCCTCTCCATACATGCGCTTAAGAGCGCCTCCAGTCGGGGTCCGAGAGCCGTCGAGGCCAGGGCCCAGGCTTTACCCGGCAAGCCGTCGGGCCCTGGGGCGGTATTTTTGGCCTTCAGCCTACATACCGCCACTCTCAGATCTACCCCGGTCACTTCAGGGATGTCGTCGTCGTCGTCCGCGTGGTCCGCTTCGGGCACCGCAATTGGCGGAGCCATAGGCGGGGGAGTATGCTCCCCCCGTGAAGGGAACAGAGCGCTCACCACCTCCTCCACCAGCTGTGGCCGGAGACTCTGCGTCAGTGGGGGGGCCCAGGTGCGGAGTTTATTCCGCACCATTTTGTAAGGGCGCCCCCATGGATCTCTGTTCAGAGTCTCCAGCATCTCCTCGCGGGCCATATCTTTGGCCCGCTGTACAGCCTCTTGGAGGGCGGTCTTCGCCGCTCTGTACCCCTCGTACAGCTCCGCCTCCGTGGCTTCCGCATCCGGAGGGCGGATGCGGAGCCTGCGGTGCCTGGTGTACAGGTGTCGCGCATCAACGCACGCCTTGCGTAACACCTCTACCTCCTGCGACCACCAGTACACCTGACGTCGGGCGCATCCTGGCCGAACTCGGGGCATTGCCACGTCACAAATCTCGGACATGGCCTCCCGGAACCACTCCGCCTCGTCGTTAATGTCGGCAGGCCTGTCTGGTGATGACACCCAGGCCTGCACGATTGAGGCTTCCAGGAGGAGCTCCCGGTCCAGCTGCTTCAGCGCCCACCGCGGACCACTCGGGGTCTGTTGGACCGGCGCGCTAGAGGTCTGGGCGGAGACGTCGATCCGGATATACCGATGATCGGAATAGGTCTCCACCTCCTCCATGACGCGCCAGTCAATTACTCGCTGTGACAGAGCGGGGCTAGCGAACGAAATGTCCACCACCGACTCGCCCCGCATCCGCACACACGTGGGAACAGAACCCCGATTTAGGACGACCAGGCCTGTTTCCAGAGCCCAGTCCTCCACCATCCTTCCCCGCGTGTCCGTGCAACGGGCTTGTGAACTCTTTATAATAAAATAATATATTAAAACCAGGTCTTTATTGTAAGAAATTAAGCAATTTTTTTGTTTTTATCAATATAAATTGTAAGAACGAGTTGCATCATTTGACATTTCAGCAGATTATGAATCTTATTTCTAGTTTCTTTCTACTTAGTGTAGCGAAAATTATTTATTGAAAATATTTTTTTTTTTTTTATAGGTATTCATTTTGGCTAAGTTTTAGGTACTAACAACATCAGGTACAGACTACAGTGGGTCGAATCCACGCACTTTGCGTAAACAAGCTCAGAGCTGTATGTATCTGTAAAAA
This sequence comes from Gortyna flavago, assembly GCA_963669345.1. Lineage (NCBI taxonomy): Eukaryota > Metazoa > Arthropoda > Insecta > Lepidoptera > Noctuidae > Gortyna > Gortyna flavago. Next base: position 12,886,462 of record OY770140.1, read on the forward strand.
TGACGAATATTCGGCCGAATATTCGGTTCGGTAAAAGGTTCACCGAAAATTCGGTCGAATGTTCATATTGGACAGACATTGGTTGATAAGGTGGACAGTCCCTTTATTAGACACTGGGTGCAGAGGCACGTGTTGGGCCACGTAGCTATGTTGTTCTTAGGTTAGTTTGTAGTTTTACTAACATAGTTTTTTAAGTTGTTGTTACTAATTCTGTATGGATTGTGTGTATTTTTATATGTGATCCGCAATAAAGGAAATTATTATGATTATTATTAATAATCATAATAATAATCATAATAATTATTATTTTTTTACATATCTCGGGACCATGGGGTCCCGGTCCTTTGACAGGCGTACGAGGGGCCGAAGCCAACTCGCAGAGGCCCGTTGAACGTTTTCAATGAAATGAGGCACCAACCGACGATTATCCCTGTTGGCACTATGTAAGTGCACCCAAGGACAACCCCCGGTTGGTGTAGGACTATTGCAGGATATAGAAAATATTAAGTTGGACTATGGGTTTGGGTGGCTAAAGTGGACTGGTTACCAAGAACTATGGAAGAACTATGACCCCTGCCTGATCAATGTTTTATATATACACGAATAAAATGGCAGGGGGTGACTTGCACACTCAATAGTGGGCCCCCGGAAACGGTCGCTAGCACATAGTGACGTAGTGCCAAGGGGGCAACATCTCCTGAGGTGCTTATGAGGAGTGGAGAGGTATTCCACGGCTATCAGGACAATCCCGGAAGTACGGTCAAGATCCCTACCAGCATCTTACTGGAATACTTCCTTCCTCCGAGCACATTTGCTCTTGCGAATCTCCACTCATGGCGGCCAATAAAGGCAAGAATGAGGTGGGAGCTCTGCTCCTCGTCATTGTTCACTCCAGCCGGCCAATAAAGGCAAGCCAGAGGTGAGGAACAAACTTCTCCCGGGAGATAGGGTCCGTGAGGTCGCTACTGCCCAACAGCTCGCCACATGCTGCCCTGCGGGTTTTATTATGATTATTATTATATTCGGTGAAACCTATATTCGGCCCATCCCTAGTACCTATATAGGCTATGTAGTCAATATTATGTGTAGGCATCTACTACTACAACCCCAATAATTATTGGAGATAGCTCCGTAACGACTGTAGCTTTGTTACATACACAATGGCACCTAATAGGTAAATAAGAGAAAATCTCATGTATTACTCCCGTGACTCATACAATAGGCCTATTCATTCAACATAAGCCGTAGGTATCATGCGTGTGTATAATTAATAATTGGAAACCAACGTCACGTGAACGTAAAGTCTACCTGATTTATAAATACGATAAGGTCATAGTTTATTTACTACTTAATTCATTACCACCGTTGACAAATTTATCACATATAAAACGTACGGTCTGCTAGAGTAGGGGATAATTATAGAAATTAGGTAATTTTATAGTATTTTTAGGGTTCCGTACCTCAAAAGGAAAAACGGAACTCTTATAAGATCACTTCGTTGTCCGTCAGGCTGTCCGTCTGTCAAGACACTTTTTCTCAGGAACGCGTGGAGTTATCAAAATGAAATTAATATTAAATACTCAGACAGGGCTGCAATCCCTTGAGGCAGTGAAAAAATCAAACTTCTAAGTCAACGCAATCAAAAGATACAGGCGTTTATGTTCCGCTTATGCCGCATATTTTGACACTGGTAAGGGAATATTTGGCAAGAAGCAATGTCATGTAGCCATTGATCTCTATTCTGACCTTCCTTAAACAATTACCTCGTATAATACAGGTCAGTGCATGTAGCACAAGTAAAGGAAAAAAATCGAAAACCATAAATTTGTACTGAAACCTCGGTGTGCGAGTCCGACTCGCAGTTGACCGGTTTTTGTTTTTGTTGCTATAATAAAGTAGCTCACTACTCATTTGACAGCTGAATAAATTGACAACCCCTGCATCGATCGTTAATCATCAATGAATCATTGTGTTTTAAACTGGTTTTAAACCCAAATTAGCAAAAATAGTTATAGTTAAATAAATGACTTATAAGATAACAATCTTCTAGAGTCTAGAAGGTTTTAATGAGCAGTTTATCTAGCTAAAAAACTCATTAAAATAAACAGCAAAACCACAGATACCTAATGTAAACTACCAAAGTGTACAAAACACGTGAAACATTATTTGTTCCGCTCCCGTGATTGATTCGCAAACATGCAAGATGACACAATATACTGTGAGCACTTGGGCAGAAACTTACGTGATCATTCTTTCACTTCCAGGGGTTGGAGCTGATATTGCACTCAGATAACAATAGTCCCAGTAAACCTTCACAACTGTTTTCATGCCGCGTACTACGAAAAAAACACTTATTTTCTATTTTACACTACGATACTTAATACAATTTGTCGTATTTTGTATTGCTATAAATGTTGGGATAAACGCGTGTTCGTCTCGAGGCACTTGATCGCAAGAGTGTGCCAGTCGTGTGACGGTAACCAGTGGGCCAGCTCTGTCGTTGACTGAATAATAGCGGAGGATTGCACGTCCTGCCACGACGACCCTACATCATTTCACTTTATGAAATAATTTTATTATTACAACTACATTACTCATACGTAATTATGGTCAATCAATCAATTACAGCCTAGGACGTTTTTTATGACTGAATGACTCATGCATGTTCTGGATGTGTGTGGAGTTCTGCTTTTGAGTTTGAAACTGACAAAGAAGTAGTCTACATTCTACAATATCATGTGTTAATGATGGCAACATGCTCTCTACCTTTTTGTATAAAATGGGAAGAGACAAACGTGCCACTTTTATGCAACAACAAAATTTCTTAGATAAATATATTTAATGCCTCCTCGTGTTGTTGTATTTTCATGGCTTTTCGTGAAAAAGAGCTTTAGAAGCAGCAGCCGTTGGTGTAAATGTAGGTAATATCTTGGCTTTTCCTAACTCTAGCGTTTTCTTGATAAACCTCTGCAGGGATTACCTCCTGAAGAAGCGATGCAAGTAGGAAGAAGGTTTACCTAATCAAGATATAAACAAAATCAAACTTTTCTCCGTGCTATTTTATTATCTTGTAAATCTTAAAATTGTTTCAATCATCGTGTTCTTTATGTACCTACTCGTGTCTAATCGCAGACGTGTTCAATATGTTCATTGAGAATTGAGCAGTTATTTGTTATTTTATGGTCAAGGCGCCATTAAAAAGATAGCGGCAACAATGTTGCTTCAAACAATGTAGGTAGGTATAACGATAAACACTTGACAATTTCGGTAGTGTTGCTCAGTGTTGCAATATATTCCCACATTAGAGTCATGGTTTAGATTGAGAGAGAATTTATTATGATAATAAGAGCGCAACTTGACTCAAGCAATCGTCCGTTTCCGCTCACAGTCCCGCTAACCGACGGGCGGACAATATTTCCCTCCAGATAAACATCCCCAAATGCGTGCTTTATTGTCCTGGTTCCAGGTATCCAGCCTATCATATACCATTTTCGTTACAGAACTCCCTCTGTCAGAACTTAATTTGGGAAAGAAGTTTGGTTTCAGGAATTTTAGAAGGACTACTAGACCGCTGAAATTATACCTAGGTAAGTACTTAGTTTTCGTGCAGTTTTCCTTGATCGACTCATTTGTTTTTAGTTTAGACATTGATTTAGTAACGATTTGATTTAAAACGAAATCCGTAATTAATAACGCACGACCAAGACTTGTGCGTCTGAAAGTGATGAAACTATCGATAGCGCCAACAAGAAGCAGCGACTTCTGCATTTCGGGAAATAGCAGATGATCACCCACCAATTTATCGCAGTGAGTGGTAAATATGACGATACGTACCTATACCTACTTAGTTCCTATATCTACTTAATATTGCAGGATTATCTAATTCTAATACTTATATAAAAATCTTCGTGTCACAGTGTTTGTTATCGAACTCCTCCGAAACGGCTTGACCGATTTTTATGAATTTTTTTGTGTATTATGGTATGTATTTGGTAGGTCTACGAATAGGTCGTAGGCTATTTTTTTTTTTGCATTACCTCGTTTCCGGTGTCAGTTAGTATAAGATAATATATAATGTACCTACATACCTATTATAGTCGTATAAAGCCCCTTATTTTTTTCCGTTTAACCGCCATTTAAAGTAGCCGTTTAGGATAAGGGTGTAGATCTCTTTTGGTGGGTATTTGTAGTATATCTAAGTTTTTGGGATTCCTTGCGTATGTGAGACAAGGCATGAAGTAAATAATGTAAGGTTGCGTACCTACGAGTACGTCTCATGCGGGCGGACGCTGTCGCGCTGCGCCCAATCTTCTCATTGCGAGTGACCCCAGTCGCGTAGAGGAGTGGCCGTCGCGTAGAGGAGTGGCCGTCGCAGCCCCGGGACAAATCGTAAACGTAAATTGTTATTTAAGGTCAATGTTAATCCATACATTTGGTCGGTAGTGCGACGAACAAAGGCCTATAGACGATAGTTGCTTGTGTAAACATGTTGACATCCCACAGCCACATCCTTTTATTGTAATGACGAGCCGTGCGCCCGATCAGGCCCGATGGGACACCGGCAAAATGTCGAATTTCCATACAAACTTTCATACCTACCCTTTTTAAGGGATGCATTTTTATAAATCCTTCCAGTAGTCACCTTCCTTACAAAAACAAAATTTCATTCTTCTAGCTAGACCCAGCGGTTCAGGGTTCAGGCTATGCGTTGTCTGTCAGTTAAGTTTTAGGGTTCCGTACCAAAATGGTAAAAAGGAACCCTCATGGTGCGGACTCAGTCTGTTTGTCCGTCTGTCACAGCTGTATATCTTAAGAACTACTAATGCTATCAACTTGAAATTTAGAATAGTTTTAAATGACGTTTGCCCAACTATTTTGCAAATAAGATTTTTTTTTGCAACAAGGACTGAAAGGTGTTCTAAAAAATTCGAAGTGGGGCTACTAGGGCATGTGGGGTATCATATGAAAGAGCGCAGTTTGCACATTCTGAAACACTTTATTTTAGGCCGTTTAGTTTTCGACTTTTGATGAATAATGTAAAAAAATACCGTCCCCTCCCCTTAACTCCGAATTTTGCATAGAAGAAAATCTAAAATTATTCGATGTGATAGAAGTTATACAGGAAAAAAAGAACGCTACAAAGTGAAAAATAACTTTAATTTCGGAAGTCGGTGTCGTTGGTTCTGCATTTTCGTTTATGAACACCGACTTGTGAAATTAAAGTTATTTGACACTTTGTAGCGTTCTCTTTTGGAAGTCGGTTGGTTTTTTCTGGAAAAACGTTTTTTATTTTTAACTTTTTAGTGGGAGAGTTTGGAATTAATCTAAGTTACAATAGCCTAATGTCAACTATTCATCACAAAAATATTGCTTTTCCCGATGCTGGGACATTAATTGTTGAGGAGTTCTCCTGGTAAGAATAAGAACCAGCACAACTCCTCAACAACCACTCACCATACGTATTGTGACGAGCATAAATTGCTTAGCAACCATAATAAAGTACCTAATTGAATCGCAACCCGTGAAATATTTATCATTGAGTAGTTCTGATGGCCATCTGTGGTCTTCATCATCAGCTCCACTTTACCAAATGATAATTTCCCAGAGCAAATGCTCAAGTTACTTTAAAAAATACCCAAATCGCTATAGGTTTGCCCATGAAATTTGAGGGTTTCCCTTGATTTCCATGGGATCCTCTAATCAGATTCCAACTTGATGACAATGGGACCACCTCGAGAGCATAACCTTTCAACCTTTTATTTTTTTTATTTTTCAAATCAGTCCACAATTGACAGAAATATCGGTGAACAAACATAAAAAAACACGTAAAGTCGAACATATAACCTCCTCCTTTTTGAAAGTCGGTTAAAAAATAAAACGATGTCTCTAAATAGCACACTTTTCAGAAATCATGAAAAAAAAGTTACATTAGTTCAACTATCGGTCAAGAGATGGCACTGTCCTAAAACTGCAATATTCTACACGCAGCGTGCAGTGTTAAAATTATCTGACGAATATAGGGCTCGCCGATGAAAATTTAAAAACATATGATGGTACGGAAACCTCGGTGCGCGATTCCGACTTGCTCTTGCCCGGTTTTTATTTAATTTCGGTTTTATAACAGCCACCACAGTGGAGGTGTCTCAAAAATAGTGTTCACCATCACCGGAATCACATTCCGAATCCGGTTTCCCGTAGGTATTCCTTTAAAAGGAGCTAGCTCGTTTGGTGCATACGCATACCTAGCTTAAGCACAGCTAGACTTCCTTTCAATTCTAGATTTATCGCGATGAACTCATTCAATTGTTGTGTGAATTACTCAACTATTGGCCATACCTATGATCTAGCTAGCAAGGTGAATGACCTACAGAACTACGGCATGTGGCCGTAATGCATACCAATTTGTTTACGAAAACGAAACCATAATCTGTGACGAAACGTTATAAACTGCTGGTGTAAGCATGCATTTGTGGGAAAGTATGACAGGTAGGATCGTGTCATAAGACGCTCATACTGCGCACAATGGCGAAGGTACGCCAATGTACGTAGAAGGTGCTACTTTTATAACTGAAAAAGTCCACGTGTGAAACGACCTTTATTTGTGATTAAAACGGTGCGTTATCATATCACCCACACCACACCCACCCTTCCTTTAATGGAGATGTCGTAGCCAACTGGTTAAATTAGCCGTTTAGTTAACCGCCTGGCCTTTAGAAGTAGTGCTCGCCTCGCTTCGCTCTCTCGGCTCGCACGCGGTTGATCACAGTTCTAACCGAACCTAACCCATTTGGTCGGGGTGCCCTGGCTTAGGTACCTACTGCGACCAATTCGGCTCGCGCGTGATTGGTTACAGACTTCCAACCTAAACTGTAATTGAATATCAATCAGGCCGCTAGTTGAATGGCCGCCGTTTAGTTAAAAGGCTAGGCGGTTAACTGAACTGCTAATTTAACCAGTTGGCTGCGACAGAGCTTTATATTTTTAAATAGCACATGCCCGCGACTTCGTTCGCATGCATGTTGGAAAACAAATTGAATTTCATGGGTTTATTTTTTTTGCGCAGTACCCTAATTCTCTTTCTAAAATAAAAGTTAGTTATAACATCAGCTATCTACCAGTGAAAGTTCTCGTCCAAATCTGTGCAGCTGTTTTGGAGCTAAGCCGGAACAGCCAAAAAAAATAATTGCTTTACAAAACAAAATCGTGAATTTTCTCACAAACTTCTCTATCCAGTCACATTGGTGAGGGAACATAATTATGATTACTTCTATGGGTATGGATGTATAACACCACTTTATAAAGTGCAACTTCTGGCGGCGATTCGGTAATTGGACGAGAATTATTGAGTGAAATTTTAAGGACGCGTCACGTTTATGCACATTTCGTTACATGAGAGAGAAGAAATATATAACTCTCTCTCTCACACGAAGTCTCAGTTCCCATTCTATAAGAAGTTTCACTTCCATCACGTGTATGGTGCAGCAACATTTTTTTTTTTACATTCTTGGTTTTCTCATGATCTGGGTTCAAGTTTAGTAGATAAGTGTAGTTGAGTCAGTATCACAGAGTACTTTTTGATAGAACTCTGCTTGTGTGATGTGGGCATTGGATGATAGGGAAAAATAAGTGACAAACGAAAAGATCCAATTTAATTTATTATTTAAACATGAGTTACAACAAATGGCATCTTAAAACATATAAATAGTAAAGCTGCTCGTTATATCAAATAGGTAATTTATTATAACACTTCAATATCCCTGATTTATGTGTAAATAGTTTGAATTCATTTAAAAACATATTTCAAGTTAATCAACAAAGTTTCATTGTGACAAAAATATATTTAAATTATTCCAAAAAATACTTTACGATCATAAAATTGATTAAGTTATAAATTAACAAAAATCAAACTATTTACACGTGTATAAGAAAATCAATAAATTTAGATGTCAATTGGAAAATAAAATGTAATTTTGATCCCAAAATTCGATTAATTGAAGTTGGTTCAGGGTTTGCTGTTGAATGGATGCTAATCATCCGACAATTTAGTCTACGTGTAGTACATAATCCACAAAAAGGGCAATCAAAATGTAAGTCTTATTCCTAAACTATTATTGACTATTGTAAACTATTTGTTTCACTAGTTAAGTACATATTTGAATTTCCTGAATTAACTGTTACTATATTATATAAATTCAAGGATATTTTAACGGGAATAATATGTCTATCTGTGGTACAACTGGTAGACTGATTGTTTCTTAACTATAAGGCGAAGATTCCATGAGATACAGGTGCAAGTGCCAGCGATAAAACAAACATATTTTTAATACTTATAGTAAGTCTGATTTTAGTGTTTACTGATCTAAGATATTGTCTAAAAGTGCACTCTATATTGAATCTTACTAACAAAGAAGTGTAACAGATGTAAGATACTATACCATTGTAGAATACATAACTGTAAATTAATTTCGATGTCGTATTTAATCAAGCTTAAAGAGCTCGATATCGTGTTAGAATGATTATGATGAATGTTTGCACTAGATTTTGGGACCAAATGACCTCAACATTAATGCTGCTACAAGTAATAAGATTAATTAGTAAAAACCATAATAAAGGCAAATACTATAAAAAATGTTCTCATAATAATACAAAAATCACTGAAATGTTAAGTTACTAAGAAAAGAATAATAACTAACAGTAATTTACAAATAAATTAGAAACAAAAACAACTTTGTTCTCCGTGATCACAATTTCAAGGCTTAGCATGAGAGACGTACGAACGTACGCTGGGTCGCCGTGCGTCGGATAAACAAGCAGACACTTCATAGAGGACTGGCATAGGGTCCGTACAGTAAGCAATATATTATCATCTTGATTTAAACATAAAACAACCAACACCCTAAACACTAGTATATGTACAACTTATTTTAATCAAACGTATAAAAATTAGAGAGATTTTAGTGCGTGACGTAAGGCATGAGTGTGCGTCCTGCCTTGCTGCTGCGAGCACGTATATAAATGACCAGACGATTGAAACATAATCTACTTCCTCTAACTCTTAATCTAGCGGAAGATGATTACAAAAAAGAATAATAATAATTAAACACTAATATTAAATTAACAACCTCCCAAACAACACTTCTGTATCTAACCTCTATTAAAACTCTTCAACATTCAACATCAGTTCGCACCAGTGGTCGTTAACTAATAATTTCATTAACCTACACTTTATCTCGTACAGTTACATGTATAAATAACTACAACAATACTCCTCTCGCTTCTCTTATGTAAAAATATAACTATTCGTAGTACTCTAAGTCTAAGTTGGGGGAATCAGGTTGAATAATAATAATTAAATTATGCTGCACTACAACATCGCGGCGGAGCACGAAACTAAAATAAAAAGAACCTTCAAAATCATAAGTAACATAACATAATGGAGATTACATCCGACGGCTCTCGAGTCGAACAGAGCGCGTCCGAGCGCGCTCGTGATATACACCGGGTTACCGCGGAAATCGAAACTTACAAAAACTACCGCACTCAATATCGACGGTTACTGATTTTACAGGATCTAGTCAGTACCCTAATTGTGTAACACACTTTCAATCTCAATCTGAGGGTTTTGAAGGATATTCCCAATCCATGGCTTCATAGGTGTAAAAAAATTGTCTGCTCAACAATGTAAATAACGCAATGAACGTGTCTGAACTGTCAAAATAAAAAGCATTACGATCTATTGCAATTTTGTGTGTTACGCAATTATCCGCGGGTCAACGCGGAACTCGAAACTTACAAAAATACCGCACTCAATACCAGGATTACTGACTTTTCAGAATTTAGTGTGGTCCAGTTCCCACGTCACTTATTCCGCGACGGCGCAGCAGACGCAGCGTCAGGACACGGCGCGGCGCGCGCGGCGCGGCGCCAGCAGGTAGCTCGCGTCCAGCGCCGCGCCGCGCGCGCCCTGCCGCGCGAGCAGGCGCCGCGCGATGCCGTTGACGCGCTCCTTCTGCGCACAGCGCGCGTCCGCGACGCCCGCGACAGCCGCGCTGCTGCCGCAACTCTGCAAGGGAACCGCATCTTTTACCACACCCGAAACTAAATATCACATCGGACACTGCAATAGGTTCTATTTTTGGCAATAGGCTAGCATTTTAGCGAAATGTGAGTGTGCTATAAGTACACCTCTACCTCCTTACCCTTCGGGGATTACTGGCGCGATATTATAATGGTGATTAAAGAAAGTTTACAGATTAACAATAAACTTAAATATCGAGCTTAGGATAGGTACAGAAATAATTTAATAACAAGAAATTTCCGTTGCATAATACACTCATACAGGGTGTCCCAGAAGTCGACGACAAGCCAGAATCGCGTAATAGACCAAGTCATAATAGAAAATCCAAGATGGCGGCTCTGAAAATTTAAAAATTTTTCATCATGGGTGTCGTTTTCATGGTTTTTGAGGGTGCTGAAGCCAACAGTGAAGTCAAAATGAAAATCCAAGATGCCGACTGCGAATAATTTCAAATTTTTCGTCATGGGTGTCGTTTTCATGATTTTCGAGGATGCTGGAGCCGATAATAAAGTCAAAATGAAAATCAAAATGTTTTTTAAATTGTTCTTCATGGGTGTCATTTTTATGGTTTCTGAAGGGTGCTAAAGCTGATAGTGAGGTCAAAATGAAAATCCAAGATGGCGGCTGTTTTATATTTTTCATAATGGGTGTCGCTTTTATGCTTTTCAAGGATGCTGAAGCCCAGTGAGGTCAAAATGAAAATCCAAACCGGCGGCTGCAAACATTTTAAAACTTTGTCACTATCGGTTTTGTTAGACCCAGTAAATCAATAACTTTTCACTTAAAGTGCATACGACGTACCTAACGAAAAAGTGTAGTGAGTGAGACCAGACAAAACTATAGAACAAAAACGGTTTTTTTTCAAAGCCCCTACAGATATCCATCAAATTGCATATTTGTGTGACACATTACGCTCTATAAGGTGTCATTACCTTATCATTAATTTTTTTGAGATACCTGTGGTGGTTAAAAATAGTTTCATTTCGTCCGACCGATGAAGATATCTTTTGCAATTAAAGTTCGTAGAAGGCACATAGTGGATAAGAAAATAATTTGAATATTCAAAATAGATACTTTTGTTTTATGTTTCTGATTAGTGACCGCGTCTGGCTATACTAGAACCGGCCTAGTGCCTGCCTACCTATTCTGAAAACCAATGCACGCCACTGCAATGTAGATCTACTAATGCAAAAAACTAGGGAAAAGAAAATAAACACTTAGCTCACCTTAGCAGCAGCATCTGTAAGAGCAACGACAGGCACTTTCTTTTTCACTTCTTTAGGCGTATTTTTATTGTTTTTCTCAGTAGTTGCAGCAGCGTTCTTAGCTGCTTTTCCTTTTAGATACTCAGGAGACACTTCATGTGGCTGAAATTATATTGAAAACATTAGAATCATAGTCAATATTCTTCAATCAATAGAGAATACTAAAACACCATACTGCACCTTTTGCTGTTATTTAATAGTACAGGACTAGAACATTTTAATTGGTATGATTTTCAGCCGGTACGAATTAACTTGATCAAACTAACGCCATGTTCTCAATCCCAAGTTGTCTGGGTTATCAAGAAATAAAATTTTTTTTAAAGGTGAAAAATATAAGTGATTTAGTTATACATACCGCATACGTGCGCGTGATCTTGAGCCTGTGCGGGAAGTGGTCGAAGGCGTAGGGCCGCGTGCAGATGGGATACTTGGGCCGCGACACCTTCGTGAACAGCCGCGCGCCGCGGTCCACGCGCAGCTCGCAGATGTACACGTGCGCCTCCGCCGCGCCCACCGGCCGGCCCTGCGCAGGCTCATGTAGTTATACACTGATTCAATGACAGCAAAGCATGACATTTTGCTCAAGACTTCCTTTTATAACAAAAGTAAAGGCAGGATCTTTGAAAACCAGTTCGTCATTTTTGAGGATGCCGGCGGCTCACGGCTTGTAACACTAATAGATTGATAAGAAATCCATACATAAGAACCGTAGGACATTAGGCACTTTGGTACTAAAAAAAGCTCGTAAAAAAGTGTCACTACATTGAACAAAAAGGCTGTTGGGCTGCGGTTTTAATTTTACAGTCTAATGCGGCCTCCATACTGAGAAAGAAAAAGTTTCGGTTTTTACCGAGAAGCCCCGAAAACACCCCAAAAATTAAAATGTGAACATTTTGCGCCGTCTTTTTGTTTTCTCGCGAGACTTCTCGCTGTGAGTCTAATAGCCACATTACAATCACGCACTTTGGAGCCAAATTCATCAACATGAAGATAATAATAAAATTGGATAAATGACGATAGCTAATAATAGATATTAACCTTGCAATAAGTGTTCAAATCCATAACCCAACACTGTGACATCACAAGTTCTATAGGTACCGCTTCGTACAGCGGCACCCGCATCACCTCATTGTGGAAGAACCTGAAAGCAAAATATTTTATTAGAAAAAATAAGTATCATCATTGCAGATTTACAGGGACTTGTATCTAAGTAAAAGCTGAACGAAACGATCGATAAAGGTTATGTTACGCCTGTGTACACGGTCATCGGTCCGTGGATCGGTGACCATCCATTTCGTACAGAGACCTCTCCGTACCTCGGAAATCACGGTTCCGAAGTTGGTCCCAGCTCTCATTCGTAGATCTTTCAATCGTTCCGGGTAGTCAGAAAGTCCGAAAGTCTGAAAATCAGTCTTGGCAAGTGGAAACTGGGTTGTGGAGGTCCGATAGGCAGCTGCTCCATGTAAAATATTGGTATTCAGCTGCATTCGGTTATACTGGAAAGAGACCCCGACATGGCAAGGCAGATGGTGATACTCACTTCCTGGTGGGCTCGTGGAACGTCTCGTGCGGCCGCAGGTAATGGTGTCCGTACACGTAGCGTTCCTGTGTGTCCTTGTGCTTCCACAGGCGCTCCACGCGGAAGATGTCCAGCTCCGATACGGAGATTTCACCGATTGTTTGGTAAGTGTGCTTACGGACTTCACCCTCCTGAGAAAATAAGATGTGTTTTTACGGTTTTGTAGGAACTAGTCAACTTTTACTAAGCCTGCCGTGTATGTATATCTCTTTGATAGGGTTGTGTATCTTTTAAACCGAAATAGGTAGCCATTGATTTATTAACAGGAGACGTGCTCTATCATTGCTAGTAATAAAATAAAAAAAACAAGTGATACCACAATCACTATTCCAATGTTTTTTTTTCATACTCTACTTTGTTGTACAAAACTTAGTGCAATAGTTAGATATTCCGAATTATGCTTTCATTCGAAAGGTATTCAAGATAGCATTAAATTACAAACACTACTACATGGTCCACTCAGTTTACAAAACCCTTATTATATGACGAATAACTTTCATTATAATAAAAAAAGCGCGTTTTCTTGTTTTTATAGTACTATAATGTAAAAAAAAACTTGATTGAGAATCTAGTGGAGCATTTATCACTAACCTTATTCTGTACATTATCTTCAGTCTTATCTTTCCCTTTAGCCATATTCTTGACTTTTTTTCTATCCACGCGTTTGGTTTTAGGTGAGTCCGGTTTGTCAGCCTTGTCGCCATGTTTCTGGCTGACGTCGGGGTTTTTGTCGTCGATGGGAATGTCGCGGAGAACGTACACGGTATCACCTTGTCGCACTTGCAGGTCGCCACGCATCAAAGATAAGTAGAACTGGTGACCTTCTTCGGTGTACTCGTCTAAAGGTATTTCGCGGTCCACCTATGAGAATAAAAACGTAACATGTTATTTTGTTAATCTAATAAGAGTATTTTCTTTCTTCCGCCCAACTGTTGAAAAATCAATATCTGATTTATAACAATAGAAATTCAATTGTGTCTCATTTGCCACAGTTGAGCTAGCATGCCGTAGTTCGTTTGAAGGGCGGGTTTACACCCTCCTGCACGTGTAATGTGTAGGGTGTAGGTAGTGTACCTTGTTGTTGTGGCAGTGGTGACAGTAGTGCGGCACGCTAGTATCCGTGACGCGCATGCAGCGCGCGTGCTGCCACACGCCGCAGCCCGCGCCGCCGCACTGCACCATGAGCCCCTCCTGCACGTGTATGTGTAGGGTGTAGGTAGTGTACCTTGTTGTTGTGGCAGTGGTGACAGTAGTGCGGCACGCTAGTATCCGTGACGCGCATGCAGCGCGCGTGCTGCCACACGCCGCAGCCCGCGCCGCCGCACTGCACCATGAGCCCCTCCTGCACGTGTATGTGTAGGGTGTAGGTAGTGTACCTTGTTGTTGTGGCAGTAGTGACAGTAGTGCGGCACGCTAGTATCCGTGACGCGCATGCAGCGCGCGTGCTGCCACACGCCGCAGCCCGCGCCGCCGCACTGCACCATGAGCCCCTCCTGCACGTGTATGTGTAGGGTGTAGGTAGTGTACCTTGTTGTTGTGGCAGTGGTGACAGTAGTGCGGCACGCTAGTATCCGTGACGCGCATGCAGCGCGCGTGCTGCCACACGCCGCAGCCCGCGCCGCCGCACTGCACCATGAGCCCCTCCTGCACGTGTATGTGTAGGGTGTAGGTAGTGTACCTTGTTGTTGTGGCAGTGGTGACAGTAGTGCGGCACGCTAGTATCCGTGACGCGCATGCAGCGCGCGTGCTGCCACACGCCGCAGCCCGCGCCGCCGCACTGCACCATGAGCCCCTCCTGCACGTGTATGTGTAGGGTGTAGGTAGTGTACCTTGTTGTTGTGGCAGTGGTGACAGTAGTGCGGCACGCTAGTATCCGTGACGCGCATGCAGCGCGCGTGCTGCCACACGCCGCAGCCCGCGCCGCCGCACTGCACCATGAGCCCCTCCTGCACGTGTATGTGTAGGGTGTAGGTAGTGTACCTTGTTGTTGTGGCAGTGGTGACAGTAGTGCGGCACGCTAGTATCCGTGACGCGCATGCAGCGCGCGTGCTGCCACACGCCGCAGCCCGCGCCGCCGCACTGCACCATGAGCCCCTCCTCCACGTGCAGCCCGCAGATACACATGATCACCTCTTCTGCAAAAAAAAACATAACACATTAAAATACACATACCAACATATCAACCTAATACTACAACGGGATAAGTAATGACAAACGTGGCAAAAGAAAAACCCACGAGACAAACTGAGAGAACGCACCACGTTTCTTACCAGTCTTAGTTTTCTGCAAGAACCCGGGAGGCAGGGGCTCTTCTGGTCCAAGTATTTTCGTCAGCATATCCGCATAATCCGACTTCGCCGAATTGTATACCTGCAAGAAAAAAACATGAGTAATTAGATGGTATTTATAAATTACTTTACAAAAACATTTAAAAAAATCAATGAATTGAGAACCTCCTCCTTTTTATGAAGTTAGGATAATGTTTAAGTATGTTTGTCCTTCTTTCACGCAGATAGTTTATGAGCCACGTTAATTTTGTTTTATTCCTTGTTCACCATAATCATTGTACCACAAAATTATATAGAAATGGACGGTTCATCCGCTCCATTCATTTCATTTTACATTTTACTAATGAATTAATTTTTCACTTTTGTTTCATTTTGTGTTCTGTCTTTTAATTATTACCTTCTTGATCTGTGCGGCTGCGGCACCCATCGTGGACAGGCGGCCATTTTCTCTCAAGATGGCGCTCAGTAGCGAGTTGACGTCGGCATCGAACTTAGCCAGTGTGTCGTAGTGACCCGCTTCCACTTCGCTTTCAATTGCCGCTAAGTCGGCTGGACCGGCCTCTTGGACTTTGCCACGCTCAGCTTTGGCTCGTAGTAGCTGTGAGGATAACGGCCGGTCCTTTTCATCTGCAAAATACATAAACATGGTCAAGTAAAATAAAATTTTGTCTGGAAAGTTACTTAGGTAATTGTAAACGAAGCCGTTTATATTAATCGCATGAAATCATTTAAACCGAACGATGCACGTACCTAGTTCGATTTGTCTCTGGATTATTACGAATAAGCATCGAACGCATATCCAGTTGCACCTAATTCAGAATGATCTGTTTATAATTTCCTGTATGAATCTTACTTTCATTAACTTACCCTTGAGCTCTTTCAGTGCACGACAGATAGCCTTCAAGACATTATTGAGTCGTTGCGCGCGCGGTTGTGTAGGGTCGTCCTTAGGTTTGGGCGCCCTGGTGACGTCACGCAAGGCTCGGAGCCTCGCGAGCGCCCCGGCCTCGTCCACCCCGCTGGCCGGCGTCAGCGGGTCCACTGTGCAGGGCGCGGGGGGCGCGGGGGGCGCGGGCGAGGGCGCGGGGGGCGCGGGCGGCGCGGGCGCGGGCGCGGGGGGCGCGGGGGGCGCGGGCGAGGGCGCGCGCGCGGCGCCGGGCGGCGGGGAGGCGGGCATGGCGAGGTTGAGGCGCTCGCGTATGCGCCGCACCTGGCGGAAACGAAAAAGATTGACTTAAAATTCCAAAGACCTATTATTGCCATAATTTAATTATTTAAAACGCCTATCTTATCAGTCATTTGTGTTGCTTCTTCCATATGCAAATAAAAGGAAATTTAGGATAACGAAGATCGATGAAATAAGAACCATTTTGACTGGCTTGTTCGGATTTTTTAAATCAGAGTAAAGTAAATGAAACAAACCTTTACACCTATGTGTGTAACCAACGACACCCCGGCAGGCGCCGCTGACACGCGTCGACGCGTCACCCGGGTGTATGCACACTAACATAACTAATTACACAATAATATCGATTTCTTGAGCGGAAAAAATATAAAATTGACTGCAACAGTTGATATTGGCATAAGTATGAATACACTTACATTATCCAGATTCCTCAGAAGGAAGCAGTGCCGCTCTTTAACAATATTCTTCTCCTTAGCAGTGAGTGGTTTCATCTGTGGTTCCTGCCACAACTTGTTCAGATGTTGTTGGTACTTGAGTATCGTCATAGTCTTGATGTCACAAGTACTAACGGCCTGCTGCTCGGATTTCTTGTTACATTTGACTGCTTTTCGCGGCCGACCGACACGCGGCTGGTGCCCGGTCGAACCTTGTGACTGATTGGATGCGTTTGAAGGTGTGCGAGATTGAGTTTTTACGGGTTGTTTGGTAATCCTCTGAGATTTGCCTCCAATTACGCCGCGACAGTCTTCCGAGTCGCATTTACAGGGCTGTAAAATGATAAAATATTAGATACTAGCTTCCGCCCGCGGCTTCGCCCGCGAGCTACGCCAATAAAAACTATCCTATGTCCTCCTACCTAAGAAAGAGCGGCGTCTTCTAACACAGGCATTACCTGCTTAAAAGGAGGCGCCATTCACCAACAAAATGTAAAGAACCAAACAAGAAATAAACTTTTTTGTATTGTATTTGTCCTTCCCCGGGATGCAATCTATCTCTCTGCCAAATTTTATCGAAATCCGTTCAGTGGTTTAGGCGTGAAAAGGTAACATACAGACAGACAGACAGAGTTACTTTCGTATTTATAATATTAGTATGGATTGCGTTGTAATCGAGTTTAAAAGCATTGATAAGCAACAATACAGTTTGCATCGATCTTTCTTCTCAGAGCAGTCGGACGAGAAACACCGAACTCACTTTTACCAATTTAGAAATAAAAATCATTTATTATTTACATACCTGTCCCACTGCAGGATTAAATAGCGAAAAGTTGTAATCATAGGTGAGTTCTTCGCCAGGATCGATGTCACGAAGAGCAAAGAGAGCCATTCTGAAAGTGCCTGTAATGGAAATTACTTATTACTTTTTGACCACACCAACCAACAAAATCACTCAACAATGTTTTAGTGTTGGGTTTAGAGATGAGTTATTAATTTCTCAGCATAAAAGCCACCTGTGCATTATGTACTGTGCCTGTAAATAATGGACATTTTGTTGAATCATTTTTTTTTATTTGAAATGGGTTTGCTCTTGACTCTGATCCTAGGTAAGAGGTGACAGAATAAAATATAAACAATTTTTCAAAGGTATCAGCAGTTCAGTACTTACCGTTAGAGGTCCACTTCTGCATTTCACAGTTAGGTCTGCAGGAGTGGTTGACAAATCGTCCGTCGCCGCCCATTCGGTGTCCGTCAATGACGAGCCCGCCGTCTAGGTGTAAGCAATAATGATGAGTGTCGCGGGCGTAGCGGGTGGCCATGCGCTCCTGAAATCACAGAATACAGTAAGAAATGTATTAAATTGAAACAGAACTTCAAAAAAATAAGATCTTTTTTTTTTAATTCTGTTGATAAGCTTTTCGAAAACCGGGAATCAATACACTTTCATAAGAACTAAGCAATTTGTAGCAGCTGTTTCTTTATCTTACCTTAAACTCCTTATCAGAAACGACCTCTCCAACATACTCCAGGATAAAGTCTCCAGAAGTAATACTGTGTTTAGTTCGCACACCCCACCCCTTGTTCTCAGTCATAAATTTCTCCAACCCCGACGCCCACTCGTGCCTCTGTATGCGTTGGTTTTTACACCTATCGCTGCAAATAACAAACAATAATTTTATACCGTTCGCGAAAGTTTTATAGAAAGCAGAATAGAGGTGGACAGATAATGCTGAGCGATGGCCGTTTTGCGTGAATGTGACACGTTTCCCCCCTACCTTTTATTATTTTTTGTATTTGTTCTTTTTTTGCGTCATGTTCACCGCGAATAAACGTTTTTTTTTTCTTTCTTTCAGGTGTGATTAGAGTGAAAAACTAAATAAAATCACGCCTGTATTCCCGTATGGGATAGGCCAATGTGTTACAGTTTACCATATTTCCTCTGGTATGTTTATTATATTTTAAGTCTCAAGTAATATAGGGCGCCAGCTTTTCCACAAATGCAAAGTCCGGGTTACTACTGAGAATTTCTTACTGAAAAACCCAATGACACTTCAACTGACCCAGAATCAAATGAAAGACCCCAGTCAGCAGCTCAATATTCGCGCTTGCAAGAAGTTGAAGCTTCAAGAGTAAGGGATGTTACTCGCATGTTCGGGTCGGCACATTCGCTTCGGCAGTATTTGTTGAACAACAAGTACCGAAGTAATTACCAAATTACTACACATATTCGGCTTTTATTCAGCTCGTGTCAATCGGCAAACTTTTTTCAGCATCTGCCCTCGATTAGTGTCGGCGTGGCACATTTCGAGCTAAGCGGAGCGGCTTTTTCCCGAACATTTATATTGGATTTTTCCGCCCGGCTGTGCCGAATAATACCGAGCCGAACATGTGTGGAGCACTCCTAAAATATTTACTACTCATTTACATTAGTTTTTATGTATTTACCCGCAAGGACACAGTTGTGGCGAACACTCCGAGTACACTAATCTGTTAATACAGTCCTCGTTGCATCCCGACGATGGAGCGCAATTGCATGCTACGCTCTCACATTCCTCCGCCGATGGTTTCACGTCGTAATAAACGTCTGAAACACCAAACATTTCAGTTAAAAGAAAAAAAAAGATCAACACAGCAAGCAACTTCAATACAGCAAGTTATGTGATTTCCATTTCTGTCTCTTTATATAACTTTCTAAACTAGAAAATAATGATCTAATCCCTCAAAAATTCAAAAGTTGACGTAGTTAATCATCTGCCTAGCCTTTTCCCAACTATGTTGGGGTCAGCTTCCAGTCTAACCGGATGCAGCTGAATACCAGTATTTTTATTTAGGACGTAGTTAATAAAACATATAATAAAATCTACCACTAAATCCGCTTGCAACTTGTTGCTCCTTAATTTATCTATTAATTTCATAAAAAGTTTTAAACTTTAACTTACTTGTGCGAATCTTTTTATAGTTCCATGATGGTACTGGCTGATTATAATGCTGTTGCCACCAAATGTCATAAGGCAGAGAGAAATGATGCAATCTTCGGCGGACCCAACGCTCGCAATATGGCGGCGGAGCCAGCAATCCGGGCGGGAATTCAGTTTGGGTTACTAAATTCTTGCCTTTCCCTTCCGGTCTTGGACTGAAATGTACCAGAAAGATAAGGTAAGTACAAAAGAAAGATGCATAAAATATAATAAATATTAAGAAGAATTTGACTTACTCTTCTTTGTAGTAGTCGGAAAACAACCCAGCGGCCAAGAATTTCTTCCGTAGCCGCGGATTCCTTTTCGATATAACAGGTTTGTCTCTGTTGTCCACACTGCTAGCCGGACTGTCGTCGCGAGATGACGCCACTCGCTTCTTGCAAATTATATTCTTAGATAATACGTCAATACTCTTTTCGAAATCAATTTCTTTTTCATTAAGCGGCAGAGGATCATTTTCGAGAGTGTCTAGTGAGGGCTCCCGAGATTTTGAATCAATTTTACGACTCACGATGGTATCTACGGAACTCTCACGAGAACTCGACTGCACTTCTCTTTTCTTATTTACTTGACAAGACCTTGACTTTCTTCTATTAGCTATAGCAACAGGTTTAGTTACTTTCTCAGCAACTTTCTCAATAACTTTCTCGGTTTCAACTACTATTTTCTTAGTTTCAGTTTTCTTTGTCTTGGTAGGTTTCAACTCTTCAGTTGTATTATCGGAACTTCTTGTCTGTCGTCTTTCACTTGGACATAAGATTGCAAGACTTGATTTCGGCCTCAGACCGATTTTGCAATTCCTTTCGACCACTTTTCTCTTTGAAAATATTTCTTCAATTTCATGAGAAGGTGACATTGCCCTCGTCTTGCGTTTCAATCTCTCCAAATTATCGAGACGACTAACAGGCCTGTCAGGTTTTAAATTCAAAAGACTCAAGGGTATGCTGTCTTCGGGATCATTACTAAGGGAACTGGCCAGAGATGGAATGCTATCCGTCTCACTGAGCACTTCCCATTTATTGACGTGATTTTTAACCTCTTTCTCAGTCTTACTCTTCAGCTGAAGGGCTGGGGCTCTAAGAATAGATGAATTCATAACTTTTTTCTCGCTAACTACAGTCTCAGTATTCTTGCTTACTTTATTATTGTTATCACTTGGGACTTCTTTGCCTTGTAATTTCTCGAGAGCAACAACTGTCAATCTGCCTTGTTTAGGACATTCGTCCTTATTTAGCACTACTTTTAGTTCAGGCTTCTTGCTAGTGGTACGTTCCAAGAAGCTGCTCATTGCTTCGCCATCTTTTGGTACTCGTTCGAATGCAGACGAATTATTATCAGTATCGGAGGTAAAATGACTGTCCGAGGTAATATTGCTGCTTTCAACTTTCTTCTTCTTTCTTTTAATATTAGGGAAGCCAGTTCTGTTGATTGCTTTACGCCTTCTAGTTTTCTTTTTAGAAGTTTCATTTGTTTTATTGTCACTAGAGTCATTTGCTTCTGACTTTTTGGTAGTCAAGGTGATCTTCTTCGTACTGTCTGTTATCGCTAGGCGTTCTGCTTGAACTTTTGGAACTAAAACCCTGGCAGGTAAAACTAGTTTGCTCTCTCTTAGGATATTATTATTTTTCTTCTTTTTCTTATTATCATTTGGATCTTCAGTTTCGGTATTCAAATTCCTCTTAGTCTGTCGCAAATTATGACCACCAGTTTCCTGAAGTTTATCCGATATCACTGCAGCGATTGATTCTCCTCTTTTTGGCCTAATAATAGGGTCAGGTGTTTCTGAAATTAATGCCAGCGGTATCTCGGATTCGGTATCAATAGGAGCTAGTAAGGAATTCGTAGCTTTCCCTTCAATATTTTTTGTTTTTGATTTAGCCTTGGCCTCAGCTAAAACATTGCTTACACATATTGAGGATTTTGGAATCTGATCTTCTAAATCAATCGATGATTCAAATATGCCTGTTGGTTTATCGATATTGACGACAAGTAATTGTTCAACATGAGGTTCTGGCGCCCTCGACTTCTTCGTATCTATAACTTTGCCCTTCGACACAGGAGACTTGATAACTGTAGCTCTTGTGTTAATTTGTGATGGTTCTTTATTTTTATTCTTCTCATCAGTCACTTTAGAAGAAGGATCTGTACTATTTTTCTCTTTTTCTAAAATACGAGATTCTATAGATTTACGTATATTATTATTTAACAAAGTGTCTAAAACTTTAGTAGCTGCACTTGGATTTATTTTAGAAACTAAATTACTAGTTAAACCTTCCAGTCTATTTTTCTTTCGTGTCATTATTTCCGACTTTTGTGCTGGAGGGATGGAGCTTTTGTACAGAGAACGAGCAGACATACTCTTCAATGGATCAATAGTTGCGTTGTTTGCTGACGACGTGTTACTATTAGGTGTTACAGCATCAGACTTTTCGGTCTCTTTAGAATCTTCTTTTGAGTTATTCTGATTGACGTCCTTGATTTCCTTTGCGTCTGATGATGTAACAGATTTTTCTTCTGATAACTTCTTAGACAAAGACTGCACGACTTGATCTAGACTCGAGTGAGATATAACCTTTTCCGCTTCAAGTCTATGTCGCTTCTTCGGTGTTACGATCGGTGCCGAATGACGTGTAGGTGAAGATTTATTTTCGGATCTTGGTGATGAAACTTTACTAACTTCTTGTTTATTGTATTCTGGTTTCACTTCAGGATCTTTAGACTTAGGTAGACTTTTCTCTAAATCATTAACCATTTTATGTACCGCCTTCAATTTCTCTGATGTTTCATATATCTTCTTT
Organism: Gortyna flavago; assembly: GCA_963669345.1. Lineage (NCBI taxonomy): Eukaryota > Metazoa > Arthropoda > Insecta > Lepidoptera > Noctuidae > Gortyna > Gortyna flavago. The sequence goes on from OY770140.1 coordinate 12,909,071, forward strand.
GAAAGTTCCGATTGTTCGGCAGTAGGTTTTTTGATGGAAAGTTCATCATCAGTTGCGTTTATGGAATTTGGAGAATGATTCTTGGTGGGTGTATGATTATTATCATCAGCTTTCAATGGCATGTTATCTCCAACTGCATCACCGCTTACTTTTGCATTTTTCAATGCAGTGTCAGTATTTTGATTTTTGTTGTCTTGAATGTTCGTGATCTGACCAGTTTTTGAATTATCACTGTTCTTTTTACCCTTTTCTGGTGGAGTTTTAAGTTTAGGGGAATCTTCAGGTGTATTGCTTTGGACATCCCCCGTACAATCAGTTTCAGTACATAAGAACTTTTCTGGACTGGTGCCGTTCTTTGAGTTCTCATCAAATTCTGCTGTTACTAAGCTTAGGCTCAATGAATTACCTGTAGAGGAGTTAATGTGATAGTGTCGTTTTTTAAGAGGCAATTTATGCTCATTAGTATCCTTACCACCTTTGTTCTGAGATTCTGCTAATTGTTTTTTATGCCTCCGTTTAGAAGTGGGCGTAGCGATTTCTTGATTGTCTGATGTTTTGCGTTTCTTCGATCCCCTTTTGACTACTTTAGAAGGCACTGACTCGGCGGATGGCTTCTCCGTGGTTTTAAGCGGATTTTGTGCGACATTTGTTAATTTTGGCATTAATTTAGGCGCGATTTGACACAATTTTATAAAATTGGAAATCAAATTGTCCATATCCTGGCTAAACTTTTGATCTACAAGTTCTATCGCTTTTGTGTAAGTTTCTCGACATTTGGAAACGGATCTTGATCGATGTCGCCTTTTACTTCTGTGGCGATGATGTTTGTTTTCTGTTTTAACCGTTACTCTTGAAAGTCTTTCCGTAGGTTTTAAATTTATCTTGGGTGGAGCTAACACTACTGTTCTCCTATGTTTTTTGATGTGGAAAGACGGCTTTATGTGCGGTTTCTTAAAATTCAGAAAAACATTCCTTGATAAGGACTTGTTTGGAACATAACTATTTTTAGATTTTTCAAAAATATTAGGCAGCTGTTTAGGTGTAACCTCTTTTTTCGAACCACTTGAAAATGTATTTCCGTTTTTTAACTGTTTACGGTTTTTCGGTGATAGTGTTCTCGGGAAATATTTGAAACTGTTATCATTTTCTTTCTTTGAACCCGAAGTTTTAACAGCTATGCAAATCGGCGACGATCCAAACTTGTGCGTAAATGCAGGTTTTAGTGCTGGCAATGCATTTCCGATGTGGCTAGCTTTACTAGGAGACTTCAGTAAAGTATTATTATTGTTGTTGTTACTCACTTTGAATATATTGCAAGTAGTTACGGGTCGTTGTAAACCACTAAATACTGGGCCTGGGGCAAACGGGTCTGATGAATTCAGTCTTAACACATGCTTTTTACTCATTTTTGAGAATCCAAAGTCGTACTTTGATGGCAATGGATATTTTGTGCAAACACTTACGTACTTTGGACTAGCGCTAGTTTGTCTTAAGTAACTTTCACATTCAGAATCACTTGAACTGTGACCTAAAGTTAAGCTGCTAAAAGTTTTATTTGTTAATACTAGTATCTCTTGGTCTGATACAAAATGTTTTTGATTTTTGTAGTATGACCTATCTCTTACTGACCTAGTCTTCTTCAGTTTTCTCATACGCCTTCGCATGCTCCTAACACTGTTATCTGTTTTATATCCCGATTTATCACTTTTGTAACCCGACTTGTGGTCACTTTTATAGCCCGACCGGTAGTAATCGCTTTTATATCCAGATCTACACCCATAATCACTCTTGTAGCCAGACTCTATGAGGCGGCTACAGCTTTTATACGGCTTGAATTCGTGGTCACTTTTATAACCAGATAAGATGTCCTTATATTTAGGATTCAGATCGATTTGTTTCCAAGTTGGATCTAACGGATCATCCGCAGCTGCTTCATTTTCACTTTGATTATCCCTCCAAGTGTTGCCAAATGTTTTGTTATTCTTTTTCGGTAAGCTAGCCAGTTTACTATTTAGTTCTTTGCGTTTGGCATACACTCCTGACAACACCGACCTGTTGGTTGGAACCGAGTCTTCGTCACTGTCAGCAGAGTCATACTGATTCTTGTCTTTTAAAGTTTTGGGAGTATTCTTAGTAGTTTTTGCTTTATTTTGTGGTTTACGGCCCACTTTTTTTCTAGGCGGATATAATACCCTGTCCGTAGCGTATAACATTCTATCTAATGCAGCTATATCCAGTTTGTGATCATTTTTCTTATTCTTTTCAAATTTATTTTGCTCTTGTTTCAGTGGGACTGGTGATGGTGCTTCTGTTTTAATTTGTTTGATTTCGTTCTCTATTCTCTTCTTCTGATAGTCACAATCACTTGAATCTGATCTGTTCTGGGCTCGGCTTCTGCTTTTGGATTTCGATCGCATTGCTCTTCTTGTGGTGTTTTCTTTTTGTATAGATTTCTTACCTAGCCTACTGTGGCCTTCATCTACATCGTGACGCCGCAACGGCGAATGTGTGGGAGAGTTGTGATTCGACAGAATGCCAGAATCTGGAGAAACATTCGGAGGATCGTTATTATTGTGAAAATTAATTACGTTTACTACCGATTTCGCTTCTTTGTGAGATTCCATACCTTTGTTATCAAATTCATCAGCTTTTTGAACTTTTCGAGGCCTGCCTCTTTTTCTTCTAGATTCTACAATAACATTTTTAATGTCTTCTTGAGATTCAACTGAATTCGTGCTGATTGTATCTAACTTTTGAGAATCAATGTGATTTAAATCTGTACCGACTACAGTAATAGGAGAACTTTTTAACAAATCACTGGCACTTCCTAGCTCGGAGCCTCCTTGAGTGATATCCAACGTCATGAAGTCATTATTATCGACACAGTCTTCTAGAATCGGTGGGTTGGTTATAGATATATCCACAGAATCCGTAACAGAAGCAATTTCTTCAAGATCTTTATAATTTTGCGAAAGCTCTTCTGTTTGTTGCGGACTCAGATGCTGACTTGATGATAAGAAGTTTGGCGCTATGGGTGCTATTTCAGGCAAAGTATTTATTTGTCCGAGTACACAATCACTGATGGTCCCGACACCGTCTATCGTAGTAGGATTTAATCCACACGATAATGGAGTTGTCGCTGCCGTACTAATAGATGTTAAAGGCACCGTACTGCTCAGCAGCTGTGTTTGGTGAACGAACTGCTGTAGTAAGCTAGAAGCGTAGTGTGTAGTGTTCTGATGCCCGGTATCAGAGTTCGAACACTCATTTTCCGATCCTGAGGAATCGGCTGTTGCCCTTTGTATTGCAGCTGTCACGAGCTGGGGCGTAAGTTCCATTTCACTACTGGATCCATCACCTGGAATATTGACGTCTTGATAAAATTAAAGATTTAATAAACAAATTGTTTAGCCTTAAATCTACACAGTGAAGAACGCTCACCATTATCAGCAATCGACTTGTCGTCGTTATCCGGCGCGGCGTTGTGGACAGTAAAGGTCGAGAAATTGGGCTGTTGCGCCGGCGCGCTCGGTGTTTGTTCTGGAAATAGTTCCGCAAGGTCTGCATCGTCGATGAGCTGCAAAATATATTTCAGTATACTGCTCCAAATAGACACAGTAAACACAGACTAACGTTACTATTATACCTATCTATGCACTATTAACAACGAAAGCGGGTCATGCCTGACGACCTATTTGTTATTGGAAATAGGGCCGAAGACTGAAAAACTTAGGTAAAAAAGTGTGACTATTTGATTTATGTTTTATAGTCTGCTGGCCCTAGTATCGTTAAATATTCATTTGAAACAGCTCTCGGGACCTGCTCAAAATTTCAGGCAATTTAATTGAGTTGATTAAACCGCTTGTATTACTGGCACAAACGAAAAATCTAAACAAAGATATTCTAAATGTGTTCTTCACCTGTAGTGGACAGTCAGCCGCAAGGGCAGCGTTGGAGTCATCAGGCGAGGCGTGCGCAGAACCGCCGGCGGCGTCCGCGGTGTCCGAGTCCGATGACGATGACGATGAAGACGATGACGAAGACGACGATGATGAGCTTGAGGAGGACGAACTAGTTCCACACGCCACGCTCTCCGCCGCACCCGACGTGAACTACAACAAAGAAAAACTATACTTAGTCCGTGTGTTAAATGAAAAACGCACTTAATTTATATTACATTCTTATCACTCTATTATTACGCAGCCTATGAACAAATCAAATCCATCTTTAATTTAAAACTACATATTGGCTTATGTAACCAAAAAGCCTAATCACAAAATTATTTCAATTATGTATTACGCACTTAATTGCACTTGTTTTGGTTGATTCGAATGTAATTGTGGTAGTTTGATATTGCAAACTATTTCAACGGGACGGCGAGAGGTGCGATTAGCGCCCAAGATTGATTTGGCGCAACCAGTACCGACAGCGCAGCGGGGTGACGCAACGCTGCGAGTAAGTTCCTCGCTGACCGCAATACACACCTTAACACTCGTTCCTAAGTACCCATTCAGATCTCATACACAGCTGCATAAAATTTAACGATCACCAATCGAGCCTTATAAACACATATATTTGTAAAGTTAACTTTAATTTGACATGTTCTGTAATATAAACGTGACTTCGGCCATAATGCACTTAATTAGTCTGGAGTTGAGCCATAGGCATGCAGCAACGATTATGTGGACCGTGCATGTATTTGTCCTTCTATTGCCAGATTGCCTTTTCAAGAATGAATGTACAACTCACGATTCTCGATAGTACAATGAAAGCAAGGGATTTACAACACACTCGTATTATTTAACTTAACTAACACGGCTCGATCGGTGTAACTGGTTCGCGCTCGCACGGTTTACTATAAAATAAACTAATAATAGGGAATGGCCCTATCTCTATCAAACAACATTTACTTGGTTCGCAGAAACTCAATATGCATTTGAATCCGTTAGAGTCTAATGAACCGGTAGCAATTTCATAACTTAGGTAGGTACCCTAAGAGGAATGTTACTAAAATGCTAATGACACTTTTAAGCTTTGGCAAAATTTTAGTCTCTTTATTAAACTTTTCAGCTAAAGACCTACAAATGCAAACTTCTTCTACTTCATTCATTATTACTATATATAAAATGCGGAGAAACAAATAAGTTGAGTTTTTATTCTTCTGTTTTTGCTGAAACAAATTCTGATGACGTTTACTGACATTTGACATTTTAACAGAATAATCGGATTCAGGTAGAATTGATAACAAAAAAAAAGCTTGTAATTAGGAAGTAGTTATGTATTACGTACCTATAGTTGTATATGATACGAGTATGACGACGTGTGTGTTGTTTTCACCATTAAGTTAATTCTCCGAGGGTGCTAATCAATAAGGCGGAAGGGCGACCAACCCTCGGTACAGAAAGGGGTTGAGCAAGTGTCGCGTGGCCACCGGGTCTTATCACGGCTAACATATCAAATACAGCGGAAACTACCGAGTACCGACCCTAAGTCCCACAGCCCGTGTATACAACACAGGTAAGAATTACCCCTAAGTACTTATGCAGAGTTAAAACAAAAATAAGTAAGTACCTTAATTTGCAACTGCTCATTGCGTGACGCTATCGAAAAAAACTACCGTTAACACACAACAGCTACTATTGTGAGTCATGTCTTAAGATTACAGACAATGACAATAATTATTTCTGTATAAAACGAAGATTATAATAATTGATTCAGATTATCTCGCACTATAGCGCCACAAGATCTCTATAAGATTGGAATCGCACAAGTATTCAAATACATTTAAAAGCTTCGTAATTCTACCTTTAAGTACATGTATTGGAAAGATATCGATCTGTTGACTTGCACGGAACTAAATCTTACAATAGCTGTACATAGACAAATATGAAAGCGCGGAACATTTGAATCGACAATGGGATAACAGTACTATCTGAGACGGCGCGGGCGCCGACACGAATATCACATTAACGACCTCGTGATCTACGGAGATTTATATCTGACAGCCAACGCCAAACAAACGGAAAATGTGGCACCGCGTCGATAATGTTTTGTATATTTACAATAATTGATTAAAGATTTGAATTGTGAATCTCATAAAATTATATCGCCATCGCTAACTGGTATACTAGATATTCGTGAATAGAACACCAATTAATGGTGTGTAACAAAAAAGCACTGCGAAGAGCAAACTAGTAAACAACTTTTTGTATAGAACCTTACGGTCAACTCTATGAACGGATAAGTCTAAATGCGTAACGGCAGTTTTTTAAGAATAATGTAGTTGGTACCTACCTACAACAGACTAAAATGATTTTGATAATTTAGTAAGACAGTCATGATTTAGTTAAATTATTAGGGAAATTCACCAGTATTCGAACTCAAATGCAAATGCTATTTCAATGCAAATTAAATTCTTCAAAACTTAAGACGCTGAAAAAGTTGGTTTTAATACTTATACTTATCCTAAAAAAATAAGAGATACAATGCAACTTTACGTCACATCCATTTTCGCAATAAAATCGATAAACAGTTGCTAGATATGGTCGTCGACCCCGCGCTAATGTCGAGAACAATACACGTGGAGCGTTTCAAAATGGTTGTATCACAACGAAAAAAAAACTCGAATTAAATCGACTATAATTTATAATGGACGTAACATAAAAAAGGACCTCGTTGTTAAGCGTTCCGTGATGGAACGTGTTACTACAATCGTAACAAGGAACTATAAAGCGGTCTTACTTATACAATTATCTTTAGTACTTAATTGAAGATCTGAAAACAATAAAAGTACAATAAAGTAATTGAGTGTCGGTCGTAAGTAAGCTGCGAGACAAGGCTATCAATTGCAATGCCGAAAGCATTGCAATTGATAGCCTTGAATTTCAATATATCGCGATGACAAATAAAGAATAGGTAACGAGACAGCACGAGGAAATGTTGCGGAACGTTGGCCGAGGAGGCCGTGAACTTGACTGTGACAGACTGTTGAGCGTCGCGCCTCCGAGACTCGCTGTCAGACATCGTCGCGTGGCGACAGTCAGTTTCACTTCACCAAAAACTACACGTTCAAACGATGAATGGTAGGATGTAACGAGAATCTACACTAAGAAGACATTCTTCTTAACGTTATAAAGGCCTGCTACCTAATTAATAAAGGCATGAATAATAAAACAACACGCAATTCACAAATATTGAAACACAAGGAACATTGCCACAAATTCTTACAGATATGCCATATAAAATATACGAAGCCGAGGTTGATATCATTAGACAAATTAGTTTCAAAGAGTAAAGTGACGCTGTTGAATTAGTCCATAATATCATTTCGAATGATATTTTTTGCTTATTATAAAAACTAGGTATGTACAGACGCCAGCACATCAAGCTACTACAATCTGTCAAATTTCTTTGATAGATTTTCAACTTTATCGCTAAAGAATAAGGTTCAAAGTTGATTGGGAAAATTTGACAGTTTCGGGTAGGTTGATGTGCTGGCATCTTAACATAATATTTTTAGTAAGCGTTACGTTAACGTTTATTTTAAATAGTTCTATTTAAAATAAACGTTATGAACCAAGTCGGTGTTAATGCTATTGCTAGCTGATACTTCTTGTAAAAAGTATCTATTTCCAATATCTAGACTATTTTTTTCCTCTAGCGTTATAATTGTGAATTCTAGCTTTTACTGGGTGGTCTATCCTGTGCGTGTTGCACCAAATACAAAAACATTTTATTGTTACACCCTAAGTGTTTAAAGATGTTGTTTGACTATCCTAGTAGCAAGTTGCAGCTTTCTATGCACTTCTACCTACTACAGATTTGTATTAATAGATTACCTTTGGGGAACCATACCTATTATCCACAATTATGGCTAAATAATGGTCTTAAACATCGTATTACATAGCACTAATGATTATCTCCTTAAAGACATAACTGGTTTTCCTCGTATAAATCACACCACGAGTGCACGTACTAGTTTGATCTGGGGGCCTAAAAAGGCCACTTTGGCAGAATCATACTACAATTCATAATTATCACGCAATTCATCTGTTTGACAGTTTCACATCTATATATCGCTGAAGGGTTAGGCAGAGGTGTACCTATAGCATTTTACAAATCTCCATACAAAACTGTCATACCTACAGATGAAATTGCGTGATATGAATTGTTTTATGATTCTGCCAAACTGGCCTTTTTAGGCCCCTGTTCTCATTATTAGATAAATTTTTCAACATCTAGAGACACAAGACGAACAAATGCATTAAATAACAAAACTATTCAATTTTCGACAAACTTCTGTTTAGCTATTGCGCGATTGTGCGGTTGATTTAAATTCCATTTCATTATATTAGTACATATTTATGCGATTTGCGACAAAGACCGGCGAGCTTGGCTAGTGTTTAGAGTTAGGGCCACTCTTATTTGCAGTTTGTCAGCGATGGTTTCATAACGTCCAACATTTCTCGCGGTGCCAGCGCGGCGGACCGGCTCACGACGACGCGCGACACCCGCCGCCTCCGCCGTCACGGACCAAAAAGACCAATCGTCCCATTCGACACTTCATTTTCTCCCTTACATGCCACCGCAAAAAGATCTTAATCCTTCGTAGTAATCGCTCGTTACAGCATTTCTGCAAAGATTGATATTGCAGTACGAGGCCGAACACTCACGTAATTGGTAACGATTATTAAGAGAATTTATATTCGATAAGTTGACAGGTCGTGGCTTGAGTTAAATTCAATTTAAGCAGCGGTTGGATTCTACACGTGACATGTTTACGTACTCGATTCGATTAAAACGTATTACATAGATGGCTGGATGTATGGGGAGATAAATACTGACTACCTACCGGAAATCTCTGCAATCGTTATCTACGTTGGAATAATTTATGATTATTTGCATGGTGTTTTGATAGTTTACTAATGAAAATATTTTATTTACTAAAATCTAATAATGAGTTACCTATACTATGTCGCTTTTGGTAATGCACATATAAAAAAAAAACCAAACGGTTTCATAAGTGGGAACTTAGAGAACAAGAAATACATGAATGTTTTTCCAATAATAGAAACGATGTACGCCTAACAAAACATCCAGAACACTGATAAGATATTTCATGACTACATCGAGGTGCGTATAATCACCTATTTACAAATACGGCTAGTGGTCCGCATTTAAACATGTATTGCCAGCGACCACAGCGCTAATAGGCGTTTCGCGCCCATTTATTTTCAGTTTTAGTTTTTGTCGTCACACTTGCTTGCACCTACGCTATCGATAATCTAGGGCTGCACAATGCCTAGGATTTCATAAATACTATGCTTCTCATTTAATTCAATATTTAAGTTACGGAGTTATACCAATATCGCGACTGATAGATAAACATAACTAGTTTACGCAACAAGTGGACATTAAACAAGTTGAATTGAAATAGAATCCGCAACTCGCCTTACATGTAGTTAAATTATTAATTGGCAGCCCTGAACGGAGACAACTATCCGGTGGCGGTTGATTGTACTCATCAAGGATTTCTGCACTCAAGGACGATATGGCGGCTAGACGATCGTGGCTGTCGAACGCCTCTTATTTCTCTTCAGACACATCTTGTTTTTGTCTTGACTCATTTATATTCATGATACGTATCGACGGTTATCTCTATAAATTATAATATTTCCATTCGCCTCTGATGGAAATCTATCGAGCAAAAATACTTGAATATAATATTCGTTAGACTGCTATAGATAGATCATGGTAATCTTGGGCGCCGTTAGCAACTCCGCAGACGAGTTCAAAGTTTTAAATTTTTAGTTGTGGCTATTTTTCGTATCACTGCTTTTAATAGGTACCTACAACAAACCTGTACTTAATGATAATTTTAAGGGAGATTTTTTTTGCCGTGTCTGAAATGTCCGGAATCTCATGATAAAATTACGTAATTATAAAGCATCACCGAATCATAATGTGAATGCACCAGTTGTAAATTTTCATTTCCCAAACAAGACCTAGATATATCCACTCAATCCAACACTAACTTAATTTCATATCGTCGAACCTCCACATCCTTCACATAAACGACAAAATGTATGGCGTAGCACAATTCCACAGTCCATATTTCAATTACAGTAAAATCACTGTAATTAGCGGCTGCTACTTCGATGCCATTAGCCACCTATTCGAGTTCAAATGATATCGAGTACAAACAAGCGAGCACTCGTGGAGATATATCTCATTGCTCAGGGCAATTTATTTAAAGTAGTTTTTGTAAATCAACAAAAACGATTGACTACGTTCTGTTCACGGGTTCAGTCACCTCGATATTTTCGAATGTGCGAACCTCATTGTCTGCTACTATTTTTTGTGGCATATGGCTAGTTCATAGCAATAGCAGATGCTAATTATTACGCCCGTGGATTTGCAATAATAATGACCGCAAACTTTGCTGTCTTACATTAGATTATATTCAAGCTTAGCAATGATATGTTATGAACATATCATCAAGTAAACAATGCAGTTACATTTGACAAGGCAGTCGTTGAGTCAAGGGTATATGCAAATACACATCACGTCAACAAAGCGCATTGCTCAGCAGACCCAAAAAAATAAAACAAGCGGGACAAAAGGACTACCTACCAAACAAATCGTAAGTAAGGTTTGTATGTCCATGGGTCCAAACAGATAAATGCATTTTTTGTTTGTTTTGTTTATATCAGCAAACTATATCGACACAATAAATAAACAATAACAGAGTATAATTAAAATATTACCTTATCTTTATGGATCAAATTTATTAAGGACATGAACATGTGTGAAGTTTTAATTAAAAGATCAGAGGTATTATTGTGTGTGTAAAATGAAAACTGAAATTTTTATAATAAAATAATGATGGAGTGTAGGACAAAAAAGATACAGAAAAGGTATGCATCAGCTGCCCGTCATCCGGTGTTTTAACTCCGTTGGGTTAGTTTGGTGATCGCAGAATATAACTGTTAATTACCTACAACATAACGTAGCACCTAAGTACCAAGAGTATTTTACTACATACATTATTATATTTTTTGACTTTAAATATCTTTTTGATAAAATTTTTTTGTTTAGCCTATACTGTCCCACTGCTGGGCAAAGGCCTCCTCCATGTCCTTCCAGGAACTCCTTTCCTGCGCCACCTCAAACCAGCCCTCGCGGTACGCATCCAGGTCATCTCGCCACCGCTTTTTGGGCCGACCTCGGCGGCGCCGCCCATCTTTAGGCACCCATTGTGTGGAAACTTTTGCCCGGCGGTCATCCTGCATGCGGCTGATGTGATCCGCCCAATCCCACTTGAGCCTGGCAGCATTCTTGCCTACGTCTATTATACCCGTTTTGGAACGTAGCATGGTGTTCCGAATTTTATCCTGTCTTTTTACACCCAGGATGCTGTGTTCCATCGCTCTTTGGCAAACGCCAAGGCGGAACTTTTGCGACTCGGTGAGCGACCTGAAGGCCAATTCTCGTAATTTAAAACGTTCAAAATCTAGTCGCAGTCTCATCTCAGCGACAAACAAATGTCAAAAACCTGTCAAAACGTAGGGAAATTAAAGGAATTTTTGACAGATTGAGACTGAGATCAGACTGTGAACGTTCTTAAAATTACGAGAATTGCCCCTCAGGTCTGAGCACCATAGGTTAGGACGGGCAGGATACACATGTCGATGAGTTTGCGCGTCAGGAAGATCGGCAATCACCCTTTATGGACCAGTAGCTTTTCCAGGCGTTTTCAATTCGGCGATCGATTTCCCTTTCCTGCCTGTTTTCGAAAGAAAGTAACTGGCCCAAGTAAATATACTCATCGACAAATGTATTTCCTGACACGACTACCTCGACCCTAAGCTTAGTGCTGTTGGTCATAAGTTGGGTTTTAGACCGATTCATCGCAAGTTCCACCTTAAAGCTAGCCGTGCTCAGCTCTTGGAGCATTATCTGAACTTCTAGAGCTGTGGGTGTGTGGGCAAAAAGGACTATGTCGTCGGCAAAACGGAGGTTTGTCAGCCTCTTCTTGCCGACGTCATTGCATTTGGTCTTCCATGTCGCTGCCAGCGACTTAAATAAGTATCTCAAGTGTTGTAAACAATTTAGGAGAGAATGAGTCACCCTGCTTAACACCTTTTTGTATTTTGAATAAAGGTCCAGCAGTAGGTATTTAGTTTTATGTTTGCAGTGCTGTTGTTGTAAATGTTGTTAAGAGATCGATGTATTGCTTTTCGAGTTCCTGGTGTTCTAGGGATGTGAAGATTTCTGAGTGCTTAATACCATCGAAAGCTTTTGTGTAATCTACGAAGGCTAGAAACAGTGGTTTATTAAATTCTGTGTATTTTTCAAGGGTCTGGTTTAGTGTTTGAAGGTGGTCAGTTGTAGAAAAACGAGCGAAATCCGGCTTATTCTGGTGGCTGGTGTTTGTCCAATTTCCCATCTATGCGATTGTGTATCACCTTAAAGGCTTTATATATATGAGAAATTAGGTTTATTGGGCGGTAGTTTCCGATATCGCTTTTATCACCAATTCACCATAGTATGCAGAAGAACTAAATTTTAATGACACATATTTTTTACAAATGTTTATTTTAAGGAACATAATGGAGACTTTACTTATGTTTATTTAAATGAGTTTATCTTGTTCTTATGAGTCCAAAATGCATATTGATTTACGAAAACAACGAATAGGCTGATAATGGTGTCAAATTGATCAGTTTTCTGATTACTTATATTTATTTAAATTACCTACCGTGTATCTATCTTGGTATTTTATATTAATGACTCCAAAATGAATATTGATTTACGAAAACATCGGATAGGCCGGTAATAGTATCAAAATTGATCAATTCTGTGATTTTATTCAGAAAATTAACCATAACGTATCCTACAGACGGAAGACGTGCACATTTTATAAAAAAGATGACGTACCTACCGAGGCGGTTAATGGACACGTCCTGGTAAACTCGCGTAAGTAAATAAGAGTAATTTGCAGTGCACTTGCATACGCCATATAATTCAACAAGGAACCCACGCGATATGTATAAAAATAAATACCACCACAATTACGACCACTTAAAGTACAGGATATCTCCAAGAATGATGAGTAAAGAAAATAATTGATTCAACCCAACAACCTTCTATAGCAGCAGAGAACGGTGGCTTTTTATTCACCCCAAATATTCAAAGTGTAATTTATGACGTCGGTGATGTTCGGGTAGTTAATAATATTATGAAGAAACGTAATATACCTACTGAAAGTTTTCGTGCTCATTGAATTGACCGACACATTTACAACTTTCATCAGTTAGTAGGGCGTGCTCGGCGTCTATACAGAGGCAATAATTTATAAGTGTCCGTCCATCTGCTGCTCACATTAAACGCGAAGTTCGTGTTATTTAAACCCGGACACACGTAACGTTGCAGTTTTATTACAGCGTTAGCTCCTTCAGAACTTCCTCGCCGTCCGTCTAAATTAATAACGCTACACAAACATGAAACTTAACAAATAAAACATCCAATCCGCTTACACGGTAAACCTGTTTTCTATCTAGAAGTAAAAAAATCATAGCGCCTATTAGGTACTTACATTCGTTAGTAATACCTACCACAGAATAACGTAATACATAATATGACATGACTATTGAATAAGGTGTTATGTGGTGCTAGTCAAGGGAGAAATCAAAACTTCGCGCTTCTTCAATACCTATTGAATGAAACCAATGAATCGGTTTGGCTTCCTATTAGCCGTTAAATCGATAATCGATTGAAGTGTAAATCATAGACCGTATACTATAGAATACTCAGTTCAGTCTATAGGACTATAGCCTTAGTATTGGTTAGACACAAGAGAATGATCGAGATTTTAATAGATACATTTAACTAATTGATGTCAACGACAAAATGGCTTCTAATTGAAATTAAAATGGTATCATGTTGTTATAATTAGATGTTCCCAACATTATCGGCTAAGAAAAAAGCATTATTATAATATTACCGACCACATGTGCCGTTCAGCGTGAAGGTCATCTACACGACTCACTGGAACTCAGACGGGACGCAACGCATAATGACATCATTATTTTTCAGAGACGACTTTGATTAAATAGGCAAGTATAAACATGCGATACCTACATGGTTTACCAAGTGAAGAAACCGCAAGACTAATTTAATACGAAGTGTGCGCACCAGTTCATGCCATAAAATCATACAGGTACACGTAAAGTGTACACATCTTACAGCAGTACCATGCTTAAACATTTGAAATCTCATTGACCTAGCGACCGGAATAAAGAGATTAATTTAATGGGGGCTGGCGAACGGGTCCGGTCAGAAGCTAACAAATTGGCATCGTTGCAGAGACTCCAAAACAGACCAGGTCTCGATAAATTCAAAAGCTTTCTCATAGTCCACAAAGGCAAGACATAGGGGCCGATTATACCTACTGTTCGGACTTCTGTATAATTCGTCGCACAGTGTGGATGTGGTCTATGGTACTAAATCCTCCTCGAAAACCGGCCTGCTCCGGTGGCTGAAACTCGTCGAGTCAGTCGAACAAAAATATACTTATACTAATATCATATAATATACTATTTCAGCAAGATTTATTAGGCCATTATTTAATGCTATCGTAAAGCAAGTCCAGAAAAACGTTACATCCAGGCGTGGGTTGTGTTGTGAGCTCAAGGCTTGTTAGTGAATTAAGTAATTGAACCAATCAAAGTTTATTATGGATTCTATTACAGGCGAAGGAAACCGTCAAATAAATCCCATGTGGGGGGCTATATTGTTCATTTTTGTGTTTTATATAACCGTTAATAAAACAATATTGGTAGATTTTTTGTCAGTCATTCACGACGACAGACATTCGTGAGACGTGATGTCACTCATTCGCTTTGTCACGTTGTTTGTGCACACAAGTGCTCGGAGCCTGCGATGCGCTCAAATAAAAACATGATAGTGTTTATGGGTTTATCGGATACATTTTAAATTAATGCATTTAAACGTCCAAAAGCAAGATATCAAAACAGGAAAATTAAATTCAGAACACTCATTCATAAACTGACTCGTAGGTGCTGTATGTTTAATTAAATGTTAGATTTATCAATTCCATTGAGTTACGTTATTATAAAATGTACTTACTATGTTTAGTTACTTGCCTATAAGGATCAAAGTAACGGTTTTCCTGAAGGTCTCCATAATCTATCATCTCCAAAACAGGTAAGTATTTAATTTCAGCAAAATCTGCTTAATAAATCGCTGCCTAGTATATTATAACCATTGCTCAAACGTTTTTCTTTTCACCTTATTTATTAAATGTTGCGATCGTTCCATGCCGATCATACTTCATTCACCATTTATTTAATTAATGCTTAAGTTTTTCGCATACCCCAGTAAATATACTTGGGTACCTATAATTAATTTTCTATTTTCGAGTAAGTATTCAAATACTCGTACCAGAATTCAAGTGATAAGTTTGGGGTCATATTATAACACGAAAATCTGTCATTTTCCCCAGTATTTGTCATTACGGTGTCAAACATGTATTTGGACAGCCTTTATTGTGTGACCATTCGCCGTTTTCTTAGGAAACCAAAGCCTTAGGCTACGGTGAAAATATTTCACCGTTTTACGACTAAAGAAATCAATACCGTATTCGCACGCCACAATACAGAATAGCGTTCGAAGGTAACGATGGAAGTCTATTTTAATTAATAGCACTTGTTTTTTTTTTCAATGCGTGTCAGATTCACAATCCAGGTAATTTAGATACATGAAACATTGTTCTTCATTGCTTCACTATTTCTATGATTGACGACGCTATGATGACAACTTATGCGACTGATGGATAGCTCATAGTTACTGTTATCGCCCTGAAAATCATGAAAAAACTATCTATGCGGCGAACCATAACAGGCGCCTAGTAAATCAAACATCATCAAAGCACAAAAATCGACGAACATCGGTGAACGAAAATAACAAGACGAAACCGCCGCGCCATGACCAATACAATTCTTCGGTAGGTTACCACAATTTTATTAATGGTGTATTGATAAAGCCCAATAAACAGTAAACAGACGGTCGATTCTGTTAGAATCTCACCGTGAGAAGTTAGGTGAAGTGAGCTGTCATTCCATCTGATGCTATAGGGATTTACACTAATGACAGCTCACTTTAAGCTCACTTCACCTGAGTTATCACGGTGAGATTTTTACAGAATAGCACTACTGTATTGTTTAAGACCCACGTGGGTTTTCTGTGGCTTTGTTTTACTTTTTGTACGATGATCCGAGGGTTGGCCCGTTCCAGACCGTCGCATATCACATAGTACGCGATGTGAGCCGCGCCGGCGCCGATCCGTCCGTGACTCGGAATTAGGCGCACTATTACCATACCTACAATCACAATCTACCGCCACGGATCCCGGCCGCACTTAATTAACGCATACACATTTAGGGTGCGAAACGAACGGAAAACCTCATGTAATAATACCCCAACATTTAATAACACTCGTGCATTAGCCGAAGGCGTGTTTGTTATGCTTCAGTGTGCGATTCAGATTCAAGAAGGCTGTTTTAATAAACTTTCATTATTATTTGACGCGTGTCGGACTATAAAACAAGACTGGACGATGTTAATTCTCATTTAATATGTAAAACACTACATTCCTATTTAACATGAGACTACCTACTTAATAACGGAACAGTGATAAGCTCCGCGAGGAAATCGTAATTACATTAAAGTTTATTGCGTTGCGGATTTGCCGAGCAAGTTTCTAATCCATGGGCTGATTTTATATTACTTCAATTAGAATTGAAGATTTTTATCAGATTCCTGAACAAATTCGTGTGAACCGAACTCGATAAGAAATTTAGGAGCATAATGAAAAGAAGTAAAATATCATCAAACAAGATTTCTTTGTCTCAGAAGTCATGCAATACTGCCATACACAAGGGTTTTATAAATTATACAAGTCTCGACTTCACTTGCTACCCAAAGACACAGTGGCAGCATACTTGTCGATGACATGATAGCAGCCCGCGACTCCTTATCCGTTACGCGATACAATCTGCTCAAGAACGACGTCTCATTAGAATAACTACCGACCTGCATTCATTACCTAAGAAAGAAAATAACTGACATCCTTGATGAAAAAAATAGCCCCGCACGGGTAGAACGCTCATTATAAAGGCAGTGAGAATTTAATTAATGGATTATAAATATGAGTTTAAAATAGGCAATCTGAAGTCGTCAGCATAACTTTTATTTCATTCTTGATTAGAAAGTTCATAAAAGGGAATCAAGTCATGGAAACGTTGAGTCGTTAAAACAGTCGAGCCGGTGTGTATCGGTGGAGATACCGCCATTAATATCTGTGTAGCATTTACGTTGGAATTCTCTAGAAACTCTCCCGGGTTCCCGCGAGGTTCAGATCGTGACTGCGCGTCGCGTCGGCGCAATTTGCTTACCCATACAGTGCCAGTGTGCGCCGCTCTAATCATGTGTAAAATATTGCCGTGCCTCGTCACTGCAACACGGAATCAGGACGGCACGTCAAAAGTCACAGAAGTGCAAGATTAATTGACTTCGATAGCTGCATCACGATTAAGGTCGTCGACACTCGTTGCTTTAAGATATGTTTACACAAAAAGCATCTGATCACTTAATATTTATGGACTTACTTTTTTTTTACTTAACTCCTGATTATAAAGCTGGGGCAAGCAACAATTTATGAAAAGGATTAAGATTACTTTAAAAGCGCCAATTAAAGTTCTGGACTTTGTGGCGCAGGTTTTCTCAAATAAAACTACTTCCCTTTTTCTTAATCATAAATAATAGAAGCTTACCTACTCGAAGACCAATACAGAAGTGCCTAAAAATAAATATTAAAAAAAGTCTGGTCGCATAAATAACCGGCAAAGTATTCGTTCAAACAATTCCCATATAAGCGTAGAAAATCGGCAAGATCAAGCTGAACGCGTGACCTTAAGTCGAGTAACGAGACGGGTGTTAGTATGAGAGGCGCGAGCGAGGGCTGAGGGCCCATTAGAACAATAGTAGCACAAGAAGCGTGCGATCATAAAGTTACACCTACAATCAGCGCGAAGCCGTAAGAATACCCGACCTGCCCCAACTTAGCGCCGCGAGTCTTCGGCGGCTTTCACTGAGCTCTGGTTTAACTTGACATTACACGAACATTTCATTACCGGCTTTTGTACGTAATTTTGTTCACACGACCTTCTCTGGGCTACATGTTTATTGATTAGAGCCCTCGGAAGATAAAACGATTAAGGAACAAACAAAAAGCCAAGTGATTTGTGAGCGTTAAAACAAAGAAAATTACTGAAAATAAATTGACTTATTTTTAACCGACTTCATATTCAAATAAATTTTGTTTGTTTTTTAAGTGTGTGTAATTAAATCAACATGCCAAACGATAAGAATTAAGACGACGACAAACAAAACATAAAATTCTTTTATAAAAATATGTGTCAGTACTACAATTTGAATTTTCATCGTGCGATACTAATTTTTTAGATTGAAAATAGCACAAATTCCTCCTGAATACTTGGCAAGGATCCCAAATTCCTTCAGAATTGAACGTGTACACAAACGAGAATTAAGAAGGCTACACTAATACTTATAAGAGTTATGCTTCGAATAATTATTATGATTTAGTAAACACCAATAAGAAACTCAATAAAACGACAAACGACACTTGAATTTGTTTAGACTGCCAACCGCCAAGGAGTTCTTTGGGGGAACGGTGTAATCAGAATTCTTACGCTTGGCCATTGGCGTCAACCATTAAATATTATGATGCAAGTAATAAAAATGGGATCGGTGTTTATTTCAGCATTAATTTTATAATAAAATATGAATTGACTTCCGTGGAAAGCTAAAAAGAGCAAAGATTTGTTTTGAAAATAATCTTTTCTGCAGTTTATATGCCAAAGATTTTTATGTTCTGTAGGTACCTTTAACCTTTTCGTTTACGACTCCTACTGGTTTACAAATGGAGCCATAAAGGTTCTTCGCAACGCCCTGTTTGTGGTGTGTAAAAAGGGTGTGGAGCAATGCTACTAAGGCATTCCCACGCATATACAGGCCGACACACGCGGATACGCCGGTTCCGATCACCGCCCGCACTAATTGAGTAGACGATGCTATGCACGACTACCAAGGACGCAAAACCAACCTATGTCGGTAACAAGATCATCTGGATTATTAGAACCACAGATTAATACTGTATGAATAACTACGCAGGTAAAAAAAGATTCGAACTCGAATTGGTAACACTGGAAGCCGACCCAAATACAGAAGAAGGTTGAGATGATAATGTTTCATTCAGTTTCATTCGTTGCCTTACCTCTATTTAGCTTTTATGGATTTAAGAACGGATTTTATCGACGTATCGTTCTTTGTTTTTTTTTTAACCTGGATTAATTATTATCAAAGCTTTTGAAGTAACGGCAACAAACTTAACAATGGTTCGACCGCGTCCGATAAGTGAGTAAATATTTAAAGAAGTTAAACAACCGACGCTCATCTCAATAAAGAGATGACAAGGTGGGGTTACAAATGTAACAGATGCTACCTCCATGGACACATGTTTACAGTTTCCGTAGTAAAAAAGTAAATTTTTACTGTTAACATGTGACCGTCATATCACGTAAAGAAGGCAAAAAAACAATAGCAAATAAGGAATGAAGATTTGATAAAACCTTCGCGATAATGATGTTAGTAGAAATTGGCTTCGAAATCGCTTGAAACTGAAATAAAAGCCATGAGATATAAACAAAAACATCTTATTGTTCCCTTGATCATAAGTAACGAGACAGCGGCAATCGGAAAAAGGTTGCGTGGGTGACGATTATCCGATGTTATCGGTTCCATGGCTCCTCAACTCCTCACTGCCTGATGTCGTTACGTTGATATTTTTTTTTTTAGCTTAGCATCCACGCTTACAAGTGCAATATTTTTCCATATTTGGAGAATCTCTTCCGACCATAGTTTAATAAAGTTTCATTCGAAACCCAGCATTCGATCGAGTAAAATTTATATTCTTAAATATGCGATTCGCAATCGTTACATTAGCACTAAGTGGAGATAAATCTGAATACTCAACCGCAATAAAAACCAAAGATAAACGCGAACCTCTTTAACAATACTTCCCTATTAGCTTGAAATATCTTAAAGCCAACAAAAACCGCAAAATAATGTATATAAAATAAGACCTTGTCGTGGAAGTAAACAGTGGTCAATTACGGTGGTAGCGCCCGGCTCTATGGCGCGTTCAGAAACAATCGAAGCGGTGCGATGGGCGAGATACCAGCCGGTAATAACTCTAATGGCGAGATAAGACCGCCACTGCCGCGGATACATGCCGTCCCGACCACACAAATGTACGCCAACGTTGTGCGTACGCAGCATTCAGATGCGGCATCGAGCATTCGTGGCGGGCTCAAATCAAATCTGATTGATTAGTTAGAGGTAAATAGTAAAGCTTCATCTGCTCTTTCAATACTACCTTTTTTTTCACAACGTGTTGTCAATTCAAGTGAAATGTGCATTTAACCCTTAGGTCAATTAAATGTAAGTTCAGTTTAATCACAAAAGTACATCTAAGATGACTATAGGTAATCGAGTGTGATTTCCTACGTCCGTGTGGTATAGCGCCGAGTCGCGTTGCGACCAGCAGGACCAGTTTACGCCGACAACCATGTAAACGATTTATTCCCGAGTCTCGTTTTGCATTACCCGATCGGAAGCCAGGGCTGGATCACCGTCACAAAGCTCCGTAATGCAGGTGCTTTTGTTGCATAAATTACATTGAAATGTATATTCAATTATTATTACTAAATTCCCTTCGAATCTTTCAACATTAAATTGAGAATGAATAATAGGCTCACATTTAAATAAATACGTGTGAATGTTGCTTTATATCATAATATCAAATCCATTGATCAAAACTTGCTTTCTCTAGTCTGGACTTCATGGTCGCTGACGTGAGGTTGGTTATAAGACAGCCCTGGTAAAGCATGCAGTTGTCGCGGGAGCTTTATTAAACGACGATGCCATGGTAGACGGCCGTTGGACCGGCTTATCCCGATTCTCGGTGCACCCTTCTTACTGTTCTCAATACGCAATGCTTGTTGAATACTTGTTTATTTATCTAATCGCATGAAAACAAGTTTTGTGCAGTGACAGCTATTAATACTTCGCGTATGTGTTCGGTATATTTTTTTAATAGAAATCAGGTTGAATGAACCTGTGACTATTTTCATTATTAAAGTGTTGAATAAATATATTGTTATTATTAGGTATACCATCCATTGAAGAATTACTGGCCTTAAATTTGAATCAAGGTTAAGTACATAAAGTTAAGATCGCAATTATTATATTGTCACAAGATACAATTTTGGTTGAACAGAACACATACACACACCTCAAATATAACTATTTCAAAAGCAATTATGGATATACTACATGCACTATTCGCAGCCAGCAGGATAGACATGGGATTAATATTATAAATTATCTTGAAACAAGATATAAGAATCCTTTCGAAAATAATAAGAGAAAGTCATCTGATGACATAGAAAATCATAAACATTCTGAGATTATGGTCAGAAGAAATACAGTGAAGAAGAATGCGTTTATAAATATTGAATTGGCACATAATATGAGGACGAGCCTGATTGAACGCGTTTATTATTAATACAACAGGCCCCTATGAGGGTCGGCGAATTATTTATAAAGAGGCCGATTGAATGAGTATGCGGCGATGGTGCATATAATCGATGTGACCGAGACTATGAGACCAACACGATACGAACTCACGAACGCAGTCGCTCAACCATTAATTCATCCTTCGTAAGATTTTTATTCCAATATGCTCAATACATCACGCTGCCAACTTATAATTAAGTAGGTAGTTAAAACATTGGCAATAAAATCATTACCATCATTGTCCTTGAATTTACAATAACAATACATGGCAGTGTTGTCTACGTCAACAAATCGTAACAAAACGTTTAAATATAATCATTTAAGATTTTGTTCCATTGAATTTACATTATGCCGATCAGTTTGAATAAGAGTTATCCAAAATATCGGTAATTAAAACAGTGACGTCGTAAATCGGCGTCAAATAATAAATCAATTCAACATTTCGGCCATTTTATCAGCCGATGCTGCTCATTTCAATAGAATCATTATCCAGTACGCGTGGCGAAAAGTAGTTCAGAAACAACGCGTTCGTGTACATCTATATGTACACGAACGCGTCGCGAACCGGTTGGATCCCTGTCTATTCTATGTACCTATGTACATAGAATAGACAGGGATCCAACCGGTTCAAATAGCAATTCCAGCAAATCAATGCCTTGTATAATGAGATCGAGTATAGCAAGCGACTGTGGTCGTTAACTGCGGTATCTGCGCATCGATTAAGAACCAACCAAACTGACTTCACATGCCATTGCGCACTTTTTGCGGATATCACCAAAAGTCAGTGGTTGTGCGGCGACAAAGGTGTCCAACCGGTTTACGTTACCGCCGCCTCCCGCCGTCGTCATAAGCGCGTCTGCAAATTCAACACTCGTCAAATACCGCAAAATGCAATACAACCGCTAGCTATGTCGTTGCTGCATTAATGCAAGCATCCTTTGTCCAAATGTCGCCTATTTATAACCTGTCGCCGTAATCATATACCGTATAATTCATTCAAAAAAAAAAAACAGCTGTTTAATGCAAAAGTGCAATAGGTACCTACTAGACCAAAATGTATGAAACAGCAGATTTTTTTTCGTGATTTCAGAGTTGTTCCCATAATGAAAGTTGTTCTTATTCATGGGTAGAAAACCCTGTAAAAATATCGAGACGGTAAAAAAAATCATCCAATATTTATACTCGTGTTGCCATAATATAAAATTGTATTATAAAACAAACTTTAATAATTATGTTTATAATCTGCAGCAATAAAATTAATTGATTATCACTTAGTTTTGCTAAACAGTCTTTGTTAATGATAATTTATTATGATCCTTTATTTATGAAACACGACAGCTTCGCCCGACAGATACCTACCTTTACTAATTACGATGCATTTTTGTTGTCATCGAGTAAAATAATACAACCAATGCCTTTTATATCACTATCTTAAATTATAGAAGGCGTATATTTATTACTTAATTGTAGTAAATTGTATCAACAACATTAGATGAGCTTAATAGGTAGACAATTAATCAGTATACGTCACTACAAGCATGCAATGGCAAGAATACACGTAGATACACTTGAATAAACTGCATTGAATCATCGCCTACATTAGATAAAACTGTATACGTTGCGTAATCGGTCATTAAAGCAAATTGTTATAATAACGGCGGGACCGTTCTCAATGACAAACAACGACTCCATCGAACAAAAGAATATTGAAATATGCATAATGAAGACTCACTGTGTAGTGCTTGGCATATAACGCAACGAGTTGCGTACTCTACATCTATGGCATGGCAATCCAGGGGGGCCTGGTTTGCAAAACTAGTTAGAAATTATTGAAAATCCGTGTTACACTACACAGGTATTTACATAAGACTGTATTTCGTAAATAACTGACCAGTTATAATATAATTGTCGGTTTTCTTGTTCACTGAAATATAACCAGCTACACAACGATCAAGGAAATATTATGTAAATTCTTCGATGGGTACCGTAATCTCGTTAAGCCCATTAGATAGGTAAGATAAGATCAAGCAGGGCTTTAACGGCAAACGACATCAATCAGGATTGCCTTCACTCTGCTATTAAACAGTAACTGCTATTTGGTTACTGGTTTCTACTCTGGCGGCATCATATACATTAGACTGATTATGATATTTTAAACGTTACAATGAGCGCTTTTATAATTTCTAAGGTGGCTATATTATCGTGGACGTCTACAGCATCACGTTACCATATGGAAGTAAAATGTATGGAAATACATAAATATCAAGACGCTTTTAAATTTCCGTCCAGAATATTTCTTAATACCGATGGTAATAAATTACTGTGGCGGCCATGATCATCACATTTTTACATCAAAAAGATCACAAAATTCTTCTGATGACTAAAAAACAGGTTCTAGTGTTAAATTAATCTATTTTTGGTATCACTCTCCTTTAAACATAAGATGACACTTAAATTATACGAAAATCTAGTGAAAACGTTATCGTATATTGATTAAACAAGATGATTTGACGTTAAAATTTAAGGGTTATGTTATAAATCTTAACGGCTACAATGAGAATCTCTTTATCTCTGATAAAGACGGCCATTTACAGTGATGTGAGTGCGTTCCATTGTAAAGTACCTACGCGAAGTGGTCACGCTCGGTCGATCACAATTTCACGGTCAAATAGACCGAGTTTGATTTGTCTATTACGTGGCACTTTATTGCTTCGATTTGGACAAACAAGTTCAACGTACAGAAGCCGAAATCAATGTTAAAACGTGTAGCTATGCAACTGGTCATTCATTTACCACATTATTTTTAGTATATGCGAAACCTGAATATAGTTTTGTTCAGAATAAGTAACTGAATCGATTTCAATAATTTTTACACCATGTTATATTTTGTCCCAAAAATATTTAATCACTAGTTAATTACAATAAAATCGCCATACAGTTAGGTACCTACTGCCAAACTATTAACAAAGAGCGTACGATGCTAGAGGAGCATAAAACATGGTCACCCCGCGCCGCGCCGCGTGGTAAGCATGTTTTTGAACGGACAACCAGGTAACATAACAAGCTTTAACTTTGTGATTTTCTCATGATACAGTTTTGTAATTTTGTACATAGATTCTTTACATAAAAATACTAGACACGTGTTTCGGGTTTCGCATATACTTACTAAAAATAATGTTGTATGATCTAGTTTGCAATTATCCGATTTGGGCAGTTTTTCAGATCAGATTCAGATTTATGTTTCATCAATTAGGTGTTTTGGTCATTTTGTTTTACCAATCTTAGTTAATATCTAGTAGTTAAATCATACATCATTTTATTGAAAGGTTGTACTTAACAATGCTTAATTTTTTTTGAAATTTACATCAGTTTATTCATTCAGCATTATTCTAAATGCTGAATTCATGCGCATGTCTGATAGATGTTTTACATACGCATGACGCATCGTAAAGAACGGTTAGAGAATGATGCAAATCAAAGTAAGATCAATTTTCAGGTACAGCCCAGCACATCAAGCTACTACAATCTGTCAAATTTCTTAAATACATTTTCAACTTCATCGCTAAAGCATAAGGTTCAAAGTTTATTGGGAAAAATTGACAGTTTCGTTTAGCTTGATGTGCTTGGCGTCTGTACTTACTGCTATCTTCAAAAAAAGTTAAAGGATCTTTCTGATCCCCGTAATTTAAGTGTTTAGTTTAAAAACTTAGCTACAGAGGTGAAAACCCTCATACTGAAATTCAAGAAGTTCCTAGCGCCAACGAAAAAGGTACACATTCATAAATTGTCTATCAGCCATGACGCTAACTAGGTCTTGTGCATGTATAATGCTAACATGTGAATTACAAGAGGCGTTAATAGGCGACGTGAGCCGTGAGTCACACGTGTGTTGTGTTATTATCGATGCGCTCGAGTGCTCATGTATGGGCGCGCTATGTATGGCTAGGGGGGTAGAGCACCTGGCAATCATGTTGATGTTGGTCGTGGTACGAGCTGACGAGTTGGCTGACGTACTCCCAGACTTCTCCAGGCGCCGTCCAAGCCGATGTCGCGTTCGCCGCGTGCCGCATCATGCCCGCATTACGCACCACCTCCTAATCTTGGGCACTCAACTTCTAATCCAATCTTGTGAGCACTTCACTCGCACAAACACTGTCCGTAACGCACTAGTTAGTGCTACGCGGGCGGTTAGTTCTCGCCGCTCACGTCCACTAGCGTTGACGAGCTATTTATATTGTTTTATCCTCAATCACGCGCAACTAGGTCGCGATCTACATCACACACGCTGAAACAGATTTACGTCGGTACGAACCTTAGCACACCTTATTGTAAACAATTAGGTACCCATAATAAAATTCTTGTATGCTCTTGGGATTAAAACCAATACCTGACGCAGTTTATGAATGATTTCATTCAGAACATGTTTTATGATGTTTTTTTATTTTTTTATTGGCGAAAAATGATACAATAAAACTTGAATAAAAATCTAGATACATTCCTTTTCATTTTTTGGCTCTACTATAAAGAAGTTATTAACATTTTGAAATAGTTACGTACTGTTATTTTATTACTCAATGAAAGATGTAGGTACGAAGCTTTTAGGAACATTATGATTTGCATTAAGCTGTAGCTATTGTTATAGAGCCAGTTCATAATAAACAATTTATAGTCCAAAAATTATAGATGCACCGATATGATTAGTGCAGCGATGCGCGCAATCACGGAATGAACATGGGCGACGCGCGAGTCAATGATAACGCGCGACCTTGAGCTACGCTAAACGTTTGATAAGGGAAATTCGGCGACCGCCCCCGCGCCGCTCTCAGCCGCTTATCGCACGCCGTGTTTGTTTTGCATGAAATTAGTGTCGCGGTCCACATTATAATGCGGTGACATGATCACGAATTAATGAACTGTTAGTGAGCTTAGTGATAACAATAATATTCAAGATGATTCTCACGAACAGAATGTTAAATTTTGTACAATAGCA
This sequence comes from Gortyna flavago, assembly GCA_963669345.1. Classification (NCBI taxonomy): domain Eukaryota; kingdom Metazoa; phylum Arthropoda; class Insecta; order Lepidoptera; family Noctuidae; genus Gortyna; species Gortyna flavago. Next base: position 12,935,802 of record OY770140.1, read on the forward strand.
ATATACTTATTTGTATTTTGCATAACAATTAAGTACATTTTCATTTTGTTATTGTTAATCACTTAAGTTGATCATTTTAATCCCAAAAACATCAAAAATGTTACCGAACTAACCACAAAACGCAACACATTCTCACTATAATGAAACCTCGTAAACACTTCAGTTAGATTAAATTATAATATTTATTTTATGAACGTTGTTTCACACTAAAACACATGATCACATCAGCCAATCAATCGAAGACGACATCGCGCGTGTGTACACATCTGACAGTTGTGTGCAGCGTGTACGCATTCGAAGCACCGCGTACGCAAGAGGTAGGAACGCGCGCGCGCGTCTCGCTGCGATCCAGCTAATGACCGGCGTGGCGCGTATTCGCGACCCCCACTCCGCCACCGTACGCGCTATCAAACCAGTTTACGTGAAAAATTTTAATTCCACAGAGCGGGTGACGACCGGTCGCGCTTTCCTAGCACGACGCGGCCTCCCCTGGCCACGAGGAAAAAGCGCAGCGCCCCGGGGGCGAGCCGGAAGTGCACCACGGCCGGCACGCGAGCCAAGCGCACCCACCGCTTTAATTAAATGCTGCACGCTGCACACCTACCCCTTCGTAGCGTCACTTGCCCCTATGCACCACCTTCCATTTCTATTACTATAACATCCTTACTTTTCATTTATATTTACAATGATAGAGTAAACTTCGCAAGTTACGAATATCTAGGTATGAATCGATGGGTTTACTTTTACGAGAGAAATTGGAGAAAAATGCCCTTCAATTTACATGAATATTTGATACACTTCTCTGAGTAAAGCTGTGTTTAATAACTATTTCTAGTAAAAGTAGCGGTAATGATTAGCAGTAGAAATTAATTCGGTCACGAGTGAATAACCGCTCTACAGGCGCAGTGTTATGATGTGAACATCGATCTAGATACTTTCACGCATCCAACACACATCACACTGATTCACGCCGCAAACTCATAAATCAGTTCGTAAAACTATGCAATTTCTTATTTTCAGCCTACTAAGTTTTTCTAAGTCAGTTTCTTGTCATCAATACGCGCAGTTGTAGCCCGCGAAATTCAATTTTTCTTACGTTTTTTGCAATTTTCAGGTCAGTGTCAGGTTGGATCAAAATTTGATTCGCGACTAGGTATAACAGGTACGTAAGATTTGTACCATAAGAACAAATCTCTTTAGGAAAAGTGCTTATGGTACAAAATTACAAATCTAACTTAGAAAGATGTATTAATGATTATAATTCTGTGAATACGTACCTATTATAGTCGCGAATCCAATTTTGATCAAGATAAAACCTGATACTGACTTGCAATTCCAAAAAACGTAAGAAAATTTGAATTTCAACAAAGTAAAGCGCCTGTTAGAGAAGTGGTGGCCCAGTGGTATCGGCCGCGACTTACGAGTTGTAGGTCGTAGGTTCGAACCCAGACAGGCGCTTAATCACCATTTCTTAAACACCATAAATCAAAATGAATGATTGATTGGTTCAAGATCCAATTTTGATAATATTCTTCATGCAACGGAAAATTCAAACTATTAAAAAAGTACTAAACGTGCAGAATGTTTTGGACGTATGCCAAGAAAATTCAACCCATTTGATTACGGAGAGCTGTTTCACTAGCCTGAACTTCAAAACAATCCGATGCCTGGTTTTTAACATTAAGGCGACTACATGACCTAAAACGCGGTCACTATCGGACTGCATAGAAAAGAAAGAGAAGCGCGATGACACAGCGCTGGTAATTTATTGCAAAATATGAAACAATCATCTATTGTTGATTTATCAAACACCAAACAAATAAAAACCGTATACTAAAATTCGGGAAATTAAATTGTCTTTTATTTGGTGAAAGTTTTATGAAAATACACCCGATAGTGTTTGCGTGATTATCGTTTTTATGTCCGCGGAAGACATTACTTTAAAAATTAATTACACTATGTTAAAAAAATATAATTGCAAATATTCACATATCAAATTACGAAGCAAAGGTCTAGTATAACATTTATTTTTTTCAAAGAAATCAGTCCGGTCGATTAGACGTGATGTTGAATTTAAAATCATTAGAAGTCGTATATCTGCGCCTATTATGTATGAACTACGAGCGCATTATTAATAGAAAACTACGACACAACGACAATCATGAAATGAATTAACGTCCTAAAGATTACATTTCCATACCTCACTGTCACAATAACAAAATATTGTAACTCAGTTATTGTGAGACAGATAGCTTTATCTGAGGCAGACGAATTTAATACAATTCAACATGGCTATTAAATAAAATACAAATAATAAGATCACATGACACATCTGTGTCGACAAAGTACGATTAAAAGGGGGGAATTATTGCTCAACCCACTGGTACCTTCTCATAACCCGAATGTACTCATGTGGTATACAAGAATAATAAAAGGTAAAAAAAAACTGGACCAGATTAAGTCGCCACAAAGGGTTCCTTTTGATTTCAATAGTAATTCATCTATACATTAAAAGCCCCCTAACCAAACTGCTGTAGAACCCTCCAACTTACAAACAAGTTAAACAGTTACCAAGCAGCTTTTACGTATTAAAATCGTAAGGACCATTTATGTAGACTGTTTATAGCTAATCGTTTTAAATATAGCACAACAATGATTAATAATTCATTAAGTCCGAATGTGGCTATCAAATGACAATGGACCATTCAAGTAAATAGTAAGTAGAAAACGGCGCCAATCACAATGGCTACTTATTACTTGAAGAATACTTTCAAGAACTGAAAAAACCTACAGGCATTTGCGTGTTTACCTGACGTGTTGCTATGAAAGCACATTCAAATTGCAAGAATTTGTTTGTCACGAAGAATAACCCTACATTTTAGCTAAATCCCGAATAAGTTACCACTGGTCAGGTCAGGGTGCTTACTCTCGAATATAATTCCGATAGATCGACATTGGTCAAACGTCAGTTGGTTGAGTTAAACGTCAGGGATTGGCTAGACTCAAGAGTCCAGCCAATCCCTAACGTTTGACTGACAATTCCAACGTCGATGTATCGGAATTATATTCTAGAGTCAGCACCCTGGTCTGGCCACTGGTCAAAAAAACATGTGTTTTTATAATAATGATGGACCGAATTAAGAAAAATAAGACGTCGACTCACTGACAGACATAATCAGGTTACCCCCTGATCAAGTTATTATTCTATTCGCAAGCATGCTCACCCGGCATTAAGCCCTGAATATTTGCCTTAAATGGCAGAATGAATTCAAATGGGTTAGCAGAATTCTGTTTTTAATACAGTTAAAGGTTAGCTGTATTAAAAACAGAATTACATTCGAAACTTTGTTCTTTTTTGTTGCAGGAACGTTGTCATGACGAGGAAAAACACAACTTTTTATAATTCACAAAAACTATCGTCTTTTATATAGATGTCGTAAGTACATTTTTAGATGTGTTATTTTTAATTTATTATAGAATCTACTAGAAACAGTTCTATAACCGTGAAGTTCAACATTTTAACATAAAGCGACATAAGATTTTTCAGTTATTTATTATGGAATTGATTAAGATAATTATTGTTTTGTCATAAAATAGGTATAGGTCTCTACGGGTTAGCTACTGCTTAGGCAACTGGCTAAGGCTAGCAAGTACCAAATTGACTTAATGCGACAGAATTAAATAAATAAAGATATTAGAATATTAGAAATTATAAAGTAACAGTGTACACATTGTTGAAAAGCCTAATAAATAAATAATGAGTTTTGGGTTCGTTCCTTATAAGTATATGGAGAGGCTTTCCCACTGCCAAAACAGTTAAAGCTAATGTTATTATCTTCTGTCCTTTTCTTAATGAAATAGAAAGAAAAAGATGCACTGAACATAATAAGTAGTTTAGTTTGTGAACAACATAATCGGCACCAATGTAAGCAAACCAATAATTCACTAAAAGTATTATTGTTCTAAAATGCGTCCAATCCGCAAAATATCCAACGGTTCAGAAACGTCTACTTCCTGGAATAATCAATTCCGAGCAGTCAATCAGAGGTGTTTTTATATCTGTAGAATTGTATTTTTTACTTGATGCCAAAATGAGAACACGTATTTTTTAAGTTGTCAGAATGAACTTCAAAAAAAAGTCAATATGGATTTTTACATTTAGGAATTGGGCATTCCGCGAATTGGGAGATTCTGTGAATTAGATTTTCGGAAGCTAAACGCCAGAAAGGTGATCACAAGATACACACGGTGGCTGTTATTATTTTTTATGTAATTATTAAAACAAAGTAAAAAATTATGAATTAATCTGGATGGGGTCAGGGTTCTGTTCTTTCGAAGCTCCGTCGGAACTAATGGCCAATTTGTAATGACGGTTTTTCTAGCATATTAAAGTAAGCCAGCAGTGTTCTAGGGCTCCTTTCTTTTCAAGCAAGGTTTTATCACGGCTTTTAAGATCTGAAAGTGCTTTCTTTATGACGTAACCTGCGCTGTGGTCGATTGGATGCCATTATTTTGGTAATTGCCAGAATTTTAATTTTAAGAGGTGAGGAACATCACAAGATGAGGAGGAACATCTGGCAATGGCGCAGCAACTATGAATAATCATTGTTCTGTCTGTTCGGAAGGTGTAATGACCTTTTGACTGGCAAAGGCGCCTGTGGAGATCTTATGTATCTTCCTGGTAAGAACGATTCTTGGTCAATCTTGGACACATTACTTCTATGCTGCGGCGGAAATTATTGCCAAGCCATTCCTGTAACTCCAACGCTGTTGTTTCTAGTAAAGCATATTGCTTTTGACTTGGGACTGTAAGGGCTTGTTCCTTGTCGAATATGGAGCAGTCAGAATCTATCAGTTTTATTTACTTTTCACGGCACTTTTTCAGAAGAGTGACCTCTTAGAATTTGGTAGGCTGAGCACCTGATTTTTATTTCTAAGCCTCAAGCCAATTTTACCAACCCCCAATTCATTCTGTTTACCTCAGGTGGGATACCTCAGGTTATAGAGATTGCAATCTCGAGTCGAGATTTACAACTCCAGATTATGCGTGCTAAGTATGGTGTAAAAATTTGCCATTCGAAACCTCGCTCGGTAACCACGAGAGATCTAGTTTTCGAGATTTCGTCTACTGTTGGAAATAATGCGTTTTTTTTAATCAGACATTTTTAAACTTAATTAAAATGAAAACTAGTCCTACTGAGTTTTATTTTATTCATAAAAAAAACTTTATCGCGCCCACACACTATAAATCCATTTTTGAAAATGGCGCGCTCAGTGTCGATGTATCGACCATATTAGAAAAGTTCTCGAACGAGATTATCTTCCCATCGTTATTCTCTGGCCCTAATCCCAATTTATTTGGGGTCAGCGCAACATATATTTTTCTTCCATACTTCTCCTATAAGTCATCATCTCGGTAGTCACCCCCTATCTAGCCATATAATCTTTCACACAAACCTTCCAATGTTTCTTTGGTTCCCCTACTCTTTAAGCCAACCACATTCATACTCAAAATTTCCTCACACTCACTCATAGATCTGCATTACATATTTCCATGCAACTTTTCAATCTTCCACTTCCAGACTTCCTCTTATACACTCATTTCGGTTTCTATCGATTTGCATAATAATAATCCACACATCCCTCTTATCTTAGAGATTGAGTCTCGAAAAAAGGCTCAACATCTCGCGAGATCAAGATTGCATTCCCTAACCGTAGGTTCTCTTCTTATCCAATTAGTATTTCCTGATTGATGGATGCAGGTAATAGACTGAATGCACTGTGTCATTTTCTAGGACAGATACTATACCAACAAATAAAGAGTCAACTACACAGATACTATAGCAACAAAAAATCAATAAACAACTTTAGAACTTCTGATTACCCATGGTGAGGTGAACTAATTTTGACATAAAGCAACTACTTACTCCAATACAATGATTTTAGCAACAAAAAACTAAATAGACGTAAGTACCTTAAAGTACTGTCAAGCAAATTGAAGGAAGAGAATTCCACATTCTACCACAAAAGACAATGACCAAATCACTATGGGAAGTGGTGCATTTTTTTTTACCGCAGCCGTCGTTGAGAGATTGGTCTTTATATGATAAGCCTGTCCCAAAAATGAATTGATAAACGATTTTTCTACAAATGCAGTCCGAGATGATATATTTGAACTTGAATTTTTATGTAAGAAATAATGAAGTCATCTAGATAGACACACGTATGGTACACAACTAACAAGAGAGAAGCAGTGAGTGTTTGAACGAAAAAAAAACCGCGACGCGCAACGGCTCAGGCACAGATAAAAAATCCTAAGTTGACATAAGCTCTAAGCTGTACGACCTGCTTTTAGATGTTAATAAGTAATTTTTTTTTCTACTAGCGGCCCACCCCAGCTTCGCACGGGTGCAATTTTTTTTTCGAACTTTTTTTTTTTCTTTCCTTGTCTTGTCTGTCCTTCCACAAACCTTGTCCTGACAATACCGAACACAACGAAAAAGAATTAGCGAAATCGGTTCAGCTGCTCTTGAGATTTGCACTTAGCAACACATTTAGCGATTCATTTTTATATTTTCTATATAACTCGGTTCAGACTGATGTCAGGTTATGTTACCGCATATTAACTTTTGTTCGTCATATTATTCTCCATCAAATTAAGTAAGTTTGCATGAAGGCCGCGAAAAAAAAAATGCACCATTTTGGGTCATTGGCTTTACTATCAGCAGTCAATATTTAATTGTTTCAAATTAAAATATTGACCTCATTGGAATTGTTCACTACTTAGACTACTGTACATAACTAAGTTATTTGTTATTTATATTGGTCCAATATAAAACTATGCTAAACTTACCTTTGTTCTAGGCCGCCCTCTTCCTCTCTTCAAAGGTACTTCATGAGGCAATTCATCACTTTTGGTCTTTTTCACATTAATGTTGGTCTTTGAAGCACATTGTTTATCCTTGTTATTAATTTTTGCCCCATTATCCTTGGAGTCACATGGTTTTCGACCCTCTTCATTATCAATCTTAGCTGTACTCTTCACCTTAGTGCCTGTTTTAGTTGAACACTTTGATGGTAAAGATTTTGAAAGTGGCAAATCATCATCACTGGAAGAATCTGATGAGCATTTACTACATGATTCTGAACTTGAAGTGGTGTCGGAGAGCTGTGATTTCTTCTTCACAGGTGTTCGTTCCTTATTTTGACTTATATTATTAGTCAATTTCTTTTTCACTGATGGTTTACTGGTTCTTTTTGGGGATACTTTTCTTGGCGGTATAGCAGCAATCTTTAGTTTTAACCCAGTATCACATGAAGTAACTGAGAACTGTGCCTTACGAGAAGCACTCTGCTTAGCGTCAGAACACTCCCACTCACTTCTTGATGAATCACTGGAGCTGCTGTTCTGTAATACCAAATAACAAAGGTAAAAATTAGTATGATTGTTAGAATACATGCAATACAATCTATACTAAAAAAAACTAACAGCTGACTATTACAATAGTGGGTTATTTTCAAACATTGCACTTCCAAAAAGTATTGGCAACTGTGTCACAAAGCTAGAAGCTGCAGTATCCAATATACATTACTTTTGACAATGAAAGCACTTTTTAGTAAAACTACCAAGGAAAAACATTACCTAATGCATGAAATCTTAACACACTTGAATACAAACTTACTAGAACAATGTTTTTTTAAAGCAATTTTGATTATCAAGATAATACAAACCTCAGAATCACTATTAGAGTCTGAATCACCACTTGAATCATGAGTTTTTGGCAACTCTGTGCCCATTTCTGGAACATAAATAAAAAATACAATTGATCAAAACAATTAATTTTAAAACTCAGTGATACTTCTCTGAGGAATTTTGATCTAGCTAGATGTAACCATGAACTTGAAAACCAACAAAAACATTGCAAAACAGAGCTATGCAAACTACTCTTGTGTGGTATCACAATGTAAGGTATAATTATGTTAATTTGATCATGACGAATATTAATAAGAGCCATTTTAGACAATCATGAAAGAATTCAACAGTCTAAACTAATACCGAAATATTATCTAGTAATGACGCTATGCTGGTTCCAAATGGTACTTACTTCAAGGTTGGTCAAGATGTTTCCAAATTTAACAGTGTGATTGTCTTCATTTCAGTCGCAAATTGTCCATAGTATTATAATAATCTGGAATAAGACACAGAAATCAATGAAAGTAGAAGTTCTAAAGCGATATTTGAGAAATATCATAATTCAACTCCACATAATTTGTTGAAATGACAGATGATCTGACGACACTCGTAAGACCAGTTTATTCACGATGAAACTTGGTGGTGTTGTACAACGCAGTCTAGAAATATCGCTAAAAAACTATGATGTTACTTATAAACATGTTAAATATCGTTAGATAGATCTTATTATGAGAGTTTAACGGTCTTTTAGGACATTGGCGCCAAATAAGTGCATACGTTTACATTCGTAAGTGGAAATTTAATGCCCAATGTTGATAGGTTTACACTATATTATTTTGATTTTAGAGCAATAATAAACTACATGTCATACTAACCACATACGAAAACTTCGTAACACAAATAACACACGGCAAAACTATGAAATTACTTCACACTAGCGTAACACTTGGCCTCCATGTTTACAAATCATTCGTATAAAAATGTATATAACTACGTAACTCAAGAGAAAGTCAGTGAATTTTGCATCTTATTCTTTTGCTCGTATGAAAGTTACGTATGAAAGAATGAGACTTATTACCATTATAACTATAGGAAATGCGGCGCAAAATGGCGTCGTATATTATCAAGAAACGCTTCCAATTAATCTCGTTTGTAAGTTACTAATTAACAATACAGCATTTTGAAAATTTTAGCGGCTGGGGACGTTTTCTACCGCAAAAATATTATTTGTAATTACCGAAACTGATAAATAAAAGCTAATTTGAATGGTACCTACAAAAACCATTATTGACAGTCACGCCATCTTTTGTCACATACTTACTCAACTCTAACTTTCTTTTCTGAAATTCTATTAAGACTTACTGATTTCAGAAAAAATACTTTTAATAATAAAGATATTTATCAAATTTTTATTGCGTTGTTATCTAAAGTATTATGTAAATAAAACTGAGATTGTAACACTCCGTGTACATTTTCAAATCTTATTTTATAATAATTATTAATTTTCAGATAGTAATTTAAAAAAAAACATAAAAGACCAAAAAATTTAAAGTTCACATAAACAGATCTATTTGTGCAAGTTGCTGACGATATAGACTAATATAATATATAAAATGAGAGCTGACGACTCGCTGACGAATTGAAAATCTCACAATACACATTCAGACCACAGATTACTGATATGTAGCAAGCTACAGATAAGACAGTCGAATTTGCTTAGTTCCTACATAAACAGTTATGGCGCTGCTGTCGCTTCATGTTGACATTCCCATTTCACACATACAAAAAACAAGTGTTGCCAAAGAAAATAATATACATAACAGTGTTGCAAGAGAAAAAAAAAGTAGTGCTTTCAATCTATAGCTATTCAATGGCTGTTATCGATAATTTTTAGTGTCGTGTAGTGATGTGCCAGGTATCGACAAATCCAGCTAGTTCAGGGTTTTTATCATTAATTCTATTTAATATAAATAAAACAAATTACAATATATTATTTTGTAGTCATTTATTAGTTTTCTTTTGCCTATGGGTTTTATATTTTCTTAAAGCTAACTGTTGCATACTTTGCATTTTTCGTACGTATTTTTCTTCTATTTTCCCCCTTAAAATTTTATTTATTATATTGCACCAATTGTGGCATTGCAGGCGAATTACTAGTGTTATGTAATATTTAGTTACATCTCTATTGTGCTTTTTGCAGCCCAACCAAGACATGTCGCGTTTGGCAATCAGCCGTATTAGATTTTTTTTTACATTATTTTTGTAACCATTTTCATTTAAATAATCGTGAATTTGTTGAGAATTTTCTCTATAGAGCCACAATAGTTTCCCGATTGGGTAAGCCAAATTATTATTTTTCAATCTTTTATATTCTCTATGTTTTATAAATTCATGTATCCCCTGGATTTCTTTTGCTGCATAAGTTTTTGTGCAAGAATAACAATTTATTTTTTTTGTTATTTTCCTGCAGATGTATCCCGCTGTATACGCCGAAGTTTGGACCCTTACTTTTTCTGAAATTACATTTTGAATTAGAGTTCCCTCTGACCCTGTCGGACCCTTTGAAGATGACGGTGCATTTAAATTTGGCGTAATATTTTCATCATTTTCTTTTGTATTACAGCTAGTAAAAAGATAATTTAAATCAACCAATGTGTCGCCGTCATCTTCTTCACAATTCGAAAATTTGGAGTGAGGGCTCAATATATTAGACATTAATAAAGATTTGAAGGCGTACATAAAACTATTTCCATCGGGATTCACGTTGCGATAATTCATCGCTCTTATGCGACCAAAGAAGTTCTCAAGAGGATCTTGATTTATTAATCTGGGGTAAAAGTATTTCACTCCAAATTCTGTAAATAATAATTTGGACAGACCCAGAAAACTCTGTAACGTGATAATCCACCCTTCAAGGCATGGAGGACGCACATGTCTCGGCTTTGCAGTCTGCCTAGCCAATTTACTATTGGTGTCAATATATTTAATATTTTTTAAGGATTTTATTGCTTTTTGCCAAAATTCTTGATGAGGGGAATTTGGTTTCACTGCGCATCTAAGTTTGCCCCTTGGTTGACCTGGCGATCCATTGACACTGTCAAATAAGTCGTCAAAAAATGTCACCACTACTGCCGTAGTCTCCATTGTCTCCATAGGAGTATTGAGCCGCTTATCTGAAATATTTAATTTGTTTTAAATAAATATTACCGCTATTTATTTCTTCAGGGATGTCACTACCTACCCTTTAGAGCATGTTTTTTTTTTAAAGTATAGTAAACAAATGCTTTTTACATTTGTGGCTAATGAAATAGTTGTAATTTTCATGCATATGTCGCAGCAAACTGATTTAATTAGCCTTTTAAGTAAACAGCGGCCGTTCAATTAACGGCCTGAATTATATTCAAGTTTAGGTTGGAAGTCTATAACCAATCACACGCGAGCCGAATTGGTCGTAGTAACTAATCCTGGTCCCCATTTAAAATAGGTTAGTTAGGTTAGGTTAGAACTTGGAACTGTGATCAACCGCGTGGAAGCCGAAAGAGCGAAGCGAGGCAAGCACTACTTCCAAAGTCCAGGCGGTTAACTAAACGGCTAATTTAACCAGTTGGCCGCGACACAATCACACAAATATTTATTAAATTAAGTATAACTAAAATTATAATATTACTTACGAAGAGCATCAGTATAATCAAGCATTGCAGCCGTTCGTGCACTTAGCACTTGGGTGGCTGTTTTAACCTTCATTTTATTTATGTGTTTTGGGTCCACATGTTGTGCAGTCAAATTCGGTATCGCTCTTGTGTGACCTGATTGACTGTCAAGGTCGTAAATATATGAAATGTCTGCCCATGATGCTCTTTTCCCATTAAACAACATATCCTTAGTAAGGAAGTTGTTGCGGACACTCTTTAAAAGATGTGGTGCATCGTGAAATAAAAAAAGATCTTGTCCAGCTATGTGAATTGTAACATCTGGAACAATAAAAAAAAATCATTAAGGGAAAACAATACAGCAACAGTATAGTAACTGTGTAAAATAGTGATCAAATTTACCATTTTCTCTGCATTGACTGCTGCGAATTCTAGCAGTCGATTGTTTTAGCTGTCTAAAACATGACCTAAATGTTGATCCTTGATCACACACAAGTGTAAGCGGTTTTAGACCAGTTTCCACGAGCAGAGGAATAATTTCTTTTAAAATTCTCATGAGCTCATGTGCTGAAATTGTTCCCTCACAAAAATAGTATGCAATGGGTTGCCTCCATGAATGACATATGCCTCTGATCATAAAAACCAAAGCATGGTCAGCCAGTTTTGGTTTTCTTTCTCCTGCTATCTCTACAAATCCAATTATTTTGTCTTTGCTTTCATTAAATGTGAGATGTGGTGACAGTGCTACCTCATCAAATACTAAGGAGCAAAGCTTTTTTGACGTGTCCCAGTCCTTAGTGGTGTGTTTGATATGCTCAAAAATATTTTTATTTAATCCGCATTCAAACTCAATTTTATTTGAGAGTCTAGCCAGTGTTCTCTTGTTAGGTAAAGCAAACAATTTTTCTAGAAGCTTGTATCCCTTTGGACTTTGCTTCATCAGAGCAAGGGCGAATAATTTGTCTTCTAAAGAAAACCGTCTTGCCATTTTGCTTCTTCTAGCAAGTCTCAACTGCATCAACAAGAAAGCTTTAGCTTTCTTATTAAGTTTTTCAAAATTTTGCATAAGCTCAAGGTTTTCGGCTTTAGATGCATTTTGGAGACTCTGGGTATTTGTGTCACCCAGACTATTTGAAGCAATGTTTCTACATTGCTTTATATATCTGTGAACTTTAGAATGGCACTGAGTTGCATTCTTTCCTGAAATAATAAATAATTGTTTTAGATTATTCAAAACAAAAAAGAAATCTATAAATGTATGTTATCCATAATCCATAAACAGTATTAAACAAAGTTGCTTTTTGTATATATCTGTATGGCCACTCAGTTTTTCAAAACTACTGAATGTATTTTTCGATGTTTTGACATGTCGCCAAATCAGTAGGTCACTACCTCAATGCATGTGCATGTCACAAGTAAATAATATCTTAGAAAATTTTTAGTTAGCAATTTACTTACTTGGTGTGGGTTTCTGTAAGGATTTCTTAATTTCAACCATTTCAGAAACAGGTTGCGATTCTGTAATAAAAAATATTTTATGAGTAGAAATCAAAATAAAATGCTTTGCCGACTTTCCTTAGTACAAGGATGTCCTCTTGGAACAGGAATCCTCAAAAGGAGAAGGCGAGAGAATAAATTTACTAAGATAATTCGTTATTATTCAATCATACCTGCACACTTCTGAATCTCTTTGTTTTGTGTGTTTGATTCTGCTTGTTCAATTTCTGTGGTTTCTGAAATAAAACAAGCAAATATACAACCTAAACCAAAAGAAAAATTTTCATTTATACATAGTTACCCTACCATTGGGCCAACCATATTTGTGATGACATGACAACAAAGGTTGCACTTTAGTACTACAAGAATCTTTTAGCACTTGCATAACATTGACAGAGGGGCGCTATATACATTCTCTTTTATAAAAAAAACTTCTTAACTTTTAACACTAGCTCTCTAACACCACGGCAACCTTTGACTTACCAGTTCAATAAGCATACCATACCACTAGGGCCTAGGCTATCACTGCTGCTAGATATTGCCACACTGCATAGTAAAACCCAATATGTACGTATTTAAAATGAAAACACAAACCTTCATTCTGCAAATGAAGAGAGACTTCTGATTGGCTGGTTGAAGGAAGTGAATATAAATGTTCCTGGGAAATGTCACCTGCAATAATATTTTAATGGTCAGGTTTTGCCATGCATGTTAAGTGGGTACCAAGTTGACACATTTGTCTTAGAGAAACATAAAAGGGAAAAGCGGACATTAAAAAAGATAGCTCTATCATTTTGTTTTCAAATAAACCAAAGAATCTATTTTATATATATATAAATAAAATGAAATGGTGTTCTTTAGTAAGCGCATCACTTGAAAATGGCTAGACCGATTTAGCCTTTTTTTTTCTGCAAAAATGTTTGTAATAGCAGAGAAAGGTTTTTAAATGAAGGATAATTGGAAAGTTGGATAAACTGATAGTGCTTCTTTCTATGGAACTTGGACAGGACAATGTCTGTTGGGTCAGCTATTAATTTCAAGGTAAGGTAATTTTTTTCATACCTGTCATGGTAGTTGGTTCTCCTGTTGAACCATTATCATTTTGTTCTCGGTTCTGACAATAATTATGTTCATCCAGAAAATTACATCCTGAAAAAACATCACAACATTAATGGTTAGTTATGCAAGTTGATGCAACTGAGTTGGAGATAACTTGTGTATTTAAATTAAATAAAGATGTTTTGTGTAGTAAGAAGGGCAAAACACACATAGGAAACACTGCTTTATGATAACAATATTACAACTACTGCCAATTTAATACTTTTGATAATGTACCATGAATACTTTCTAAAATTATGATTGTGTGAGAAATAGACTTATGTACCTGTCGCAGCCGACAGGTTAAATTAGCCGATTAGCTGGCCTTTGGAAGTAGTGCTCGCCTCGCTTCACTCTCTCGGCTCGCACACGGTTCATCACAGTTCTGCCCTAATCTATTTGGTCAGGGCGCCCTGGCTTAGTTACTGCGACCAACTCGGTTCGCGCGTGATTGATAACAGTTCCAACCTAAACTATAATTGAATATCATTCAGGCCACTAGTTGAACGGCCGCCGTTTAGTTAAATAAGGCTAGGCGGTTAACTAAACGGTTAATTAAACCAGTTGACTGCGACATACCTGCTATAACTTTTAAAGTGATACTTAAAAGTTGTTCCTTTACTAGGATGTTATTGTTGTTATGCATTAAATAAGCAACAGCTAGTTACATAAAAATTTGTACTTACCCTTAGCAAGTGGTACGCCATGAGCAATTTCCAGTTCCGTAAACAAGCAAGGATAGGAATAACGGATTCTAATACCAGCTTGGTCAAATTGAGTTTGATCAAAATGTTTTTCACAAACACGTTTTGTCATCAATTGGTTCTTTGTCAGTCCGAGTAGATTAGGGTTTGTCGGAACTAATAACGACAACCACAAATTGCGTAAATTATCGTTCATGGGAATGCAAAATAGTCTGTGAGTGTTACTTGTTGAATCACAAGCACCAACACAACACTTATTTGGCGCCATGACGAGAAAGTATGGAGCACAGTGAAATATATAAATATCACCGAGCACGGTACAAACGGAGTGTACGGAGTACCACAAAGCGTGGAATTGTATCGTACAACAGAGGAGGGTGGCTTCTCAAGTATCTCAACTCAACGGGGAGATGAACACAAGATAACCTGCTCGACTCGATGTTGTGAAAACAATATGGCCGGATTTACATATTTTCTGACTTACTGTCACAAAATTGTCAAATGACCAATGACATACACACACATTGACACACAATGACGTTTGAGGACAATATGGCGACTTTATAGCGACAGCAGAGCCAAAACTACAAAGTTGGAACTAAAGCTGTCAGCCCCCTGATTCAGACTTATGGTTGGTAGCCGATTTGTAGCGATATCAAAATGAGTGTGAACGTGCGATTTTGAAATCGCCAGTAAGTCGCCGGTGACTATAGTGCCTGCGTATGTATCTAGCATAATGTTCTTAATGCTGGGACCTGGGTGGGACACAGGATTTTTCTCTGTGAGATGAGGTAAGCAACAACCCCGCGTGCCCAATACTAGTTTATGGTTGTCACTATGTCATTGAATTTTTGGTTCAAAGCCAGTTTCCTCACGATGTTTCCATTTTGAGAGCAGAGTGGTGATGAAGAAAACTGCAATTGAAAGTAAAAAAGCATGTCTTCCCAAGTTCAAACCCACCACCTACAAGACCACCCTGTTCCACATACCTCTATACTGGTGACCCCGAGTATGAACGTCAGCGCAGCCTTCGTGCAAATACTTCAGCGTGACGTCATCATCATCACTCCCGCAAGCTTTAGCGGCGAGTCACCCAACCATCCAGCACCCACGGCTTCAACGGATATCCTGCCCACCAGCGTCCAGCGACCGCGCATACCTGGTCATCACCCTCAGCCTCATCAGCAACCTTGGCACAGCACACTGCACTTTCGGCCGGTCAACAAGAAGACCTCTCAATTCCTCTCCTGGTCGACGCCAGCAGTCAGCCTCAACCCGGCGCTGTACCACGCCCGACGCACTGGAGCATAACACAGCGCCACCCCGACTCACTGGGGACATCTTCGCAGACAGTTCTAACTCACCGTGAACTATGCGGCAACCGGTGCCGACTCACTGGAACCTCAGCTGGCCTGGCAACAAGACTCTGCCCACTATCGACCTCCGGTCTCCGGAGGGGAGTGATGTAGCGGTATCTACAACGCTACATGCGAAAAACGCGTCATGCTGACGTCACGCTAAATCCTGCATCTTGGAATCTGCTTCCAAGATGCAGGATTTAGCGTGACGTTTACCGCGCAACTAGCATAAATACAACGGCCCGAAATGAACCATCGGGCAGTTGCCCGCCAGACATGACATCCGTCTGGTCGAAGGATCTTCCCTTTTCTATAAAGTATAAGTGAACTCTACACCCTGTTCCTCATACCTCAATAGGTTTTTTTCCTCCCATTAACACGGGAGAAACCGCGGGGCAGTGCTAGTGACTAAATAAACCTGGGCATACCTATAAAATTAGTGTGTATAGCTACAAAAATCGGGCACTTAAGATGGCCGCCTTTCATAGGGTTGTTCTTGTTTTTTCTCGCACCACACTGTTTTATACAACACGAGGACATGATTTTCCTATTAATGGACACAAAACGTCTAGTTTCTAGACGTATTTCTCTCGAAAACAACAAAAATATTTTGAGCAATCAACCGTTTGATAGCACATTACCACAAAACCATTCATAAAACTCGGCACTCAACATGGCGGCCCGTCACGCGCATGATATTGACGTCACACAAAAGTGTTGCCAAATTTAGTACTTGACAAACATTTAGATGTCTCTCTTTTAATATGCAGATCTTTATTAGTTAAAAAGAAACAGAACGATTTTTCACATGTGTCTGTCGATATGATATATATTTGTATAACTATTATTTCTATAGACTTTTATATAGTTATCTGTGGAATAGGGCATCTCCATGTTTCTCCTATCTCAATGGTTGAAACGCACTCTACAATATAATTCGATGTGATTTATCATAACTGATTTTATAAGCGCGCTACTTAAAATTATCTGGAGTTTTTTGCAATTTGCAGGTCATTGTCAGGTTGTATCTTGATCAAAATATGATTCGTGACCACAACAAATACGCACGCCGGTGGCGCGCCACCGGCGTGCGTATTTGTTGTGGCGCCTCCACTTCGTACCGCCAGAGACGCCAGTCGTCGTCCCAAACGTAATCATTGTTTTTTTATATAAAACACTAACTCGTCATAAAAACTACTTACTACTAGATACGTAAAAAAAAACGAAATAAATGAGTAATAATTTCAGCATCTAGCGAGATCTAGCGACTTTTGAACTTTCTACCTAGAGTCTAGCGACTAAGCTACATTTGCTTTAGTCGAGTTAGTCTATCAAAAAGTACTCTGTGGTCGAGTTGATGACACTGACACTACTGACAGTGGCAAACTCCACCAAACTCAACTCAGTCAACTCCATTGAGATACTTCCACTGACCTGTATTAAACAAGACTTGTTTAATAGAGGTCAGTGGATACTTCTATCTCAATGGTCAACTCACATATCCAGTGTAGCCAATTTAGCGACTTTGTCGCTAGATTAAGCGACATTTTGACATGAAAAGCGACATTTTACTTCGATTTAGCGACAAAAATAATTTAGCGACTTTTCTAAAATTTGGCTATCATAACTTAACTGACTTTGTAAGCGCGCTACTTAAGGTGGACCCGCAAAGGTAACCTGTGAAATTCATTGCATGCATTTTTTGCAATTTGCAGGTCAGTGTCAGGTTGCATCTTGATCAAAACTATAGAGAGCCGGCCGCGCCGCCGCCGGCGCGGGCGCCTCCACTTCGTACCGCCCGCGCTAGGGGCACCAGTTGTCGTACCAAACGTATTTTTTGTTTGTTGATAACAGTAACTCGTCATAAAAACTACATAGATACGTAAAAAAAACGAAATAAATGAGCAATTATTTAATATTTA
This sequence comes from Gortyna flavago, assembly GCA_963669345.1. Classification (NCBI taxonomy): domain Eukaryota; kingdom Metazoa; phylum Arthropoda; class Insecta; order Lepidoptera; family Noctuidae; genus Gortyna; species Gortyna flavago. Next base: position 12,953,724 of record OY770140.1, read on the forward strand.
AGCATCTAGCGACATCTGGCGACTTTTGACTTTCTGTCTGGCGACATCATAGAGGAAAAATTTTGTGGGCGACATTTGCTTTAGTCGAGTTGGCAATACTGCATTATTTCATATTTAGGGTAATAGTCAAAGAGCTTGCTACTAACGATAACGCTACTAATATTACTAATATCTTATCTGTGGTATAATAATAATACGGGAGATAATAGTGTCAAGTCTCAGAAGAATAACTAAAGCATAGAAGGAAGCTAAATTTAACTAATTTAGTCGTCTCTGTTTTCTTATACACTCATAACAGTATTAGAAAGAGACACATGTAGGTTGCTCAAAATGCAAAACGTCACAAAGCAAACGTCAATTTGGTTACCTTGGCTACCTTTATGATACTAAGATTAAAAGCTACTTAACGTCTCAGGTTTTTGTCTATGACTTTGTTCATCGCATTTTTTCGTATAATGCTAGCAATAGTGCTTGCAAAAACTATCGATAGAATATCGATAGAACTAGCGTCATGTAAATTATTGCATTATATTTTTTTACACGTAGTTTTGGGAAGGATTAAATATTTAAGAGTGAAATAAATACCTAAATACCTACGGTCTTGCCAGCGAATCGTACGTATGAGTAATGAAATGACAGTTGTCAAAAATCCGTGTGGCTCATGGTATAATAATTTAAAACTCATGTGTGGCTATGATTTCTTTTGTAATTTTCAGATTTCCCTTCGATATTGATATGAGGTAAAATGGATCAACGCTATTGCACGTAACAACTGGGAATGGAAAAAACAACATCGTATTTGTTCCGAACATTTCAGCGATGAAAAAACGAAGGAGGTTCTAAATTCGACGCGTATTTTTTTTAATTAGTGGGGCCCGTGGCTAAATAAGAACAGCCGCACAGGTCGATCGATCAGGTTAAGCTACGCTTGCCGCGGTTGGTCTGTGGCTGGGTGACCATCTTTACATATCGAGACCCCTCCGTGCCTCGGAAAGCACGTTTAGCCGTTGGTCCGGATTGATTCGTGGATCTTTGACAGTCGGGTCTGCAGTCAGACGGGTAGTCAGAAGCCCGAAAGTCTGACAGCCAGTCTTACCAAGGGGTATCGTATTACCCAGTAACTGGGATGTGGAGGTCAGATCGCTTGCTCCTCCTTATTTATTGTAGGTATTATTTTATCGATTTGTCGCCGCGCGCGCCAGGGGCACGGCATTTATATTTAGCCAAGATAAGCCAAGCGGTGAAAAGGTTTAACTGATGTAAAATATACTAAGTAATTTTGAGCCGGCGCCAAACAATCAATGAATGAACAAAGATCACTAAATCACTTTGGTGCCGACTTAAAATTACATAGGTATACTCTACATCAGTTTAAGAACTTGATTATTAAGGTTAAATAAATAAGGTTTAAGTCTTATTTTTTGCTTTTCAGTTTTTTCGGCGGTTTAACTTTTTGTTAAAAAGTTTTTTTTGTTACTCGTTCCGGGGCCAATCGCTCTTTTAAAATTATTTAAGTGGTCTGTTGGCAATTTCAATTTGTTAATAATTTATCCTGTGTTTCTATTTAAATAAGTTGATCAGATAAAAGTGAGTTCTTTATTTCATTTAGCATATTTAGATTTATTGTCATGGAAATGGAGCGATACCATAAAATAAGAAGTCGATATCGTTATTTATTTTATGCATAGTGATAGTGACATCACTAGCTAATACTCTTTTGTCTATGACAGCGTACACTTCTAATGTCGTAAAGCGTATATACAAAGTACTCTTTGTAAAGCGCCTTCTATCTTAGACTGGATACTTAGTCTGAGCCATGCCTTACAATCTTACTCGTAGAAACCCTGCAACAGCATTGTGATAACCCAACTTATTACAGATGACATGTACAAAAGATATATTTCCAGCTGGTTATTAGCTTTACAATTTCGTAGTATAATAATCTGTCAGTTTAGTATTGTACAATCAGAGGCGCTAGTGTGGCGTATAATATAGGATAATAAAAAATATTCAAAATATAATACTACACTAAGGTTTACAATGTTCTCCCTAAATAAATGGTATAATATTAGTAGTACTGTTAAGAATGTGTTGCCATAATTAATTCATTATTTGCTACATTGAAGTTTGATTAGTTCTATTATTGGAGATAAGCAAAGAGTGTTTATTGTAAATATAGGGTTCGTTAGAATAAATTAAATATAAACATACGTGTCCATGATGATAAGTAATTTTTGCTGATAAAATTTTTTAAATAAAAAGATCTTACATACTTTGGTAAGAATTTAGAGATATTTAAATATATGCCCTGGCAGCACTGGCAAGTAATAAACAAAAATGGCTGTTGTTGTTTTGATGTCGTTCTGCTGTGAATGCTGTGATCGTTCGTTGTCTGCTGTGATCGTTCGTTGTACCTATATCCCCCTTACTAATAAACATTGTGTATCGTCTGTATAGTTACACAACGCTTTGTCTTCCGTCGAAAATCAAATTACTGACGACTGAAAGAGAGAAATCGGTGTGTAACTATTCGTCTGATATAATACGTTTATTAGTAAGGGGGTGTGTAATTTAAATAATATCTAAATATGTTGTAGTAAACAGATTTTGAATACTTATATCGGTATAATTTTACTATCTCTGTTATAGAAAACAGTTGGACCATGAATGGATCTAGGTCGCGCGATTATAATACTGACACGGATGTAGTTTAGTATTTTAATCGCAGAGGGCGCCTTTTTAATGTTATCGTTCAAATCGCGCAAGATGGCTCTCTATTTCCGTATATACAAAGTACTCTTTGGTCTGAGCCTTCTATGCTTTAGTTATTGTTCTGAGTGTCAAGTCAAATTTTTTTCCTCTTTGTGTCAAGTCATCACAGAGTACTTTTTGATAGAGTCATAGAGGAAATCAGGGTATACATGTTCTGTGGAGGAAATGTGTCAAGTGTTCTGTTCTTCTGTGATTTTATTCACAAAAAAAAGTACGAAGTATTTTATAGGGAAATCATAATTCATTAATTAAAAGCTTATTACGAACAAGTACGGCAATTATTAGTAAAACTCGATAGTATTTAAAAATTGATCGAAATAAATGTAAGGTACAAACTGAACAAGTAATAAATAATGGAAGGATGTGTATTGGTTTTCTGACAGAGATTGTTATAATTTTTGTTGTCCAGCGGATTTGTTCTAATAATTGGTAAAACAATCTGTTAAAAAGTAATCTAATAATAATTAAGTAACATAATGCACCAACTAAGATTTAGTTCTTTTATTTTAGAAATAAAATGGAGGAACTGGACGTCTGGGATGACCTTTCCAACATACCAGCTGATCCCCCTGCTATGCGCAAACTTTGTGCAAACTGCAAGTAAGTAACTTTTTATTTTTATTTAATTGTAAAGTTTGTTATCTAGAATAAAGACTAATAGTGATAAAAGTGTAATGGAGTAAAATAAATTAATAATCTAAGTCTTATTAATTTGTTATAGGGCTGAAATGATAATGATGTTGCTTTACAGTACTTGATTTAAAACACAAATTAATGGAGACATATATTTTCTTAACTACAATTTTAATGTGGTTAACTGTTACCCACAGAGAATTACCAAGATGTGGATAACATGCTTATGGCTAATAAAAAATCCATTTATTTCCAGGAGACCTGCAGTGGTTTGTTGGTGCTTCGCATTACCATCTGAAAAGTTGAATCCTCGCAGCACTGTCATACTGGTGCAACACCCAGCAGAAGAAAAGAGATGTCTAAGAACTGCCCCAATGCTACAATTAGGTTTAGTTGCTGATAAGTGCCTTATATTCAAAGGGAAAAGGTTTCCACAACCCAAGCATAAAGACTTAGAAAATTTACTCAAGCGACCAAACACGCTTCTACTTTATCCAAGTAAAACTGCCATAGATATAAGAGACTTTGAGAATGATACTGACAGTTACAATCTTGTACTGATAGATGGAACATGGCCTCAGGCTAAAGCAATATATGCATCCTGCCCTATTCTTCATAATATTAAGCAAGTTAAATTAATGACAAGCAATACTAGTAGTTATATTATAAGGACACAGCCAACAGAAGGATGTTTAAGCACGCTTGAGACAGCTGCTGAAGCTTTATCTCAATTAGAAAAGGACCCAAAATACAGAGAACTGTTGTTACAACCATTGCATGCTTTATGCAAGTACCAGTTAGAGAATGGGGCTGTGACTCACCAATCTAAAGAGTTTCTTCTTAAAACAAGAACATACCCCAAATTGATTGGTAAAAGATTATCAAAGTTACTTCGCTCTACACATGAAGAAATAGTTGAACAAACATGATACTTAATAAATATTTTCAATAACATTGCTCTGCTCGTTTCATTATTGATCTTATCATGCATACATACTAAATTGTAGGAGTTTCTATACATATTGTTTGCCTCCCAGATTTTGTAAGTGGGACACTCAGAAAGTTCTGCAAAAATAAAATAAAGGTTTTACAGGTAAATATTTTCAAAGTACTCTAAGCCTCCACTAGCCTCTTTAAAAAGTTTCATGCGTCTGAACCAGTTTTCTTTTATGGAAAAAAATTGTTGCTTACTTAAAAAAACCGTGACGTGATATACAAAATTATTTTTAGTATATGCGAAACCCGAAACACGTGTCTAGTATTTTTATGTAAAGAATCTATGTACAAAATTTCAAAACTGTATCATCACAAAGTTATAAAATCACAAAGTTATAAGCTTGTTATGTTACCTGGTTGTCCGTTCAAAAACATGCTCACGGCGCGTCGCGGGGTGACCATGTTTTATGCTCCTCCAGCATCGTACGCTCATTGATAATAGTTTGGCAGTAGGTACAGAGGCCAGCACATCAACCTACCCCAATCTGTAAAAATTTCCCAATTTAATATGAACCTTATATCTTTGTAGTAAAGTTGAAAATCTATCAAAGAAATTTGACAGATTGGGGTAGCTTGATGTGCTGGCCTCTGTACCTAACTGTACGGGATTTTATCGTAATTAACTAGTGATTAAATATTTTTGGGACAAAATATAACATGGTGTAAAAATTTTTGAAATCGATTCAGTTACTTATTCTGAACAAACTATATTCAGGTTTCGCTTATTACTAAAAATAATTTTGTATATAAAAAAACCCGCGAAATATTGAGAATTTTTTTCTGTCGAAAGAAAAAGAATAGAAAAAACAAAAACAACCCTACGAAAGGCGGCCATCTTTGTAGGTATGTACAGAGGCCAGCACATCAAGCTACTCCAATCTGTCAAATTGACCCAATTGAATATAAACCTTATTCCTTTGTCATAAAGTTGAAAATCTATCAAAGAAATTTGACAGATTGGGGTAGGTGGATGTGCTGGCCTCTGTACCTGTACACTAGTAGGGATGACAAGTCCATAGGTTTATTTATTCATTGAGGATTTGAGGGTAATAGTGTTCTGTGGACTATTGTGGAGTCAGTTACATTCTTAGTTGAATTGTAGCAATCGAAGTATATAGTTATCTGTGGAAGCAACATGTCGTCGCTTTCTTTCCACTTAGTAAATACAGTGTAGCCAGTAGGTATAGGTTTACTTTGGACCTCTTTGATAAGTTTTTCCGTACCTATAATCAACAACCATTTACCAAAAAAAAAACAAATTTCGCTTTATAAACTTAAACTTGTCGACACGACATCATTACTATTCAATATAATGTTCTTGTTCATTACTACTCTATGTTGTCGACACAGAGCATGTAATCTTTTAGTTGTCGACTGCCACAGATATGTGCGATCACTGACCTGACGAAGTGATGCTCTCTTTTTAAGGTCAACAACCTGGTAGTGCAGTTCTTTGGAAGTATCTCGTGTATATATAAAGCTAGTTGACGATACCCATCACGTCTGTGAAGTTTACCCAAAAAACACAATTTTTAAAACTGATTTCAAATGGCTACGGTCGGTGACCAAAAAATCTATTTTTTCATCATGTTATATCCACCCATTACGTTTACGGAGTTTCATTACCTAGTTTAATTTGACCCTCTTGAAATTACAATATTTTATGTCCTAATAGCTGATTAAGTAAGTTATTGGTAGCGATCTCGCAGTCATTGTGGCCATGGCCAAAAAGCACGCTGTCTCACCTGGCTTCGTGTCTGACAGAGCTAGTATCAGTGATGAGCAGTTAGTTAGACGCTAGTCTACACGCACATCGTCTAGTTCTCAGAAACACCGTTCCGAACTGGGGGCCTAAAAAGGCCACTTTGGCAGAATTATAACACAATTTTCATATCACGCTATTTCATCTGTATGACAGTTTTGTATGGAGATTCGTAAATTGCTATAGGTACACCTCTGTCTAACCCTTCAGGGATATATAGTTGTGAAACTGTCAAACAGATGAATTGCGTGATATGAATTGTTTTATGATTCTGCCAAAGTGGCCTTTTTAGGCCCCCTGATAGGCGTGTAAAAAATCCAAAAGTGTTTTGAAAAATCGAGTTTTTCCAATAAACCACTGTGTAAATCAATTATAAATAAAGTTTATTGAACTCTTCGATATATGAGCTTTGTCGGTACGGACATGGTTTTGAAGATTTTACAGTTCTTTTATTACTTATTTACACCCAAAGTTACTTTAAAAATAGCAAGTAAAACGAATCTTTGTTGGCTCAAAACTTTTTAACAGACACAATTAATAATAAGTCAAAACGATAAGTATCATGTTTAACTTTGGGTGCACAATGTCAAACAGTGGAGTAATACTCTCCCGAAAGTATGGAAAAAATATCGACTAGTGGGAGTGGCACCTTAAGGTGCAGTCTGGCGCAGTGCGTAAACCAAAAAACTACAAAAATAATCAAAAAATAATATTGTCGTATATTTTATTCAGATATATTCTGTGTCGCTCAGCAAAATTGGTATTGTGTTAGATTAATGATGCTTCACACAAGCTCACGGCACCTACGAATAAGTAAATTATAATTATTCGTAGCACTGCACACAGCCCAGGCTTCACATAAGTATGATTAAAAGCCTCTTAGCTAAGTTGTTATTTTGTTAGTTTTATTAACTAGCAACATTTTGGTTCTGTCACTTTGACGTATTCGTGTTTCTTTCCTTTTCTTTCGGTTCTGTCAAACAAATCGGAAACATGGCTGAGGTTCGTAAAATATTTTATGTATATTATCGACATTTATATCAGCAATCATTGGTAAAATCAAAGTATTCGTGTCGGTGCTATATATTAGTGTTATTAAAGGACTGTGCCCAAGTGCTATTTTCCTGAAGTGAGATACAATGTTTACGTTTTACAGGTCGATGAAACTCTCAAGAAAAAGCGTACCTTCAGGAAGTTTACCTTCCGAGGTGTCGATCTCGACCAGCTTCTTGATATGCCCAAGTAAGTACCTTTCAATTTCTTCTACATCGTCGTTGTAATTTGTGCACTTTAAGTTGAGAAACTGTCAAAACTCCCTGTTTCTTGAGATTTATCGCAGTTTTCTGTTTTACGAGTCAATATACGATGCTCAGATGGCTTCAATTCATCTTATTATTAATACTTTTCCATTTATTAGATGGGGCCTATAGTTTGTCCGGTGTATAATTTAACATAACCTTAAAATGTATTTTTCAGTGAGCAACTCATGGAGCTGATGCACGCCCGTGCGCGCAGGCGGTTCGCCCGTGGTCTGAAGCGTAAGCCGATGGCGCTGGTGAAGAAACTTCGCCGCGCAAAGAAGGAAGCCCCGCCAAATGAGAAGCCCGAGATTGTAAAGACACATTTGAGGAACATGATCATTGTCCCCGAAATGGTTGGATCCATTGTTGGTATCTACAACGGAAAGACATTTAACCAGGTGGGTCTCTTTCTTTTTTACAATAAAATTTAGACATTAGGTTTCAGACTTGTCTTTTTAGAACTGTAGCTCAAAACAATAACATTATAGTAAACACTTAGCATAGCATAATCAGGATATAATGTTCCCATTGTTGGGACACAGGCCTCCTCCTAGTGAGAGGGAATGTAAACACTTCTTAAATCTTGAACAACATTAAAGACTTCCAATATTCCATCAAATGATACAGAAGTACCTACTTGTGTGGTGTTGGTACACACACAAGCACTACAGTATGATACTATAAGTATGTATTTACCCCTTGTAACCCATGGACAGCAAGTGTGCTCTGCTTTAAATCACTACATGGGCATATCCTGCTTAGGTATTGAAGTTGAACAGGTCTGAGGGTTTTTTTTACACACATATTTTATTAAGACTGATTTTGTCTGTCTTAATCTACACATATTTTATTAATTATAAGAAAATATACAAGACACAATTGATGTACGATTTGTGATTGATATAGGTCAACTTGTATAATATACATGTAGCAATTGTGGATACCCTGTATGACTTGACAACAAAGTATTGATATATGATAAACTGTAAAGCAAATTACTGTTCTAACAGTTTCAAATGTTTTCTTTCCAGGTTGAAATCAAGCCTGAGATGATCGGCCACTACCTCGGCGAGTTCTCAGTCACATACAAGCCTGTGAAGCACGGTAGGCCCGGTATCGGTGCCACTCACAGCTCCAGGTTCATTCCTCTGAAGTAGTGTGCTGACCTACACCTAGGGTTAAGTCTAAAACAAAAAATGTGCACAAGAGTACAATAAAAGTATCTTGTGTGGCAATTACTGTTTTTTATTAGCTTCAGTCCTTAGTACAGTCCTTTCACTGTAATTTTGCATCACTGTCAATGACAGTGATCCTTATTTCTGTTAAAATAAGGTTGCTGGTGGGTTACAGCCGCCACTGACAAAGTCTGTCAAAATCAGTCATCCTTATTTTCGTTCAACATAGTTGCTGTTGGGTTGCTGCTGCGAGGTAAAATAACTGCGAAAGGGCTGTAGTGACCTGTTTAAATCATAGTAAAATGGTTAAGAATGAAAATACTAGCTCTAATCAGCAAAACATGTCATCCATTTAATAAGCGTTCGTTTATTTATAGCATGATTACACATTTACAGTCTATGACTAGCCCAAACTTAGTACATGACTGTTAAGGTCTATTCAAACCTAAGCTGTATTCGCTACCGCTGTGGGTAGAGGTACATAGGTACGCGCGGGTTTCGTTCAGGTTATAAAATATCAAGTTTGAGTGAAACCCACGTGGCATGTACCTCTACCCACAGCGGCAGCAAATCTCGCTTAGGTTTGAATAGGCCTTAAATACCTGATCGAAACCTGCGCGGTATGCACTTCTAGCCACAGCGGCAGCGAATACCGCTCTCAGGTCGCTTAAAGGCACCTGCAAACAGGCGCGACATGCGACGCGAATTCCATGCGACGCAAAGGCACCGCTCGCGATTCGCGTCGCGTGTCGCCTGTTTGAAGGAGCCTTTAGCCGCGGAACTTGATACTAAATACCTGAGCGTCAGCGAATACCGCTTAGGTTTGAATAGGGTGCAGGAAGCAAAGTCCCCGTCACGACAAGCTATAAGGGGTTCGCAATCTTCGGAGTAGTAACATTAATAAAACCATGGAGTACTTTTTGATAGAGTGAACTGAGTAACAAATTCAAGATCTGTCAGTGTCAATATGCCGTAACAATAATGACACTGACAGCTCTTAGACTCGTTTTAGATTGTAGTAGTCTACGCATTGACTTATATATTACTAGCTTATGAAATCATTGAGTCTACGTTTTAGATTGTGCTGATCGCATTCAGTTTTATTGGTGAAAGGCCTTAGTAGAATGAAGACAAGTTTGGTCTTCCGATATCTCTGGGGCAGTTAGGCATTGAAAGGTTACATGCTCTGTGGGCATAGACACATTGACAGTTTGACATATTATATATTTCTAGCGCATATATATGTTATGGGCCAAGTGATTATTGCGGGCAGTATTCATAATGCCCGGACAGTATGAATAATGCCCAGCCATATCGGGCCAAGTGATTAATTACAATCTAAACTCACCTATTTATCACATTGCCCGGGCATTATAAATATGGCTAAATGATGATCGGGCAATGTGATTAATAGGTAAATTTTTACGTGGTGCGCTGCGGTGCGGGGCCGGTAACAAACACGTGACGCGCGCTAACCAATCAGAGACCGAAACGGGACAGCGCGGGGCTGTTAGACGTAGTCGACGGAGCCCCGTTTCGCGGGGCCCCTATTTCTGTGAAAAGGGTTTAAAGTAACCTAACCTCGGGGTGCCCTTCGCTCGCTTTGCTCGCTCACTTGAGCCGCCATCATTCCCTTCGAACCTAACCTGTCCGATTCGGTGTGCCCCAAGAACATGCTTTACATCACTCTGCCCAATAGGCACTGGGCATTATTCATAATACACCTTTCATGGTTTTCGAGGGGGCTGAAGCTAATAGTGAGGTCAAAATGATAAACCAAGATGGCAACAACTTTATAAAAGCTTCTAAAAACTTGCCATAGCAGAGTCGAAGAAACGCTTTGAGAGGCGTTTCATGAACTGCTGGGCATTCCGAGATCTAGTCATTGCGAACGTAGAAGGGTGTTCCCGTGACCTTTATAAAAAAGGTTTCTACCGCCCGACTTCATATCAGGGTGTCGTGCCACTCGGGCCCGAAAACAAAAAACGAAAAAATACAATACAGCGTAATTACCTAAATAAAAACCGGCCAAGTGCGAGTTGGACTCGCACACGAATGATTCAGTACCACCATTCAATATTTAACACTATCTACATATATAAACATTTAAACATTTATTTAATTGTTTTTAGTGTTTGTTGTTATAGCGGCAATAGAAATACAAATTCTGTGAAAATTTCAACTGTCTAGCTATCACGGTTCATGAGAGACAGCCTGGTGACAGACAGACAGACGGACAGTGGAGTCTTAGTAATAGGGTCCCGTTTTTACCGTTAGGGTAAGGAACCCTAAAAAGCAGATTAAACGAGCTGTGGTGTCGTAAATATACGACCCTGGCGAAATGGACACGAAAATATTTGTCGGATTAGTCCGTAAGCGGTGAAAAGATAGAGAGAGGGAGAGATACCGTGGCTTAGCGTGTGCGAAGACGACGGAAGGTCATGATGGGACGATGACCGCGGTATAGATACGCAATTTGCACTTGAGTGACAATTCGCTGCGTGCGATCAAAATGAATTGGAACCTTGACATTGGCAGAATTGTCGACATCGGCACCATTGCCATAAAGAAAAATAGAATAGAATTGGAACCTACTGAGAGCAAAGGAGGCGCGCGAAAGAGCTCGCTGAAGCAAAGCTGGTCAAGGATCACACCTATACTGTATTTTGCTTGCTTCTCCCAAGGGGTCGATTTGCTAAGATATTGATCAGACTGGGATAAAATAAGTCGCGTATCTACCCAGTAAATGGTAGCTTTTAGTACATAATACTCGCACATGTGCTGTTGCCATCTATCGTTGTAAATGCTTTATACCTTTAACACTTTCTGGGATACTCACAGTTACCCTGTGAGTATCCCAGAAAGTGTGATACTCACAGGGTAAGCAGGTTTTGAATCCTTTTAGTAAAATCAAGAATGATTTATGAGTGCCAGAGTGCAGTTACACTCAACATCCGGGTCAACTGTTACATTACACATTACTGTACCTGGATCATAGGAGCATAGAAGTATTTGTTCCGTGGCGCTGAACTGAACCCCCGACACGCAGTGCGGCAGCCAATTGGTGAGCCACTGAGTCAACCGTACGACCGTACCCTCAATTAACCGATTAGGCGTGCTACACACTTGTTCGGGACGGCATGATTCGCCAAAATATTTTGTCGCGCGGGCTGTGCCGAATAATGCCGACCCGAACTTATGCATTAACCCCTCCGAATCTTCTCCATGAAGGCTGGAACAGCATCCTAAGTAATTGCGTAACGCACTATCAATCACAATCTGAATCATTTTGAAGGATATTGCTTCATATTATTATGTTCGAAAAATTTGTCTGCTCAACAACCTTAATCACACAATTAATGTTGTTGAATTGTCAAAATGAAAGCCATTCCTACTGTTAGTGTGTTACGCAATTACCCCACTGTATAATTTTGAAGGATATTGCTAATCTATTGCTTCATATGTTCGAAGAATTTGTTTGCTCAATACGCAATGAATTGTGTTTATCTGTCATAATTTAAAGCCATTGCTAGTGTTAGTGTGAAACGCAATTACCCCGCAGGTATCTACGAAATATACCTAATATGAAATCTATGTCGGAAAAGATCGAATGAAAATTATTCACCATGTGTTTTCCAATAACAGTAGAAGGATAGGGTAGGTACGAGTAGGTATTACCAATTGGCGTCAGCGTGGTCATTTGCCCGCACATTTCACCGCGGTACCTACTTAAAAAAACTTTATATGTAGGTACATTTAATATTTGAATCTGATCTATTGTTATTTATCCTGTACAATATCCCCGATTGCCTAAAGGCGCACGCTCACCGTAGTTAAGTGGTACCGAGCCCTAATCGCTGACGAATACTTCACGTCAGCAACCAATAAGATCAACGCAAACGTCAGCAAACACGCACGTAGACATACGCGGAATTTTCAGTCCAATCCAAACTTCCTCCTGTAAATACAAGTGACACATCATTTCCACCTTCGTAGTCTGTAATGTCTTCTAAAGGACAATAATAATCTAACTAAAAGGCTACCTACTTAAGTGATTTCTATTGTTCGTCAGCGCTATGCCACTATTTCCAAGGCACCGTTATGCCCTCTAACTAACTGCTGATTAGGCATACGGTCTCCTTTTCTTGGATGAAATTGGTAGCAGCACCAATACTAGTGGGGTAATTGGTAGCAGCACCAATACTAGTGGGGTAATTGGTAGCAGCACCAATACTAGTGGGGTAATTGCGTAACACATTAACAATTGCAATGGGTTTCATTGTGACAGTTCAACATCATTCATTGCGATAATTACGTAGTTGAGCAGACTAATTTTTCGAACATATGAATCAATATCCTTCAAAATTATTCAGATTGTGCACAGTACCTATAACTAAGTAGGTACTGAGTTTCATGGTATTAGTGATCATTGCACTTTTTTGCGAAGAGAGGTGAACCCCCTACGTAGGTACGCGTGCCAGTCGCCGCCGTGGCTATATGGTGCAGCTTCACATAAAATAAGCATTAAAACATAGATAAGTGCCTTTGTAAAATATTAGATGCCTATCTACACGATAATGATTCACTACAGGAAGCGGTCGCATGTCGATACAGAAACACGTGAAGTCTTTACAGAACTAAATGTTACAAAGTGTCCAAACATCCAACATGAAATGCCTACTTATTAAATATTTTATAATTCTTCGTATCAATAAAATTAAAAGGCTGCCTGTGACGTGGAACGACTGTGTATATAACCATATCGTTGGGGTTAATAGAAGTGCATTACCCATCAGCTTGGCACATCGTGGTTGGTGGACATCATGAATCCAGCTGAAACCGGAGCGCGCTGCCGCGGGCCGACCGCACCCGGTCGCGCCACGCCACCACATTGGCGTCGCGTCGCTACAACCGTTTGTTTGATGACTGACCCTTTTTGTCTCGACTCAACACCCTAAATGGAATCATTTAAACAAAAACTACTTAGTTACATAATTACGTTTGGAAATATTCATCTCGACTTATAAGTGCTTCAAACTTGTAGAAGCACCTAATAGGTACCTACCTACCTATTTTACGACATAATTATATATATTTTAAACAATTTACGAGTTCAGTGCCAATAAAATAAACCACGTTGGTGTAAGGAGGTTTAACGATTACTGCTGATTACTTTGTGGACGGAAGACCACTATGCAGCAGATGATGTACAGACGCCAGCACATCAAGCTATACAAGAGGAACCCAGGCCACGGTTCGAACATCCGTCTATTATTCCAAGGAACCGAAAAATGGCGAGTTCTCGTTACAAGTCATATGACAATACCGTCATTAAATTATTAATTTCCAGTTGACGGCAGTTCAGCTAGAACACTGACTTCATCGCTGAAGCATGCCAGTGAAATGATCTTGCAATTAATTTGTATGTCGTATATCTTAATTAGTCATGTCTCTGCTCCTCATTGTACCTCTGTAAACAACATAAAACAGGTTCAGGAGGTTCTTTCAATCATTACTTCCACTTGCCTTTAAAGAGGTTGTAAGTAATTTTTCTTTGCGCGCCAATTATTTATCTACGGCCTACGCTACGCCACGTGAAAAGTGTAGGTATATCGAATTTTTATTTGATTCGATAATTTTATTCAATACTTTCCTACTATCTTTCATAAGTAATCATAACAATACAAATTAATTGATTAAGCGTGAGGGTTTAAGTAGTTTTAACTAGATTTATCCACCCCTTAGATCGTAAATTTATTTATTTATTTATTATTTAATACTTCAAGCACAAAAATGTACAGAGGCGGACTTAATGCCATAGGCATTTTCTACCAGTCAACCTAAAAAAAAACCGCATAAAAACCGCCCTGTAAGTCATATTTACCTGAATGTAGTAACTATTCAGTAATCTGTGCCTGAATATCGTAAAGAATTTGGTCTTCTCGGTTCTTTGTTTTATTTTATATTAGGTAGGTACCATTCCATCGCGAATTCGGTGACAATAATTTATTTTCCTAATAAGTAAATTCTAAAATTCGGAAAGAGTTGAATAAGACTTGGAAAGGCTTTGCTTTTAAATTCGAAACTCGGGCGGGTAGCTCCGGATGTTAGTCAGAGATTAGGATAGGATTCGAGTTTAGCAGCCTGAATAAAATAAGTAATTGAAGTTATGTGAAATGGAAAACCTAATGATCTATAAATTAATAATATATGTACAGTCAACAAAAGAGATAAGTATGCAGGATCGTCGGATATAGTTTAAGTTTAGTAAGAAACAGATGGAGGTTCTCGAATACAATTTTATTTCATTAATAGAAAATAAACAGCTACTTAATTTATCAAATTAAATTTCAGTCGACAACATCCATCGGTTTCTTAGAGATAAACTACGATAACATGGCGCGCCCCTCCAAATTACTGTTTCAATGTTTGTAGTGACATCCTTACGAAGGAGTTTGTATGTAGTTGTAAGTTTTTGTTTGACGGCCGTCTCATTACGCACACATGCGTTGTGAATTTTGGTAGTGCATTGTAAATACTTTCACAAATACTTTCAAACGTTTTGAATTTTGGAGGGGCGCGCCATGTTATCGTAGTTTATCTCTACTAAACTTCAACTATATCCGACGATCCTGCATACTTATCTCTTTTGTTGACTGTACCTATTTTCATTTGCATTTCCTTAATTCTGATGACCTCTAAAAAAGCATTAGGAATATAAGAAAATGTTATGTAGGTTAGTAGGTATAATTTTAGGTAGGTACTTTACTATACCTAAGCACCTAAGTGCTAAGAAATATAAAAGTAAGACAGGGGTGACTTGGCTCTAACTAGAACTTGGGAGACGCCTTATGCAGTCCAGTGTAGGGAAGTAGGTATGTCCAGCAAAGGGTTCTGGATCTGATTGGCTAAGTAGGTACCGAATAAATCCGCATACTGAATGATCTGATGCTATTTACAAAAAAAAAACCTTTTTTAGGTTTCCGTATCTGAAAAAAAAATGGAACCCAGGATCACTTCGTTGTCCGTCTCTCTCTCTGTCTGTTTATCAGTCTGTCTAGACCCTTTTTCTCAGGAACGCGTGGAGGTATTAAGTTGAAATTAATATCAAATACGTAGGTCTACGGTCAGTTGGAGCTCTAAAAATCAACCTTCTAAGTCAACGCTATTAAAAATATGGCCATTTAAGTGATACTCGCAAATGAATCAAAACCTATAGGGTAGGTACTTCTCGTTGAACTAGAATCATGAAATTTGACAAGAAGCAAGGTCATCAGCACAAGTAAAGGAAAAAGTCCGACAATCGTTAATTTGTGGTTTTATCAGTCATAAAATTAGTTTTTTGCGATTACAAAACATTTGCAGTTGGAGAATTGACCGAGACAACGAAAACATTTTTTCAACTACAAAGTTAAGCTTGTTCTTGGGATAAATTCATCTCAACTACGGAACCCTTCATTGAGCTGAGAGCGTGTTTTTTTTTTTTTCATTTTCGTCTAGTCTTCATTGTAGCGGTCAGTCTATTCATCATAAAAAAAGTAAGTTGCAGTCTCGTTTCCCACGAAATGTATGGGAAGAGTATTTTGCGATTTCTGACTCTTCTATTACCTACTGAAACCTCAGTTGGTCCCACAGAGTTTTTTGATCCTTATAAGAAACCGGATCTATGGCATTTAAAAAAAACATTTGTGAAAATTGCCTATTTTCTTGCTTACTGTACCAAATTCTTTTTTAATCTTTAAATCTAGATTGTTAATCTCTTTGTTGCTAAATTCTTATCCATTGCTAAGGCTAAGCTCAATACCCAATTACTTATGTTTTTGTTAAATTTAAGTATGAAATAAGCATTTCCGTCAAGACAGCCGTGAGACAGTCCTGTAACGGGCATTTTCGGTCATTAAAGGGTCTATTTTAGGTAGTCCCAGCGCAGAGGGCTCAAAATCTGAACGACTCCTGACCACGGGCATAAAATCTGAAAAATCAAAATCAAAATATTTTATTTCACATAAACCTACATGGGCACTTATGAAACGTCGGAAGCTAGGTGCACGGTTCCAATTGGTCGTTTCCTATGGAGAAGAACCTTCAAGAAACTCCACGGTTACTCTTTAAAAAAATAGTTGGCTTTTATAATGTTTTCAAGTTACAATAGGTATGGGAGGACAGCGTAGGCCTGTCAACAAGTACCACGTTGATAGTATAAAAAACTTTTCAAATATAGTGTTCATCATGCCGCACTTCCTCGGCTATCAACTTTTCGCCCTGCACACCGGGAAAACTTAGGTGAAGAGTGAGTTTAAAGCGAGCTCGCATTCAACCTGATGGTAGGGATTGATTTTATTGACAGCTTTTCTAGGTGAAAGTTTTACAGAATTGATCGGCTGATTTGACATCGAACTCACGATCTTCCGCTCGTTAATCGCGGCACATTAGCTAACGAGGTATTGCTGTGTGTATCTTAACGTTTTACTTTCAGATAAGTACTTACTTAATAATTTTAAGAGTACCTACCCTTATGTAATTTCGTTTATTTATTTACTTACTTATTAAAAACATTTTTTAATATTTTAATAAAAAGCAAAATATTTAAAAATGGTAGTCCGCCGGTCTAAGCTACCGCTGGTTAGGGCTCCAGAGACAGGAACATCCTCACAATGCGAGCTGTATCAAGAAGTAGAGTCATCATCTGCCTATCCTTTTCCCAACTATGTTGGGGTCGGCTTACTGGGTAAACGAAAACCCTTGGTAAGACTGGTTGTCAGACTTTCGGGCTTCTGACGACCCGTAACGACTGTCAAAGATCCACGAATGACAGAGGAGTAGATTATGTACCTTGAATTTATTGAAATATTAGAACATGAAATCAGATGCCTTAATCTTAAACCAACTGAACTATACTCTACTCTACAGGGGTCTATTAATACTGTTTCTTTTTGTCAAATTAGTTACGACAGCAGCTCTAGTATAAACAATGTTTGATCTAAACGTCCCCATTATGCATACATATCTACATACATCAGTGAGTCAAGGCCCTTGCACAATTGTATATAAGAGCTATCTAAATTATTTATATTTTTTTATTAGAAAATCCTGCGGAGTATAATAGGTAATTGCGTAACACACTAATAGTAGCAATGGCTTTAAATTGGCAGTTCAACAACATTCATTGCGTTATGTAGGTACGTTGTTGAGCAGACAAATTTTTCGAACATATGAAGCAATGGATTAGCTATAGATATCCTTCAAAATTGATGATAACCGGGTGCTGGTTTACAATCATAGCAGCTTCTAACATGTATCTACTGCTTAGGTAACCCTTGTCTTAGACTGCTATGCTATAATTGATGTTGTTGAGCAAATATTTATTAGCCTAATCTAATGTATGAGATCCCATCGGTTTCGAACAATTTTGAACAGATTAGGTACAGATGCTGGCCATATCCACTGAGAGAGGACTTATGTACTGTAATAATAGCTATACGTACTTACCAAGATACGTAGGTACTTTATTACTACTCAATTTTTATTGGCTTTTATGACTATGTGGTGTGGTGTGGATTACCGAAAATTTCTTGAGCAGAAGATTTACGAGCGGGATAAAGCGCGAGTAGCCGTGCGTTATGTCCGTGAAGACATGGCTATGAGTATATTTTATAGTCAATTCACTTTGCAGCTCCAATGTAAATAATATTCGGTTAAAAATAAACATATACATGAACAAAACAAACGGGTTGGAAGTTCGGCTCCACAAGAGGTAGCTGGAACTGGCAGAAATCTCGTCCTAACTAGAACGAATAATTGTTATAATTAAAAACTGCCGTTTGTAAGGGCGCTTGGTGTTGGTGTGTTTATAAAGAGTCGGGGCTGAGGCTTCGTGGGCTCTGGTCGACCGGTACCGCGCCACAGGCCGCACGCGCCGCGCGATTTTCCGCCTCGCGAAACACGATCCGAATTTTTTGATTGTCGCGTTTTTATACATGTATTATAAAAATAATTAATGAACATTAGAAATAATATAAACTTTTTATCGTGCAGTAATTTATTTACCTAATTGAAGAAGTTAGTGACTGAACTCGGGAGTGTCTAGTGAATGAAACAGTGTTTATATTTTATTATCTTGTAGTTTTTAGAGGACGTTTTCTTCACTGCAAACATTTAAAGGTAAGGAAAAAACTGAATTTAAGTGCTTGCTTGGTTATTTTTATCAGTAGGCAACAAGGCATTAGGCGGTGACGTTTATTCGTTGAGTAGTCAATAGGTCCTCACCAGTAGCTATCGTACACACCTTGAGGAAACAGCTGTTTCGTTTGGATCTCGTAATATTAACTACTTATTGTTACCTAAATACCTATCCATTTCGTTACAATTTCGTGATCACTTCAGCAATTGAAGTGAAAAGCCATCATGTACCTACCTACCTACAAATGTTGATGGAGGAGGATGAGAGAAATATTTAATTATAAAATAATTTAAAATTGAAGTTTCAATCTAGGTGACAACTGAAATAAAACATTTATTTTTCCTGTTAGAGAGTATACATATTCACATAAAAGTAGCAACTTTATGCATTAAACGTAAGTATTTAATTTTAATAACTTATTAAGAAGGCCTTCCTTGCTTCAAAAGAAAATATTATCATATTTCCGGAAGCATTGTTAAATCTCGTGTCTCCGCTGTCATAGTCAAAATGCCGGTAGTTTTCATTGGAAATCATGAAAACATGCTAAGAATCTAATGTCTTTACTTTATTTTTGACGCTCCTTTCCTTTATTATGGGAATAATCATTTAATATTTACGCTAAAAAATATATATACTTAGGTACCTTTATGGCCTATAAAATAGAGTCCATTGCTTGCTGGACATGGCTTCTACTATCGCATTTCATTTATTTAACTACCAACCATCCAGTGAACCTTACCTTAGCAACAACGTCATCATCATCATAATCATCATTTCAGTCGAAAAACGTCCACAGCTGGACATTGGCCTCCCCCATGTACTGCCACTTCGGCCGGTTCTGTGCTTGCCGCTTCCAGCGGATTCCTGCGACCTTTACCAGTAACTACGTAGCTAAGAAGGATTGAATTTAGGTACTTAGATACTTACTTAAAAGTGTGATAATTAACCCATTGCCATCATCATTAGGTATGTACCTAGGTAGGTACCTAAACCTTGTACTTCGAAATTGCTCGCTGTTACGAAGAAAATTGTCACATTAAGTTAATTGCATAGGACGCTAAACGGGATTATGATGAGCAATAATAATCACAGTGTTAATTGCGTAGATTAATTAGATAAATAATTAGTGGCTATAAACATAGTGTCGTTGATAACGGTTGAGGACGTGAGTGTTGCAGGTAGGTACAGAGGCCAGCACATCAAGCTACCCCAATCTGTCAAATTTCTTTGATAGATTTTCAACTTTACTACAAGGGAATAAGGTTCATATTCAATTGGGAAAATTTGACAGATTGGGGTAGGTTGATGTGCTGGCCTCTGTACAATCGAAATCATATAAGTACCTAATCATGTGATTCTAATTTAGAGAAATACTCTAGGTTCGACAATTAGGCTACTCGTATTAAGATAGTGACTATTGGTTATAAATTAATACACAAACTAAAAGGACCAAATAATTCAACCAGTTTTCTTCTGATTGAAGGTTCCTCCTAATTAAAACATCAATAATTAATTTAAGGTAGACAAACATAAATCTAATCTTTCCGTCTAGGTAAGATCATTATTAACTCTACGTAAAAAAATATTCAAATTTTAACAGGGTTATATTTTGGTTGTATTTTAAACTACTTATATAATTATTGTACTCGTTCCTAACTGACTCGACAGAGAAGGAAAGAAAAACCGGATCAGACCGGAATAACTCGGAATGAGAAAGTTGGATAAGAAAGACAGAAGAAGAAATAGCAGGGGATCTAGAAGGGGGGGGAGGGTTTGGTGAAGGGGGTGTTCGGGGGATCAGAACGGAATGAATTGTAGAATATGGAGGAGGCCTTTGCTCAGCAGTAGGACACTATAGGCAAAAGGATAAAAAAATTAGGTACAGCTAATATTGAAATTGCATTTATTATGAGTATGTGGAAAAATATATTTTCTAAGTCCGCGAAGTAAACACAAGTAATAATTATTATAAATATTTAGCAACAGGAGGTAAATAGCCTTAAATCTCGACAATTTCCTTTATGTTCGTAAGGATTGATAAATTAAAGCCCTGTTGTAATTGTTAAACTCGACTGATTACGAGGTAAGTAGGTAGAGAAAAACTCGTAAAGGTTTTCATGGAAATAATAAATCTCTCTCTCCAAATATATGGTTACACCAAAAACGAAACATCACTTTTTGTGCTGAAAACTAGACATTGTGTGTTGAAACTTTATATTATGTGCTGAAAACGTACCTATACTTAATTCTGTGTTTAAAACTTGTCAATAGGTAAGTATTGTGTTGAAATAATGACTTTAGTTGCTGAAAACGTACCATTATTTATATGCTGAAGACTTGTCATTATGTGGTGAAAACATGACTTTACGTGCTGTAAACTCCAAACATGAATTATTTTACTGAATGTGGTTGTAGCGGTATCTACAACGCCACATGCGAACTACGCGTCATACTGATTTCACGCAAAATCCTGCATCTCGCAAGCAGAGTTTACCGCGCAACTAGCATAATACCTATGTACAACGGCCCGACATAAATCATCGGGCAGTTGCCCGCCAGACACAACACCCGTCTGGTCGGAGGATTCTCCCTTTTATATGGAGTATGAGTGAACTTTACACCCTGTTCCTCATACCTCTATACTAGTGATCCCGAACATGAACGTCAGTGCAGCCTTCGTGCAAATACTTCAGCGTGACGTCATCATCATCACTCGCTCAAGCTTGAGCGGCGAGTCACCCAGCCAGCCAGCACCCACGGTGTAACGGGTGTCCTGACCACCAGCATGCAGCGTTCGCGCATACCTGGTAATCACCCTCACCCTCATCAGAAATGGCCGGCCCACAAGCAGAGCCCTTAAAAACCCTCTCCTGGTCGACGCTAGCAGTCAGCCTCAATGGTGTGGTGATGCTCCTCTTTAGAAAAGTAGGTAGGTACTTAATTTAGAAAGAATATATTTTCTTGGCTATTAATCTGGCTCTTGTAAGGCACATAAATGTTACCACAACAAATTAATGGTATTGAAGGTAGGATTAGTTAATAGTTCTGCCATAATCGATTCAATCATGATTACAAAAGTAGGCGATAAGCGAAGTGTGCGATACACTTAAAAATGTCTTTTTCTCACATAATATAAACATAATTTGACTTTATGTTTCACCATTTTCTTGAGCATTGGTGGCCAAGTAGTAACGACCGCGAATTATGAATAGGTTTGAACCTAGACAGGCACAGACTCAAAACGGTGAAGGAAACCAGCATGTCCTACAACCAAAAATAAGACGTGACATCTACCAACCCGCACTGGGCCCGCGTGGTGGATTACGACCCACTCCCTCTCACAGAGAGGCCCGTGTCCCAGCAATGGGAACATTATAGGCTGTGTATGCTATGATTATGATATTTTCTTGCCATTTTTCTATACATCTCGGGAGTCACCTCCTTTCTAGCCATATCATCTTTCACACAGTCCGTCTATCGGTACTTTGGTCTTCCCCTAAACCTGGTCTTATAGCCATCCATCCGTACACAAGCCTTTCGAGTAAACCTAATGACCACTTACTTACTTATGTGATGTAGGTACAGCACTTTTCTAATTTATTTTGTAAGAAAACATGGTAGGTAACGAATCAATTCATCTGCCTAGCCTTTTCCCAACTATTTTGGGGTCTGCCTACAGTCTCACCGGATGCGGCTGCATACCAGTATTTTACATGAAGTGACTGCCTACCTGACCTCCAAAACCTATGCAGTTACTGGGTAATACGATTTGATAAGACTGATTGTCAGACTTTCTGGATTCGACCCGTGACGACTGCCAAAGATCCACGAATGACTGCCGGGACCAACGGTTTCCGAGGCACGGAGGGATCTTGATATGGAAAGATGGTCACCCAACCACGGACCAACCGCAGCAAGCGTAGCTTAACCTGACCGATTGTCACTTGCGGCTGTTATAACTTAGCCAAAAACCCCTCTAGGCAATGAATCAATTACCGCTTCAAAAAAAAGATCTTGTTACTTCTACGTCATAAAACGTAAATGGAAAAAACATAAAACTTATGAATGATTGACTGACATCATCACTTGAGTCACACACAAGCTTACAACTACCCCCATGTATGGCTTTTAGCCTGCTGCAAACTGCGAAAATGGCGGGAAACGAGAATAACGAGAATGTATTTTTTATTATATTCTCTGTAGAGGCATCTGCAATACATTATGCATCCATCTGAAATCATGACCACTTTATAAATACACTTAAATGTTTTTAATAAACAATGAATCAGTAAGACAAGTTGCATTAAGGTAAATAATCTAAAATACTATAGTTTCAAAGGTATTGTCTACGTCACCATTCTCTCCTGAAAATATCCAATAAACCGTATAGACGTAGTTGTCCGCTATTTGAGAATACCGTTGATTCGTTACTCTGTTGACGTAAACAGAAATAGGTATTGCTTTAAAAAAGGGAGAGGTAGTCTATGATAGACATGGCGTCATACGCAGGACACGGGCATGGACTTATAAGTATTATACGTCCATGGACACGGGTAGGTAGAGAAGTGATTCATAATCATCAGCTTCTATCGTGTCAAAAGCCAACAGTATTACGTACATACCTAATGTTTTCTGGTCTTGAGGCCAAACGTTCTGGCACTTTTTTAAATTAATGAGTATCTAGTAGGTATTCATAATCAGCCTATAATGTTCCCAGTGCTGGGACACAGGCCTCCTCTCTGTGAGATGCTATAAGCCACCACGCGGGCCCAGTGCGGGTTGGCGGATATCACACATGTCTTCGATTTTTTAGTTCGAGGACATGCCGGTTTCCTCACGATGTTTTCCTTTACCGTTTTGAGAGCAGCGGTGATAAAATAATTTACACAAAATAAAGTGCCTGCTTGAGTTCGAATCCACGACTGTTTAGACTGGATGAACTTAATAACCCGTTTCTCTTCGGCGCTACAACGAGAAGCAGTTACTTCCAGCATTGATTTATATTTAGGTGAAATAATTATCTGGTAATCATAATACAGGTTGAAATTGAATACATGCGACAAATCGAAATGGGAGATTGTACTCATCATTATGAACAACTTTTAAAACGGGACCAAATCTGAAATCGCGAAAAAAAAAAACAGCTGATTTTTTTTTCGCGATTTCAGGTTTGGTCCCATTGTAAAAGTTGTTCATAATGATGAGTAGAATCACCCATTTCGATTTGTCGCATGTTTTCAATTTTACCCTGTATAAACGTATAATGTGTCTGTTCAGCCAGTCTTACATAAAGCGAGATAATACTGATCACTGATAAGTAACATCTCGCTGTCTTATAAGTTATCAGACATTTCGAGCTCGTTTGATCTGTAAAATTGTAACAAATCATGAACATTCATGTAACAAATCATGAATATATATTAGATATGTGCAAAAATAATAAATTGAATATCCATATTTCACCTGTAATATAATCAAAGATCACTAGATAGATGAAATACGAGTATATTGAGATTACCAGTTCATTTGAAAGACAGTTGGTATTAATAATCATGGAAATGATGCCATCTTTTTATACATGCAACAGGAATCCAAGCTTCTTCCGCCATTACCGCAGTCATGGCACAAATGACGCTGTAGGTAGGTGGGTATTGTGTTCTCGGCTGAACGTTTCAGGACAATAAATATGTAGATATTCAGTTTCAGTTACCATGCCAGCTTGTAGCTTGAGTGATTAAAAGTACGAGGAAATCCTACCCTACTAATCCTATCCTACTATAATATAACAATATATAATATTAATTAATATTTTATAATATAATATAATATATATAATAATACAATAATCCTATCCTACTTCCTATCCTACTATCCTACTTCCTACTAATCCTACTATCCTTCTATCCTACTATCCTATGATCCTACAATCCTACTATATCCTACTATCCTACTTCCTACTATCCTACTATCCTATCCTACTATCCTACTAACCCTACTAATCCTACTAATCCTACTAATAATAATATTATAAACGCGAAAGTTTGTAAGGATGGATGTTTGTTACTCTTTCACGCAAAAACTACTGAACGGATTTCGATGAAACTTCACAGTAATATAGCTTATACATCAGAATAACACATAGGCTACAATTTATAAAGATTTTGTGTAATTTTTTTTTTGCCCATACGATAAGTATCAAGTAAGTCGGAAAAATTCCTGCCCTCTGAGAGCTATCTTGGCGTGCGCTGCCTAAACCGTTACAGCTACACGAAGATAATGTATCGTGGGACTGTTGGTCTTAAATAGTTCTAAATAAAAGTCCGCGACAGCATATATCTACCTTTTATGTGGAAGCCATTATATCCAAAATAGTGATCCATAAATACATTTAAATCGGATACTTTTTTTACAATGCACGTTTTAGGGTACTTAGTTAATTCTTATGAAAATTAATACATTTATCGCTTTCGGTATTTAATGTAGATAAACTTTGACTTTTACACCAAGCAATTTGGACAAATTCTTTAAAAGTTATCACGATAAGATTGACCTGAGGTAGAGCGCCATAGGAATTGGCGGCGCGGCGGCGCGGCGGTCCCGAACGTAGGCAGGCAGACGCGTGAGGCACAGAGCACTTTTATAATACGAATCATTTTGAAGGATATCGCTAATCCATCGCTTTACCTGTATATGTTCGAAAAATGTGTCTGCTCAACAACGTAAATAAATAACGCAATGAATGTTGTTGAACTGCCAAAATGAAATGAATGAGTAGGCATAATTATAATTTTTAGTTAGTATATTTTAAGAAGGGCCCGAGGGGCCCGTAACTAAATAATAACAGCCGCACAGGTCGATCGGTCAGGTTAAGCTACGCTTGCCACGGTTGGTCTGTGGATGGATGACCATCTTTACATACCGAGACCCCTCCGTGCCTCGGAAAGCACGTTAAGATGTTGGTCCCAGCTGCCATTCGTGGATATTTTCTTCTACAGTCGCTACGGGTCGTCGGAACCCCTAAAAGTCTGACAACCAGTCTCACCAAGGGGTATCGTATTACCCAGTAACTGGATTGTGGAGGTCAGATAGGCAGTCGTCCTACATAAAATACTGGTAATCAGCTGCATCCGATTAGACTGGAAGCCGACCCTAACATAGTTGGGAAAAGGCTAGGCAGATGATATTTTAAAAAGAAATATTAAATCACATTTCATTACTTAGATTATTACAATTGTTTTTTTTTTTTTTTTTTTAGTTTAAAATTAACGTATAGTTTTAGGTTTAGGTTGTGTTGTAAGTAGGAAGAACATTATTATAAACGCGAAAGTTTGTAAGGATGGATGTTTGTTACTCTTTCACGCAAAAACTACTGAACGGATTTCGATGAAACTTCACAGTAATATAGCTTATACATCAGAATAACACATAGGCTACAATTTATAAAGATTTTGTGTAATTTTTTTTTTGCCCATACGATAAGTATCAAGTAAGTCGGAAAAATTCCTGCCCTCTGAGAGCTATCTTGGCGTGCGCTGCCTAAACCGTTACAGCTACACGAAGATAATGTATCGTGGGACTGTTGGTCTTAAATAGTTCTAAATAAAAGTCCGCGACAGCATATATCTACCTTTTATGTGGAAGCCATTATATCCAAAATAGTGATCCATAAATACATTTAAATCGGATACTTTTTTTACAATGCACGTTTTAGGGTACTTAGTTAATTCTTATGAAAATTAATACATTTATCGCTTTCGGTATTTAATGTAGATAAACTTTGACTTTTACACCAAGCAATTTGGACAAATTCTTTAAAAGTTATCACGATAAGATTGACCTGAGGTAGAGCGCCATAGGAATTGGCGGCGCGGCGGCGCGGCGGTCCCGAACGTAGGCAGGCAGACGCGTGAGGCACAGAGCACTTTTATAATACGAATCATTTTGAAGGATATCGCTAATCCATCGCTTTACCTGTATATGTTCGAAAAATGTGTCTGCTCAACAACGTAAATAAATAACGCAATGAATGTTGTTGAACTGCCAAAATGAAATGAATGAGTAGGCATAATTATAATTTTTAGTTAGTATATTTTAAGAAGGGCCCGAGGGGCCCGTAACTAAATAATAACAGCCGCACAGGTCGATCGGTCAGGTTAAGCTACGCTTGCCACGGTTGGTCTGTGGATGGATGACCATCTTTACATACCGAGACCCCTCCGTGCCTCGGAAAGCACGTTAAGATGTTGGTCCCAGCTGCCATTCGTGGATATTTTCTTCTACAGTCGCTACGGGTCGTCGGAACCCCTAAAAGTCTGACAACCAGTCTCACCAAGGGGTATCGTATTACCCAGTAACTGGATTGTGGAGGTCAGATAGGCAGTCGTCCTACATAAAATACTGGTAATCAGCTGCATCCGATTAGACTGGAAGCCGACCCTAACATAGTTGGGAAAAGGCTAGGCAGATGATATTTTAAAAAGAAATATTAAATCACATTTCATTACTTAGATTATTACAATTGTTTTTTTTTTTTTTTTTAGTTTAAAATTAACGTATAGTTTTAGGTTTAGGTTGTGTTGTAAGTAGGAAGAACATAGATTCGTTTTCCTCATAATTAGCTAATGGAATTGTTTTAGTTAGTTTGAAAATTACTACGGATTTTGTGATTTTTTAAATAGTACTTACAATAATGACTCAAAAGCGTAAGTCTAACATATATATTTCATAAAGCTCTAATAAAGCTCGAGCTATAAAAATAGCTAGACTTAACGAGACGTCTCAACAAACTGAGCTGCGAAGGTTTGAGCAGGCGGTGCGTGAGGCGCACACAGAGCTACTGAGACAGACACCAGAACAGTTCCAAGATCGTCGTCAACAACACGCTGAGTATCTGGCATTTCAACGAGCTGCTGAAACTTCAGAACAGTGTCAACCTAGACGTCAACGGCATGCTGAGTATCTGGTGTCTCAACAGGCTGCATAAACACAGGAACAGTCCCAAGATCGGCATCAATAGCATGCTGAGTATCTGGTGTCTCAAAGGGCTGCGGAGACACCGGAATAGTCCCAAGATCAGCGTCAACAGCATGCTTAGTATCTGGTGTCTCAACAGGCTGCATAAACACAGGAACAGTCCCAAGATCGGCATCAATAGCATGCTGAGTATCTGGTGTCTCAAAGGGCTGCGGAGACACCGGAATAGTCCCAAGATCAGCGTCAACAGCAGACTTAGTATCTGGTGTCTCAACGGGCTGCAGAAACACCGGAACAGCCCCAAGATCGGCGTCAACAGCATGCTGAGTATAGTGGTGTCACAACGGGCTGCGGAGACACCAGAACAGTCACAAGCTCGACGTCAGCAGCAGGCGACTTACATGGCGTCCCATAGAGCCACAGAAACCTTTACTAGGGCTGAATCCCGCAGATGCGCTGTTGTTACACTAATATAATGTATCGTGGGACTGTTTTTCTTAAACAGTTCTAAATAAATGTCCGCGACAGCATAATTATCTACCTTTTATGTGGAAGCCCAAAATAGTGAGCCATATCGAAAGTACCTCTTCCTGTATGTTACCTTTTTACACCTAAACCACTGGACGGATTTCGACAAAATTTGGCAAGGAGATAGATAGCATCCTAGGGAAGGACATGGGCTACTTCATCGGTACTGTCCCGTGGGATAATTTCCGATATCCACGCGGGCGAAGCCGCGGGCAGAAGCTAGTATTATAAAAATGCGAAAGTTTGTGAGGATGGATGTTTGTTACTCTTTCACGCAAAAACTACTGAACATAATTTCATGAAACTTTACATTAATATAGCTTATACATCAGAATAACACATAGGATACTTTTTATCCCTATATTCCGACGGGATCGAAACTTATGCGGGTGAAACCGCGGGGCGCAGCTAGTTGGTCATAATTTCCATGTGTTGTGTGGTATATATCTACCTACGTACTTTTAGTTTTTGCAGCGAATAATTTGTTACTTTGTAATTGTGACGTGCTCACACCGGATGCGGTCTGATGCTTTTGTTTCATTTGAATCATACACAACATAAAATTATTATTTAAAAAATAATCAAAATGTTTTATACTTACTAATAGCGCTCAAGATATCGGCTGTGCCTAGTTTAGGACAACCGCTATCTCCATAGTGTAATTTTAATAGTAAAATATATATTTTTTGTTTTTTTAACAAATTATCGAAACCCTTAGAACTAAAACAGGACAAATTCATGTGAAGAAAAAAATACTCCGAAAAGATCAAGTGACCTTCACAAAAAAAACAACACAATAACGTGGCTGATTATGGCCCACTCCCTCTCACAGAGAGGAGCCTGTCCCAGGAGTGGGATCATTATAGGCTGATTATGCTAAACAATAAATGAATTCGGCATCTGCGAAAACACATCACGTCGCTCATTTATGTTTGTGACCCACAATGCAGCAGGTTTCAGTTCCCCAATCGATACGTTGACATAGTTTGTTGCTATAGATATGATTGTCTTCATCAGCCGTCCTATTACTTGATTACCCGCGAAGCTCGGGCGCACCCCGCCCACGTCACCACTATACAATAATGACATAAAGTTGCATATGACCTTGTACCGTGTCACCTAGTTTAAATATTAGATATTTGTCTATGGTTTAAGAGGGTAGTTTTCTCTACCTATATAAGTACTAAAAATACAGGACAGATTGACGAAGCTGCTATGACCAAAAATATACCTACTATCTAAAGGACTATTCAGCCCACATTCATCCACTGCTGATGTCTATCAGCTTTAATCTAAGTCGATTCTCCGAGCCCTATGTTATACTTATTATTGACAGCCCTACGATTTGAACAATACCATACGTAGGTATATACGTAGATGCACTAAGTACTGCTGCATTTACGCACCCTTGTCAATGTCACCACAAATATGCATATTTTCCTACGAATCAAAACAACAATATTATGGTTGCTTGGTTGCATCGTAGACCGTAGGAAGTAGTTATTACTGTTGGACTGGACAGTGGACGACTGTCCTTATCAAGCACGTGGTCACCAACAGGTGGCATGCCAAACCAACTGGGGCTATATGTAGCATTGTAGTTTGATGTATATTTTTATTTCGTTGTTTGGATTTGTGCCTGGTTAGATGGTTGAACGGTGTATATCTCACCCACTATTACACGGGACTTGAAGATAACTGGCGAAATTTGGGTGAACTGTAGGGTCTATAGGTACACCTCTGCCTAACTCTTCGGAGAATACAGGCGTGATGTTATGTGTTTTATAGAGAAACTAAGAAAAACCATTGGTTTTCTCTATAAAAATTCTCCTACTCTCTCTCCTAGACGAGCTGTGCTCCTTCTAATGTGGCCAGCTACATTGTTTTTAATTGTAGATCAAAAACTAAAGTCTATCAGTTTAGCTGTTCAAGAGAGGATCATGTTTTTTCTAAAGGTAGACAGGAAAGCCCTAGTCGAAATATACGCAAATATTATAGAATACTTTATTCCAATCTTGAGGAGTATGTGAATGTTTACGAATAAATCTCTAATTTTAGCAGGATTTACAGGATGAGTATTTTATACACGGTGGTCATAAAGTGGCGCAAATATAACTCTATCGGCAGATGAGTTTCTTTGTAGTGTAGGTATTCGTTAGAGTAATAAAACAGCTGTCTCCTCAAACTGCTTCAGTTGCCGACTGCGTTCAGTCGTGTTCGTGTGCTGATAGTATCGTTATACTATCACGAAATTTTATCACTGTCTCATATTCTCAATGTTTATGTGCACGAAATAAAAATTCTGAGATAACACAGACAGCTACCATTTAGTAGTAATTTTGTGATCTTTTTACGATTATATGTATTATGTTTACTAAGATAACTTTATTTGTTAAATTTTCCATATTAAAAAGGTTGATCTTCAGGGTCATCAAAAATTGTTGAGATTTCTTGTTAAAAAATTAAAAAATTAAGTGATACAGATATATTATAGGAAGTTGTTAAATCGACATCATCTGTTAAAAACCTTCAGAGTTAGCCAAAGAGACTTTGGTTGGTCGATGATAATGTTACAAATGAAATACTTTTATTTATAAATTGGTCCTTTATCTCGTTTTTGTTTCTACTAGACTCGGCTTAATTACTCCAGGACCAAAATAATAAAAATACTAAAAATCATAACAATATGTCAAACTAATAGCCACAGATAAACTTATTAATATCAAGCATCGTTTCCGCAACGACTGTATATTTATGTTGCTATAATTTATGTAAATAGTGTCATTTTAAAAATCGTCAGTACAAAATCTGCGCGGCCGCGAGATAACTATTGTCAAACGATCGGCCATTATTTTTTATAGTATTCACATGCTTTTATACAACTCTTTCAAGTATCGGGCTCTATTATATATGTACAAAATATACAGGTTTAACTTCGAAGTATATAATATATGTTACAAATAAGTTGCCTTTAACAATAGTATTTGCGATTATTCATTAAATTAATTAGGTAGATACATTATTGTTGAGTAATTTTCTTACATAAAATCATTTGATTTGACCAACACCGAAATCGGGTTTGGTATCATAGTAAAAGTTGTTCATAATGATGAGTACAATAACCTCTTAAGATGTTGTTGGTGCTTTTACAATAACCCTGTATATATTTTATTCGTATTATGATATATTGTTAGTTAATTTAGTAGGTACCTATAAGAAGTTTATTTAGTCTCTACATGTATGTTAATCGTCTTAATAGATATAAAAATCTTAACAGTTGTGAACCTAAAGGTATACAAATTCAGTTTCATGGTGTTGATGACTGGCACCCTAATTACGTACCACACTATCAAATATCAATCACAATCTGAGTCACTTTGAAGGGAATAGATAATCCATTGCTGATTACATGTTTGAAAAATTTGTCTGCTCAACAATGTAAATAACGCAATTAATGTTGTTGAACTGTCAAAATGCTACTGCCATTGCTACTGTTATGCAATTACCCTGCTGTTCTAAATAAAGTTCCTAGGCACAATTAGGCGTAGATACTGCGTAGCGAGTGCTACGCGTGAAAAGTTCGTAGCGCGTCACTTGCGATTTTATAGTCGCCCGCAAAAAAATCATACATAAGGCAGACTGCATACATAAGCAGATTCCAACTTTTTATACAGTAATCTATGCTTTATCGACCTCTAAATAATGTACTTATGTAATAATATTCACCATTAAGCACGATGGACGTCATCTTGTAAATAGCAAATGTTCTAAGATGGCGGATTTTGTCGTAACCTTTGGGTTGCCGCCAAAAATATCCCTTGAAACGTGACGTCACTGCCACGTGAAAAGTTTGTTTATACGGTATACCTACATTAGCTGGACAGCAGACATTACGACCTACATATAAGTATATGTAGGTAAATCTTCAGTCATTGTGGCGCGCATTCAGAAGAACGGAAACCTAGAAAAGCTCTTTAATTAATTAAGTATGGACAAGCCATGAGTAGGTACATACCCAGTGGGATTTCCCATAAGCAAATATGAAAAGAACACCCATTCAAACTTACACTATCCCTATTTAACCACTTCATGTGACGAATTAAAAAAATCCTTAGTGTTCCTTTTCATTATAAGTATACCAGCTACGTTTATGATAAATTTCATGCTTCTAGAGCCAGCGGTTTAGGCTGTGCGTTGTCTGTCAGAAGTCGAATAAAAACAACTTCGCATGAATGAACCTGGAATTGGAAACTATGTAATAAATATATGTTTAAACAAAAAGTAAATCATAAATCTTTAAAAGATTTTCAAAACGAATTACGTTATTATAAGCCAGAAAAAGCTGGAAAGCATCTAGGAGATTCTTTACAGCTTTTTCATTACATAACCTTAACGCAAAACATTAAGGATTGGTTACATAACCTTAACGTAAGCCATAAAGAGGTAATTTTTTGTAACACAAAAGGCACTCTTACTACTTTATACTGTCATCATATTTACCAGAACACAAAATGAATAGGCATCACCATTATCTACGTGTTTAACTTAGTAGCAAGCTGTGATCTCCAAGAATGCTGACTTCAAAGACTACTGTTTGATATTGTCGTATAATTGAACAAACAATGATAACATGTCACACACATGCAACACACTCTACGTAGGTTTAAGCTAACTACATAACAGCGAGGTGTAAAAACCGATCCCTTTTGGCTTATTGTACCTATTCTTGCTGCAAGGTTATATATTAATGCTTGAGTTCACCAACATTCAAACCATCGGTTAGGTATTTAAACAGTTGATTTATGTCAAATTTCCTTAGGACATTTGACATAAATCAACTGTTTAAATCTAACCGATGGTTTGAATGTTCGTGAACTCAGGCCTAAGTAACTTAAGTTGACTTCGATATTTGTTTTGGAATTATCGAATACCAAAATTCTCTTTGTTGGTTTTTTGAGACGGTTAGCAGATTCCATATATGTATTACCCACCAAATTCATTTTCATGTAAAATGTTGCCAAGGCGAGACCACATATGGCTCGCATTGTCTAAAAGTTATCAGATCGCATGTAGAGCCAAGCTTCTACACGCCCCAACTCTACAAGCCCTCTGCACTTTAGTCAAAATATGAGGCTTGGCCGTTTAGTCAAAATATGAGGTGTGCCCTTGCGCTTCGCTTGGCTCGTCTTGGCGGGGCACTCCTGTGCCCCCAGACTATAAAAAAACTCGATATTGTTATGAGAACTATCTACATATTATGTTACAATTTTATTGTCAAGGTGTCCAGCCTAAGCTCAATGAGCTCCTTATTTTAACTTTGATGTGCTTTGATGAAATTTATGTAGATTCTTCTAGAAGACAAGTAGCACTTAGGAATCCCATTGTTGTATTCCTACACGTGAACTTGCTAAAGTGAAGTCTATGGTAAGGTAAACTCTACGGTCAGGTAACCTATAATACCATTCACATCGAATTGCTTATCGACAAAATAAAGTTCAAGTAGGTCCATTACATACCTACCTACCTACTTAGATAAACTCACTGCAAAACAATTTTTTAAATGTATACTTTCAGGGACGTCATCGTTGTTTAGACACTTGCTTTATTCATGTCAATGGTTATGAAAGCAAGAAGCCCCAAACGTTTTAGACCGGTCTTGAATTGTCCAATAGATTCACCGAGTCTCCGTTTTCGATAAATTACTAGAGAGTAACAGAAACTGAAACTAGTCCAGTTGCCATTGTCCCACATTCTACAAAAATTGCTAATTTATAGCGATAATAATTAATTTGCATAATTAACCACTAGCAAAACAAGAAGCCCGTGTTAGCGTCAACCGCAGGATACGAACAGAAGGACCATTGACGCAGAACAAATTGTGACGTTACGCGCATGCGCTACAATTTGTTGGTGGATCCAGCAGTTGACGATGTTTCCCCCTGGGGCCGGGTTTTCTTATTAGTTCTTACCACGTCTTACAAACAAACAAGACCATACACCTCCCAACTCCAAGGTTTCATATTCTATAAGTTAATTTTTTCAGCATCATAATTGTGTAACACGCTTTCAATCACAATCTGAGTGATTTCAATGATATTGGTAATCCATTGCTCCATTTGTTCAAAAATTTCTCTGCTCAACAATGTAAATGTCGCAGCCAACTGGTTAAATTTGCCGTTCAGTTAACCGCCTAACCTTTTAACTAAACGGCGGCCATTCAACTAACGGCCTGAATGATATTCAATTACAGTTTAGGTTGGAAGTCTGTAACCAATCACGCGCGAGCCGAATTGGTCGCAGTAACTAAGCCAGGGCACCCCGACCAAATGGGTTAGGTTAGGTTAGAACTGTGATCAACCGCGTGCGAGCCGAGAGAGCGAAGCGAGGCCGAGTACTACTTCTAAAGGCCAGGCGGTTAACTAAACGGCTAATTTAACCAGTTGGCTGCGACATATACAACGCAATAAATGTTGTTGGACTGCCAAAATGAAAGCCATTGCTAATGTTAGTGTGTTATGCAGTTACCGCGCAGGTCTTTAGAATCGCCTTCCAAAATCTTTCGACATTTAATACCTAGAACTACGACGGCCAAACTTTGAAATAATTTAATTCACGGAACTTAGCTATAAGCTTTTTCAATATTTTGGGCCATAACGATGGTAAAAAGCTTCTGTATCGTTTTACTGAGTTGTTGAAAGTGGTCCTTCGAATTGTTTCCTCTCACGTGTTGTGATCAAGGCGGGTATGTGCTCGTCACGTGACCTTCGCGCGTGTTACTCGACTCTCGGCCTTTGTGACTGGCGTGGCTGCGTGGCCGTACACTGTGTTTCCCCCAGAACCGGCCAAAACCGGCGCTAAAGCCTTCGATCAAACTTGTCAGAGTTTTAAGTAGGTACTTTGTTTTTTTTAATGAACCCAGAATTTGATACTGAGGGATTTATTATTTATCAGTATCACTCTCCTATATTTTGGCAGTAAAATTAAAATAATAATATAAATAATAATACGGTACAGACGCCAGCACATCAAGCTACTACAATCTGTCTTTCTTTAATAGATTTTCAACTTTATCGCTATAGCGAATTTTACAATTTCGGGTAGCTTGATGTGCTGACGTCTGTACCTAATGTAGTAGACTCTACTACTATTAAAACTCTACTAAGTAGAGTTTGCAAATAATTAAAACTCTACTAAGTAGAGTTTTAATTATTTGCAAACTGTGCATTACGTACGGGAGGAATTCTTACTTATTTGCAAAAAACTAAAGAACATAAAAAGTATTGACGTCACTGGCGCTGCTTGACCTTGCCCGCTCGACTATGATCAAGATTCCTAAGATTAATGAGTGGTCTACATCGTTTTTCAGATACTTTTAATATGTGTAAATAAAATAAATGATTAACTGTCGATTAAAGCTCTCCGTTTCGATAATAATTTATATGGCACTTATTAAGTTCCAAAGTTTGTTAGGAGGCCTAAGTATGTCCAGCTCCAGCAGTTGACGTCTTTCAGTTGAAATGATGATGATGAAGAAAGCTCCATGCACATGAGCTTAGCTTACAACTTAGCTACTAGATCTAAGCTAGCGTCTTGCAACTTGATATCCGGGCGTATCACGTGCTATAAATTACGAGTAGCTTATATAGCAACGGCGGAACTAGGGAAGTAGACTGATTTATCAATAGCAAAACTAAAACAATTTTTAAAAAGAAAATGCTATTATAGTATTTAATGTACATGCAGTTCATCATCTGCCTGATGATGATGATGAACATATAATTTACTAGCAGCGCCCCGCGGTTTCACCCGTATAAGTTTCGACCCCGTGGGAATATCGAGATAAAAACTCTATTCTATATCCTTTCCCGGGACTCAAACTATATCCATACCAAATTTCATCTAAATCGGTTCAGCGGTTTAAGTTAAGCGTGAAGGTAACATACAGACAGACACACTTTCGCATTTTATAATATTAGTTGGATTCGATACAATAAAATAATACAATTATGCCTATAATCAGCCCTTTTATGATAAGAAACACGTGGAAACTACAGAAACCTGAAATAGGTACGACTATTCTATGTTGCACTTGCATATCCTAACTACCGTGCTGAAATTAATGTAATGTACCTACTTAGTGTAGTTTCAAGATCACTCCTCAAGTGGACCGTCTGGATGGGTCACTTGAGCGCTCTCAGGACTTAAGAGATTATTGTGATGGCTATAAGCAGTTAGCAACTAGGAGCACTGTTGAAGCAGCCATCTATTCTGTAACCATCTCACCGTGAAAACTTAGGTGATAAACTGATAGGATAGGTGACTGGTGATAGGTGGTAAACTTAGGTAGGTGGCAAATAGGTCGATAAGTAGTGTCTAGTGTCAATTGCGTAACACACTTACAACCTCAATCTGAATCATTTTGAAGGATATTGCTAATCCATTGCTTCATATATTCAAAAAATGTGTCTGCTCAACAACATAAATAACGCAATGAATGTTGTTGATCTGTCAAAATTAATTACCCCGCAAGGGATCTAAAAACGCCGCTTTGGCGGAATCATAGTAGGATAAGTAATATTAAAAATCGTAAAATGGTCAAAAACTGACAATTCATATAATATTATCTGCGTAAAATTCATAGCACGCAATCACGCAATTCATCAGTTTGACAGTTTTGTATGGAGATTCGTAAAATGGTCTAGAAATTAAGAATTGCTTTATTGAAGTTCAATTTCAAAATAGCAGAGTTATTTACTTCAGGCACCTAAGTTTTCACGTCGAGATTTTTTCAGAATAGACAGATTGGTTGGAATATCATCCATTACGTATCCAACAATACCTACCTACTTATGACGTCACTGGAAAACTAGGAGACGCATTGAATTTCTCGTCCTTGGTAACAAACCAATATCTTGCTTCTAGGCTACATAAGACAACGGAATATTTATCGGATATTGCATTGTGAAAAATTATGAAAGCACAACATTACACATGGAGATAATAACTACTGAATTAAGTAGGTAATTACTGTTAAGTGCTTAGGTATATTGGCAAATTTAACACTACCACACCACAGTCTGTTTTTTCATATTACCTGTACACACGGCTACACATCAAGCTATACATAACCAGTATTTAATAATTATTCAGTAATTTACCTCTAATAACTAAGTAAATACATTATAAACTGCTTAGAGTGATCATGTACAAGATAAAATTGAAAACATGTTATGGCTTTTATGTATTGTATAATACTCGAGAGGTTTGGCACTGATAGCCGAAATACAGGCTCTGCCTAGTTCGGCTACAGATGACTACACCACTTAATCTCGCCTTAATTAGCCAGTTATAATATTTTGTAATCTATGTCTAATTTTCTTTAAATAAACATTATTATTATTATTATTATTATTATAGTATAAGCTGACTTCTGATTGTACGACAAACCTATACAATGCGAGGTCAACTCAAACTGGAAATGCATAGCTTGATGTGTAGCCGTGTGTACAATCAGCAACAAAAGTCGATTAACACTTTCGTTTTTTTAATCTTAGTTATTGAGCAAAATATTTGTTCAAAACTGCAGCAGAAGTACAATTTTTAGAATATAAACTCTTTACTATTAAGTGAAAAGCTAAAAAAAAAATAATTGAAAAAAAATTGACAATTTAATTACATGTAAAAATTACAGTGTTAATTGACCTTACTTACAAACCTATTTTCGACATTTTTCTAAATAATTTTCAAATCCGAAATATGAGTCCATAACTCATCATCATAATTCTCCTGCCCCTCCCTGATCCCAATTTATTCGGGGTCGGCGCAACATGTATTTTTCTTCCATACTTCGGCTATTAGTTAGTCGTCAGTTCGTTAGTCTGGTCACCCCGTTTTTAGCCATATCATAAAATTAAATTCATTTGTTTTTTTCTTTTTGTTCCAGATATCGCGCAAAGAAAATTATGTGGTTAGGTGCTATATCGAAGAAGTGTATGTCACAATACAGCTACGCGAGGTAGTTTCATATACTTAAGTGTAGCTTCTGGTAGTTCACCGGCCTCATACATCATGGAAGAAAACAGGTG
Source organism: Gortyna flavago (assembly GCA_963669345.1). NCBI lineage: Eukaryota > Metazoa > Arthropoda > Insecta > Lepidoptera > Noctuidae > Gortyna > Gortyna flavago. Next base: position 12,992,129 of record OY770140.1, read on the forward strand.
AGGACATTCATTGATATAATAATATTTTTATTTATCCTTTTCCATAAACATGATACGTTATTTATGAGGATAGTCTTGGTCACACTTGATGATCTCATGAATTCTCATAGAATTAAACCAACTTTCACTTATAAGTCATAGCTTTTACATGTATGAGTAGAGTATTCAATCGAGTACATATAGGAAAAGTTTACAGAATAAGAGAGGGATTTGTAGCTAGATTGCAGTGCGACCGACGAGGAATGCTTTCCTGATACCTGTAACCACTTAATTTGTATGAACCTGTCATACAAATTAAGTGGTTTACGAATTGATGTTTATTACTCGTAGTTACTAGAATTGTCGCTGACAGGTTGAACGCGTTCTCTCGATGACCGGACTGTACCTGTATCCTATATGAATTATAAGTAAAGCGGGCTTGTTTCCCCCAAGTAAACTGCCGGTTTACTGTTAAAATATCACCGTGACAACTGCGGTGAAGTAAGTTTGAAATGAGCAGTATTCTGTATAAATCTCACCGTGAAAACCTAGGTGAAGTGAGCTATCAAGAGTGTCAGTCCCTAGTATCTGCCGGTCGATTCTGTTAGAATCTCACCGTGAGAAGTTAGGTGAAGTGAGCTGTCATTCCATCTGATGCTGTAGGGATTGATACTAATGACAGCTCACTTTAAGCTCACTTCACCTTAGTTATCACGGTGAGATTTTTACAGAATAGCACAACAGGTGGAATGACAGCTTACTTCACGCTCAGTTCACTTACATTTTCACGGTGAGATTTTTACAGAATAGACCGGCTGCCAATCCATATGCTGGGGATGGATACTATTGACAGCTCACGTCAAGCTCATTACACCTAAGTTATCACGGTAAGATTTTTACAGAATAGATCAGCGAAACTAAAATGATCTTGAATGAACTTAGTTCAAATTAATCAGAAAAAAAAAAACATTTTCATAACCAGGTTTAAAGTCTCCACCGTGGAGGCAGAATCCAAGAAGAACGGCATCCATATGGGAGCCAACATCATCACGAGGCCTCTTCGGTCCTCAGCCGAGACGGTGGAACGAGGGGTCGCAGTCGTGGCCCCCAATGCCCAACCAGACACCTGGCTTCACGACGCTGGATGGAGACGGAAGAGGTCATTGGCCCAGCTCACAAGGGAAGCCCTGCCGCGGTTGGACAACTACAGAAATTCGAAAAGAGCTCTTAAAAGGCCGAGTCTTGGAGAGCTACATGGGGACCATCTTATTACAGAAGAGGTGAGTTTTATTTTGCGCTATTAACAATAACGGTCTTTTCACAATCAAGGTTTTTCTTTTAACATGGTTGAAACCTTCGAGCCAGTTTTTGTAATAAGAACGTCGCGTCGGTATCTAATTGTGATCGAAACACAGTTTTGTATACACACTATAATATCTCCTGCGCCGAAGGCTAGACTTCAATGAATTTGGCGGCCATGGCCGAAATACGGCCTTGAGGACTCTGTCTATAGAACTTTACCATTGTAAGAATAAACCACGGTCTGAAAATAAACTAAATGCAGGAAAAATTAATTGGAATTCACTCACTGCACATAATTATCACGTGTGTTAAAACCTTAATAATACCTACACATTTTCATCCAAGTGTTACTCGTATATTCTCACCAAAAATCCAGTGTCATCTCATGCAAAACTCATCATTATTGATCCTCTATAATCAAAGTGTCGTTAGGCAACATTACAATTAGTATTTTGGCATAGAGCGACGAATTATGTATTATTACATTTATTACTGTGGGATTACCTATGTAAGGTTGTTACGAAGCTAATTAAAAAGATGAGTTCTCGACTTTTTGAAGAAATATTTTAGGTGCTCTCATGTCAATGAAAATTGCATTTGATGCGGTCAGGGCCACTACTTCTTTAACGCGACTCAATATTATCTATGTAGAAACTGTATACATCGCGTACAGCTCTCCTGATTACTATCTTCCAGTGAGTTTATTTGGCTATTCCAAAAATGAGGAGTTTTAGCAACATTCCAGCATAGTTATTGACAAGCATTCCATAGGCTTACGAGTCGCAAATGGCACATTTTCGGTTACATACCTGACTTGCCTAGACCCGACCGCAATTAACCGCCGGAATTAAGCAAATTGAAACCCTACGTCCATTTGCTGTATTAAAGCCATAGAGCCATTTCAGACAACTGTCAAAGAGTGACATTTGTCATATACGGACAATTTAAATTGGTAGGTATTAATGCTTAACAATTTATTTCCCTGACATTATTACTGCTGACCATACATTTAGTGATCTGTTTCTTTGAGTGTATTACTAAGTTTTATGATCATATTGATCATACATGACTAGTACAGATAGGACATAATATGAAACTGCACTCAATGCTGGATAATAAAACAAAATTTCACTTTAAAAAAATTGTTGCTAACGAGCTAGCACGGCTCTATCTCGTAGTAGTATGTATTGGAAATACAGTTATTCAACAAGAGAACGAATGGCTACGAATGGCTACGAATGGTAATTTTTATTAAACGTAGGTATTCAGGTATTGTTTAAGATATTTATGATTTTTTACGATTTCAAGAGTCGCCTGAAACCGGACGAATCGTACGATAGACTTCAAATGGCATTCATGGATGAAGGTCCTTCTAAGGCAACCGTGTGTCGTTGGTATAACGAATTAAAGCGCGGTCGACTAACTTTGAGGGATGAAGAAAGAAGTGGTCGCCCTTTGACGGCTGTTACGGAAGAAAACGTGCTAGCAGTGAAAAATTAATTTTATCCAAGACAATAGGCGAGTTACGTATCAAGAGATTCAGCACATACTGCGGGTTGGATCGGGAAGCCTTCACGAAATTCTACATCATCTTCGCGTGAGGAGGATAGTTTCACCCTGGGTGCCGCACAACCTCACCGATGCTCAGAAGCAGGCCCGGGTGTAAGCCGTGATATGATAAACAAATTTGAAGCAGGCTCGTCTCGACGTGTTTACGACATCATTACGGGTGATAAGTCTTGGATTTATCAATATGATCCAGAAACAAAGCGCCAGTCGACGGTTTGGGTGTTTCAAAACGAATCAACGTCTACGAAAGTGAAGCGATCTAGAAGCGGGGGGAAGATTTTGATCGCGAACTTTTTCAATTTGATTGGCTACTTGGAGTCAATTCCTTTACGGAACCAAAGAAGTATCAACGCTGAATGGTATACCTACTACCAAATGCTTGGCAGAAGTTTTCTCTGTTGTGAGCAACAAGCGACCTAACACACCGCGCTCAAAACGAGGGACTTCCTGGACACGCCGGTCAAACTCCTGGGTCACCCTCCTTACAGCCCTGACCTAGCACCGTGTGACTTCTTTTTATTCCCGAAAATAAAAAATCAGCTCAAGGGGATAAAATTTTCGTCGCCGGAAGATGCGCTGTCAGCATTCGAGCAGGCTAAACGAGGTGTCTGCGGCGGACTGGAAAAAGTGTTTCGAAAAGTGGTTCAAACGCATGAAATTTTGTACGAGTATAGAGGCTAGTGGAGAGTACTTTGAAAAGATTTAATAAAACAATATTTACCTAAGTATATAATTTATTTTTTTATTTTCGCAAAACTTTCTGAGTGTCCCACGTACTTACATATAAAAGATAGTTTGAATTCTTATTTTAAACGTACTCGTTCTGCTATAAACAATTTCATTTATATTCACAATAATCGTCATTGTTTCGCCATTTCAAGATCAACGCATACAATACTGTTATTTTCTCCTGATTAATCATGCAAACATAACAAGTAGGTTTATGTGCTGATTTAATCTACACAAACTGTCGATAATAAACAAACAATTTATGTTTCATATACAAAGTTTCTTAGAATCACAACATACGAGTAACTATGCAAATCTATGTATACCTTTAAAAAATTCTAAGTCCTGACTGACTGATATGTATATCAACGCACAGCCTAAACCGCTGGTCCTAGAGACATGAAATTTGGAGGGTGTGTTCTTTGTGAAGAGTAGGTATCGACTAAGAAAGGGTTTTTCGAAATTCCACCCCTAAGAGGATGAATGGGGGGAGGGTGAAATTTTACGCGGACGAAGTCGCGGGTAGAAGCTATATAAAATAAGGCAAGACATCGACAAATGATGCGAATCACCAAAATTTTTGCACGACTGCCTAAAAAAAGGGGTGTTACGTTTTTACACGACTGCCTAAAAAAAATAATAATTAAAGAAAATTAAAAACACACCTGCCTTGTCAAAATTTTAATTAAAAACGTGAACTAAAAATTAAAAACAAGCTAAATGATTTTAGTTCTGAATGGGCACAAGGTTTGTAATAGATTATACATATACAGGTTGAAATTGAAAACATGCGACAAATAGAAATGGGAGATTGTACTCATCATTATGAACAACTTTCACTATGGGACCAAATCTGAAATCGCGAAAAAAAATCTACATTTTGACGAGTTATGCGAACATAAATGTAGGAAACAGCTGATTTTTTTTCGCGATTTCAGATTTGGTCCCATAGTAAAAGTTGTTCATAATGATGAGTACAATCTCCCATTTCTATTTGTCGCATGTTTTCAATTTCATCCTGTATAAATATACTGTGCAATTAAACCGCCACTGTGCCCAGAAGTGGAAAACTGAAAACCAATCTTTTCATTGCAGTTGGGGGACGGTTCCTTGGAACAGTTCTTACAGATCCCCCTACTTCGCTGAATAAATTGGTTTTCAGTTTTCCACTTTTGGTCACAATGGCGGTTTACACACTCACAAGACCGCAGCATTTTTCTTAATTATGTAAAAAATTTCGTTGCTAACCAAATTTACTTCTTTTTTTTTAATTCATTCCCGTCCTAGAGAGGGAACCAATTACTATCGAGTCTTTCCCGCCTAAAGCCGGGAAGCAACGTCTTCCATCCGCTATTCGGATCAAACAAACACTACTTTCCGAGTATGAGAAATGAAAAAATATATCATACACTTTGGTCATTTTCGTTGAGTAAATGGCGACTTTTGAAGTAGAGACAAAGCATCGATGAGTCTTCTAATGTTTTGCGTGTGGAATAGAAAAAGTGGATCGGACCTGTGCGATCCGGTGCTAGCTGCCGTGAGCGAGCACTCGAGAGCTTGACTGGCTTGATGGATGTAGCCACTTATGTACCTATATACTCTGGTTACCTACTTACATACGATCGATATGCACTTTTTTAAACTTGGTAAATGAAAGTGTTTAAAATGTTGCTATAAAGATTTTTTAGGTTGAAAACACGCCTATAGATTTGTTTCAATAATACTTTAGTTAGGAGATTGGCATACTCTCTCATTTTCTAGGTAGCGATTGGCACACCTTTTAAAAGAGAGAAGTGAGTAAAAGAAAATCGCGGAAATATTTTCCTGTTTTTCTTTTACGTAGATATATTTTTATGGTCCGGTATCTGTGCAATAGAAGGGTGGGTAAATTTCTAGAAGTATTTTCCCTGGAAAACATTGTCCCTTATTTTCCTAGCGCCATACAAATAAAAGATGTCTGTTGCGATCACATAAGCATAATAAAAACTACCGTCACGAGACACGTTGATCCGTTGCCGTCTGGGAACAATACACAAGCGCAGTATTATGGTATGGATCAACAAAGCGCGGGACAGACGGTGTCCATCATGGTGGAATGGCGGCAAAGTCACCTGTCACTCACTGGTCTCATTACATCCATGATAATCACGTGCATCACGCGCGACAGAGACAGTAAACTAATGTAGATATGTGTTTGGACATATTCAATCTGATTTCATGCACCTGTTTTTTTGCTATTATGGTCAAGGAAATAAACGAGAATTAGAATGTTGTTTGGTTTCAGGACGAGAAAGTACAACAGACGAGAGAAACAAAGTCGCCAACTCCTGCTGTTGGAATTAAGTTAGGATGGATTCAGGTAAGTTTTAATAAAAGCTTATTAAATGAGTGTAGAAGTCGCACAGGGTGTTTGACATCAATTAAAATTGATTGACACATACAACTGATACGACTGTATCAGATTTTGTAAGAGGAATTAATTTATTTATTTGCTTTGAATTCATAAGGACTAAAATAGTGCAGAAGGACATATGCATTGAGCACAATATTCAGGTATTATACTTTGAGAGTCGAAGAAATATACTTTCGTGAGGGTAATTTTATGATGATGAGCTTCTAAAAATTCTATTGTATTGTAAATTCTATTGTAGGGGGTGCTGATACCATGTCTGCTGAACATCTGGGGTGTGATGCTGTTCCTGCGTATATCGTGGGTGGTTTCACAGGCAGGCATCGGATTTTCTCTCGTTATCATCGCCATATCAGCCTTCGTGTGTGTCATAACAACGCTTTCTATGAGCGCTTTATGCACTAATGGAGAAGTAAAAGGAGGTTGGTTTTATCCTAGAGTAACTTATTATTATACAATCTGAACAAGTCGTTTAACAACCGGTCGTTCATCTGTTTTAGGTTTTAGAGCAATCTAACTACTTTCTAGAATTAATTTTCAGAAAAGATTTCGCTGCACTCGTATTACCTAACCAATGTGATCATCGCCTCATGCAAAAACAAAAATGATGCAAAAAGATGCCTTTAAAAAATCTGTTGCTACTACTAATGTAGAATTAAAAAATAAACTCTGCTTGCAAGATGTAGGACTTTGCGTGACGTCAGTAGGACGCGTTCTTCGCATGTGGCGTTGTAGATATCGCTACAAACTCATGACTCTCATCATAGAAATGTAAGAAATTTTATCTATGACTCTCATCAACTATTGACGAGACAAACGATTCGTGGGAATTGATTTTCGATTCCTAACGCAGCAATGTTTAGATTGGCGTCATCAGCAAGCCTTAAAGTTTATCCTCATAAAGCATGTTCTATTTATATTGCTGAGGCTAACGTCCTCACACCTAACCGATCGAGAAGATTTTTTTTACGAGATTGCATTTTGAATAGAATTATAGCCTTCAAACTGATAGCTTAGATTTATTCTGTACTAGTTAATACCCGGTATGCGTTGCAAAGCCTTTCAAATGTTTTTTGTTTCGTTAGGAACTTTCTCCGGCGGCGCGCACACAACAACTGACCAAAGTTGAATCACAATCGGTCAAGCCATTTTCGAGTTTTTACGGTAATTGATTATGATGTACAAGAACAGGAAGATTTTGTGTTTGATTCAAGAATCCATCTAACTAAGAAAACAAGGATATAATTTTACAAGTAGCAGCATGTTTTTGTGTTGGAATTATTTAGTTAGACTGCACTTGAAACGATGTAGTAGCATTTCCATAAAATCTTATAGTATTTTAAATCCAATAGCTAGAAGACTTTTAGCTGAAAATATAATTAGCAGAACAAGAACAGAGCACGATTTGAACAATGCGCCTTTGTCATCCGTTACACTTCCTCTTGTCTTCGTGCAGATCAGGGTAAAAGCAAGGTGCGACTTAGTAACATAGTGCTACTAACTATAATGACGACATTCACACAATAGGCTACAGAGTAATCTCTATTAAGATTATCATACGTTACACGTATGATCTCGGAATGCATACAATCTTATAAAATGGTGTTCAGAACATACGCTACCTGAGGATAATCGTGTGAAACCAGAACGTTTCAAATGTCAAAGGTCATAATTATGAGTCAGGTTCCGTCAAATTATATAAAAAGAAACTGAACATGTAAAAAATACTTCGAATTACTTACCTACTGTCAAAGTCACATTCCTGCATTCCTTTATTACAGTCTTCTACCATTTCTAATATTTTGATTTTAATAGCAAGCAGTAAAACCTTTGGAACTCCCTTTTTTGTTCTCAGTTAGGCTTTTGACAATGCTATTATCAAGAAAATCGTACTTATTTAACCGACTTCCAAAAAGGATGAGGTTATATGTTCGACTTTATGTAGGTATGATTTTTTTTTTATGTATGTCACCGATTACTCCGTCAATTGCGGGCCAATTTTTTTTTTAAGTGGTTTCTCTAAGTGGTCCCATTGTCATCAAGTTGGAATCTGATGAAAGGACCCCATGGAAATCGAGGGAAACCCTCATATTTTATAAGAAAACGTATAGCGATTTGGGTATTTTTTAAAGTAACTTGAGCATTTGCTCTCGGAAATCATCATTTGGTAAAGCGAAGCTGATGATGAAGAACACAGATGGCCATTGGAACTCAATGATCAATATTTCACGGGTTGCGATTCGATTACTTTAATATGATTGCTAAGCAATGTATACTCATCACAATGCGTATGGTGAGTGGTTGTTGAGGAGTTCTCCTAGTTCTTACCAGGAGAACTCCTCAACAATTAACGTCCCAGCATACGGAAAAGCAATATTTTGTAAAAGGTGATGAGCAGTTGACATTAGGCTACGAGTATTTTAACTTATATAAATTACAAACACTCGCACTAAAAAGTGAAAAATAAATAACTTTTATGTCGTTTGTTCTGTATTTTCGTTTATTGACACCGACTTCCGAAATTAAAGTTATTTTTCACTTTGTAGTGTTTTTTTTTTTTGAAGTCGGTTGTGTTTTTTGTTAAATAGTTTATTTTATTTTATAGTAAACGTTTGGAAGACAACACTGATGAGTGAACACATTTTCGCCATCGCGTGATTTCATATTATTATTATACCTACTTACTCAATTTTCTAGGTGGGATTTACTACATAATCTCAAGATCACTTGGTCCTGAATTTGGTGCTTCCGTGGGCATTATCTTCGCCTTCGCTAATGCGGTCGCCGCCAGCATGAACACTATCGGGTTCTGCGAATCCTTGAACGAGCTTCTGAACAGCTATAAGTTGCCTTTCATCGATGGTGGACTGAATAACGTCAGGGTCGTGGGCGCAGTGGCACTTCTCGTCATGTGCTTCATCTGCGCTGTGGGCATGGATTGGGAGAGCAAAGCGCAGGTTAGTTTTTGACATTGCATCTCTTTTTTCATCGATCCAAATCACAGTATAATTTTTTTACAATATCTATTTGCTTAGACGTTGTATATGTAATTCCGAATTAATTTTATTAAGGGTAGTGCAATAGGTTCTTATTTCTTCATGTTTGTCTTTATTAAATAGCCAACTAAAACTAATCAATTTTGTCCGTGGTGTCAATCAGTCTTTTACATAAATGTCCTATTGCTAGGCTATAAATCAGTCTAAAATTGCTTCTTAGGTCACGAGCGGGAGTATTGGCAATTTCCACAAATAGATTTCCTGATATGATTTACATCGATTCAACAATCATACGAACGCTTTATAACACGCGCTTGAGTTTGGTTTGCATCGCCCGCACTTTGGGAGAGAACATTGTGTGCTTTGTAATTGTAATTACAAAGCACACATTAGCAAACGCAGCGCATTATTTGTGCGCTTCGGGTGACTATGGTTTCCTTTTGTGTTTGTTTTTATTAGCTGTAAGTCGTCCATGAACTAAAATAAATAAATAATACATCTTTATGGATTAGAAATTAGAAAAAGCAGGTTTTTTTTGCGTAGATCCGTAGATCCTGGTTTTTTGAAACAATCTATACTTATAATAAATCTGTAGAGAGGTCAATTCTGTACATGATATATATTTTCAAAATAACTATCAGGGGGTAATAAGTGATCGATACTGATGCCAAAAATGCAATCAGTAAAATTTTTGTCTGTCTGTCTGTCTGTCTGTCTGTCTGTCTGTCTGTATGTTCCTTATAGAAACAAAAACTACTCGACGGATTTTAACGAAACTTGGTACAATTATTCTTCATACTCCTGGGGAGGTTATAGTATACTTTTCATCACGCTACAATGAATAGGAGCAGAGCAGTGAAAGGAAATCTTGGGAAAACGGGAGAAGTTGCTCCATTTTTTAAGCTTCCGTCGCGTGTGCAGCCTTAATGGTTAAAGCTACATAGAAATCATTTATGACGGAAATGTTCTACATAAAATTATCTAAAAAATATCCTACTACAGCATATGTCTATCTTTTATGGTTGACTCACAATAACACGTGTAACTCCCGATACCTTAGCAGTTCGGAGCTTTCTGATTATATTTGTTTACTCTTACGTTTATAATACTCTCACTCATCCCTAATTAAAAGAAGTTAATATTATTACCTATTCAATAAAAAAAGAATCATAGTAATCGGTATAGAAACACCAAACTTATACATGATACATGAAATACGCTAACAAGCGTCGCGTCGCGCGTGAATACTGAATCATGCCATAAGGATTATTTTTGTGTAACGGTTGCCGCGCTCGACGCGGGTCGTGGCGGTAGGGTAAGGGAGGTCCGAGCGCGAGCTTCATTCAATATTTGGCTGTTGATGCGTTCAGAGCGTTCGACCTTATTGACAGACGATAATTGATATTAACAAACCGTGCTTATCAGCGCGACTTTTAGTCTTTAAATAGTTTATTTGAATTTATTTTGTTGTTTTTTATAAAATAGGTATTAGTTGTTGTGTTATTAGACCGACACAGAACCCAAAAATGTGATTTAAAAAAAAAATCTGTCTGTCTGTCTGTTTGTTCAGGCATCACGCAAAAACTACCGGTTCGATTACGATGACACTTGGTATAATTATTCTTTAATATCCTGGGCACCACACTGGGTACTTTTTATCCCGGAAAAAAATATACAATAAAAAACAAACTTAATTTTGCGGTTCGATCCCTAGACCCGATTACTGTACCGACCGCAAATAATAAGTTTGTCGTAGTACACGACGAAGATAATAATAATAGGCGAGCGTTCGTTCATATTAGCATTCTATAAATTGTATGTTTTAACTGCTACTTGCAATTCCAAAACGTGCTTTTCAGTGCGACCTTTTTATTCCTTTTAGTTTTTACTAAGTACAGTTTAAGGTAGAGTTATTTAGGTTTATTTTTATAAGTCGTTTTTATAAGTAAGTATAGATTTTAATTTTAAAGTATGGGTAGTATATTTGATAGTGTACGTAGTGACCGTAGGTTATTTTATAAAACTGTTAGGTAGGATTAGTCATTCGTATAGATATTAGTTTTTAGGGATTTTGCTTATTTATTGAGTTTAGATTAGTTCATCATCTGCCTCATCTGCCTAGCCTTTTCCCAACTATGTTGGGGTTGGCTTCCAGTCTAACCGGATGCAGCTGAATACCAGTATTTTACATGGAGCGACTGCCTATCTGACCTCCACAACCCAGTCACTGGGTAATACGATACCCCTTGGTAAGACTGGTTGTCAGACTTTCGGGCTTCTGACTACCCGTAACGACTGTCAAAGATCCACGAATGACAGCCGGGACCAACGACTTAACGTGCTTTCCGAGGCACGGAGGGGTCTCCATATGTAAAGATGGTCACCCATCCACAGACCAACCGCGGCAAGCGTAGCTTAACCTGATCGATCGACCTGTGCGGCTGTTATTATTTAGCCACGTATCATCAGAAATAGGTTTATTTAGGTAGGTAGGTATTTTATTTTCTGTTATTGAGTTTTTTTTTTATTAGGTAGGTACTTAGGTTTACTTTTATAATCTAATATAAAATTCAAAGTCCTGTGATCCTGTCTGACTGATTATATCAATGCACAGCCTAAACCGCTGGTCATAGAGACATAAAATTTGGAGTGTGTTCTTTGTGAAGTGTATATAGGTATCCACTAAGAAAGGGTTTTTTGAAATTCCACTCCTAAGAGGGTGAAATTTCACGCGGACGAAGTCGCGGGCAGAAGCTAGTCTTACATAAAAGTTTTAATGTTTTTCTTAATACAGTCGTTGTAACGATGAAAAAACCGGCCAAGTGCGAGTTGGACTCGCACACGAAGGGTTCCGTACCACCATACAATATTTAACACTATATTACCTAAGTATAAAATAATGGCAAAAAAATCACGATTGTTGTATGGGAGCCCCCCTTAAATATTAATTTTATTCTGTTTTTAGTATTTGTTGTTATAGCAGCAACAGAAATACACATTCTATAAAAATATCAACTGTCTAGCTATCACGGTTCATGAGATACAGCCTAGTGACAGACAGACAGTCGGACAGTGGAGTCTTAGTAAATGGGTTCCGTTTTTAGCCTTTGGGTATGGAACCCTAAAAATGAAATGGTGATCTTAGAAAGAAAGGAAGAAAGAAAATACGTTTATTTGCGGCAAACATGACGCATCAAAAGAAAAACAAATATTAAAAAAAAAAAAAAACAATATGGGAGAAAACAATCTTCTGCCTATTTCTAGACTTAGGCAGCACTCTAATAATAAACAAAACTTTCCTCTTTATAATTATTTTGAGAAGTTATAATAACCATTCGCAAGGGTATAATTCTCAATAAAATCAAATACACTCCAAGAGACTTGGTTACTACAGCACGACATTCCAGTGCTAGGAACAATAGATTCGGAATTTTCATACACCGGTAATACGGCTGTGGACCTTTCATCAGGTGTTTTGCGTGGCCGGCCGCACGGTGGCGTCGCGCTCCTGTGGCGTAGGAATTTGTTTCCATGTGTCTCCGTAATTCAGTGCAGAAGTGTTCGTTTAGTGGGTATCAAGGTCACAACGAGTGATAGATCTATGATAATACTATCAGTGTACATGCCTACTGATGAATGTGAGAATCTAGGCGAGTTCTCATCATGTCTGGGTGAAATGTATGCGATTATCGAGAGTGAAGATGTGGACTTGGTTTACTTGTTGGGTGATTTTAATGCGCATCCTGGCATGCCCTTTTATAATGAGCTTAAGGAATATTGTAGTGAGCATCAACTGTGTATTGTGGACTCTGAACTCTTGCCTGCAGAGTCGTATACTTATGTTAGCGATAGTCATGGATGTAGGAGGTGGCTTGATCACTGTGTGACCTCATTAGCGGCTAGGAAAACTGTTGAAAGTGCGAAAATTCATTACAATGTGTTTTGGTCTGATCATCTACCAATAGAATTTGTAGTTAATCTAGGTAACTGCACACCCAAGACACTCGTAGATAGTTGTGTGAATAATAGCAATAAGGTAATAAAGGGTGTTATATGGGGGGATAGGGATCAGTTGCAAATAGAAAATTATCATAAAATATGTCACAGTAAATTAAAATGTATTGATTTTCCTTATGATTTGAACGGTTGTGCGGATATGTTGTGTAATAATATTGAGCATAGAGATGTGATTAATAGGTTGTACCGAGATGTTCTAACAGTGCTTATAGAAGCCTCTGTATCCAGCCATAAAAGTAATCCTGTGAAGGGGCGCCACATCGCGGGTTGGAATAAACATGTTCGAGATGCACATCAAAAGGCTAGATTCCACTTCCAAGAGTGGTGTTCATTTGGTAAGCCTAAGTCGGGAAGGCTCTTTGAGGCCATGCATAACTCTAGAAAATTTTTTAAAGCCAAACTGAAGTATTGCCTTAATCATAAAGATCAAATAAAGATGGATATAATTGCCGAACATCATAAATCTAAAAATTTCAGTCAGTTTTGGAAGTCTACAAACAAACTTAAGCCAAAGGTGAGTCTCCCAGCCAGTGTGGAGGGGATTAGTGCTCCCCGTGATGTGGCTAACCTATTTAAGAACCATTTTAGAGTGGAACCTCTGTTGAGGCAGGAAGAGGGCGAAATGATGTTTGATGCTGGGAAATGCGGTACCGGTGACCCTCCAGTTAAAATAACTTTTGCTGAGGTTGACAAGGTTATTAAGCAGATGACCAGAGGGAAGTCACCGGGGCACGATGGTCTCAGCATCGAGCATCTGCAGCATGCGGGTGTTCACTTGCCTAGGGTCCTATCCATGTTGTTTACTTTCTGCCTTCGTCATAACTACCTACCAGACGATCTTATGAAGACCATAGTAGTACCTATAATTAAAAATAAGACTGGTGACGCATCGGAAAAGGGAAATTATAGACCTATATCACTGGCCACGACCCTGGGTAAGGTGCTGGATGGTGTGCTTAACAGACATTTAAGCCAACACGTCTCTTTGCATGACGCCCAGTTCGGATTCCGACCTGGGCTGTCCACAGAATCTGCAGTACTGTGTCTTAAGCATACTGTCCGGTACTATACTGACAGAAGAACACCAGTATACGCCTGCTTCCTGGACCTGTCAAAAGCTTTTGACATGGTGTCGTACAATGTATTGTGGAGGAAGTTGAGGCTTAATACCAGGCTGCCTGTAGAGATCATAAATTTATTTAGATACTGGTATAATAACCAAAGCAATGTTGTTAGGTGGATGGGCGAATGCTCGGATGACTACAGGATGGGGTGTGGAGTAAGGCAGGGGGGTCTGACTTCACCTACTCTTTTTAATTTGTATGTGAATGGACTGATTGAGGAGCTCAGCAGTGCTGGTGTCGGTTGTTCAGTTGATGGTGTTTTTACGAATAATATTAGTTATGCTGATGACATGGTGCTGCTGGGTCCCTCAATCAGTTCTGTGAGGTCACTATTGACCATTTGTGAGCGGTATGCAATGGCCCATGGGCTCAAGTACAATGTTCAGAAGAGCGAGCTGTTAGTTTTTAAGGCTGGGACCAAAACCTACAATGTTCCTCCGATCACACTAAATGGAACCGTTCTACAGCAAGTGTCCAAATTTAAGTACTTGGGTCACTGGGTCAATGAGAAATTAAATGATGATATGGACATGGATAGGGAGCGCAGAGCATTGTCGGTAAGGGGTAATATGCTTTCTCGCAGGTTTACGCGATGCTCACGTGACGTTAAAGTCACACTTTTTAAAAGCTATTGCCAAACTTTATACACGTGCAGCCTGTGGAGCAATTACACTAAAAAAGCCTGCAATGCTCTGCGCGTCCAGTATAACAACGCGTTCTTGGGTTTATTGGGGCTCCCATGGCGGTGCAGTGCCTCCGGCATGTTTGCCGACCACAGCACGGACGGCTTCCAGGCGGTGCTGCGCAAGAGGTCGGCCTCCCTGTGGTCGCGGGTTAGAGGTAGCACCAACATGCTTCTGAGCGTGGTGTCGGACAGAGTGGACAGCCAAATCTTGAGGCATTGGTCGCTCATGCATGTCCAAAATAATAATTATTTTAAATTTTACTAACATAGCTATAAGTATCTATACTAACAAAATATGGACTTGTATCAATTTCTGTGTGCTTGGTCTGAAATAAATATTTTCAATTTCAATTTCAATTTCAATAATTATTGACTAGTTAACACGCAACAGGGCAGTTTCGTAACCCTCCAATGTTCAGGAAAGCTGGACCGTCCACCGTGGCTTGCCTACTAGCCTCGTAGCTATTCAGCCCCAATTAACCTCTCTCGATAAACACGCCGTCCTTCAACCCACTGACAAATCAATAGAGAATTCATTTACTCCCTGCGACGATCGGGAAATTGGATGGATGAAATGTGGGAGCATCGCTTGTTATTCCATTACGGCGTAAAAGCTGCTGACAACATATAGCATTGAAAATAAAGTTTAGTCTAGTTTAGTCTTTACGTAGTACTTACTCAGATTATTTTTAGGTTATTTCTGCTTTATTCTCGTAACTACGAGTAGGTAATGTCTGTAAAGGCGCGTACACATAGTACGTCCGTTTTCACGGGATCCTTTTTAACGGAACGGACTGCTGCATATTTTCTTGGTTACTGGATCCAGAATACTGTATTGTGTGTGAACTCGCCCAAACAACTACATACGCCATCAAATAACAGACCTGTACAACGGATCGCTATTACTAGAGTATTATTATTATCTGTGGCTATGTTTACGCGCCCTTTTTTTTTTTTAAGGATGGGAAATCATCCAATGACCCCCTCCCCCCTCTCCCGCTCTGGGTGGAGCGGAAGGGAGTGTCAGACTCTTACTGACTAAAACCCATCCGTGTACCTTCCTTAGCCCTTTATGTTCCGGGGTAGCGGTAACCCTTTCGGACAATCCCGCTTCAAGTGTACGAGCCCTTACTTGGAAATTAAAAAAAAAAAACAATAAACACATTGTAATATGGTAATTATAATAATTGCATGACATTTATTTCGAACAAAATCCGTAGAAGTGTTAGTAATAATTAACAACATAAAACAAAATAAACTAAAAATGTTGACTTCAGCGCCATCTAGCGGGAAAATGGCCAAGAGCAGATCGTATGATCCTCCTTAAGGTAATAAGGGTAATTTCGTTTTGTTTGAATGTATGCCTTAGAGTGTGGATACTCTAACTACTGTCAACCTAAAAATGTTGTGCATTTATAAGGAAAAAAGCATGGCCTGAATTATGCGAAAACTGGTTTCTCGCCACTTTCAATACGACATTCAGGGACACGGGCGGTCGGCAAAAGGTATTTTAAGCTCTCCAATCATGATTATTTCATCACACTAATATTATAAAGGCGAAAGTTTGTGAGTGTGTGTGTTTATATGTTTGTTACTTCTTCACGCTCCAACGGCTGGACCAATTTCAATATAATTTGGTATGGAGGTAGCTGACACCTTGGATTAACATATAGGCTACTTTTTGTTCCGATATTCCCACGGGATCGACATTTATGCGGGTGAAACCGAGGGGCGCAGCTAGTACGTTACTATATCGACACGAAAAAGTAAGGAAGGAACAACAGTTTAGTTAGGCAGACATCTCCTATACCTAAATAACAAAGTTGAAGAGTTTTTTTTTTGTTTGTTTGAACGCGCTTATCTCTGAAACTACTAAGTAGTCGGATTTAAAAAACTCTTTTTTCATTTGATAGTTCAATTCTTGAGGAAGGCTATACGATATAAAACATCGCGCTCGGATCCTTGGGAGTTGAGCGAAAAAGAAAATAAAGTCAGAAATAATGCTTAGCGAAAACGAAGTAATAGCGCAGGCAGACGATGCGATACGACAGGGTGGGAGGGGGAACAAGAAATTCATGAGGACTAAGACGTGGCCAGAAGCTAGTACAATTGATAAAGTGGTCTGAAATTCGCTACAACAGGTTCTAAAGAGCAACAAGTAGCAAAACTAAACTGTCAATCAGAGCATTAGGTATCAGAATATCTACCAACAATATAGCATAGTACAAATCAAACTGCATCTGTTTTGTTGAATAATAAATGTTGCATGCATTTCTATTTCACGCCATGTTCCTGTCCACTGTTAGCACAGAGCGAATTCTTTCAGCAAACACATGGACGATTATACGCTACAAATAATTATAATACAAAATCATGTTTGCTCAACAATGTAAATAACGCAATGAATTTTGTTGAATTTCCAAGTGTCTTTTAGCATATTCTAGTCTAGGGTTAAGTTGTTCGCTGTCTGTTACTCTGTAAGGCACGGAATTATTTCACTCGTATGGACAAAATGGTCAAATGAAAAGATGGATTCTATACAAAACAGTGGCTTGCCATGTCATTAAGTTAATAGCATTAATTTTCAGTATTTAAAAAGAAAGTGTTGTGGAACTCTCCGACGAATTATAGTTAACTGTTGGCGTAGCTTTTTGTCTGATTGCCTTTTATTTTGGGTTAGTGATAACTGCGTAGGTAGTATGATGGGGTATGAAAGCCTTGAATGCCAAATGTGGAATTTCACGCAAAATTTTAGTTAATTGATACTTTCGTTTTCATGTTAGTTAACGTAATACTCATAAGCTATACGGAACTTTACGGAAGTGTACTGAAGGTTTATTGTGTTTTCATATATGTTTGTTTTTGAGATATTGTTAGGTAGGTATCTATCCTATCTTCTTAAATAGGTAAGTATAAGATGTATAAACGGGAATCGTTTGAACAGGCATCAATCTGCTTTCAATCCATACTAATATTATAAATGCGAAAGTGTCTGTCTGTCTGTCTGTTACCTCTTCACGCTTAAACCGCTGAACCGATTTAGATGAAATTTAGTATAGAGATAGTTTGAGTCCCGCGAAAGCACATAGGATAGTTTTTATCCCGATATTCTCACGGGTTCGAAACTTATGCGGGTGAAACCGCGAGGCGCTGCTAGTTTAACATAACATAACATAACAACACGCCTGTATTCCTCTAACGGTTAAGCAGAGGTGTAGGTACCTATAGTACCTACATACACATTTTTCGCCATGTGATACCGCCACACCTATTCATTATTTCAATTTGAATGTGTGAAAATAATAACTTCAGACTCATAAACAACGCCATCTTTCGATCGTCGTCGGAAGCGTCATACTATACCTACTACTGAAAATAATATGCCTCGAAGTTTGAAGTTCCAACGGAGTTGTACAGACGCCAGCACATCAAGCTACTACAATCTGTCAAATTTCTTTGATAGATTTTCAACTTTATCGCTAAAGTGTAAGGTTCAAAGTTGATTGGGAAAATTTGACAGTTTCGGGTAGGTTGATGTGCTGGCGTCTGTACAATGAAGGAATATTACTGAATACATGATTATTGATTTGTAATAAATAAGCCAAGACGTTTCTGGCAGCGGGATCTATTCAGGGAAAATTTCCCAGAAACAGCACTCGGTATTAGTAAATCTGGTGTATTGTCAAATGTGGTTAATGTCTAATGCTTGCAAAATCTTATTTTTAGATCGGAAGAAAGAAGTCGAGAAATCCCGCGTACTTCCTTTTTGAAATGTCCTTGTTTTAGCAGGATTATTAATAATTATTGATTATTGAGTTTGAATATAGAGCTGTAGAAAGACACTGTGACCATGGTGTTCCAGTGTCAGAGACAACGATCTACAAAGGCAATTTTTTTCCAAAACATATTATCGCTATAATAACTACCAGGAGGCCAATTCCTGTTAGTAAAAACGTTGACAATCTAGTCGCAATCTTATCTCAGCGACAGTCTATGTCAAAAATGTAGGGAAATTAGAGGTATTTTTGACAGATTAAGACTGAGGTCTCTGGTACCTACTGTAGGTAAATTGATTTAGCCTACCGCATGTTTTATGTGTGGTTGAATGGTAAATACAGTTACCATCGCTGCGTAAACAAACATGTCTGGCATGGTAATAACAAACACACAATTTTACCCAATAGGTAAATACACTGATTTAATGATTTACATAAATTACTAATGCACTTATAAGTATTTGTTTTTGAAAAGGTGGTTCATTGAATTTACAAAATTAAAAAAATCTTTTACCTTCTAGGTACCTACCTATTTAATTACGGTCTCTTCTGAGCTAAGCATGGGCTTACCAACGATCGTTTCGAGGATCTTCTATTCGTCTGAAAAGTGGAGTTCATATGGCAATTTCCGCCATATAAACCCCGCTTGGCAGACGAATAGTCTCTGGCCAGTTGCCCATTTCTTCGATGCCATAAAGAAAAGTTATTCCTGATACATCCTTGCAAGTTTGTAACCTACATAGAAAAGGTTTGCCTAGTAACTAAAGACTCGATGTTAGAGCAAGAAGAGCCAAAACACAATTCGACAAACTAATGTTACGTACAAAATATGCATAATCTCCAAATAATTGTCCACAGAATTTCCTGATCGCGATTATCGTAGCAGCCATGGTGGACTTTGTAGTCGGAACTATAATGGGCCCGAGGAGTGAACTGGAAATAGCCAAAGGATTCGTCGGACTGAGCAGTAAGTTTGCGAAGCTTGCAGGAAAAGTTTAAAAAAGGAAAATGTTTGAAGTTTGATGACGTCATTATGATGTAGTATTACGTCAGCTAGCATCACTAAAGGACGTCAAAACTAGGTGGATTATAGTTTTGTTATTAGGATCGTGACATAAGCAGGAAATAGGTACGCGTATTTTTAATAGGCCTTGACTTCGCCTTGACTATAAGTTGGTTTCTAGGTACCTAGTGTTTCCAAATTTTTTAAAATAAATGCGTTTTGGAAACATGTCTATAACTAAGGTTGATTAGTACCTACCATTGTAAAATAAACCAATGTATACTAATAATAATAACCCCACCGCCGTATCTCTACGTTGACGTCGTGGTGGGGCTTGCGCGCTCCGAACTCTAGGCCTGTGCCGGAAGAGTTTACTTTGTCGGAACAGGTCTAGGGTGAGGAGCCAAGAGAGATACAGAAACCCGCAGGGCAGCATGTGGCAAACTGCTGGGCAGTAGCGACCCCACGGAATCTATCTCCCGGGAGAAGTCTTGTTCCTCACCTCTGGCTTGCCTTTATTGGCCGGCTGGAGTGAAGAATGACGAGGATCAGAGCTCCCACCTCATTCTTGCCTTTATTGGCCGGCTTGAGTAGAGATTCGCAAGAGCAAACGTGCTCGGAGGAAGGAAGTATTCCAGTAGTAAGATGCTGGTAGGGATCTTGACCGTACTTCCGGGATTGTCCTGATAGCCGTGGAATACCTCTCTACTCCTCATAAGCACCTTAGGGCATGTTGCTCCCTTGTCGCTACGTCAATATGTGCTAGCGACCGTTTCCGGAGGCCCATTATTGAGTGTGCAAGTCACTCCCTGCCATTTCATCCGTGTCTAAAAATAAAACATTGACCAAGCAGGGGTCGTTCTTCCATAGTTCTAACCAGTCCACTTTAGCCACCCAAACCCATAGTCCAACTTTTTATTTTTCCATATCCTGCAATAGTCCTACACCAACCGGGGGTTATTCTTGGGTGCACTTGCATAGTGCATACAGGGATAACCGTCGTCGGTTGGTGCCGCATTTCATTAAAATTTCCTAAGGGGCCTCTGTGAATTGGCTTCGGCCCCTCGTACGCCTTCCAAAGGACCGGGACCCCATGGTCTCGAGATATGTAAAATCAAAAAAGAATAATAATATTATAATTAATAACAAAAGAGGTAACATTTATTAGTTTGTATGCAGAGGGTAATCTTTGGAACTACCACTCGGATTTGAAAAATTCTTTTTGTAATTGATAGCCCAATTCTTGAGGAAGGCTATAGGCTATTTAACATCACGCTTTGACTCTTAGAAGCCGAGCAAAAAGAAAAAAAGTCATAAACAATGCTAAGTGAAAACGAAGTAGTAGCACGGGCTGGCGATGGAATGCGACGCGATGGGTCTGGGGCTGAAATTTGACGCGGACGAAGTCGCGGGCAGAAGCTAGTCTAAGTATAAAGGTGAACTGCAAATTACTACAGGGTGGCAGGGACATTGCTGCGCAAACTGTCACCATGAATTCAGCACGTGATTCTTACCGCCCTGCCGCCCCGTAAAAATACGTAGGTTTAAAAAAAATTGCTGTTCCTAATACAAGGTGTAACAGAATAAACAGAAGTCCTGAAAGTAGTTTGTTCATAATTGACTACTCAATCGGTATCAGTAACTGTTAATATAGTATTTTTTCAAAAAATATGTATTTGCCATACTGACCGGTAAAGAAAATTAAAATCTTATTTCAAAGCAATAAGAATAGTTTAACTAGCTTTAAAAAAAAAAATGTCATTGTATTATGCTTGCTTGCGTTAATTATGTTACACATTGTATTTTGACCGCGTAGGTATTGGACTTTTCAATGATGATTTTAGGTTCAGAGTCATGTACTGAATCCATGATAACAGCTGTCCTGTGTGTCGATGTTCCTGTCACCCTGTAGGTATTTATAGCCGATAGTTGTTCCTTTATTTAACTTTTCGTCTCCTAACGTGATCTCCCCTTTACACAATTAAAGACAAAGACAAAGACAAAGACATTTATTCGTCGGATATGGTAGGTACAAAGTTGTTTGGTATTTAAAATGGATAAGCTCAACACATCCGCCGCTAATAGCGGCATACGAATATTTACACGTGGGTAGGTATAAAACCTAACTTGTATAGTACTTACTTAAACTCTAATGAATAATACAAAACACTATTAAACACTAATATACAATATCAAAATGAAAACATAACAATAACAATATTTTTATTAAACAACTAAATACATCTACCTTATTATTAAAATATATATATATACCTATATTATTTACTTATTTACCCTTATAATCAAAAAATTCTTTGAGAGTGTAAAAATTATTTTGGAGAAGCCAATCTTTCAGATTTTTTTTGTAAAAATTAAATGGTAGCTCTCTTATCACTTTTGGAATATGGTTATATATTTTAATGGACATCAGGTAGCTGTTTCTGTAGTGGAGAGTGCTATTACAAAATTGGTTTTTTAATTTGGTGGGGTCCCTTTTTGTAAATCTATTGTTTTCGGCTACTGTGGAGAAGAAGTGAGAGTTTTTCTTGACAAATATGGCTATTTCAAAAATGTAAGTAGAAGATAGAGTTAGAACCTTTAGCTTTTTAAAAATTGGTCTACAGCTCTCGTATGGAGGCGCCCCAGTTATTGCTCGCAAGCATTTTTTTTGCGCTATGAAGGCTCTTTGTATGTGAGATGAGTTACCCCATAGGAGTAAGCCGTACCTCAATATTATTAAATTATATTATATACTCGTATTAAATACTTAGTACATGTTTATGAGATTTCCCTTTCGATTTTAGCGGCCACGTTATCGGCGAACTTCAAGCCAGACTACCGCTTCAGTGAAAAACTGGACCAGGACTTCTTCAGTGTGTTTGCCATTTTCTTCCCATCTGTCACCGGCATCCAGGCTGGTGCTAACATTTCCGGAGATCTGAAGGTACCTATGATTTTAATTAAGTAATATTTTGTTGGTAGATTTTTCTTGTTTCTCGCGTATTTGAAACGAAACTATATTATTATGCGAATTACTCAATTAAATTGGTCATCATGTAACATAGAGTGACTGCCTATCTAACCTCCATAACCCAGTTACTGGGTAACAGTACGATACTCCTTGGCAAGACTGGTTGCCGACTTTCGGGCTTTTAAGGACTGTCAAAGATCTACGAATGACGGCCGGGGCCAACTACCCGAGGCACGGAGGGGTGTCGGTATGTTACGGATGGTCACTCATCCACGGACCGACCTCGGCAAGCGTTGTTTAACCCCGTGCGGCTTTTATCATTAGCCCCACCCTCAAGCCGCGGTTTCGTATCAAAATAAATGATAATTATCGTGTCTTTCAATTAGTCCTAATAATAAGTCGTCACATCGAACTTCCGGTTCGATAAATATTAATAATTTCTCCACAAGCTTTCAATCAAAATGAGGGTGTTCTAATCTAATTATGGCAGTTGTTACTAGGTACCTACACCCACTTTCGTCCGTTTCTTAGATTCCATTTAATTGTTAGATATCGATGCTGTTCCAATAACTCCCCTGTAAGGCAACGCCTACAAATAGTTGTATTTATAAATTATGAAATATAGGTACCACGAACTCGTTTTTTTATACTTAGAAGCTCTGTGTATTAACATCTACCATAGTCGGACTTAGGTAAGTCTCAAATAGTACAGTGATGTGAATTAAAACATATGATTTACTTTAGGTATAAAAACAGTCTCCTTATCACTGAAGTTCCTGAAGCTGACAGTTGACATTACTATTTTATCATCTTTATCAATAAAAAAACTTGTATATTAAATACGATATCCTGTAATCCAAACTCAATTATAGGTAACCCAGCATTGTAATCTTAATTAGTTATAATCTTAATTGTATTCAGCGCTTCTTCCTCAACGATGCAATGCATGACAACGCTGAAAGTATTCTGATTTAGGTTTTCGAGGAGTAGGTACCTAATGATGAAAATTCATTCATCTCTAGCTATTATTAGTTAGGGTACCTCTATTTAAAGCAAAGATATTGTGTACGCACGTGGTACTGCAATCGATCCATAGCTAATGTTTGTACGGGAGAGCACGCGCGCTCTATGTCTACCCTACCTATACTCTTTGCACGTGTAATCAGTGTCAATGACAGCGCAACGTGACGTCACTACTCAACAGTTCAACACACGTCACGGGTTTGCAAAACAAATGAATCATTGGCTAAAACTACGTCAAGTATCTCCTGAATTCATTCATACTTACATTATAAAATATCTACTATAAAACTAAAAATAGTGGGTTATTCCGTGATCGTAGGTGCTTTCCATGACAAATTTTTGCACGATGAAGCACGTGCGTAGGTATGTCACGCACGTGTTGTGTTTCATAAGTCCATGTGTTTGTCTTTGACAGCGCTTTATTTTCTATGGCGCTGCGTGACGACAAAGCAGCCCTGAAACGTGACGACACTGAGCTGGAGAATAGGGACTTACGGACTTACGGATACCAGGAGAAAATAGTAGCTTTTGTACATACTTTGTGGAACAACAACGCCTTCTTCTTCGGTTTTTAAAACTCTTTTTTTTTTGGAAACCTTAGGTAGGTAGGTACCTACCTAAGGTTTACTAAAAAAAAAAGAGTTCTTAATATGACTACAATACAAGGTATTTTGTATTGATTGGCGGAATTTCACAGATTGGATGTTTTTTTTTGTTATAAGTATCTCTTTTATTTCATTAAAATATTTATAAATTACATTTTTAAATATTTTATTAAACAAAAGATAAAAAAAAAATTGTTGTTATTATCGTCTGTGAACTTTCTCCAAATACCTAAGAAAAAATTTAATTATATTTTTAACCGACTTCTAAAAAGGAGGAGGTTCTCAATTTGGATGTTTATTTAAATATAATATAGGTATATTTTTTTCGCTATCGCATATGTATGCATGTTTACGCAATCACACAACATAACAACACGCCTGTACCCTTTAAAGGGGTAGGCAGATGTGTTCAATAGCTTCCTGTCATTGATATTCATAAAGCAAGGAGTGTTATATGAATTTGTGTGGGAGAGGTAGGTACAACTAAAAAGTGCTACTAAAAACATTAAAAAAAAACAACCGACTTCCAAAAAAAAAACCACTACAAAATGAAAAATAACTTTAATTTCGAAAGTCGGTGTCAAAAAACGAAAATGCAGAACCAACGACACCGACTTCTGAAATTAAAGTTACTTTTCACTTTGTTGGAAGTCGGTTGTTTTTTTTTTTTTGTCGAACATTTTTATATTATATTTTTATTATATAATTATATTGAATCTTATTTTCACGCTAAATAACATAAAACTATAATGTTCACTTTAGTACTACGAAAGAATACAGCAATTCGTATGACTCAATTCAATCTTTCGCGATATTCCGAAAGATTGAATTGAGACATCCAATTTGATTGGTCTGAATAGCTATAGATTGTTTAAACCGAATCTGGCCTGATACTGGTGCAGCATCGGGTGTATATGTCAATAGCGATATCAAACAAATCGAATCACTTAGATATAGAGGTGATGCGGCGAGTAACAATATTATTTGAATGTCATTAATGTGTAACATTTCGCGTGGCACCAGAGTGGCACAAATCGAATGAAACGAGCTCAACACGGAGATCAATTTAATTAACCTCGCAATTTTTTGGTATCTTGTTTCTTAGCTCACTCATCGATTCATTCCAATCAATTGATATAGTGGTTCTGAGTCATCCCTATTCCCGTAGAACAGTAAATGATAAACAAGATACTTCTACGAAAGGAAGTCCATTTCGTTCTAAGTGTGTCGATTATTTTCTTTATTTATAGGACAATTCCTATACATGTATATCAATTTACTGTATGAATAAGATCCGTTCCACGTAATGTCTAAGTCACTGAAACTTCGGAAGCAATTATCGTAAATTTAGTACAGAGTCATGAAAATAATGAGGAAAGAAATATCAGCATCCCCGTTAACTACCTATCAAGATAATTATTTAGCAGCTGCTGACGTTTCGAAGGCTGTTTTATGATTCAATACTTGTAGGAGCTCCCCACGTGACCGGATTCTTTGTTAAAAACTCATCTTCAAATCAAAGCAACATTAGTTACCTAAAGATTTTTTCAGGACCCAGCGTCAGCAATTCCGAAGGGTACATTACTGGCGCTGGCTATATCCATGGTGAGCTATGCGGCGATGGTGCTGTTCTCTGGTGGAGGTGCCTTGCGGGACGCCAGTGGAAACGTGACTGACTTGGTCTATTTGAACGGTACGGTTGACTACAGTGGACTTGCGAACTGCGTCGCTAACAACACCTGTGAACATGGACTGCATACCAGCTATTCGGTAAGTTAAATCACTCTACCTACATAGTATTCAAGTTCCTTCTGAAAAGAAAAAGTATTAGTAAGTAATTTAATATTTTTGTTAATAAATATATCACAGGAATGACTTCGGGTTTAGGTCCCTCAAACAGTATATTTCGCTTACAGTAAAAAATTGAATGATGACCGATTAAGTTCACAAAACTTTCGCTGGTTCCAGTGGTAGAGGTAATCGCAGAATTTATCACCCTTAAAACTGCTACTTCAGTCATATTTTGTGTAGTGACTTGAGAAATTCGGATCAATTAACCATGGTCAGCAAAATCAAGTCAATGACTTCGTCTCCGCCAGGTGATGCAGCTGATGTCAGCATGGGGTCCGCTTATCTACGGCGGCTGCTGGGCAGCGACTCTCTCAACAGCGCTGACCAACCTGCTATCAGTACCACGGTTGATTCAGGCGCTCGGCACCGACCGCATCTACCCCGGACTCATCTTTTTCTCCAAGCCTTATGGAAAACATGGAGAGCCTTACAGAGGATATGTACTTACGTTCTTCGTGTCATTGCTGTTTTTACTTATTGGTGAGTACTTTCAATTTGTTTTGAAAACTTTGAACCTTTTTTGAGTGGCTGTGTCTTTTTAAATATCTTGTTTGTTTGTAAAAGTTGATTTGAATTATGAAATATTCCAACTCTTTCAAAAGACAGGATAGCACCAAGTATCTACTTACTGGTACTCCTTGCAGGCCAAGAGTTTGCCAAGCTTTTTACATAAATGACTAATGTGATAAATTCTGGGTTTTTTAAATTGCATCGTACATATTCTTTCACAGCTGAACTGAACACAATTGCGCCACTGATATCCAACTTCTACCTCGCCTCGTATGCCCTCATTAATTTCTGCACCTTCCACGCGGCTGTCGTGCGACCGCTAGGATGGCGACCTACTTTCAGGGTAAGCAACACCATATAAATATCTATACAATGTAATTCGATGCTAAATTGAACGCCAATGAGTCATGCAGACAAAAATATATATGTACTATCGCATCGTTATTCATCATTTTCCGTCACGGTATGACCATTTGTGGCAAAATCTGATTTGATTTAAGATAATAATTATGTTGCTATTATATTATGACAAACTTTTCAGTGGGTCATAAAGAGATATATTTTACTTACTTACAAGCATAAATTTTCTATTTGACACGATAATTTTCATTCAAACTCGTTTTTTTTTTCATAAAATTGGTCCTTGGAGCCGATTTATTAGTAGCAACATTTTTAAAGAAAGAAAGGAAGAAAAAAAATTGAATTTATTGGTATTACCTACAACAAAAAAATACACCTTAAAACTATAAAAAATAGAAAACAAAGATTATGGCTTTTGATTTCGGTTATTGTTTTCAATCCTGTTTATAAAAAAGCACAACTCAGTTTTTTGATGCCATGAGTGCTATGACTCATTTTAAATTACTAAGCTTATTTCCTATTTGTTTACGACCTCTTCAAAATTAACTATTGGTCCTTATTCCAGTACTACAACGTGTGGTTGTCTCTGATCGGCTTCCTGAGCTGCGTGGCCATCATGCTGCTCATCAGCTGGGTCATGTCACTCGTCACCTTCGCCATCTTCTTTACGCTGTACCTCATCGTGCACTACAGGGACCCTGGTTAGTATTGATATATCTTAAATAAGCTAAGCTAATAAGGAAGGAGCAGCGTGAGCGTGTGAACCTAAGCCCCCTAATGGTGGACCGGAGATTTGGCAAACTTCGAGGAAATCCACTGGATACGGGATACGGGAAGCACAGGACCCGTTGTTTTAGCGATGCTTTTCAAAAGCCTATGTCCAGCTGTGGACGTTTTTCTGAAACAAGCTTATATGACTATGCTGCTGATGTCTGCCATGCATATACTTATATAGCTTTTGTTAGTAATTTTTCTGATATTCTATTACAAATAAATAAACTGACTTTGGAATAACAAAGTGGAAAGCCATTCGATATACCTTGTTACGCAAATATGTTAAACGTTAAAATCAATAAAAAGAATGTGCAGTTTAGTAGGATTTATCGTACTTAGGTATATTCGGATATAGATAAGCGGATAACTTTTAAGAATATAATATATTCCAAAAGGGAAGTTTTCAACTCAATCTATATGCACCTCAAAGCCAGTATTAGCTCAAAAAAAAACATGTCTGACCAAGTGAAGTACTACGGGTAACGAGAATAGCCGTTGTTGACCCAATCTAAATCCGTTTGAACTCATGAATGATTGCATCACTTGCTTCTTTCTCCGTTACTCGGTCACATTTGATACATTTGCTGAACCGTTCGTTTGTCTGAAATTCCATTTCCAAAAGTTATTATAAATGGAATTCTTCAGATTATTTGCACGCAGGGTTAATACGAATCATTCAGTTCAGATTTCGTCGATGGGTACTGGTAACACCGGATAAGAACATTATCCACTATAATTGATTAAATAATCAAATTGCCTTAATTGGCATGGGTTCCAGTTTAGTAATAAAAACAGAAGTACCTATACCTACCTAAAAAAGATGCTGCATGATGATTAACAAAATGACATAGAAAAGGCTTGCTTATTTGGTTCTATTACAAAAAAAAAAAAAATTAAACCACTGCCGCGCTGATTATATTAATCGATCAAAAAGCTCTTAAGGATATATAGGTCAAGAAATAAACAAGTTTACATCGTTTTATTTACAGACGTAAACTGGGGCAGCAGCACTCAAGCCCAGATATATAAGACAGCTCTATCGAGTGCCTACAACTTGGCCAAGACTGGCGAGCATGTGAAGAACTATTGGCCACAAATATTGGTCTTGGCTGGACGGCCGCAAAACAGGCCTGCGCTCGTTGATCTCGGCAACCTCATCACTAAGGCTGGTTCGCTGATGATCGTTGGTGATATATCGCAGGTAAGTCATCATCAATGTGCAATGCGTCTTTGCAATATTAGGGATTCTAATAGACCCCTTAAATTTACATCAATGCATATATTTATACCTACTCCTTATTGCACACCAAATAATAGAAAAGAAATTAAGAAACCACATCAATAATGATTTTGAATATAATATGAACATATTGGGAGGTTCCAAGGCGAGGTAATACGTCTCGACACTTAAATGAGCCTGGCAACATACGATCATTCCATCGCACAATTCATGCACTAAAGAAAGAACAAGCAAGAAAAGGTTTACATCGTTTGCTTCAGCATACTAATCCAATTTCATAATATTCTCTATTTTCCAGGAAAGAGTCTCATATAAAGAACGCTCCATCCGCGCTCGCACGGACGCAGAATGGCTGCGCCTACGCAAAGTTCGCGCGTTCTGTTCGCGCGTGCATGGCTTCGGCTTCGAGGCCGGTGCACGTGCACTCGTGCAGGCCGCCGGGGTGGGGAAGTTGGCCCCTAATGTACTGCTCATGGGCTTCAAGCAGGACTGGACCACTTGTCCCTCGGAGGATCTGGTGTCCTACTTTAATGTATTGCAGTAAGTATATTTATGTAGGCCTTTATTCAAGTCAATGATTTAGTTTATGCTGTATAGGTATACCTATGTCATAGATTTCAATACGGCTTTCCGTGACTGAGTTGGTTTTTCTAGTCAACGGCTTAAGTTTTTACTTAAAAAATATATGTCTGTGGAACTCAACTATTAATTTGCGCCTCTCCAAATGAGGAGACATCAATTGTGACATTCGGTACTAACTTATATGGAGGTGTCCATATAAGTTAGATTATTATCACTGTGATAAACTTTTTATTATACAAGTAAGACTATAATTATTACAGCACCAAACCCACTATTACAGCACTGTTCACAGCCAAACTTGGAAATGAGTTTCCAGAATCACAATACCTACTTCAACATCTTTATATTAACATACCAATCCCTCTGCAGTACTGCCTTCGAGAGTCGTCTCGCCGTAGCAATAGTCCGCGTAGCTGGCGGCCTGGACTTCGGCGTTCTCAGCTCCGAGACCGCGGCCACTAGCTCCTTGACCGGCACCTCGAGTGGAAGTGCGGACGAGCTGAGAGTGCGAAGAGCTCCCCTCATGCTACATGCAGACTCCGACCTCGACATACGCGGAGCTGACCAACAACCGAGACATAACCTGTCCAGTACGTTGCCAATAGATAGTAGTAAGTACTACACACCTAAGGGTTGGCGGTGGTACTAGCTTTACTAATTTAGCTCACA
This sequence comes from Gortyna flavago, assembly GCA_963669345.1. Classification (NCBI taxonomy): domain Eukaryota; kingdom Metazoa; phylum Arthropoda; class Insecta; order Lepidoptera; family Noctuidae; genus Gortyna; species Gortyna flavago. Next base: position 13,022,304 of record OY770140.1, read on the forward strand.
CATGTTCATTCACAGTCTTAACGTAACTCATGGTGATCATCAGCATAGACTCTAATATCACTCTAATATCACTGCTGATGAGTTACTTTACTAACACTAAGCATATTTAAGCACTCATTATGAGACTGGTCTTGTCTCAGACCATGTCACCATTCACATTTCATGGAAACATCATACAAGCCTTTATCCTCAATAGTCATTCCACCAAAGTCGTCTAGCCAACTTTTCCGAGACACCATGACCATACAATACCACAGATGGTACTTCGTCTAAAACAAATATTAAAAGTCTAATGTCCAACAACGAATTCGTTTTCATCAAAGTATCCGGCAAAACCCACAACAATGACAAGTCAGTACAAGATACAAGGACGTGCTATTCATTACTAAAGAAGATCACAAAGACTTCCGCATCAAGTTATTTTCCTCATTAAAGGTTTTTCCCCAGGTATACTGACGCTTTCGACGTCGCGTTCGTTCACGATATCCGAGGGCAACAGTACGAAGGAACGGAAGAAGAAAAACAAGAAGAATGACATGCATCGACAGATTGTGTACAACTCGTCCACCGGCCTGGAGCTGTCGAAGGACCAACTGTCACAGATGACGATATTCCAGAGGAAACAGGTAAAACATTTTTACATTATAAACAAATTATTATTATTATCTTTTGAAGAATCTTTAAAGGGCCTGTGAGCAGCTTTTATCCAGCAAAGAGTGGAACATCAATAGGAGGGAAAAAATTTAATATTTATTATGCAAATCCTCATATGTCATGCATTATTTTATTATTCAGTAAAATGAGGCATCTAAATAATAATCACTACATTCGATTCTTACAATGGAATACCATAGTATACTTTATCTATCTTTGAATTCTGCCTGCATTTTATATAAGAGTATCTACTGTAAGCCCCAATACGCACGGGTGCTTTCCTAGAGCGGCGTTAGAAAAAATACGCGTACACATTCCGAGCGCATTAAAAACCGCTCCATTGGACTATATACTCTTGGTGCTAAGCCAGGCGTTGAAAATCATGTGCGCGATGACTCTTACTTGTTTGCTGCTCAAGTACTCTTGCTTGACTTAGATATATAGGCTAAATCATGTCAAGCAAGAGTATCAAAGACTCGATATTGATCAAAAAAAGTTTCCAGCAATAAGAGAAACTCAAACTAGTCAGGATCGCGAGGTGTACAGTAGTTTAATTCTACCTAACTACGGGAAAAGGCACATGTATTTATATAGTTAGTAATAAGTCATGTCTGTGTGTTTAGGAGGCAGGAACTTTAGACGTGTGGTGGTTGTACGACGACGGCGGGCTGACGATCCTGCTGCCCTACATCATCTCGCAGCGCTCCGCGTGGGGCAACTGCAAGCTCCGGATCTTCGCGCTCGCCAACAGGCTGCACGAGATGGAACTCGAGGAGAGGAAGTACGAATGAAGCGTTTAACCTAATTTTTAAATGTACTGTCTGTGAATAGATATAGCCTAGAATTTTGGTCTTTAGGGTCAATTTGACATTTACTAATTTTCCTTTTCTGCTACGTATTCTGATCCGAAACCCTTATCTTTAGTATGGCCAACCTGCTAGCGAAGTTCCGCATAGACTACTCTTCCCTGAAGATGGTGCAGGACATCACGGAGGCACCGCAACCAGAGACCATGAAACTCTTCGAAGACATTACCAAGAAGTTCACTGATGAATCCGCTAATCCGGGTAAGTCGATTAAAAATCTTTAATTCACTCACTGAAGAACAACGCAAAGCCTAAACCAAAGAAGGTCAAGAAGCATGAAATTTTGCACAAGAGTTCCATAAACAACGAAAGAGGGCCACAAAGGAAGGATTTTTGAAAAATCATCCCTAAAAGGAGATGAATAGGGAAGAAGAAGAAGAAAGAGATGATTTATAGGGGATGAAACTTTGTGTGGGAGTTCGTAATTTTTGCCGATGGGAAATCACATCGGGCGCATTGCAAGTGTAACTTCAATAATCGTTTTCTATCTGGTTGGTTTGTCATTTTGACATCCCATCAAACTACTGTGATATTTTATTTTAAACAAAAGTGAAAATCATAAATGATTTTCACTTTTGTTTTTTGTACGCGGAAATAGTGTTGCTTGACAATGAAGTCTGAGTATATTTACAGTCAGTCTTTAAAAAAAACAAACAAAAGACTGTTTTTTTAGGGTTCCGTACCTCAAAAGGAAAAAACGGAACCCTTATAGGTTCACTCGTGGGTCTGTCTGTCTGTATGTCCGTCTGTCACAGCCAATTTGCTCCGAATCTTATGGACCGATTAAGTTGAAATTTGGTACACATATGAATCTCTGTGACCCAAACACAGACGTGTAACGTAAATAAATGAGTTTTGAAAATGGGAGTCATTTTTGAGGGGTAAATAGACAATTAAAAAAAAATTAGTTTCGCAATCTGTACCGTGTGACATATCAAATGAAAGGGCTTACCGTGAGGATCTCAAACGGAAATTTACCATCCCCCCCCCCCCTTATCTCCGAAACTACCGAGCCTAAAATTTTGAACAAAATACAGAAAATAGTTCTATACCTATAGATTACAGGAAAATTAATAAGAAGTCTATGATCTTGAAACAACATGGTAAATCTCTCAATATTGTGCGTACAAACTTACATTTTCAGTTGGAATGTATGGGAGAACATGTTTTTCAACTACAATGTTAAGTTTGTTCTTGGGATAAATTCATTCCAACTACGGAACCCTTCATTGTGCGTGGTCCGACACGTACTTGGCCGGTTTATTTTTTTAAATTGTAGTCTCAATAAATGTGTGTGTATATTATTAAAATGTCTCCTATTTTCTACAGATTGTTGCATAAGTGAGACAGAGTTGCTAACTTTATCTGAGAAGACCAAACGCCAGCTGAGGCTACGGGAACTGTTGCTCGCTAACTCGAAGGAGGCTCGCCTCATCGTCATGTCACTGCCCATGCCGAGGAAAGTACGTACACTAAGCAACATTTCTTTTAACTTTCATGATTCAAGTCTACATAATGTTCTTCACTTTTGTTTTTGATGTCCTGCGGGGCAATTGCGTTTCACATTATCAATCGGAATCGGTTTCATTTTGACAGTTCAACAACATTCATTGCGTTATTTATGTGCTGAGCAGACAAATTTTTCGAACTTATGAAGCAATGGATTAGCAATTTGCTTCAAATGATTCAGATTCCGATTGATTGATTGATGATTTTTGAATGGTGTTACGCAATTAGGGTGCTGATCTTTACGTCGGTACGGTCTTTTAAAGAAGTTTTTTTTTTTAAGTACCTACCCATTTCCAATTTTTATTTTTGTAACATTACTATACTATAATAATTGGAGCAGTGGTAGCAACGACCCCGACTTACGAGTTGTAAATCGTGTGTTCGAACCCAGCCAGGCGCTTTACTTTCTTTATCAACGGTGAAGGAAAACATACATCATGAGGAAACCGGCATGACCTAGAACCAAAAAATCATCTACCAACCCGCACTGGGCCCGCGTGAGGAATGGGTAATAGCCCGTTGATGTTGTTGTTGTTGTTGTTGTATTGTTGAACATTATAAGCTGATTATTTTGTACTATAAAAATTATATGTACAAGCTACGAATAAGTAATACTTATTCGTAATGTACAAGTATATAAAAAACAGGGGAAATAATCAAACGGGCATCACAAAAAGTGCCCAAAAGGCTGGCAACATTCAATACAACGTGGCAATGCTGCCAGCCTTTTGGGCAATTTTCGCGATGCGGACGAATTTTTTGATGCCTTTTGATTATTTTGTATATACTTGTACCTCCATTATAATTTTTATAATTTTAAGACTTTTAGGTTTTTAAATTATTAAATTATGTAAATATGTCTAGGTAAGTAAATACATGCCTTCTGTACTATAAAAAAAATATCTTATATAGGTACTTACTTGTACAATTTGTTGCAGGGATCGGTATCGGCTCCGCTGTACATGGCTTGGCTAGAGATGATGAGCCGCGACATGCCGCCGATGATGTTCGTGCGCGGCAACCATACCTCCGTGCTCACCTTCTACTCCTAGATAATAAAATACCAATATTTCTCATTTTTTTCTCCTACAATATCATTGTTCTGTTATGTTTTCAATTATCTGTCCGAGTAGCGTTGTTCTATCAGAATATGATTGTTCTGTCACAAATATAAATACAACGCAACAGTCCGTTCCCGTGGTCCGTTCACAGTTATTTTACTTCTGACAGCAGAAACCTAACAGCAACCTTATTGTGACGAGAATAAAGATCACAATTATTTGGACAGACTTGTCAGTGGCAGCAACCTACCAGCAACCTTACTACAATGAGAATAAAGATCACTGTGATTTGGACAGTGATGCAAAATCAGATGTAATATGACTGTGAACAGACTGTAAAAAAGAGTACGACGCTATCATGTTTTTACATTAGTTAGATAATTATTTTAAATAAAGGCTTACGGCTTACCTACTAAAAGCAGTTGGTAGGTACATAGTTTCAGATGAAAGTTTTTTCAACAATAATGTTTGAATACCAGTGAGGGGTGTCGTATTTATTATTCTATATTATTGTAGTATATTATGCTGAAGAAGTGCAATCGTTCAAGTTATTTAATAAAATAACTGTAAAAAACATAACATAGATATGCCAGAGAGGAGAGGCTTAATTAAAAATTGAAATTTTTCCTCGGTTTTAAGAATCATGTGTTGACGAAAAGGCGAAAAGATGATCACTACAGATTATATTAGATAGTAAGGAGAAAGTAGTTTTAAGAAACGCCTAGATTAAATAAGCCATTACAGAGTATGTAATAGTTCAAAATATGTGTTATTCAATGCATAGAGACTGTTGTAATGACCAACTGTACAATATTTAAGGAACCGATATAGTTAGTAAATTACAATCATGAACAATTATGTACTTATTATCATGAACACGCAGCATTTTAGTAATAGGTAATATTAAGACAGTAAATAGATAAATAATTAGCCTTAAGTTAATCAAATACAGCATAGTTTTAAGGTTTTAACGAATTAATAAAATGAACAAAATCTTTTACCAAAGCACAATAAAAGTATTATGTAATTATTTAAAAAAAATTAAAGTTGAACTACGTATATTTTATTTAACTACTCTACGTCTATAAAACAAATACATTTTTAAGGTTTCTGTGAACATATTAGGTTGACACGCAGGACCAGTCTTCGCATCCAAGGTCTTACAAAAGCGGGCTTAGGATCGATCCCTGGGAAAACCCTGCAGTTTTCAATCCAGAGGATTGCCGATTGCTGATTGTTAATCGCAGTACGTTCGGGGTTCGGTATAAGATGTAATTTAGTAGGCACTTTTATCATGTACGATTTATTTGGAAATAATTTTAAATACGTACTAAGTAAGTACTTACCTACTTATGATTTACGCGGAATCGGTTTAATAAATAACTTGTGAAAATTCAATTAAAAGGAAAGACAAAAACATTATTTGCAATAAATTATTTTACCAATACTTGAATGAGTTTGATTTATTTTTCTGTCGAGGGCAGAAAAAGGTGTGTTGTCTGTTGTTGTTGTGAAAACGTGAAATGCGTTCCAAAATGATACCTACACAGAGGGTAGAATGGTTTCACAGAAGGAGGTGGAGAACGTTTATTTTTTTATATATAGTTACTTTATTGTACACCAGAAAATACATAACAAAAAAAAGACGATTAAGTATTAATACAAAACATACAATGGGCGGCCTAATCGCTTTCTGCGATCTCTTCCAGGCAACCTTGGATCTTGCTTTTACGTTCAAATACCGAAATGGAATAAATTCATGTAGTATGAATTCCATTTAATTTTTCCAGTTATATTGGCGTCAAACTTTGACCTAAAGCTCCCAAGCGATCCTAAGCTGCTAAGATTCAGGTAAGGAAAATCTAGATACCACAGACAACACTTTCACCTATTCACAGAACCATCATTATTATTAAACTTCTAGCAGAACCCTCCTTTGATACATGATGACGCGTGGATGACGCTGACAACTTGCTGAATTTTTCCTCTATGGCAGAATTGTCGACATCGGCACCATTGCCATAAAGAAAAATAGTAGTAGTAGTGACTTGCTGACGGATCGGATGCTGACTCGATATTGGTTGAGACATTGGTACAGAGGCCAGCACATCAAGCTACCCCAAACTGTCAAATTTCTTTGATAGATTTTCAACTTTACCACAAGGGAATAAGGTTCATATTCAATTGGGAAAATTTGACAGATTGGGGGAGGTTGATGTGCTGGCCTCTGTACATTAAAGTGTATTATCTATGCTCCACATATATCGAAAAGTACTCTGTGGTGCCTGTTCTGTGACATGAATGTAGCGAAGACTGATGTCGAAATTGCTAAAATAATTTATATAATGATTGCGACAACGTAAACGCCTGGAGGGTATCTAAAGCTACAGAGTAAAACTGGGGATACATTGGGAGATTTACAAAGTTACCCAAATCAATGTTAAAAGTGATTCCACAAGCATGAATGCCAAAGTAAACAAGAAGTAAGTAGTAAAGTCGTTGTTCGTATACCTACGATTATATGTATATACCTAAGTAAAATCAGACGATCATTCGTAAGACACTCGATCTTGTTTTCAGTATATTAACCCTTAAAGGTTAATGTGGTCTATTTCTTGTGCGCCAAACCACTCTCTTGAAGCATGCTTTAAAAGCTGATAATGCCATAAAGCTGTTAAGAGCGTTTACGCCGTACGGCATTTCATACAAACTTTCAAGCGATTGTTTTTCGAAATGAATGAACGGATTTTAATGAAACTTTATACGCATAATAATAATAATAATAATAATATGAAACTTTATACGCATAAGCAGGATACAAAGGTCAAAAAAGTTAGGTGAGAACATTTTCGAAAAATTGTGTTACAGCCAAATTAGACCGATTTTTAAGTTTCCATAGAAACAGAGATTTCCAGTTATCTTTTTTTAAATAAGACATTTCGAAAATGTTCTCGGCTAACTTTTTAGACCTTTGTATCCTTGTGTTACAGCCAAATTAGACCGATTTTAAAGTTTCCATAGAAACAGAGATTTCTAGTTATCTTTTTTTAAATAAGACATTTCGAAAATGTACTCTGCTAACTTTTGAGACCTTTGTATCCTGCTTATGCGTATGAAGTTTCATTAAAATAGGTTCATTCATTTCGAAAAACAAAGGCTTGAAAGTTTGTATGAAATGCCGTACGGCGTAAACGCTCTTAAATAATAATGCAAAATATAATTATAAAAACCTGGATGAGGCTAGCACAGGAGCGGTAATTGGCATTGAAAAGAGAGGCCTATGCCCAGCAGAGGTTGAAGTCGGGCTGTGGATGATGATGATAACAATAAAACCCGACTGCTTGGCCTACCCTGTGGGCCCACCAAACCAATGCACAGTTTCAATATCGGAGATATCGGATCATTTCATAACCATTCGTACGAGTAACTACTCCCACTTTCACTCCTTCGACGATTTGGAAACAAAACAGCGCTCCCGCAGAAAAGTTTGCAGCAATTTCGGTTGCATCACGGTCTTACAAGCCACACGACAACATTTAAAAGGTTGTAATAACGTCTTGTAGAGGCAAGTCGGAGCTCAAAATAAATTGATTTGGGCAGTCTGGCTGGGTTAACCACTAACCGGTGATGTGCGGTAGTGAAGCAGTTTCTACAGGACAGCGTCCGCGAACCATTCACGACTAATTAGCCCATCTTAATTATTTTAAATTGAAACGCATTCCTGTGCCAAATAAGTGAAACATTTTTTTTTTAATTATTGGCAATATAAATAAGTTTGTATGTTTAGATAATGAATAAACGTCTACTGCAAAACTATGACGAGCTTGGCGAGTGTAAAAAACATGTTAAATATTTTATTCATACCTACAGCAATAATATTGATAATTACAGTAATTTAAAATATATATTAACAACTAGCAGCGCCCCGCGGTTTCACCCGCATAAGTTTCTATCCCGTGATAATATCGGGATAAAAACTATCCTATGTCCTTTTCCGGGACTCAAACTATCTCTATACCAAATTTCATCTAAATCGGTTCAGTGGTTTAAGCCTGAAGTGGTAATGGTAACAGACAGACACACTTTCGCATTAATAATATTAGTATGGATAGAGGTATATTTAGTAGGATAGGAAGTAACATAAGTGATCATCATAGACATCGTCGTTAGCAGTCTATTCTATTTATAATTTAGAAAACCATATTTTTAAACCCCTTCCTTAAACTAAGGGACTTGGTGTTTTAGTTCGAATAGTTGTACCCAGTGTCAGGTTGTATCTTGATCAAAAATGATTCGCGACTATAACAGGTAGGACGTATTTACTCGTACAGAATTATAATCATTAGAATCATTAATACATCTTTCTAAGTTAGATTTGTTCCCTATGAACAAATCTCTCATGGAAAAGTGCAGGAACAAAACTGACTTATAGAGATATATGACTATATCTGTAAATAGATATCTGTTTAAAGTCGCGAACATGGATCTGGTTTTTACATTTCTATGGTCGCGAATCATATTTTGATCAAGATACAACCTGACACTGCTGCAAATTCAAAAAAACGTAAGAAAATTTAAATATCGCGGGCATCAACTGCGCATTCACCTTAAGTACCACTGAGTATAGTCTGAGTTAAATACGGTACTAATAAAATTTAACTTTTCAGTGACAAAAAGTCGAATACGATTTGATCCAAGAGGAGCTCAAGGCATGTATGAGCTTGCCAGCGTAAACGGCGACGATATATTGGTATTGGTATTTGGTTTACACTTGAACTTTTTTTCACACCACCTGCTCGCTAATGTCAAATTACATGTCATGCATAGACCCCGCATAGACATAAATTCGGACTATAGTCGGACTTTTAATTAGCTGCAGTAAAATGACAGCTTATGTGTTACTTAAATGACTGAAATTGGCGTCTTTGTTTTTTTCGCGGCCATCAACCAAATATTGTTTTTCAGGAACAGAATAGTGTAACAACCGAAACTTATTTGATATGCATATCTCTAAACGCAGTCCGAAATGAGATAATAAGAAGTGTCATTTTACTGCAGCTAATTAAACGTCGGAGTACCTATAGAGAATGAACTGAGCGTTCCGTATCCAGTTGTAAAGTGATTATAGGCCGAAAAGCACGAGAGAGACAAAGCGGATATGCGGCCACTAGTTGTCTCTTTCTACAACTCTGATTTTGAATAGACTATTCAACTGCTGAATTCGCCAAATTCAAATTAGATTTGATAAAATTGAAGTTTCTTTTACAAGCTCGCAGAAAAGAGACAAGTATTAGACTCACAGTCGCTTTGTCTCTTTCTAGAGAGTGGTCACTTTTGTGAGGCTAAGGCCGTTTACACATTAAGCCGCCGCCGCCGCTGCATCAGTCACCCTTGGATTTGTACGAACTAGAGATGTTACGGAAGTGGTTTTACCGGAACCGGAAGCGGAATCGCAGGTTTTAAATTTGATTGATCGGAATCTGAACCGGAATCGGAACCGGAACCGTGGCGGAAGTAGAAGAAAGATACCTATGATAGGGGCCTTCCCTTAACACATCTTTCTTCTACTTTTTACTAACATCCACAAACAAAAAAATAAACTGAGACTTCGAGCGCGAGCGTAGATAGAGTAGTCATACTCTAGGTATCTACCTACGAGCGCGAGCGTGTATGAAATAAACAAACATTACCCTGGTGACAAGTTAAAACTTGGTTGTAGACGCTCTATTCACGTGTCATGCTGCGTTTCGAACTTCGGTATAACTCCGATTCAAAATGATCGGAAACAAAATTGGAATCGGAAGTGTAAAATTAATCGGAAGTACCGACTTTTCGGAATCGGAACCGAAGCTCCGTAACATCCCTGGTATGAACCCCCACACGGCACCGCGGCCGCGGCGCGGTGTGCAATGGTACCTACATACAAATCCAAGGGCAACCAATACTGCGGCATCCTAGAGGGCGGCGCGCGGCGGCGCGGCGCTGCCACAGCCACGGCATAATTTCTAAAGGGCCTTACACTCAATCCAATCTTTATGTCTGCGTGCAAACCTAACCTAAATCAAGTCATTAAAGTCCTATGCTCTAGCCGGGCATTAGGTAATATTGTACTCGATTTCATTATGACCTACATTAATTGAGGTACCTAAACCTCAACAAAAATATGGTTGTCTGTAAAGTCGGTTTACAGACGATAATTTTACGTGATAACGTCATGAGAGATAGATGCGTCACAACCACAAGCCGAACGCTTAGGCCGATCGTGCCTCTCTATCGCTTGTACCGCGCTCTCGCTTGCACGCTCGGTGAGCCGAGCTTGCGGAACGTGACACTATGTCATGCTTTTTCGTGCGTGCAGCCGGCGTTAATCGATTTATAAGACGTTATCACGTCAAAAAATTATGAAAACTTATACCACAAAACTACTACTTACTCGTACCATTGTTTCAACTTTTGTTATGACGCCGCGCCGTACCTAACCTAACTCCGCTCAATTAGTTAAAATAATTGCACGTACCGAGTACCTACAATGTCGAAAGCATGCGACTATTTTATACATCAATGGTAAACGATATTTTCTTTTGACTATAGTCGCAACGGAGGTATGCAGACCCCACTCCTGAGCTGACCACTTATGGAAACATCAAATTAGGATGGATACAGGTACCCATCTGTATTTTTTCGGTAGTCAGAACAAGTGCTTCTATTGTTCTGACCCCTCTGTGAAACCTCCTTTGTAAACTATTTTTAAGACTGAAGATTTATAATGTATCTTCTTCTTTTGCATAAAAAAAATCATACTTTAATTCAGTAACAGACAACGCATAGCTTAAAAATATGAAATTTTGCTCAAGAGTATATAGAGAATTAATGAATAATGAATTTTATGAATAATTAATGAATGAAAATGAATTTTATTTAAACAATGACATTTGCTTACTTTGTAAAGTATTATATTATTTTAATTATTGTGCATGTGAAGACAATGTGGGTCACTTTTTTTTAATTTTTATTATTCTCTCTGTTGTGTTAGTTTTTGTCTAGGTCTGGCAGTTTGAGTAATTTATGTGGCCTACCCAAATGTCCTTTCTTTGGTATTGTTCGTCGAATCGTTGAGCTCCTTAAGTTTTGAGTTGAGCTACACGATTTCTGACAAATGCGTGCACTGACTGGACAGGTCCTCTCAATCTGTGTGGTTCTTTCCTCAAAAGACCATCTCAGACATCGATCTACATGGTCTTCATATAACCTGACCAAGATTATGATGTCTGGACTTTAAAAGAGACTGTGACCTCTGAGTTTGTTTCGGCCTTTCTTCTCAGAGTAGTCAGATAGGAAACGCCGACCTCATCTAGTTTTATAAAAAATATGATTGACGTGTAAAAGTGTTTGTACAAACCTACTTACAAAATAAAATCATTTATCATTTATCAGAAGAGTAGATATATAATGAAGGTGAGCACTAAGGAAGGATTTTTAAACATTCATACCTAATGGGGTAAATAGGGGATGAAAGTTTTTATGAAAGTTCATTCGTCGTTTTTGCTGGAAGGAAATCCCATCGGGTAGGTACACTTGTACCTTAACTTTAAGGTCGTATCCCACGGAGAAAAACCATTGCCTATATTCACAGTTTTTTTTATAACTAACACCGCCTCTTCTCTAGGTCTCGAACGTCAAGAAATGAACCCTACTACCTATGTCATCATTTTTGTATTTGAAAATAACAGGGTGTATTAATACCATGCCTGCTCAACATCTGGGGCGTGGTGTTGTTCTTGCGCATCGCATGGATCGTGGCCCAGGCTGGCATCGCGATGACTATTCTCATCATCTTCATCTCGGGCATAGTCTGCGTTATCACCACGCTCTCCTTGAGCGCCATCTGCACCAATGGTGAACTACAGGGAGGTAACATAAGAACCACTCTACTACTATCCTAAAAGTAAACCATAATCCAACCAATATTTTTCTAGATTTAGTTTAACGTGTCCCTGTATACTATACTATATACTATAACTATATATATATACTATAAGCTTCAAATGTTAAGTTTAACGTTAAAGAGAACATTACCTACATTTTAAAAACGTTTCAATAAGCAACAGGTCTCACATCAAGAATACCGATAAACACCGCAGAAAGCATGTCTAGGGGTACCGCAAGGGCAGTATGATGTGCCCACCGACCGATGTGATTTGATACTTAAATATGTATTCGATCGTTTAAAGTTTATATTAAAAAATCTTAATAAGAAATGATCAAGAGAATATTTTTTAAATCATAATAAACTGATCTCTTACAGGTGGAGTTTATTTCCTTGTGTCCAGATCTTTAGGTGCAGAGCTAGGTGCATCAGTGGGGATAATATTCGCTTTCGCTAACTCTGTAGCGGCTAGTATGAATACCATCGGTTTTTGTGATTCTCTGAATGAGTTGCTCAAGGCAAATGATATTAAAATAATAGATAACGGCCCTAACGATACGCGGATCGTTGGTGCCATAGCCCTGTTTGTGATGTGCTTCATCTGCGCTGTTGGCATGGACTGGGAAACTAAAACCCAAGTAAGCCTCGGCCGATCTATTCTGTGAAAATCTTACCGTGAAAACTAAAGTGAATAAGTGCGATGTCAATAATGTCAATCCCTAGCGATCCCTAACATTCAGGTGGAATGATAGCTCACTTCAAACTCACCTAAGTTTTCACGGTTTAATACGATTCATGGCTAGAATTCGTGAAATTATAATGTTGGCTGATAATAAAACTTAAAAATTTGCAATCTCCTGTTTATTTTTCAGAACTTTTTGATAGTTATCATAGTAGCAGCGATATTAAATTTTGTGATTGGTGCAGCTATTGGACCAAGCACCGACCAAGAGAGAGCTAGCGGATTCTCAGGTCTAAGTCGTAAGTGATGGATTGTTATTACGAGTTTTTGAATATAACTTTTCATTATTCTGATTTGAAATTTTTAAATGTCTCTATATTTATTTTACGATTTTATTTACAATAACGGTGAGTCACAGATAGAAGGTTTTTAATCTTTGACCTGTGGTTTTTTACAGTTGAAGTGGCAAAAGACAACTGGTTGCCTGATTACCGGTTCAGTGAGGATGAATACCACGATATTTTCAGCGTGTTTTCTATTTACTTTCCCGCTGTAACTGGTGTGCAAGCAGGTGCCAATATATGTGGTGATCTCAAGGTAAACTATACCAACATTTGTTGTTTCTTTTAACTAACTACCTAGGTACTTAAACTGTTTGAATTCTCTAAATTGTGTAGTCGATGATTTTGTTGCACGGTAAGTTTTACCAATGAGTTTATGTTAGCACCACCTTTAAAGTAAAATTGTATGTGTACAACTGAATAAATAATAATAATAAACATTCGATTGGACAAACTATTGAATTTTCTTTTCTCATTTACCAGTGAGAATTACTTTTACTGAAAATACAGTGGAGATCGTAAAGCTTATAATATTAGGTAGGTAGTAGTTATATTGTTCCCGTATTTTATAATCTGTCTAAATGATTTATTTTAAACATGCTATATCTACCTATCTAACTGATCAGTATCCATGCATGTTTAAAAATACTCACACTATACACACAGCAGATACACTGCTGTCTGAGAAGTACCTAACATAAAATCTGTATCTTATTGAGCGGCTGTTATCTGGCTACCGGAACCCAGTGACTGTACAGACAACGCCAACTTCAACATTTGACGGGTTGTACTTCGTACTCCAGCTTTACTTCCTTTTCTCATCCGTTTCAGGACCCAGGGACGGCCATTCCTAAGGGAACACTGACCGCTCTAGCTATATCAGTAACGTCGTACCTGACGATGACAGGGCTGTCCGGCGTGGGCGCACTGAGAGACGCGTCCGGCAACCCTCACGATCTTGTTAACGGCTCCTTACAAGATTGTATACCTAACTGTCGCTACGGACTACATAACAATTACGAAGTACATAGTACCTATATTAACTTGTTTCATCACCTGCCTAACCTTTTTCCAACTATTTTGGAGTTTGCTCCAGTCTAACTATTACCAGATGCAGCTGAATACAAGTAGTTTAATAGAGCTCTTTCTGAGGCTCGGAGAGGTCTAGATAATATGTAATCGATAGTCATTATTAGTCACGCATCCACCGACTGACGTCGGCAAGCGTAGCTTGATCTTCTTCGATCGACCCATGCGGCTGTTATTACTAGCCTCGAGGCCCACAAGTACCTACATTTAATTATTTATTGTTGCATATTTAAAGTACCTAGGTACCTACTGTAGCTCCTCATCGGAAATAATCGTGACGAAAGTTTACATTATGTTCTCTAAACTCACACTTACTGGTTCTTGACTATAAGAGTAGAAGACCAAAGAAACAATGGATGTTTTCTTTTTTTTTTCATATGTTAAAAAGTCCTCCAGACTGTATTTCGGCCACGGCGGCCAATCTCAACGGAGACTAGCCTTCGGCGCGGGAGATAAGTGCACAAGTGTGCGCGCAGACACAGGTGCACTCCCTCTTCCCTCACTCTCATAGTCCGATGGGACGGCAATCCGACACGGCCGGAGAGAGATCAGGCGCCGGACCAACGGCTTAACGTGCTTTCCGATGCACGGGGGTATCACACCGCCAACTTCTGAACTCCGGGCTGTTAATAATAAATTCGTAATGGAACACTTTGCCCGACCCAGGAATCGAACCCAAGACCCTACGCTCAGCAGTCGCGCTTGCAACCACGAGACCAACGGGGCAGTTAGTGGCGCCGATTCCCTTGTTCACAAACTAAACTAAATTTAAGTTCAGTGCATCTTTTTCTTTCTATTTAATTAAGAAAAGGACAGAAGATAAATATTAGTTTAGTCCTGTCAAATTAGTCAGCGCCTGACGTAAATTGACGTATTTTTAGTAGCTAATTTTTTAATCACGTCTAAACTGTCTATGGAGTATCTTAATTTGACAGGACTAAACTAATATTTATCTTCTGTCCTTTTCTTAATGAAATAGAAAGAAAAGGATGCACTGAACTTAAATTTAGTTTAGTTTGTGAACAAGGGAATCGGCGCCAATGAATAATTATATCTTGTAGGTTAGCACCGCATGCCTCAGAAACGCAATAATTATGCAACAAGCACTCTATTATAAAATTAGTAGGTTTTAAGTTGAGGTAATGAGTTTAAAAAAAACATCACAGGCAAAATTGGCTTAAACAAGCAAAATTGGATATGAGTAAAGTGATTGAGCCTATTAAGTATCTACTCTGCCTAACCGCAAACATTTAAACAAGCTCATTACTACGTTATCGCATTGTTTTCCCAGATAATGCAAATGATGGCACTTTGGGGCCCCATGATCTACGTCGGCTGCTGGGCGGCCACGCTGTCGACAGCGTTGACCAACCTGCTGTCGGTACCGCGGCTGATCCAAGCACTCGGCTTCGACTGCTTATACCCCGGGCTCATCTTCTTCTCCAAACGATACGGGAAGCATGGCGAACCTTACAGAGGATATGTGCTTGTGTTCTTCGTTTCATTGCTCTTTTTATTTATCGGTAAGTAGGCACTTTTCATTGCACGGTTAGTCACTTTATTGGTATGATTGTCATTTTTGCCATTGACAGTACCTAATGATTTAATTAAATTTAGTCTAAGGTGTTATATTTGAATAGGTAATAATGGTATTCATTTGATAATATCGTGTGTTCTCCTGGGGGGATTTTCCATTCGCCGCCGCCGGCACAACACAAATGGAGGCATTTTGAAACAGTTGGAGCCGTTGCCGTCGTTGGCAAGTAGGGAAACTCTCTTACTCGATTTTGCGGGCTCCAAAATGAATGAATAATATAAAAACACACCTTTTCATTGACAGCGGATTTGAACAAGATAGCACCGTTAATCACCAACTTCTACCTCGCATCGTACGCGCTCATCAACTTCTGCACATTCCACGCGGCCTTCTTCAAGCCACTCAGTTGGCGGCCGCGTTTCAGGGTATTTTTAAAACTCCATTTTGTATTTGAATTCACTAATTACGGCTCTGTTTCATTCTCATAACCGAAATCATTATCCTCCTTTATTCAAATTTATTTCGGGTTAACGCAGCATCTCTTTTTCTTCCATACATCAACATAATGTATATCTATTAGCTGTCCTCTAAGGCCTCATTTACGGAAACGCGGGGCGTTGTGCGCCGCGGCCCGCACTGAATTCAAACATAATATGGCGTTGTATGAGTGCGTTTACGGAAAGCGATTTTAAACGCGTTTGCTTGAAATGGAGCGTTTTTTGCGACCGAGCCCGCGTCTGGCACCGCCGCGTCTCACGCGGCGTTTATCGCGGCGGCGCACGCAGCAGCAATTCTCGATGAAGCGATGCCCGCGGCGGAACCTTCTGCCAGTCATATTTGGAAATTCCAGAACGCAGACGTAGTCACCGTCACAATAGAGTACGATATGATAGATTTTTTATTGGAAGAAAATTCAATGTGAAAAAGTGAATTATTTTAAGAAGTGGTCGGTTTGATTGAGTATCCCGCGTGCGCCGCAGCGTTGCCCGCCGCGTATTTTGCTACACGCTTGAGGATTCGCAGCGGTCGCAACGGCGGGCACCGCCACGCTTCCCGCCCCGCATCTCTATGAACAACGTCTTATATTGCCATACGTTTGTGTTTACGCGTGCGATGATAAGTGCCGCTTGACGCGCCGCCGCTCCTTATACAGAAAAATCGTACGACGCGCCGCGAGACGCCACGCGTCTCCCTCCGTAAAGGAGGTCTTAGAGTTCACCTCCTTCTTAAAAATTTCATCCTTTACATAGTTAGTCTATACACATATTCTTTGTTTTGCCTGTTTTTAAGACATTCCATCATCACAATGTGCCTCATAATCATTCCTCTCCACCATATGTTCATACCACATTTGGTTACCTACTCCTCAGTTTTTTATCACTGGCGCTACTTTCAAACATCCCAATTGCATAACACACTATCAATCACAATCTGAATCATTTTGAAGGATAGTGCTAATCCATTGCTTCATATGTTCGAAAAATTTGTCTGCTCGACAACGTAAATAACGCAATGAATGTTATTGAAATGTCAAAATGAAAGCTATTGCTATTGATAGTGTGATAGGGTGCTTACTTATAGAAGCGGGTTTACGGTCCCGACTCCCGCTTCGGAAGGAAACGGTTACATGTTATACCTGTTTCTTTATAAGTTACTAGCAGTGACCCGCGGTTTCACCCGCACAAGTTTCGATCCCGTAGGAATATCGGGATAAAAACTATCTTATGTCCTCCCCCGGAACTCAAACTTATATCTCTATATCAAATTTCATCTAAATCGGTTTAGCGGTTTAAGCGTGAAGAGGTAGGTAACAGACAGACACAGTTTCGCATTTGCAATATTAGTAGATATAGATAGTATGGATAATAAATAAAAACTTCGGAAAACCTTAGACTTAAGGA
This sequence comes from Gortyna flavago, assembly GCA_963669345.1. Taxonomy (NCBI): domain Eukaryota; kingdom Metazoa; phylum Arthropoda; class Insecta; order Lepidoptera; family Noctuidae; genus Gortyna; species Gortyna flavago. The sequence goes on from OY770140.1 coordinate 13,039,871, forward strand.
GGATGATTTCCGACCGCGTCGGGTCGAAACGAATTTTACAATCTTTTAACGATATTAAATCGTATACACAGCATTTAAAGTCTATATTACCAAGCCGTGCACAGCAGCATGACCGCGGGCATCTTCCGCGACACGCGATCGTAGCCGAAAGTATGCTGCGACGTGCGATCGGCTCCGTACTCCTGTCGTCGTATCCGATCGAATCCTTTCGGCTGTCGTCCAAAATTTTCTTTACCTCCTCTGTGTTTTATGATTATTTTCTTCTTCATATAATGCAATAGCCAACAATACTACGTCAACTTCAACCATTTTCAAAAATTAGAACACGTCAACTCTAGGTCAACACGTTATGAATGAAACTATTTGACTAGGCGCAGAAACGGATACGTTCTTCGACATCCTGCCGGACGCGATCGGCTGTCGCCACATCCGTACGTATCCTTTCCGATCCGATGCGATACGAGCCGTTTGGTGGAAATCATCCTTTAGATAAACCTGCAGATCTTTTATTCCTTATCTTATGCATTCTCGGCACCGTTTTCTATCCGTACTTACCTATAGGTCGATTAGGTCGGTATTTAGTTTCTACTATAAAAAAATTTGCTTCCGTTCGCAGTACTACAACACGTGGGTGTCACTGGCAGGCTTCATACTGTGTCTCATCATAATGATGGTGATTAGCTGGATCATGGCGCTCATCACAACGTTTATTTTCATCACACTCTATCTCTTAGTACTGTATAGGAAACCAGGTAAAGTGAAAACTAATATTGTCATAAGGTAGTTAGAAAAATGTGATTTAATGTCCAATAATTTTATTATGTCTGCTCGCAGAATATTAGAAACACGTAAAATACACAACATGTGGTATGATGAAGACTTTTTGTCAACATTCGTGTAAATATTATTTAGAAAATCATAGATGGCCATATTGATCGTTTTACTTTTCCGGAAGCTTTTTTGTTCCTCTGCCAAAATATTTTGTTTGTCAAGGTATTTATAAATATGTGCATAAATGTATTTTTCAAATACCTTAGATATTATTGGAACGAGCGCAATGGGCCTTTATGACTCCATGCATTCTTTGTTTTTTTTTTTTAAATAATAACCACAGTTGTTTTTAGGTTAGTTGGATATGTACCATGTGTTATGCACAGATTGAGAATATAACTCAAATGTCCACTAATGTAGTCTGAGACGTACTTAATCACTTTGGTAGAAATTGCATCATTGCCTACACTACCGGTATTTTATAAAGACTTATAATGGCTTTGATGTCTTGTTCACTACTTGGTGCCATAAACATCGAATTAATCGATTTTGAGATATTTGACGTCACCTGTATTAGGGATTGGTTTTATATTATCGACAAAAAAGTTGTTAAAGGCTTTCGCTATCTCGTACGGGTCTGTTACTTTTTTATTTCCTATTTTCATGCTTCCAATTGAGTTTTTCCTAGCCATATTCATCTTCGTTCGATTAATTATGTCCCATGTCGTTTTCGACTTGTTAGATGATGATTTGATGTTATAGCTGTTCTGAGCACGTTGTGTTAATTTAATATTTTTTTAAATATTGATGTATATTTTTTAAATTCTTGTTTGTTTTGTTCATTGCGTTCCAGTCGGTAACGCCACAGAAGTGTTCTTTTTTACTAGATACATGTTTTGATTCCCCGCGAAACCCATTGTGGTCTCTTGTGTGTGGTTATTAGGTATTACCTATACGTTTTAATGGAAAACATAAATTATACATTAGGATAAAATTCTCCAGAAATAGATTATACTCGTCTAGGAGGTGAGCCGGAAGTAGACGGTTTTTCGCACATATCTCAAAAACGGTGCGTTGCAGGAAAACATTTTTAACCGACTTCCAAAAAGGAGGTTATATGTTCAACTTTATGTATGGTGTGTTTTTGTATGTTCACCGATTTTTGCGTCAATTGTAGCCGATTTGAAAAAAGGGTATAAGTACTCTCGAGGTGGTCCCATTGTTATCAAGTTGGAATCTGATGAGAGGATCCCATGGAAACCGAGGAAAACCCTCAAATTAAACGTATAGCGATTTGGGTATTTTTAAAAGTAACTTGAGCATTTGCTCTCGGAAATCATCATTTGGTAAAGTGGAGCTGATGATGAAGACCACATCGGAACTACTCAATGATAAATATTTTATTATTGAGTAGTTCCGATGATAGATAGACTTATTAAGTCATAATTTTAGTAACTAGACAAAAATTAAAAAATAATTCATCTCTCTTATAAATACCTATTTACTTATATTTTATATCTACTGTTAATTTTTCTTAGAAAGTACCTACCTACTATTTTATAATTATAAATTAAAAGTGCTTCCTCTCTCCTAACTCACTTATTTTGCTGTGCCCGACAGGGTCCATGTGATCTAATTTTAAGTTTTTACCACCTAAGTTTACATGTGGAATGCAATAAAGTATTGAGTATTGAGTATTTCACGGGTTGCGATTCAATTACTTTAATATGGTCGTCACAATGCGTATGGTGAGTGGTTGTTGAGGAGTTCTCCTGGTTCATACCAGAAACACTCCGCAACAATTAACGTCCCAGCATCAGAAAAAGCAATATTTTGTAAAAAGTGATGACAGTTGACATTTGGCTATTGTAACTTAGATGAATTACAAACTCTCCCACTAAAAAGTGAAAAATAAAAACATTAAAAAAAAAAACAACCGACTAAAAAAAACGCTACAAAGTGAAAAATAAGTTTAATTTCGGAAGTCGGTGTCAATAAACGAAAATGCAGAACAAACGACACCACGTTCCGAAATTAAACTTATTTTTTTTACTTTGTAGCGTTTTTTTTGTAGAAGTCGGTTGTTTTTTTTTTATGTAAAAAAGTTTTTAACTTGTATCAAATAAAAGCTGTACCTATAAGTACCTACGTGAACCAAAAAATACGCCGACAAACAATTTGGTAGGAAATACGCTACGACTTTTGAATAGTTATTTGAAATTTTCAGAAACCAGTTGGGGCAGTAGTACTGAAGCTCAGCGTTATCAAGAGACAATAACGTATATAGTGCACATATACCATCGCACAGCACACACCAAGTCGTACAACCCCCAACTACTGGTACTTGCCGGTAAGCCGGATGACAGGCCGTGGCTCACAGACCTGGGCGCCCTCATCACGAAGGTTGGCTCCTTTATGATCCTGGCAGATATTGAAAATGTAAGGATCGAGATTTTAACATAGAACCAGATGTATACAATGTGCAGTATTTCATAAAGAATCACCTAGGTTCCCATCTGTATTTTTATGGCAAATAAATTATTTATTATTTATTTATTTATCGATTTTACTTTAACAGTTACCTGCACTATCTTCATCAGAACTTATTAAAAACTCGCAGACATCCTGTCAAAACCGCTTAGCGGTTTGTATAGCAGTGAACTTTCTTCACTAAGGTTCACAACGACTATACGATGTCAACCTCATCCATCGCTTTCCATTAAGCGAGATCGGGGTCAAGCGCAGGCCCATTCAGCAATAAATTAATAAAATCAACAGCTTACCTTTATATGCAAACTTAGAGTGGCCTCCAAAAGTTATTAGATAAAGACCATCTGCCATCGGAACTACTCAATGATAAATATTTCACGGGTGGCGATTCAATTACTATAATATGGTTGCTAAGCAATTTATGCTCGTCACAATGCGTATGGTGCGTGGTTGTTGAGGAGTTCTCCTGGTTCTTACCAGAAGCACTCCTCAACAATTAACGTCCCAGCATCGGGAAAAGCAATATTTTGTAACAGGTGATGAGCAGTTGACATTAGGGTTTGAAAGGGTATGCTCTCGAGGTGGTCCCATTGTCACCAAGTCAGAGTCCAATGAAGGGATCGCATGAAAGTCGAGGAAAATCCTCTTTTGTAGGCATGTACAGTGTGTTAGTTGTACTCTCTCAAATCAAATGAAACCTCTTGATGATTCAAGTGTTTGAGTCGAGTCATCACTTACCTAATGCTACCGGTACCGAGCCGTCGATGGTAGCCACAGCACTCCTTAACTGTTAGGAGTTAGGAGATACGGCAATGTGTCGACTGAAACTACTTAGCAGTTCTTAGATAGACGTGGACTTGGAAGACAATCGTCGAATCATCTTCATCATTCCATTTCTCGTAATGATGTAACGGACGAGCAGGTCCCGCATCCGATGATGGTAAAGGCTTGTAATTGTCGAAAGAGCTTGTAATAGGCCTAATTGAATAAAAGTATTTGACTTTGACTTATCATCAGCTCAGCAGCATGAAGTGATGATTCTCAGACAACACCTATCGGTCCATTAGATTCGGAGAATATTGGATGTGACAGACGGACAGAATGACAGACACACGAGTGATCCTTTAAGAGTTCCGTTTTATTCCTTTTGAGGTACGGAACCCTATAAAGTGAAAAATAAAAAACTTTTTTACAAAAAAAAAACAATCGACTTCCAACAAAAACACTATAAAGTGAAAAATTACTTTTATTTCGGAAGTCGGTGTCAATAAACAAAAATGCAGAACCAACGACACCGACTTCCGAAATTAAAGTTATCACAATGTAGTTTTTTTTTTGTAAAAAGTTTTTTTAATCTTAATGTGGCATCACAACTGAAGTAGACAAATGTCAACTAACTTTTGGAGGCCACTGCGGAACTCGGGTTTTTTTATCCGATGGCCAAAATGCCGTTATTCCACAGGACCAGCTGACACAGGTGGAGCGGCTCTACCGGCGACTGGCAGCTGAGGAGTGGCTGAGACAACGCAAAATGCGCGCGTTCTACGTGCTTGTCCAAGGCTGCAGCTTCGAGCAGGGCTGCCAAGCGCTGCTCCAGGCCACGGGGCTCGGCCGCATCGCACCCAACGTCGTGCTCCTAGGCTACAAGTTCGACTGGGACACCTGCCCGCATACAGAACTTCTTACTTACTTTCGTATGATTCGGTTAGTCAACACCATCTGTAAGGGGGGGCCTAACTGCATGCGTCGCGTCAATACTTGCGGTTGTTTCCATCCCAGTCGTTGGTAGTTTGACTACGATACCCGGATGACAATGCCGATATATCCCCAGGATGACGTTTCAATTCGAGCTGGCAATGGCCATCTTGCACGTCCCAAAGAACATGCGGCCTTTCAAGCGGCTGGGTCACTCGAATCAGTCGGTTAGTGCTCGCGCAAGTGACGCGGCATTCTCCGACTATAGTGAGCAAGCGCAGTCACCCGAACGTATGCGAGTGCTGTCAATCATGACCTCGGATTCTGACATCTCAAACTCAGAGGATCATGTCTTGATCAGAGTATTTTCATCAGGTATGTATGACGGAAAAACTTAAGAGATACCAACATCAAAGTTTTGTCGTAACAAAAAACCATGACCATGTCAATCTTGCTTGATCGACTTTTGAATTGTTTAAATAATTAAAAATACAGACAGATCACACTTCCAGTAGGTACAGTCAGCCCCAAAAATATACCTACATGAACAAGGAACCTGATAACTATGCGATTGCGGAGGGCGAAAGCCTAGGATTTAGAAAGGAGAAATGAACTCACGGATAGCTGCATGCTACCATGCGCTGTGGTAGCACACTGAGTACACCGAGTCACTGACGTTTATTTTCCAAGTCAAGATGACATATTATATGTAAAAACCATAAGTAGATAAAACATATACTATACAACAGTATCTTTTCATTGTCAACAACTTTTTTTTAGGTAGGTACTAATGATTACGCACATTCTATTCAAACAATTGTTAATCTGTTGTGGGAATAGGAACACCTACTGTAGCGTTTTATTTTTCAAGTGCCTCGTGCCCTATTGAGTGGCGCAGTCAGTCAACAAGACGCAATCTCCGATAAACGGTCGCAGTCGCAGCGCTTTGGACTGCCTGCGCGCAAAGTCGGGGCCTACAAGGTCTTGGCGTTCAACCACGTAATTGTTTTATCTAATTATCTAATGGGCAGATGGATTTTCGAATCTGCTGTTATACATAAATGCTGGCTGTTTTACAAAACAGCTCCGTTATGTAAAACAACGACGTTTAGCGGTTTTTCATTATTACTGAACACGCAAAATTCCATAAACGTTTTGCATTTATCAATGCAGCGGATCAAAAATAAAATAATGGCGTCCGAAACAGAGCAATCCAGCTAAACGTTCTTCATTCGTTTTAAATAACGGAGCTGTTTTGTAAAACAGCGGATTCAACAATCCATCTGCGACTGCGACATCTATACAAGGTGTAACAGATTAAACGCAAGTCCTGAAAGTAGTTTGTACATAATTGACTACTGAATTGATTTCATTAACTTTGAATATAGGTTTTTTTTTTATATGTATTTTGCCATACTGGCCGCCGATTGAGTCAAAGGAAATTAAATATCTTAAATGCACAAAGTAATGCAAGGGTCAACACGATTTTTTTAATAATAATGTAAAGTTTTAGTCATTGTATTATACTTTTTTAAGTCAATACTCTAATTGGGGTGTATGAGGTCTTGCGTTAACTATTTTACGTCATTGTATAAATTCATCATCAGGTATTTAAGAGTAAATGTCAAAAATAATTATAAATACCAACGATCCAGTACTTGCCTGTAAAGAAATAGTACTTGAATTTAAATTCAATCAAAATAATCACGAAAATCCACTAGAAATGCGACGTAGCCAGTCCGCAAAGGAAACAGGCAGACAGGCTTATTTTGGCATTTATAATATTAGTATGGATTAAAAGTTGAAGTGCTATCGAATTACTTGAATAATGATATCTCTCTCTCTCTCATGTGCCTGCTCCTTGTATCAGAATTGTATTTTGGACGCATGGTGGCTGTACGACGATGGCGGCATGAACATTCTGCTGCCATACATAATCGCATGCAGAGGTAGTAGCGAGAAAATGGTACTGCGGATATTCGCACTCCCTCGAAGAAATATATCAATCGAAGAAGCAGAGATGCAGTAAGTGCGCCGTATTAAAATTATTCATTTCGGATTTTTTTTTTGTTTAGTTTTACAAATATAGGCTACAAACATAAACTCACGACTTTTTGCCATAGGGGGTATCCCTATGGCAAAAAGTCGTGAGTTTACGCTATTTTTTGGCTATCGCCAAAAACTAAAATTAAACATATACGAAGACACTCATTACTGCAGCAGTGCTGCTTATTATATAATATACACTTGTTACGAATATGTTGCCCATCAACATCAGGAATAGGGTCAAAGCTAACGGTGATAATGGGTTCAGAGAGAGGAATCCATAAATAAGCTTTGTTATGATTCTCTTTGGAGGAGCCTCCTTACAATGCATGCCGTATACAAGAGACTACCATATTCGGTATTATTGATGTTTTATTTTGTTCTACAGTATGGCGCAGCTTCTGAAAAAGTTCCGAATTGATTATTCACAATTGACGATGATTACTGGTATCGAGGACAGGCCAGATGACTCCACGTGGGCTTTCTTCAATGATGTAACGAAAAACCACAGGACTACCACCAATGACGGTAAGGACCAACACAGACGGCAGACATTTTTTTGTGAGACAGTCTTTAGCGAGTAGAGCAATTATTCTGTGAAGCGTTCAGACGGCTCGTAGGGTATGAATCGTATTTTTTTTGTAAGCTATTTTAATGATCAATATGAAAGCGTCAGCAGATTGAACATAAAATCTGGGAAAGGAATACCTACAGTGCAAGCGCTTAAAAAGTGCCATTCTCTAAATTGTCTATCTACTTTCCAACGCTAACCACATACAGTTCATTTATAGAGGAAAGGATGGTAATTTGGAATACTTACCATTTTGTTTCAGACCTGCAACTTTTTTTCCGTGAGGTATTAAGAAATAAAACCTTGATTAAATTGAAGCAATATTATCTTACTATCAACGTGCAAGCTATCAAAAACAATCCCTACAGGTTAAAAAGTTAGGTTGAATGCAAAATGGCACAATTTAGTTTTGGAGATGGGGTGCAGGTATTTTGGTATAGGAGTATTCCAAATTATATTCACCATGCTTAACTTAGTTATTTTCGCTATTAGTCAATGTTTAAGAGGAAAGTGTAAGGTTTGTGATAACAAAATTGATCCCAGAGAGCAACTCTCTAAAATCGGTCCCTAAACCGACTGAAGTGAAGGTAATTTGGCATACCATTTTGGTAACATCACATCGGGTAGGTATTCCAAATTAGCAACAAGACGTAGTTGGACATAACCTCAATTTATACATTTTATAAATAAACAAATTGTTGAAATCAATGCTAATATGCAAAATTATTTATCTATTTATAGCTAAACAGCACAATCATAAGAAAATGTAGCGATGGGAATGGGTTAAACACGTACCTCAAAATTTTTCTCACGCGCTATTGGGTTAATCGCTATCTTAGAAAAATGACAGACTAGATGACGCTACTTGTGAACATTTTATGATCCGTAAAACGAGATGGCAGTTTTCGTTTTTGTGAAACCCTGCTATCCCAAATTAACAACAGTATTCCAAAATACCATCCTTTCCTCTACATTTCTTTTTTCAATAAAAAAAATTCAAAGTACTTATTGTAACAAATTTTTTTTTTCAGAAATACTGATATCAGACGAAGAATCCAAAAGACTACACAACAAGACGTGCCGACACTTGAGGATTCGAGAGCTGTTGATTGAAAACTCATTCGGCGCCGATTTCATCGTCATGACCTTGCCTTTACCTCGACAGGTAGGATTTCCTTAAAGACTGCCCTTACGCATAGTCTACAGCTACACCTATTATGTAAGCCCAGCTACGCACGGGCGATATTTCCAGCGGCGATTTTTTTTAGCACGTTGGATTTTCAACGCGCTGCCGAGAGTTGAAAATCCAACAATGTGTTTTTTTTGACGCGCTCTCTTTTAGATTCTCAATGCTCGGCTCTACACTGCACTGAGAGTTGAAAATCCAGTGCGTCATAAAATCCCGCCGCGGTATTATTAAGTTCGTGCGAACGTGGGCTAAGGGCTCATACGCATGCGGTTACCCGCATCAAAAATCAAAAACATATACGTAACATTTACTTCTATGCGCACTGCGATGCGGCTACCCGCAAGCCGCTCCGGTTCTCTTTGGGCTGCAACCCGAATGGCGGCCAGCCGGACGGTTGCTATTCGCACTGTGCGGATGCCCGCCATTGAGTGAACTTGTGTCTTGCTTCGTTATAAAAGTTTTTGAAATGTTCAATAATTCTTCAAACGTGTTTATGCTCCTCCTAGAGAATCCGAAAAACTTATCTTCATATTTTTTTTAGTTAATGCTTGCTCTCATCTCGTGCAGTTTGCAAATAAGGATGCACCCAGTACTTCTTTCTTTGTTAATTTCTTATTTACGTAACATGTGTACTTTTAGTTATGAATCTATAGCGTGCAGAGTAGTGCACGCAAGATACTGCCCCTGGTAAATATAATGGGAAGGGTAAGATATGGGTATTGTTATAATAAATTAATAACATCCCAGACTTGTTTCCAAATAAAACCTATAATAAATGAGACTCGCCTAATTATATCTCCATAACTAGCCTGTTTTTCACAGGCATGGCCCGTTCCTAAATTATACCATCACATTGATGGAAACAGTTTGCGACGCCGTTTCGTGAAAGTCAGCACAATCTCTTCTTACTTTCCAGGGAATATCAGCGGCCATGTACATGGCGTGGTTGCATGTCATGAGCCAAGACATGCCGCCGATACTGTTTGTGCGCGGCAACTCCACCGTGGTCATCGAGTAACTCACATCATCTACAACTACAACACTAGTTCTAGCTAGGTAATGCAATCTCAATATTCGAGATTTCCCAAAATCTCGAGCCTTTTTTCAAGATTCAATCTCGTAGAAAGACAATCTCGTTCTTGAAATCGATCTTCATCTCAAACAAGATTTCAAGACTGAGCTGAGCGCGTGCGATTTAGCACACCATGTTTCTTGCGAATATTATAATTAATGGATTTCTAGTGTGCGTGAGCCGTGAACGTGACGTGTGTCTGCTGATTTATTCATCTGGACGCATACAGAATGCAACATTTAAAAACGTTAATTTATTTGGTTCGAGATTTGATTATTGTTTATTTTATTTACAAAATATAACACGATTACCATTAGTAAGATGAAGTTTTCATTTTAATAAAGATTGTTTCATTAAAAAGAACGCCTTTCGTAATCTCGATCTCGCCTTATTGCTAGATCTCGAATGGCTAATCTCGACTCTAGATTGCATTGATTCCCTAACTATTTCTACAGAATCTCGCCTTTTATTTGGCACATTGACTTCGTAGTGTGTCGTATCTCGCGCCCGCTTCACGGAGTGCTGCTGATTCAAATTGGGTTCTCTATTGTGTTGTGTTCTCTAACTTTTTATCCATAATCTAAAGTGCCATCTCATTTTTGTCCTAATCATCATTGTCCGAATGATAACTTGCCCGAACTTAATTTAAACTTAAAACGGAATTGTTACAATTTTCTTTAATTTGGTTGATAAAGATTTTGTAGTTGCCAAATTTTTTTGAACATGCAAAATCCTGTAAGGGAAGTTAAGTAATTGCTCCCAGGCAATTTCTAAGTTCTAAGACGTCCGTCTTGTGACCCAGGAGGACAATGTATCCACATTGTGCCAACTCGCTGCAACAGCTCGTCTCGCGCCTCGGGGAACTCTCTTTAATACAGGGTAGAATTTTTTTATATTGCTAATTTTTTCCACAAACTTTGTTCTAGCTAGAGGTTATGATGTTGGGGATGCGGCTGGGGGGCACAATGGTAAATACAGGCAGTATTTACCATTGTGCCCCCCAGCCGCATCCAAAACATTATTATACGCACGCAAATAGATTATTATTGCTAATTTATTATTTGGCAAAAAAAACGTCGGCGACAAGGTCGACAGATGTCCACGTTCGTGATAAGTGGATTACTAAGTGAAGAATTCGTAACCTTTGTGCGTAGCTGTACCTACCTTCTGACACATGTGATGATGTGATTCGCGTCATATAAAAGTACTCTGTGCTCGTGTCCAAAGAATATACCTTCTCTCTATCGCGGCGTTCAACTGAGCGCCCGCCGCGCGTGTGGGACACGTCACACGCGCCCGCGGCAGTTAGCGCTGCACAGTCCACATACTATTTTTCAATACAGACATGCGAGCGTGTCGGCCGCGCGAGTTTTAGCGTAAGCCCTCAACCTGGGGGACAATTTCTTACCGCCCGTTAACGTTTTTTTTTATTGTATCCTGTAGGTATTTAAAACAAACCGGTCAAGTGCGTGGTGAACTCGCGAGGAGAGGGTTCCGTATGATGTGCACAATATTGAGAGATTTACCATGTTGTTTTAAGACCACAGACTTCTTATAGGTTTTCCTGTAATCTATAGGTATAGAACTATTTTCTGTATTTTTTTTTAATTTTAGGCTCATTAGTTTCGGAGATAAGGGGGGAATGATCAATTTTCGTCTATTAAAAAAATATACTTGAGATCCTCACAGTAAGTCCTTTCATTTGATATGTCACACGGTACAGATTGCGAACCTTTTTTTTTTTAATTTTCTGTTGCCGCCTTAATCAAAATTCATTTATTTACGTTACACGTCTGTGTTTGGCTCACAGAAATTCATATGTGTACCAAATTTCAAGTTAATCGGTCCATTAGATCCGGAGCAAATTGGCTGTGATACAGCAGATACTCGAGAGATCCCGTTTTTTCCTTTTGAGGTACGGAACCATAAAAACTAAAAAAATAGGTACTGGTATTCAGCTACATCCGGTTAGACTGAAAGCCGATCCCAAAATAGTTGGGAAAAGGCTAGGCAGATGAGGTACATCAATGGTGTAAATTTTGTGGTATTTGTGTAAAGTGTAAGATTATATTCCGTTATTGTCATCTGCGATGTCTATAAATGATGGTGAATAAAACTATTTGTGTAAATATATTACAAGATTTTTTATTTCACACATATTTCACAAGGGTTTTAATTCAAATTTAGAACAGAAAATAATTATAAACTATTTACAGATACAAGAATCAACAGACGTTCCAGATTAACAATTTACTTATTATGAAACAATGTTCTAAGAGAACATGTTGTGATACAACGTTGTTATTGTAGTGACAGACGGACATACTATCGTTCGCAGAATTGCATAACAAATATTTACACCAAGTGCCAAATAAAATACGATATTTTGTTTAAAACTGACTTTCTGCGATCGAAAGTAAGTCTGAAGAATACACTAGACAGATAGAATATAAGACAGTTAACATAATCATACGTTCGAGCAACATACTGCAGGCACGGAAGCGGGCGTCATTGTCACACTGTACAAGAGATTCACGATGCAGGAAGGAGACGCTGTCCACGACGGAACACGGCGCGCGGAGAGCAAACAAACACGTCTACTGCGATATGTACGTTACGTAATAGGACGGCGATTCAAAACATATAGTATCGATCTGTCATTAGATATGTCGCTATGCTTTCTATGAAAAATAAATATGTTGTATGTTGTTACATCAAAATATTTATTGTTATTTTACATCTTTTATAAGAACACACTAGAACTAAAGATTGATTTTAAAATGAATGTTATAGTAAATTTACGCTAGTACGACGGGCCGCATGTAAACTTTTAGAACATATTAACATTACTCAGTCTATGTAAAATTTATAATGTTTAGTCGCAGAACGTTCAATTTGCAAAACATTCAGTACCCCGCATTCTTATTTGCAGAATGTTTAATTAGAGGTCATTACTCATTTCCTTTGCTTATATTCCTATATTAACACTTTTCCGTTTATATTTATATGTTTAGTAACCGGTCCACAATAAATAAAACAATATACGCGTCGAATTGAGAACCTTCTCCGTTTTTTCTTCGGTTAAAAAAGAAACAATATAAGTAGTCTAAACTCTGATATTGCAAATAATCAACAAAATTCAATCATTGCAATTATCATTTTGGTCTAGCAAAAACGTCCGCTTCTTTTATGGACGTTGGTTTTTTATTCCGAGAAAAAAGAAATGATTTCAAAATTGCAGGGACCATTTTAAACCATTTTTCTTTTGACTGACCGCCCTGATGCCCAAACTATACTGAAAAGAGCTAAACAGAGTATGAACATGCCAAATTATTTAGCTGATGTGATTGGGCATCAGCAACCGGTCAAGCTCCGCGCGTGGGTTATGTAGCACGATACAATAGAAAATCAATTGTGTCTCATTAGCGGAGCTTGAGAGGTTTAGACGCCGAGCCAGTTTCTTCCAGATAAATGAATGATATAGTTATAACCACTCGTTTTTGGGTTGTCTATCAAAAAATATATAACTTGTCCTGTTTAGAATAATTGAATAATAAAAAACATTTTTGGACATGTACTTTGCTACAGAAACAGCTGCGATTATTATGTACATCAATATCATGTTGACAAAAAAAGGTCAACCGCAGCTGTCATTTTAGTATAGCAATTTAAAAATGTTCACTGTCCCGGCTATCCGCGTCACGTCGCATGAAATGGTTCCGATTTTTTTTGCCTAGCCACTACACGACTTGTACACAAAAAAATGATATGGACCAATAGTAAACTAATGACTGTTTCTTCAAGTAGACAGACCAGGATACATTACACAGCTTGTTTTGTAACTTGAAATGACTGATATTTTTCAATAATTGTTTATTTTATTAGTTTGTTTAAATTACGCCAATAAAACAAATATATATATATATATTATTTCAAAATGTATAGCGTTGACCCTATTTTTTTATAAATTCATACTGAATCGAATGACATATAATACATACCATTGTTCTTCCAAAGTTTTGAAATACGATATCAATAACATCGCGCGAACGAACTCTCAAGCTTACGTCATCGTGGCCATTTTTTTTTTAAATTGATTTTCAACTACAGATAACTTATTTCGTAATTCCGATACAATCTCACGGCCTTTGGGTAAATATGCTACTTCTAACCACCTTTCTAAAGAACCTGGAACGCAAACTATGCCAAAGACAAAATTTCAATAAATAAAAGACTACGGGTCGGAACGCGGGTGACGTCACCGCTTGTTCGCCGTAACTTTTAGACGTTCGGACAATCTGTGGTGTTCCGTTCGCGGTAACATTTTAGACTTCGATCATTTGAGTGGGTAGATACATACTGTCGATTTAAGAATCTCGCGTTGCCGCGTTATTCTTGCAAATTGGACATTCTGCTAATGACACGTTTAGCGAATTCGACATTCTGTGACTAAACTATTTATAATATAATAATTCGTAACGACGTCTAGATGCCTCAGTGCATTATCATAAATTCATATAATGGCTCGACGTGAGCGTTGACGATTATAAAAATGTACAATACACATCATTATGCGACACAGCGCAAATGAAACATATAAAATGATTAACATGAATTAACTTTTTAAGCCTACCAGCACCTCAACGTATATTAAATCGTGCGAAACTTCCAATTCAGCGGTCACATGTAGATATTATAATGATTTCATAGCATTTACCTAAAATAAATTTATTGAAATAAAAATAACATAACTACATAAGTTACAGACAAAAACTTCACACAGCCATAACTCCTTACATCATATAAATAAATATTAAAATCCTAAATAATCATGGAAATATTTTTTGGTTACAAAGATTTTATAATATGCAAATAAATACTTGTGTTAGGAGGCTCCCTTCCCATTAGCTGATTTATATTTCAGTTCTTTTTCATGCTACAGGAACATTTTCATTTCAATGTATAACTTAAGCTATGAGCGGATAGCGTGTTGATTCAGCCGATTGTGGCGCGTCGTACAGAAAACATTCCTCACCTCTTGTTCCAGCACTAGCAGGGGTCTGTGACGCGTGCTCACGTGGTCCCGTGGTCACGCGGTCCCGTGGTCACGCGGTCCCGTAGTCACGCGGTCCCGTGGTCACGCGGTCCCGTGGTCACGCGGTCCCGTGGTCACGCGGTCCCGTGGTCACGCGGTCCCGTGGTTACGCGGTCCCGTGGTCACGCGGTCCCGTGGTCACGCGGGACATGCTGTCCTGCTACTATTCTAATGAACACATCTCTTTGTGCAGTTCAATGGCGGCGTTAGAAAGGGTTCAGTACTATTTCACCGTGGGTTCGCGCGCGATCTTTGGTCAGTCGGCCTGAGATCACACGTGGGTGGGTGACGTAGCGATATAAACACTGTACAGTTTGCAAGAGCAGTCACTTGGCTAAGGGTCACTGTACACTGTCACTCGTACAGGCGCGGCGACCCGATGCCGCTACAGCACGGCGCAGGACGGACGAGACAGTCTTCATTCAGACTCTTCCTCGTTATCTTCGTCGAATCCGGTCAAGTCTGCAGAGTCTAAGTAGCCATGCATAACCTGGAAGCATAACATAATAATGGATTTAGTTAACATATTTCCTGTGTCAAATATCAAAGACGCTCTAATCACATAACGCATTCTGCAAATAGAAACCGCAGATAAGGCATTTTGCACGATTCAGTACCTTTGTATGAGTCGCATCGTTGCGTTCAAGTATTACGCGCTTAGTTGCAGTTAAGACACCTTATCAGTGCGCCCCTCCTATTTTTTTTTGCATGACCCCCCTCTCCACACACCTAACCTGTCCTGTGTGCTTGTGTATATGAGCGAGTGCGCATTAGAAATCTACACTGTGATCATTCAAGCTAGCATGGTAAATGAGTTTATTTCTGTAAGTAGGTTTGCACTTAAACTAGATGAGGTCCCATCTGACTACTCTGAGAAGGTCGAAACAAACTCATAGGTCACATTTTTTTTTAAAGTCCAGACATAATCTTGGTCAGATCATGAGAATACAACGTAGATCGATGTCTGAAATGGTCTTTTGAGGAAAGAACCACACAGATTGAATGGACCTGTCCAGTCAGTGCACGCATTTGTCAGAAATCGTGCAGCTCAACTCATAACTTAAGGAGGTCAACGGACGGACGGTCCGGCGTATGTGTTCCACGCGCGCCTCAAAGAGATGTCAGCATCGAAGGAGGGGCCCGTCAGGGCCGAAGCCTGCCGGGGCAGCGGGATTGTCCGAAAGGGTTACCGCTGCCCCGGAACATAAAGGGCTAAGGAAGGAACACGGATGGGTTTTAGCCAGTAAGAGTCTGACACCCCTAAAAAAAAAAAAAAAAAAAAGGAGGTCAACGATGAACGTAAGGTTTTCATTTTGCTTTAGTCTCTATTCTTATTCAACGCATTCACTTACCTTTAGTATCTAAATAGTAATCGAGAACTTATTACGACAAAATTATTTATAAAACTTTTTTTTTTCTTCACCTATTCGTCTTATGATTTCGATTCTGGTTCAGAGAGAAAAATATTTCTAAGTTTCAAATGACATTCTATGTCATTTTAGGGCCTCACCTCCAGGCGTTTCATCAACAAACCATCTAAGAATAAACACTCTTTTCAATTTTAGTCACTACGTCTTTTTTTTAACCCCAACATTGTCTAATTATATTTAACATTATTCGTCAGTCCAACATTCCTCACATTCAAGTTAAAACACAGTCCAGTATATTTAGCTTTACAAGTATAGTGGGTAGGTACTGACCGCGTACTCGAGCAGCGCCAGGTGACAGAACACGTACTGGTCGGGCATCTGTATGGAGTGCGCGCGCTGCGCACGGATGCGCTCCACGGTACCGCGCACGTCCAGCGCGCCCTCCGCGCGCATGCGCGACGCGCAGATGTCCAGCGTCAGGAACGTGCCTGCACACCGGGCACACCCGTCGCGTACATTAAAAACATGTGATACCGTATCGGTCGTAAAATAACGATAATTTTCAAAAATATTAAGACAAATAAAAACAGCAGTAAGTATTGCATAGATATTGTGTTTACAAGAAACAAGAAACGATGAAAATAAGACGGTTTGTGAGGTGCTACACAAAATATATATATATTTTTTAAGTGTAAAATAATTCGCGCCTTTATCACTGAAACACGGGTTTTAAATCCTCCCATTCTTCTATTGGATCGGACCGAGTACCGATACGAGTACTTTTGACCGGTACCTACTTGGTATCGAAAGAAAAGTATCGAGTAAGTACTTGTATTTACTCGTATCTTTTCATCTGTACCTCACACGACCGCAGACCCGCGTCTGGAGAGACACAGACCTTACCGACCGAACAAGCTTCATAGGGCACTAAAACAAAGCGTACGTATAAACGTATACGTCCTAACAACAACATATTTCTCACTTGCTAGTGCTTTCTTTGTATGAGAAAAGGCATTTGCCATGCAGTGGGACAATAAAAGGTTTTATTATAATTTATTGAAAATATTTCACATAGTCGAATAAGGACAGATTTCACCAAAGTAAGATATCTTTTATCCGTGTAATAAAATTGACGTCCGACAGTTTTAGTAAGAAAAAACTGTAAAAAATTCAAAATATTAATTATGATTTTTTTTCAGCTGCATAATAAATATTAGATGTGAAATACAAAAGTTAATTATTTACCTGTTCTGCCAATGCCGGCCGAACAATGGACGACTATCGGCGGCCCCCTATTGTGTCCCGCCCACGCATCTCCTAAGCTGAAAACATAATAATTCTTTATTAATAATCACGAGGCCTTTGCCCAGGAGTGGGACAACGCAGGCTAGAGAGAAAAAAAAAATCACGAGTTGCTAAAATGTAAATGAAGTTCTGTTTTTATTGACACACGTAGTCCGGCCAGCGCGTGTACTGTAGTGCCAGATGTGAGTGCAGTATGTATACGTACTCTTGTAGCGCGAGCTGCTGCGCTCGCCGCACCAGCGCGTGTACTGTAGTGCCAGATGTGAGTGCAGTATGTATACGTACTCTTGTAGCGCGAGCTGCTGCGCTCGCCGCACCAGCGCGTGTACTGTAGTGCCAGATGTGAGTGCAGTATGTATACGTACTCTTGTAGCGCGAGCTGCTGCGCTCGCCGCACCAGCGCGTGTACTGTAGTGCCAGATGTGAGTGCAGTATGTATACGTACTCTTGTAGCGCGAGCTGCTGCGCTCGCCGCACCAGCGCGTGTACTGTAGTGCCAGATGTGAGTGCAGTATGTATACGTACTCTTGTAGCGCGAGCTGCTGCGCTCGCCGCACCAGCGCGTGTACTGTAGTGCCAGATGTGAGTGCAGTATGTATACGTACTCTTGTAGCGCGAGCTGCTGCGCTCGCCGCACCAGCGCGTGTACTGTAGTGCCAGATGTGAGTGCAGTATGTATACGTACTCTTGTAGCGCGAGCTGCTGCGCTCGCCGCACCAGCGCGTGTACTGTAGTGCCAGATGTGAGTGCAGTATGTATACGTACTCTTGTAGCGCGAGCTGCTGCGCTCGCCGCACCAGCGCGTGTACTGTAGTGCCAGATGTGAGTGCAGTATGTATACGTACTCTTGTAGCGCGAGCTGCTGCGCTCGCCGCACCAGCGCGTGTACTGTAGTGCCAGATGTGAGTGCAGTATGTATACGTACTCTTGTAGCGCGAGCTGCTGCGCTCGCCGCACCAGCGCGTGTACTGTAGTGCCAGATGTGAGTGCAGTATGTATACGTACTCTTGTAGCGCGAGCTGCTGCGCTCGCCGCACCAGCGCGTGTACTGTAGTGCCAGATGTGAGTGCAGTATGTATACGTACTCTTGTAGCGCGAGCTGCTGCGCTCGCCGCACCAGCGCGTGTACTGTAGTGCCAGATGTGAGTGCAGTATGTATACGTACTCTTGTAGCGCGAGCTGCTGCGCTCGCCGCACCAGCGCGTGTACTGTAGTGCCAGATGTGAGTGCAGTATGTATACGTACTCTTGTAGCGCGAGCTGCTGCGCTCGCCGCACCAGCGCGTGTACTGTAGTGCCAGATGTGAGTGCAGTATGTATACGTACTCTTGTAGCGCGAGCTGCTGCGCTCGCCGCACCAGCGCGAGGAAGCGCAACACCGGCTGCGCGCTGCCGCCGCCCGGCACGCCGTAGTCCGGCCAGCGTGTGTACTGTCCGTGCCAGATGCGACGGGACTGTTCACGCTGGAAACACAATTTTTATATTAATGTAGCTAAGATTTGAAAGAGAATACCACCGTTGCGCCAGCTCATCGAGCTAACGGACAGCTGGTAGCTACCTATATACCTAGGTATCATCTTTATACTGTGCCCTGGTAATAGTGTTACAACTGTCTCTATCCTAACTCACGTGCTTACCCTGAGGTCTGTCAGCAGCAGGTGCGTGACGGTGTAGTCGTCCTCGTGCTCGATGGCCTGCGTGGTGACGGCGAAGTCCCCGTAGACCTGTCGCGCGGTGTCGCCGAGCGGCCAGTACTGGCCGCACTTGACGCGGCCGCGCTCTACCGCGCGCGTCGTCATCACCACGACCAGCGTGCCCTGCTCCCACACCATGCGCCAGAAGTCGCCGAACGTCTTCGGTAGAGGTCCTGGAATGTTACACATACGCACAGTTAGCAATTGTAAATAACTTTAATACTGTAGTAAAGTTATTTTATTTAAAGTAAATCGTCTTCACATATGATTATTGTACTTATAGAAAATATTGAATTAATTATATTTTGGTTTACTAATGATAAGCATAAAATACATTGTCATAATTTACATTGGCATAACGAAATTCAGCATAATGATCACTACGCATAATATTATTAGGCATAAATGATTTGCTGTTTATTGCCATAAATGCTGTTGGCATAATAACAATGAAGCATAATTTCACACATCATAATTATAAACGCATAATGATATTTACAATATAATTTTCTTTGGAATAAACATAATAAACCCTAATAAATAACTCCTAACGGTTGTAGACACTATTTCGCATTATTGATTATTGCTCCAATGTAAGAGCCGAATGTAATGTACTAATAAGACGTAGTCGACGGAGCCCCGCTTGGCGGGGCCCCTATTTCTGTCTGCAGGGTTTAAAGGAACACGAAGGATATAACGGCTTAACTGAGCGAGGAAAGCGAGCGAACGAGCCCCCGTCATCCCCTTCGAACCTAACCTGTCCAAAACGGGATGCCCGAAGTCGCGAGCTCGCTTCGCTCGCTCTTGGACAGAAACTTAGAAAATTTTCTCAAATAAATTAAATAAGTCATTATTAAGTAATGCCTTTTGTCAAACGTTATTTTATGCTTTACGTTTGATGTAATTAAATATTGTTGTTTGAAATGTTGTAATGAATTATTTTTCAAATGAGTTATTTACTTACAGACAAATGAAAATTTGTGATTCGTTTTTTTGTCAAATGACAGGACACCCTTTTTATAGTTATGGCTCATGATTATTAGACAAATAAATATTATGCCTAAAAAATGTATTCAAATCCAAAATATGCCAAAATAAATTTTAAGCCTTTCATTATGCCACAGTAGTATTATGCCAATAAAAGTTATGCGAAAACGTTATGCCAAACAATATTATGCCTTAAAATTGTATGCCAAGGGGGGGATTCTCTTATATTTTCTTGTTAATCTCAACGTTCAAAACTCCCTTTTATGTACCAAATGGAAATAGATGATTTGACTTTGTAAGTTTTCGAAACGTAGTTTGGGTGACAATAGGCTCGCTGCCTATGACAAGAGACTTAGACAAAATAAACGAAATGCGGGTGTAATAGATGCAATTCTGACTAACCCTTCTGGGAAAACAGGCGTGATGCTATGTTATTTTTCGTAGAGATCTTTTTGAAATCGAAAGGGTTCGATACTAGGGTCAGATGTCATTAATGCAGTGAGCAAGCGTGGTAAACAATGTTCTGTGCAAATGGGATTATTTTGATCTATTATGCTCTACTTCACCAGCGCTAACGAGTTTTTAGTGTTTAAACCATTGACTTAAAAACAATTTATTTCAACAAAAAGACTGTAGATTTTGTTTATAATGATTTATTGGTTCACCATAAACAGGTAAGTACTCCTTAGTAATATCATCAAAATTGAAACCCTGAATAATTCATTTTCCACTGAACGTTAAATAGAAATATACAAACAAATGTTTCCAAGTTAACATTAATCGGCCATACAAGGTCCCTTCCAATAAAATAGAAGAAACAAGATTACTTGTGTAAAAAGAATGCCTTTCTTTGCTAATATTCGCCGAGCGAATTCTACGAAAAGAGGATTTCCACGCGTTTATTTCCAATTCGCGCAACAGGGCTTTATTATTAATAATTCACAGAAAACGTATTTCCATTGTAAACAAGTTTCGCGAATAGTTCCCGGTATTGTGGGAGCGCAGCCAAATTGAAAACTGACGAGAAATGCTAACAAACATATTTATTTTTTTAAAAGAGAAGGTTATCTTCATTGTAGATGTTCTTTGAACATCAAGTGTTACTGTTAACCACTCAAACTGTGCGCAATATGCTCGTGCAAGTTCAGGTTAATAAAATTTCTAATGGATGACCTTCCTATTGGAACAAGAGAGGGTTAGGTGGGGGGAGGGCGCCTACGAACAACTTTTGTCTCAGTAAACTAATTTTTCTCTAGCATCAATTCTACGAGTATGTATGAAAATGCGCGCATGTAGCGACGCGACAAACACAGCACTTTCATATAAACCCGTAGACTTGATACGACTAAAAAAAATAAAAAAATAAACACCCGCCTTCCAAAAAACACACAACAAAGTTAACAATAACTTTAATTTCGGAACTTGTGAGAGTAATATGTTAGACGCAATAAAAACAAAGTTGTGTGAACCAATACAACAACTTAATCGCTCAGTCTCAAACAGGTATAGTTAACATTGTATTCGTTTTATCTTTTATCATAATAATAGTGTTTGTTTTTTTATTTTGTGTGTTTACCTCAATTCACATTTGTATCTTTATTTATTTCTGCATCAATTATTATTGTTTTGATTATTTGTTTTAAGTTGATTTCTTTTGTTTATATTATTTTGATTTCATTTGAATTGGTTTGCTCTAATTTGGTTTTTATCTGGTTTAATTTAATTTAATTTAATTTATATATTATGTTTCTGTTAGATTATGTCGTGTGGCAATGGGTGTTATCTACCTGAAATAAATGATTTTTTTTTTCATTATTTTTATTATTGCATTAGATCTTGACATGCAAGTGCTCGATAGTTACTAAAATTAATCTGAAAGTGTTGCTGGTTTGTTTGTTAATTATTGATGGCTCATCTACTGAACCGATTTCAACTATATTTGATACACAGGGTTTAAAGACGACACTTTTTATCCGGATTCATGAAGAATCCGGAAGATGCATGTGAAAATCAAAAACCTTACCTTGTGTACAAATATATGCATTTTTCTGTTTGTACCCGTCAACATAGTTGGCGTTGATATAGTCTGTGGTGGGGTCGTCGGGGTCCGTCTGTGACAGCAACACGCGCGAGTGGTCGTAACACAACACGTCCGTGTAACGGTTCTTGGCTAGATTGCTCGGCAATCTGGAAAACAAATATACACCATATCAGCTCAGATTTACAGTTTCTTTTTGCTGGTTAGGCTATAGCGGTGCGAATAAAATGATCACTTGCGAAAATTTCTTCAAATGTGTGAAACTATTGTCTTATCTCTTTGCTATTTGTATGTGTGGTGTGATAATACGGGCGTAGTTTTTTTTTTATCTTCAGCGCCCATCTGGCGTAAAAGAACAACGAATGAATAAATTAGATTTTTATAACGTAGAAGTCGCTTCATGGAAAGGCAATTAACTGCTGTATAATTAATTGGTGTTGGGTTTAAACACGTGTAAAGCGAAAGCAGGTCTTATTATTATCATATGTGGTGACTATAATTACACAAGGATTTAAACAAAGCCAATGTACATATAGTCCTCAGTGCAGTAAAATTAAAGACATACATACATAAAGAGTTATAGAAGCTGCCTCCCGTAATGGCTTCCATTGGCTCGTGATTTCCAGGGATACGGGCCGCCACGTGCTTCAGAACATGGTGGATCAGACGGGTCGTTTAAGGCCCTGGGGCCTACCACCACCTCTTATAGTAATATTATTTTAATCTTACTTCCGTGTGGGAAAGAGATAGGAGCTATATAGAATGCTGGATAGGTTAGATTTTTTTCGATCATTCACAAATGACTATAAATTACTTGTATTTGTATTTGTATTTGTATTTATTTATTTGTAAGAATGTAGTTTTACATAGTATGGTGTTAATATTTTTTAAAGTTCTATACACTCTACCATAACATATGGTGTACAAATATTCAAATGTCATTTATATAACAAGTAAAATTAATTTTAAGATTTAATTATTTACATGATAAGTTCAGTATGAATTTTATTATTATAATTAGGTAATCGTTACTTTAAAACCAATGTCAAAATTATAAACATGTCATCTTGGATTTTTACAATATTCCTTATATTCACCAATGTCATAAAAGCAATTATCCAATAACCAACTTGTCAGCTTTTTCTTGAACATGGGCATGGGAAGTTCTTTAAATGAGTTTGGTAACACGTTATATACCTGAATAGCATTAACATATACATTCTTCCTAAATATTTGCAATCTACATTGGGGTACATTTAATTCGTGTTTGTATTTGTTTCGTGCAGAAGCCTTTTTGTGGCTCACTTCTGATTGCATTCGAAAATAGTGCGGATTTTGCTTTACTAGCATACATAGTTCCTTAATGTACATGCAGGGTAATGGTAAAATGTGAAGTTTTTTAAATAAAGGTTTGCAGCTGTCCAAAAACCAGACGCCAGATATTGCCCTAACACACTTCTTTTGTACCCGAAATGCCATTAAAACTTCAACTGAATTTCCCCATAGTATCAAACCATATGACAGCACAGACGCTACGTATCCGTAATATGCCGTGACTGCTGCGTCTACGGACACTGTTGATCGAAGACGTTTTATTGCGTATATGAATTTGTCTAGCTTATCGCATACGTAATTGATGTGTGATTTCCAATTGCAGTTTTGATCCACTATAATGCCCAAGAATTTTGTGTTTACTACTTGTTCTAGGATACTGTCGTCATATTTTATGCTAAGACTTTTTAAGTTTGATTTATAAGTTTGGAATTGAATTATTTTTGTTTTATTTATATTGATTTTTAAATTGTTGTTATTAAGCCAAATTATTATGTCTTTGATTGCTTCATTAATTTCCTGTTCCAACTTATTTTTGTCCTTACATTTTATTAATATTGTCGTATCGTCAGCAAATAAGATTGTTTCATGGCGTGTTGCATTGGGAAGGTCATTTATATATAGCAGAAATAAAAACGACCCCACCACGCTGCCTTGGGGTACTCCAACTGCGTTAATTTTATAATTAGATTTATATTCTACTTCGTTTCCATCAATGACTTTTGATATTTGCACAAATTGACGCCTTTCACTTAAGTACGATTTAATCCAGTCATTCGCTTGGCCCCTTATGCCAAATTTATCTAATTTGCTTAGTAGTAGCTTATGATCAACGAAGTCAAAGGCTTTACTCATGTCTAAAAAAATTGCTACTACAGGTATGTTGTCATTCATTGCCTCAGTTATTAATTTTATTAAATTAAAGCAAGCTAATGACGTGGTGCTATTTTTCCTGAATCCAAATTGCTCCCGACTTAGCAAATTATACTTATCCACATAGTCATATAGCCTTTTTAACATTGTCTTTTCCACTATTTTTGATATTATAGGAATTAAGGTTATAGGTCTATAGTTCGCCATGTTCGATTTATCACCATTCTTAAATATTGGTTTGACTATAGAGTTTTTTAATGCGCTTGGGAATATGCCTTCTAAGAACGACATATTAATTAAGTAGCTCAACGGTTTGCATAAGTGTTTAGCACAGGCTTTTACAATTTTGGTATTTATTTCGTCAAAACCGACAGACGCCGTATTTTTTAGGTTTTGGATTACCCTGAGCACTTCTACTGCATCAGTAGGATTTAAGAATATTGTATTATTCTGATTAATGTCCATTGTTCTATTTATAGCGTCAATATTATATGTAAATCCATTATTATTTGTCAATTGAATATAGTATTCGTTAAACATGTCACACATTTTTTGAGGGTCAGTGATGTTGTTGGTTTTTAATACAATTTGTTTTATGTCATTGCTTTTTTGTGGGTCACCAATTTTTTTATTAATAATGTCCCAAGTAGCCTTGCACTTATTTTTCATGTTCTGTATGTATCTTTTGTTGTGTATTTGTTGAGATTTATTAATACAACGTTTAAGTATGTCACTATATGTTTTATACTTTTTTGTTAATCTATTTTTGTTTGTTTTACTATAAATACTCTTTAAATGTAAATATCGTTTCCGTATACACGACTTTTTCAGACCTTTTGTCAACCATAGATTATTATTTTTTTCGTCCGATCTTTTTATCTTTTGCATGGGAAAACATAGTTTATGAAACAGTTGTACAGTCCCATGAAATACCTGAAATGCATCTTCCAAATTATCCATAAGATACATGTCAGAGAATGAAAGCGCAGAAATGCAGTCACAGAACTGTTGTATGTTTTCCTCATGATAGTCCCTTTTGTATTCAAACCAACTTAGCATAGATTTAGGTTTATTGGTCTTCACAGTCAGGGTTTGGCCTGTCTCATGATCAGACAGAGCCAGGTGATGAACTTCACCTTTAGCTTGTTTGATATTGCTTGCAATCAAATCTAAACATGACTGTTTTCGTGTTGGTGTTTTTATATGCAATTCAATATTGAAATTTTTGAATAACCCTAAGAGTTCTTGGCAACTTTTATTTGGTTTAATTGTATCTAAATTCCAATCACCACAAATAATTACCTTCTTCGGTTTTTTTGTGACTCTAATTAGTAATTTTTCAATTTTTTCTAGAAATACTTTTGGATTGCTATTTGGTGTCCTATAAATACAAATAATGATGATTTGATTAATTGTTAATTCTATTCCGCTACATTCAAAATTAAAGTTACATGCAATGTCAGTTATTAACTTATCTAATTTAACACAAGTCATCTCATTCTTAATGAGAATGCATGTACCACCTCGTTTAGTATCTCGACAGTATGATGCGACGAGTTTGTAACCAGGAATCTTAAGAAGCGATTCTGATTTGTTTTTAATGAATGATTCACTTAAACAAATTATGTCAATTTCCTTCGAATTCAGCGAGAATTCACTAATTGCCATCGTTATTTCATCTACCTTATTAAAAATACCTGCAATGTTTTGATGAAACAGTATCAGACTGGATTTACGGTGAGGTACGAAAAAATGGTGCATTTGTTTTACGGGACGGTTCTTTTAGGTTTGCCTGATTAGTAACGTTCATTATATTGAATAAAAAAGGGATAGTTCCTTTCTTATATGGCATTTGTGTTTTATCATTTGATTGCGTTTGGTTTTTAGGTTTGAAATAATACGGAATCGTACCCTTCTTATTTTTCTCTGGCATTTGGGATATGGACGGCTTATTTTCAATGCAAGCACCTGGGTGTAATAGATATTTCGATTTATTAGAAAAAGTCAAGAATTTCTCATTGTATGTCATAGAATCTATTTCTAAATTAATCTTATAACTTAGGATACTCGTAAAGTCATTCATCTTATTCATCGAAACATTTCTATTAGTCAGGTGAATTAATTTACAGTTAGTATAATTTTTTACAATCAGATACAACTGTCTATTAAGCATGTGTTCATTAAGATAAGGGTTGCGTTGTACATTTGTTATGAAGACCTTTTGCTTTCGAAATATGTATAGTATATTACTTAAGTTGGACACATATTTGTATACATTCTTGTCTTGTACACCAAAACACAGTATTACAATGTCTTTTTTTGTGACATTTTTTGACATATTTTCACATGTTCTTAGTATTTCGCTGCTTGTGGCCGATGATTTTATCATTCCGAATATGCCATAATCATCATTCCATTTACCTTGCCTATTTTCAAGCATTATTTCAGCAAGATTTTGTGCTTGTTCGTCACCAATGATGTAAATCATTCTTCGTTTTGTACTGTCATTATTTTCTTTGTTTTTGTTTACCTCTTCAGTTAGGGTTTTAGGTTTCACTGTCTTTTGTTCATAGTCACTCCCAACTATAGTAGGCAAGGTCCAGGTTGATGTGCTAGGTAAATTCTTGATTAGATGCTCAGTTGTGTTATATGTATTTGTTAACATGTCTGTTACGATATTATCCGACATTTTTCTGAGTAACCGTTGTGGAATGCTGTTAGTAGGTGTTTCGGTATGAGTTATTCTACTCGATTGATTAATTTGGCCCCGGGATAAGCGTATCTTAACGTTAGTCAGTTTCTTTAGCAGCGGTGTTGAAACCTTTTTTTGTGGTGTGAATGGTGTGTACACTGGGGTCATTGTTACTGATTCACTTGACACTTTTTTAAGGAGATGTATTTGCTTGTTGTTGTCTTCTAGCTTCTGCTTAAGCCTGTTGCATTCGTAGTTAAGATTTGTTATTTCGTCATTCGCGGTAGCAAGTTCCAAGCGAAGATCTATAACCTGTTGGTTCAAATGCCGAAAGTCAGCCAGGCTATGGCCGGCGCTTGTAGGCATACTTTTCGTTGATAGATCCAGTGTCTCAGTAACCGATACTTCGGATAAAGTTGAGCTAAGCAGTGTGCGATCCATGGTTATTGTGGATAGATCGCATTCTGATTTATTTCTTCTGAACCTTGTGTTTCTAAAAGTTATGTTTTCCATGACAAATTAACTTCGTGAGTTCTTGGTACCTGTTAATAGCAAGATATATTTAAATCTATTGCGACAGATCGCTGATATGCTAACTATGCGTGTAGAGGAGCGCAGTCCCAAAGTGCTGGTGTTTAAACTTCAAAGATTCGATTTCCGAACGACAGATTTTGTGTCATCGATTTCGTGGTGCGCTTGGATTGGTCAGATGTTTGTTTTTGTACAACATCGATGAGTCAGCTGTGATCTGTTTACATTCTTGAAAAAGCAACCGCTTTTTAATGATATTGTTATTCTTTAACACTTCTATCACTATTATATTAACAAGTTTACACTCACATTTGTATTTCCTGAGTGAATTAATCCTTTTCCATGCACAGTTCAGAAGTTTCGCCCTGTTTACCGACCAAATTCACCAACAATCACCGGTATCGAATTCACCGGTTCGTTCGTATGTGGCGATGGAATGTAATTTTGCATTTGATAGCCAAATTCTTGCTTAACATCTCGCTATGACCCAATGATTCGCGTATCGTCACTTCGTATCGTTCGTAGCTAAACGTAACTATTTATAAAATAGGCACTTAGTCGTTTGTAAGGCACTCGTTTGGCGTGGTTAACTTAAGTCTTCTTCACATTGCAGTCTGTTTACCGTTTTCGTTCTCCATTAGCGCTTAAAACAACACAAAACACTAAATTTTTTACACAAGCACTCACACGCACTGACCGTGGGAAACCGCCATTGCTTTGTCGATTTACGAAGAAAAGCTCAAGAATCAACAGAATCTAGATTGCAAAAGCGAGCGAAGCGAGCCTGAAAATTTTACTTAATTTTACACCTTTAATAGTCTCTGTTTTCTTTTAACCATCATACAGAAATAGAACTTACTTTATCGAATTATGACGAAAACTTAAAATTCGTTTTACAGCAGTTTAGGAATCTGGCCTTACCCTAAGCCTTTCGAACCTTACGTACAGGGGAGCCCAAATCTCAAGTTTGCTTCGCTCGCTCTTGCATCCTAGATTCTACGTTTTATAACAGGCTTTTTAAATTAAAATATTTTTAGGCGCGTTAAAAAACCCACTGTAATTTCATAGTTTTACAGTTTTTACTTCTGTCGGCAGTCCCCATGTCTGCCTATGTTCTTAATGTTTGTGTATATTATGCTCATCGGGGTTTTCGTGGCTCAAGACTTTGAAATCATTCAGTCTCGACAGCTTGAATGATTTTGGGGGGGGTCATGACCCCCACGACCCCCCCCCCCTCTCGGACCGCCACTGGGTGGAAGGTACCGAGCGGCGGGCGGGCCCTAATTTCGTCATACTCGGCGGCGAGGCCGCGCCGGCCCAGCGCCCGCACGCGCGCCTGTAGCGGTAATATGTGTAGCAGTGTGTCACTCACTTGGCGTGGTGGAAGGTACCGAGCGGCGGGCGGGCCCTAATTTCGTCATACTCGGCGGCGAGGCCGCGCCGGCCCAGCGCCCGCACGCGCGCCTGTAGCGGTAATATGTGTAGCAGTGTGTCACTCACTTGGCGTGGTGGAAGGTACCGAGCGGCGGGCGGGCCCTAATTTCGTCATACTCGGCGGCGAGGCCGCGCCGGCCCAGCGCCCGCACGCGCGCCTGTAGCGGTAATATGTGTAGCAGTGTGTCACTCACTTGGCGTGGTGGAAGGTACCGAGCGGCGGGCGGGCCCTAATTTCGTCATACTCGGCGGCGAGGCCGCGCCGGCCCAGCGCCCGCACGCGCGCCTGTAGCGGTAATATGTGTAGCAGTGTGTCACTCACTTGGCGTGGTGGAAGGTACCGAGCGGCGGGCGGGCCCTAATTTCGTCATACTCGGCGGCGAGGCCGCGCCGGCCCAGCGCCCGCACGCGCGCCTGTAGCGGTAATATGTGTAGCAGTGTGTCACTCACTTGGCGTGGTGGAAGGTACCGAGCGGCGGGCGGGCCCTAATTTCGTCATACTCGGCGGCGAGGCCGCGCCGGCCCAGCGCCCGCACGCGCGCCTGTAGCGGTAATATGTGTAGCAGTGTGTCACTCACTTGGCGTGGTGGAAGGTACCGAGCGGCGGGCGGGCCCTAATTTCGTCATACTCGGCGGCGAGGCCGCGCCGGCCCAGCGCCCGCACGCGCGCCTGTAGCGGTAATATGTGTAGCAGTGTGTCACTCACTTGGCGTGGTGGAAGGTACCGAGCGGCGGGCGGGCCCTAATTTCGTCATACTCGGCGGCGAGGCCGCGCCGGCCCAGCGCCCGCACGCGCGCCTGTAGCGGTAATATGTGTAGCAGTGTGTCACTCACTTGGCGTGGTGGAAGGTACCGAGCGGCGGGCGGGCCCTAATTTCGTCATACTCGGCGGCGAGGCCGCGCCGGCCCAGCGCCCGCACGCGCGCCTGTAGCGGTAATATGTGTAGCAGTGTGTCACTCACTTGGCGTGGTGGAAGGTACCGAGCGGCGGGCGGGCCCTAATTTCGTCATACTCGGCGGCGAGGCCGCGCCGGCCCAGCGCCCGCACGCGCGCCAGCAGCGCGGCCGGCGCCTCGACCGTGCCGCCGCCGCCCGCCTCCTCGTCCGACAGCCCGGGGGATACTTCGCCTGAAGACCACGTGCCGCGCGCTGGGGAAAGGACGAAACATATAGCTGATCCTTAACACGTTCAGTGCCGAGAGCCCTCCTGGAGGGTTCACTCAAATCGCATATGGGATGCCGGGAGCCCTCGCGGAGGGCTCATTTTAAATGTACGTTTTTCTTAGCGAATATAGCATTATAAACTATGAAAATAAAATTAGTCGTATATTTTAACAAGATTTATTAGTATAATCGTTGGTTTTCAAATACCAGCATTTTTATTTTCAAAAATAATTGGGAGCTAGGATGCCCATATTTCAGGGATGGTAAACCGTTTTACGTTTAGGTACAAATATTCACTAAAAATAAACATATTTATTTTGAGATTATAAATTATGAGGATGAGTTTATAAATAGAAGCTTTTCAGGGTTCCGTATCAAAAGGGTAAAAACGAACACCCATGGTGCAACTTCGTTTGACTGTCAGTCCGTTCGTTTGTACAGCTGCTCATTTCAGGAGCATATTTCGCTACATACAAGTCGTTTGGTTTTGTCATTAGAGTATTATATTATCTGTGGTCATATACAATGTGTAACATAATTAACGCAAGACCTCATACACCCCAATTAGAGTAGGTATTGAGTTGAAAGCATAATACAATGAACAAAAAAATTTTTTTAAAGCTAACTTCTATTATTATTAAGAAAATCGTGTTGACCGTAACACTATTTTATGCATTTAAAATATAGTCTTATTGCTTTGAAATAACATTTAATTTTCTTTAGCTCAATCACCGGTCAGTATGGCAAAATCACTGACCTCTAATAAACAAGCTTGTATCCCTGGTCAGTGGGCAAATTACATAATTAAAAAAAAATGTCTTTTCTCAAAAATGCTTGGAAATTTGAGCATTATTTTGACAACCTTTTTTGAGATACATCGAAAATGCTGTACAGGGGGTCTAAAAGGCTACTTTGGCAGAATCATGAAATAATTCATATCACGCAATTTCATCTGTATGACAGTTTTGTATGGAGATTCGTAAAATGCTATAGGTACACCTTTGCCTAACCCTTCAGGGATATATAGGTGTGAAACTGTCAAACAGATGAATTGCGTGATAAGAATTGTTTTATGATACTGCCAAAGTGGCCGTTTTAGGCCCCCTGGCCACATACATGCGAGCAGCGGCCGGCAAAAGTTGTATGAAGATCCATATCTGTCCTGGTTTAGCGGCCAAATAAACATAGTAGGTAAACTCATATATGTCGTGTTATTTAAAAATGGAACGATCTTTTACTCCAAAACATGGCAACCAAGGAAGTAAAAAAAAAAAAACAAATTATCCGTTTAACGCGGGAAAAATTATTGTTGTGCGTTGTTCGTCATTGATTTTGAAAGTAATTGTATTTTAATTTCCGCGCATTATTTGAGAAAAGTACTATACTACAAGCCTTGGCCACAACTAGGCATTGATGGACGAACGTGTAAACGTGGGCCGAGGCGAAGCCGAGGCACACATACGTAAGTCGTAAGTTAATAAGCTGTTACAAAATAATAACGTTTTATTACTTTAAAAAATATTAATATTGCATAATGTAACTGTTTAAAACAATATTACATAGCATGAAAATTTCAGAAGAGGTTGGACACCCCTGTCACGGGATCAAAGCGAGCGATTATACTTTTTCTTCATTTTTTTTATTTTTTATATTTCACGTCTTCACGCCACTAGCACATGTAAATACCCCCAGAGATACTAATTAAAGCAACAAGACGTTCTGAAAACACTAATTTACTTCTTTTTATAGTGTTTTATAATACGGTTTCAAACCTAATGCCGACGACCCTCCTCGAGGGTTCACTTTAGCGCAAACGTAATGCCGGTGACCCTCCTGGAGGGTCCATTTGCAATATGTATGGCGGCATGGCGTATGAGCTCTATGAAAAGTGGGCGGAGTCGAAAGTGTTAAGTTTCGAGAGGTCGACTCTTTTTGTAAAAAAATCATTATCACAGATAGACACTTGTCCCACCTCCAACGCTTAACGAGAAGCTAGTAGAGCTAGCAACCAAAAACAAGTTGGCGAGCAACGAACAGCGAGTGCGCGACGACGACGAGCGATTACACGTTGGTGTACACCAAAGACTAGCGAGTAATCGCTCGTCGCCGTGTAAGTAAAAGAGATACATATTTTTAGTTGCTAACTCTACTCGCTTTCTCCTTAATCGCCGGCAGTGGGGCAGGTGCCTTATACTGAAATTCAGTACGGTATTATTACCCAGCGGCTATAATTTACTTTACACTGGGTCAAATTAAATCAGCTAGCGAAATTCTGTAGACGACTGATGGGTATCGATATCTAAACATTATAGAATAAAATCATAAATGATTTGATGTTTTTTGACATACATGACATATACTTGAAATTATGTTATCTGAAATCCTTTTCGTTAACGATAGTATCTAAACCTCGCGATCGCTGGGACATATGCGGTGTATACGTGTCAGCTACGCACTTACTACGCGTCTTTCGGATTCCTAAAAGTAATATCGAAGAAAACTAACTGAACTATGACGAACTTTGACGATCATTCCTGCATAAAATAAAACGATTTATAATAACAAGATAAATTATTAAAAAAAAAAAAAAAATTATTAATAAAAAAATAAATGAAATAAAACAAATTGAATCCATACTAATATTATAAATTCGAAAGTAACTCTGTCTGTCTGTCTTTTCACGCCTAAACCACTGAACGGATTTCGATAAAATTTGGCAGAGAGATAGATTGCATCCCGGGGAAGGACATAGGATAGTTTTTATCGACATACCTCGCGGGCGAAGCCCCGGGCGGAAGCCAGTAATTTATATTATTAATAATTTAAAATGAATTATTCATATTCATCTGTTAGCTCGTAAGACCAATTGAATAAATAAATGAAAGGTTTCATAATTTATACTATTGCGTACCTTTATTACGTCAATATTTTTGTGATACCTATACCTTTCTAATGCGTAATACATCATTTATATGCGGCTAATCACTGTAATTGGCTTTATATAGTTTTGGTTAAATTAATGGTATTACTCAGCAGTTTCGAAGGCTTGCAGGAAGACCTATCTACTACTACAGTGGATATTTAGAGGCTTAGTTAGTTGATTCTGTTATCCGCCTTTACAGCTTATTAGATTAATTAGTAAAGTTGGCGTTTAGCATAATCAGCCTATAAAGTTCCCTCTGCTGGGACACAGGCCTCCTCTCGGTGAGAGTGAGTGGGCCGTAATCCACCACGCGGGCCCAGTGCGGGTTGGCGGATGTCACATGTCTTAGAATTTTTGGTTCTAGGATATGCCGGTTTCCTCACGATGTTTTGCTTTACCGTTTTGAGAGCAGTGGTCATGAAATAATTTACAACCTCCCACTCAAGGAGGCCTGTGTCCCAACAGTGGGAACATTATACGCTGATTATGTAAATTCAGTGAAAACTTATACATACGTATTATAATTAGATTAGTTGTATGCATGTAGGTCTTAATACTCAAAAAACTAATACGAGTAGGTACTGCTAAAGTGCTAAATGGAAAGTGAGTAAAGGTGATCTTCCGAAGACGACCACAAGCGGCAACGTCGCCCACAATGGCAATGACAAACTGAGCAACACGTTTGCCATCGCGGTCACTTTCAGAAGAGAACCTTAACTGAACATTACCTAGACTTCAACTGTTCACTTTCAACAAGTAAAAGACACGTTATTGTTATTATATTTATCACTAGCGGCCCGCCCCAGCTTCGGACGGGTGCAATTTTTTATCGAATAATTTTTTTTTTCTCTCCCTAAGAACCAACCTCGTACTTAAGGAATATTATATTAGGAATATTATAAAAAAAGAATTAGGGAAATCGGTCCAGTCGTTCTCGAGATTTGCGCTTGGCAACACATTTAGCGATTCATTTTTATATATGATATAAGATTATTTCCACATGATTGAGGTTTTTTCCAAATAAGTTTGCTTTAAATAGTAATAATTAAAGATTTACATTTCTGAAGTTTGCTGTTACTTTTATTTCATGATTTACTTAGTATAAAGAATTATATTTCTGAACTTGCTGTGTTGACTGTACAATTTAATCCAAAAGAGGTTTTTTTTTTGCAGCAGGTAGTGCCACTGCCATAACACGGCTTTATCACTTAAAATTCTCCTTAAAATAAAAATAAATCAAAATGTTTGGATAAACAATTCAAGCGCTACAAATTCGGGCAAATGGTGTGCAGCAGGGAAAGGACCTTATCCAAATTTAGTGATCGAACCCAATCGCCGCGAGGTTCAATCATGTGGTCGAACCTTTAGAACGACCTCTTCGAAGGGTAACCTTATTTATTCTGTATCCTAATTCGCGACCTAGATAAGTACTTTTCTAAGTAATTCTCTATACATATCGTAGTAACTCAAAAGTTTTAGTTATTTTATGTAAGTAAAGTATTGTTTTCAATACGTAATCTTATATCATTTCTCATTATACATAATCTTTATTAACTCACTTTTTGTTTTTATCACAAACACTAAAAAGAATGTTAATATTACATACGCAGACGAGAAAACTTTATACTTCATATCAAACGAAAATCAATCACACGATGCGTGATTGCAAGATGTTTCAAGTACTTCAAACTATGAAACAAACTTTATCGTTCGAATGCGAACCTCCACTTCACAAGATCCAACAATCAAGTGTTTTCCGTTTGTTCTGAGAGAAGCAATCGCGAGCTTCTCTGAATCAACGGATTCGGATGATCGAATGCAATACAAAACATGCACACGCGACTAATTCCAATCGAACGAAACCAACACTATCGAGACTGCTGTGTAGGATTATTTGAATACTCGCTTTATGCAGTGCGGCGAGAGATCGAAACAACAAATCGACTGCGAATGTAATCGATTGAGGAAAATCGAGATGATGCAACAATCGAACGCGTGTTGCATTCTCGGCATCATATATCGCTGTAAACTATCGCTCGATAAACACCAATTTATTTTTACGAGCACTAACTTCAGGCGTTGGATTTTACTGTGATACAAACGATCGTAAAATATGGTTTATCCATGTTTATCAGAGAAAAGTAAAAAAAAAAACTATATATTGCCCGATTTTTGCATTTTCAACTACATTTTCTCAAATACACAAAAAAACATTGACTAAACACGAGCCACAACAAAACTTACCAAACGACTTTAAATATTGGCCCATTAAGGCACCAGAGCTAGGTATTTATCACTACCCAATTTACTAATACAAAAAACATACCCGCTGCTTTCTGACCGGAAAACATTTGTTTTTTGTGTGAATGGATTTTTTTGATAATAATATAAATAAAAATAGTAAACAATCATCAAAACCAGTCACAATGACAGAAATTATTTTTTCAGCGTTCGAAAAAGTTTGGCAGCTAAAAAGAGTTTCAATGTTGGAAAGAAAAAAGGTTTTGTTTAAGAAAATATTTCAAGTATACTCACTGCTTATGTCTATATCATCTTCGTCTCCTGAATTTATATGCCTACTCTTCATGTCACCATTATAACCATGTGTGTGCCTAGAAAAATAAACGGTTATCAATGCAGAATCCAGTGAACTATGTATGCGTTCATTTCTAATAAGATCTTCCACGCCATATAGGATCATTTTAAATAGAATAATGTGTCTAGCTGATTAGAGAACTAGATTCCAGCCAATGAGCCATCCTGCATTATTTATTACAAGAGCCGCAATGTTATCTCAATTGCATATAATTCACAATTAATACGGTTATTAGCATAACAAGTCTGCGTGGCGTAGCGTGGATACGTTACACAATCCTAACATCATAACTATAATAATATAAATGCGAAAGTAAGTTTGTTTGTCACCTTTTCACGCCTGAGTCACTGAACCGATCATCCTGAAATTTTGCATATAGGTACGTTGTCAGGTCTACAGAAACGGACATAGGGTACCTTTCAACCCGTAAAAAAGTGCTGTTCCCGAAGAAAACAACAATAACGTTATTATGATAATAGATGGCGCCACGTGTCTTTTGTCTTGATCGCAGACAAAGTCGCGGGAAACAGCTACTACACAATAAAAATAAAATGCCCCTTGTTTTTTATAGTGCATGCAGCCAGACCATTCATGAAACTTGTCTATAAAAATGTAATAATATTCGTTTAATTATAATTGAAAAAACGGTAAAACAAAACGAATATTCAAAGCTGCACCTAGCTTTCTGCTTAGAAACTTTTATGTTCATTGAAACGACATCGATTTATTCCCTTTAGTTTAATTAGAGCGTTGATGGTAATTTCACCGATTCGAACGGAATAAATAAAAATAATAAATAGTGCTTTCACCAAGACGAGCCAAAAACAAAAAGCACTACCTTTACCGGAAGCATCTCTGTCAATTAACAGAGTTTTATTTAGCACGCAGAAACAACGTCTTTGCAATTCAGGTTTCTTTTTTTTTATTATTATTGGCTAGTCTTCATTGTACCGGCCAGTCCATCATCTGCCTAGCCTTTTCCCAACTACGTTGGGGTCGGCTTCCATGCTAACCGGATACAGCTGGATACCAGTATTTTACATGGAGCGACTGCCTATCTGACCTCTAAAACCCAGTTAGGTACTGGGTAATACGATACCCCTTGGTAAGACTGGTTGTCAGAATTGCGGGCTTCTGACTACAAAAACGACTGTCAAAGATCCACGAATGACAGCCGGGACCAACAGCTTAACGTGCTTTCCGAGGCACGGAGGGGGCCTCGGTATGTAAAGACGGGCACCCATCCACAGACCAACCGCGGCAAGCGTAGCTTAACCTGATCGATCAACCTGTGCGACTGTTATTATTTAGCCACGGACCCCTCTGTACCGACCAGTCATCATCATCATAAAAAAGTACGAGTCTCGTTTCCCACGAAATGCACGGGAAAAGTTTTTTGCGATTTCTGACTTTTCTAGTTCAAACTTTAGTTGGACCGATAGTTTTTTGATTCTTGTAAGAAACAGGATCGATAGGCATGAAAAACAGATTTTGTGAAAATTGTCTATTTTCTTCCCGTCTATACTCTGTAAGTACTTTTTTTGACAATCTGTGAATGTGTGTCACTATGTCTCAAAAAGTTAAGGACAGTCTCCTAAAACAGTTTCCCTGTAGCTACAACTGTACCTGCCCTTACTGCCCCATTTCAAAAATCCATCCTGCAGGTACATGGGTGGTACAATTGTCCCAGTTTAAACTAAACTGCTACAGAACAATTGTATTTCCAATACAAAAAAACGTTCGAGTTTACATTACGTTTACGTCTCGCGTTCGCGCTAGGCCTCTGCTCCCGGCACATCGAGTTTTAGAAAAAGTTCGGCTCTGTAGAGCGTCGTCTCTGTCACATATGCCTGTGTGACAGTCGCCTTCTAAAACTCGATGTGTCATATTAATGCCCGGGGACTACCCAAGGGTCAGAATTGACTAAAAACTCGTTGAATAATAATAGCGTGAAATAGTCTGAATTTTGTGCCCGTTTCATGGCCCCTTATCACATAAACATAACTGGCGAAATAACGGGTGTACTACTATAGATACATCATTGTCTAACCCTTGGGGAAATAAGTACATGCGTGATGTTAATCATAATGTCGGTGTACCTGAGCGGACTGGGGTCGCAGGTGTAAGGGGTGTCGCCGCTGATGTGCATTTCTGTCTTGTTATCGCCCAGTCGCGTCGCGCGGTCACTGGTCATGTCACATGCACCCTCGTGCTCTATTATACCTGTACAACAATAAAAAAAAAAATTACTTGACAAAGGGTATTTTACGTTTTCTTGTTTATAGCCCAAACATTCGTCGCTTGTTAGAAATGATAGAATCCAATAACGCTCCAATGTACCCCTTGTAGAGAAAATTATGATATCTGAGGTCGACGGTGTGTGAAATCTGAATCCTAACATTCAGAAATAGGTACTCGTACAATGGTCGCGTTTCATTATGCGTGTAATATTTTCCAAGTCTCTCAAAATGTTCCATAAAGGCTCCCGCAGAAAGGCGCGACGCGACGTGTGACGCGATTCTGGTAGAACAATATCCATGATATTTTCATAGTAATTCATTGTTCTGTTAGAGTCGCGTCGCGCCTTTCTGCGGGAGCCTTAAATATGTTTGTAGAACTCACCATTTTGCGGCTTAATAGGTGGTATGTGATTACTGATTACATATTCATCAATGACGCCGTCTAGTTTAGCGTTCTGCAGATTGTTCGTGTAACAGTTCTTGCAATGCTCCAGCCTGTAGACAAAAGGAAAACTGTTACAAGACGGTTTAAATAAAAAGAAAAGCAGACAAAACAAAGTAACTCACACCCACATGACGCACACGCGTATTTGTGATCGATAGAATCTGTAGGATTGCAAGTAGTATACTCTTCGAACAATGAATTCAGAGAAATAAGTGGCTAGGATGGAATCTTATCTTGTTTTATTTGATAATGATATGAATCACATAGATATATGCCGCTGCCTCATATTTCGTAGCGGTCACCTGAAGTCGGTGAAGTTAATGAGCACTATATTAACCGCCGTCGCAGAAATTCAGCTCATTTATCATTGGTATAGAAATGAACCGCTTCATTACGTGATCTATAAATCATCACGGTACATTATGTAATACCGAGTCTTCGCGTTTCAGGTGCCAAGTTTTAGAGACTTAAAATCGATTCAGCAGTCGACGGTCTCACGGGATTTATGTAAACACCCTGTACTATACATGAACGGCCAATGCGTGGGTAGTCGGGCAAATTACTCACGTATACAGGGAATTGTTAGAGATCATATATCACGCCTGTCATTAGACAAACAGAGATAGTGGGTGTTATAGATTTTCCTGTAAGTCGCTTCGTTAACTTTATCACAAAGTGAAACTTGCGTGTGGTGAGAGTTCCTATCAATTAGTAATTCCGAGAATTGTTAAATTGTCTTAGCGTTGATGTTCTAAATGTGTTTTACCTCATAAGCCGGATTCAAGACAATAATTATGACTTGGTATATGTCGCTCAACGTCGCTGAACACGTTAATTGAGGTTCAAGCGTTGACAAATAAGCGTTCATTACAGCGCACCGTGAAATATAATTATATCGTGTAGTGTAGTGCCTATATTGCAGTGGTATTGTTGATTTGTAAGGAACAATATAAGTCAGATTCCAACATAATACAATCGCCGCAGGCTGTCCTTTCAGAATTTCAACACTTTAGTACTGAAATGTACCACGCAATGCCGTGAAAAGACAAAAAATCTATATATTATGCAGTAGAGCCCCATAAGCCCGGTGTAACTGATAACATGTTGGTACTGTGATGTTACATAACTGATAAGTAGCTGACAAAAGGAAACTAAGTCTTGGAAGCAAGCATGGCTCGACAACATGCAAGATAGCACGAAGTTGTGGCCGCTGCAACTTTGTTATCTACATCACTTGGGAGACCGAAGGCAGCCAACTAGAAGTTTCTTTAATAGTTTCACCAACATGAATTTAGTACCTATAGTTTGATGGAGAGTTTCTTTTAAAGCTAGCAATAATAAACTAGCAATCGAGAGGTCGAGAGGTTGTGAGATCGTTTCTCACCCATTGCAATTTACATCGTTCAGCAAACCCATCAGGTGGACCACCCAATGGTCCTGGTGGTGGACACTCGCTCTTACCAACAGCCGATCTATCCTGTAAGTTTGAAATGAGCTGTCATTCCACCTGGATGCTAGGGATCGCTAGGAATTGACACTATTGACAGCTCACTTCACTTGAATTTTCACGGTGGGATTTTCACAGAATAGATCGGCAGGTCAATAACGTTACACAAATGAAGATCAATACACACCAGGCTGCGTGGTCAGGCTCGAGCAGCCCCCCCAGCTGCTTGGGCAGGCTGGAGCGCGGCACGTGCAGCCCCAGTTGCGGTGCGTTCACCGTGTGCACTCGCTCCCGCAGCTTCTCGCGCACGAACAGCCGCAAGATGCGGAACGGCGCCTTGAACCACAGCGGCGCTGTCACTATCAGCACCTTCTTTAATTTTGCTGGGTAGCCACCCTAGAACAAACAATTATTTTCTATTAGATATTTTATGTGTCGGGACATCAATGGGTTTTCTGCAATTAAATCGTAGCAGCCAAGTCATAAGAAGTATCTAAATCATAATATGCTATGGTTACTCTTTTTTTGTTATTTTTTAATTTAAATTAGTTTTCCTTTTGAAAGAATTCAGTACATAATTCTGGAGCACATGCGTTGAAATTTTTCGTCGATTATTAAAAAAAAAATCTCCGCCACCCTGTATTTGTGTCCTTCTCAAACTTATTGTTCCTAGATATCAAGTGAACGATGTGGTCTACTATAACTGGCAGCACACACTCATATTTGTTCCGATTCTTGAATACACTTGCATGTAATTGTGAAGGCTTGTTGAAGATCCAATAAATAAATTACTCGGGGGACTACTTATTCATAAAGGAAAGAACGATTATTATAATGTGCAAATGTACTTAACAAGCGAAAATAGAGAGCATTTTGCACATTTGTGTCGAAAATCGTTCACACTTCCTGACTAGGTAAGCGCTGTTACTGTAGGCCATATCATTCTCTGCGTGTTATTTTGTTAGTATGTGAATTTATCTTATTACTAGCTGTGCCCGCGACTTTGTTCGCGGGGATATCGGAAAACAATAATGTGCCCCTTTACTAATTCTTTATCTAAAATAAAAAACTTTTTACAAAAAAAACAACCGACTTCCAAAAAAAAAACTACAAAGTGATAAATAACTTTTATTTCGGAAGTCGGTGTCGGTTGCTGTTTTTGTAAAAAAGTTTTTATTTTTCACTTTTTAGTGAGAGAGTTTGTAATTTATCTAAGTTACAATAGCCTAACGTCAACTGCTCATCACCTTTTACGAAATATTGCTTTTCCCGATGCTGGGACGTTAATTGTTGAGGAGTTCTCCTGGTAAGAACCTGGAGAACTCCACTGAATGATAAATGATTTTTATTTTGTAAGTAGGTTTGCACAAACACTTTTACACGTCAATCATATTTTTTTTTTAAACTAGATGAGGTCGGCGTTTAATATCTGACTACTCTGAGAAGAAAGGCCGAAACAAACTCAGAGGTCACAGTCTCTTTTAAAGTCCAGACATAATCTTGGTCAGGTTATATGAAGACCATTCTCCACCACCACACGCATTGTGACGAGCATAAATTGCTTAGCAACTATATTAAAGTAATCGAATCGCATCCCGTGAGATATTTATCATTGATTAGTTCCGATGGCCGTCTGTGGTCTTCATCATCAGCTCCACTTTACCAAATGATGACTTCCGAGAGCAAATGCTCAAGTTACTCTAAAAAAAATCCAAATCGCTATAGGTTTGCCAATAAAATTTGAGGGTTGCCCTCGATTTCCAAGGGATCCTCTCATCAGATTCCAACTTGCTGACAATGGGACCACCTTGGGAGTATACCCTTTCAAACAAAAAAATATTATCAAAATCGATCTACAATTGACGGAGTAATCAGTGAACATACAAAAAAAAAGCATACATAAAGTCGAACATATAACCTCCTCCTTTTTGGAAGTCGGTTAAAAATAAAAGTAAGTTACTGCTTATAACATTAGCTATCTGCCAGTGAAAGTCCCGTCAAATTCGGTCCCGCCGTTTCGGAGATTAGCAGGAACAGATACAGACTGAAAAAAAATAAACAGTTTTTTTTATCCCACGATAGCGGCGGTAAGGCCCCTCTTTGAGGAGTGGCTAGAGAGGCGTCACGGCGTCCTCACCTACCGCCTGACGCAGGTCCTCACCGGACACGGACGTTTCGGGAGGTTCCTGTACATCATCAGGCGGGAGGAAACGCCCGGGTGTCACCACTGCGAGGATCGCCCAGAGGACACGGTGGAGCATACGGTGGACGCCTGCCCCGCTTGGGCGGAGCACCGCCGTGTCCTCGTAGAGGCGATCGGCAGCAGCGGCGACCTCTCGCGCCCGGCCCTGGTTCAAACCATGGTCCGGAGCGAGAGGGAGTGGGAGGCAGTCACCTCCTTCTGCGAAGCAGTCATGCTAGCGAAGGAGGTGGCGGGATGGGCGAGGGAGAGAGCCGAGAGGGCCGCCCGTCCCAGCCGCCGCGGTAGACGCCCCGGGCGTCGGGAGCCGCGTGACGACTCCCGGCCACCGTAGGCGCGGGCCTGCGGACGGCGAGTAATGGGTAGCTCGCCGTCCGATCAGGACCAGGCCCGTGCCGGACGGCGCGTATGTGTTCCACGCGCGCCTCAAAGAGATGTCAGCATCAAAGGAGGGGCCCGTCAGGGCCGAAGCCTGCCGGGGCAGCGGGATTGTTCGAAAGGGTTACCGCTACCCCGGAACATAAAGGGCTAAGGAAGGAACACGGATGGGTTTTAGTCAGTAAGAGTCTGACACTCCCTTCCGCTCCACCCAGAGCGGGAGGAGTCATTGGATGATTTCCCATCCTAAAAAAAAAAAAAAAGGACCGTATATACTTTCATATACATTTAGACATTACAAACCGACACTTTAATTTTATTTATTTGTATAGATGAGAGCAATTAACCACCTACCTGAAATTTCATTTAAATAATCCCGATTTTTATAAATCGAATACATTTTGCTATAAATATATCCCGTTACATATTCTATATGTAGCAACGAGCGCTCATAAATTATGTATTGAAATATTGTTGCGAAAATAAAAACGACAAACACGGCTTCCACGATATTTCGCAAC
This sequence comes from Gortyna flavago, assembly GCA_963669345.1. Taxonomy (NCBI): domain Eukaryota; kingdom Metazoa; phylum Arthropoda; class Insecta; order Lepidoptera; family Noctuidae; genus Gortyna; species Gortyna flavago. Next base: position 13,082,969 of record OY770140.1, read on the forward strand.
GAAATCCACAATCTGAACGAATTTAACATTCGTGTCAGCCGCAGTACTGCCGGGGGATGAGCGGTTAACAGGAAAGTTATTGAAATCGTATTAATGTCATTAATTTATTATCAATAAATTACTTAAATAGCAAAGTCACTTAGAAACATAAACTTTTCAATTATAAAATCTAACAATAACCCCACACCGCCTACATCCATATGGGTGCCACTCGTAGTTATTATTTCCATAATTTCACTACACTGTTGTTTAGCGGCGGACGGAGATTTCTGATTTTCATCGACGTAATGCAAATAGTCCCCGAGTAAAACGGTATCCGGACGGACGGACAGACATGAGGAAATTATAAGTTTTCTGTTTTTGCAGTTTGGCTACGGAATCCTAAAACTGAGGCGGTGTTCCAATGGTAATTACTAATTACGCAGGATACTTACATCTATAGGCCAGGTAAAATACCTACATCTACACCGCAGAAAACCTAACATCTTTATAATTAGCCACAATGCCGAGAACCCAGAATCCGTGGGAAAAATACAGCGTATACAGCGCATTTGTAGCCAAATTATACTTGTATTAGGGTACTTGTAATACTTGTACTTGTGTTAGGGGCACACCGGCCTCGTGAGCATTACGTCGCGCGAGCCAAAACGACGCTGTCCAAATAGTCGACGCAGCGCTGTGACGCAATCATCTACCGACATAAAAGCCCACCTATAATATAATTAATCTGAACTCATTTAAATTTGACGCCGCTTGTTTGTATAATATACAACAATGAAACGACCAACATTCAAAAAGGCCAAGTCCATTAATTTATCACTTGGAATACATTAAATGCTAGAGTCAATCTTAAATGGATTATTCCTAACGAATCTCTACGGAGAAGTGACAAAACTTGATAATAAATCCGACCGGAATGGAAGCTGGCTTCATAATTATTCAGGACTGAGACGATCTGAAAGCGCTCGAGGGTAAATGAGGTCTACTGTAAAGGCACGACACAAAAGTCTTAGCTGAACAATAATCTACGTCACTGTCAGACTACGGTCTTGCTCTGCAAGTGTTGGTCTGCTCTGCAGTAGCAGTGTAGCTACTTTGTAGAGATAATTATTAGCACCGCTATTAATATATGTACCTAAACTTATTTTTCATCGTACTCCTTAAAGGTCAATATGATCATCAACACACTTAGTAATAAAAAATATATTTATCTCAAAATATCAAAGAATTTCACGTTCATGGCAAGAACAAAAATATCTGTATTATTTCAGTTCGGCAATACGGTTCAAAGTTGTTAAAAAACGGTCACAGTTTACGACGAAAAGTCCTTAGCGAGGAAATAAGAAAATCGTGAGTGTTTTGTTGATTGTTATCATTACGTGAGCCAATTTATAGGTCCGGAGTCCGGCGGGTCAGGTAGGATATATCATATATGGCAATTTGCAAGCGGGTTTGGCCTCCATTTATATATATTTTCGTATACATATTTCATAAAACCCACGAACGTATACAGCTCATGCGGGGGCTACAATTCATCTTCCAATATATTTTACGACCTGTGCTAAGAAAAGTAACAAGCTTTCTCAAATGTTTCCATTTCTGCGGCAGAACACCAGTACCAAATAAAAAGTCAAAAAAAAAACAAACAAAACAAACAACAAAACAACAACAAAACAAACAACAAACAAAACAACAACAAAACAAAACACACCCAAACAAAACAACACAAACAAAACACACAAACACACAAAACAAACAAACACAACAAAACAAACAAACAAACACAACAAAACAAACACACAACACAAAACAAACACAACACACACAAACACAACACAAACAAAACACACACAACAAAAACACAATACAAATATAAAAATATTTATTTTAGTCTCAATTTACTCATTGTTAAACCTGTGTATTTATAGTCCGACCCATTATTTGTTAGTTTATTTTTTTCATTAAAAAATGATTAGGTGCTACTTGCTGCTGTGGCCGCTTTTTTTATTTTACATCTGAACGCTTCACTACACACTGTATAGTTAGTTCGTATAACTTTTCAACTTCGATCTAGGTATTGTTTCAAGGCAAGTTATAATTATAACTGTTTCAGTGTTAAGTTACTCGGGAATGAATAAGTAAAGATCGAAACATTTTAAATTGTAGGGAGGAGCGTAGTGAACAGGCTCGCTTATGAATGCTAAGAAAACTAAGGGTGAGAGGTCATTGCCCCCCGGTTTTTGGCTCCCTTCACTCATGAAATCATATACCTGGCACCGAATGCCCCTGCGTCTAGTAGATTCGTTTAAAACTCAAATGAATGCGACGCATACCGCTAATTTTTACTCGTGCCTGTCATCAATTTTTATTTTGAACTCCGTGGAAACAATACAAGAATTTCTAAACAGTGGAAACTGATTTGCAGTTTGAATTATTTTAGTACAAATAATGAATAAAACGAAAGCCTTAACCAAATAAATTAAACATAATATAGAATCTAAGTGCATTGTCCGGGGTCTTCCTTGTAGACCTTCGGTTCCTTTATAGTCTAGACAAGTCCTGTGACGTCAGACAGAGGGGTTTAAATCCTAGACGAAAGCTCCAGACGCCCATCAACTACTGTAGCAATAAACAACATAAATCGATTGTTTACAAACTTACCTCACTTGATTAAAGAAGCCTAAAATTGAAGCGATAGACAGCTCATTTCTTGGTAGAATAAATAAATTAAATGTGCGCGACCTTTAACCAAAGCCCTTAATATATTTTATAATTAGATACAAGGCCTTGTCAGTTAAGAAGGAAAGCGCGAGATAAAAGACTTGATGGCGTTCGTCAAGGGAATTCTTCATAAAGTAGAAAATTAAGCACCAGAAGTTTGTGAAGAAAATTGAGTTAGGATAAATGTAGCCTACCTAGCTTTATTGTAAAACGAAGATCAAACAAAGTTAAATAATTTATATAAGTAATACGATTTTGAACACATTACGGTCACAATTTTAGCGCGCCTCTTAAAAAAATACTTTAAAATATGTATCAGCTTCAAAGCAGACAGTCAATGCTAAGTACATGAACCTCTCATCACTATCTTTTTGTGAATAATAATTTGGAATAACAATCAATCAGGAACCAATAGAGTTCTAAGGATTCGGAAAGTTCTCAAGAATACACAAACGCCGTCTCATACTCGTAAAACATTATAGCATCCTCAAACAAAAAAGAAATGTATAACGTACATCTCAGTCAAAGTCTTCATTACACACAATTCCTAGGAAAAATAAATAAGACAAGTAGATGCCCGTTTTCTACTAGTACGTACATTTATGGAAACGTGTGCGCATAACACTTCCCTTTTTAAATGTAGGACAGTTACCCAGGCCGCTGGAATATCATACATCATTTATATTCTAAGCAAATAGTTTTAAGTCTTCCATTAGGTAACGTTAAAAGTATTCTTATGTTCTTTCACTGTGTTGATAGTTCGATACTTTGCATGTTTGTTCCATTTTATGTAGAGAAATAATATTCAACTTATAACTTGAATATTATTTAAGCACTGTGCTGCGGCTGTTGTAAAGCTAAAAGACATACCTACAGCCGAGAAATCGAGGCTTATTTACGAAAAGCCTCAGCAATTGTTATGTACCCCTGTCTAGACTTTCGATCCTTTATTTGGCGGAGAGCTAAAGCAACCGAATTTATCAAGTGAACGACGCATCACCCCGGTGTAAATTTCAACATCGGCTTTTCAACCCTGCTAAGGTATTGTAGGAAGTAGGTCGCGACTCGCAGGTCGTGTGGACGGCGCAAGTTATACCTCCTCTTTGAGACTACGCCAGAAGCACTCAAGTTGACGCCTAGACACTCTTCGCTGCGTGTACAGTACGTACCACAAACTCGGCATCTACACCGTCTATTGTGACTAACTTAGTTTACTCATAAATTCTATTGTTTATTGTAATTATATACGACATCCAACTTCCTATACATTTAACTGTAGTTTAATAACGTGAATCATGCTAACTCCGAGAATCTCTGAAGTCAGTGCGATAACACTGATGCAAACCAGCTGTGCATAAAACTGAACACTTAACTAACACTCTAGTTTGCCAAGCTAGTAATTTCCATACTAATCCGATGAAGAAGAAAAAGTTAAAAGTGTATTAGTTCGCCTCTGGCCCTCGGAAGTTTCTCAGCGAAGATTCAAGATATTTCAAGTAGAGCCAATCGACTACTTGTGACCTCTCTATCCCAGAATGCATTAATTTGCTATTATGTGGCATTACTACTAAGCTTCGCATCGGAACATTTTACAAGCACGAGAGTTTATAGACTTACGTTAGACTTCCAGTTTTTTAACAAAATAACTTCACCAATCAGAAATTATTTTAAGCAAACAATAATTTACATAAAAGTTTTATTTAGCCAAAATAAAAATACTTAAATGCCACATCAAACCGATAAATTAAACGGATTGGGGCCAGGTCTGCGCGTGATGTTTTTGTATTCAACGCGTCATATAATTTTTTATCTGAAAAAAATACAAGAGCTTTAATCAACCCTCGTGACCCGTTTTTATTAAGGCGACATTAAGTGACAGCGACCTTGAGCGAATGGGAGGAGCGAGCGTCACGCCCCGCGACCCCGCAACTGCATGCACGTAATTTCGTAGGGTAACCAATACGTTTCAGATGGTGAGGATAATCCTGACTGATATTTGATCACCATCCATTTTTATTTCAATGTAGTGTTAATAAATAAGGTAATATTTTGATAATAAATTCAATGATCAAACTTTAAAACCTCGAAAAAAAAATCAGCTGTTCCCTACATTTTGACGAGTTATGCGAACATAAATGCAGGGAACGGCAGATTTTTTTTTTCACGTTTTCATGTTCTGTGCTAAAAGTTGTTTGTGTAAAGTTGTTTCGTGTATGAATAGATAGACCGGGTATCTACATATATTTACGTAAGTACTTACCTAATAAAGGTGTCCATACATAAATAGGAAATACTAATTAAATATAGACATACCTACTTAAAATAATAACAAGATGACAAAAACCTAAAACCTCTTTTGTAAATGATCCAATCACTTCAGAACTGAAACATAATTATAATCTATACTTATAATAAATCTGTAGAGAGGTCAACTCTGTACATGATATATATTTTCAAAATAACTATCAGGGGGTAATTAGTGATCGATACTGATGCCAAAAATGCAATCAGTAAAATTTTTGCCTGTCTGTCTGTCTGTCTGTCTGTCTGTCTGTCTGTCTGTCTCTATGTTCCTTATAGAAACAAACTACTCGACGGATTTTACGAAACTTGGTACAATTATTCTTCATACTCCTGGGGGAGGTTATAGTATACTTTTCATCACGCTACAATGAATAGGAGCAGAGCAGTGAAAGGAAATGTTGGGAAAACGGGAGAATTTGCTCCATTTTTTAAGCTTCCGTCGCGTGTGCAGCCTTAATGGTTAAAGCTACATAGAAATCATTTACGACGGAAATGTTCTACATAAAATTATCTAAAAAATATCCCACAACAGCATATGTCTATCTTTTATGGTTGACTCACAATAACATGTGTAACTCCCGATAGCTTAGCAGTTCGGAGCTTTCTGATTATATTTGTTTACTTTTACGTTTATAATACTCTCACTCATCCCTAATTAAAAGAAGTTAATATTATTACCTATTCAATAAAAAAAGAATCATAGTAATCGGTATAGAAACACCAAACTTATACGTGAAATACGCTAATAAGCCATCGCGCCGTCGCGCGTGAATACTGAATCATGCCATAAGGATTATTTTTGTGTAACGGTTGCCGCGCTCGACGCGGGTCGTGGCGGTAGGGTATAAAAAGGCGGGAGGTCCGAGCGCGAGCTTCATTCAGTATTTGGCTGGACAATAAGGTCGAACGCTCTGAACGCATCAACGTTCAGAGCGTTCGACCTTATTGACAGACAAAAATTGATATTAACAAACCGTGCTTATCAGCGCGACTTTTAGTCTTTAAATAGTTTATTTGAATTTCTTTTGTTGTTATTTTATAAAATAGGTATTAGTTGTTTTGGTAGTGTTTAAATATTCGTTCAAATTACAAATCTATATGTTACAAACGCAGGGAGCTTCCCAGGAGACTACGCATCAGCGGAAGCAGTGATGTCACCGCCATGTATTTTCTATTTCCTCGGATTGATTTCTAGTCAATTAATAATTAGTTATTGATTTTAATACTGCTCATATTTATTATGTTTAATTTTTTAATTGTATCGAGTTGTATTTTTTTTTTTTTTAAGTGAGCAACTTTGATTGTACGCGCTTATAAAATACGTTGTAACCGTCATGTAAGCCCCTGTTCGCTGTGGAACGCCGATTACACTACAGATATTTTGTACCTCCGTGTTATTTCTACACTGCACCTACGCCCATCCTCAGCAGAACACACTACTGATAGCTCACACATCCCCTTCTTTACATATACTTATAATAAATCTGTAAAGTGAAAATTCTGTACATTGAAATTATCAAAAAAATAAATGGCAGGGGGTGTTATTAGACCGACACAGAACCCAAAAATGTGATTAAAATTTTTTTTGTCTCTATGTTTGTTCAGGCATCAGGAAAAAACGACCGGTTCGATTACGATGACACTTGGTATAATTATTCTTTAATATCCTGGGCACCACACCACTGGGTACTTTTTATCCCGGAAAAAAATATACAATAAAAAACAAACTTAATTTTGCGGTTCGATCCCTAGACCCGATTACTGTACCAACCGCAAATAATAAGTTTGTCGTAGTACACGACGAAGATAAGAATAATAGGCGAGCGTTCGTTCATATTAGCATTCTATAAATTGTATGTTTTAACTGCTACTTGCAATTCCAAAACGTGCTTTTCAGTGCGACCTTTTTATTCCTTTTAGTTTTTACTAAGTACAGTTTAAGGTAGAGTCATTTAGGTTTATTTTTATAAGTCGTAGGTATAGATTTTAATTTTAAAGTATGGGTAGTATATTTGATAGTGTACGTAGTGACCGTAGGTTATTTTATAAAACTGTTAGGTAGGATTAGTCATTCGTATAGATATTAGTTTTTAGGGATTTTGCTTATTTATTGAGTTTAGATTAGTTATCATCAGAAATAGGTTTATTTAGGTATTTTATTTTCTGTTATTGAGTTTTTTTTATTAGGTAGGTACTTTATTAGGTTTACTTTTATAATCTAATATAAAATTCAAAGTCCTGTGATCCTGTCTGACTTATTATATCAATGCACAGCCTAAACCGCTGGTCATAGAGACATTAAATTTGGAGTGTGTTCTGTGTGAAGTATATGAAGGTATCCACTAAGAAAGGGTTTTTCGAAATTCCACTCCTAAGAGGGTGAATGGGGGGAGGGTGAAATTTCACGCGGACGAAGTCGCGGGCAGAAGCTAGTGATAAATAAAACAAAAAAGCCTAGAAGTGATTTTTTATTTATTCGTTGCAAAAACAGTGAAAGGAATTTGTGTGACTCCATCTTGGATTTTGACTTTGACTTCATTTTCGTCATTAGCGCCCCTAAAACCATGAAATCGACACCCATGACGCATATTTTGTAAAATTTCGCAGCCGCCATCTTGGATTTTGACTTTGACCTCATTTTCGTCATTAGCGCCCCCGAAAACCATGAAAACGACACCCATGACGCATTTTTGTAAAATTTCGCAGCCGCCATCTTGGATTTTGACTTTGACCTCATTTTCGTCATTAGCGCCCCCGAAAACCATGAAAACGACACTCATGACGCATATTTTGTAAAATTTCGCAGCCGCCATCTTGGATTTTGACTTTGACCTCATTTTCGTCATTAGCGCCCCCGAAAACCATGAAAACGACACCCATGACGCATATTTTGTAAAATTTCGCAGCCGCCATCTTGGATTTTGACTTTGACCTCATTTTCGTCATTAGCGCCCCCGAAAACCATGAAAACGACACCCATGACGCATATTTTGTAAAATTTCGCAGCCGCCATTTTGGATTTTGACTTTGACCTCATTTTCGTCATTAGCGCCCCCGAAAACCATGAAAACGACACCCATGACGCATATTTTGTAAAATTTCGCAGCCGCCATCTTGGATTTTGACTTTGACCTCATTTTCGTCATTAGCGCCCCCGAAAACCATGAAAACGACACCCATGACGCATATTTTGTAAAATTTCGCAGCCGCCATCTTGGATTTTGACTTTGACCTCATTTTCGTCATTAGCGCCCCCGAAAACCATGAAAACGACACCCATGACGAATATTTTGTAAAATTTCGCAGCCGCCATCTTGGATTTTGACTTTGACCTCATTTTCGTCATTAGCGCCCCCGAAAACCATGAAAACGTCAGTCGTGCAACAGTCTAGTCGTGGATACGTCCAGTCGCGCACGTGTTTAGTCTCGCAAAAGTCCATTCGCGGATATGTCTAGTCGCGCAAAAGGAGCCGCGTAAGTTTCTTTCGCGCAAATGTACCAGATCCCCCTGTATGTGAGCTACTGTGAAAATAAGAATAATAAATTAGGTATATGCATTTACTTGTCAGCAATAATGTCCTCATTTTCATTTTCAATATGCGGAGTTGCCTTTTTCTCCTGTTCTATACAGCCAGAGCTACAAAATAAATGGATTAAAATATAGGTTAATATAGGCATCGGCATGGAAGTATAGGCATGGGTGAAAGTAGGAAGATAGTTGTGCACGACATAGGTACTGTAAGTCTACAACAGACGCAAAAGTGCAGTCGAAGTCGTACTAAATTTACATACCAAGAATAATTACCCCACAACTATGTCAATAATAGCATTCAAGTATTTTTTGAAACTCTGATCCGGACTGTCCCTACAAGGATGCGGTATGGTTATACTACATTACAATAATTACCTCGTATCTGCATTTACGACTTGAGAATCTTCGTTATTTTGTATTCTCCGGAAACAGAAATAAAACAATTATTATTTAGTAAAATAAAAGTATATTTACTACAATTGAATATTTTTTTTATTTTTTTTTATTTAGGTACGCTAATTTAATCTTTCGATAGAGATAAATGATAATTTTATTTCGATTAAAATACGTTACTTACCTCAATAATCTATTTTTTACCAATATAAGGCGTTTCTTTTTTAGTAATTTGGAATTAGCAGCCATTTTCAGCACGAAAATCAAAAGCGATTAAAATTATGTTCTGATTGCTCCGAGCGTTAGCGTCTACCCGTGACAGTGGTCAGCGATGCACTGCCGCCCGTCGCCCGCAAGAGCCCCCGCTTCAACGCGCACCAAGTTTATTCGAAAAAAGAACCCACGTTGATTTATCAAACAAAAAACAAATAAAAACCGTATACTAAAATTTGGGGAATTAAATTGTCTTTTATATGGTGAAAGTTTTATGAAAATACACCCGATAGTGTTTGCGTAATTATCGTTTTTATGTCCGCGGTAGACAATACTTTACAAATTAATTACACTATGTTAAAAAAATATAATTGCAAATATTCACATATCAAATTACGAAGCAAATGGTCTAGTATAACATTTATTTTTTTCAAAGAAATCAGTCCGGTCGATTAGACGTGATGTTGAATTTAAAATCATTAGAAGTCGTATATCTGCGCCTTAATAGCGAAAACACGGTGTTGGAAAGGGGGTTTTAGCTTTGTAAACGGCCATCACAAATGTGTACCGTAGTGTCCGTAGTCCGTATGAGCCAGGTGTGCGCACAGGTACATGTCAGTGTGAGTGAAAGGGAGAGCTCTCGCAATCACAAAAGGGTTGCACTTTAACTGCCTACGTTCAGACGAGCCGTCACAGCTGCGCCTCTATAGAAATGATGTTTTCCAGACTACTTGCACTCCCTAGGATAACTTTCGCTTAACATTCACCGAATTTGTGATTGGTACACTTGCTTGAATTTGAAAATGCAATTTTATTAGTTAAGTAGAACCGAGGACGCGCCACAATTTTACGGTGAAATGACCGTAATATTGAGAAAGGCGAAACAACGTTTATTTTCCAAGCACTCACAAGATAGCCAAAGGTCAAAGTGTCGCCAATCAAAGCGTATGCTGTCCTTTCTAAGTGCTCTTACCTTAGAGCAGTGTCATGTACTTATGTTCCACAGAGTCGAAGCGTTTCAAAAGCATCAAAGGTTCAAAGGAGGTGCCTTCCATTTCAGCGAAGAAAATGGACCGTATTCAAGCTGTAAATGAGAAGCGTCTCGGGTGCAACTCACATCTCTACAGAACGCATTTTAAGAAAACTAGCCATTAATATTATATTGAGCTGCATTTTTTTATAAGATACTTAGATTACCAATTTGTGGAAAGCATTTTCCAACATAATTAAGGTGATAATATCCGCGCCGCACCTTAATCCTTTTTCTATTTCGTGTAACTTGTTATGTATGTGGATTTGACTCTGGTCTAGAATCATGTAAAAGGAATACACGATTCAAAGAATTTTTCTCGATACAAAAAAAATTGCAAAGTTATAGGTATGTATTATTTTAGTTTTTTTTTCAATGGAATTTACTTTAAATTATATATAATTATCATATCAAAGTTTACTCAAAGTAGTTTTAAATATAATTCATTTATCTTGTTAAAAAAGAAGTAATTTTGTAAAGGTGATGAGCAGCTGTTGACGTTAGGCTATTGTAACTTAGATAAATTACAAACTATCTCACTAAAAAGTGAAAAGTAAATACTTTTTTACAAGAAAAAACAAGACTTCCAAAAAAAACTACAAAGTGATAAATAACTTTAATTTCGCAAGTCGGTGTCAATAAACGAAAGTGCAGAACCAACGACACCAATTCCGAAATTAAAGTTATTTATCACTTCGTAGTTTTTTTTTTTTTGTAAAAACTTTTTATTTGCATTTCAAGGTAGTTGCATCACTTTCGCTCGCTTAGTAGGCTTTCGAGAATTTTAGATTTTCAAGGTAGCGCCTTCAAATTCAAATAGCCTTTATTAACAAAACTTAAAACTATTTGACATATTATGCTGTGAATAGCAGATATCGGTTGGTTTGTCTTGCTCACCAGCACAGGCCACCCCCAGGCCCTTCCAAATTCCACGATCTTGTGCTTTTCTCCTCCAGGCGGCGCCTGCCGTCGAACTGAGATCATCCTCCTATCTACGCACTGGCCTTCCCCGTTTCCTCATTCCCTCTCTCGGGTACCATTCAGTGACGTTTTTGGCCCACCGCTCTATTCTGCTTCTGATTGTGTGAACTGCACTGCCATTTTAGTTTTTTTATTGTGAGTGTCACGTCTGTAATATGTGTGTTGCAATTTAACTTAATCTTTTCTCTTCAGGTTCAGTATGCTACACTCCATGTTATGTTGGCATGTTTCTAACTTTTTTATATTTTCGGAAGTAAGAGGCCATGTTTGGCAGCCATACGTCATAAACGGAAAAATGCACGAGTTGAATGTTTTTTTTTTATTTACGACCAGTACCTTTTCCATGAAGAGGTAGTACCTGTGATGTGGACTTGACCAAGACCAAGACCAAGATAATGTAAAGTCCAATCGTGAAATAATAGAAATTACAACGAAACCTTGTCTTCCATGGAAACCAAGACCATGACAATAGGAAGTTCAGGCAGGATGTGCGGTGAAGTTTGAAAGACAGATAAAAATATTGAGGGCATTGCCAGCGACATTGTGTCAACGAGTATTTCGTCAGAATTGATGGAACGATTTCGCAAACAACCCGGTGTAGCTGCTGCGTCGGCTGTCGCTGGCAGAGCGCCAGACATAAATAACACTGATCATCTCTTAACACTACTTTCTAACTATGCAAAGGTATATTCGGATTTCCGTTGTATAAGACGTCTAAGATCCCCTTAAAGTTAAAGTTTTCCAAGTCACAGCACTATTTGTAGGTAAGTCCTTGTTTTAATATGATGGCAAGCACGTAATTTATATCAACATAACTTATCAAATACGTAGGTATTTACGGTATTTACGCCATTCTCAAGCATAATATTATATTAACAAATAACATCAACCGCCCACGTAGCAATAAGTAAGAATACCTATTATGGAACATTCTATGGTAAAACCACACGTTAGTTATAATGATCGTACTTCAAAACTACTCGTCTTTGCTCTCTACATTGTCATAAATGTAATGTATGTTCATAAGATTAAAATATTATAATAAAAAAGTAAACACTGAAGAAAAGATGCTTTTAAGCATCTTTCCTTCAGTGTTTACTTTTTTACTTCGCAATTATTTGCCGTTGCAAAATAAAGCTAAAGCGTCCAACTGGAGCGGTTGTCTTCGTTAATCTCGCGGTGACGCATGATGGTATCAAAATACTGCAGTGTGCCTAAATCAACAATTCACAAAAGAAGTGCTATGCCCACTTTACTAAATTTAAGAATTTCTGCACTGGGCCTTTGTTCAGCGTAGTTGTTGACGTGGCGTAGACACCGCGTGGACGTCGTGCGAGCACTCAACGATAGTAATTCGATAATCTTTAACAAAATGGATTCTGAAGATGACCAAACACCACCAACTCTTTTAGTTGTTCCTAAAAAGAAAATTATTAGGACAACGGAAAAAGTAAAATTAAATAACATTGGAACACAGATCTCCTCTACGTGAGAGGGGGTCAAAATCCAGGACGCGGGCAAAGTGCGGATATTGGCAAAATTAGCTTTCGATCAACTGATTGACATGACTATATGGATTATTATGGATTGTACATTTTCGATGAGAATCCGTGGCGTAGATACACACTGGGTCAAAACCTACGCTGGACCAATGCCTAATGCGAAGGCGTGAAATAAAATCGCAGTAGGTAGGATACATATACATCCTATACCCGATTTCAACCCCTCATGGTGGTGCCTTCTCCCAAGCCCACTTGATGTTAAAATCTTTGTGCTCTTCAAAAATCTCGATGTAACATGCACGGGCTCTCTTAAATCACATCTACACATTTGAGTGTTCTCTTTATGGAGGCTTTTAGGTAGCTGGAATTTGTTGCAGAATTTTGTATGCGATAAGTGCTAATAAAATTTATGGACAAAAGACACGTTGACGCAATGCATGTGGTGAATTCTGGCCTTTGGCTCGAAAAGTAAAGTTTGACAGACTATACCAGCTTTTTAGGTACCGGTTGGTCGGCCTGTAAATAAATGAAAAAATGTAGGTAGCTGAAGATGAAGCAGAAACTAAGACAGTGATAATATCTCTATGTTCTGACTTCTTCATCATAATGAAAATTCGGTTTGATTAAAACAATCAATCAATCCGCCTAGCCTTTTCCCAACTATGTTGGGGTCGGCTTCCAGTGTAACCGGATGCATCTGAATACCAGAATTTTACATGATGCGACTCCATGTCTGGTTTTCACAACCCAGTTACTGGGCAACACGATACCCCGTAACAGGACTGGTTGTCAAAAAATATCGTATCTTACTTAGACCAGTTACTGCTAACAGAAATTGTTATACATGCGAAGATGGCAAATGCTCAGTGACCTTTACAGTGTTATTATTTTCACCGGTGGCGGTGGCTCGTCTAGCTAAAATTACTCAATTTCCTACATACCTACACAATGCACGTAGTACTTTAGCTACTAGCTAGGCCACCCGTCGTCCACGTTTGACCTTTGTACATAAATGCCACCGGTGTATTTAATCTCATCATTGCTATAAATTCTGCGAAACATATCACCTAGAATCCTAGATGTTTCTCTTTATAAAAATATTCTACGTAGAATAACTACGAAGGAAATTGCAATAAAACTGAAAGTTATTTACGTCACTAGGAAAAAGTCAGTTTAAAATAGCATCTAGTCATTACTCACCGGAACTGATTTCATGAAGGCTTCTACATTTTGCACGATTGAGGGTTTTAAACAAACTAATTAACATGTTAGCAAAATAAAACTTGTTTTTTAACAACTTCATTTATATGAATGTCACATTTACTCGCTTTATCCAATAGAATTTCGACTATAGTATAGTTTGTCGGTAATTTGCATACAATAAAGCGGAATGTCTAGGCACACCCATATACATAGAAAAGTCGTAAAGTGATATAAGAGTGAATGATATCGTGTGATAGGCAATGAAGCGTATCGGTGTTATGGCAATGATGCACCGGAGGCGAGTGCCCGCGCCGAGTGCTGAGCAGCGAGCCTGTCCCCGATGCATAAATAATCCCTTATCACATCTAGCGACAAACATGCGTGAACATCGCGCATTCACGCCACGCACGACGACACGCGAAACCAATGGCGATCATACACCACAACATCTGTTTATACGACAATGCTTAAATATTTTGGTACAAAGAGTAATACGAAATATTGGACATAAAACGTAATAAAATGCGATCAGATAGATTTCCCAATACGACGCTAAATCGTCTTATCTATTGGCGCAAGAAATTCTTATTATAGTAAGTAGCTGTAATTCATACAGCTCCCCGTAATAACTTCTATTGAGGCCGGTAATAAATTGTTTCCTAATCGAATTCGTCTCGACGTAATATTTCAGTTGTTAATAACAATGTTTCTAAAGCTGAAAACATACCAGAAACTGAAGCTGAAACTGAAAACATATCATACAGGACTCTTAAAGTGCTAACTGCTTATTTCAATAGTAGGTTATAACATTATGTTAAAGTATCACATGACATTCTAATTTGCAATTACAGCCGCAAGTATTCAAAGTAATAAATAACTCCCACCCCGTTACACTGTTACAGAGGCTGTCTAAAATATTCTGCCGTACCTATATAATCCAAAGTTTGGATTTGAATAACAAAGATGTTTCAGATATTTTGACTAATAAACAAGTATAACCAAGTTTAGGAATAATGAGGATTATATTTTAGGGATAATGGACAACGTAAAATTTACTGAGAGAAAGCATAATTTATCGTTACACGATAAGGACGGTATTACACTTTATCAACCAGTAATCACGTGTTGAAATAAGTGATGCTTTTAAAGTGCAAATAAACTGTTCATAACAATGCGGTATGGTTGTACGTCATAATGAACGACAGAGAATAAACTTTATCGACATTCGACGCGTTCAACATTTGCATTCAAAACGCTTTTGCCGCAAATACTTTAAATAGATCCATGACATCTAGCACCGTCATTACCTTAAAAAAAATGGATTCTGCATCTGAATACAGCATCCATTAATGCATTAAATCAACGAGTAGGTAATATTTTCATTGATGCCACTCAAAGTATATTCTTAGTTGTAAAATAATTGCCCTCTCTGACCAAGTTTCTCTAACCGATGCTGTTTTATAAAAGCAAATGCAGCAATTTCGAAAATAAGATATTTTCATGTCCTATTTGTCCAAACATTATGTTCCAGGGATGGGAGTTGGCGATGTCCCAGACAACCCCGTTGTGATGTAGGTCAGGAATGGCGTCCCCATTTTACAGTGCGACGCTGACGAGCGCTCCGGCACCGGGGGCGCCGACAACAAATACGGTAAAGTTCGTTCGAGTGTAACACACAGACCGAGCTCCGCGACAGGAACCATCGGTTGTAAACCAATTTGCCACGACTGACGTAACATCGACCACACATCCATATCCCTCACTTCACACGGAGGCTTATGCCGCAACATGATGAGTTAACTGACATAACGACAAGCTACCGCGGAGTTAATATTGGCGAAAAGCGTCTAAGCGAAGGTTATTGATTTCACTTTCAATTTAGAATGACTTCAATTAACAACAGTAGCCGCTTGCTTGACAGATGCATCTATAGCTCGTGATACACTAAGGAGAACATTCCCTATGACAAAAAAAACTAACGGCGGCGGCGCATGAACAGCTGTTGCTCTCTATTTGACATTAGCCAGGTGCGACCCCTTACATATTTTTTTATCTATGGTGCAGTGATGAAATCGAGCAAGTATTGTGCAAAACCGTTAGAAACTCAAAAGAAGTCCACTTTTCATAAGATACGGTATTTCCAATAATCGAAATTCGATCGAACATGACGGGCCATTGTCATGCTAACGCCGGAAGCGAATCAGTTTGACTTCCGCAAATATTTGATTTGAGCTACGCATTCTGAATGCAAACAAATATTTTATGACTGTAGGAGTGGGATACTAGCGCCTGTCTAAATACTGGGTTAGGTTAGGTACCTACGTAGAAAACAAATTAACTGGCATAACTTTAGACTGGACTGGACTGAGGGCCAGTTCATATTATAGTTGAATGAAAGAAAATCATTTAGTACCTACTTGTGGGTGGGTAAGTCATAGAAACAAACATCTACACATTTGTGGTCCCGACATGGCTTGCAAAGCCCCATAGGACAATTTATTTTTTATTAATAAAGTGACACGTTGACGTATACAAATACATTTACGTGAGGAGAGTGAGACGTGCTCTTCGCGCTCGTTAGCAAGCCCCGGTACAATGAACTAGCTCGCTTGCATAAGCACAAGATGAATATACGCCGATCTCATTATACCGCGACCGGTCGAGCGATGAAAAGCGCACGCCAGCCGCGAACAAACTGCACTCGATAAATGGGGCAATCCTATTGTCTCACTGGTCCATATCCTATTGTGTGGCGAACGATCCTGGTGATAAACAGCCGCTCCCGAATGGGCGCGTAGTTTTGGTATGGGACTGTGGATTTGTAGAAGTGGACAAATTGGAGATTCCTTTTCCTCGTTGCAGTAACCAGCTCGTGGTCTAACGAGTAGTGATCGCATTTTTGTGAAGTCTGTTTGAATGCATTTAAGTTTGTTGGTGGACTAAAGATCAAGGATTTAAAAGTTATTGTAATCTTCATTCATCAACGGTAAGGACTTACGGAGTACCTAGGTCCAGATTGAAATATTCCATTATTTTTTCATTTGTTACCTGTGACGAAATATTTATTTGAAAAAGATATCCCTAAAAATAGATTACAAAGAATAATCATCAGAGAACGCTGTGGGACTACTTCGAGCGTACTTTTCTCACAAATTTTCAATAGAGATCGCTTAGTATACCTATATAAACCTACTATTTTTTATAATTTTAGCCTTTTAATTTTAGTACCTACCTACCTACACGTTATCTTTCGTAATAATAACATGGGAGGACTGATGTTTATCGTGGGCCACAATGTCAATAGAACGATATAGTTCCCAGTAGTGTATCTAATATGAGATAATATGCCCGATAAGAATGTTAATAACATAAGTATCGATAGTTTATATTTAAATCCGTCTTCAGTGCTTCTTTTCTTGCTAGCTTAAAATATAATCATTGACTGGGATTTAGATAACCAGAATGTGGTAACATACACGAAAACGTCAACACGATTAAGAATTATGAAACAGCACGTGTTATAATTATACGCCATTACATAGCTAGTCATAATATTTGAATATCGGGCGTGATATTGCTAAGCCTTTATAATTAAGTCCACGTATGGCGAGCGGAAGTGGAGCGCTTGCGGAGGTGACGTCAGGCTCCGCCCGGCGCCCGCGCGCCCGCGACCTTCTCCCGCCGGATATTAATCATCCCGGTGCCGATGCCCAATTCCACGTACATCGGCGAACATCGGCTAATTAAAAGCTAGACCTCGCTACCTTCATAACTGATCGTAACTCGTCTTCGAGTCACACCTACCTTACAGGAAAAGCGATGATAAGAGTCAAGGTTCACAAACATTACGAAGTTATAAAAATACTGGTTACCTGCAGTCACAATCAACTACAGAAATGAAGGATTTTTAAGGTTTTGTGGCAAAAGGACGATGCCGATTTTAGTATGGAAGGTGGCGTCACGTTTTGTTTTCTCGCGGCCATCAACCAAATGGTGTTTTTCTAGTACAGAATAGTGTCACAAACGAAACTTATTACATGCATATCTCTAAACTCAGTCCGAAATGAGATAGAGTTATAAGTTTGTATGTCTTAGCTTTGTAGGCAATTTTTGACTCCTAGGTGCAAGGTTAGTATTAAGTTACCACAAAATAGATAGCCCTTAAATGTTTTTGGACATTTGAATATTCAGTACACCCCGTACGTTACGCACTCCTCGCCAATTATATTGTCAGGTCGGAGGGAGTATGAAACCAATTTTCTTACTTTTGATTTTCGTTAAGTCGTAAAAAAACAATCAAACTACAAAATGTCCAAAAGCATTTAGCGGCTAAGCTTATCTGTTTTGTGGTAACTTAACACTAACCTTGCACCTAGGAGTCAAAAATTGCCTACAAAGCTAATAAATACATACAAACTTCTAACTCTTATATATCTCACAAGATTCTGCCCGCGACTTCGTCCGCGTGAAATTTCACCCTCTTAGGGGCCACCCCCTAATTTCGAAAAAACCCTTTCTTAGTGGATACCTAACTCTTCACATAGTACACACCCTCCAAATGTCATGTCTCTAGGACCAGCGATTTAGGCTGTGCGTTGATATTATATCAGTCAGTCAGGACTATGAATTTTATATATTTTTATATGTATAGATTTCGGACTGAGTTTAGAGATATGCATGTCTAATAAGTTTCGTGTTACACTTCTGTACTAGAAAAAAACAAGATTTGGTTGATGGCCGCGAGAAAACAAAAAGACGCCAATTTCAGTCATTGTCTTTTGGAGGAGACCTATGAGAATACGTAATGGATATGGTGAGTATCGAGTTGAATGGCGTGCAATGGGAGAGGCCTATGTCCAGTAGTGGACTGCTATAGGCTGCTGATGATGATGATGATGATGATGGTGAGTATGCAAGATAAAAATTTATTGATTAGAACGGCTTGTTGGTTCGGTCAATTTAACCATAAACAAACGTATCACAATATCAACAACATGAAACGTCACGGTAGAATTGAATAAACACGCGAACTACCGGCGACGTCCGTATCAAATGAGATGATTGTACAAGTCAAAGAAACTACGCAATAGATGAGTTGTGTTTACTAGCGTACGAGAAGCCGTGAGTCAGCGAGGACACGTGACTTCAAGGTGAAGACCGACAGATATCGACATGACACAAAAACATCCCACCAGTTTCCACATTATAGTAGAAGAAGAGGAGGAAACATTTCGCCGACGCGAGTCAATAAAATTCGTGAATGAACAATCGACCTTCAAGCAATCAGATACACTTTCAGTTAGCGATGTTGCTGGTGTTTGTATTCCAAGCAAACACACCGCGCGTATTATGAGCGAGTTATAACTGCCTACGCAACATTTGCTATTGATGTGGTCGTTTCAAAGGAGAAAATTTGTTGATGTTGTGGTAGGTTTCCAACCAGTTCCTAAATAGCACATAAGAAGAAATTCTCACTCAGTAGACTTCACCGACGCGGGATGATAAAGTGATTCATTCAATGTTTTGTTTTCACTGCCAGATGCAAGCTTAGAGGTAGGTAGTTCAATTAGTAGAAATAAAACTTTATAAATAGCAAATAGGTACTTACATTAAAAGTTAGTCACAGGCCAAGCTAATAACGGCTATTATATATTGCTATATCAGTGTGGGAGTAGTAAAGTAATTAAAGACGCAGTACTGCTACGATTTGGCAAAGATATGAATAAAAAGTAAACAATAACAGGTTATGCAATAAATCAAACTGCTGTTTGTTGGAGAGTCGCCGACTAAGGATTTTATTTTCTCGGAAAAAAATAATAAGGATCGACGACGACTGTAAAAGACAACATCGCCACTGCACTCGACATCACTTAAAATTCTTTCCATCAAATATTTTTACTAAGATATCAGGAACTAATTAAAGTAATATTTGAGGTCGGTAAAGCCATAAACGGTGTAAGCTTGCGTGGAATGTTACAAAGGCGATAAAGAGGCTATGTGAAGCGGCGACCGGCAACCGGCGTCTCGCACATGACCTTGCTCTTGACGACTGGTCGGCGAGCCCACAACGGCCTCCGCGATTCTGTCTCACACTCGTATCAACATTTATCACGATCGAAAGCGCAAATCACGGACAGCGCGCCATGTGTCCCTTGCTCCGCACAAACATGCTAATGTCTGCGTATGTATGAATCAACAACATTCCACATAAACATGAATGTGATGATTGTAGAACTGAATCCGAATCGAATTCGCAAACAATCTTGGAAATTTTAATGTACAGAGGCCAGCACATCAAGCTACCCCAATCTGTCACATCAATTGAATATGAACCTTATTCCTTTGCTGTAAAGTTGAAAATCTATCAAAGAAATTTGACAGATTGGGGTAGCTTGATGTGCTGGCCTCTGTACTTCTCGTAGGTCAAGATTATCAGACGTTTGTATTTTGGCAGGATTGGCGGAGGAGCAATTCTTTGGCAATAGATGCCGCTTTATCAAAACGCAGTCCCAAGATGTAATATTTAAAGAGCGTGACTACTACCACACAACGTCATACGTCGTATTCCAGTAATATATCGGTCAAGGCAGTTATTTAATTATCCTGCAAAATCAAGTTAACACGCTTGCCTTTATTGAAACGTAAAACGAGTATTGTTGGTATCAGGGGGTATATTTGTTCAAAACATAATCACGCCTTAAAAAACAATGACAACACCATAAAATCATGCTGAAGGTACTATACAGGAGTAAAATAGCCTGTAGGTGTAGTGTGTACTTCCCCTACAAATTATGTATTAAAATGAAAATTGTTTCATAGTAACCACAGCGTTTTGTTCAGAAAATATAATATGCCATTTAGTACTGGATGGGAATCACCGTAAACGACCTTGTTGCGTTTCACGAAACTGTTAAGGGCATCGCTTGTATTTAAATACACAATAGCGAAACTAAATAATATCCCAAAATACTGGGTTTCTGTAGATTCCCAAATAACTGTACGCGATTATCCAATTAACGGTGTGAAAAGCGTTGACGTGACGTAACTTCCGCCACGGAGCGCGCCTGACACTGATGAGTTGATGACACCAACTCATCGATTAATGGCTTCGATAATACGATGCAATAACGCTTTCACAAGCAATAAGTGCCACTCGACGACCTGGCGCTTTGACAATCTAATTCAATATTCGTTTTTATTTTCACTCGGTTCCACGAAACGATGTGAAGCCAAACGCTCAATATTGCATGAAAGCTATAGAATATTTAGATTCTAATCATAATATCTAGAACAAATCAAACACGAACAGTAATGACCACACCACTTACTCTCT
The DNA here is from genome assembly GCA_963669345.1 of Gortyna flavago. Classification (NCBI taxonomy): domain Eukaryota; kingdom Metazoa; phylum Arthropoda; class Insecta; order Lepidoptera; family Noctuidae; genus Gortyna; species Gortyna flavago. The sequence continues at coordinate 13,104,181 of OY770140.1, forward strand.
ACAATCTGCGATATTGAATAATTATGCAAATTGCTTTTAAAGCAAGGGTTGCCTGCATATGTACATTTTTAATTAGAGGAATTTTATTTATATGCACATATATTTTCAAACTCAGATTGTTGTAAAAAGGCTACATACATATTGGTAGAGTTTTCTTCTGCAAATTATAAGGAAAAACTGTAATGGCCGTTTACATATAAGTACGTCATTTTAAGCAAAATTAAGATCATACGCAAGACGTAACCATCGACGTTATATGGTTATAAATGGATACATAAATAAGTTGATGTTTACGTCTTCTTCAGAAAACATTTCCAGTCGGAAACGCTTGGTTTCTGAAGTCGATATATAACAGAATTAGTAATCGTTCAACTTTTTAACTGTCAGTTGAGGCGATGTCTACAATTAATTAATCAAGTACTTAATCATTTATTTACCGAAATACTTAGCCTCTGTAACATAGGGTATTGTTTCAATAAGGGATGGGTATGGCCATTACAGATGAATAAGACCCCCGCCCTTTAAACTAGGAAAATCTGGTATCTTGAAGGAAGGGTATTTTAGTTGGATTGACACGTTTTACAATTTTTTTATAATTGCGTAATAATTCTGGTGTTAACATACTATTGAATGGGCTTAAAAATTAATTGTGAGGAGTGTTTGTGTGTGTTTGTTGCTGTGGAGTTAAACTGGTCCTTTGGGGTTTGTCTGTGGGTGTGGTATAGTTACAAAATGTAATGGTATATCGAAGAAATGAAAAGTTAGGTATTATAGTCGTTAATTCGTAGAATAAATGAGTTCCTCTGTGTCGCAATAATGTACATTTAAGAGGAAATTTTATTTATGTAAATTGACTAATCTCAAAAGGGTGTGTGCATAGGAAAACATTAGGGTTGTGACATCAAAGATATATTTCAAATTAGAGCTATAAGTAGATAAAATACAGGTTGGTTAGGAAAGTTCGTGGATGTTTTTTTTAAAGCCGTGTTCTATGATTTAAGTTGATTTTGCTTTTTGCGTTAGGATTTTATACCCGCCACAGTTTTTTTTTTTCTTTCAGTGAATATCACTTTATTTAATGCTTCTATATTGTTTTTGTTGACGTAACTTTCCTGGCCATCCTGAAGAGCAAACAGAACAACCTTTCTGTCAACAGTGGCAAATAAACAGAAGTATCGATCGTGTATTTGTTTGTTTACATTAGCTTCAAGGTTCATGTAATACACCGATGTATTAAACATAATATATTATGTAGTATTGTATCATTGTATACCGGACCTGTATATTTCCGTACAATAAACGTAAATTATACGATAAAAGGTTTGTTGAACAAACGGTTATGATGTTTAGTATAATGTGTAGTATTGTTTGTATGTATTACCTATTTATCACCCAGACAGTTTTGTCAAAGCATTCAACGTATTTCGTCATGCTAATTATATATCGTTGTATATTATCTTTCTTGTGATATTTTTTAACCGACTTCCAAAAAGGAGGAGCTTATACGTTCGACATTATTGTTTTTTTTTATGTATGTTCTCCGATTTCTCCGTCAATTGTGGACCTATTATTTTATTTTTTTTTGTTTAAGAATTTATACTCTCGAGCTGGCCCCATTGTCATCAAGTTGGAATCTGATGAGAGGATCCCATGGAAATCGAGGGAAACCCTCAAATTTTATAGGCAAACCTATATTGTTTCGAGTATTTTTTAAAGTAACTTGAGCATTTGCTATACGAAAACATCATTAATTTGGTAAAGTGGAGCTGATGCTGAAGACCACAGATGGCCGTCGAAATTACTCAATGATAAATATTTCACGGTTGCGATTCGATTACTTTAATATGGTTGCAAAGAAATTTATGCTCGTCACAATGCGAATGTTGAAATGGAGCTGATGGTGAAATACCAGGAGAACTCCTCAACAATTAACATCCCTGCATCAGGAAAAGCAATATTTTGTAAAAGGCGATGAGCAAGTTGACATTAGGCTATTGTAACTTAAAACCCATTAAAAAACGAGAAATCAAAACTTTTTATCAAAAAAAAACCGACTTCCAAAAAAACACTTCCAAATGAAAAATTACTTTAATTTCGGAAATCGGTGTCGTTGGTTCCACATTTTCGTTTATTGACACCGACTTCCGAAATTAAAGTTATTTTGACTGTATAACTAGTGTTTTTTTTGGAAGTCGTTTTTTTTTGTTAAATCCTTCCAGGAAATCTTTTCTTTCCTTGTGAGTAGATATTATTAAATGTTGAAAGTTAATCCGCCGTGTTTTTCTTCCTTCAATGTACGTTTTTCTTCTACCATTCAGTCGTCTTATCGCCGAACCGCATAGTGGGAAAGGGTTTCAGACGTATTGCGACACATTTTGGTAAGGTACTGTTACTGCATGAAGAAACAGATTACAAGTTCTGAAAATAGTTTGCTACGAATCATAAGAGATCTAGAAGCCAGGTTTTACGTCCATCATAAACTGTATGTAAATGATAAAAATCATAAGTATTGTTTAATTTGTTAGTTGACACAAGCAGAAGGTGGATTTTGTGACATCACTATCAGGAATTCTTTTCAATTCCATCTGAAGTTAATGATTCCAAATAGAATCGTAGAATTTTTCCACGGCTGACTTTTTTCCGTTTACATGACCTTTCGTTAAAAAAACAAACGCTTGGCAAGGCTAAATGTTGTCATTGTATTTTAAGTCAAGAGACGAGTATCAATAGTTATCATAATATTAATGCCTCGGTTATAATTAGTGATAATGATTGTTAAAGCAATCCGGTTGTTTGGAAAATTACCCGAACTGAAACATAAACGTTCCTGTTAAACCTACGCAGGACACAAAACGATAATGATTAATATTAATGACCTATTTAACTTATTTTGCCCTGTTTACCATAACAAAAGGCGAGAAAAAATATAACCGAAAAGATCTATCCTTATATTTAATATTAACATTATACTTATCATTTAGCGTTAGACAATCATGTAGATAAAATAGGTCAATGAAACAGTATTATCAGCCTACCTTAAGATAAGCAATGCGGGCAGCGAATACAATCGGCTCAGCTGTTACTATCGATCCGCAGTTACTTTACAGTAAACTGTCGTTATGACCAGGCGACCTCTGCAAACGAATGCACCTCCACCACAACTAATAGCACTGGCACCGAACACCACTCGACGGCAACAACAACCAATAATAGCACTGATATGCAATCGCCACCTGTTAGCCCGCGCTCATTAACGCTCTTATTACGTCGTTCAAATCACAATACACTCTGAAGTAAAGAAATCCGGAAAAGATTGTTTGTATTTATTTATTTAGCATGCAAACACTTAGATGTGTAACCCGGTGTCTGCGTAAATTAGGCGCGCAATAAACGTGACGAGCACGTTAGTGCACGTCGCCGGTGCGAGCTCGACTGACGTCAGGTTCGTGCGCTCGGGCGTGGGGAGGCCGGCGGCGTAGGGGCGGGCGGCGGCGGCTACGAGAGGACTACGGCTCGCATCCGCCCAACGAGCTACGCCAAAATGAAGCTACGAATTTCAATATACACGATGAGTCCGCTCAAATGAGAAATACAGTTCCCAAACGAAAACTTTTAACTGAAAACATGTGTTCCGGCACGTGTGTTCTACGAAGTTCTTTGATTGCGTTTTAAATTAAAACGTATTGTGTGGAATTCGCAACTATGATGTAAGTATAATTTTTTCGATGAAATTATTACTTAACATGTAACGCATGTAACGGTAGGTTTACTTTCGTCAAATTGAATGTGATATACTCGTATGGATGTAACGTTACCTAAAACATATATTTTGTAAATAGGTGCCTGGTGTATACACCTTTCATTCAAACGTTTGTGCATAAAATGGTGTGCCGCCAACACTTCATGTGTCTTTATTGATTTTCGTATAATTGACTTCAAACCCGAAGCCGATATACCATTGATTCTTTTCAACTTACTCACGAACGGGTAGAAAATTTTTTTCGTAAGTCAAATAAAAAAGGGTTAACATTGTTGGCATCCCCTCGTAAAGTTTCAAGGTCAGCAGAGTTTCAGTACTTTCAATCGCCGCTTCTAGCAAAACCGAAATTACAACAAGAGCCTGTTTCAGAAGTCGTTAATAAGAATTTACGCCGCCGCGCTGTCCGAACGTTTGTAGTAACAAAATTGATGAAAAAATGTATCTACCTCAACGATTCTTAAAATAATAAGAGTATTATGACTACCATAAATCTTTCGAGGTATTATGAAAAAATACTTCATCATTTTATACCTTTAAGAGCCAAAAAAGAGGAGTCCGTTGTTAAATATTAGTCAATTTGTGAAAGTGCTACGCCATTTTCGTAATAACTTTCCTGAGCGAAATTGATGTTTGAGAGTTTGTACGGCTTTTAAAATCACGACTATCGCATCTTAGTCTCCGTACGCAATGACACGTGGCCAGCTCACAATTATGGACTCTAGTTGAGTCTGAAACAAGATGGGCAAAACTGGTAAAATGCGTGTGTATTTTGTCGTACGGCTACGCTCAACATGCTACGCAGTGGAATGGCTTTTAAGGGAAGCCACAACCACAACAGTTGTACATTACGGTAAATTAAATGGTTCACCGTTCGTAGTACACACAAGCCGCTACCGCATCTGGCATTGAACTATATTCAGTGAACACCGAAATACGGTTACCGTTCTAATTATAGTTCCCACGTTCGAAATAGGATTTATATCCTCACGTCAGTCCTCAGGCAGTTAAAGAAAATAGTTCTCTGATTCAATTCTATTTTTGTAGTTCTCAGGGATTCTCACCTATACAATATTACAGAATATCTAATATAATGTATCGGAAAGGTGTGTTAAAATTTAAGGGTGTGGTACAGACAGACCATCAACTAACTGAACAACTTTCTCCATGGAACCAAAGTCGTAATCGAAAAAAATTGATATTTATCAGCCGTCCCATGCATTGGGGTCGAAAAGGTATTGAAGTTTTGTACGGGCAGCTTTTTCTCGATTACGATATCGGTTTCGAACTTTACGATAATGCCTCCAACTACGCAAGACTCCGAAAAGAAGATAGACTTAAAGTAATGTTCCATTTAAATCTTAGTCTTTTTAAATCTTGCTTAGTTTAGATTTTTATCCTCATATCATGCTGTGAACGTATATTCTGCTAAAATGGACCAATTCCTGCTTTAGTAAATGGTCAAAGGATGAGAAGCCACAATCACAGGCACAACGCTTGGCAGTCGAATTGGTTGCACTTCGTTGTTACTAGAAAATAGGAGGATTTTGCTCCAGCATTTTGACGCAACCCCTTAGAGCAGTGCGGCTTGTGCGGACTATTATTTAAGGTGAATCAAGTTTAAGGTTGAATTTAATGTTACGCTGACGTGGGTCACGTACCAAGGCTGACGCTAAGTAGACGTGTACACTGTATAGTGTAGCTGTGTAGCAGTGACGGTCCGGTAGCACGAATGTTATTTTTTTTTTAATAAAAGTGTTTATGACATTGGTGGGTAAGGCCGTAGATTTTGCCACTTAGTATCATAGAGTAACATAGACACTTCTATGTTACGGTAATATAGAAGTAACGCGAAAGTAACACATAATGTTTGTAAGGCCAATTCCACAACGCACTATTTTTAGCAGACTTCAAAAGGGCGAGGTTTCGATGTATTAACTAAACTAACTTGTACAGTTCGCCAACTGTGAGGAGTTCCACAATAGAAAAAAAATTTACGAGAATGAGAATGCAAACTATTTATAATTATCACCTGTGTAAAATTATTACACAACCATAAGATTTGGCCATGTTCAAAATTTAGTAAATAGTTAAGGTCGATTTAGCTATTTTTGAGAGATAAAAACGATTTTTTTTTGTCGAAATTAAGGATAAGTTTTTTTTTAGAAATGTTTTTTTTTTGTATTTTTAGAAATTTGGAAACTAAGAGGTGTTTCTGAAATATTTATTTATTTATTATTTCGTATTTTAAGAAATTTTAAAAACTGTAAGAGTAAGAGGTGCTAATTAAGGACTCTCATGCCCATTAGGTACTTTGAAAAAAAAGTACTTATATTTTTTGCAAGGTTTTTAAATTATGTTAACAAAAAATATAATTTACTTAATAAATTACATTGTGCACAAACCTTTACAACAGTAAAACGTTACGCAACATACTATCAACGTTACCAGTAACACCGAAGCTACATAGAAGTAACGTTAAAGGGCGATTTTTCAAGGTTATAAATTGTTATAACTCGTCATCAAAGTGAATGTTAAACATAGACAAATTACCACGCGCTTATTCGTTACTCGTGCATAATAATACATAAGATGTGTACAATAAAAACTGTTATTTACCTTTAAAATCGCCAAACTTCACAATTAACATTCACTGCCGAAACACACGTGTGCACCTTTGACAGACTCTAGAGACGACAAGATGGCGTCCTTTTTTTATAATATTTTGCCTGAATACTTGATGATGCTAGTGCAAACTTACAAAACTCTACCAACTATTTTCAATGCTTTTTAAAGGAAAAGTTTTGGTAACATACAAAGTAGTAACATAGAAGCAAAATTTGGAATATTAAAGTTTGAAAATTAATAAAGCTATAAAAAACGCGTTTTTAATGACACGATTGACACGACGTAGAGCGTAACTTTGGAACTCCTCATATAGTCACAATTAATTAAAAATTCATTAGAAAATGAAAAAATATATAGTGTTAGAATGCCAAAAAGACAGCATACTTTTCGTTAAATTTGGGTGTCTGAATGAATTTAACTCGTTATATTTTTTTAAACGTTCAACTTATATCATTTTAAGAATAGGATGTAAAGAGTTTACAACATTCGTAATTGAATTAAAAAACTTTCATTGCAATTTACCCATGATCTTGTTTTTTATTGACGATCAAACTTTGACAATATTTTTTTCTTCAAAAAGTGGCAAAATCTACGGCCTTACCCTGGTACAGAGTCAAACTAGGTAACGAGTAGAAATAGCCGTTAGAGGAACGAGAGGTATTAGAAAACTTGTGAAAAAAAAATATAGTACAAAACATGCTTTTTCGACGACTTCAAAAAAGGAGAAGGTTATCAATTCGTTTTTTTTTATAATTGTAATAATAATATCGTTTATTGCGGATCACATATAAAAATACACACAATCCATATAGAATTAGTAACAACAACTTAAAAAACTATGTTAGTAAAACTTACAAACTAACCTAACAACAACTAATAACTACGTGACTCAACACATGTCGGCACGTGCCTCTGCACCCAGTGCCTAATAAAGGGGGAGTCCACCTTGTCAACCAATGTCTTCAGGATGCTCCGTAATTTATAAGCCGATTTACAAAATTATTTTTTTATCTAAAAGGATATACTTACTTTCAGATTGGTCCCATTGTCATCAGGTCAGGATCTGATGATGGGATCCTGGAGAAATCGAAGGAACTCTTCAAATACTATAGGCACACCTAGAGCGATTTGTGTGTTTTTTATAGTAACTCGTGCACTTGCTCTCGGAAAGCACCAGTTGGTGAAGTGGAACTGATGATGAAGACCACAGATGGCCACGGGAACTACTCAATAATAAGTAGGTATTTCACGGGTTGCGATTCGATTACTTTAATATTTTACATAAGTAAGCAGCAATTTATGCTCGTCACAATTCGAATGGTGAAATGGAGCGGACGGTGAAATACCAGCAGAACTTCTCAACAATTAACGTCCCTGCATCGGGAAAAGCAATATTTTGTAAAAGTCCATGAGCAAGTTGACACTATGCTATTGTAACTTAGATAAATTATAAGCAGACCCACAAAAAACCGAGAAATAAAAAGTTTTTAACAAAAAAAAACCGACTTCCAAAAGTTTTTATGTTTGCAAAAAGTTTTTTGTTTTTTCATATTGTTTCCTACTGCCTTCCTGACCCTGAGTCCCTGACACGGATTTTTTACAACAAGCGTGGCGTGGTGATTCTTTTATAAATGTTTCCATCATCACCCGTTTACTTTATGAAAACTAAATGATCAAGTACGTTCATAGCTTCATATCCGTATAAATTTTCTTGTCTTTTTGTGCTGCTAGAAAGGCTAGAAAAGCGATGCGCAAAGACTTTATTTAGAATAGTATCGACATAGGTACATTTTTCCAAACTGAACATACCTACATAATTTCTATGGCATGTCATTTTAAATTTACTTGCAGACTGCAGTGGCATTTTGCAACAATTTTCGTGCTCATTTCATGTCTAATCCAAATATTGCTACAGCGAAAAGCGCCCGAGTTCGAAGTTTGCATGCAAGAAATAATGAAAGTAACAGTTTACACTGAGGAACCCTTCTACCTACCACCATGTATTATCCCATATTGTAGCAAATGAAGAGATCATTCATTTATTTATTTGAGACATTACTTAGGGCTGATTTTACCAAAGTCAGATATCTTTTATCTACACTAATATTATAAAGAGGAAAGATTTGTTTGTTTGTTTGAATTGAATAGGCTCCAAAACTGCTGGACCGATTTGAAAAATTCTTTCACTATTAGAATCCTACATTATCCCTGATGAACTAGGCCATAGAATATTTTCAAAAAAGTTAGCGATCCGTATTTAAACTTCGATAATGTAACCCAAGGTGTGAATATATACCAAATAAAATCCTTATATCGCGTACGCTGCGGAAACTATTGACAATAGACCAAAGTGATGTACTACAGTTTTAGAGAGAACATCAATATCTACAAAAAAGTCCGCGACAGAACTTATGTCTATCTTATAAGGTTTACTCACTATAACCTTTTTTACGGTAATCAAATTTGTGCTAAAATAATGCATTATTTGCGAAGCTGTTTTTATAAACACGAAATTATTCATTTCAAGTATTTAATTTTGAACAAAATTGCCCTTGACATCACTTGATTTCAATGAATATCTTCCGCACGGCCGCCGGTAGCTCTGCGAGGTTTACTATAGTTCCACTATTACTGATCATAGCGTGATGTACCTAAAATAGCTTCTTATAGTATATAATAATATACTATAAGAAGCTATTTTCTTCTTATAGTATTTAATAATATACTATAAGAAGCTATTTTCTTCTTATAGTATATAGTAATATGTAATAATCTTAAGTAATACTCTTAAAGTAATAGAATATATTTTAGTGGGTTTTTTCCTCACATTAATGCGGGTGAAACCGCGGGGCACTGCCAGTTCGTGGAATAAAATTGACGTCCTATGGTAAAACTGTCAAAAATTCAGACTTATTCTAGATATAAAAGTTTGGTGGAATGCGCCCTTAATGTCTTATTTAACACTATAAATTGTGAAAACAAACTATGACAAAGATATGTACTCTGGGGACAAATATTTCTTTAGAAAGTTATTAAAGTTACTAATCTCATAAACCAAGCTTTCCTCCTTATCCGAATAACTACGGTACTAAAACAAGGTAACAATCCAAAACCTTTTCAGCTTGTACAAACATAAGCTTATTCCGCTCCAGTAAGTACTGTCGTGTCGCCGCTGTAACTTTGAAGCAATAATGATGTATGTATTATATGAAGATAGTAAACCTACAGAATACGCAGTCGGAACATTTGAAGCCGTCGCGTCGCGTCGCAACTCGCAACAGAAGTGTTTATACAATAACGTTCATAAAAATATAATCCTGCGCGGGTATCTTAGAGCAAAGATACAACACGGACGTGCTGGAGTTATATTTTATTTATGACGCGAGCTATAAAGTATAGAGCTTCACTGCCGGTTGGCAACGGAGTAAGCAGAACTACTACAAGTTATACTATGGCATGGATTTCAGGACACTTTATAAAATTGTGGACGCGGTTTTTCAAATAGGCAGTCCAGGGTCCTAATATACTACGAATGTACTGCGAGTATTCGTGCTACTGCGATATATAAAAAAGACTCATTTTCTTTTCTCTTCGATTTTCTTCGCCAAGATAGAAAAGTTTTAGGTTTTCCGGAGTAAAAAGTTGTTTAATCGTTACGCAATCAAAAGATTCTTGCTTTTTTCAGTTATAATTCGATTTTCTAAGGAACTTTGAAGAATCATAAGGAAAAATAATATAATTGAATTATAATAATAGTATGTGCTGTTCTGTAGTTTCTGCATACCCCAAGTTTATTTTTGTATATTATGTATGAATGAAATAATTCCTAAAAGGTACAACAAACGTGAAGCGTAGGATGGAAAGTATTGATTTTCCGAAGTAACTACATGCAATTTTATTGACCTATTTATTTCTGCTTATGAGATAATTATTAAAAATATATATTCAATCTTCGAGTAATGTTCCTAAATAAGATGTACTCGTAGGTACACGTTATCGCGGAAAAATTATAAATGTTGGCTTGCAAACGAAATCAGCGACGATGAGTTTTGTTAGGCTTTTTGCAGCTTTAGGGTCAATTTACTTTGCGACTGAAGAGAAGGAAAGGGAAGCGTCAATTTAGGTACTTTCCTACATTATCTACTCATAACTCAATCGATGTCTCGAAGATTCCTCGAAAGATGCGCCACCAATTTTTGGTCTCATGTCTTATGAAATAAAGGAGGGGTCTTGGCTAAATAATAACAGCCGCACGGGCCGATCGAAGGTTAAGCTACGCCTGCCGCAGTCGGTTAGTGGATGGATCACCATCCATTACATATCGAGACCCCTCCGTTTCACGAAAAGCACGTTACGCCGTTGTTCCTGGCAGTCATTTGTAGATCTTTGACAGTCGTTACGGGTAGTCAAAAGTCCGACAACCAGTTTTACCAAGGGTGACGGGTGTGGGAGAGTGTGACGCCATAACTGGGTTGTGGAGCTCAGATAGGCAGTCGCTCTATATAAAACACTGGTATTCAGCTGCATCCGGTTGGACTGGAAGCCGATCCCAACATTTATTTATTATCCTTACAACTATCATTACAGGCCTTACCCTAATGCGACAGAGTAGTTATCAACTTAAAAAATAACTTATCTAACCTTACAGATCTAACAACAAATAATATAATTTTTTACTTTACTACCCTTACCTTACCTCACATAACTCAAAGAGCACGAAAATTGTTCGGATGAGGGGTGCTTTCGCCAGTAGATTGGTTTCAGCCATAGAGAGCAACCATAGTTGGGATAAGGCTAGGCAGATTGATTGTCAAATGAAGATAAACAAGCAAGGGGCTAAATGAAAAACCTGAAGACAAAAAAAAGCGTTCTTGCAGCATATTTTTTCTGGAAATTCTGCGCATACATACGGAAATGGATATCTACTATTTACTCTGTGATATCTACATTTAGTAAATGGTGGAGGGAAATACGTATCCGCGTAGCCATATAGTGGCTGCTAATAAATAAATGGGGTTTAAGTCGTCAAACACTAAATTTAAAAAAATATATATATCTTACAGTTTTAATTAAACCCATTCAACTTATTGCAATGTAGATTCCCTTGACAAATCCAAACTGAAATTGCGCCAACAAAATCTAACTCTATATAATTGAAAGAAGTTAAACTTTAAGTGAAATAATAGTGAACTTTGCAATTGCTATAGCTTCGTGAATTTAACTCAGTTTTTCTTTAGACACTAAAATACAGGCGATATTATTAACAAGTTAATTAGAATAGTTCGTCAAGGTAATTGCCCGTGTTGTTCAGATTTATCTACTTATATATTTTTCTCCTTCTAATATTGTAATTTAGGCCTAAATTTGTATGACAGAATAGGGAGGCCCTTACTAATCAACGTTGTATAGCGTCTGTATAGTTACACAACGCTTTGTCTTCTTTCGAAAGTCAAATTACTGATGACTGAAAAAGAGAAATCGGTGTGTAACTATTCATCTGATATAATACGTTTATTAGTAAGGGGTTAATTTGTTTCTTTATAGTAATTTTAGAGTTTTTATTTATTTAGTTCACCAATATCTTACTAGAATGTTTACTGTGAATAGTTATTTCATTGGTTATTTATAATGGTCATTTATGCAACAGTCGTTACGGGTCGTCAAGCCCGAAAGTCTGAAAAGACTGGGTTTGGAGGTCAGATAGGCAGTCACTCCATGAAAAATACTGGTATTCAGCTGCATCCGGTAAGACTGGAAGCCGACCCCAACATAGACAAAGGCTATAAAGATGATGACAATCCATACTAATATTACCTATAAATTCGAAAGTACTGATACTGGTGAACCTAATAAATATTCATTTACAGAAAACAATCTACTTACTTAATATATATTTGAAGGTATCACTCACAGTTCACAGGCAGACAAACACAGCCTAAACATAGGTGAGCACTAAGGAAGGAATTTTTTAAATGTCATAAAGGGGACAAATAGGGGGCGAAAGTTTGTATCAAGTTTGTCATTTTTGCGATGCGAAATCCCATCGGTCACAGTCCATTGCAGTTCAAGTCACTTTTTGTTGATGATGTTAAAACGTGTTTCATCTTCAATTTTATGACGCAGGTCTAAAAGCAGAATGGAAAGAACTAAGCATCGACCCAACCCTAAAGGCAATCAATTATACTACCAGCTTGTAATGCCTAAAACACATGCTAGCTCTTAGTAACCCCATTCTTCATAAAAACTCTTATCTAAAATGGCAATTTAGTCCATTGCCTTCTCACTTCATAGCCATGAAAATGGTTTAGAGTGTTATAAATGTAAAGTTTTTATGAATACTTGAGGGTAAACATTTGAGAACGGCCTTTTTCTAATAACATCTTTACTTCTTAATAATTTCGACTCATGTTGTTTTCGGACTACTTGCGGATGGAGTAAAGGACAGGGCAGTATAATATAAACGAAATTTTACTAAATCATTTCATGAGGTCCTGGGTTCAGGCAAATTTTTATTGGGTTTTTCCATCTGAATTTCTTAGTAGCAGCCCGGAGTCTGGAGTAGTGCTCGGTTAATGGCAATAAGCTATATAAAATGCTAATGTTATGCTATATTATATGGGACTTGACACAAATGGCGAGCCGTGGGTGTAATAATAGGTAGGTGCACGTCTGTCTAATTCTTTGGTGAACACAGGCGTAATGTTATGTGTTATGATATTCATATTTGTTTCAATGAGAAGTCGTCATTAATCCACTGATTCGAGTGGACTAAAACTTCTAACATTGTATTGGCCAATCGTTAAGGGTCTCGACGAGCGAGAGAATATGGGCGCGGCGATATTATCGTAGTGCCATCAAAGGCAATAGAAACTCTATGAATAAATCTCCACACGGCGATATCATCGCGACGATAATTTGATGGCACCGCATGACTATCGCCGCGATTTTTCTCACCCGTGGAGATGGCGCCTAACTGTTTTAATAAATTACAACACAGGTGCTGCCATCTGTTACGAAGTTGAAGTTTTGTGCAATATTCAAATTAATAATATTAGGTCCATTTATTTGCGTAAAACATGATAGACAAAAGTGTTGAAATGACACGTGATTTATGTCACTATTTTGTTCATTTTGGAATTGACTTATGTCACCTCGTCTTGAAAAGTCGAGTTATAATAAGCGAGTTTGTGGACATTTGACTAGCTGTTTTGAATTTGATGGATAGCCGTTTGGATTTATTGATGGGATCAATGGCACGGTAGGCCAGTGGTTACCACTTCAAGTTTGAAGTCTGCTTTTCAGTAACTTTTCCTTTAGTAAATACAGGGTCATTTAAATTAGCTAGCGAAACTCCGTAGAAAAAATGGGTATCGACTATATTTCTAAAGTCACCATTTCAAGTAACTATGTACACTACTAGCGGCCGATGACGTCAGCTGTAGTTACTTGAAATGAAGTTTGTTTTCTTTTATCTTCATTTAGATATTAATACCCATGATATCTGCGGAGTTTCTCTAGCCAATGTAATTTGACCCGGTACAGCAGCCTGGCTGGCAGGCCTACAGGGGCCACAATTTCAGTAACTTTTACCTAGATGAATATAATTTCACTGACCTTCAACATAGTGAGTATCTTCTGCGAGAGCTCGTAGTCAAAGTTAGTGTATTTGGAATCCGTCATGTCGTAAATGAAGACCAAGCCGGCGCGCTGCGTCTCCACCGACTGAAGGGCCACGTCCAACTGGTATACCACGCCCTGGATAACAGAAGTGGAATGAAACGTACGAAAATACAAAAATATACAAGAATTAATTTTTTTTTTAAATACCAACCATTATTTACAGTAACAAGTATCCATACAGATCAGTGACTGACAGACGGATATACCATATACAAAAACAGTTAGGTTTGTCCAAAAAAAAAATCCATCAAGCATTTCAAGTTTTCAAAGGACACGTATCAAATTCTTGACCTTTAGAAATGTCGAGACCCCACTTTTTAACTTTACGGGACCGCCGTTCAGATCAGTCCCCCCGGGACTATGTACGAGATCGCGGACATCGACATCCCACCGGCAGGCTCGTCAATTCCAGTCCCGTTAACACGTCCGCCAATTTCCCGTGGGACTACAAACTAAAGTCCTACGCTAGGTCCACGGTTAGAGAACTAGATTTGGAGTTTATATTTATTAATAATACATTTTGAATGATACTTTCTCTCATTTAAATGCCGGTACTGGAACGAAATTTTGACAATTTGCCATCAAAATTATATTTTTCCGTGACAAAATTTCAAGGCTGATTTCATGAATAGGTTAGTAAGAAACCGCTGGATGTTCTCGAATAAAATTTTATTTTATTAATACAAATATATAATAATTATACAAACAGCTTATTTATCAAATTAAATTTCCATCGGTTTCTTACTAAACTTCAACTATATCCGACGATCCTGCGACGATATTTATCTCTTTTGTTGACTGTACGTGATTTTATTGTGAAAAAATTAGGGATGATATTATATAAAACATACCTAATTGTTCGACAGTCAAACACAAAAGGGTTTTAAGTAAACCACAATAATTGCATTTTACTAAAACATTAATTTATTGTACGCACAATAAATTAATGTTTTAGTAAAATGCAATTTGAATAGTTAATTCTTTACCAATACATAATGCGCCGTGGACTCATTGTAAAGTGACGTGTAATAGAATATGTAGGTAGAATATAATACGTATTATAAAACCGACTAGGTTTTACATTTTATGCTGGAGCTTGTAGTATTGGAGGACCGCGATCAAGAAGGCTGTTAGAGGCAGCCGAGCGGTACACACTGCAGAAGAACGAATAATTTGGAGCCGCGTCGTTTATGGTCGCGATCCTCAGCAATGAAGGAACAAGAAGAAGAAGATATAACATTGAGCACAATAATATACCTACCTTTGTACAGTTTTTTTACTTGTGCATAAAGTTTTAATAAATAAATATATGATTTAGACATATTACAGCCCGATTCAAACTTTATGGCAGCTCTGAAGTGCGCTACTCGCTGCGCAAAATTTCCTCCCACCCCTTTGCATCAGGCTGTACACGTATTATGACAGTTGACTTAGTTGGGCATAAGTTAAGGGCGTCACCAGACCAGTCTTCTTAACCCATATTTTGTAAGTATTCAGTCCCACTCGAGGGCAAAAGCTTTCCTCCATTTATTGCGACCCCTTGGTTTTTTTTTGCCAGTTACAAGGAATCTACCCAATTCATTCCACCATCTCTTTCGTGGCCTGCTCCGACCCAGTATTACTGCCCTAGGGTACGATTTGAGCCTAATTTGTTCGGCAGACATGTCCTGTCCAGTCCCATTTTAGTTGTGCAGCTTTAGGCAAGATTTTTAAAGAACGCGCTGGCAACTCGATTTCATGTACGATATAATCCAAAGCCCGCACCTACCATTTCTATTTTAATGTATAGTATCATTTTTAATTTACCTGTAATGTTATCTGATGTGTTGTCAGCGTAGGATAATGTTTATTTGCTGTAAAAACTGCGATCGCAGCGCCAGTCGCGTCTCGCGTTGGCTGCAAAAATGAAATGTAATTTGAGTTTTCCTCTTTATATCATTTTCTAATTTTGGTAATACGAGGTACTTAATTATTATACATAGGTAAAGAATGGTCATTACTCAACTTCAAGTAATATTTTTACTAAGTAAAAAGTACAGTAATAGATTTATAAGGAACTAGCTTCCGCCCGCGGCTTCGCCCGCGAGGTATGTCGATAAAAACTATCCTATGTCCTTTCCCGGGATGCAATCTATCTCTCTGCCAAATTTTATCGAAATCCGTTCAGTGGTTTAGGCGTGAAAAGGTAACATACAGACAGACAGACAGACAGAGTTACTTTCGAATTTATAATATTAGTATGGATTTTTCACTTGTTTAGCCGGTAATCGAACCCGAGCTTTGTTGAAAAAAGTATCAGAAAAAAAACCCGCTAAAGCTCGTTTTATTGTCTTGGTTTATGTTCAGCATCAGTTCCGCCATGGGTGTGTAAAAATAAATACTCCTACAATTAAACTTACCAATATAGTAAATTTTCCAGTTTCTAGTTCAGACTTGAGTGGGTCTTCGAATGGCTCGAATTTGTTGAGACCCTCGCGGCGTCGCGTCGCCTCGTGTTGCCGCCACAGCGCATGCGCACGCGCCACATCAAACTTGCGCGCGAGCAAGAATTTGATCGCTGTGGCGCGCGACACGCACGCTGCTCCCGATTCGCTCAACGCGTCCAAAAACGCCTTCGTCGCCTGTAAACAATACGGCAATTTCTATGTGTTATTTAATATTATAAAGATGAGTAGTAACCATTGGTAAAACAATACACAAATATTTGTAGAAACAAAAGAAGTAAGTAGTTAAACAATATTATTAAGAGTTCTCGAAATAAGAGTTGAAATACTATTTGTCTGCACCGTAGTCACCACGTTATCACTTCGACACATGTTTGTCATACTAACAGTCGAAATACATTTATGTATAAAATAATAACAAAATATAAGTAATAAAAACAAATAATAAGAATGTACCCGTAGAAATTTAAGGAAACTCTGGATGATCGCCTCCTGCATCTTCGATGTGTTAAACTGTTGATTCATTCTTGTTTTTACGCACGGTTCATAATTTATTATTGTACTTGGGTTTCACTACTTCGTCACACTTTCATCGCGACAGTTTAGAGGGCCTCGACTCGGGGCGGATCAAGTCAACCGAGCCAATCTGAATCCAAAGTTACAATTAAGCGCCCGTTTATGCTCAGCAAAAAGAGAGTTAATAGAGACAAAATCATCGATAACTTCATTTATGAGTGAGCGCATTCTCATTGTTTAATGAAGTTTTTACATTAATGAAACCCCAAAAATTACTTGAAAAAGCAATGTCAGTAACATCATCCATCCTTAGTAGCAGAGAATTTAATGAGGTTATTTATGCAACAAAATGATAATAGACTTATTTCCAGCTGTGAATGAATTGTTTCTAACAATAGTAAAACGTCTGAGCTGTTGCACGAAAATAAACAGTCAAGTATACAGTTATAGGTAGGATGATAACACAATTAGATAATCGATATGTCGGGCTCTATTCTCGGCTCCGCGTTCGTCAGAAGAAGAGCGCACTAATTAGCACATCACTGGTGCAAATGTAAAGCGAACGTCGGTCGGGAACAAGAGGCAATAGGGGACACTCGAGCAGTAAGCGGATAGGATGCGATGCGACCGTTGCATGACCATATCGATGCAAATAAGACGGGTGGGACGAGGCGGGTTAATTCTTCCGGGATGTGTTTCCTGTGCGGGCGCGGATGAACCCGGGCCCCGAACATTAGTATGAGCGAGCACGCGCACAACACCAACTAACTTGGGGGCCTCCACCTTACGTCACAAGCAGTCAAAACCACGATACACAACAGACCCATTGCCAAACACGCGCACTTAGCACATGCTCGTCCATAAAACGTTCTCTATGCGCTTACTACATAATATTAAAATTAACATAATCAGAATTGTATGGTCCTTGAGAGGTAACACAGGGACAATATTCAAATGGATCATTTTAGAAAACACTACTTTAGCGTTGGGACATTCCTTCATTCAACAAGTCACAATCGTACGATGTGCTTGTACGATTTCCTGCCGAATTGTTCAGGCTCGATTACCACCACTACCTTACCCACCAAGACTTAGACCACCAGATCACTTTTTATTAGTAAAGTCTAAGTTGAATGCAAATTAATAAAGCAAAACAGTTAAAATAGTAGATTGTACAACTAGCGCATAAAAGAAGCCATTTTACCCCGAGACGTTTAGCGTTTAGTGTACCGCGAGTCGAGCCTCGAAAATCTAAAATCTTCGAAAACCTACTAAGCGAGCGAAAGTGGCATTTAGTCCGCCTCTGTACATTTTTGTGCTTGAAGTATTAAATAAATAAATTTTTTTTTTGATTGACCTTTTGAAACGCAAAAGAAGACAGATGGCTATAATTTGCGTGCGCTCGGAATAAAACAACGTATGTGCTAAAACGAATTTACTCGTTTTTAACAAAATAAATGAATTAAATTTAAAACTACTTTGAGAAACTTTGATATGATAATACTCTATGTTTCAAAGTAAATTCCATTGAATAACTCTTGGGCGTTACGCCGCGATGTCGAAAAAAGTAAAAAAAATAGATATAACTTTGTATTTTTTTTTGTATCGAGAAATATTCATTGAATCGTGTATACCTTTCAAACGATACTAGATCAAAGAGTCAAAAAACATATACCAAAATGTTAAATCCCTATTCCATATACTTAAAAAGTTACACGAAATAGAAGGGTTAAATGGCTCGATTATGCCCGAGTTTATACACTCTGCTTTTCACTTCGATTGCGAGAAAATGAAACAGGCATAAAGAATGTTGCAAAATTGAAAAAGAGGATAGCTAATTCCCGCTACGAAACTTTTTAAGTTTTTTTTTTTTTTTTTTCAACATTGTGTTATTCGACTTGGGTCCTTCATACTGTCAAGTCATAAAAACGTTTCTTTGCATTTTTTTATAATAAATGACAACTATTTTATCTGGTTTTATTAAATTAACGATAGACCACACGGAAGTGATTTTTAAATAACGACTTTAATTAATCTGCGACGTTTTATTGTGCGTGTAGCTGTTGGGCCTGAACCTGATTATCTTCTTAGTCTTAGAAAAAAAAATACTTTATGCACTAGAACATAAAAAGCGATTTTATGTCGCCTACGCACAACACAGACGAACTTTTAGAGCAGGAGAAGTGAAAATAATTTATAAGACAAACAATTCATGCAAACATACTTATCAACATAGTGAGAGGGTTGGGGAATAGCACCGGGAATAGTAGTCTGGTGAAAACTATATTGAAAATTGAAATCCAAACGTATATTTGAAAAAAGCTTGTAAAAAAGTAGGTAAGCTTCTCGACATTCGATTCGATAATGGCCTAAGTGCAGAATTATGTTTGATGGAGAGAAGTTGCAATAAAGATCCCATAAATTAACCCACACTGTTTCAAATTCAGGTCTTCCTCAATTACTTAATTCAATGGACAATTGGGGAGACTCAAACAACTTACAAGGATACAACACAAAAAGAGCATGCGACTGACATCAGGGTTCGCAGCACAAGTTCAATGAATTCATGTATAACGAAATTTAGTAATCATATTTCGCACTTATTCAATCCATAAATTCTCACAATGACTTGTTTCTTTTAACACAGATATTGGTAACACACTAGTCGACTTACTGATATTACGTACATACATGGATCGCGTAATAGAAATAAAAAACAACGCCTGTAGCGTAGGATCGCACGCACGATCGCACGAAGGCGGCCCCGACTTGCAACTGTCAAACCGACTATAGGTAATTGTGAGGAATGAATAAGGCAAAACCGTGCCGACCCAATGATAACAGAATACAACTGACTTACAGCTGGGCAGCCAACACAAATAATAACAGTCATAGTCACCCTCGCAGATGCAGAGTAATAAATGTATGAAAATATCCAAAATTCTGTCAGTCACTATTTTGTGTTGTTGTATGACATAACACGAATTGATATGATGACCTTTTGTTGTCTTAGAGAGCACGTTAAACGCGATGTTTCCGTTTGTCAGAAGTTTATGAAGACCCAAGTAATTATGTCTCACTTATTCGGGGAACTGAAATACTGACAGATTGTCTGATATCTGTTACTAGCTCCGGATATCGAACCTGTTTTTTAGGGCCGGTACCAACACATCAGAAGCCAAGCCCCGACACGAGTACTCGATGTTGATCTAATTAATTATCAAAATATCGGTAAACACGATTTAGGAAAACTATGTTAAGCCAAAGGTCATGTGTTCGCCAGATCAAGAACACTAACTGTATATTTCCTGGGCGATTCTCCAATCTCTAAAGTTATTATACAATAAAACCGTGCGACCCAAATTATTAGTCTCAAATACATGACACGGTGACACCTGATGCATATTAACTAAGGGTATTAAATTTTATTATTCTGTAAATGCAGCAGCTCAGTGTATAACAAAACAGAGGAAAATAATGCAACATTTTCTATTCGGTTCGCGACAATAAACCAGTTTTATTTGTCATGCTAAAGTAGGCAAAAAGGAAAGCAATCTGTGGGCATTCACAATGGATTGTCCCGGAAAATTTCCTCGTCTTTTTTAGATAGACCTGTTCACTTCCAGACTATTTTAACTATGGAAGGAACCCTTAAGAGACGTGTGCATTGCGCATGGTGTACTAATAAAAGGTGGAAAGTGACAACAAACAACGACAAAGTATTTTACACGAAGCGTGGCAAAGCTAAAAGCTATTGTTTATTGAGTAATTGTAGTTTTTCTGCTTCAAAAGGCATCTGTGTATACGGCCGGATAGAAAGCATTTGACATTTTAATTAAGTACCTATATATCTGCTTTCGTCTTCTGGCATATCTTCCAACCATCTCTATGTATTTATTATGCGATGGTATTAAACTTTTCCTGAGTTTATTCCTTGTTAAGATCGGCAACAAAAAAGGCTGGACACACCCAAAAAAATTTAAAAATAAACACGGGTTCATGCATTCCTATACTATGGTCACAGAATAGATGGTGAATGAATATTCTTAAGTGCTCAGTAGAATCAATTACTAAGTACTTAGAAAAGTTATGGTTATGTGCAAAGTACAATTATTATTTTGTTAATCTAAAAATAAAGTTTGAAATCGATTTATGAATAATGATGATGACGTAATGCGTGTCTAACTAAATAACGGCTACCGCGAACTCTCTCGTTATTCGTTCCTAAAACGGCAATTCTTGGAACAAGTCGCACCTGAGCAAACCTCCGATTACATGTGCACATTTTAATATGAAAATAAACCCAACACTGCTGCGTGATACCTGCGAGTATAAGTATCTTCATTATTCAAGTAATTTTACTGAGAAAAACACTCATCTACGGGGAAGATAAGTATAATTGGGTATGTACTTAACCCATTCCAGCAATATAGGGGCAAGAATCACAGTTCGCACTTTGACTTTCTTAAGTTAGTGTTTCAAACGAATAAGAATCTTATTTTTAACCTTATTTGGTTTATATTCGTACGAAACGCTAACTTTACTAAGCAAAGTAAAAGTAGTAATCTGTGGTAAAAGTGCAATTATAAATCTTGTCCTAGAACTCCGAGACGTTATTATGAAAACACAAACTCATCTATAAATCTAACTTTTGATCCCAATCTCTGCGTTAGTGTCTTGCTATCAGAGGGGCAATTCTCGTAATTTTAAGAACGTTCACAGTCTGATCTCAGTCTCAATCTGTCAAAAATACCTTTATTTTCCCTACATTTTGACAAGTTTTTGACGTTTGTTTGTCGCCGAGATGAGACTGCGACTAGATTTTGAACGTTTTAAATTAAGAGAATTGGCCTTCAGATTCTACTACTTACACCAAAAATCTAAGAAAATACTTTTATACTCTGGTAAAACTACCTTAAAATATCGGGAATTAAAGAAAAGAGTATACGGATAAAAGATTGAGATGTAATATCCATTATCACTTCTGATTCCGACTGAAGACTGAACGGATATGACAGCCGAGTCGGGACTTACGGATAAACAAGCAGTTTTTTTTTTATATTATTTATGTGGGTGGTTAACGAATAAAATTGGTCAAAATGAACAAAATTTCTCTACAGCAAGTTTGGCGATTCGCGGACAGTCGTCTGTTTAGCAAATAGACTACAAGTGAAGTAAACATAGACAAACAGTGTTTACCCATAATAATATACCTTAATACGATACAAATGATAGGGTGGTCAGTGATCGTTTATTGAGAAACGAAGTGAGCCATGTAAAATGCTACACAAATAAAGATCTGATATAAGTACCTAAGTATGGAAACATGCGGACTTTGTGTCAATGACACTGTGAGGATAAAAGATCCTGTGTCCCCGGACAACGACAATAATAGGGCTCTGAACCATATCGTAACCGACAACGAGCACGGCTCCTTGAGCACATTGTAGGTAGAGATTTACCAGTGAACACATAAAAAGTATACAAACATGTGCTCTAATTTCGTTACATGCATAGGAACAAAACGCGACACCTTTTCGAAAGACATTTTTTTCCTACACAAAAGCGATAGCTTGGAAACTAGTTTTATTATTGTGACTAACAAAAATGGTCACAGTGGAAAAGCCCTTGCCGACAGTCACGTAACAACAAATAAGAGGAACGCAGGGCATTCGCAGACAGAAATACGCAAGATTAATCCTCAGCACGTTCAATCAATTCAATTCAATTAAAGCTTATTCCTATAAAGTCAAGCAGTGCAGTAAACCGTAAACAATAGAGTGCCATCAATAGGGCTTGCACCTCAAATATATCTGAATAAGTATAAAACAAAATAATATGTTATGGATGAGCAGGGACGAAACGATAACTCGAAGAGTCGCTTATAGATGAAGAGGGAGAGAGGCCAATGAAAATGGATACTTTGTGTGGGACATGATGATGTGGAGGAAAACGCAGTGCAGTGATAACGTGGCGGCTGACAGGGAAGAATTGAAGCGAAAATCCTTTTGCGTCAACCCCAAGTAACACGGGAAAGCCTTTACCTTCCTTTATCTTGAGACAACCAAAACACCACTGGGTGTGATCATGGGATGTGCCCCCAATATGCTTAGATTTCTTCTAAAGCACGTCGACAGATAACGACAAAAAGCAGTTCAAACTGCCCAAAAAAAAGTCCATGCTAAGGTGCATTAAAAGCTGTATAGCTTTAATAATCAAATATTACATTAGATGGGAGAAGATACGTGAAAACCAGTTTTGAATGAACATGGCAAGCCCTATCTGCCAGAGTAGTCTCGAAGCGTAGGCGTCAGGTCTCGTCTCACTCACACTTTATTACGTTGACTTCCTTTTATTCTTCTCATAACTTTTCTCATAACTCAATATTGAGCAAAAATTTTACGCAAGGGGCGCACGTGCATGATACTTGTTTGAGATCGATAAAATAGTTGTTGTTGGGATCGGTTGGCCGAATTGTAGAGACTTTCGCATCCAGTTCCGGTCTGGCTCAACTGCCTTTTACTGTCAGGTAACCGTATCAGCAGATTTGCTGGAATAGGCGTTCCAAACTATTGCAATTTTTACCCGATTGGTTCTGGATTTAGCCCAGGTACGTACGGGTGATTTTTAACGCGACGATGTTTTATCTCGCACTGGATTTCCAACACTTGGAGTGGGGCCGAGCATTGAGAATCCAACAGAGTGCATCCCAGCGCGTCGAAAACATACACTATTGGATTTTCAACTCTCGGCGCTAAGCAGTGTGGGTTCAAAACCCAATGCGCGATAAAAAATCGACAGTACTCATTCTGCATTGGTACTGCACGTTCTGTTCGAGAGTATGGCATCCGTGAATTGCAGATGAAAATTAGGTGGTAATACTAAGTGTATTACTATACTAGCAGCGCCCCGCGGTGTCACCCGCCTAAGTTTCCCGTGGGAAAATCGGGATAAAAACTATCCTATGTCCAGTCCCGGGACTCAAACTATACAGGATGGTCCAAATAGTGACTGACGTCAATAAAACAAATTAGATTTCTCATACCTAGGGGTATCCGAAAATACCCCACGTGTGATCCGCGATTTTTAATAGTTCAGGATATGAATTTTTTTTTTAATTTCTGGGGTCTTCCGAGACATCTTTAAAAATTTATATCTTTTTTTCGACAAGCTCTTTTACGTTTTTTTTTTGCGATTATATTATCATGAAATACCCTTTCATTTATAAAAAAAATATATATTCCTAACATTAGTGCAAGATAAAAAAAAATATCGAAAGTGAGAAATTTACATTCTTACTATTAAAAGTTGACGTACCCAAAGCGGATCAAAACTCCGATACGTCGACTTGGCTACGGCTAGGCGAAGCCGCGCAACGGTTCGCCGACCGCTGGTTGATGGTGCAGCAGGCAGGCCGCGAGAGGGGTGAGAGGGGCAAGGGTGGACGAAGAGACGTAAGCGCGGGGACGACGAGCCGTAACGCACCGCACCACGGTTCGTGAGCTTGTCCCGAGGCGAGGCGATTTCGTTACGATTCCGATAAGTATGCGTTGCAGTTATAGGGAGTTTCATACAAAGAATACTAAACGGCTCGCGTTGATACGGTAACGATCCCTTTCCGATTTGTTACGTGTGCTATGACCTTTAGGGCCGGCGCTCATCTGGCGAAGCGCAACGCAGCGCGGTCATCACTGGAGTGCCTCCCCAATGCAGCTCCAGGGCAGGGTGTTAAAAGCGTTGGCGATGTCGAGTGACACCGCCACGACCACCCCACCCCGGGACACCGCGTCCCCCGTCGTGAGGGCTCTCACGCGCATGATGGCGTCCACCGTAGAGCGCCCCTTGCGGAAGCCAAACTGGCTATCCGCAAGATCCGGCCCCGTCCTCACCAGGTGCCCGACGAGGCGGCCCGCAATCACTCTTTCAAAGAGCTTGCCGACCTCGTCGAGCAGCACGATGGGCCGGAATGCGGACGGAGAGTCCGCAGGGCGCCCTGGCTTCCGAATGAGGACCAGCTTCCCCGTCTTCCAACGGAGTGGAAACTGGCCCCTCTCCATACATGCGCTTAAGAGCGCCTCCAGTCGGGGTCCGAGAGCCGTCGAGGCCAGGGCCCAGGCTTTACCCGGCAAGCCGTCGGGCCCTGGGGCAGTATTTTTGGCCTTCAGCCTACATACCCTATACTCTCAAATCTACCCCGGTCACTTCAGGGATGTCGTCGTCGTCGTCCGCGTGGTCCGCTTCGGGTACCGCAATTGGCGGAGCCATAGGCGGGGGAGTATGCTCCCCCCGTGAAGGGAACAGAGCGCTCACCACCTCCTCCACCAGCTGGGGGCGGAGACTCTGCGTCAGCGGGGGGGCCCAGGTGCAGAGTTTATTCCGCACCATTTTGTAAGGGCGCCCCCAGGGATCTCTGTTCAGAGTCTCTACCATCTCCTCGCGGGCCACATCTTTGGCCCGCTGGACAGCCTCTTGGAGGGCGGTTTTCGCCGCTCTGTACCCCTCGTACAGCTCCGCCTCCGTGGCTTCCGCATCCGGAGGGCGAATGCGGAGCCTGCGGTGCCTGGTGTACAGGTGTCGCGCGTCAACGCACGCCTTGCGTAGCGCCTCTACCTCCTGCGACCACCAGTACACCTGACGACCTCCCTGATGGCGTCAGCGTAGTTTGCTACGCTGACGACACGCTGGTCCTGGCGCAGGGGAGGTCGCATCAGGCGGCGGCCGACGCAATGACACGCGGGGTTACGATAGTCGTGGAGAGGATCCGGCAGTTGGGTCTCGAGGTGGCTCTGCACAAATCCGAGGCCATGTCTTTTCATGGGCTTCGGAACGGGCCACCATCGGGATCCCAACTGACGGTAAGAGGGGTTCACATCGGCGTCGAGACGACGATGAAATACCTGGGTCTCGTCCTCGACAGCCGGTGGAACTTCGTCGAACATTTCCGACGTTTGGGACTGGAACGGGCTGGGGCCGCTTTCAAGCGGCTCCTGCCCAACCTGAGGGGGCCAAACGCCTCCTGCCGGAGGCTTTACGCGGGGGTCGTGCGGTCCATGGCCGTATATGGCGCCCCGGTATGGGCGCGTTCGCTGCGGCTACGAGCCGCCCACTACCTGAACGCGCCCCAAAAGGTGGTAGCCATACGGCTGATACGGGGGTACCGCACGATCTCGCGCGAGGCGGCAAGCCTCCTTGCCGGACTGCCGCCATGGGATCTAGAGGCGATAGTCCTCGCGCGCCTCTATGAGTGGCGCGCGGAGGCACTACGCCGGGGGGAAAACCCGCTTCCGCGGCAAATTGCTGCGGAGCGGACGGACCTCCGGCGCGATCTCATGGCGGCATGGAAAGCGCGACTGTCGCAACCCAGCGCAGGGCACGCCGCGATAGCGGCGGTAAGGCCCCTCTTTGAGGAGTGGCTAGAGAGGCGTCACGGCGCCCTCACCTACCGCCTGACGCAGGTCCTCACCGGACACGGATGTTTCGGGAGGTTCCTGCACATCATCAGGCGGGAGGAAACGCCCGGGTGTCACCACTGCGAGGATCGCCCTGAGGACACGGTGGAGCATACGGTGGAGGCCTGCCCCGCTTGGGCAGAGCACCGCCGTGTCCTCGTAGAGGCGATCGGCAGCGGCGGCGACCTCTCGCGCCCGGCCCTGGTCCAAGCCATGGTCCGGGGCGAGAGCAGTCATGCTAGCGAAGGAGGTGGCGGGATGGGCGAGGGAGAGAGCTGAGAGAGCCGCCCGTCCCAGCCGCCGCGGTAGACGCTCCGGGCGTCGGGAGCCGCGTGACGACTCCCGGCCACCGTAGGCGCGGGCCTGCGGACGGCGAGTAATGGGTAGCTCGCCGTCCGATCAGGACCAGGCCCGTGCCGGACGGCGCGTATGTGTTCCACGCGCGCCTCAAAGAGATGTCAGCATTGAAAGGAGGGGCCCGTCAGGGCCGAAGCCTGCCGGGGCAGCGGGATTGTCCGAAAGGGTTAACGCTGCCAACAGAGCGGGAGGGGTCATTTGATGATTTCCCATCCTTAAAAAAAAAAAAAAGCGCGGTCATCACTGCTAAACAAATATGGACCTTGCGAGATTTCAAATAAAGTTGAGATTAAATAAACTTCCGTAGGCTCGAGAGCGTATCTAAGCGGAAAAGGGTGCGCGTCTCATGTTATTTATTTTCGACTTTATTTTAAGGCAATGTTGATTTTTGTTTGACACTGACAACCGTGCTGCGCTGCGCCTCGCCAGATGTGCGTCGGCCCTTATATTGCTTTTGTTACAACTGACGTGCGACGTCGACTGTACATGCGACATTTAATAGTATCGTGCAACGATTGAGTGTGACAAAGTTACGACTGAGGCGGAAGCTGCGATCGGCCGATCGGTCGTCGACCGTGCCAGGATGGGATCGATAGACAATTCTATTTTGGAAATAGATGATACTGAAACTTAAACAGATATTAACATGGCTGTAAGCAGAATTTTTAATTTACTTATCCTTCATTCCCAGCTTTCATTCATAGATCTTAGTTAAACGTTATGGGACATCAAAAACCCAAGTCTGACAATGAGTTTTATCACTGGATATTGTGTTACCCAGACACTAGGTTGTGGAAATCTGAAAATACTGATATTGAGCTGTATCAGCAGGTTGGAAGCCGACTCCAACATAGTTAGAAAAAGACTAGATAGATAATGAATTTATTGCTAAAACCAGCATTACCTAAATTAACAGTGTCAGTGACTGTTACCTAACAGAACTACTACTGATTGAGGAGATTTTAAGCAGCATACAGACAGATCTTGTTTAATGTGATTGCGGTGTCTGTATGTAGAAAAAATGTAAGTAAAAACTGCTTGTTTACCACAAATTAGGCGTAACAATGTATCTGACCTGTATAAGCAGAGTTGCTGTAAGGGTAATGGCTGTACAAGTCAGTTGAAGTCAAGAATTGATCAATATTAAACTTGCTAGACACAAACCAGTTGGGGCAGAGGCAATTAGAAAACAAGAAAGTATCTATTAATATTAATTATCTTCTGTTAATCAAACTAAAATTTTTTTGCAAGGCATGATTTGTAATTGGTATTTGCTGATTGTAGGTAACTTTTACAAAGTTACCCACAATTTTGTAGTAATCAGAGAGATGAGCTTGAGAAAGTATATTAAATTAAACTATTAATGCCATGCATAATTTCAAACAGTAAGTGAGTGACTGCACTTGGCGGGACAAGCTGGACAGATACAATTAAGCAGAAAATCTATAGTGTAATGCCACACAGTTTGGAAATCAATGCAGTGGCCTTTGCCCAGCAGTGGGATGTTACAGATATGACGGAACAGTGTGCAGTTACATGTCAGATGAGTGAGATGCTAAAAAAATAACAAATGGTTTCATTTGTTCCCATCATCAAGAAGAGGGAATTCCAGTGGATTCAAATAAATTCCAATTAACTTGTTTCATAGGAGGGTACCATTAGCTCAATGGTTAAAAGGAACATTTTCGAGAAAGGTATTCATAAAGAGTTCATACACATTATATCAACACTTTAAATACAGTTTCAAATTAATACGAGATTGATCTAAAAAAAGATTGGAGCGGAAATAGGAGGAGCTACGCATATATTGTCATATTGAGTACTCAGAATCATCTATGTCGTAGAATGATTTATCACAGGATGTAAACGCATTATAGCACTAGCCCTAAAACCTTATTTTTGTCTAACGATACAATATTAAAGGGATGCAACGTTGATTTGATCAAATTGAAACTTTCAAACTGTAATAACAAGACAAGAAGTAATCAAAACAAACATTGATGACATGGTAAACGAAGCAAGTTAAAAACCACATCCTTTCAGTAGTTCATGAAAGATATATTTTTTATATGTTGCCTGACATGGCATATGACCCGAAATGAGATTATTCATGCAAAATACTCATTCTTAAAGAGCATTAACATTATTTTAGGCACATTTTACTTACCAACTCTTGATCGGGTGACAGAGCCACCGCCATCTTTGCAATAAACTGAGTGACAAATTGACTTAGTTTAATTGACAGACGACTAGACGAGAGTATTGTTGTATTGCTATTATAATCAAAAAATGTGTTTTTTAAAGCTTGCATTCTCGTACTCTTAATAGGTGATTTGTTTTTCCAGCAAATCCGACTATACTCCGACTTTTAATAGCTGCAGTAAAATGACACTTCTAAAGTTATTAGAAATGTTATTAACTCATTTCGGACTATGTTTAGAGTTAGGTATGTCAAATATTATGTACTAGAAAAACAAGATTTGGTTGATGGCCGCGAAAAAACAAAAAAAAATTTTAACAAAAAAATTTAACAGCCGAAAAAACTGAAAATACTGACCTGTATTATTATGCAAGGTACTTGTTTAATAGAGGTCAGTGACTGAAAAGCAAAACATAATAAACCTTTTGCAGGTATACGTAAGTAATTTTGAGTCGTCGCCAAACAATCAATTAACAAAGATTGGTTCTGCCATAGAGTAAAGTAATATATCGGGTAATATATCGGGTATAGAGAGCCCCCTTGCAGACTTTATTGAATACCGCTAATGTCAATTGATCGAGTAAATACCGCCATCTATTATCGCCATCCGCACTTAGTTTAAGTATAGCCTAGCTTTAGGTACTACCTAAGCAATAGTGCCCTGCCTATACTTTAACTTCCTTACTAACTTACTTGTTTTCAAGTTGTGTTCTCAAGTTTCACAATGATTTTGTTATTAATGAGAAAAAACAACTTGAAAACAAGTAAATTAGTAATGAAGTATCAATTTTAAAAGGAACACAGTGGATACATAGAAAAACAACATTTCTTTTACAATATTATTTACTATTCTTATTGTGTTTATTTTTATAAGACTGTGGTTTAGTTTCATCCTCACCATGATATGGTTAAAATTATTAAAAATAAGTTATAAAATTCAACCGGTTATTACGGTTTCTATCCGTCTGTAAAATGGATATCACAGATAACCTTCTTCTTTTAAAGTTCATAATCAGCTTGATTATCTAACTTCCCACTAGCTATATAAACCCAAGCCTTGAAACGGTCAGGATTCTTTTCTGGATGTGGAAATTGATGGTAGGAGTTCTCTGAAACAAAAGGAAGATCACATTTAGATTTTGAAAAGTATAAAGATCTGAAACAGTTTCTTCTGAATAATGATGTGCAAGGATATTGACATCTTAGCCAATGATCCTACTAATATTATAAAAAAGCAGCCAAGCTTGAGTCGGACTCGTAAATGAAGGATTCCATACCACTGTGCAATACTTCTACACCTCCATTATTTTTATTTTATTATTATACCGGCCATAGAAGTGAACATTTCAAGTGTCTACCTAATACAGTTCAAAAGGCAGCCCTGTGACAGACAGATGGATGGACAGGCAGCGGAGCCCTAGTATTATGGTTCCGCTGGCACTCTTTGGCTATGAAAATGGAACCATAAAAATTATGAAAATTACGCAGAGTTATGCCACATCCATGAATAACACAGGATATTTACTTTATATCTGGGAAATGCATTTTCAAGGGCTAAACAAAAAAAATCTAATCACAATAATTAGGTAGGTACTGAACTCATTATAATATTAATTTGCGACACATTTTGTTTGATCCCAGGCTGACCAGACTTAATCAAGTAGTGTTTCTAAAAAGCTATGAAGCTATACTGTTCGAAACTTTGAACATTTCTATGTACAAAAATAAACACGGATAACTACAGTGGTACATTCATAATGTAAGTCCTATCCTGTTTACCTAATAAGTTTGTAAATATGGAAATCTATGGCAGAAGCAGGATGGCAGAGATATTAAATGATGATTACACTTACTGTTGGAACATCCCAAATTCCCAATGCACACCGTTTAGGCATGATACAAACAAATCACAAGCGTCTATATCGCAAAGAAACAGCACAAACAAAGTGTCCGGTCGCAAAAAAACGATTTCACTGGAATCTGGAAAAGCTGAGGAACTAAAAGCTCAACTCACACAATAAATAAGCGCAAACGCAAGGAGCAATCGCCATATTTGTAACCTGACAAGACAATCAATACTTATTTTTTTTTTTTTTAATCTTTATTCATGACCATGGATACATGTCCTTTAGTCGTATTTTCAAAACATTATTTCGGGGTGTTGCAATCGTAATTATTACGTAGCTTTTGTTATCTACACAAATATTTACAATTAATTATAATACGTGTTTAATTAAATCATTATGTACTAAAATTATACTTAAATTAAATATTTTGTTTATATTTTAGTCAAAAATTATATTTTAACTATAGTAACGCCATCTGTGGGAACATAAAGTAGCTATTTTTTTTGGATGGTGATAAGAGATGTCGCATTTTGAAAAAAATGCCCCGTAATCTGTCACTGTATGGAATTGTCCTACCCCTGGGTTCTGCATTTTGCGGACATACGACACCGACTTCCAAAATTAACATTATTTTTCACTGTGTGTGTCTTTTTTTTGTTAAATTGATTTTTGTTTTTTAAGGTAATTTAGTGATCTTTGTTTATTGATTGTTTGGCGCCGATTCAAAATTACTTAAATATACTTGCAAAAGGTTTATTATTTTTCAGTTTTTTCGGCAGTTAAATTTTGAAATAATTTTTTGTGGCTATAATTTACTAATTAGCTCATTCATCGTGAGTTTTTTTTTTATTTAATTGTAATTCACAACTTAGTGAACAATAAATCACCCCTATTTTCCCACCCCCTTTTTTTTTTTTTTTAAGATGGGAAATCATCAATGACCCCTCCCGCTCTGGGTGGAGTGGAAGGGAGTGTCAGACTCTTACTGACTAAAACCCATCCGTGTTCCTTCCTTAGCCCTTTATGTTCCGGGGCAGCAGCGGTAACCCTTTCGGACAATCCCGCTGCCCCGGCAGGCTTCGGCCCTGTCGGGCCCCTCCTTACATGCTGACATCTCTTTGAGGCGCGCGTGGAACACATACGCGCCATCCGGCACGGGCCTGGTTATGGATCGGACGGCGAGCTACCCATTACTCGCCGTCCGCAGGCCCGCGCCTACGGTGGCCGGGAGTCGTCACGCGGCTCCCGACGCATTTTCCCACCCTTAGGGTATTTTTTTTTTCCAAATTAATATGGGAACAACTTCAAGGTATATATATATACACATGTGTGATCCGCCTAAGTGTCTAAGTGTGTTGTGCCCATGTCTGTCAAGATAGTAGATATTACTAACACGGAAACCTTATAAATCTTAAAAGAATCCGCAGAATCGTCTTCCCTTATCTACTATCTTGACAGACATGGGCACAAAACACTTATGCTGCCAACATAACGCCATAGGTACAGAGGCCAGCACATCAAGCTACCCCTATCTGTCAAATTTCTTTGATAGATTTTCAACTTTAACACATAGGAATAAGGTTCATATTCAATTGGGAGAGCTTGACAGATTGGGGTAGCTTGATGTGCTGGCCTGTATGTACTATTCGGTGAAACGCACTCTAGCAATTTTTTTTTTAAATAATTGGAGATAAAACATTTTTTTTTCTATTGGCATGGCTGTGGATGCATGAATAAATTTAGGCCGACCACCTAGTGGCGCCCTCATCGTTTGTTTGGTTATTTCTTTTATTTTAGAATGAAAATTTAGAAAATAAGCACGTTATTAATATTACTACAAATGGTAGTTTTACATTGTTTAGTTTGATTATAATTATAAAAACGGAAAATAGTGACCACTATTTACTTATTTTCTGCATTTTCATTCTGAAATAAAAGAAATAACCAAACAAACGATGACGGCGCGGCGCCACTGATTTGAGCAATCAACCGTTTGACAGCCAGCACATCTACCACAAAACCATTCATAAAACTCGGCACTCAACATGGCGGCCCGTCACGCATAGACATGATATTGACGTCATACAAAAGTGTTGCCTTGCCAAATTTAGTACTTGACAAAGATTTAGATGGCTCTCTTTTCATATGCAGCTCTTCATTAGTTAAAAAGAAACAGAACGCTTTTTGACATGTGTGTGTCGATATGACAGATATTTGTATAACTATTATTTCTATAGTAGAATAGGGCATCTCCATGCTTCTCCTATCTCAATGATTCCGATAGATCGACATTGGTCAAACGTCAGTTGGTTGAGTTGAGTTAAACGTCAGGGATTGGCTAGACTCAGTGAGTCCAGCCAATCCCTGACGTTTGACTGACAATTCCAATGTCGATCTATCGGAATTATATTCGAGAGTAAGCACCCTGAAGCCTCCAGCCAGGGCATAAAACTTATAAACTAAGCAACTACACGCTCAGGAAGTCAGGACACTTCCTGTGGGAAACGGACCTCGGCTGAGGGTTTGGTTGGGCGTCACTTTTAGCGTTACGTAAAGTAGGACGTTCTCAGGCTAGGTGGAGCGACGATCTTCGCAGGCTGGCTAATAGCAGCTGGATGAGAGTTGCCGGGAATGGAGCTACAAAAAATTAATCTTTTTGCTATTGTAAATGGCGTGCAATTGGAGAGGCCTATGTCCAGCAGTGGACTGCTGTAGGTTAATGATGATGATGGCGCTTGGGGAGGGTAGCAAGCCCTCTGATCAAGTGAAATTTGTTTAAAAAGGAGACGCGCGCTCGGGCCCCGAGCGTTTCGACCCCAGCAGCTCAAAGCTGTAGTTACCCATAAGGTTATAGTACACACCAGAGGGCTACCCACCTTCCAGGGCAACAACGTCATGCCGTATGGGGTATTTCCATCGTCGCGTACCAAGCCGTTTGGTTCTAATACCGCTGGTACACCGGTGGTGACAAGAGCTCGACTTTGGGTATTTCTTTTTGAACTTCTGCCAACAAGGTGTCCCTTTTTACGGAATTGAAAGCATTTTTAATGTGAACCTTAAAGGTGAACGCAGACTTGGCCGCACCGCAGTCCCGGTCGTTTCAGGAACTGCGGCGACTGCGACGCGGGTGGGTGTGCGAGGTTGCATAAAACTTCATATAAAGAATTCGAAATGCGAAGACTGCGGCGCGTGCGGTGCGGCCAAGTCTGCGTTCACCTTAAGGATGGCTTCACCTTTATCGCTATTGAGGTAAGTGCATAATGCATGTACCGCAGCCTCACAGCCCCCCCTTAAGACCCGAAGCCTAGCTGTAGAGGCTGGAATTTGCTGGCCAGTTTTTCGTTGTAAAAAGCACAGCAGATTTTGTAAGTGGTCCCTACGGCAATAGGACGAATGCCGCCATCCTTATTGCGCAGGGCACATAGATTTGCCCCATTGGATAAAAAATATCATTGACTGCTTGGTTCACATTGGCCGGAGCAATCAAAGTTAGTATATTTTATCTGTGACTGTGGGTGACATGAGCAGATTCCGATTATTCCGAAATCCGAATTAAAAGTTACTACTGCCGTCATCACTTGACATTGGCAGAATAGTCGACATCGGCTCAGTTGCCAAAACACAAAAAAAAAAAAAAAAATACTTCCCTAAAGTGTACTCTGTGGTTACTTCACTCCATATTTCACTCTTTGGAATTTTGGATGCAAGGTTATAAATTTTTTACGTAAATAATTGTTTGTTTCGCAGGTATATAAAAGCGGAAATGTCTACACGCTGGTATGTATTGATCTCCACCTTTAGTAACAATAGTATCTTTGTTTATCTTTTAAATGATCGAGGAGAAATAATTGCGCTTTTCAATAAATACAAAACAATGTTAAATGTTTTTAATTCCAGGTATCCTTTATATCAAAGGGGCAACCCACAGTTGAGGGTTTTTCTGCCTAATTTCTGGATGAAAATTGTGCGACCGGAATCGAAACAATTGCCTAATATAGTGCAGTTTCATTGCTCCATGGAAATGACCAAATTTGACATAAAAAATTACTTGGAAAAAATATACAACATCCCAGTTGTTGACGTGAGGACCAGAATAGCATTAGGAAAATTCCGGAGAGATGTTGGTAAAGGATATGTTATCAAGGATGATGATGTAAAGAGTGCTTATGTTGTATTGGTAAGTTGTTCTTACGGTTCGTAATGGGTAGCTCACCGTCCGATCAGGACCCGTGCCGGACGGCGCGTATGTGTTCCACGCGCGCCTCAAAGGAGGGGCCCGTTACGGCCGAAGCCTGCCGGGGCAGCAGGATTGTCCGAAAGGGTTACCGCTACCCTGGAACATAATGGGCTAAGGAAGGAACACGGATGGGTTTTAGTCAGTAAGAGTCTGACATTCCCTTCTGCTCCACCCAGAGCGGGAGGGGTAATGTAATGATTTCCCAACCTAAAAAAAAAGGCCAGTAGAGTAGTATGAAATACAACATAATTATTGTTATTCTATTCTGTGTAACAATGTAAATATGAATTTAAAATGCCCGGATTCCTTAACACAATGTGTTTCAATTACTAAAATCTACATGAGAAAGGCACCATCCACTCCAAGAAATAGCCTAAATGATGGAAGGTACTCCAAACTACTCAACATGATCATCATCCAGTCTAATTTCACCCACCGCTGGGCTAAAGGTATTTCTTTAGTAATGCCAATCCCCACTATTTGCCACATGACTTTCATTTGCTTTTTTCATTATTGAATAAATCAACGAATTATTGTTCAGTGTAACAAGGGCCGCCATCCATCCAGGTTTCCCTGGATTTATCCTAGTTTGGTGGGCGTCCGGGCAGGGTTCTTAAAAAGTGTCCAGGTGAAACCCGGACATTTTCTGTGTTAGGAGGAATCCAACTGAATGATTTGCAATAAATTAAAGCAAAATCATAGATAAAAATTAGCCGCGCGGCAAATATACTCTTGCGCTCTTTACAATTCATTTGAATTCATAATTAGCTTTTCATTTATTATTTTTTTAAATTTTTTATTGATTCCAAAAAAAAGCGTTCCTAATTATTTTTGTTACGAGATTAACTCTCACATAGAGAAGATTGTATAATTTATTAATAAATTAAGCATTTCATTTGTATTGTTGAGGTTTAACTTGATATTCCATAAATAAGAAAAAAAAAATCTAACAATGTTTTTAGTTTAATTCTTTTTTTATCGAGGAAATCTGGGGTTTATTTTTAGCTTTCATCTAGGTTCCGTAATTTAGGTGATGACTGCCATAAGTGTGTTGACTAATGATTAACTAATTCAATCATGGCACCATGACTGAATAGTTTTAATCTTATTTAAATAATAATGTATCAAATAATTTTTTTTAGCCAAAAGATATGAAATTTGAATATCCAGATATATTTGGCAACACAAAAGATGATGGAGAAGAAGAACAAAAAGCTTTAAGCGAATCTAAGAAAAACTTTCAAAACTATATTGACCGCAATAAGCATAGAACAGATGTCCCCAGTTGGTTTACAATATAATTGATAGTTAGTTTTAAATTAGTTCAAAGTTATTGTTAAAGTTTTATGTAGATATAATTTGTAATAAAAATATGATTCTCCTGAATATAATTTGTTCTCTTTTTCTTCAAGACTAAAATTGGCAATGAAAACCCTGAAAATAGCACTTGTATTCATGGATGTTAGTAAAAATAATGGGTTTGTCCAACAGGTAAACACTAATAGTACCTAATGGGGCATTTTCGGCAAAAAGCCTACCAACCCACTTATGGGATGTCCCATACATACAAGTTGCAAAAAACTAACATTTTTATGACATAGAAGTGTCGAGTAATTATTAAATAGTTCTAAAAGACTAAAGTTTTCTTTTTTTACTTAAATTGTTAACAGAAATGTAAAACAAAGTAACAAAATTAAATCCAGAAATGCGGCATCTTACGTCTTGCCGTACTGTCCTCTTAGATGGTAACGGTCATGACCAAAACGTATCTAAGTTACTATTTATTTACAAACATTATTTTAAATAAGCGCCATAATATAATAAAAAAATCACATACTCAGCAAAGTTTGTAAAATTTACCATTCGACTAAACCAAGAATTAGCTAAAATATCCAAAACAATATCAGTAAGTTATTTTCAAAGATAGTAGCAGTTTAAAAAAAAATGCCCAATGACGTGTTAGTATGGGTTACACAATATGAAGTTCCTGATGCAATTAAAGATTATTCAGTCAGTAGGTAAATCACTCAATCAAGATGCACATGATTGTGTGGCTGCCTGCAAAGGATGTGAAGTTTAGATATTGGACACAAAAGCTGCAATCAAACGCATGTGCATATCTGACCTCCACAACCCAGTTACTGGGTATTATGATAGCTTTTGGTAAGACTGGTTGTCAGACTTTCAGGCTTCTAGTAACCCGTAACAACTCAAAAGACCCACGAATGTCAGCCAGGACAAACAGCTTCAGGTGGTTTTTGAGGCACGGAGAAGTCTTGGCCAGTCTTGGTATGTAAAGATGGTCACCCATCCACGGACCAATGGCGGCAAGCGTAGCTTAACCGGAGTGGCTGTTATTACTTAGCCACAAGCCAAAATAGAGCATCTCAGAGCAATATTATTGGCTAGCAGTCTATCTACTCAAGGGTCAAATTTTGATAGCTTTTTGTTGTTGCTTTTTGCGCCTCTAGGTTTCACCCGCATAAGTCTCGATCCCGTGGGAATATCGGGATAAAAAGTAGCCTATGTGTTTCCATACCAAATTTTATCAAAAT
Source organism: Gortyna flavago (assembly GCA_963669345.1). Classification (NCBI taxonomy): domain Eukaryota; kingdom Metazoa; phylum Arthropoda; class Insecta; order Lepidoptera; family Noctuidae; genus Gortyna; species Gortyna flavago. The sequence continues at coordinate 13,141,851 of OY770140.1, forward strand.
TGGCCCAGCCGTTTGTGCGTGAAGAAGTAACAAACTCACAAACATTTGCCTTTATAATATTAGTTGATACAATGAATGCACCTTGCATTTTATGGAAAACATAATAGACAGTCTTTAAATCTAGTTTATTTAAAGTCTCAAAGTTTCTTACAATCAAAAACAACTTAATGCGAAAATATCCATAAGAGAAACAAAGTAATTTTACTTAAAAAATCATCAAGTTTCAATCATTAAGACAGTCTTCCTCTAAAATAATAATTTTTATAAAACTCAAGTTTAGTATTACTCTTACAAATGGGCAATCAACACCATTATCAACTAAATAAACCATTTTTACTCATCTAAATCAATATTTAAATGGTTAAAAACAAACATACTCTGTATGTAGCCACACAATAAGATACACTATTAGTTGAGTTTATTATTAGTCATATTATAACAATGATCTATATAATAAAAGTAATAGAATAACTTATTATGAAGCAAGAAAATCACATTACTTAAGAGAAAAATAACAAACCCTAAGGTACTTTAGAAAATTGTTGTGATACTAAACTAAGCGTTTCCAAAGTATTCGTCCAGAAACACTGTAGAGTGGCAGCGGGGACATTCTGCTATATCCAAGAGGAAAGTTACCTGTAAGCAAATAACTCCCAGTTATACTTCAAATCTGTCTGACAAAATAAAGCTACAAATCTGGAAGCAGGGTAGGACAAATAAAAAATTACTAGGTAGCATTGGCCAATGGGACTTTCTAGATAATTAGCATACCCAAAGGCACAACATGAGGAGGCTTTGATAACCTAGTAGAACAGGATAGAAACAACCAGCTAACACTGATGCGTTGGGGTCCTGGACCCAACAGTAGGTAGCACATCTATAGGGAGGTATGATGATTGCTTAATGTCTGATTTGCTGGGTCAGAACTAGCTGCTAGCTTGTTAGTTACAGCAAAATCATACTCCAATAAAATTCAGATGGTAGGTGTGCACAGTACCTGCCCTTAAGTTTCCAGCAATTCAAACACTGCTCTGGATGGAACATAACGATGTGTACTGTGTACATACCAAGATACAGGCAAATAGAATGGGCTATAAGACTGGTTCAGGTCGTCTTACTGGCGGACTGTCCAAAATAATAATTGCTTATACTTAAAAACAACTTACACGAGGATGTATTTCACATTTCAAGCGTATTCTTCCATTGCAATAGTAGCCACATGATCTACAGAAGACAATAGTTTTGTCTCTGTTGCAGGAACATTTCTTCGTATAGACATCTATAACTTCGGGAACTCCGCGTCCCAAGCGATTGGGAACTTTGTAAACTTTGCCTGCAGCTGACGCTACCACCGGCGTAGATTGAGATTTAGTATTCATTTTGCTAAAGCGTAATTTTTAACGAATTATATGACTGGGTCGCTTTTAGCTGACTACACAAAAAGTGGACACTATCAAAAAGTACTCTGTGAAGTGGACAGAATCAGAATTGTTCAGAATGGCAGTTTAAAAAAAAATGGCGGGTACAATGCCTGTTTTTCAGTCAGCCGGTTGGATCGGTTGGATTTCCCCACGGAGGATTTCCCTATTAAAATTTTTCCTCTATGGGTTGGGTTGACCAACTTCCAAAATCCAACTTTTCACTTTTGTTTGATTTTCCAATCCTCGTAATTCACTCTGAGTGAAATGTTTCGTTTCCTGTTATCAACAACACTAACTTATTTAAATACCCAATGTTGATGGCAAGTCTACGATTTTCAGTATATTATAATGTACTCTGTGTCTACGATGGCAACTAAGTAGGTATTTATGAATCAAATTATCATGATATACTGGGTAAGTGGGTAACTACTTCAGTAAAAAATGTGTTAGTATAAAACTTTAAACTCTATGAAAGTATAAGTACACAATACTTCACACAATAGTATGGTAATCAGTGTTGCCAGTAGTGATTGAAGATTTAGAACGCTGGGATGTGAAAAGGGTAAAAATTTCGAAATACGTCGCCATTTTAAGGGGATGTGATTGGTTGGGGGGAGGGTGGGGGAGGGGTCGGATCCCCCCCTCACCATTTTCACCCTCCGGAAATACTTGGTTTCCTTATAAAAAAATAAAAACAAATTTGTACAAAAATTATTTATTCCACTTTATAAACATGTTTTATCGCTTTTATTAATTCCATGAATGGATCTTTCCTGTATTTTACGTTATTTCGCCGCCACAAATATTAAAAATAATATGGCCACCTATAACAAAAAAAAGTATATTATATAAAAACTGGCTTCAATTATTAGTCGACGGAGCACCGCCACGCGCCCCGCTCTTATTTCTGGGTGGAAAAAAAAATAACCGCGATGGCTAAGGGGTTCCCTATGCATTTGCATAAATTTTTAAGACCTAATATAACTTGGCATACTTTTGTATGTCCTAATTATATTTACGCATAAATTATTTACGCATAACAGCTTACGCACAATTTCTCTATTCATAATGATTAAGCATAACATTCTACAGCATAATTTTTTTAAGCATAACACTCTAAAGCATAACTTTATTAAGCATAACAATAATAATAAGGCGCGGTCGACGGAGCCCCGCTTCGCGGGGCCCCTATTTCTGTCTGCAGGGTTTAAAGGAACCTGACAGGTCAGGGTGCCTCAATTCCCGAGCTCGCTTCGCTCACTCTTGCATCCTAAGTTCTCATTGCCTTGTATGCCTAAATATTATTATGCTAATAATCATAGGCCTAGTTACGTTATGCGAATTAAATTTATGCCAACATAAAATGTAGGTATGCCAAAAAAAAATATGGCAAAGTATTATTATGGCAAAACAAATTATGCCAAAATCGTTATATGCCAAAGTATATTAGGAAAAAGAATATTATGCGAAAAGAAGGGATCCCTGGCTAACTTAGAGCATTTAACCTATGGCTAAGGCCTAACCTAACCCAATGAAGACGGATTGTGCCAACTCTGAGTATTATATTGCTATTATTTACGAATTACATAAATTACTTCGATTGTATTTTGACGCACAAATTTGACATTAGCTGTCAATATCATCCATCCAAGATGGCGGGTTGCGTTTCGTTTCACATTTTTCACATAAACCCTAAAAATTACATTTGAAAAACTGTAGGTACTTTATAGCACAAAAATTACGTTCCGTTTTGCATAATTGCAATAGTATTTAAGAATTTTTGGAAATTGTTTAAAATTATTTAGACGCAACCCCGGCAGCCAAAATTACTTTGAGGGGATTAAGACTAACTCCCTTAAGCTCCCTACACCACCAATACCCTCAAATTCAGGCGAATCATTTTAAAATCCAACCTCAAAGTACTTACATAAATATGTACACACGGCTACACATCAAGCTATACATAACAAGTATAAGCTGAGTTCTGATTGTACGAAAAACCTATACAATGCGAGGTCAGCTAAAACTTCAAATGTATAGCTTGATGTGTAGCAGTGTGTACACACGGCTACACATCAAGCTGTACATAACCAGTATAAGCTGACATCTAATTGTGCGAAAAACCTATACAATGCGAGGTCAACTCAAACTGGAAATGCATAGCTTGATGTGTAGCCGTGTGTACCAGTTTGATTTAAAAAAAAATAGCTTGATGGCAGCCTCAATCATATTTATTAAAAAAAAAACACCTTACCCACAGCTAATACCATATCTTCCACTCAGGATGATATGGTATTAGCTGTTTTTATAAGCTGTATTTTTATAAGAAATTTTCTTTTGTAGAATATTTTGTTTAGGCTCATTTTTCTTATAGGTACCCAGTGAACCAGTGAACGACATTACGTTCACCCAAGGAACTTCTATCCAACCTGGAATGTGCATTGTCAATTTGACACCAATATAAAAATAAACCTTATGTATATGATGTTAAGTTCTATTACAGACAATCCCTTGGTCAAAGAGAAATCCGGTCCGAAAGAGAAAGCGCTTCGAGAGCCCTGTGTCCCTTTCTAAAGTGTTGCCAGGAGGATTATTCCCGAATTTAGTAGGAATGGTAGGAAAAAAAAATATTGTCATGTCTTATAAAAAAACATTAATTTTCGTTCTGATATATTTCTAATATTTTTCAATTATCTGTTAGAATGAGAACATTTTTTTAGCAATAATTTGGACACTGAATTGAAATGTAATTAAAAAATAAAAGATTATTAGTAGAATATATTATTATATTATAGAGGGGCCCGTGGCTAAATAATAACAGCCGCACAGGTCGATCGATCAGGTTAAGCTACGCTTGCCGCGGTTGGTCTGTGGATGGGTGACCATCTTTACATATCGAGACCCCTCCGTGCCTCGGAAAGCACGTTAAGCCGTTGGTCCCGGCTGTCATTCGTAGATCTTTGACAGTCGTTACGGGTAGTCAGCAGCCCGAAAGTCTGACAACCAGTCTTACCAAGGGGTATCGTATTACCCAGTAACTGGGTTGTGGAGGTCAGATAGGCAGTCGCTCCATGTAAAATGGTATTCAGCTGCATCCGGTTAGACTGGAAGCCGACCCCAACATAGTTGGGAAAAGGCTAGGCAGATGATGATGATGATGATGATGATGATATATATAAGTTAGACTGGCAGCCCGTCAGCCATATTAATTTGTTGTAATTATGGTTATTTAATTAAACCGCAATTCGACGATAAAACAGTCAATTTCTTTATTCGGACGTAATAAAGATGGTTAAAAAGTGTGCGATCCAAGGTTGCAAAAGCGAATCCTATGCAGGATGCGGTGTTTCTTTCTTCAAGTACCTAAGTATATTTCAGTTCTTGAAGTAGGGTGCCCATAATGAACGAAATTATAAGATTATTTACACAATGCAGCATATAAATAGGAGGTAGTCTTCAACGTAAGCATAATTACGCATGTCTGTTATAGGTATTTTATGTACATATTAGGCTGATTTTAACATTTATTTCAGTAATTATGTGTGTTGAGACTGTTCTGCAGTACACGCCGCGCATATAACTTTTTATGGAATGGTGTACCGAATACTTAATAGGTCGTGATCATGAAATTTCACATTTCCCGAGGAACATTGTAGGGAAATGGTTAAAAAGTTTCAACTTCCCTTATTAATCGCTGATAGGTGTGTCGCTTCGTATATTTTAAATAAATTAAAAAAACATAATTTCAGACTGCCTGGAGGAGAATCAGAGAAGAAAAAATGGCTTGATGTCATTCCAAGTCATTCAAATATCAAAAATTATTCCATTATTTGCAGTCTTCACTTCAGGCCCCAGGATATAATAAAACATAGTTCAGTTTCAAAACTGAAATCCGATGCTGTTCCACAGGTCACAAATCAACTTTAAGACAAAAATTGCATAAAACTGTTTTATTTAGTAATGTGTGAACGTGACTGTAAGTGTAAATATCTACCAAATAAATATTTATAAATTCTCCATAATGCGTTTTACTTTAATCCATCCGTATAGCTTAAATATTATTATTTTATGAAATCAAATAATTGGTTAATATAATATATCCTATTATATTAGTACCTATCTATCTACACCATATTGTTTGGTCACCCTAATGAAAGGGACAGAGTAATTATGTTCCTTGGACAGAAGGCTCTCGCGAAGCTATCTCGCTCGGACCGCGCATCGGCAGCCTGTGCGCATTCCAGGTTGGATAGAAGTTCCTTGCGTTCACCTCCTTGAAGATTTATGCCGTCACTGGCGTGCATAAGGGCTGTTAAAGTGTCTGTATTTCATTTATTTCGGTTTTCCGTTTTAGTTAACTTAAGTTTTCTGAAGACACGTTCTACAGATACTGCGGGCGTCGTCGCTAGAAGTCACAGAGTGCTTTTTGATAGACTGAATCAGATGAAGTAGTACTTTTCGTACCAGTTAAACAAAAAGGAACGAAGAGAACGCATAAAAGATGGGAACGCAAAAAACTATTTGTCAATGATAATGGTATGTACAGACGCCAGCACATCAAGCTACCCCAATTTGTCAAATTTTCCCAATCAACCTTGAACCTTACGATGTAGCGATAAAGTTGAAAATCTATCAAAGAAATTTGACAGATTATAGTAGGTTGATGTGCTGGCGTCTGTACGTAGATATGTTTAAAATATACCCACCCAAACACTAAAGTGCAGTCTGAGACTCGCGAACGCCAAGTTACTACCATTGCTATGCTTACGCATAGACTAAAGTATTACCTATTGAAGTTACTCTTAGGACCAATGATTATATAAACCCACTGACCTGTTTATTAGAGGTCAATGTATAAACCTCTTACGACCGATGTATGTTGTAAGTTGTTGCCATCCATTTGCCATCTTATGCTAGAGGTGCGGCTATCTCGTTAGTTATGAAGTTCCCAATTTCCCATGACCAGGGGGCTTACCACCAGCTTTTATAGCAGGCCGTGAGAGACTCAGTCTGTCTGTCTGTCTACTGTCTGTCTGTCTGTCTGTCACAGCTGGATATCTCAAAAACTATATACTACTTAATGCTATCAACTTGAAACGAATAGTTTACGACGTTTGCCCAATTTGAAAATAAGAAAGAAATAAAAATATCGATACCAGAAGTATCAATTAATCTTCCCCTGTTTTCCTACCCTTAGGGTTGGATTTATTTTTCCAAATGTATATGGGACCAACATCGGGGTATACCCTTTCCAATAAAAAAAGAATGATTAAAATCGGACTACTCTGTAAAAAGTTATGCTTGGTCAAACATAAAAAAAATATACATATACGCGTCGACTTGAGATCCACCTCCGTCTTTTTTTTCGGTTAATAAAAAAAAATGGCACGCTTGTTTTTCATACAGATCCTGAATATCCTGATACTTGCGTTATCTAGGTCTATCTATATCTGTGCTTACTACGAATACTTTTCTTGCCCGTTAGCCAGGCCTGCCACCATTGGCGACCACTAGGACAGCTCTTGACTATATGAACATAATTAGTGTTACCACAGGGCAGATTACCTGTATACTTATAGTACTCTTTGGGGCAGATTTAATTTGACGCACGATATCATTAGAACGATTAGGATGTTTAGAAACAATACATCAGTAACACTTGCGGTTTACTTAACTTTTATAATAACTTAGTAATTGTTATAATTGCCCTAGGATTGATATATCTGCAATGTGGCCTAACATGTTAGTGAAGACAATTAACTTTATCACTGCAATAACAATCAACACATTTAACTTTTATCTCACACGTATATCGCACAGGAAGTTGTTGCATTGTTTGTCAAAGGTTTCCGTTAACAAGGTAACATGCGATCTAGAGGCTATAAAAATGTGTCCAACGTGTGAGACGTCAATAGTAGTGATCAGTGAAGATGAACCACTCGTTTTTTTTAATGGTCTTTGCTATTTGCCTTGCGGCAAATTATGGATTGATTTCGACAGCACCCGCTGAAGCATTATCTGCTGCATCAACGAATATTTTGGGCAAATCTTTCCATTCATCCAATCGGGTGAGTCCTTTATGAACATTTTGTACGTTTATCTATCATCACGTGCTCAGCTACGGTCTTCCAGCCAAAGGCTTAGCAAGATTATACCAACACCAAATACTAATGGTTGCGAGTCAAGGGAGAATTTGTGATGGAGTAGGTGAGTATTAAATTATACTTAGGCCTGAGTTCACCAACATTCTAACCATCGGTTAGGTATTTAAACAGTTGATTTATGTCAAATTTCCTAAGGAAATCAACTGTTTAAATACCTAACCGATGGTTAGAATGTTGGTGAACTCAGGCCTTAATCGTAGTTTTTGTTGGGAAACTTGAATAGCGTAAACTATTAATTATAAAGTAAAAATGCAAATTGGATGGAAAAAACGTGTGCTTAATTTAATGCGTTCTTGTACAGTGAATGACGTTGCTGACATTGACAGATGACAGATAAAACTAAGGCCGCCTTCCGAATTGGCCAATATCGCTCACAGCACTCAAATCGTCTCACATGCGTTCCATAATGGATATCACGATTATGACAGCTGAGAGCTGTCAACAATTCGGAACACTCGTTAGCGCGCTCACAGTGCTTACGCGGTGTCAAAAAGATATTACAGCAGTATTTCTTCATAAAAACACCACACGTCTCTTCCTTTTCTTTGTTTAGGTGGCGACTGTCAGCCAGAAGCACAATTTCGAAAATGCCACGTTATTAAAAAGATATGGTGCAACTCAAAACAAAACACACACTGACACATCCTCATCCTCACACACACACACACTGTCATTTTTGACAGCGCTCACGGTGATATTTGTACGAGGCATGGTCGGCGTTATCGCAAGATGGCGCATGCCATGACGTCATCTATGACGATTCACGGGACATCGTTATCGCGCTCACGCCAATTCGGTACGGGTTTTAGCACGCTCAAATCGATTACATCGATTATGTCCTCAATTCGGAACGCGCCCTAAATGTTGTGCTGCCAACAGTTTTGAGTTATTAGTTCTATCTAAGAGCGGCTTAATAAATTACTTTAAAATCTAATGAATCTACCTGCAGAGCATTTATTTAGTTTGACAGTTCATAAATACATTAGACAACCTAAAACCGGCTGACTTTTTTATCATCTGGACAAAAACAGGGTATAAAACGGGGTAGAAGCCTACGGCCGGCACAGAATAGTAGATTGTTAGCCAAGGGAGCAAACAACTATCTTGAAGGCGAGAGTGTTTCTTTGAATCCAGAACCGAGCAAGGGATTCAAAGAAATAAATAACTTTAATTTCGGAAGTCGGTGTCGTTGGTTCTGCTTTCGTTTATTGACGACTTAGGAAATTAAAGTTAATTTTACACGTCCATTGATGCATTACAGGTTGTCAGGCAAGCTCCTCCAGGGTTTACTCCACCACCGCCACCACCGCCGCCAGAAATGTTTATGGATAATTTTTCACGGAAAAAGAGAGAAGCTAAAGGCGGAGGTTCTATGCCAACGAGAAAAGGATAATGAACACACTTGGATAACGCGAGAGTATTATCTAAACATGACTATGGCGATCCACCGTAAAATATCACCGTTTGTAAGAAGTAATAATAATAAACTAATAGCAAATTAAACGAGTACTAATTTCTTCTTTCATGATATTATTTTTACAAGACCCTTATGTAGGACGAGCAAATGATCCGCACATCCAGTTAGTTCCTGATAAACGTGCAGGCAACCCAGACTTAAGTTATCATCGTCATCTGCCTAGCCTTTTCCCAACTATGATGGGGTCGGTTTCCAGTCTAAACGGTTGCAGCTAAATACCAGTACCGTAAACCGGGGTTACTTTGATCAATATTGAACTTTCAAGGTCCATATCTTTTGAATCTCTGGTTGTAAAAAAAATATATAATCGGTCTAGTTGTCGATTCTTTTTAAACTCGCGATTTCTGTAATAATATGTGAAAAAATATGGCTTGATTCTGAGAAAAAACAAAAACTGTCTAATCAAAGTTATAATGAGAATGGGGTTACTTTGATACGTAGACAGAGAATAATTATCAAAAATATACAAAATACTCTGTCTACGCTTTGATAGCTTTTTTTAAATCTATATTTAGAAAAAGGCTTTAATCGCGAAGCGATTATGTCAGCCTCGTAGTGTTATAAAATAAATAGAAAATATTTGACAACTAGGATCTTAACTTAATTAATTTACTTTGATAGCTTTGGAATTACGCAAGAAAATAGGGCACGTTGCGTATGGGGTAACTTTGATCTAGTAAAAGACAAATGAAACCTAAAAAGAATGCTTAAGCTTACGGTGCTTAAAATAGTTGGTGAATTCCCAGCGTGTCCTCTAGAAAGGATTCAACAGTTCATTGATCAATGATGTTAGACAAGAAAAAAAAACAAATTGCGTTTCGTTTTACGTACTTCGTGATTTTATCTATATACTTATAATAAATCTGTAGAGAGGTCAATTCTGTACATGATATATATTTTCAAAATAACTATCAGGGGGTAATAAGTGATCGATACTGATGCCAAAAATGCAATCAGTAAAATTTTTGTCTGTCTGTCTGTCTGTCTGTATGTTCCTTATAGAAACAAAAACTACTCGACGGATTTTAACGAAACTTGGTACAATTATTCTTCATACTCCTGGGGAGGTTATAGTATACTTTTCATCACGCTACAATGAATAGGAGCAGAGCAGTGAAAGGAAATGTTGGGAAAACGGGAGAAGTTGCTCCATTTTTTAAGCTTCCGTCGCGTGTGGTTAAAGCTACATAGAAATCATTTATGACGGAAATGTTCTACATAAAATTATCTAAAAAATATCCTACTACAGCATATGTCTATCTTTTATGGTTGACTCACAATAACACGTGTAACTCCCGATACCTTAGCAGTTCGGAGCTTTCTGATTATATTTGTTTACTCTTACGTTTATAATACTCTCACTCATCCCTAATTAAAAGAAGTTAATATTATTACCTATTCAATAAAAAAAGAATCATAGTAATCGGTATAGAAACACCAAACTTATACATGAAATACGCTAATAAGCCATCGCGCCGTCGCGCGTGAATACTGAATCATGCCATAAGGATTATTTTTGTGTAACGGTTGCCGCGCTCGACGCGGGTCGCGGCGGGCGGTAGGGTAAGGGAGGTCCGAGCGCGAGCTTCATTCAATATTTGGCTGTTGATGCGTTCAGAGCGTTCGACCTTATTGACAGACGATAATTGATATTAACAAACCTTGCTTATCAGCGCGACTTTTAGTCTTTAAATAGTTTATTTGAATTTATTTTGTTGTTTTTTATAAAATAGGTATTAGTTGTTGTGTTATTAGACCGACACAGAACCCAAAAATGTGATTAAAAAAAAATCTGTCTGTCTGTCTGTTTGTTCAGGCATCACGCAAAAACTACCGGTTCGATTACGATGACACTTGGTATAATTATTCTTTAATATCCTGGGCACCACACTGGGTACTTTTTATCCCGGAAAAAAATATACAATAAAAAACAAACTTAATTTTGCGGTTCGATCCCTAGACCCGATTACTGTACCAACCGCAAATAATAAGTTTGTCGTAGTACACGACGAAGATAATAATAATAGGCGAGCGTTCGTTCATATTAGCATTCTATAAATTGTATGTTTTAACTGCTACTTGCAATTCCAAAACGTGCTTTTCAGTGCGACCTTTTTATTCCTTTTAGTTTTTACTAAGTACAGTTTAAGGTAGACTTATTTAGGTTTATTTTTATAAGTCGTTTTTATAAGTAAGTATAGATTTTAATTTTAAAGTATGGGTAGTATATTTGATAGTGTACGTAGTGACCGTAGGTTATTTTATAAAACTGTTAGGTAGGATTAGTCATTCGTATAGATATTAGTTTTTAGGGATTTTGCTTATTTATTGAGTTTAGATTAGTTCATCATCTGCCTCATCTGCCTAGCCTTTTCCCAACTATGTTGGGGTTGGCTTCCAGTCTAACCGGATGCAGCTGAATACCAGTATTTTACATGGAGCGACTGCCTATCTGACCTCCACAACCCAGTTACTGGGTAATACGATACCCCTTGGTAAGACTGGTTGTCAGACTTTCGGGCTTCTGACTACCCGTAACGACTGTCAAAGATCCACGAATGACAGCCGGGACCAACGGCTTAACGTGCTTTCCGAGGCACGGAGGGGTCTCCATATGTAAAGATGGTCACCCATCCACAGACCAACCGCGGCAAGCGTAGCTTAACCTGATCGATCGACCTGTGCGGCTGTTATTATTTAGCCACGTATCATCAGAAATAGGTTTATTTAGGTAGGTAGGTATTTTATTTTCTGTTATTGAGTTTTTTTTTTATTAGGTAGGTACTTAGGTTTACTTTTATAATCTAATATAAAATTCAAAGTCCTGTGATCCTGTCTGACTGATTATATCAATGCACAGCCTAAACCGCTGGTCATAGAGACATACAATTTGGAGTGTGTTCTTTGTGAAGTGTATATGGGAATCCACTAAGAAAGGGTTTTTTGAAATTCCACTCCTAAGAGGGTGAAATTTCACGCGGACGAAGTCGCGGGCAGAAGCTAGTATGAAATAAAAGTTTCAATCAGTCACCCGGCTGTTCAAAGTAACCCCGGTTTACCGGTACTTTACATGGAGCGACTGCCTATCTCCACAACCCATCAGTTACTGGGTAATACGATATCCCCTGATAAGACTGGTTGTCAGACTTTCAGGCTTTTACGCTTCTTACTACCTATTAACTACCGAATAAAAGGCGCTGGTTCTTGGTAGTAAAACAAAGTATAATAATATGTCCACAGAGTACTTTTTGATAGAGTGAGAATATTGTCCGTATTATAAAAGTACTCTGTGGAGAATATGTCACTCAAAGAAAAAACCAAAAGGTAGAAAAAGCATAGACAAAAGGTATAAAAACGTAAAATATTAAAAAGAAGAAAATTACTTGCACACTACCCGTAACGACTAGCTTGCTACATTTTCATACTAAATTTTTTTCCTCTATGTGCTACATATTAGACGACTGTCAAAGAACGAATGACAACTGGGACCAAGCTGGGACCATGCTCACTCTATTAGAAAAAGTACTCTGTGGACCATGCTGTGGAACCATGGAGCAAAGACCATATACTTTAAGTATAAGGTCTTTGCCATGGAGTTTTATGAATGGGTTTTGTGGTAGATGTGCTGTCAAACGGTTGATTGCTCAAAATATTTTTGTTTTTCGAGAGAAATACGTCTAGAATGCGCATTCCTAGGCACTCCACTAACTATGCCATGAACTTTGTAGGTACGCACTCGCATGGCTCGAATCTATAACGCGGAATTCTCTGAAGTTGGTTTATTTAACTGCTATAAAATTTTTTCCTCTATGTTTAACTGTAATAAACCGACATTCAAAAAACGAATAATGAAAACTATAAACGGAGATAAATGACAAGCAACCAATCTTCTTCTTCTTCTACTATCTCTTTTTATCCAACATTATTCGTTTTAAATTTTTCAAAAATGTAATCTTAATCTTAAAAGTAATAAGTATTGTATTGTATTGCAATTTTATTTTGTTCTTTAATTGGAAATATTTGGCATTAGTCCGCCGCGCCGGCGCCGTTCGCATATATTATACATCTATCCCAGTATACAGGGAAACCTATAATTGGCCTTAATAACTGTAACATGTATATTTTGTAAAATATTTCTATGTATCGCTGTTGGTTACCCAAATAAAAAAAATGGAGACTAGGTATTTTGGTGAACAAATCATGCCCTCGTGTTGCATAAAACAGTATGGTGCGAGAGAAAAAACAAAAACAATTCTACGAAACGCGGCCATCATATGTGCCCGATTTTAAACCGACTTCCAAAAAGGAGGAGGTTATATGTTCGACTTTACATGTTTTTTTTTTTGTAGTTTTACACGCTAAAAGACAGCGCTAACGGTGATATTATTACAAGGCATGGTCGGCGTTATCGCAAGATGGCGCATGTCACGACGCGACGTCATCTATGACTATTCACGGGACATCGTTATCGAGCTTACGCTAATTCGGTACGGCTTTAAGCACGCACAAATCGATTATTTTCCCAATTCGGAACGCACCCTTAGTCATTGGCTGGACAGTGGACTACTGTTTGACAGTGACACTGACAAATAGATAACCTACAAAAAAAAACTGTTTAGATTTTAGAATTTAGTATTTTAGTGTGTGCATAATTAGTTACTCCCAAAATGCTTAAAAATCTCACTAAAGCTCCATATATTATATCAAACCTCAAAAATAAAATAAAATTCCCTGATAAGCTTCAAGGAACGATACTTAAAAAGTGGGCAGATTACTGGAAGAATATTATTAGTGACTATCGTCAAATGCTGGTTGACCTAAGAACTGATATTCAAGATGAACCACTTAAAGCCATGAAGTGGACGACAGGGATTGTGGCTTTAACTTTTCTATCCTTGGAAAATCCGAACGAACTCGATTTTAAAGACTACCTAAAACGAGTAAACAATGAGACCGTTATGGTAAGCCCAGATTGTCTGAATCCAAAAACAGCGAATCATTTATGGTATCTGGATACATGTTATAACCAAGGCATTATTAAATATAAAAGTTTAGGAGTTTTGTCCATCATGTACACAACAGACCTAAATGATTCCTGTGACTTATACAAGGCAAAGTGTTCCTATTTACAGCCGACCTACGCGAGCTTGCCTTCAAGGATTGTCGATGTAGGAATAATGGGCCAATGGTGGAACCTTTACATTAAAACTCATAACTATGATGTTAATTGTTAATTTTGACATTTAGCGTCTTTGTATATTGTTGTATCATGTTTTAGATTGTTAATATAATTTCAAATATAATTTTAACTGTTTCATTTGTAAATATAATTTATTCCAATCTTCATTGTGTTTTTAACCTATCATAACATAATGTATATCAACGCTCCAAAATAAGAGTAGCTGTTGGAGTATCTACTCGGCATTTTGTGTGAGCTTGGATTATTCATATCTGGTTTTGGGAAAAGATTTGTACAGAGACATCTATGAATTGTATGAAACAAATTTTTTTTTTATGTGTGCGCTTCGTTCCTATTACAAAATTATCATCTTTTAGATACTGTATTCAGAACTTTATTATTTATGTGTTTAACCACTCAAGCCCTGCGTGGTACAATATCAACCCATATGGTCTCATTAGCAGTGATTAAGCGGTTAACACTTTCAAGGGGACTACACGGTTATAGCTGTCATATCAATAAAACTTCTATTGTCTTGTTTACCGTACCGGAACCTGTTAACACGTTGACTGCCAGGCAACAGACACAATAGAAAATCCTTTGTTCACGGTCACCGGTGACCGCGTTGGCAGTCAATGTGTTAATATATAAACTTTTGACTTAGATGTAGCACAAAAACGTAGTGGGTTCCGCAATTTCGTTTTTTGACACCAACTTCCCAAATGAAATTTATTTTTCACTTGAAAGTGCTTTTTTTTTGAAGTTGGTTGTTTTTTTGCAAAATTGGTTCATTAGTTTTTTGAGAAAAACGCAGACATACAAACATACATACATAATGTACGAGTCAAATAATGAACCTCCTTATTTGAAGTTGGTTAAAAATCTTGATGTTTTGACATATTGCCACATCAGTAGACCGTGCCAGGAAACTAGAAGAAATATCCAATGCCTTTTCTATTATGGTGCACAGATAATGGTTAGTTGGTTTTAAGTATTGAAAATACTTTAAGTGTTGAAGAATTTTTTTGTATTTCAGTTCTTACTATGTTAAAACAATTAATGTATAAAAACTATTAAGTTTCACAAATCATCTCATGCTTTAGGTTTTTGACCAAAATGCAACTCTAAAAACATAAATCACCACTAAGTGAACCCTGCAAATATACATAATATATATTCTTCTATAAACATTTAACATTGAACACTTTCAGAAATGAGTGATGGTGTTATACATTGAAAACAAACAAAACTTTTTCACATTCTAGTTATTAGATGGTGACTAATGTAAAATTGAATTAACATCACTGATAAAAGTAAAAGAAGTTAAGATAACAGCTCACATGTTTTTTGGGCAAAGATAATTGAAAAATAATCTAGTCTAACAAAAATAAAAACGTATAAAATATACGCTTAAAACATAGTGACAGCTCTCTGATATGGAATAAAAACATGCAAGCTTCAACAAAATAAATACGTGACAGAAAACTTCCACTCCACAAACTTAATAGAGAAAATTTTTGTTTTGTACTAATAGCTTCCATCATAACTAAGATTGGCACAATTAACAAAAACTTTTCTCTAATGCCCAGAAAATTAAAAGCGTTATAAGCTAGGGTCTAATAAAGTCTTAAAAAATATAAATAGTAATTGATTTTCCAACTGTGATTAAAACAAAAATCATTCTTTAATAAAAAACAAATAAAAATCACCACTTTGATTAGGTTATTAAGTTCTTATAAAGTGAAAACGTCATAAAGTTACAGTAATGTAATAAAAACACCTGAAAAAAAGACTCCAAACTTAAAACGTCCTGTCTAAATTAAGAGCAAAAAAAAACTCGCAACACCTCTAAGTTCACTGCTTCTATACTTGAAATAACAACTTATCTACAAAGTAGTCCAGCTCAATATGATCATCTATGAGATTAACTTCAATGATATTTGAAGAAAATGAACAAACACAACATAAATAAGTACAAACATCGCACAACTTATAATATTGCCATAGAAAATATTAGGCCCATAACATGGAATCATATTAAGCTGGTAAAGAAATATGGACACATAAATTTTTATAAATCACAATATCACATTTCAATTAGTTGATTGTCAATGGCAATTCTACTTATTACTGTTTTCAATGTATTTGAATTTAGTACCTACTTCATTTATTTCCTATGAGGTAAAAACAAAATGGATTTTTGTTTATAATAATACTTCTAACAATAATGAAAGTACAATTTAATGAAAAATAAGTTTACTATTTCCCTTTTAAAGGTAATATATTTGTTACCTAAATACATGAACAACCAAGGACAATCTTCCTTAACTTGAAGCTGTAGTTAATAAGCAACAAACTCCGACAGTAACTATATAAACTTGAATTTATCACTGCACTATTATCAATTAGTTAATTGAGATAATCCATAAAAATCAGAAATGAGGTTTGAATAATTTATTTTTATCACAATATTTCAGACTTTGCTTATAGTTATAATACAATACATCAAAACTTTTTATACATAAATAAACAATAATGGCTACAGCTAGATGAGTTGTGGGACTTCCGTGTTGCGAAAATAATGTTTCATCACAGATAAATTATAACAATTAAAGTCTTACAATAATAGATTTCAGTTACAACAGCCTAATCATGTCTGTATATTGAATACGAGCGATTTAATAGCACTTCTATCATGGTTAAATATCATTCATAATTTCAAGGGGCAACTGGCATCACAACTATATATTTCTACTATGTAAGAGATATTACTTAAAATTGTTGTTATTGGCTAAATTGGCTATTTAAAAATAAATAAGCTATATTACAAGATTATTATTTGTTAATACAGTATTGCTTCAAATACACCCTTATAACCGTTATTCTGTAGTATTGCTGACTAAGCTCATTTGTAAGGAATGGGGCAATGCCTATATTAAGAGTAAAAAAATGTTGTAATAATATTAATTTACACAATATAAAATGTATCAGTCTCCTCCTCCATATATAGACTCACCTATGAGTGAGCTTACGCACAGGTTGATCATACAATCCAAAGGATCCATATGTAGGATGAAGGTGGTCGTATGGTATAAGAAGACTTGACGAAAACTATTCCAACTACTTTTTTAGTTTGTTTGTTGCGCTACAGTAACACCTGCTAGAGTCAGAATATAATTTTAGGCCATCCATTGTGTTGCATCCATACCAATGAGTTTAGTCCGAAAGTGGTTGGTTCATAGCACAAGCAAAACAGTTGATATCCTATGTCCAACTGCTTCTATTACTATTGACTACGAATCAGAGCTATTTTTACTAGCGTTTTACATTCAGGTTTAGTTAGGCATAGCTACTTGTAATATTTATGATTTATTTCACCTCTTAAAATTACAACCACATTTTGAACAAACAT
This sequence comes from Gortyna flavago, assembly GCA_963669345.1. NCBI lineage: Eukaryota > Metazoa > Arthropoda > Insecta > Lepidoptera > Noctuidae > Gortyna > Gortyna flavago. The sequence continues at coordinate 13,159,504 of OY770140.1, forward strand.
TAGCTTTTCAAATAAAAATAGATGCTACCATCCGCATCATGAATAAATTTTACGATAAGGTACATACAAATATGCAAAATTAGAAACAAAATTAAATCGGCCTTAAATAAAAGCTTGATTTACTTTTTACAACAAATATAAACAAATCACTGGAACAAAACAACTAATTCTAAAATATTTTCTTCAATTATGTATGTTGTAACATAAATCTTATTGGATTGCATTGCAAGTGTTGTTGGTTGCAATGAACTGTTTTGTAAAGGTTGGAATATGGCGTGAGTACAGCGACGAAAGCGGCGGGAGTGCAGACGTCTCCTACAGCAGGATGATGTCCGGCGCGTGCAGTCCGAACTGGTACAGGCCGTCGAAGTCGTCCAGGTCATCGTCCAGGAACAGCTCGTCGTCTACATCATTCAAACGTGCAATTACAATCACTACACTCACACTCATACCACAGCTATCTATATTAATCCTTAAAGCTTGTTTAAACTGCGAATACTGCATTAGAACAATATTATTTAGACGTCATAAAACTTCTCGTCAAGTGTACTGGCGATGAACTTAAGTTTTAAACAGTGAGGTATAACGAAATGCCCAAAAAAAAGTGTCCATCCATACCTGGTCCAAAAAAGTCGTCGAAGTCATCATGGTCGTAGAGATCTCCTAGGGAATCGTCGGAACTATCGTCGAAGATGCGATCTACAAAATCGGGCCTGAGATGTGGGTTGCTGCGGTCGTCGTGAACATCCACCGTTAACAACTTGTGCGTGGGCAATTCTTGCTCATGCTGGCGAAAAAGAAAATTAAAATAATAATATTAGCATAACCTCTGAAACTTAATTCTAGACTTACTTCAACACATTAGAACTTGAAACTTAAATATTCAATAGCTTATTAAATTGTGGTTTTACATATATTTTTTTCTAGATAAATGTTGCTAAAGCTAAAAATCGGAATGAGAAGTAAGTAATTCGGAATTTCTCGATTTTCGTAATTACCCCAAAGCATATTATAAGCACTTCAGAGGGGCAATTCTTAGTTATTATTAATTAATCTCAAATATACCCCTAATTTATATCCATTTTTGACATTGATTGACGCAGAATTTTAACGTTTTTGATTGAGACTAGATTTTGAACGTTTTTAACACGGGAATTGTCCTTCTAGTGTAACAAATGTTACCTCGATGGGCGTGGTGGCGGTGCCGGCCAGGCGCAGTGTGAGCGCGCGCGGCCGCTCACTGAGCGCGCGCACGGCCGCGCACACCACCTCGTCCGACACGCCGTCGCAGCCGCACACGTCCACCTCCTGCACAGACAGTGCTAGTTACTAAAAAATATAGCGCTAAAACATAACACGATATGTGTACAAAACGTTTAGAGTGCGTAGTTGCCGCGCACGGCGAGGCGCGACAGACGCGCCAGGCCGGCCGCGGCACATACATACACAGTGCGTACCTGCAGCAGCGGGCAGGCGGCCAGGCAGGCGGCCAGCGACGCGGCGGACAGCGCCGGGTTGCCGCGCGCCGTGAGGCGGGCGAGGCGCGCCAGGCCGGCCGCGCCGCGCAGGCCGTGGTCGGACAGCGCGCCCAGGTACGACACGTCCAGCCGCTCCAGCGCGCGACACCCGCGACACACTGCGATCACGCCGTCGTCGCCGACGCCTGTCGAGACACGCGCTTTACAACCTGCCTCTTCGAGCCCCTGGGGCACTGGTAAGTTAGACGCGACACACGTTATAATTCACCCTTTTTTTGTTTTATATCATTTCGAACAACAAACAATTACTTATCAGAGAACACAAACAGCGAAAATAAACAATTCTGTAATAAACAGCGTTATTCAGAGTATACAGGCAAAATATCAATAACGCGCTTCAAAGAGAACTTAAACGTAATAAATAAATAAATAAAAACTTAAGGAATGATAACTAAGTGAGTTACTAATGTTAATAATATGTATGATAAGCTTTAGTTGGTTGTTGTCAGAACTCAACACGTGTATAACACGCACTCATAGATGTCCATGCAGAACAAGACAAAGTAGAGAAGGAATCAAAGATTTTGTATAAAAGCTGTCCAATACAGTCGCGGCGCCGCCCACGTTTGTTGCGACAGGATTCATTAGTAAACTATTGCTTCAATTGGAAAATATATTTATCTTTTAAGAACTTGTTTACAGAATGACTTGTTATTTGATGCATTCTTCCAGGACGTGATAGTGACCCGTTTGCAACAATTAAGCACCCCGTAAAGCCTACGAAAATTCATGAGATTCGAAAAAACTCAATTTTTATGTTTTTGAATGTTTTCCAGAATTCGTCACTAAATATCACTTTTTTTTCTAAACTCTCGAATTGTAGGTCTAAATCTTTCAATGTAACCAAATGTTCTAAAACATCAAACAGTAAAAAGTTAAAGGAAGAAAATTAAACATTTCCAAAACTCATCTTCTACATACGAGTACATGAACTTTAACACCAGTTATCTCAAAACTTGGTAGCCGGCGAAATTGAAATTTTCTTACGTTACGTTTTTTGCAATTTGCTAGTAGTTGATTAAAATATGATTCGCGGCGGCAACTAATTTGTATTTACAGAATTATAATCATTAGAATCAGTAATACAACTTGTTAAGTTAGTATAATCCTAAAATGTTAAGATTTCATGAAATAGTCATTCAGTAGGATTACTTGGTCTTAGAGTTGTGTTGATGACTTTGAATGATTATAATTCTGTAAATATATGTGTGTGTGTAATATGTGTGTGTGTGTGTATATATTTGTTACGGTCGCGAATCATATTGTAATCAACGTACAACTTAATACGGACCAGCAAAATTCAAAAAACGTAAAAATAAATGAATTTCGCGGGCCACCCTGGCGCTTTCGCCTTAAAAGTACAAATTACGGGGAAGTCATCTTCATTTAATCAGCTATCTAACGAGGTAAAAATATTACAAAAAATATTTAGAGATGCCGATGAAACAGTCGATAATGCTGGCAAAGGTCGAATTTGCAAATTATTGAAATATTTAAAAATGGAGTGATAATCGCATTAATCTGCTTTATGTTATCTATTCTTCTTCTCACCACCCAACAATTCTTCCTACGTTATGTAGCCTGAGGGGCAATTCTCGTAATTTTAAGAACATTCACAGTTTGATCTGTCTCAATCTGTCAAAAATACCTCTAATTTCCCTACATTTTGACAAGTTTTTGACATTTGTTTGTCGCGAGATGAGACTGCGACTAGATTTTGAACATTTTAAATTTCGCTTAGTTCACATGGCTTTGAACTACTGTACACGGACAAACTCCTTTTTATTAAGTAAACACCAGCAAACACGTTCATGATTTTCTAAATTGCTTGTGCAGCACATCATTTTATGTCATGCAAGTAGCTCGGGAGAGGGCAAGGTCCAGCTGAGAATTGTGATAGACTGAATTAATTGATTGGTGGGTTGGACCATTACTACTTGACGTCGTAAAAAGTTGTCATTGCCACAAAGTTGGAGCAGATCGGTAATCCGTCGTCAATGATTATGGCATATTTTTTCTTGATTTTTAAATAATAAAAATATGATATGAAGTCTACATTGCAAGCTAATGAAATGATAAATAAAAGATTCTTTGTCAAACCCCTGAAAACTTGAGGTATTTTCATCCATTAAGAGTTTGTATGTGTGCAGTAGTTTAAATCACGCAAACTAAGCGACAATTAATCAGTTCAGTAATCAAACAAGCTCACCGACTGCGAGTAAAACTAACTTCTCAAAACCCACCACCACCCCACTCCACTTCCACCATCACCACTCGCCACTTTTGAGAAGTTAGTTTTACTCGCAAACTGCAAACAATGCAAACTGGTCGCGACGACCTGGCTGTACAGCAGGTCATAATTATGGTTCAACTTCGTTAATAAACTTCTTCCTTTAACTTTTAACTGTTTGATGTTTTGGAACATTTAGTTACACCGAAAGATTTGTTAAACTATCAGAATAGCAATGAAGGTCGTTAAATTCGAGACTTTAGAGAAAAGTGATATTTAGTGACGAATTCTGGGAAATATAAAAAAAAAACATATAAATTGAGTTGTCTTGAATCCCATGAATTTTCGCCTAGGCTTTATGGGGGCTTAATTGTTGCAAATGGGTCACACTATCACGTCCTGGAAAGAATACGTCAAATTACAAGTCACCCTGTACAATCCGCTCACTATTCACTAAATAATTAGTTCAAATAGGTATAATGCCACAGTCTACCTATTTGAACTACTTAAAGTCTGTGTGTATATGTGTTTTCGCAGAGAAATCGTGAAGGGGAAGTAGGCGGTCCCTTTTAAAACATCATCTTTCTAACACTCAAGTAAACTAAGGGATGAATGTTGGACAGCCGTGTCTACATTATTTTGTAACAGCAATTTTAATATTTGTCCTGTCCACTGTGTGAACCACTGTAAGCATAGGTACACTGGGAATACACAATTATGATGTGTATATGAACTTACCTGGGTGTGGGAAGATTCTCCGTGAGTTACAGCTAGAAATGTTCAATGATTCGAGCTTAGGGCAAGACTGTGCGACTCGTTTGAGGACTGCATTCGTTATGTAGATGTTACGACTCAGGTTCAGGGTTTTGAGTTCAGTTAGAGTTGCGAGAGCATCACAGAAGGCGTCGTTGCATTGTGGAGAGAAGCACATCTCTGCCGAAATATACTCGCTCAACGAAAGCTCTTCAAGCTTTGGCAGTTTGCTCAAAATTAATGGTACGATCTTCCACATTGTGTGAGGACACACATCCAATTTAAGAGTAGTTAATCCAGGAAGTGTGTCTATAGCAGCGCTAAGTACTGTGCCTTGAAGACTGTAGCAGTTGTAAAACGCGAGCGAGTTTAGTTTTTGCGGATTCGATCCAGTGAGAAACAGCCCGGTCACATGTGTGTTGTTAGCAACCGTGAGGCTTTCTATGCACGATTCACTTTTGACTAGATGTACTAAACTCGAATCGGTCAGCTGCAAGGTAAAAATATAAAATTTTTTTTTTTTTGAAGATTATTACAAAATAATTGAAAAACGATAATTAAAGAAAATAATACCTTATTGCAAGATACAAAGGATAAAGTTTTCAGTTGTTTACAGCCATAAATTAATGGATTCCAATTCCGTGTGTGCATGCCAACAATCTGAAAATGACAAAATTACTTTTAATGATACAAGTGTAAAACACAAAGTTTATACACAAGGTGTTTACGAAAACGATCACTTCAAAACTAACTAAGTTTGAATTGCAGGGTTATTGCGTAACACACTATTAGTAGTAATGACTTTCAATTTGACAGTTCAACAACATTCATTGCGTTATTTAAGTTGTAGAGACAAATTTTTCGAACATATGAAGCAATGGGTTAGCGATTTCCTTCAAATTGTGATTAATATTGTTACGCATTTCAGGTGCTGGTTACTTGTCAATAATTAATGTAGGTACCTTATGTGCGCGGTCGAACTTACATTAAACTTTAGAAAAAGTTCAGCTTTGCAAAGATCTATTTTCTTAATGGTAAAGCCCAGAGTATTTGAGCAAGCAAATGCAGAGCGAACCGTTGATAGCTGAGTAGCATGATGAGAGAACACCGAAAATATATCATCAGATAAAAAAAAATGATAGGTAAAAGTTGTCATAGGCGTGTATACCTTAAGCTCCTCGAGGTTGGGGCAGAACTTGCCGACGATGTGCGCGGTGCGGTCGTTGAGCGCGGACCAGTGATGGTCGATGTGCAGGCGCGCCAGCGACGCGCCCACGCGCTGCACGATGCGCCGCAGCACGGCCGTCGTCAGCATCACCGGCACGTGCTGCCACCACGACGTCTTGAACATGCGGATGCCTGGCACATAACATAACATCAAGGATGTGTTCCTCGAAGGTTAGACAGAAGACCACCGATATTACCCCCCACATTGCGCCAGGTATGTTTAAGTCCCATGTAATAGGGGGTGAGCCATCAACCTAGTACAAATCCAGACTCCCGCTGCTATATTTTATCCGACCCGGGAATCGAACCCACGACCTCATCTCATCGCTCATCACTAGCACTTGCAACCACTAGACTAAAACAGTCTTGCAGTTAAACAGTGAAACCCTATAATGGGTAACATTTATGTGTATGTAAATATAATAATTGTACTTGTTTACCTTGAAGATATTCACGGACCATATTTTGCCAAGTTTTGCTGACTCTTTCTGATCTAATGAGGTCTCTAATAGGAACGTAGGCCAGAATGTGTGTCAAACAATCTCTGTTCAAAACATCCAATAAAGTATAACAAGAGTCCATTTCTGCATCTTTCACTTCTTCTTGTGGTTCATCGTTTTCCTTTTTGAACAAATAAAAGGTTGGTGTTAATATAAGAAATAAATATAGGAATGCCATTTGTTGGATTGAAAATGACTTACCATCGGTACATCTGGAGGAGCACTTGTAGTTGCCTCAGCGGCATCTCCGTTGTCCACAGCGAAAAAATCTAAGTTGGTGACTTCTGTAAATAAAACAGATTACCAAAATAACAACATTGAACAAAATCACAAAGTGTAGTTGCACATGCGCGCAACAATCATTGCAATATAAACTTTACGTCAATGACATAAGCAGTGATCACAATAGATACTGCTGTTTTACGTACTAGCAACGTGCGTGCGATATGCCTTCATAATATGGACATGCCCGAGATCCCAGGATTCACTGGGATTAATATATTGTGAAGGTTGTTTTGCACTGCAGCATCACAGGCCTTTAATAATAATAAAGTCGGTAGAGATTTTTAAAAGTACTTGTGTGGTCTGTATACATACAGGGTGGCAGGGACATCGACGCGCAACCGCTTACCATGGATTCAGTACATGATTCTGGACCTCCCTGCGTTGAAATTTTTCGACGGCTTTTTCTTAATTTTTACGTTTTTTTTCTGCATTTTTTTTATTGTAATCCGTATAAAATCATTATTTCTATCTAACCCAATGAGATTTTTAATTAAAAAATAGTAAATTCACTTATTTCACTTAAAACAGCAATGTAAATAAAACTCGAAAGGGCTACCTGATCAGCTGTTTGCAAAAGTTCATTTGCGAGGTCTCGTAAGAAGCTATGCGACGTATCCCACTGAATCTAACAGACGCGTCACATGAGGCAGTTTAATCATCTAAGTACATAAATGAATGACCCTTTTACTACTTTTATTTTATATTCATTATGGGGATAATTATTTTTCTAAAGCTTCATCGATTTAAGTAAAGAAGATTTAAAAAAAACTTCACGTAATTTTTTATTTTTTTTTATTATCAACATTAATTTTAGTTTTGAATGCAATTCAACAATGTAATTTACTGTTTCATTAAAAAATAATACATCCGTTTTCGCAATTAATTTCGTGAGTAGGTACCTAGGTACAACTAAATGTGTTTGTACTCTCTATCATTTTGTTGATCTGTGTTCGGTGTAGGCACTGCATTCACGGAATAAATACAAGTACTAACTGTCGGCAGCAAGTGCGGCAAATTGAAAGAAAGATCAGCTAAGTACATTTCTTTTGATTTCGCCGATTTTATCGGATTTATGCCAGTTCCTAGATTTCGTTGATCGCAAACGGGCGTGCTGTTTGTCGCGAATTTGTGATCTTAGCGTAGTTTTTAAAATCAAAAGTAATTTTCTTTCTCTGTGTGTGTGTCGTGTGTGTTTGAGAGTGACGTTCAAAATTTCCAGACCTGAACAATTCTTCAGGCACCAAACTGGATGGTCGGTAAATGTGTGGGCCGGTATTTATAAAGACCGCGTGATTGGACCCATTTTTCTCCCTGAACGACTAAACGGGCCACGATACCACGACTTCCTAAAAACAACTCTCAAGGAAATAATCGAGGAGGTGCCTGTGCTCCAGTTCCGCGAGACATGGTTCCAACACGACGGCGCGGCGCTCCCCCACACGTGACCCTTCCTGTCCGAAGCTGCCTCAACGAATCTTTTAGAGACCGGTGCATTGGAAGATTCGGTCCACAACCATGGCCAGCTCGCTCACCGGACTTGACTCCATTAGATTTTTTTCATTGGGGTTACGTCATAAGGTGTTTATGACCGAGTGCGATACCGCAGCAGAAATGAGAGATCGCATTGTGAATGTGTTTGCGACGCTGCGTGAAAAGTGTGTCCAGGATCCCACTTTTTGCCCCGTGTCCACGCTGAAACTCTGCGCCGCGCTCAGATCTGCGAGCGAGTTGGTGGCGGCCACTTCGAACCCTACCTACCCCCTATCTCATTAGGAATGAGCGAGATTAAGGTAAGTTCATCAATTGAACATTACTGGATCGCTAAGTTCTTATCAAGCATCTTTTTTGTTATCAATCCTCATCGGTATCGCTATTTTATGGGAATAAGCTTATTGTTATCGGTTATCAAGACTAATTAAACATGATTTTATGTGGTAGGTACCTATCAATGCTGTCATTAGGCGATATTTCGTAGGTACGTTCACGTTCGTCCGGTCGCGGCGGGCGGCGGTGGCGGCGCGGCGGCTGCGGGGCGGGCGGCCGCGCCACAGATTTGTATGTGTGTGTAGGTTATTCAGCGCGTGCGCGCTCGCCATCAGCGGAGCGTTTTAATCGCGTTGTTTGCAATACATTGCGGGCTCAAAAATGTAAATTTTTTTAACCGGTCATTTCCGAGATGAATGACTTTCGTAATTTAATTTATGGCATCAGGTGTAACCTTTTCACAACGTTTGCGCGTCGATGTATGCCACCCTGTATGTCACGGGTTATATCTGTACTTAGATAAAACTAGGTTCACCGACATAAAAATAGATGAATCCTAGATAGACTTGACCGAGATAAACTTAAAAGGGCAAGATACGTGACGTTCTAAGTCTAACATCGCAATCACTAAACCTGGTCTCGCTGCACAACTACACTACATGCAACGAAACTCACGCATCTGTGATCACAGTTGCATACTTCCAGTTACCGATAGATAAGGACAGAGATACGACCCGACGCTGTCGTATGAGCGTAATCGCGTCAGTTGCCGAATGTTTACGATTATGAATGACATTGAGGCAGCGTTAGCGAGAGTCGCGCGATGCGTCGCATCGTGTCTCTCACGCCTACTTTGTATTATCTATCACGTTCTCACAAAAATGGCGAAGCGGACAATAATTAAAATTTTAATTTTCAACAAATTTCCATTTTTGGCTGTACTTACGCGTGATAAGTAAACCCGTGTGTTATTTATCTTCTTGAGTGATTGGAACACTTTTATTCACAAGAAGGCATATTGATGCGTATTTACATACAAAAACTGAAATTATTGAGCTTTATCGACATGCGCTGTTTACATGATTGGCCCCCGTGTGAGTGTCATTGCGTCCATTGAACTTAGTTTCGAAGGACCGCTTGCTGTGATATAGTAACGTTTTTCCTTTAAAGTTTATCTGTGGTCAGACCAAAAATTTTTTGCTTAGATAAATAAGGTTAAAATACCTAAGTAAAGTCAAAATCAATTTTATTGATTAAACCTTTATTTTCAATCACAAAGTATGTATGTACAATTCACAAACTACCGAAATATAAATATTTTGCTATACAGGGTGAAATTGAAAACATGCGACAAATCGAACTCATCATTATGAACAACTTTTACTATGGGACAAAACTAGTGATGTTCAAATCCGCTTTAAACTAAAATCGTGTTATAGACTATAAACTATATTTTTCTAGCGCGCTGTTTTATACGCTATCATTATAACACGTTATTACAAAACTTGGCCGCAGTCTGAACGCGGAGACATTATCATTTTATCTGGCAACACGCTAGTTATCTCGCAACGCGCTGTACACGAAAGAATATAATAATATCTCATGAAGCGTTATAGATCAATGAACTTTCCTTCATACTTTCCAGGCTTAGGACTGTCTATAATAAAATTGATTAAATTTTATTATAAAAGTTTTGTGAGACAATTATTATTTATTATAGGCGTATTTACTAAAACTTATTTACAAGTCACTATCCACAGTTTCACTTTGTCACACAGTAACATCCTACCTAATTACAATTATTAAAAACGAACACACAATATTTACAATAGCACGACGAATGTATGTACGAAACATGAGAATTATTATATTTACAATTACAGTACTGTAGTACTTATATGTTACACAGCAACAAAATTATTATTTAGAAAAAAACGTGCGAGGGCCGTGTTTGTTTACAAAACAACGCGTACGTAATAACAGGTACCGCGATCCAACCGGCCGACTGCCGCCCGAGTTCACACGACTTCGCCCGAGTGCCCCGACGCGCTGTGACGCTGTGAGTGAGACTAGTGAGACTATAAAAGTTATAAAACTATAATGCTGTCCCGCTCTAGCCTCGCTGTGTACGTTTAGAATATGAGACGCCTAGTTTGTTGAGACGTTATATTTCTAGCGCGTAGTCAGAGTCGGGACAACAAACGCTAGATGCTATAAATAAATAGCGTGCTATTTTTTGACGCTATACGTTTTATTAACCACCACTAGACAAAACCTGAAATCGCGCCAAAAAAATCGTCTGATTTTTTTTTCGCGATTTGTAGTTTGGTCCCATAGTAAAAGTTGTTCATAATGATGAGTACAATCTCCCATTTCGATTTGTCGCATGTTTTCAATTTCAACCTGTATTTATACAAATTAGCTGTGCCCGCGACTTCGTTCGCGTGCATGACAATAAACGTTTTAATTTTTTTGCGCGGAACCCTAATTATTTTTCTAAAACAAAAGTCCTACTAGTAAACAAAAGCGTAAGTTACTCCTTATTACATCAGATATCTGCCAGTGAAAGTCCCGTCAAAAACGGTCCAACCGTTTCAGAGATTAGCCGAAACAAACAGACAGACAGACAAAAATTGTAAAAAAAATATTTTCGTATATTGTACCGTGTATACATCCGTGTATGCATTTAGTAGAAAGCGGTTATTTTAATACTACAAACAGACACTCCAATTTTATTTATTTGTATAGATGATAAACATCTACACACAATACTACAGAAAACAGAACTGAACGCACTCTACGTACGAACCTAAGAGATTGAACTATGCTACTGTCACAAAACAATAGAATTCTATAGAAAGAGATAAAAAAATTGTCGCAAGATGCACTGTGCTGTGTGTGTGCTCTTCTTTATTGTTTCCACAAACCATGTTGTCACTGTTTGGCAATATAGCATAATAATATAATAAGTGCGAATGTTACCAAAATTATATGTATACCTCTGATAATTTAGTTTGAATGTTCAAAATCAAAAGTCATTTATTCAAACTAGGCTGAGAACCAGCACTTTTCGAACGTCAAAATTACAAAAGACAGTCCCCCAAAACGCCCGCCCTTCACCACTTCCTAGTGCTTTCGCTGGGGAGAAGAAGTGGCGCAACATACTCCCCAGCAGCACAACTGTCTGTTCAGTTATAAAAGACTCAACTGTATACAAAACTAGATCTGCAAAGTATCTAATTAACATTACAGGACACAGAACATTCAATCAAATTATTTGCCATATGTTAGCTAGCCACGCCAATATACCAACAAATACCATAAAATCTATAGGTACGTATTCAAGTTAAAAGTTCATAAGCTTTAACTAATCCGATTTCGTCTACTAAACATTTCAATAAATTGAAGATCCCGAGACTGGGGACATGTCCATATTAACAAACATGCATGCATTTCAGGTTTCATACTTCCGAGCAGGAAATAATTTATGTCGATGAGTATAATTATCTACTTGGGCCAGTTAGTTTCTTTCGAAAACAGGCAGGAAAGAGAGATCAATCGCCGAATCGAGAACGCCTGGAAAGGCTACTGGTCCATGAAGATGCTAATGAAGGGTGGTCTAATGATCTCCCTGAAGCGCAAACCTGTCGACATGTGTATCCTGCCCGTCCTAACCTACGATGCTCAGACCTGGACGCTCACCGAGTCGCAAATGTTCCGCCTTGAAGTTTGCCAAAGAGCGATGGAAGTGATGGAACGCAGCATTCTAGGTGTAAAAAGACAGGACAGAGTCCGGAACACCACGCCGCGTTCCAAAACGGGCATACTGCCAGGCTCAAATGGGATTGGGCGGGTCACATCAACCGCTTGCACGATGACCGCTGGGCAAAAGCCTCCACACAATGGGTGCCTGAACTGAAGATGGACGGCGCCGCCAAGGCCGGCCTAAAAAGAGATGGCAGGATGACCTGGACGCGTACCGCGAGGGCTGGTTCGAGGTGGCGTGGGAAAAGAGGTCCTGGAAGGATTTAGGAGAGGCCTTTGCCCAACAGTGGGGCAGTATACAGTATAGGTTAACAAAAAAAAACTTCATTTGGCCCTAGCTCTAAATATTCCGATCACTGGACACAAGCCACAGAATATGCGCTCATCGTTTACTACAACAGATTCAACATTTTATTTACAGAAATCTGCATCATCTTTTATGAATTAGTGTCTTTGATACCTAGTTCACGGACTCCATCTTCGGCAGCAGCGGTGTTTCCATCGGGGCGGCGACCACGCTGCTTACAGCGTCCCCTGCCATCCGCGTCCTCGGCGGGCTGGTGCCAGCTATCAGCCGGCGATATCCGCAGGTTGCGACCTCTCAGAGTCTTCTCGTGAACTGGGGCTTGAAGAGCTCTGTGAAATGTGACAATGAATATTTTTGGAATGGTGTAAAGTGGGGTAAGAAAGGATATCAACAAATAAATCATGAGTAAAAAAGACTAGACTACTGGGGGCACAGTGCCTCCAAAAATAACCTTTTTAGAACATTTTTTCGCTCGTTCTTTTAATTATAAATTTTATCTGTTAAAGGCGACAAACTCCTTTATCTATATGAATGGTCAAAAGAAATATGCAACGTATCTGGAATTGTGCAAAATTATAATTATCATGCTTTTAACTTGAAACAATAACATTGGAAAAAGCCTGGAGATCACAGAAACCAATAAGGTCACTCATTGTGTTTTTGTAGTGTTAAATTTATTTTTTTGGTATGTATCACCTGGTGTACAATAAAGTATATATAAATAAATAAAATAATCGTGAAAACCCCTGACATTTTTTTTAAACTTTATTCATGACACCCCTGAGCACAGTGTTGCTAGACGTTTCTAATAAGCGATCGTACGATGGGTAAATAAAAAGACGTATTCCTTGAAGGGTACTAAAATAAAAATAGTATGTTTTGAAAACCTTAAAATTTTTCTGTTTGTCACTGTAAAGAGTTTTACTATTAATTTTATTTAACATTTCTGGTGTTGGTGAAAAATCCACGCAACAGCCGAAGCGTTTAATATGCTGTTTGGCCAAAAATGTGTTGTTTAAAGTCTAGAACTTACTGTAGACAAAATGAAACTGTTTGCTAATTTAATTTAAGTATAATATTTTTTAAATTTTTATGACATTCTTTTTTACATTCTGTGACTACCGTAACACGCACTTGTTAAAATTCTAGGAAAATCATCTACTTTTACAATATTTGTAAATATGTGAGCACCATGTATCTATCACATAATTGATTTACCTGCCATTGCTTTATTTTTAACAGACTTCCAAAAAGGAGGAGGTTATAAGTATATTTTTTTTTTTATGTATGTTCACCAATTTCTCCGTCAATTGTGGACCGATTTCATCTTTTTTTGTTTGATAGGGTATACTCTCGAGGTGGTCCCATTGTCATTAAGTTAGAATCTAATGAGAGGATCCCATGGAAATCGAGGGAAACCCTAAAATTTTATAGGCAAACCAATAGCGATTTGGGTATTTTTTAAAGTAACTTGACCATTTGCTCTCGGAAATCATCATTTGGTAAATGGAGCTGATGATGAAGACCACAGATGGCCATTCCAACTACTCAATTATAAATATTTCACGGGTTGCAATCCGATTACTTTAATATGGTTTCTGGGCAATTTATGCTCTTCACAATGTGTATGGTGAGTGGTTGTTGAGGAGTTCTCAACAATTAACGTTCCAGCACCGGGAAAAGCAATATTTTGTAAAAGGTGATGAGCAGTTGACATTAGGCTATTATAACTTAGATAAATTACAAACTCTCCCACTAAAAACTGAAAAGTCGTTGGTTCTGCATTTTATTTTCTTGACACCGACTTCCGAAATTAAAGTTATTTTTCATTTTGCAGTGTTTTTTTATGAAGTTGGTTGTTTTTATGTAAAAAAAGTTTTTACATTCTTTTTACCTTTTGTGGTAGAATAATATTATTCTAGGTGCATCATCACATAAATAATTATATATAATGAATGTATACAAAACATTTTAAAAGAGTAATGGTGGAATTTCTCACCCATTCTTTTTTTTTTTTTTTCACGAACACTACCTTTTGGAAGTGGCGACTAGAATCAATTCTATTTTATTGTAATTTTTGATGTACAAAAAGGCATTTTATGTGCCTCTTTGAAATAAATGAATTGACTTTAGAAATTTAAAAAATTTCATATGTTTTACATTTAATTTTCGTCTTTGGATCGTACATGCAAAGTAAGTCTCAAAAATTTTATGAATATGACTTAAATCGTACATCTGGCAACGCTGACTTACATACTAACGGATTAATACCAGATTTAAGGCTCTAGGCTCATGTAAAATAATTTACTTGTGTGCATCAGCTGGATTGCTGTAGGTGACAAAGGCATATGTAGGTGTTGGCGATCTGTTAGGACCTTTGTCCCCCATCCTCAGCCAACAACTCTTGATAAAGCCATATGGAGCAAACACACCAAACAGCTCAGATCTGGTTGTCTGAAACAATCCATTTCTATCATTAGCTTGGGTAAACATAATCACTTTTGGAACAATTAATAGTCACTGGAAAAGACCTTAAAAAAAGCTGTTTTTAAAACTGCCATCTTTATTATCAATAAACTTGAGAATTGAATATTGCCTGTAGGTTATAACTTATTAAAACAAACAAAACAAAAAGAATGAAAAGCAAAAAGATACATATTCACACTAATCACTTTTTATTGTTCTATTGAAATTAATAACTTACCTTTGGGGGTAAATTTGACACATATAACTTTCTGATAGGTATTCCATCTTCAGTATGAGTAGGAACATACTTCAAGCCGAAGGGTGTGACTTCAAGGGTCGAATTAATGGCATCTGAAAGATATAGTATTTTCTAATGCAGTACTGTTAAAGCTTAAGCAGCTGTCAAAATGTAACCCATTATATCACACACACAGTAAAAACTATGTTTGCCTCAATGGTCTTTGGATAACTCTAGATACGCAGTAGGTGAGCTACAGAAATTTGATGGATCAACTAAGAGAAAATTCCAATCTTTAAAACTGAAAAAAGTTACACAGGTCACCATGGCTGAAGATATTGAATAATTATACGAAATATTGATCAACGCCAAAGGCAAACACATAATGGTAACAAGGTATTAGGTGCAAATAAATACATACACAATTCGCGACGAACAACGTGAAGTAAATCCGGATTGAGAAATCTCTCCTCTTCTTCGTAGTACATGGCGTTAGCTTACTATTTCAAACAGCAGCTGGAACCTGTCTGCTAACAACAATTAATAATCGAACATGATATCATCAAAATATAAAGAAACAGAAAATTTGGAGTAAATACTCAAAATAAAATTGATAATTGCAAACGCAGTCAACATACAACGGCCGTGTTATTTTTTAACAAACAATGTTGCCATTTTATTTTCTTTGACTTCATATTTGAGACAAGAGAATCTACCCTGCTGAGAATATCATCCTCTCGTAATGCAGCTTTGTCTGAAAATCGCATTGTATGAAAATCGTTAGATTTAAAAGTTTGTAAAGATTTTTTTATTTATGAAATATCTTATATAAAAAAAGATAAATAGAAATCTCTTTTTCTATGGAAAATTGAAAATCGGTCTAATTTGGCTGTAACACCATTTTTCGAAAATGTTCTGTAACTTTTTAGAACTCTGTATTCTGCTTGCTTACGAAGTTTCATTAAAATCGGTTCATTCGTTTCGAAAAACAAGAGCTTGAAAGCTCTTAAGAGAAGAGCTGCAAACGCTGAAGCCAATGCAATCAACTCGAGGCCATTGACAATGTTACTGCAAACGACGGCCAGAGCCTCACACCTTTCCTTTTCATAATAGGAACCTCATCGAGTCAACAATTACCTGCCCCACTGGATGGCCGTGTTTTCTCATTGAGGAAACAGTGGCAAACGGCTCCTTGTCTTTCCGACATTTTTTGGTGTAGGTGACTCAAAGCACAAAGTGGGCCGCGATTTATACAACTAATATAAATGGATCAGACCGATTACTTTTAACATGGAAACATTTTAGGACTGTCAAAATTGTCAGTTTCCAATTTGGATAATATTGATATTTCGGCTATCCTACTTCCTACTAATTTTGTGAAATTATATTATAGAGTTTGGCCAACGAAAGCTGACCACGAATTATTTTCTAAACTTTTAGAATGGAGACATTTTAGGACTGTCAATCCTAATTGTCAATGTCATTAAAACAATAAATTCGCAATGAATAATAAATAGTATCAATTGCGTTTACGGTGTATAGCCAGGGTAACAACTCCTGATATTTTTAAACTGCCGCCTTTTTTCTTGGTCAGCTTTCGTTGGTCAGGCTCTAGTACTATTATGAGAAAGTTTGTAAAAATGTTTGGATGTTTGTTACTCAATCACGCAAAAACTACTGAACAGATTTGGATGAAATCTAGTACACAGATAGTTTATAACCAGGAACAAACGAATTTTATGGTGTGAAAAACAAGTCCCAAGACTGAGAAGAAAATAATCTTATTAATCTCTAAATTTCTTCTCAGTCTTGGGACTTGTCCCAAGACTGAGAAGAAATTAATGACTAATGCCCGGTTTCTGAGGTACATTTGTCGGTGGTTTATCTATTCATTAGCGCTATTGGTTCGATAACTTGTGAAAGTGCGTTTCCGAACACCGCAATGTAAGATAAACTCCGTTTAAACTCAAGTTAACTTAACTGACCAATGTGCGCCGTTTATCGGTTCCATAACTATATTTGACGTTTAATTTCATAGCAAACTACACATCAACAACGTGTATTATGAAATAAATTGCCTGTGAAAGCTAAATAAAATTATTAAATAGAGAATACAATGAGTGTTAGCATCATGAATACAGAAAATAATCTGTGACAGAAGTTTCGTCCGTTTTTTACTGTCGATGAGGTATATAGTCAAATTCATTAGCCACTTCGATAATAAGCATCATTACTCTTTCAGTAAAATTTTTACAACGTTTTCTAGATTTCATTATGCTATTTTACAAAATAATGCTTCATACACTAACGATTGGAAAGATAAATAGACTTTTAACTTAAAATGAAACGGCAAAGCAAAAATAATACCACACGAAACAAAAACAATGAAGTGTAAAGGTCTCTTAAAAAAAAATACAATGACGTCGTTCACACATCTGCCGAAATCTGCCCCTAAACAACATTTTTTTTACGCGAATTCGTATACAGACCCATCTAGCGGCAACTAAGGAACTACTTATCGGTTTCATAGTTATTGAATGGTTTATTGCGTATCCAGAAACGCATTGACTGTTAACCGACGTTTATCTTATGCATAACTTTATTGAACCAATAACTAATGAGAGTTTATCTCTGGACTTCAGAAACCGGGCATAAGTTCATAAACTGATACCTAAGTAATTTTGAGTCGGGCGCCAAACAATTAAAGAAAAAAGATTGATTACGCATTTTCGTTTTTTGACATGCGAAAAATGCGGAACCAACGATACCGACTTCCGAAATTAAAGTTATATTTCACTTTGTAGTGTTTTTTAGAAGCCGGTTTTTTTTTATGATCTTCGTTCATTTATTATTTGGCGCCGACTCAAAATTACTTACATAGGTATCACTTTAAGAACTTAGTCAATAAGGTTAAATAAAAAAGGTTTATAATTTTTTGCTTTTCAGTTTTTTCGGCGGTTTAATTTTTTTTATAACAAGTTTTTATTTTATAATTTTTTGTGGCTATAATTTACTAATTACCATGACATTAATATGTACTTAGTTGTACGTAAGTACATACTCAACCGTCGTGACTTTTTTAAATTATTTAATTTTAATACACAACTCAGCATTAAAATCTGTGAATGAACAATACATCACCCCTACTTTCCCACCCCGATTTTTTTTCCAAATTTTTATGGGACCAACTTCGGGGTATACCCTTTCCAATACAAAAAGAATTATCAAAATCGGACTGCCATCATAAAGGAAAGACTACCATCAACTACCAGTTAAAAAGTTATGCGTGGTCATACATAAAAAAAAAATATATATACACGTCGAATTGAGGACCTCCGTATAGTAGAATAGGGCATCTCCATGCTTCTCCTATCTCAATGGTAATGAATGAGACTGTTCTATATTCATTGCACCAACCCATGCATGCACAAACCAAGCATCACCACATTTCTCACTCTATCAAAAAGTACTCTGTGACCACATTGCAACAAAACAAAGCATCACCAATTGACAATTTGACACTGACAGTCACAGAGTACATCTGACAGTCTGACACATGTCTGACATGCAAGAGTCTGACATGTCTGAGAACTGAGAAGCCATCAATTGACGTTATCATTTTTCTTTCAGCATTTCGGAAAAAATATATTTGTATTATTTATTAAATTTTAGGTACCTACTCTAAACTAAATATCACCCAACGCTGTCCCTATATATATTGTAGTCTTTGCCCAACGCCTTGATAAATACTCAACAGCTACAAAACTCAATCTGTACAAAACATCAGTAATCATGCAAGAAGTCAGGAGAAGAGGCAAAAGTACGGATAATAATACGTCTGAAAAAGACAATAACAAAATCAATGAAAATAATGTTGTTGTAAATGACACTAAAGGACCGTGAGTTAAATTCTTTTAAACAATTTTGAGGATTATTTTTCTAATAGTCTAACGAGCCTCGTATGTTTGTTATAAAATAAATTATGTTTCCAGGACATCAAAGAGAAACATATCACTAAGAATAATTTCTCGTGTGGTTGTTATATTTTCACT
Organism: Gortyna flavago; assembly: GCA_963669345.1. Taxonomy (NCBI): domain Eukaryota; kingdom Metazoa; phylum Arthropoda; class Insecta; order Lepidoptera; family Noctuidae; genus Gortyna; species Gortyna flavago. The sequence goes on from OY770140.1 coordinate 13,178,629, forward strand.
ACTCATAGTAGTGTACTTTTCGACTAAAAATGATAAGTTAAAAACTTTTGCTAAACAATCGGAATTATTGCATGGCAAAGGCTTAGTTGTAGAGTGTTCTCAATCATACAAAGAAGAAGTAGACAAATATGAAGGGTGTGTCCCTAAGGAATGTAAAAGATTTGTCACTGATAAAGTGATATCAGTAAGAGAAGCAGAAGAACTATTGGCTATAGCTAAGAAAGGTCTGAAGTTAGGTGGATCATCGGGTGGAGCCTCAATTCTAGACCTACACAGTGGTGCACTTTCTCTAGGACAACACTTTGTCAATATATACAAACGTGAAGATGCTAAAAATATATTCACTGAAGTAGATTTCAACATGTATAGAGTAAGTCCATTTTTATGTAGAAATAAAAAAATACTTGTACACAGGGTGGCATGGACATCGACACACAAACTGTAACCATTAATTCAGTACATGATTCTAAAGTCCCCGTCACAAGAAGCCATAAATTTTGAAAACACACATTCAGGGTTTCACAACCTTTACATCAAATTTAAAAAAAAATTGTTTTGTAATGATTTTTTATTTTTAAATAGGGATATAATTATGTTAACACACACATCTAATTACTGTTGTCAGACGATTCCGAGTATTCTGCAGCATTGACAGAGAGAGTGAACTTTCTTCTAAATGGTGGCCCAAATGTTTACATTCCATGAGTCAGACATGTTCCAGTACCACAAAACATTACACAACAGCACTTTATATTGCTAAAATATAACCCAACCGGACCAAGTGAAATTGCTATTACATGTATATTACTTTGAGTTGATTTAATTTGGGATTATTTGTTGTTGAATTGTCGCTACATAACTTAGTAGTAGTTGTTTAGTAGTTGCTTATTTACAAAATTTATAGCTTCTCGTGAGGGGATGTACCCTATACATTTTGATTTCCTTGAGTGTCGTAATACGTTTTTTGTTTGCGGCATAAACGGCCGTTTCTTTTTTTTAAGTTAACTTAGAAGTTTGATTTTTTTCACAGCTTCAAGTGACCGCTGACCTGAGTATGTGGTTTTAATTTCAACTCGATACCTCAATGCGTTTCTGTGATAAAGGGTCTTGAACTCTTAATAGACAGACGGACAACGAAGTGATTGTATAAGGGTACCGTTTTTTTTCCTTTTGAGGTGGAACTGTAAAAACAATATGGGGATTCAGAATCATGTACTGAATCCATGGTAACAGATTGTGCATTGATGGTCCTGCCTGCCTGTATACATATTAACTATTTAAAGAAAGAAAAGAAAGAAAGAAAATACATTTATTTAGCACAGACTAAAAGACACACAATAGGTACACCAAATACATACATCAGATAAAAAATAAAATCAATAAAAGAAATTTGCAGGAGAGTGTGCCTCACGGCTGCGCCAAAAAGGCCCAGTGCAGCAAAATGCCAGACAACTAGTGCCTGATGCTGGTTTTATTATTATTTATTATAAAAAGTTTATTGATTACAGGTGGTCAAGGAGAAAATTAAATATGCTGTAGCTCATCACTTTGGAGTGAAACCAAACAAAATATATCTCACACATCCAACATTTTTTTCTGAAATCACATCAAAAAAAGCAGTCACTGTACATGACGAATATTGGCATCCTCATGTTGACAAAGTATGTATAAGAATTAAATCACTTTAAAATCTTAGAAAAGGTAGGGGTTTAGTTTTTTATCTCTGGTCATAATTTGGTATTATATTTAGGGCTGATTTCAATCAACTGATAATTTTTATTTGTGGAAGAAATGTCTGATAGTTTTTGAATGGAAGAACTGTGATAAATTCAAAATTATTCCTCCGATATAATTATCTGGCGCTGAAAAGGCAGCCCTTAGTAAGATAAGATAATTTCATCATCACCAGCAGCCACTATATAGCAGTCCACTGCTGGACCTAGGCCTCTCCTATTGCACGCCATTCAACTCGATTTTCGGCAACTCTCATCCAGCTGCTAGATCGTCGCTCCACCTAGCCTGAGTCTGTCCCACCTTAAATTTACCGATTCGCGGTCTCCACTCAAGAACACTTCTACCCCAACAGTCATTGGTTCTATGGCTAATATGGCCGGCCCATTGCCACTTCAGCTTGCTTATTCTGTGAGATCACCCCGTAGCGGAGATAAGATAATGTGGCATCTTTTAAATAGAGTTTGGCCAACGAAAGCTGTCCACGAATTCTTACTAAACTTTTAGCATGGAAACATTTTAGGACTGTCAAAATTGTCAGTTTACAGTCGATAAAAACTATCCTATGTCCTTTCCCGGGATGCAATCTATCTCTCTGCCAAATTTTATAGAAATCCGTTCAGTGGTTTAGGCGTGAAAAGGTAACATATAGACAGACAAACAGAGTTACTTTCGAATTTATAATATTAGTATGGATTTTGATATTTCGCACCCGAATTTGGCGGAAGCTAGTATGAAATAAAATAACGAATTTATTGTGTGAAAAACAAGTCCCAACACTGAGAAGAAAAAGCCATTGCAACGCATGGTGGGCCTTAGCTAGTTATTATACAGGGTCAAATTAAATTAGCCAGCGAAACTTTGCAGACGTAATGGGTATCGAAATCAAAAAAGAAATTAATTTGACGACTTTTGTGTATACCGCAGTTAGTGTATACTCCGACTTTTAATTAGCTGCAGTAAAATGACACTTCTTAATAACTCATTTTGGACTGCGTTTAAAGATATTATTTTGCATGTCAAATAAGTTTCGTTTGTTACATTATCCTGTACTTTAAAGAAAAACAAGATTTGGTTGATGGCCGCGCAAAAGTAACACATTTTACTGCAGCTCATTTGATTGAAACATCAGTTTAAAAATCAGTTTTTTTTGTGTAAACTTCACAGTAGTATCCATATCTAAATACCTACGATAAAACAAAAGAAAACAGATTTTCTCAATTCATACTTCGAGTAGTTCGAGTAACAACACTCCCAACGGTCGTTAGCCCCCCAAAAAGAACATCAAATATTATATTTTTACTAGCTGCGCTCCGCGGTTTCACCCGCGTAAGTTTTCCCTTATCACTTAGGGGTATGAATAATAGATAGTAGCCGATTCTCAGACCTACCTACTGAATATGCATATAAAATTTCATAAAAATCGGTCAAGCCGTTTCGGAGGAGTATGGCAACTAACATTGTGAGTATTGTGACACGAGAATTTTATATATATTTTATTTTGTATAGATGCGTAGAATGCGTTCCTGACACCTGACAGTGCGCCTATTCTAAAATTCAAATTCAGAAATTCGTAAAACACATTTGTTTGTATGAAACCATCCATACTATCTAAGGATAGTATGGATGGTTTCATACAAACAAATGTCAAAAGCGTGAAAAGGTAACATACAGACAGACAAAAAGAGTTACTTTCGAATTTATAATATTAGTATGGATAGTATATAAGTATATTTATAATATTAGTATAAGTAGTAAGCTACTTAAAATTATAATAATTTTTAATGTTTGCTTCGCGTCATAATAGTAAACATTCGGCGGCTAACGCGATTTCACTTGCGCAACAGCGCCGGCTCCTATCTCTGTCCTTGTCTATGTCGGCGCAAGTGGCATAGCCGCATAGGTACACACGGCTACACATCAAGCTATACATTTCCAGTTTTAGCTGACCTCGCATTGTATAGGTTTTTTGTACAATCAGAACTCAGCTTAAACTGGTCATGTATAGCTTGATGTGTAGCCGTGTGTACGTACGGTACGTTGTAACAGTGACAATTATTGCTATGTCGTTCCCGCTACAGCCCGCGTAATAGTCTCTCTTTTTCGGTTGTTGAGCACATGACGCACGACATCGGGAAATGTAGTTGTGTGGGTGTGTTTAAATGTGTTTCTAGTCCATTTAATGTTTACGTGATGTTAGTGAGTGGCCTATCTTCCTAATTTTTAACCAACTTCCAAAAAGGAGGAGCTTATAATTATGTTCGACTTTAAGTAGGTTTTTTTTAAATGTATGTTCACCGATTTCTCCGTCAATTGTGGAGCGATTTTTTTTTTAATGTATACTCTCGAGGTGGTCCCATTGTCATCAAGTTGGAATCTAATGAGAGGAACCCATGGAAATCGAGGGAAACCCTCAAATTTTATGGGCAAACCAATAGCGATTTGGGCATTTTTTTAAAGTAACTTGAAGATTTGCTCTCGGAAATCATCATGTGGTAAAGTGGAGCTGATGATGAAGACCACAGATGGCCATCGAAACTACTCAATGATAAATATTTAACGGATTGCGATTCGATTACTGTAATATGGTTGCTAAGCAATTTATGCTCGTTACAATGCGTATGGTGGGTGTTTGTTGAGTTCTCATGGATCTTACTAGGAGAACTCCTCAACAATTAACGCCCCAGCAACGGGAAAAGCCATATTTTGTAATAGGTGATAAGCAGTTGACATTAGGCTATTGTAACTTAGATAACTTACAAACTCTACCACAAAAAAGTGAAAAACAACGTTTTTTTATATATCAATGTATGAAACAGACATTACGTGTCAACGCATTCTCCACTGAGTACTTTTGCATTCTCTCATCAGCCGTCAGCCGCACTGTAAGTAATAAGGCAAAGCTTTGCATTACATCACAACTAATTGTTTCAGGAGACATATAAATCATTTCACTACACAACACTACTGTATCTTGGTGATTACAACATTGACTTTAAAGGTGGAAGATTTGTATTTGTTGATGAGAAGTTCAACAGGACTGTAGAACCAAGGAAAGCCCGCCTAAGCATGTTTACCAGTGGCGGTGAAAACTTTCACTATGTGGAAAAAGTAACATCTGGCATTCGATATGCAATGACAATTTCATTTACTTGTGATAAGCAGTATGCTATTGAGGATCCTAGTACAAAAAATATATAAGTAAACTAACATTCCAATCTTAGATGTTGTTTCATTTTCATAGATTTTCCATGCAGACTTTAACTTTATTTTTGTAGAAACTAACATCCTTCTGAGCAATTGAATAAATCCAAGGAAGAATGTTTTAAAATAAGCAGCTAAAAAACTAGGTAAACTTCGCGTCAAACTTTATGGCAATATTACTTTACTCTATGCTTTATGGCGACTGTGAACTCTGAAGTGCGCTACTCGCTGCGCAGTACCTTTCCGTATATACAAAGTAAGTACTCTTTGCCCACCACTCACCCCCGCTGACGCATGAACACAGCGCATGAATGTGTTGTTACTGCGCACTTGCGCAGCGACTAGCCTCATGTTCCGAGCCGCCATAAAGTTTGAATCGGGCTGTATGACCAGGAAAATCAGGCGGGAAGGTATTGTGATAAATATGGCGATGTAGTATTTAAATCGTATATTGTGTCATAAAAGCCTTTCCTGCGCGAAGTGCGAGTAGAAAAAAATCCCCGCCGAAAACATTTGTGGAAAACGAGGCCAAGGTCGGTACAAAAGAAGTACATTGCCGGATTTACCGATATGGCATCTATGTAAATGGGTTCCAAAGTCTAAAGTTCATTAGGTTCCTCTTTTGTAAATGTTGAAACTTTAGCTTTGAAAACTTGCCAAGTTATAATATAAACTTTAGACTTTCTCTCAACTCTATAGAACTTAGCACCTATTTAGAGCTTAACTCTTTTATCGGCGAAGCCTACAATCCCAAACATGTTGATCAGTCACAACCTTTACTCATCCTCACCATAAAAAGAAGGCTAGTCATGAGAACACTATCTGTATGAGATATTTCATGTGCACACCGTTTCGTACTTTTGTCCACAATAAACTCATTACGTATTTAATTTCCGATATTTCTTTTGTATGCTCCAATAATAATATACGCTGAATTTCGAGTTTCAACTTGATTTAGGGAATAGTACCTACTAAAAGTCGCTCGGAATTGATCGTCTAAGGGTTACCTTATACGGAGTATGTCAAGAAAAGTGGAAGAAAACGAATTTGGATTCTGAGTTAATCGCATAAGGTCTAAAATGTCCAGCACGCACTTTCAAATGAACGCTAGTTGGCTATCTCCACAAGACAATGAATCGAAATGCAGAACAATGGCGCTAGTGGTACTAAACCAGTCAAAAATCTGTTAAATAAAATGTATGTCATCTTGACTTTTCAAATATCAACATTGAATTATTTCAATATTTTTATTTTATAATTTTGCCTCGGTATTTGTTTAGTTTATCAAGTCTTATTGTTTTTAATAATCGTTTCGGGAGTGGTTTTAGTTATTTTTATCTATTTCAGTGTCTTTCCTACAAAGTGATAAATTACGAAAACATTGTTTACGTAAATTAAATATATAGCAGCGCAGTCGAAAATTCTAGCGCAGTCCTCTCGTCCCAACAGAGCGGGGGCGACTGTTGTACAGAGGCCAGCACATCAAGCTACCCCAATCTGTCACATTTTCCCAATTGAATATGAACCTTATTCCTTTGTTATAAAGTTGAAAATCTTTCAAAGAAATTTGACAGATTGGAGTAACTTGATGTGCTGGCCTCTGTACATTTAGTATTTTATCTATGGGCGACTGATTTGTGAAACATATATATGCTTGAAGTTCCCGCAACGTGCGACGGAAGATGATTTCTTCCACGAACTGAGAACGTCGTAAGTGCTATAAGCTTATCGTCGTAATAAAACCACAAATAAAAGTAATAAAAAAAAATGCTTCCACAGTCTAAGTCACTTTATATTAATAAATTAATCATCAAATTTTCATTAGCTAGTAATCATAAGCTTATTAAGTACAAATCGAAAAGTCGTGAAAATTTGAGGTAACTTCGTGATGTTTTTTATTAGAGAAAATTTTACTATTTTGTGTTTCTGTGCCACAATAAGTTTGGAAATATCATGTAGTTATTCGTGTTATTTTATTTTATACCTAAAACTCATCAATTTCATGAAAAATCATATTGAAGTTAGGCTATTTTGGTTGATACCTGCTCTTTTTTAATATAGGCGACACAGATAGCCCCCTTTGCAGGGACTGCCTTGACGCCGAGGAATCAGCTGCCCACGTCATCCTGGAATGCGAGGCGAATGGGAGTCTAAGTGCGGAAAAGGGAGTCCCATCATCAGCTTCTGCCCGCGACTTCGTACGCTTGAAATTTTTTGTTACCCCGACCCACCTTGTCGCATCGCATTGCCTGCCTGCGCTATTACTTTGTTTTCGCTTAGCGAAAACTTCTGACATTTTTTTTCTTTTTGCTCAACCCCCAAGGGTCCTAGCGTGATGTTTAACAGCCTATAGCCTTCCTCAAGAATTGGGCTATCAAATGCAAAAAGATTTTTATAAAACTGACCGATACTTCCAGAGATTAGAGCTTTCAAACAAACAACTCTTCAGCTTTATTATTAGTATTATTTTAAAACTATGACATCTCGATTGTCATTGAAATCGAATGATGTCAAGGCCAATTTTGTTCAAAATTAAATACTTGTGATGAACAACGTGTTTGTTTGGATAAGCAGGCCGTTTCTGTACACCTGACAGCAAGCAAAAATTATGATTATAATAATATACACACATCAAAAGTGTCTAGGGATCAACATATATTTTTGCAATAACTTTTCTCCTGATTGATATTAATTAAAATTTTCTTTAAGGATTCATCAAATAAAGTGTTTTCGTTTGTCACAGTAACGATAAACCAAGTCACCTTTGCATTAATAAAGAAATTTGCCATTTTCCTAATAAAGGGATTTTTGACATTTGAACCACTAACACAAAAGTTCGAAAAAAAGACTGAAATAACAGTTTTCTTTAAAATTTTATTGGGTAACTTAAACAATTAATAATCCGTGTTTCTACCGCGAACACTAACAACACAAGAACATCGGTTTGGCATACTCAAAATGAGTTCATCCAAATCACGCTGTGGAATGGCCGCCCATGTTCGTTGCAACAACAAAAAAGGTCTTCTTGCGACTGGATACCCTCCATATTCGGCAGAGCTCTTCTCTGTAGCATATCCCATGCATGCTCAATCGGGTTCAAGTCTGGCGACTGAGCAGGCCAGGGCAGGACATTGATGTTAGCTGCGGCGAGAGTCTGTCTTACAACTCTTGCGGTGTGCGGTCGTGCATTATCATGCATTAACTGAAATAAGGGACCGATTTGCACTTGTAGAGGAACGATGAGGTCTGATACAATCGTCTCAGCATAAATTTGAGCGTTGAGGTTGCCTCTGATCCAAATCAACTCAGTTCTTCCGCCGATCCAAATACCCGCCCATACCATGATGGTTCCACCACTATAAGGATGGACTTCCTGGCAGGATTTTAATCGCTGTTGGCGTCCAGGGGTTCTCCAGTGTCGTATACGTCTTGTATCCGGTCTCATACCAAAACGAGACTCATCAGAAAAGCACACGAAACGCCATTGTTCTTCTGCCCAATTTCTGTGTTCAAGAGCCCATTGATATCGAATCCTACGATTGTGCATTGCTATAGGTGGTACCCGTAGCGGTCTTCGGGAATGAAGGTTCAGTTCATGCAAGCGGTTTCTGACTGTTTGGTCGCTAATTAAGTTCCCTGAAGAGTGATGAAGCCTCACGGCTAACATCATGGCGGTTATTGTTGGAGCTCTTCGAGTTAAGATTTGAATGTATCGGTCTTGTCTCCGTGTGGTGCAGCGATACCGTCCTCCATGGCGCTCAGCCACGGTACCAGTGCTTCGGTAACGTGTCCAAAGTCGACTGATAACACTCTGACTTGTATTCAGAGCTAAAGCCACAGTACGTTGCCGGGAACCAGCTTCTATCATTCCCACGGCTCTGAGCATTTCTTCCCTGCTTAAATCACGTCGCCGCTCCATAATAACGTTGGTTTTAATCAGTAGTAGGGAAACAGTAGCACTAATAATGTTATTCTATTCTATTTTTCTTTATGGCAATGGTGCCGATGTCGACAATTCTGCCAATGTCAGATGTGATATGAGAAAACGTAGTGATTTTTAGAATTATAACAAAAAAAAAAAAAAAAAAACTAATATTTTACATCCATGATTATATCCAAAGAAAATAGTTGAATTTAATGTGAAACTTGTTGAAGAATATTAATAAGTACACTGAAATAAATAAATAGAGAGAAAAAAAAATTGTTATGTCTTTAAAAAATAATAAACATATTATTATTTACACAGAAATCATCATAATTTGATGTCATTGATGCGGATAAAATACATCAAAGCTTCAAGGAGCTTTGGGGAAGAATATGTTAACAGGGATGGAAAGTTAATTGGGACAGGGATCTTTAATTTATAGAGATGGCTATACAAGGCATGGGCAGGGTTATTATTGGAGCAGTTAAAAAAGATGTGCTCCAAAGTACCTTCATCCAACCCACATTCGCAGAGAGATGTGTCTCTGACCCGTAATTTGTGAAGAAACACCGGGGAACAACAGTGACCTATGCGGAGACGGCAGATTACAGAAATTACTTTCTTGGATATTTTTTTGTAAGGGTAAAACCAAGGCTTGGGTGTAATATTAGTCTGTATTGCATGATAAAAAGCACCTTTTCGTTTACTAGAGTTAAGCCACTGCATCTGCCATGAGGATAGCAAGCTCTTTTTTGGAAGGCTCAGCAGATCGTAGCCCTGGCATTGGAAATGCTTAAGATCAACGGCTTGGGACGTGACAGCATCCTTAGCAAGAGCATCCACATATTCGTTTCCTCTTATGCCACAATGGCTTGGAATCCAAACCAAGTGAACGGTTTTGTGATTCTTGGCACAAGAGAAAAGAGACTTTTTGATTTGCAATACACTAATAATGTTTTCAATGCGTTGTATGTTTTTATAGGGAAAATATTGACAGCTGATTTTCATCTTTTACTCGAATTTGATTCACAGTTCCTGATTCAAATTATGAAATGCACCAAAAAGGATCCATATAAATTTATAAAATCATAAATTTATTACAAAGCCACATCTCAATCTCAAGAAATCCGCATAAAAATGCTTGATCCCTAGACACTTTTGATGTGTGTATTATATTCATCCGTGTGTATATATTTTATTAATAATAATTTAACCTCTATTAAACAATGTTTAGTACAGGTCAGTGATAACTATTTGAATTTCGCGGGCAACCCTGGCGCTTATAATTTTCTCTTGAGAAGACGCGCGACGCCGCGACGGTATGGCAAAGATGTTGATCTATGTGGCAAAGGCCGCCTTCCGAATTGGCCAATATCGCTCACAGCACTCAAATCGTCTCACATGCGTTCCATAATGGATATCACGATTATGACAGCTGAGAGCTGTCAACAATTCGGAACACTCGTTAGCGCGCTCACAGTGCTTACTCGGTGTCAAAAAGATATTACAGCAGTATTTCTTCATAAAAACACCACACGTTTCTTCCTTTTCTTTGTTTAGGTGGCGACTGTCAGTCAGAAGCACAATTTCGAAAATGCCACGTTATTAAAAAGATATGATGCAGCTCAAAACAAAACACACACTGACACATCCTCATCATCACACACACACACACTGTCATTTTTGACAGCGCTCACGGTGATATTCGTACGAGGCATGGTCGGCGTTATCGCAAGATGGCGCATGCCATGACGTCATCTATGACGATTCACGGGACATCGTTATCGCGCTCACGCCAATTCGGTACGGGTTTTAGCACGCTCAAATCGATTACATCGATTATTTCCTCAATTCGGAACGCGCCCAAAGATAACTTCTCTTCTTAGTCTGTGATGGCAACACTATCGACTAATGTCATTAAAAATGACAAGGATAATTTTATGTTTTGTTGCTTACAGCTTACTTCGCACCGGTATAATTATCAAAATCAAAACAAAACATAGTCGCTTTCGTGACGCTGACATATTTTTATAAAAAACAAAATATAAAACATGTCACAAAATTCATAGTTTTTGAAAAAGCTGAATTTCAGTGTAACTGGACCGTTCCAAGCATATTTGATACGCAAAATTTTTGTTTGGAGTGTTGCACTAAGGTATAATAGCATTCTGATGCGCAAATTGATATTTAAGCGAACTTTGATAAGGGCATAATTTTTCATTTCTCCAGTGCGCACGACCTTGATTAGTTATAGTTACTTAGACGTGTTTTACTATTTACTAGATCATTTAAATGGACGGGTCTACGGTGGACCACAGCGATTCAGATTCAGGAGAGAGTTGGACCCTTTTGGAACACAGTCCTGCGAATGCAGAGGAGGCCCCTGAGTTCGGAGAAAATAATCCAACACTCGAAAAGTAAGTCTAACAAGGTCTTGACACCTGCTTGACACCATTGATACTTTTGAAATATATCAATAAAAATCGCTGACCTTGATGTACTGCTAGGCAATTACTGCTTGTGGTATTTTAGATTTCTAATGACAATTTTATTAATCTAACACTAATTACAGGTTTTAATAATAATTAGCTTGCATAACATTACTGTTTCATTAACTCAGTGGAACATTTCTTGATAGTTTTAAATAGCAAAACATTTCATGGTATTTTAATGTGATTCTAACACCTTTGCCATTATTTAGATAAAATAAATAAAACATGTTCATAGCAATTCAATTTGTTGACAGAATAGCAACTGAGGCACATCTTGATAAAGATGAAGACACAGATGGGATATCTGTCATAAGTGACAGTGAACCTGAATCACCAACTCCCTGTGAAATGAAATATGAGAAACATCTTGTAGTCGAGAGCCGTCCAACAGAACTATCCAATCCCCAATTTATTTCAGTTAGTCCACTACCTCCTAATATTAATAATCACCATGAATCCATAAGGAGTGAGGATGACTTTCTTGGAGAAAATACTGGCAAACACAAAACTTATGTGCACAGAAGAAATAAAAGGCTCAGCACAGTACTCAACATTATTATGTTGGGAAGTGTCATCACAGCTGCAGGTGTGGCTATTGGCCATATGTGGGGTGCTAGAAATGAGTGCTCAATGCACACAACACCATCAATTAATAAAATATTGTCCAATTTATATAAATTACAAGAAGAGAATGCTTATTTACGGAACAAATTAAAAGAACTTACACTTGTGAGCAGTATACAAATGCAACAAAGAAAACTGAATGCAGAAAAAATACCATATAAACAACAGAGGTGCAAAAAGGTATATGAAGAGCCACTCAACAGTAAAAATACAGAAAGGATCACAAAGTGCATAGATGAAGAAAATATCAACATTGATAAAATTGTTAATAGTCATGTGATACAACCCGAATATGAAAAAGAATTTCTAAGTGACATTGAGAAATTAAAGAACATTTATCAACAAAATAAAAGTTGGCTTGATGATGAAGTTGCGAAAAGAATGAAAGCAGAAGAACAAACATTTAAAAAAATTAAAACACCATTATCTAGTATAATTGAAGAACAAAAAGTATTACAAGACGAAAATGTAAAAGATCAGCCAAATAGCCATTTTAATAAATTGAAATCTGAAGCTGGTGCAAAACTGGTTCAATTAGAATTAAATCCTTTTAATGATGTCAACCTGAATGAATCACCACCTGCTCTAAAAATTACTTATGCTGATTCTTTGAAATCTGCTCATAATATACAAAAGAGAGATACAGATGCAAATTTAGGCACGGTCACGGACAACAAGGATCATGTGATTAAGAGAAAGAATAAAAAAGAGCATGATACAACATTTGATATTTTGAGTGAAGAAGAATTTAAAAAAGATGATAGATATGTTGGACCAAAGATGAAACAAGATAAGAAAAAACGTGATAGACAAAAATTACACAAGAAACAGAAGAGGAGAAATAAGTATGAACAATGGGAAATGAAGGGTGGTTACTTAAAAGACTATGATGAATTCTCTATATCTTCATCTCAAGAAAATGAGTACATGCTGAAAAAACCTGATCATAATATCTTTACTCGAGACTTTGAGAAGAAGAACTATATTAATCAGCTTTCAGATACAAATGACAGGCAAAATAATATTGAGAAGACAAATGAAAAACATTCTTCAAAAGACGAGAAAGCTGGAGGAAAGACTAAAAAAAATGAAGACGTAAACTGGTATGACAAGAGAGCCATCCTCAGAACAGAAGCTAGAAAGAGACTGGAACATGAGCTATTTGGTGAGACCAGTCCCAATAATGCTGGTTGGTATTTCCGACGGATGCAAAGACGGGAACAATGCCGCGCTAAGGCAGACAACAGCACTCACAAGAAGCTTTCTAGGAGAAATTTGAATTTTAAAATGAAACATTAGTAGTTTGTACTATTGTTATTTATAATTCATGTTGTGCAAACATTTAGAAAACACTCACCATTAGTTGTTTGGATTAGAAAGTGACCTAAACCTGGTTGCAATTTATCGCTGGCATGAGATCCAAAAAATAACTGAAAATTATTATAATAGATTGTATTTATTGACTTTTCAATATTTAACTTTTCTTATCTACATAAATACAGAATAAAGCTGGTTTATTGAATGTTTGATCGTGTATGAGCGATATTTTTGCCGCAAACGGATTGCGCCACTAACTACACACGCAAACATGGTAGTTTTAAAATTTACTGTGCTCTTGCATTGTTTGTTACAAAGATGTATAGCTTTATCGGTGCTTGACACCAAACTGGGATTTCAGTCAATTCTCTACCTTATAATTCTTATTTTAGATACATTATTGTATTGATATTTATCACATTATGTAGAATTCACTTCTATCTTTGTGTCAAGTTACAATCTTATTTGATAACTTAAGCTTTGCAACTTTTAGTGAACACATGCATTTGCTTGCTAAATCTCCATTTTAGACTTTTATGTAACTGGTTGATGAACACTAACATAGTTTGTTATTCTCTATTCTATTCACATCCTATTTTTGTTACATTTGCCCTTAAGGATTTCGCATCCCGTGATAATTTAATGCAGAATTTTCAAAATTAGCAGGTATTACAATAAATAATTTAAAAAATGAATTATGTTTTAATATTTATTACAGTGATCACATACATACAACAATAATGACAATGAATAATATTTTTAAGAGAACATTTTTGATTTCTCAGTCTTTGCAAACACAAACTAGAAAATAACTAGATACACTTGAGAAAAATATCACCTTTCATAAAGAATGACGCGCTACACTTCATTGTGATTCATTTAAATTAATAGAAATATCTAATCACCGATCGCCCCACTAAAAACCAAGTTTATAGCCGCATTCACATCACCTGAAACAAAAGAATGAATGCTAATCTTTCCAATAGATAAAGAAGTCAACTATAATCAGGGAGCTGTAATATATTTTTATTTACACCCATGCTATAAATCCTCAATAAGCTTCTGAAACAGATAATACATCCAAACGAGTGTTATAATGTTGTACTAAATTTCATTATGCAACTCGTTTTCAAAAAAAGAACATTGTCATGCACGCGCGTTTCACTACCACAGCGCCGTAATTAAAAAAAGAACTTACAGGTTATTCGAATTCACGTCGTATTCCGCCGGCCGCCATTTTTGTTCGATATTAGTATTAATGCAAAAAACTGTTTGAGAACCTTTTATAGAGGATTCATAATTATCATGGGTGTAGATAAAGTCTTGTATGCAAGTACATAATTAGGTATTAAAACACTCATGTGATACTATTATCACACGAGGCGTTCGTTTTAATACCCCTTCCTATTCAACAGTTGCATAAATAACTATTAGAATGACTGAAATAATAATAGCTGTACCTATGCACACGGTTAAAATAACTTTTTAAGAATGTTCTCAACCCTAAGGTATTACCAGAGATCGAAATAGGGGTTTATTTACCGAAACGTCAAGGAAGTAACACAGTAAAGTGGATGCCCTTCCTCTTAAAACCCGGATTGCAACCTCAGTCTGTTGACAGTAGTGACAGCTATGTTGATATTCGTGGCATCTTTCTGCGAGACTGTTCTAGTACAGGAGGTGGCTGCAGAGCGGGTTCAATGGAGGTGCCAAAGCAACACCTTTTTATTAGTAGTAGTACTTATTAGCCTAAACAATATAACTGGCGAAATGTGGAAATGGGTGTACACCTCAGCTTAACCCTTCTGGGAAAAAGGCGTGATGCTAGGCGTGGTGTTAGGTACCAGCCTTGATCCTTGTTGAAGCGAAACACCACAGCTTCTATCGCCACACTAGCAGAACCCTTTCAAAGTCGCAATGAGGGCGCGCCTAAAAACTCGAGACGTTTATAAAGAGATCTTACAAATGAAGGCAACAGATTGGTAATGGTTACGTGCTATTAAACTCTGAGAGTTCTGAGAGTGTTGTTTAGCGCTGAGCCACAGAGGTGCAATCCCTGAAAGTTTGCTCGCGTGCTATTCACTTTGACCGTTAAAAGGGTTACAGTGTGCTCGAGGTTTAAGCTTGCACAAACAGATGGCACTATGGACTGCTCGCTGATGGCCACACAAACTGAGTAACGACATACAAAAAGTAGTCATGGTGTGCAAACAGTTCATATTATATCCTCACCTGAACAAATAAGTAGAGCACGTATGTTGAGAGCGTCATCCGTTAAGCCCATTTCATGCATGTGGTTCAGCTGCGTAGAGAAATCTTCGCTACCCTCTCTGGCCACTGGGCTTTGTGATGATGATGCTGCAAGTTTACAATTAATAAATACACTGCGCTAGTAGTATGCATTCAAATGGTTATACTATCAAAACTGCGTGAAGTTCGACTTAATGCCCGATTGAGGGTTTATAGTTGGCCCGTTTTGACGGGCTATAAATATTTTTTGTCTATGTCTCGCTCGCACTTGTAAGGCGGTGCACTCTTATCATGTACTAGCTAGCTTCTGTCCGCGACTTTGTCAGCGTGAAATTATTCCCCCAATCCACCCCGTCGCATCGCATTGCCAGCTCGCGTACTATTACTTCGTTTTCGCTTAGCGTTCTTTCTGACTTCTTTTTTCTTATTGCACGGCTCCTAAGGGTCTTAATGTGATGATACATGCTTTCCTTAGGAATTGGGCTATCATCTGCCTAGCCTTTTCCCAACTATGTTGGGGTCGGCTTCCAGTCTAACCGGATGCAGCTGAATACCAGTATTTTACATGGAGCGACTGCCTATCTGACCTCCACAACCCAGTTACTGGGTATACGATACCCCTTGGTAAGACTGGTTGTCAGGCTTTCGGGCTTCTGACTACCCGTAACGACTGTCAAAGATCCAGGAATGGCAGCCGGGACCAACGGCTTAACGTGCTTTCCGAGGCACGGAGCGGTCTCGATATGTAAAGATGGTCACCCATCCACAGACCAACCGCGGCAAGCGTAGCTTAACCTGATCGATCGACCTGTGCGGCTGTTATTATTTAGCCACGGGCCCCTCAAGAATTGGGCTATCAAATGCAACAGGTAATTCCAGATTACCGCGTTCAAATAAACAAACTCTTCAGCCTTATTATTAGTACAGAAGTTATAGATGTCCAGCACATTGCTACATTTGTTCTGGGTCTAGGTCTATTTGTATGGCATAAGTAAAACTTTTCGAGAAATTGAAGCGATGTGATGGTATTTACCAGCCGTGCTCTGTTCCATAGGAGTGCCAGCAGTGGTTCTGGTGCTGCCAGCTCTGTTCATAGCTTCTGATATGGCTTCGCTGAACATCTCCGGCGTTATTAAGGAGCGTGATGGACCTGTGTGTTTTATAAAATAATAAGCATTTATTATTATCTTCACTCTCTTAAGGCGAAAGCGTCAGGGTAGCCTGCGAAATTCAAATTTAATTGCAAAAAACATAAGAAAATTTGAATTGCAGGCTACGAAAATGCTATATGCATCTGGACTGAGGGACCATTTTTATTATCCCTTTGAAACAAATTGAGACGTAGAGGGTGTATTAAAACTAGTAAAAACTTAAAGCAAAAAGCTTAAAACATTTCTTAAACGTGAATTAAAACTTTGCGATAGTAATTTTTATTTTAGAATTTAGTAAGGATTATCATAAGTTCTTTAAGAAATTTACAACTCTCTAGAATATGACATGTCATATTCTAGAGAGTGACCCACGTGTGTTCTTTTATTCATAAAACATCGTGAGGACTGGACTTATACATGAAGTCTGAAATCGCCAACCCGTCTTGATCAAGCGTGGTGATCAATGCTCGCGCCTTCTCTGTATAAGAAGAGGCCTTTGACCTGCAGCAGGAAAATAATAGGCTGGTATTATATAGTAGTAGTGTGTGAATGCACCTCCAGTAGGCGTGCCGGACTCAGTGGCGGAGGACGTGGTCCTGCTGGACTCGCCGGCGGACTGCAGCAGCCTCAGCAAACTGTCGTTGCTGCCCGCGCCACGGCTGCTCGAAGATGATACGGCTTCTGTTGCTGCCTAAAATATAATAGTACGTTATTCAATAAGGGGATAAAGCATGGCAGTGTCTTAGGTCACGGACAGTATATTGAATGGGAACACCCAAATACTCCGAAATATTTTATTCCGAATTTTGATGTTTTGATTTTCAAAAGTCCGAATTTCATAATACCTAAGAATTATAATGTCTATTATTAAAAATCACGAAATTTATTTTACCGAAAGTCGTAAATGCGATTAATTTGTTTTCCGATTTTCATACGTTCAAAGAATCAAATGCTCAATGGGTTAGGTTAGATTTGGTAAGGTTACTTTAAACCCTTTACACCTTTGTTTTCACTCCGTGCTTTACACAGGAATAGTCCGCTTCGCGGGGCTCCGTCGACATAGGATGCAAAATCGAGCGAATGACAATACAAATACCTTTACCGTGCATCGAAGTCAAGTAGTATCGCAGTGAAAATCTTTCGCGGTAACGTGCAACGCAATTTTTAAACCGACGAAAAAACGGATGAGGTTCTCAAGTCGACGTGCACATTTTTTTTTATGTATGACCACACAAAACTTTTTACAGCGTGGTCCGATTTTGATAATTATTTTATTGGAAAGGGGATATCCCGAAGTTGGACCCATATAAATTTGAATAAAAAATTCCAACCCTAAGGGTAGGAAAACAGGGGATGATTCATTGTTCACTCACTGATTGTAATGTATGACCAAGCATATTTTTTACAGAATAGTCTGATTTTGATAATTCTTTTTTTTATTGGATAGGGTATAACCTCGAAGTTGGTACCATTTAAATTTTGAAAAAAAAATCCTGCACTGAGGGTGGGAAAATAGGGGTGATTTATTTATTGTTCAGTCACAGATTTTAATGCTGAATTGTGTATTACAATTAAATAAAACTCAAGATGAATGAGCTAATTAGTAAATTATAGCAACAAAAAATTATAAAATAAAAACTTTTAACAAAAAATTAAACCGCCGAAAAAAGGGAAAAGCAAAAAATAATAATCATTTTAATGTAAGTATACCTAAGTAATTTTGAGTCGGCGCCAAACAATCAATGAATTATATATTATTATTTTTTTAAAGGTTTTATGTAGGATACGTCCTGAATGTACCTGACACACAGCGGCACATTAACTCAGGTGCCATTTAAGCGGGTGCCCAATGTGGAATACGTTTTTTGTAGCATTGTATTAGCATTTATCGATATTTTGTGTGTCGAAATTCCGTATTCTACTCGTATATTTGTCTTGCTATTCAGTTTTACAATGCGTTTTTATTTCGGAATTCGAATTATCGGAATTCGTATTTTTGATGTTTCGAATTATCATTAAGTCGGTCTTTTTGTTATTCGATCTATTGAAACTCGGTATTTTGAGAATAATAATTATAAACGTTAGGAATATTGAAATTATAAAAATAGGATGAATGATAAATCGGAGTTGTTATTTTTATTATTATTTGAAATGGGTTTGCTCTTGACTCTAGTCTAGGTCAGAGGTGACAGGTGCTATATTAGGAATTTTGAACCATTCGGAATTATGAAAAACGGAATTTTGAAATTCGTATTTGTGACTGACGGAATAAAGTTTTTCGTATTTATGTAGTGTACCCATATTGAATCCCCAGTGTAACAAAGGATTGTAGTTTAGTTCATTATCAATGATAAATTATTTTGTTTTTGTAGGTAGTTCCAAACAAACAAAAACGCCAACACACACCCACTGTGTGTGTTGTGTTTTTGGAATTATCTTTTCGTCTTAATTGTGTTACTGTAATTTTTTCTCAATTAATCATTATAATGTATGATAACCGGTGTTCCACGCTATATTTATGTAAATTTTATGACAAATTTTACTGACATGTAATTTTGATAAATATTAATAAAATGAACTGAACTAAACCATGTTTTATAACACTTGCGTCGACGATTGTTTGATACTTGCGAATCTACTTTCACTTATTGCATTAAACTTTTTGGTGTTCTTGGAACAATTGGGAATCTATATAGACCCTCGAAAAAGGGTCAGCTACAATTTACAATAGGAATCATACACAGCCATTTAATTCGGTATTTTAGATTTAAAATAAATCACGTTTGTTGAAGACACTGTTGTTGTGACTTAAATCAATATTGTTATAATCAACACAAAAAACACGTCCGCTTAGTATGACTGCAATAGATGAATGAAGGTTTACTAACATAATTTCTCAGAAAAAACATTACCTTCAATAGCAAAACTAATATTACAAAGGAAACAAAAAAAAAAAAAATGCGTTTAAAAAAAGATGAACTTGATAGTATTTCATGTAAAAAACACAATCCAGAAGTTTTACACATTTATTCCTTCAGAATCATCTAATTCCGATGTTCAGCTCCATGGGCCTACACTACTATCCGGTAAATCTGAATATTGTGGTAGTAGAAGGAGTTTGAGACTATCTAAATTAATTTTTTAGACGAAGAGGGATTAAGAAAGTTATGATTTTCGATTTGCATGGAGTATTCCAGGTTCGGGGTATTAAACACTTATTTCTTATAACTGGCGAAATGTGGGTGTACACCTCTGCCTAACCTATTCTATTCTAACCCTTTGGGGATTACAGGCGTGAATGTTATGTTATGTTCTTACAACAATAGTGTCTACAACTAACCTGCAGGGCAGCAGCGAACTGCTCATGAGTGATGGGGTTCCTCTCACCATCCTCGTTGTCTTCCTCATCAGCGTCTTCATCCTCTGACAACGCTTCTAATGAATACGCGAACCCTGAAGTTGGAACTGAAACAGAATTCATTCGTCATTCGATCTCAATTTTCTACACACGGTGTTGTTACAAGTGGATATTACATACCTAATGCCTGAAAGATGAATTAACGAACTCTTATTAATAACCTCTCATACTATTATTAATTTAAAAATATTTTGTTTATAGAAGTTATAATAAATAAAAAAAAAAGTGGTCTTAAGAGCGTTTACGACGTACGGCATTTCATACAAACTTTCAAGACATTGTTTTTCGAAAAATACAAAGTTAACGTCTTAGTGGCTTGATATTTCTGCAGCTCCAAGAAACCGTAGATCTAAGTATTTGATATCAATTTCAACTTGATACGTATTCCTGAGAAAAAGGGATAGACGGATGGACAACGAAGTTATCCTATCCTATACCTAAGAATTTCGATTTTTCCTTTTGAGGTACGGAACCCTAAAAACAAAAGCACTTCCATCAAAGTATTATATTATATTACATACTCCTAATCATGAATCATGATGGAAACAAACTCAAAAAATTTGATTTTTTAACGATATTAAGGCTAATATAATCGCGTCGCTTACCTTACGATTTTTTATTTTGAGCTATTTTAATCAAGCCTTTTTAGAACTACGACATTATAATGGTCATATTAAGGACGACCATTATTGAAAATATCTATCAAAAATCTTAGAAAATTTGTTGAGTCATGAGCAACTTTATTTAATTTTCTCGTAATGGTTTCTCAAATAACAATATTTAAACGAAATATGATCATTGTCATTCCCTTTATTTTAAATGAAATTCTTCAGTACGTAGAAACCTCTGTTTATTTTATACTAGCTTCCGCCCGCGAGGTATGTCGATAAAAACTATCCTATGTCCTTCCCCGGGATGCAATCAATATCTCTGCCAAATTTTATCGAATTCCGTTCAGTGGTTTAGGCGTGAAAAGGTAACCAGACAGACAGACAGAGTTACTTTCGAATTTATAATATTAGTAAGTATGGATATACTTACTATACGCTAAGTTTGAATTCAGAATCTAAGAATCATGACTTAGTAATTTTTTGGAAGTAGAAACTCAATGTTGACGTGACAAAGTTCAAATTCCAATGTAACCAAATTTTTTTAGGACCTTATACAAGTTGGGCCACACCACACCACATCTTGGTGAAAAACAGTGTTGACCAAGAAAAAAATTATAACTGTATATCGGCGCCTTAAGCAGCAAATATACTAACCACTCTCAGTAGACGATGTAGTATTAGAGCGCGAGCGCACAAGCCGCGTCAGGTGTCGCAGGGCCGCTGGCAGCTCAGGATGGGCGTTAGCTCCTCGTCTCATAGTGTGTATGTTGGCTCCCAGCGCGGCAAGCAACTCTACCTCGTGTAGAATAGACAGAGCCACACAGTCCTCCCCAATGCAGGGCGCTTGTTCGACAATCTCAGCCATTGCAGACTCGTCATTTAACAGCTACGAATGAAATTACACCATGTTGCAAAGTTCTAACTGAGAGAGCAAACATATCAGAGGGCCTACCACTACCTCTCATAGCAAATCCTAACACCACCTCTCAAAGTTAATCTTACTTAAACAATCTTATTGAACATGTGTAAAAGAGATAAAGCTATCTGTCCTGTGTAACTCCATCTCTTTCCCATTCTGAAGTAATATTAAACACTGCTAAGAGGTGGTGGCAAACAAACAAGAAATACCAATTCCCTAGGGCCTGGGGGCCTACCCAGGCCCTAGGGAATTGGTATTTCTTGTTCCTCTACCTGTTGTCCCAGGTATATACACACACACAAACTATTTAACCATCACACACGCGGTTTTTGTAGGCGTGTCGCGCGCGATCCGAGCACACACGGTGGAGCGCTATTGTTTTTTTGACAATGTATAAAGGCGCTTCAGTTGTTTGGAGTGCTCGGTGTGGACGGCAGGTTACCTAAAATGGAATGTGCGAAAGAATCTTTGATCCAATCCAAATTTGGATAGTCCGGTGTGGACACAGCTAATGTACATCTGTTTCTCTTCAACAATACTTCGCAAAAAGGTAAGTTTTATGTATATAAAGTAGTAGTTAATGAACACATGAGTAATACTGGCTACCTGCATCGCTCTGGTCCACCCAGGAGCATTAGGAGTGCATCCCAGTGTCCTCAGAGAGGTATTAAGTTGCTGCAGTTCAGCATCTGAGTATGAAGGAGCCGGTGCAGGTGCTGTGTGCACCTTCTTTTTGACCACGTGCACCATCTCCCCATTCTTAACACCACTGTCTTGAAGAGTGAGGTCATCCTTCAAGATTTTCCCATGGTGTATTAGTTCTGAGAACAAAATTTGTAAAATAATATTAGATTTTAGATAAAATAATATTTTATTTTATTTGTAGAATAATTATAGAGATTTTTGAAGTGTCTCCATCTTCCCGAACTTGGAAAATGCGGTCAGATAGGTATGATGCCAACAGGAGGTAAAAACTGTGAGGCAGTGCCTTTTTTATTTTGCACAGCAGGCCCTTGTGCCAAACCCTGTCGAATGCTTGCTGTACATCCAGGAACACCGCTGAGCAGTACTCTTTTGTTTCCAGGGAGTTGCGTATTTTTTCATACACACGATGCACCTGCTCAATGGTCGAGTGTTGTTGCCTAAAGCCAAATTGATGCCGGGGGATGACCCCATTCTCAGTCAGTATTGGTGTGATTCTGCTTAAGAGTATCTTCTCAAATGCTTTAGACAGAGTTGGAAGTAGGCTAATCGGTCTGTAGGATGTGACATCTTCCGGAGGCTTCCCAGCTTTATGCATCATAGTGGCAACTGACACTTTCCAGATGCTCGGGTAATGCTGCACTCGAAGTATACCATTGAATAGGGTGGTAAGAAAGACTATGGCTCTCCTGGGAAGTTCGATAAGAACCTCTTTGGTAATTAGGTCGAAGCCTGGGGCTTTTTTGTTTTGAAGCCTTTTTATGGTTTTAATTAGCTCACTCACTTTTACTGGTTTAGGCGGTGGTGATAATTGAAGATCTTGCTGTAAGGTATTGTCGATTTCGTTTTCGAAGTCTGCACTAGTGCTTTCATTAGGTTGGAAAACGTTTGCTAGGTGATTTGCAAACGCATCAGCTTTTTCTTTGCCAGTTTTGGCCCACCCACTGCCAGTGGTTCTTATTGCGGCCTTGAATTGCTGAGGTCTATTGAGAGCTTTTGTGTATTTCCATAGGGAGTATTCCGTTGATGCTGTTGCGCAGTGGCGTGCACTCCATACATGCAAATAAGCTCTGCATACCCTGTAGTCCCCTAAATACATGCATCTGAATGATAAATAACTATAATTTTAAAAAATATGGTAAATTAGCTTTCGCGCCATCTATTACTTTTTAGGAACTAACTCGTTGGAGCTGCGAACACCCGCCACCCGCGCAGGCAGCGCTCCCGTGAGCAAAAGCGATACTACGCCTTGCTTATTCTTCATACAACGCATCTCGTGTAGTACACAGCAAAAATGTGACTGTGTGCGTCAAAATGTGTGCGCGTGTTGGAGTTTTAGAAGCATAGCTTACATTGCAAACCGTTCAAATTGAGAACCCGTAAAAACACTGCTTAATTGTTGATTGCAGAGGGTCGACTTTTTTTAGTCGGATTGATGAAATTACCGATTAGTTAGTTCGTATTAGTTCGCAACGTATCTAATAAATTGCAAATTTTTTTTCGCCATATTTTGTTTTTCTTGGCGTTATACGCTAATGATTGAAGAGTAATTATTTAGTAAGTCTATTGAAAAAAATGGAAAATTATACATGTGAGACCTGTGCTGGCGGCAAAGTGTGTTTAAATAGTAAATTAAAATCGGCCGCGATTTTTTTGTGCATACCCTGTCTGAAATCTCTGTGCACGCCACTGCTGTTGCGGTTAATCCTTCTAGCTTGGTCTGAAGTGTAACATTTTCTGCATCATCCAGCATGTCCTTTAGGTCTTTTATAGCTCTGTTTAGGGCAGTTTTGTCGCTTCTGTTTCTCGACTGGTGCCATACTCTTCTTAGCCTTCTCTTTTCTAGTACCTTGAGTTTTATTTCAAGGGGCATGTTTCTCCTATTACACTGTTCCTTTTCGTCTGGGGTGTTAACCCAGCATGCATTTTGTATAAGATTCGTTATGTACGTGGTAGCATCTTCTATCTCTTGGGGTGTTTTTAGGGAGTCATACAACCTAATATTCTCTTCTATGTAGTCTCTAAAGCCCTCCCAGTCTGTGTGGTTATTATATAGAGCTTCTGCCTTTTCATAGCAAAGTATGGTTGTGCTTATGGTAAGTAGGACTGGAGTGTGATCTGAGTTGCTGTCAAGACAGGATTCGGCTCTAAGGTATTGTTTTGATAGCCCTTTTGTGATAAAAAAAGTCTATAAGGTCGGGTCTTTTACTAGGGTCTGTAGGCCAATATGTTGGTTCGCCAGTTGAGATTGAATTGAGTTTATTAGCATCAAGGCTTAATTTAAGCTGTCTGCCTCTCGTTGTTGTTAGTCTCGAGCCCCAGTACGTGTGCTTGGCATTCCAGTAGCCCCCCGCCACAAATCGAGCTCCCAGTGTCAGAAGATACTGGGTAAATTTTGTAGTGTCAATTGTGTGCTTTGGTGGGCAGTAGACTGCTGACACGTTTATGCTTCCACCCTTACTCTCTACTGCTATGGTGGTCGCCTGGATGTGGCTTGTTTTATATTCGGGCAAGAGATTGTGTTTGATTGAACTTCGTATTACAATGGCCGTTCCAGCATGTCCCGTGCCGTCGGGGTGAGTGGTGACATAGGTTTTGCATCCCTTGATTTTGACATAGCTTCTTTCAACTTTTCTTTACAATGTGCTTCGGATATGAGTACAATGTCTAGTTGATTGTTTGTTATCAGTAGTTCCATTGCTGATTTATTGGGGGCCAGTCCGTTAATGTTCCACGTGGCTATTCGAAGAGCAGTCATTTTGACTGTTGGTTGACGAGTGTTGTTAAGAGTCGTATAAGGTTACTCATTTGTTGTAAGACTATCTTTAACTTTTCGGATTGTTTGAGAAGTAATTCTTCCATTTTATGGTGCGAAGTAACAAAATGAAGGGATTTTAAATCGAATCATTTCTTGTGATGAAAAGTGGATACTGTACGACAATCGGAAGCGCTCGTCGCAATAGCTGAACCCTGGAGAACCAGCCAAATCCTGCCCTAAACGAAAATTTACTCAGAAAAGTTACTTGTGAGTGTTTAGTGGACTAGCGCCGGTGTCGTTCACTACAGCTTTCTAAAATCTGGCCAAACAATTACGGCAGATATCTATTGTCAGTAACTGCAAACCATGAAGGAAGAACTAGCTGCTAAACAACCGCGAATGTTCAATCGCTCTAGGCCACTGCTGCTTCACGATAACGCAAGACCACACACTGCACAACAAACAACCACTTAGTTAGATGAGCTACAATTGGAATGTCTGCGACATCCACCATACTCCCCGGACCTTGCTCCAACAGATTACCATTTTTTCCGGAATTTGGACAACTTTTTACAAGGGAAAAAATTCAACTCCGATGCGGCAGTCCAACAGCCTTCAAAGAGTTTATTGATTCTCGCCCCCATGGTTTTTTTAGTAACGGAATCAATGAACTACCTATGAGATGGCAAAAGTGCATAGATAACAATGGTGCATACTTTGATTAAATAAATATATTTTACAAAAAAAAAATACTTTATATTCCTCCCGTACAAAACGCCAATTTCATATGTAAGGACCTAAGATAAGGATGGCTGTGTAATTCAATGTATGTATGTACTTAAACAAAGTTACTAGTTATTTAATGCAGTCAATAATATCAGAGTATTCTACATAAATCTTACCCAAGGATGCTGATGGAACATTTGTCTTTTTTTCTGCTTCAGACTTGAGACTATCCACAGTGTTATCCAATGCAAAATTTTCAATTTTGTGGCGCTCTATTGGCCCAGGTTTTATTTTGATGCCCAGAAATATGCAAGGTTGACTGTCCATGGTTGAGAAATGTAGATGAACCTGAAATGTTTTAAGTGTAACAGTAATTTATTTAAGACTGATTTATTTACTGTTTATTGATGTTTTTTTTTTAACAATGACGTACCTTGAAACATTGAGATAGTCAATGATTGTAGGGTGACTTCATTAATCTGTAACTGGTGACTATGAGTGTAAAGGTACTGGTTAATAATCTATGTGGAGTATGTGGACAATCAACAACAATGAAGTTATCCACCATGTAACCACATTTTAATCGTAGTTTTCCTAAATAGTATGTATTTAACATATTTCCTTCATCTTTAAAACCGACATAGGCCAACACATTTTTAGTTTGTTTTATTATGTTTCGTGGGCTTGAATAGTTTATAGTACAAGTACAACCCTAAATAAAACTCTTCGATAATCTAAAAGAATACTTACACGTGTTGTTGTATACTATTGCTTTGGAATACCACGCTTATATTTACACTTTATTTAGACTCTATTTGCGTATGTTTTATTATTTCTAGATAATTCAGCTGTCTACTTTTGTTCTATCAAAAAGTACTCTGTGACTTTTGTATTTTGATTAGATTTTTCGCCCGTCATCATTATACCAAGGCAAGAGCTGACCATAGATCACAGCATAGAGGAAAAAAATTTAGTATGAAAGATCACAGATTACATCATAGAGGAAAAATAGTACATTATAATACATGCCATAGATCAACATACAAACTCTCATAACTCTGAATATTCCTTATTAGCATACTAATAGAGCCATATTTCTATAAGCTGACCATTGACTAGACTATACATATAGTACTCTTTGCCATTGAGCCTCTGAATAAGGAAACTATTCAGAGCATTGACCATACACATACATATTACATAAACTAGGAGTAGTCGTGAGGCATAAATAACGGAACAGGTATGTGGATTAGGTAGTTTTCGATGCGAGTCCGTACCTAATCCAAAGCGTCTGGGATTAGGTATGGCACAAAATATTCATACACAGTCTACACAGAAGATATTCTGCACCTTAAAATGTGGAGGTTAAGTTTCAAGTTTAATTAGCACTGCCGCTAGCGCCATCTATGTGGGATTACACTGGACTAGTTAGTGGTTTAGCGATCTAAGTCGTCAGGTATACACGTCGTTGATAGGTGGCGCTATTGTAAATACTTTCGAATAAAAATAACAAAACTTTCACGTCTTTTATTGAACATAAATGTGTAAAAATCAGACTCACGTAATAATATGGGTGAAATGCATGTTAATCTAGTAATGCTCTGGTTTCTATATCCAGTTTTAATGTTAACCCATTTCTTGGTAATAAAGACAAAAAAATATGTCGTTTGAGTAATTCTATAATGAACTTTGACCTAACTTTTGGCAGTGCAAGTGCATCATGCGTACGTGACCATTGATAGAATTGCATAAAATTACATTCCATTGGTTTAGCTGGTTTACGTATTTTTAAGCAAGTTAATTAAAAAAAATATTCATTTAGTATAGTAGGTATAAGGTTAAGTTCTAATAGACGACATTTTAAGATTCTGCGCTGTACCTACCATTATTAACACATTGTGCAGGCGCACTCTTTAAGTATCTATGAAGGGTAATTTTGATCACGATATTAGATTAAATGTTAAAAACCAGAGTATTCACGTTTGCTTTAAGTACCGTTAGCCCATAAAAAATGTTCTACAAATTATCAGAAACGGAACGTCCATACTCCATGCCTAATATTTCTTACTCAATCCATATACGCTACTTAATATCGGTACAATATTGGAACAGGTCAGCGGCTATATTGAATAAAATATTCGGATTAGGTAAATGGATTAGGTATTTTTAAATACTAGGATTAGGTGGAATAGGTATCGTTTTTACCTAATCCGACCCATGTCTAACTAGGAGTGGAGTGAAGAGAGAGAGAGAGAAAATGTCGAGTGATTTTACCACAGACAAATAGACAGAAAGCACTCAAAGAGCCGCCTGCGTCTTGAAGTTTAGTCGATTATTACTTCTAGTTGAGTAGTATCAGCTACTACTTCCATGAACAGAGATTCGTGATTTCCATTTAATTCTTTCTACTCACACTTCAAGATAAATCGTCTTAAAACGTAGGCTGCAATCCGAATTAAGCCATAATCGCTCACACTGCTCACAGTGTGCTCACAACACATCAATAATTTGCGTTTCGATTTAGATATCACTATTATGACCGTAGACAGAGTAAACTATAGACTCGTGGAGTCAGTGTCACCGAAAGGGACACAAAAAAAAGTACATCTATTAATAGGGTTACCAAGTAAGGTAAATTTTACCCAATATTTTGTAAATAAGAAAAACATTGTTGAAAAATGTTTAATTTAAATGAAGTTTGTCACAGCAGGCTTATCTTTACGCATTGGCAGGGTGGGCTTCGCTTCGGCGACAGGAATTAACCAACAGTCAATGATACTGCAAATGAAAAAATCGGAAAGTTACCTTTTATGCCAGTTTAGGTTTTTTATACGTGCCAGCACATCAAGCTACTACAATCTGTTAAATTACTTTAATAGATTTTCAACTTTATCGCTAGAGCATAAGGTTCAAAGTTGATTGGGAAAATTTGACAGTTTCGGGTATCTTGATGTGCTGGCGTCTGTACCTATGTACACATATCACATTACTTTTTACGTATAAGTATTATATAAAAATATAATTATACTTGTTGTTCATTCCAATTGATGAACCACCTTATAGGTCTCTTTTAACTGGTCCGAGGTTAAAATCCTCAATTGTCAAGGACCCCACTTAGCTAAACGGCCCTGCCAGTTCAGGTTTATCAATCTATCTGCCTAGCTCTTTGCCAACTATGTTGGTCGGCTTCCAGTCTAACCGGATGCAGCTGAATACCAGTATTTTACATGGAGCGACTACCTATCTGACTTCCACAACGCAGTAACTGGGCAATAAGATACCCCTTGGTGAGACTGGCTGTCAGACTTTCGGGCTTCTGTCGATGCCGGCCCGTAACGACTGAATCCATATTTATTACCGTATTTGGAAAAGCATCGGGGTATAAAAAAGCTTTGCATCCTTTTTTTATTAACATATTTTGTCAAAATGTTCGCTACAAATCCTTGAACTAGTTTTTGGAGCCCACTTAGGCCTACTAGTTGCAGTAATCCACATGCTTCGTAATTCGGGCTCATTTGGAAATCTGCAAAACAAGTTCAATAATAATTTTGAATAATTCTTAATTTTTATTAATGACATACAACTTTGGTTTATTTAAGTTCATGCATTGCATGAAAAAATAATAAGGATCAATCTTTTAACAGGGAATTAGGGTAAATTCCCTGTTAAAAAAGTGGCAACATTGGATTTTGAGGTTAAGAAATAAAGATTTATCAAAACCACGATTTTATTAGATTTAGCGCGTGAAACTAATTAGTTCGTACATAGCTGCGACTATTTGATTACGAATAGTAATACGCAAATTGCTTAGAAACACTTCAACATTGCAATTATCGAATACTTACGAGTGAAAGGACAATCCGGCAATCTTCATCATACTATTATTTTTACAGCCTATTACACTGCACCTTACCATTTTCACAGTTGCGCAAATGTTCTATTATTAAGTTGAGCACGAAACGGATCTTATTTTCTGTTGAATCGAGGTGTACTATTTATTATTTAGCTAAAGGTCAATCTGCATCCTTCATAAACGTCAAACTTGTTGGGCACATTAATGTGCCTTAGCCGACACGCAGTAAGGGACAGAAATATTCTTACTCCGTCTCTTTTCTTTGCTAGTGAGTTTAATATATTTCTCTTTTTCTTGTGCGAATGCAAAAGAAGATATGCAGCAGTCTATAGTTTACTCTGTCTACGATTATGACACTGAGACGATCTTGAACATGAAAGCGCTCACAGTGCTCGCTCAACGTCAAAACTATATTCACTTGAATGCTCATGGTTTTTAACCGACTTCCAAAAAGGATGAGGTTATATGTTCGACTTTATTTATGTATGTTAATTTTGTATGTTCACCGATTTCTCCGTCAATTGTGGATCGATAATAAAATTTTTTTTTTTTTGTTTGAAAGGGTATTCTCCCAAGGTGGTCTCATTCTCAGCAAGTTGGAATCTGATGAGAGAATCCCATGGAAATCGAGGGAAACCCTCAAATTTTATTGGCAAACCTATAGCGATTTGGATATTTTTTAGAGTAACTTGAGCATTTGCTCTCGGAAATCATCATTTGGTAAAGTGGAGCTGATGATGAAGACCACAGACGGCCATCGGAACTAATCAATGATAAATATTTCACGGGTTGCGATTCGATTACTTTAATATGGTTGCTAAGCAATTTATGCTCGTCACAATGCGTGTGGTGGAAGAGTGGAGTTCTCCAGGTTCTTACCAGGAGAACTCCTCAACAATTAACGTCCCAGCATCGGGAAAAGCAATATTTTGTAAAAGGTGATGAGCAGTTGACGTTATGCTATTGTAACTTAGATAAATTACAAACTCTCTCACTAAAAAGTGAAAAATAAAAACTTTTTTACAAATAAAAAACAACCGACTTCCAAAAAAAAAACTACAAAGTGATAAATAACTTTTATTTCGGAAGTCGGAGTCGTTGGTTCTGCATTTTCGTTTATTGACACCGACTTTGTAGTTTTTTTTTTGAAGTCGGTTTTTTTTTATAAGTTTTTTGTATTATAGATTTTGTATTTTCTTCTTCTTTGGTTAGGTGGCGACTGTCACCCAGAAGCACAATTTCAAAGAAGCCACGTGAGTTTAGTAGATATGATGCGACTCAAAACAAAACAGCACAACAAATTTTTTGACAGCGCTCACGATGATATTATTTTATGGCATGGTCGGCGTTATAGCAAAATGGCGCATTTCATGCCGTCATCTATGACGATTCACGGGACATCGTTTTCGCGCTCACGCTAATTCGGAACGGGGATAAGCACGCTCAAATCGATTACAGCGCAACTCGGAACGCACCCCATGTCATGACCCATCCCTTGCTAGTTGCTTGTCATGTCATTGTCATTAACGCGCAAAGACCTAAAAAAATACTATATCTATGTGAAAAATGGTGTTATCGAAATGATTTCTGTGAATATTGGTAACGTGGGAAAGGCAAAAGAAGTATTTTTGCAATCTACATCTTCAAAAGTTGATGAAATGACTTGAAAATGAAGGAGGAATCTAATGAAATTTTGGAGGCTAAAGTTGCCGAGCGCACTGAACGTGCCAAAAAACTATATCGGTGAGAAATTTACTAGTACATTATGTCTGTAGGTATACTTCAATGATCAGAAAAGAATGCCAATAATTAGTATCGAATCGAACTAATTGTGGCCCATGATAGGTAATTTTCCAGTTTATGCATGGATTAAGGAACTACTTTCCATAGTCCATTTACAGCTTTTCCTATTTGTAAGCACAAAACTAGATGTAAAATTCCATTCATTTCTACACATTAATATGTATGATTCCTAAAATTTTCAGCTATGTCAGCGATGTTGCAAGACGTGTAGGTGATATGACAACTGCAAGTCGGTCCATCGCTGACCTCTTCTCTACCCATCTTGAAGTTCAAAGGCAAAAACTAAGAGATAATTGTGAGAAACTTGTATTTCTTGATCCTATCAATTATGGAAAAAAATCACTCGAATTACTCTGGAGAAAAGTATACTATGAAACTGTGTCTTCAGCCAAGAAATTAAGAGAAACAGACAGTGAAAATGATAGTTATCTATTTACCCATATTGTTTGTGGAATCGGCCACTTTCACCATTTCATTTCAAGGATGGAATCAGAAATGAAGGTACAAATTAAAGAGCTGGATTATACATCCTTCCACCTAGATGGTGAATATCTTAATAAAAATGAGACACCTACGGATGAGGAAATCCAGTTCAGTCGTTCAGCTTTGCACTCATGTCTTATTTACCTTGGAGACCTAAGTCGCTACCAGGTGGAAATATTTCATGCTTTTCAACCATCTATAGCAGCTCGATATTATCTCCAAGCTGCACATGTTGACATGTCTTTAGGGATGCCTTATAACCAACTGGGCAATTTATACAATGATAAAAATTATAACTTAGATTCAGTGTGCTACTATATTCACTGTTTGAGTTGTACAACACCATTTGAAGGAGCAATTGGGAACTTGACAAAAATATTTGAAAAAAATGCTCAATTTTTTGATTCTCTTAATAATCCTGAATCGCTGACACAAACGGAACACATTCAAAATGCAATAACCAACTTTCTCTCTTTAATAGAAATTTGGTATCTTAATAAGAATGATACCAATATTCCACAGAGATGCAGCACTATTGCTCATGAGTTAAAAATTGCAATAGATTTTATTAAACCTCCATTGCCTGATGTAGACAAAAATTACAATGAATACTCACAGGCAGTTGAGGAAGAAGGCTCAAACCCATCTTGTTTAAATGCAAATCTTGTGCATAAAATTGTACTGATTTGTTTGTTTACTATTACAAAAGTTTCAGAAATGGATGAAGTGAAAGCATTTGCATGCAAAGCTTTCACATTAGCACTTTTATCACAACTTCTACAAAAATTGTTACAACAGCTGCAATCCCTTGGACTTAAAAATCCAGCATATAAATATAAATCAAAGAGTGCAACATTGCATATTTCAAGAAATGATAAAATTTTAGAAGCAGTTGAAACTAATATATCCCCTGTGTTGGACGAACCCCCAGTAAACATAAATGATAAAATCCACAGTCTTGATAGCTCATCAAAAGATACTGTATTGGAAGAGAACAAAGAATTAATGACAAATGGTGATGCTAAAAGTAATACTAAGAAAGCATTAACAAAACGCCGCCGACGCAGGCGTGTGGCCTCCACTGACAGTTCTGATATGAGTGATGTTGATACCGAAAGTAGCGACATAGAGGCTTATGACCTCACAGAAGAGTCATGTTCTGAGGAGGAGGATTTCTCTGATTCTACTGGACACACAGAGGGATCTGTCAGTGAGGACTCATGTTTTGATGTTTCTGATAATGAAGAAATTACTGTAAAAAATAATGGTCAAACGGAAATTGAAAACAATAAAGAAGTGACTAAAGAAACAGCCTTGAATGGTGACTTGGATGCTAAATCAAATAGCACTGAAAATGATTTACAACACAATAGTTACAACAACAATGTTCTAGATGTTCAGGGGTTACAGAACTTTTTACTTGGTGATAACTTTCTGTCAAGTATCAAATTACTTCAGGATTGGGCTCTCAATGAAAAAGATTTAATTTTATCCTGTGGGGACAGTGGAGAGTCACTTTTTCAATGTGTTGTAGATTTGCTAAATATTTTGACATTCTATTTCAATCCAAAAACAAATGAAAACAAGGAATGCCATATATTGGAATATGCCCGTAGTGTTGCAAAAAAATTGAAACTGGAATATAAAACTATTCCTTTACCTGAAGATATTAATCTACGTGGAACTAATATCTGCAAATATGACAAGGATGCTGCCGAGTGGCAAATGTTAGATAGATACAAACTGTCATTCTATGAGGAAAATATTGTAAGAATATTGAATTTTGTAGATTTTGGAAATCAGATTGCCAAAATAATACCTCGAATTAGATTCAACAGATCTTTGAAAATATTTTACTTAAAAAAAGTTCCTCCTCCTAAAGTGACTACGAAAATTAATCACAAGAGAAGCAAGGAGTGGCATAACTCTAAGAAACCACATGTAAGTTGATTATGTGTACCCAATGTCATAATCCTAATGACATTCTAGAGATGATACAGACCTACATTTATATATTATGTTTCCGGCTTTATAGATTGAATCAAGTGAAGGAGGGCTATTGCGACGACTCGGACGCCTTTGGCTGGCGTCACAAGTGCGGGAGTTAGAACGCAGTGGCCAGTCACCCGTGCCTGCCCTACTGGCTCTTGACACAAATGCTCTACACAAACACCTGCGCCGCGTCAAACAGCTGCTTCGTGCACGAAACTTCATACTGCTTATCCCTACTGTTGGTAAGAATCTAAAATAAATAATTTCATTACGGTTCCGTACCATAATGGTAAAAAGAAACCCTTATGGTGCGACAGTCTGTCTGTCTGTCCTTGTCACAGCTGGATATTTCAAGAACTACTAAAGCTATCAACTTGAAATTTAGAATAGTTTTAGATGACGCTTGCCCAACTATTTTACAAATAAGAAAAAAAAATTTTTTTTTGCAACAGGGCTACGGCGTGTGTGGGGTATCATATGAAAGAGTGCAGTTTGCACATCCTCAAACACTTTTTCTTAGGCCGTTTGTTTTCGACTTTGATGAAAAATGTAAAAAAAAAATACTGTTCCCCCCCTTATCTCCGGAAGTTTGCATAGAGAAAAATTTGAAATTATTCCATGTGATGGAAGTTTATGTGAAGATTACAGGAAAAATAAAACGATGTCTCTAAATAGCACTTTTTCAGAATCACCAACAAAAGTTACATTAGTTCCGCTATCGGTTAAGAGATGGCGCTGACCTAAAACTGCAATATTCTCTCTGACGATTAAGCCTCGCCGATGAAAATTTTAAAAACATTTTTATGATGGTACGGAACCCTCGGTGCGCGAGTACGACTCGTTCTTGCCCGTTTTTATTATATTTTTTCCTGTTTGTTTATACCTTGTATGTAACTTTCAGTGCTACAGGAGTTGGATAACCTAAAACGTGATGAAAGCACTGCTCGTGACGCAATTCGTTGGCTTGAAGTTCAGTTGCGCAGCGGGTCTAGGTTCTTACGAGCACAACGCCCGGGACAATCGAAACCATTACCACTCCTGAAATATCCTCGCAAAGCTCCGCCGCATGTTCACAGCTTCATACAAATTATGGAATTTTGTAACCACTTTATAGCTGATGAAAAACAAATTCAAGGAGGAAATGGTGATCCTGATAGTTCTTTGCAAGGAAAATCTACACCTTTACTGATTTTGCTTGTTGGAAATGAACCTGGCAGTGAAGAGGAACAGTATAAAGAATTTAGTGTGACGGGAGCCGCACACTCTGCTGGGATTTCTATTGAATACATTGGAGACTTTTACACTAAGTGGCGCCAAACTGTTCATAAAAATGGAAAAAAGAGATGAACATGTTGTCATTGAACTCAGGATTCGACTGCAGCGAAAAGATGGACATAGACGTTCTTCGGTTTCGGTAAAAAGTATTGAAACATCTCTATTGAGAAAGATAGATTGATGCTTTATGGGCGTTACGAACGCTAAAACGGCTACAATCAATGTTATGTCCTAAGGAAATCGTCCTCGATAAACTATCCAAGGGACACCCATGGTGGGCTATTATTTCTCTTTGCTATTACATACTGTCTTTACTACAGAGTTAAGATATTAACATTTTTCACATTTTCATTAATCATATTTTTACTCCATCATTATACCTACATTTGGGAATACATATACATTACCACTATTCATAGACATTCGTTTATTTTAATTATTTCAGATACGATTCTGATGTTATATTTCGTTTATCGATAGTTACTGTTCACTATAAATTACTTTTACCTGACAATATTTCTTATTCTACTAAAGTATGATTTTTCATTGGAATAAAAGTGTTATCATTGCAAAAACTTGTATTTCCTTTTAATCCCATCCATCCGCATAACAGTTTAATAAAAACGTAATAAATTGTAGATTTTGAGATACTCATCTCATGACATAGTGTTTGTTATACATTGTGATAGCATGAATTAGCTGAAATGAATTTACCTATTTTTTACAAGAATATTTTGAAGTAATGCGAGTAGACTGCTGTTACAGAAGAAATGCTTCACTAGTTAAAAATGAGGTATTAAATGCAGGCCAAGTTCCACTTTAAATTAAGCACATACTTTTTCATTCAATTTCAAAAGCTATTTACAAACTACACCACTTGCTGATTAATATAAGGATCGAAACAATGAATTAGTGTACACTCTATTTATTATTATTCTTTATAATATTCCTAAAATACGATAAATAAAAAAATAAGTTATGTAACAAATATAATGTACAAGATAAAATTAGCACTTAAATAATTTTCAGAAATTTTGAAGTAACCCAGAAATTCAGGTTTAGCATCAAAATCGATAGCAAGTTCCATAATGTCTAAAATAGTGATGTCTTAAATTACAGGAGATACCTTAGAATAAAAAATTATGCAATATTGCAATGCCAATTTTTACCTTATATGGTAAACAGAATGTGAACAAGTGCACAAAACAAAATTCAAAACATTAGACTTGACATTATAACTAATAGACAATATTATTAACATAGCCTCTCTGATCCCTTCCTGGGCCACTGGAGGTTAATCAAAAACTTTAAGTTTATTAACTTACTTAATAATGCATCAATACAATAATGTACAAAATATACATTATTTTTAACAATCTTTCAACAGTCTTATAACTTTATATATCTATACAGTATTGCACTTAAAACTCAAGTGTCGAGTAATGTGAAGATATCAATAGATAAAACTTTATGAGATTATTTCTAATTTAATTTATGCAACGTCGTAAATAAAAGCAGTCCAAATCTGCTTCGCTGCCATATTTGTCACGAAAGACATAACAAGTACCTGTACAAAATGCTTTAGTGCAATCTGTTGAGGCGTTATTTACAATTAAAAAAAACTTCCAGTAACATACTGCTAACTAACAACCCACTAATTGTATAAGCTGTTGTACTGTAGAGCGGTCTAGCAAACAAAGGTCAAAATCGAATGTCTGTGTGGTTACTTCATAACGGCCAGTTTCTGCAATGAGATTTACCACTCTCTCCAAATCTTCATTGTTTTTAATTTTCATGATTCGTTGCTGTAAATCTCGTAGTTGCACCATGTAATCAGGAGAGAGGTCACCAGGCTCAGCATCCTCCCCAAGACTACTCGAGACTCCATTATCTTGGACCTTCGTCTCTGCAGATGTTGAACCACTGCTTTCACCACATTCTGTATCATTTAATGGTGGTGCTGTTTCTGAAGTCTTCGCTACTTTCCTGTGTTCTATGCTGTCTAAATTTTCTCTTTCTTCTTCTGCTGCTTTCCGCTTGCGCCGTTTTTCTTCTCTTTTGGCGGACTTATCTTTGTGCTTTTTTTTATTCTCCTTATGTGGTGGTGGTGGCTCCACCAATGGCTCTGGTTCTGGTTCCAACTCCGGTTCGGGTTCGATTTCTGGTTCAGGGGATGGCTCATGTTTGATAGGTTCTGGTGATGGGTTTTCAATTTTAACTTTGGTATCCTCTTCATCTGCTATAACGGAACTCTCCGAATCCGAATGACTACTGTTAACATCTTCATTTCCAATATGAGATGATTTGGCCAAACCACTTTTAGAACTACATTGAGATGCTGTATCTATTGATATGGGAGATGCTGGTTCAGGCGGAGGGCGTTCCTTAGGTATAGGAGTTTCTCTGCGTTCAATTATTTCAATTTTTTCAGGAGGTATGTCCCTTACCTTCTCATGCTTATGTTTCTTTTCTTTACTTGATTCTTTATGTTTTTCTCTTGACTCATCTCGTTTTTTATCTTTCTTCTTGTGTTTGTGTTTTCTTTCAGGGTCACTTTTTTCTTTTGATTTGTGAATTTCTGGACGATCTTCATTATCTGCAGGAGGGGATTTTCTGAGGTTTTCCAAAGAAAATTTATTAATAGTCTTATCAGGCTTTATAGGTTTTTCTTTGACTGTTGGAGAATCCTTCACCGTGTCCTTTTCTTTTGGAACTTCTCTTATTTTAGGCAGCTCTTTATGAATTTCTTTTGGAGGCTCTTTCGGTGACTCTTTTAATTTATGGCTTTCCTTTTTGTGTTCTTTCTTTTCTTTTCTTTCTTTATCCCTATCGTGACTTTTCTTTTCCTTTTTCTTCTTTTCTTTCAAATCTTTTTCGATTTTGATATCAAGTGATTTTTCTTCTATTTTGGGTTTCTTTTGTTCTGAATTGTCAGAGCTGTGTTTTGTAGGTTTATAGTCTTCTTTAATACTAGAAGCACTACTGGAGCGAGGAGGGCTAGGTGGTCTCCTAATTGGACTCAAGCAACGCTTCTTTGCAACATCTGGTGATGGAGGTCTGTCATTTGGCCTCTTATTGGTTTTATCTTTTGGTTTTTCTCCTTCCTTGTTGTGATTCTTTACCTTATCTGGCCTTACTTTATCTTTTTCTTCTTTCACTTTTACTTTATCTATCTTAATTTCTTTGTGCTCATGTTTCTGCTTTTTGTCAGAGCTAGATCTTTCCTTTTCTTTTTTATCTGACTTTACAGGAGGTGCACTTTTTTCAATCTTTTTGGGATCTGGGGATACTTTAGGTGGTTTTTGCAAAGGAGGTCCAAATAAGTTTTCAAAACTATTAGTACTAGCTTTATGTGGTACTTCTTCTTTGTGTTCCTTAGATTTGTGTTTCTTAATATTTTCAGATGATAGTTTTGGCTTACTAAGAAGCTGCTGTTTGTCTTCTGTGAATGAATCTCTACTTCTACTTTCTTGATCAGGATTAGTGTAAAATGCATTATTGCTAATAGGTATGCCGCCACCCTTTAAAAGCTTTTTTCTAAACTCTTCATTTGGATTTTGAAAAATGTAGCGGTCTTTGAGAAAACCACTTTGCTGTAGAGTAAAATCATAAGTGAACTTTATCTTCTTAGGTTCATCTTTATTTTTCAAATATATTTCTATGGGGAAGATGAAGCCTGCATAGCCAGATTCGTTGACACAAAAAGGTGGTTCTTTTATAACTGTAAAAATAAAAAAAACAATTTAGCTTAGCTTTAGCTTTTTAGCTTATGGAGAAGAAGATTGAAAGTTTTAACACATTTTGATACTGTAAAAAAGAAAATTGCCAAACATTATTACTAAAATAAATAAACAACATAGTGTAAGGAAAGCTGATCACACAACATAATTTACATGTCTAAGCATTCAAGTTTATATTCTAACATAATATTTACCTCTTCTAGGCTTTTTAAAAGTTTCGTGTAAAAGAAAAACCACTTTGTCTACAAAGTGACTTATATCAGCCCCTTCTTGGCCGCGCACAAACACTTCCCAATCATGAGTAAATCCTTCTGGAGTCTTTTTCGATCTTAAAGATGCTATATGTCCGATTTCGAAATTTACTTTGATTGCTGACATTCTGAACCTGAAATAGAAATAAATACTAATTTGTAATGGATTTCTAAACGCACGGTACTACGCTAGAAAAATAACATCAAACTTAAAAATACATTTCTTGCCTCGTGTACTCACTTTCATGCGAT
Organism: Gortyna flavago; assembly: GCA_963669345.1. Lineage (NCBI taxonomy): Eukaryota > Metazoa > Arthropoda > Insecta > Lepidoptera > Noctuidae > Gortyna > Gortyna flavago. The sequence continues at coordinate 13,218,106 of OY770140.1, forward strand.
ATTTTCAATAAAAAATTAAGTTCAAACATAACAAGTGCAATGCAAAGTCTTAACCAGTCACTGATTTAATGGAAATCACAATCATCCAAAATAATCTTTTAGCGCCCTTGTTATTTTGGTCCGCCATATTATTCCCACTAGTACAATATAGAGGAAAAAAGTAGTAGTAGACGAACGAGCGAGCGAGACTTCGACGAGAGCGAGATGTAAACCATAAATTTAACTTTTTAAAACATCCTAACAAAATCGACTAAAATAATACAAAAAAAAATAACCTAAAGCCTCTCATCTTAGAGCCTATTAATGATTGTTGTGCTTTTGTCAGGCCAAGCGGCTTGTTATTCCAGTTAATTTGTTATGAGATAACTGGGAAAACCATCGGCACCATGATGTGATGCGACTACAGTCCTTTGGATATTTTACCTCTTACAAACCTGCAACAAAAGAATGTTGAATCTGTAAGACTGTCTGACCAACAGAAGCTGTCCAAGAAAAAAGGCGGCAAAAAAAAAAAATGGCTGTTACCCTGACTCTATTTATTATTCATTGCGAATTTATCGATTTATTGACATTGAAAATTAGGATTGACAGTCCTAAAATGTCTCCATGCTAAAAGTTTAGAAAATAATTCGTGGTCAGCTTTCGTTGGCCAAACTCTATTATACATATTAGTCCATACATATTAAAAAAGGTGTTAGTTCAGATTTTGGCCATGTGCCAAAAGATCCTTACCAGGGCTACTTTACATTCTGTAATTACTCTAACTCACACCCTGACTTATTAAATTGTTTTTATATATATTTTTTGTGAATATCGTTTACTTTTACCATTTTTGTAAATATGTGAGCACGATGTATCTATCAGATTATTAATTTATATGTCATGGTCTCATTTTTAATTCTTTTACCTATTGTGGTATAGTAATTTTATTTTAGGTGCATCGTCTTCACATATTATTTTATTAAATAGTTAATGTATGCAAAATATTGTAAAACATTTTAAAAAGAGTAACGGTGTAGTTTCTTGCCCATTCTTCTCCATACGAAAACTACCTTTAGGAAGGGGTGACTAGAATCAATTCTATTTCATTGTAATTTTTGACGTTCAAAAGTGCCTTATTTGTGCCTATTTGAAATAAATGCTTTGACTTTGACTTTGCTATACGCCGCGCCGCCACAACTGTTTGCTACGGCGAATATTCTATTCTATTTTTCTTCATGGCAATGGTGCCGAAATGGCGTAAAACGTAGCGGTTTTTAGAATTACAAAAAAAAAAAAACTAATATTCTACATCCATGATTATATCCAAAGAAAATAGTTGAATTTAATGTGAAACTTGTTGAAGAATATTAATAAGTACACTGAATAGAGAAAAAAAAAACATATTATGGCTGGTGACATTTGTTTTGTTGGGTAATGTCAGAAATGTCTGAATGTCAAACATCAATCAGTCAAACTGTCAAATTCAATCTTCCTTTTCCTTGACGTTCACCATAGAGCACAGAGTACTTTTTCATAGCCATTCATTCACACACATAAAAAGTACTCTGTGCATAGAGGCAAAAATCGTTCACGTTGAACAAAGGGTTGAACTTTTGAAGGATCTAAGATCTAACCTATGACTTCGAGGCAGTTGTTAATTAATTAAATATATCTATTATCATAGAAAGTATTATTGTTCTGTGATAACCATGTCAGGAATAATGTCGGCAATACTTCAACCACTTAAGTAAGTAACTTTTATTTAGGTGTATTTCACTGTCTCGGACGGCTCAGATGTCCGCCGGAGCTCACCTTCCGTCTGCACCCGTGAGAACCTAAAGGCTGCGTCAGTAAACTGTATTCGAGTTGCTGAATTTTTCGCCAAACAAATTAAAATATTTTATGTTATTTTGACCATCGACACGCGAAGAAGGTTGTATCTTCGTGTAATAATCAGCTATCTTGTAAATGCTCTCATTTGCCACAAAAAACTTTTTTTTTTTAATAATTCGTGTGACTGTGTTTGCAGGCTTATCAGACAAACCCTGCAAGTCGCTTCAACTATGTCGCCTGCTACAAGTTTAACAAAGCCTGATTGTTTTATGCTATCATCTGTTAGAACTAAAGTGCGTTGCTATTTTCCACGACCAAACGAAGTTCGGAGAGTGAATCGTCATGGCTGGAAAACTAGGATATCCACACCTAACGGTCGTAAAGTCATCATGCGAAGACTACTCAAAGGAAGATTTGTATTGACTCATTAAGTTACAGTTAAAACAACCACTAGTGCAGTAGTTACTAAATAAGCTATCCTAAGATTATTTTAATTAATACATTTTATGTCACACCACAGAAAACAACTTGGTTAAAAATAGTAGATTAATATAGCATTCAAGGCATGTTGTTTAATAAAAATAAATAAATGTGCTTTTATTCAAACCTTTATTTAAAACAGCCTGATTTTTGTTAACACACCTCTTTTTCTAACAAGCTACTTTCACTTAATTACTAATTCAACTTTACAAAAAGTAACAAAAACAATATTATTAGGTACTGATTGTGCAGCTTTCTCTTGTTTTGAATAAATTAATAGTCAACACTCATAGATCATTTTATTATCTACTACTCTAGCAATGTCTTATGAGATCTACCCAACTTCTATTGACAATGAATAGGAAATCATAAGAACTAGGGTGGGATGTTCACATAAATAGTTTTAGGTTTCAAAAATGAATATATATGCCAGTGTATAATGAAACCCATATTTTATGTTTACTTTAATATTATTTCAAAAAGCCTCACAGGACAATGCTTTCATAAATTGAACTTAAAATATAATTTTATAAATCTTCTTAGTGTGTCAGTGGCCATTTAATCTATGTTTATTGAGTCAGCCGAGACCTCAGCTATTAGTTATACTACATTTGATATTTATTACGGACTAGTTGAATAAATATTTTTGAGACTGAACAGAGTCTTCAGAAGTCGGAGATTTAGCAGGTTTTAACAGGTTTGATATTTCAGACACAACCAAAGTGGTCAGTTTGATAATTGCCAAATGAGCAGCCAACTGTAACACTAATGCACCAAAGCCCTTGTATAAGCCAGAAACTCCCTCTTTAGCTATAGTTGAGTTGTAGCAATCCATGAATCCTTCGTAACCAGTCAGTATTGGTATAACTGATGTGCCTGTGTCTAAGTTATCTACTATTGTTCTGGTCCCCTGAAATGGAATAATGCATTTATATAAACACAAAATAAAACATTAAGCTTGTACATTATCTTGATACTGATGCCATAGACTTATAAAAAAAGATAAACTCCGCGCCACGTATATCGAAAGTTAAGCACAGTAAGTATAGTAGACCGTTTGTACAAACACTCCTCACGCTCACATTTACATCATAGTATGCCGACCGGCCGCCATTACGTGACACGACAGCGTCTGTGCAGCTACTAATTGCGTCAACTGTCAAGTAATAAAAAAAAATAATGCCATCTTGTGTTGTGAAAAGGTGTAAAAATAATTCTACATCCCAGAAAAGTGTCAAGGAATAACTTATCACAGGTAAGGGTTAGTTCACATCGCGACGCGACGCGGCGCGGCGTGCAGTTTACAAGATAGCAATTATAGACCTTATCTACTACTCAAAAGAGTACACAATTCAGTGAGGTGGTGTCTACTACGTCGAGCTACGCCGCGCGGCCCACCTCACTGAATTGTGTGCCTTTTTGTGTAGTAGATAAGGTCTATAAATGTATTGCTATCTTGAAAACTGCGCGTCTGAACTGACCCTTAGGCACAATTTTACTTGTTGATTTATTGTATTTTTGACACAAAACCAACAGACTTTTTAAGTGTTGTCAGAAAATAAATGGGTAATTTTCATGTTACTCAGGCTGGCTGGACAAATCTTCAAAATAACTCTCATTTAACTAGGTCAATAGGGCATTTTATGTGACGGCTAAACACCCTTATTTCAGAATTTGTGACGCAACAGAATCTTAGATAATCGACCGAAAACGTGTCCAGCCATCTTGAAAAACCACTTTTCGCTGGTCTCTCAATCTCAATAACGGAAGTGATTTTGACGACTTTTTGCATATCAACGGGCGTCACATAAATTTGTGACAGGCATCGAGCTAAAAGTTTTGTGATACGTACAGCGGTGTAGTAGAAAAATGCAACTGTGTCCAGCCATCTTGAATTTACGTATAAAACTTTTGGCTGGCACTTCCGAATCTCAATAACGGGAGCGTTTTCGAATATGGTTCCTTTACTAACATTTAGTGACGCAATTTGTGACAGTAATAAAGTTTGATTTATGGCGTCACATGTAAGGGTTTACGAGAAATCAATAAAAACTTAATGTCCAGCCAGCCTGAGCTCAAGCTGGCTGGACACATGTATCTCCGCTGCGTGATGATCTACGGCCTTCGAAATATGTTCAAATTTTTGTGGTGGGGACGATAATGATTTACTGAATTTGTGACGGAGAAACTTTGAGTACTTTCAAAGATATCGATCGAGATCGGGTATTTTTTTTTGTGTTCTTTGTAATTTTTAGGGTTCCGGCAGTGCGGGTTAGTGAGTGTTTGTATGTATTGTGAATATTCTGATTAAATCATTTGAATAAATATTTAAGTTTTATTTTCTACAGAACGCTAAATAGTTTTCTTATTTTAGGTAAAATCTTTCCACCTTGTGTGTTACTGAATTACGTATTCTGCAGCAGCGTTTTTCTAGTAGTCGAACGAGAACACTTGGACACTTTAATGGTTGTGTTGATATGAAGAAAAGAAGAATTTGTCTGAACACTATGTTTACTTTGTGACAGTGGAATTAGCGTCACCGCCGATTTCGATTTCCTGTGACTGCTCTAGAAACAATAAAAGTAGAAAGACTGCAAGAATTTATAGAGGAATATATAAGAGGTACCAAAGTAAAAGTGAAGAAAAAATATTTTGATGGTAATAGAAAAATGTTTAAATATTACGGTCTAGAAGAAGTATGGGATATAGCGAGAAGTAGTATGGTTTAAGCAGCCACAAAAGTATGTGGTCTGGCGCAGAGGAAATGTGGTGGAGTAGAACAAATGATTTTTGGGTAGATGGTGAAGTTAAAGAGCTTGTGAGGAGGAAGAGGCCCGGCTTAATGTGTTAGCCTATAAGGCCTAAAATAGTGTTGCGCGCCACAATTGATATTCGTTACCACTAGCGCCATCTAGTATCGAGTAGAAGAACTAGTGTCAAGAACCTTCTAGAAGTTTCGATGATAGAACTTTCTAGAACTATCGACATCTGGGCAGTTGGGGCCGGAATGTTCTCGAACATTCTAGATGTTTCTACAATAGAAGGTTCTAGAACAATGTGAGACCTACATAAGACGGGAATGCTCCGCGAGCCGAGACAGTCTTGGATAAGCGATACAAGCGAAAACATCGAAAGGAAAGCGATCTTCAAGTGCGACTTAGAAGTGATCAGTAGTGCAATTGTGTTTTACTAACTAGTATGAAGTTGTAATTGGTGTTTATAATTAAAGTGTCTATTTTTTGGTTATTAAATCGGCAGTTTTTATTGTCACGAACCCCAAGCTCGTAACAATAGGATAAATCAGGAACCAAATGTGGCAGATGATTTGGAAAAAGCTAAGAAGAAATACTCCGAAATGAAAACGATAGTGAATGAGTCGATAATATTACAAAGGTAAAAATTAAAAAGGAAGAAAAGTTCAAGTTAAGTTCTCTGATAACTTCAGGGCCAAAGTTAAGCTGTTCTGGAAACAGGGAAAATCGGCTCGCGAAGTGATAGGAACATCGAGTATGAATGTTATAAGATCAGAAGATGGATGTTTACTAAGCGAAGAATTTAAGGCCTTGGAACTTTGGTTATTTAGTGGTCAGGATAGTGTGCAAGGAGTGGGTAACTGGGCAGACGCCAGTTTTGAAGACCCAATCTCAAATGTAGATGAAGAAAATTAATAGAAACAAGTAGGTAGATGAGATTAAAATGTGCTGAAAGGGATGAAAGTCTGTTGGGGAAGTTGATTGGTGTAAAGCTGTAATCGTACCACAGGGGGACCGACCTAAACACTAGTATTTTACATAATTAAACTATCAGCCTAGGGTAATCTAGGAACAGTTACATAGTTGGAGTGTAAAAAGTACCACGGCATTAGCCAAAGCGAGGGCTAGTGCCGCGGTAAAAATATCGCGGCGGGATTATATCGCGCACTAATGATCAACTCCAGTGAACGAAAATAAACTTCAACTCTCGGTATTGAGCCGAGCATTCAGAATCCAACAAAGCTTATCCCAGCGCGTCAAAAACAACACACTGTTGGATTTTCAACTGTCGGCGCTAAGCACTGCGAAGAAAATCAAGTGCACGAAAACAATTTGCCGCGGGAAAAATAGAGTGATAAAGAGTGACAGTTGCGAAAAATGCAGGCAGGATTAAGAGAGGAATGAACTGAATAGGTCAGATCTTCTCCCTAAGGTGCATAGCCGAAAAACATCTGGAATAAGAAAGTCTACTGTGCTTTGGTTGACTTGGAGAAGGCCTATGACAGTGTGTGGAGGTAAGAACTGTGGTCGATACTATCCATGTACGGTGTGGACTGGTGCTTGGTACGGGCACTTAAATCTTTCTACAAGGATTTCAGTGCTTGTGTTAGGATAAATGGGGCATACAGGAACTGGTTCTGCATCTCGAGGGGTTTTAGACAGGGTTGTGTAGCAGCACCGTGGCTGTCCAACTTGTACATGGACAGTTATCTGACAGACTTGAAAGAGGGTTAGTGTGGATTGGCGATGAATGAGTTGTCTGTCAAAGCCTTATTTATCCCTTTCATCTTATAAGCTTCATTATAAAAATGTGAATTGAATAAGACAAAGGTCATGGTGTTTGAAAGAGAAGAGGATATATCAAAGTGTGATGTGATAAAAACTTTTTTACAAAAAAAACAACCGACTTCCAAAAAAAAAACACTACAAAGTGCTAAATAACTTTAATTTCGGAAGTCGGTGTCGTTGGTTCTGCATTTTCGTTTATTGACACCGACTTCCGAAATTAAAGTTATTCAGCACTTTGTACTTAGTGTTTTTTTTTGGAAGTCGGTTGTTTTTTTTGTAAAAAAGTTTTTATTTTGTACTTTTTAGTGGGAGAGTTTGTAATTTATCTAAGTTACAATAGCCTAACGTCAACTGCTGATCACCTTTTACAAAATATTTTAAAGCTTTTGAATTTTTAGATTTTTGTTGATTTTTCAAAATCCGCTTGTCAGATTTCGAAAAAAAATTCATGGGACCATTTGGGAAGTACACCCTTTCCAACAAAAAAAGAATTTTTCAAATCGGTTGGCAAGCGACGGAGTTATGCGCGAACAAACATAAAAAAAAAAAATACAAACTTCCGAATTGAGAACCTCCTCCTTTTTTAGAAGTCGGTTAAAAATAAATTATTAGAGTGTGGAGCAAGTGAGTTCATATATTTGAGGAGTCTGTTTACAAGGAATGGAAAGATTGATGAAGATGTTAAAAGGAGAGTAAATGAGGGAAATAAAGTGAATGGCGCTACACATGCGATTGTGACGAACCAACGTTAACGTAAACGAAGCAATACTTCTTGTATGTAAGGATCGTAGCAGGAGGCATTCTGTAGTTTCTGCCTACCCACATGGGAAGAAGGCGAGAGTTTATGTATGTATTAGCCACCCCTTCAAGTCTATCTTTGGATACTCATCATTTTTTTTAAGGTAATAGAGATAATAAAAGTAGTATTACCTGTATATGAAGCCTATGTATTATAGTTTCAACTGGGAAAAATATGATTTCCATTGCAATGAAAGATACTATATTGGCTTTTAAGCTGATGTCTTCAATCAAAGGGTTTGTAGAGTTTTTACTGTAGTTCACATTGTAGGAGTCACTCAGTTCATGTCTGTGTCTCTGTTGGAAACGGAGAACTTTCTCAGTGATCTTCTTTAAGGTTATGCTGAAAAATAAAGAAATATGATAAGTACAAAAATTATAATGAAACAAGGTTTGTTTCTGCATTTCATATTTTTAGCGTATAATTATATTATACTAGCTTCCGCGCGCGGCTTCGCCCGCAAGATATGTCGATCTGCCGGGGCAGCGGGATTGTCCGAAAGGGTTACCGCTGCCCCGGAACATAAAGGGCTAAGGAAGGAACACGGATGGGTTTTAGTCAGTAAGAGTCTGACACTCCCTTCCGCTCCACCCAGAGCGGGAGGGGTCATTGGATGATTTCCCATCCTTAAAAAAAAAAAAAAAGGTATGTCGATAAAAACTATCCTATGTCCTTCCCCGGGATGCAATCTACATCTCTGCCAAATTTTAACGAATTCCGTTTAGTGGTTTAGGCGTGAAAAGGTAACATACAGACAGACAGACAGTTACTTTCGAATTTATAATATTAGTATGGATTATTATTAGCCCAGCAGTGGGCCTGTCAACAAGTATCAGGTATTTGATAATATGAAAAATCATCTACAGATCTAAAGTCTAAAAGGCCATGATACTTACTGAGCAAGATACTTAGTGATGCCAAGGCTAACAGTTGGGAAGACAATGGCCCATATAGGCAGCATCCGGCCTCTACTCGGCGTGCCCCACTCCAAGATGCGCATGAAACCTTCCCTGAACACATCTAGGAGAGCTGGCTTGTCACTGGCTATGTCACTCTGCACAGTTTCTACTAAGCTTGCTGAGTAGAATGGAGTGATAATTGCTAAACTTACGCTGAAAATTTAAAAGTTTTATTTTGTAGGAATGGAATAGGATTACCTACGTCTTGAACATTGTTTTCTTTTACTGTTTGACGCAAAAGTACAGCAAAGTTTACTTGGGTTAATTGATTAATAATTTGAAATGCCATTCTTACCATTTTAATGTTATATGTTGTAAGAACTGCAAGACGGAATCACATTTTCCTATATCCCTGATAACAAAAGAAAATAGTAGTGTAGTTTCAGAAAAATATTAGAGGTCTATCAAAATTCCAAAATGACAAAATGATATTTAGAATGCTCACTTGGGCCAGCCAGAGCCTTTGCTGACCACATCCTCCACTGCCAAATTTAGACCTTTCACTATACAAGTAGAACCGATGCCCTTCCACAGCGTGGTGACATCTTGCCGCCGGTGCAGTCGTGCAACCACAGGCAGCAGGGTGTAAGGTACTATGTGGTAGTTCTTCAGACCATTGTGGACCTGCAAACATGTTAAGTAATATTGTGGCATTGTCTTTAATACTTAAACGCAACATATGAATGTAATATAATATGTGATAGCTGTTATAGGTGATTTAACAGATAAGTGAGGCAAAATTGATTCTAATCTATTGATTGATTTCCACTTTCAACCAATTATGATTCTTATTATGGCATCTTTATATGGAGGCTGGCAGGGACATTTGACGCACAGCCTATTACCATGGATTCAGTACATGATTCTGAGCCCTCCGAAATCTTCAGTTGGTTTTTTTTGTTAGCCTATACTATTCCACTGCAGGGCAAAGGCCTCCCCCAAATCCTTCCACAGGTTGTTTAAAAAAATTTGCTGCTCCATACATTTTGACCGCATTACATATTGTACTTTTCTATGAAACAGCAGATTTTTTTTATAATTGGCGCATTTAATCGGTTTTTAAGCTATGTGGCTAGAATCATGTGCTGAATTCATTGTTACAAGTTATGTGTCGATGTCCCACTCATCCTGTATATTTATATCCTTATATAGCTCATTTGGAGAAACATCGATGTAACCGCTATTTTACTTTTTTTACGTCTTTGTTTCTCCTAACGTAAACACGCTTTCTAAGTGCTTTGTCATATTTACTTAACTCATTTTTGGGAAAAAATATATTTACGTCGATGTTTCCCCAAATGAGTGATATATAGTGTCTACTTTTTATTAATGCATTGCTTGAAAGTAAACTGAACTTCTCCGATTTAATCATTCTTTACTCATTCAATTTAAATTTGTTATTTCTCTTTTATGTTTGACTAAAATATTGATTAATAGGTAACAAACCTGGCACTGTCTTCTCAACACAATAAATGGGTGACTTAATAAATTTTCAGTAATAAGACTTGCAACACTTATAGCTGTTGTAACATAGGTGTTGGTATCTGAAACAATCAATGTGTTATGTTAATGCAATCAACAAGACATTATCCATTGATTATACAGTCAAAACTGCTTATAAAAACATTGAACGGACTGTCATACTGACGTTATAGCCAATAGTTGTTATAAACATACATATTTGTACATAGGTTCTTGTTGCAGGACTTCTACATTCTGTTGTAATATCCAGTAAGTATATTGTTTTAAGCAATGGTTTTGACTGTACTTATTCAATGTATAAATTGGAGATCATCATTCTCTAGATTGGTTGATAAATCATATTTTATTTCTGTAATTTAGTTGTAAAAAACATGTTTACAGATCAAAAGAAATAATAATATTTTAAAACTAGATAAGGTTGGTGTTTGTTTCCTCAACCAACTAATCAGAGATGAAATGCTGACATAAACTCATGCTTCACAGCCTCCTTTAAAGTCCATGCATTATTTTAGTCAGATTGTGTGAGATCCACACAGATAAGTGTCTGTGATGGTCTTTTGAGGAACGAAACTGTTGGAGTTTGTATCACAGAGCATAATCTCCTTGGTAGAAACTAGAGATGTTACGGAAGTCGTTTTATCGGAACCGGAACCGGAGGTTTTAAATTTGATTTATATAATTTCTACTTTCTTCTAACATACACAAACAAAACAATAAACTGAGACTTCGAGCGGTATAAAATAAACAAACATTACCCTGGCGACAAGTAAAAACTTGGTTGTAGGCGCTCTAGTCACGTGTATCACTGCGTTTCGAACTTCGGTATAACTCCGATTCAAAATTATCAGAATCGGAAGTGTAAAATTAATCTGAAGTTCTGACTTTTCGGAATCGGAACCGAAGCTCCGTAACATCCCCGGTAGAAACTACCGTTGTCATGGGGTTTTTTCAAACAGACTTTTCATTCTTTCCTTCCTTGTATCAATAGGTATTGTGTAACATCTAAATAATATAATGTGTGTTCAATTATGTTTTATTTGCATCATACACTGTACCTAACCAGGTACCAAACTATCAGAACAAACAGATTTGAGTGGACCTGTCCAGTCAGGGCACAAATGTATCAGTAATTGTGTAGCACAACTTATAATAGCTACCTATTACACAGCATTAGTTGAAAATGGGTTGAGAGGAATATTTTAAGTATAATCAAATGATTCTAATTCATCAATACTATATCATTTCTCTCTGTACTGTATTATGGTTTTGACTAAGTTCGTAAATACATAGGCTTGAGCATGACGTGACGTTACCACATATATGGGCAGGTCATTAATTGCATTTCGATTTTAAAGGAAATCTTATGTATCTTTATGATCTGTCTTTATATATTGTAATTTATGTGTAAACTTTAAGTGCGCAATAATAATAACATACCGTCTTCAGAAACATCATCCATAACCAAAGGTGGGCCCTGAAACTCCTCGGTTACAGGAGTATGATAACCATATATCTGCTGATAGCGAGTGTCGTATAAGTCATTCGTTTCCCTGTTAGGATCCAGGCCATATGGCCTGTTATAGCCGGAAAAATCACCAAAACCAGCCATTCTTAACTTCTCAGATCATTTTTTTTTGCGAAAATGTAATATTTTGGCCTGTAAAATAAAATACAAAAAATCAAGGAACTGTGCCGATTACCACTGTTTTTTATTACGAATTCTTCTAACTTTTACAATGAAATTTTATAGCTTAAACTACTAACCAATCATAACTTTTGGTGATAAATAACAGTGTTATAAGCGCCAATCACAGAACACTGTCTTAATTGATTAAAGTATTTTAAGTTTTGGTAATCGAGAAAGTATTGGAATTTAAATGTCAAATGATGTCACAGACACTTTCTAGTGTTGTATGCCTTAGTCGAGTTCGAATTCCTTATGATCTGTTTAAATATGCGACAGGCATGAATAGTATCCGAAACCAGTCTAATGTGTATCATCATCTGCCTAGGTCTTAACATATGTTTGACATTGACATTTAATGATTTGACAGATGTCATGGCACAAACTGAAAGCCTCTGTCAAAAAGTACTCTGTGCTGAAAGCAGAGCAAAGCAAACAGCCAAGACGCATGATCAAAACGATTTTATACGGCTAGTCCGACGAGTGAATATCGATTATAAAATAGGACAAAAGTTCTCCAACAAAAATGAGTCTTACATTTTTAAATGGCATTGGATTGAATTAAAAATTCATAATGCTAGGCAAGGCTGTGCTGTGTTTATCGACTTTACAGATTTACTGTAATTATTTTATTTAAATATTAGTGGTAAACTATGCCATTTATGTGTGTGGAGCCAGTGGCCTGGATGTATTGTGTGATGTTAATTGCAGGTATAGCGGCACAGGAGCAATGCACGGATTTGCGCGGTCGGTTGATTTCCCACGGCCTTCATTACGTACCTGGCCCAGATACTTGTACGCTTTGCGTTTGTGACAATGGATTGCCTAAAGTTTGTAAGGCGGTACTATGTTCACCTCCCCAGGTAAGCTAATGTTTCATGGTATTTATGACTTTCAGAATAATTTGAGTAGGTATTCAATAGCACAGAAAAACTCATAAAACTATTTTGTTTTGTTATAATATTCAAAGAAAATGATCTACAGTACTTTAAAAAAATACATTAATACAATTTCCTTTATTCATTAAATCAATTAATCTGCCTAGCCTTTTCCCAACTATGTTGGGGTCGGCTTCCAGTCTAACCGGATGCAGTTAATACCAATATTTTACATGGAACATAGTACTTCATAATTTTCTTTATTAATTAAATATATGTCTAAATTACATTTTAAATATTTGAATGTAGAACATTGAAAATATAAAAAAATAGTAGCGTACTGGTATCAGGAACAGCTAAAAGGTCTGGACTCCAGAGAAAAACCTCGTAACAATATGAGAGTTGTGTCCCCTGAATGAAATCTGATGGTTATTATTGTTGCAATGTAAGTCCAAAGCCTGATACTTACCACTATCATTTACAATTTTACACAAAGTACCTACCTACTATATTTTACACAAAGTACCTACCTACTATAATTTAATGAATGACAAAGAAGTTTTACATTCTTTAGTGCTAGTTGCTGAGAGTTTTCTGTATCAATGGACCATAACATCACACCCTGAAGGCTAGTTAGAAGTTTACTGTACATACTAATTAAACAAAATGTGTGCTTAGTAAACAATTATTTTTAACCACTCTTATAGCAAAAGGCATGTTGCTGTATGTAAATATTGTTTAAATTAAAGGAACAAATTATAATAATTAAGTAAGGCTAGGCGCATTTATTGCATTGGGTTACCTGTAATGGTACATGTAAGTAGATAAATAAATAAACTCTTAATAAGGTATTTGAAATTGTAATGCATACAGTATAACATAATGTTGTATTATAAGATGTCCAATGCCATCACTTTCTCTATTTTTGTAACAGCTAAATGACAATTGTATCTTTGTTGTCAAATGTAGTACTGTGGGCTATGACAATACATTTTGCAATCACTAATTAACAAGCAAAGTGTGACAGTAATTTACTGTGCTTCCTGCCTTTTGTCTTGTTATTGTCAACTAGCAGCGCCCCACAGTTTCACCTGCATACGTTTTGGTCCTGTGGGAATATCGGAATAAAACTATCCTTTGTCCTTTCCCGGGACTCAAACTATCTCTATACCAAATTTCATCTAAATAGGTTCAGCGGTTTAAGCGTGAAGAGGTCACAGACAGACACACTTTCGCATTTATAATATTAGTATGGATTGGTTCTATTGCACAGTGACAGTTTACACAGTATTGTGTCACCTACTACTTTAGATGTACCTTTAATATTAATGTATTATGCACATTAACCTACCAGAATAAATTCCTTAAAAACTGCATCAAAATTCATTGAGTGGTTATGAAGAACAATGGGGTCACACAGAAAAACACGAAAACCGACTTTAATCTTCTATACAAATAAATAAACTTGAAATGTCTGTTTGTAATGTTAAAATAACAGATTTTTATGAATAAATGCAGAAAGTATTTACGGTACTTATAAAAAATATATTTGTCTGCCCCTTTGCTAATCTCCGCAACGGCTGAACCGACTTTGATGAAATTTGGTATGGGTATACTTTGAACCCCGGGGAAGGACATAGGACATACTTTTATCGACATACCACGTGGGTTAATCCGAGGGCGAAAGCTAGTGAATAATATGTTTAAAGATACATATTTTGAAAACGCAGGATTGTCGATCATTTCGAGTCGGGAACACATGCTGCGAGTTCATCTGTCTGGACGATGTGGTGAAGCCAGCGGAGGGCGCGGAAGCCAACGTGCGGCTGGCGGCTGGTGGCGCGGCCGGCGTGGTGTTGCTGACGGTCGCGCTCGTGGTGTACCGCGTGAGGAAGCAAAAGAGACGCCGACCCCCCCATGCCGACGATCAGAGGAGCTTGACTAGCATTGGGTATGTTTTTTTAGCAACTAAGGGCGAATTTCACCAATGAAATTGAACATGGTTTCAAGAGCTGACAGGTACCATAATTGCGTAACACACTATCAATCTCAATCTGAATCATTTTGAAGGATATTGCTAATCCATTGCTTCATAATTATGTTCGAAAAACTTGTCTGCTCAACAACGTAAATAACGCAATGAATATTGTAGAACTGTCAAAATGAAAGCCGAGAGTCATTACCATTGTGGAATACACTGGCTGTCACTGGCAGCTCATAAACGCGGAAATTCGCTCTGAGTCGTATCGTATTATGCCAATGTTTTGTATGTTTTTGAAACCTTAGATATAGATTTCCATGTGAATTGGCAAGGTTGCCTGTGTAAACAACGTATTACGGTAATACACAGGGATATTTATTATTTATTTAGGCATTCTCTACCAGTCAACCAAGGGTGGTGAAGAGATTAGATGTCAGGTGCTTGGTTGAGAGGAACAATGATTCAAAAATTTATTAAAACCAGGTACACAAATATTAAGTGCGTTAGTGCACTACATCCGATGAGAATCCGTAAAAGGACAGTCCGAAGTGTCCGGTACATTAAAATATAATATAGGGTAGTACATCATACATAATGTCGCGCTGATAACTGGATAAAACCGCATATCTGGATATTAGTATGTAATGTATGTACAGTCACCAAAGGAGATAAGTAACCAGGGTCGTCGGATATAGTTGAAGTTTAATAAAAAACCGGTGGATGTTCTCGAATAAAATTTTATTTTGTTAATAGAAAACAAACAGCCATTTATCAAATTAAATTTCAGTCGACAACATCCATCGATCGGTCTCTTACTAAACTATAACTATATCCGACGATCCTGCATACTTATCTCTTTTGTTGATTGTACCACAAGGTACATCTAACGTTTAATTGCGGCTTATACTTACCGGTGTCGCAGATTGCTCTACAGTCGAGTTACACATCGCTTGCCGTTACCAAGTACCGTTTAACTAAATGTAAAGTGAAGCAGTTAAATGTAATTATAGTGAACTAGCTTCCGCCCGCGGCTTCGCCCGCGAGGAATGTCGATAAAAGCTATCCTATGTCCTTCCCCGGGATGCTATCTATCTCTGCCAAATTTTATCGAAATCCGTTCAGTGGTTTAGTCGTGAAAAGGTAACATACAGACAGACAGACAGAGTTACTTTCGAATTTATAATATTAGTATGGATTATGAAGTACTTAATCAATGAATAGCGTGCTATACTATAATGTAGTACGGGCTAGTTTGTACGCTCTAACAGTTCGAAAACTGCGTGGGTATGTTTCCGATTTCCCGCGATTTCTCAGTCGGATTTGAGCAGTACAATACTGATCAAGGACGCAGGTCCTAGGTTCGAATCGATCTCCGGGTCGGACAAAGTATTATTGGGTCCTTCCACTACGAAATTCTCATTAGCACCAAAGTCTAAAGTTCGTAACCGATTGATGACAATAACCTCGCCTATTTGGTTCTCATAATATAACTTGCAAAATATGGGCTTACTAAACACCTCATGTTATGATAAAAAAATATATATTAGAGAGCAGTGGTGGCCCAGTGGTAACGGCCGCGACTTACGAGTTGTAGGTCGTAGGTCCGAAGTTCCGAACCCAGACAGGCGCTTTTCTTTGTGTAAAATATTTCATCACCATTACTCTCCAAACGGTGAAGGAAAACATCGTGAGGAAACCGGAACCAAAAATTCGAAGACATGTGACATCTACCAACCCGCACTGGGTCCGCGTGGTGGATTACGTCCCACTCCCTCTCACAGAGAGGAGGCCTGTGTCCCAGCAGTGGGAACATTATAGGCTGATTTATGTATGTTACGAGGGGGCGTTTTTAAGTTCGCGGAATGGAGGGTGAGAAGTGAAAATAAAAATACCAAATAATTTTTCTTTTTCAATATATTCACCTGCTACCCTTATACATTTTTCAGATCTTTCAATTAGCTTATGTATACCTTCATAAAAAAATGCTTTGTCTTTGTCCGAAAAATAAGCTGAAACCGCGTCCTTCACTTCTTCATCAGTTGAAAATTTCTTCCCACGAAGTTTTTTCCTTAATGCTCTCCTTTTTAGGGTTCCGTACCTCAAAAGGAAAAAACGGAACCCTTATAGGATCACTCGTGTGTCTGTCTGTCTGTCCGTCTGTCACAGCCAATTTGCTCCGAATCTTATGGACCGATTAAGTTAAAATTTGGTACACATATGAATCTCTGTGACCCAAACACAAATAAATAAATGAGTTTTGAAAATGGGAGTCATTTTTGAGGGGTAAATAGACAATTTTAAAAAAAAGTTTCGCAATCTGTACCGTGTGACATATCAAATGAAAGGGCTTACCGTGAGGATCTCAAATATATTTTTTTCATAATTTTAAAATAAATAGTATTAAAGTTATTTAAGACAATAGACGGAAATTTACCATTCCCCCCCCTTATCTCCGAAACTACTGAGCCTAATTTTTTTTTTAAATACAGAAAATAGTTCTATACCTATAGATTACAGGAAAATTAATAAGAAGTCTATGATCTTGAAACAACATGGTAAATCTCTCAATATAGTGCGTACAAACTTACATTTTCAGTTGGAATGTATGGGAGAACATGTTTTTCAACTGCAATGTTAAGTTTGTTCTTGGGATAAATTCATTCCAACTACGGAACCCTTCATTGTGCGTGGTCCGACACGTACTTGCCCGGTTTTTCTTTAATGCTTTCTTTCAACCTCTCGAGGATAGAAGCATAGTATTCTCCTTCCTCTCATAATCGGTCAACAGGATCCCTTCTGAATCCCAAAACACTGTTTCCATGATTTTTCCAGCCGATCGTGACACTTTAAACTTCTTGGGTGGTGGTGTGCCTTTTTTGTGCCACTGTAGATAGTCCTGTTTCGACTCAGGTTCATAATGATGAACCCAAGTTTCATCTCCAGTAACAATTCGACTTAATAGTCCATCTTTATCTTCGTTACAGAGGTCCAAAAACGTGCGAGAACACTCCACGCGGTGTTTTTTTTTAGGCGGCGTGAGCATTCTTGGCACCCATCTTGCACTGACCTTTGTCATGCCAAGATGATCGTGTAGAATTTTGAAAATTGTTGTGGGTCGTCTTCAAGTGAGACCCTGCCTTGTTTAAAGAGACTGTGCCACTTGTAAACCATGGTTTTACTCGGGCAAGAGTGGCGGATTCCATCTCTTCCAGTATATTTTGAACTGACTTTCCTTGCTTGGTAAGGAACTTTATTACGGCACGGTACTCGATTTTTTCCATAATTCACACTTTCTTCCCAATTGAGTTGTTTGCTTGACGATAGTTCAAAGACTAATGATCCAATTAAGATAAAAACCTGGTATTTATACTAATATTGAGTGGCTGAAGTTGTGGCCATCCCCATAATGACCTATTGTTATCCCATCCCCCCCATTCCGCGAACTTAAAAACGCAACCTCGTATGTATATTATACATGACATAGACAGACATAAATGATAATAATGTGACTTGAAGCCGCTCTCGCGCGGTTTCATCCGTCCACTTATTGTTTGTGATACCATTCCATTGACCTACAGCCTACAGTTTTAATTGCGTGGACGGTTACTCATAATATCGTCACACAATCCTTTGATGTAATAAAATTACGTTTGTGGAGAGCAGAGCGACAGGGTGACTGAAAACTGGTGGATTAGAAGTTTTGGTGGTGGTGTGGGTTGCCTTCTTGGAGTGCAGACTTAAGGGGCTGGCAGAGCATGCGTACTTAATACCAACGTAATACCAAAATAATTTGTAAATCAAACATATTCTTAATGTAGTGTGCATTTACTCCGATTGGATTACAGAATATCTAGGTTCCCAAATATATATTTTGAATGGACACTGATTTAAAGACAAGTTGTTAGAAAAATAAGTTTTCTATAGAAATATTAAATTCCTCATATCTTGTCTTTATATCAGAGTCCTTTCAAAATATATATTTGGGAACCTAGATATTCTGTAATCCAATCATAATAAATACACACTACATTAAGAATATGTTTTATTTACAAATTATTTTGGTACTACGTTTGTATAAACTACGCATGCTCCCCCGGTCCCTTAAATGAAAACCGTACTGTAAAACCTTGTAATTGTAACTGGTTAATAAATGGAGGCAAGGTGGTATAGATTCCTTGGAATATTTGAATCACGGCATGAGCGATTCAGAGCGATAACCTCTACCAAGGTCTTAAACAATAAACTGGGTAATCTGACTTAATGCAGTTAGAATCCCTTTAATACAGCAGTTTATAAAAACAAATCACGAATGAATTACGCGGCTTACGACGTGGTTGTGGTAAACATTTCCATACAATACGCATCAACATCAAGTATGTAGGTATGGATTCCTTGTTGGCTCAGGAATTCGATCATATAATGATTATTCCTTAAGAAATCTATATCTAAAAATAAATGAAATTGAAGTATCTGTTTGTAATGTCAAAATAACAGCTTTTTACTAAAGGCATATGAAACTACGAACGCGGTATACCTACTCAAAAGAAAACAATTTAAAAAAAATTGTCTGTCTGTTTGTTTCGCTAATCTCCGAAATGGCTGTACCGACTTTGACGGGACTTTCACTGGCTAATAGCTGATGTTCTAAGGAGTAACTTAAGAAGATTATAGAAACAGAATTAGGGTTCTAAGCAAAAAAAAAAAAACCCATGAAATCCAATTTGCTTTCCGACATGCACCCGAACGAAGTCGCGGGCACAGCTAGTATTTAATATGATTCAAGGACAGGCGCGTAATGTGATAAGTTCCATATGGAGGCGCAGTGTCTCATGTCGACGACGGTTTATTTCGATGCGACGTAACCCAGCAGAACCGAGATATTTGGCGCCAAGCCGTGCCAAGAAAAAACTTTTTTTTTTTAAGTTTTTATTTTTCATTTTTTAGTGAGAGAGTTTGTAATTTATCTATGTTACAATAGCCTAACGTCAACTGCTCATCACCTTTTACAAAATATTGCTTTTCCCGATGCTGGGACGTTAATTGTTGAGGAGTTCTCCTGATAAGAACCTGGAGAACTCCACTCCACCATTGTGACGAGCATAAATTGCTTAGCAACCATATTAAAGTAATCGAATCGCAACCCGTGAAATATTTATCATTGATTAGTTCCGATGGCCGTCTGTGGTCTTCATCATCAGCTCCACTTTACCAAATGATGATTTCCGAGGGCAAATGCTCAAGTTACTCTAAAAAATATCCAAATCGCTATAGGTTTGCCAATAAAATTTGAGGGTTTCCCTCGATTTCGAGATCCTGACCTGATGATCATGGGACCACTTGGGAAGTATACCCTTTCAAACAAAAGAAAAAAATTCCAAATCGGTCCAGGCGTCTTCAAGAAATCGGGGAACATACATAAAAAAAAAAGAAAAGATTCCGACGAATTGAGAACCTCCTCCTTTTTTTGAAGTCGGTTAAAAATGACTAGATTGGTCAGGCAGCAGGGAGAAAACGAGTATAAGCAGGAGATTTTACATATATATCCTGTGAGATAATAATGTAAAAGGTCACCTCCTTCACGTTTTCACGTAAAACACGTTATCGATAAATGGCAGTTGAAGCCACAGTCTGCCTTTGGCAAAGTTAATGCTTTTTTTCACAGCAACGAATCGTTTGAACAGGTACATAAGCGGCAGTATGGGCTACATGGGAGGTACGTGTGAGACGGCCCTAGCTGCGTGGAAGCCGCCCAGCAACTACCTGCCGCGCGGGGAAGCACCGCCGCCGTACGATGAGGCTATTGCACAGTGTCGCCCTGAATCCATGAGGTATGTCCACTTACGTCGTAGGTACAACTGCGGACATTGGTGGACGACCACTTTTTACCCGTATGTCCAAAAGTGGTTCACCGTTAATGTTCGCGATGGTACCTTACCTACTTATACTATATATACGGAATCTTCTGAAAAACGATATATTTATTTGCGTAGCTAACAGGAATTCATAGAGCATATTTTTTATTAATATAATTAATTCTTGTGGTTTTTTCAGTGTATAAACCTATATTTAAGATTTGCACACGGTACCTTTTACCGTTACCTTTTTTAGCGCAGCCGTGAGGCACACTTTCCTGCTAATTTCTTACATCGGACGTCACACCTTTGTTATTTTGATGTTTATTCTTTGTATTTAACTGATGTATGTATTGTGTGCCTTCTAGTCTGTGCAAAATAAATGTATTTTCTTTCTTTCTTTACCTGGTAGAAGATGACGGAAACTCACTATGCATATTTGTCAACTTAATGAACGCGTATTCTGGCTAATAAACTTTATACTTAGTCCTAAACTTATAAAAGGAAAAACGCAGGTATTGTCATATTTGTCATAATTATTTCTTATATAAATAATACCGTTTGCAGAATATCAAATGACCCATCCTACCACCGCACATACCCGGCCACTGTGGACACGATGGCGCGGCCAGACGACCTGCAGTGCGGCGGACACGGCTACGTCAACATACCGCGCCCCGTCACACAGGTCACATATTATGTATGAGCTTGTTTAACTAGCCCATGTAGGGTTCTTACTAACAACTCTTACTAAGTATCAAATGAGCCATCGTCGCCACTGTGGAAATGATGGAGTGGCCCGCCCACGTTCAGTTAGGCCATTGAAAAACTTCATAAATTCTTTGACACAAGTTACACCCCCGTATATTTTTATTACAACCTCCTCAAATTCTATTTAATTCTTCCATTGCGTTGCATGTACAGCTAGTTTCAGACACGCGCAATCAGCCGTGCAGTCAATACACTTGGCGATAGCCAACAAAATGAATCGAAGTAAAACTACATAGCGTGATAGTGAAACAACTCGTATGTTCACGCCTGTTACCACCCCACGAGCGTAGCCGCTGATCTGTAAATCAGCCTTATGAAAACGTGGGAGGTGTTATCTTACTCGAGTCTCGAGTAATTTGTCAGATAACTAAGGGTGAAAACGGTCCTGAGAACTTTGAACTGAATGAACTTATTTACTGTGATCTAGAATAACATAATTTATAAACAAGCTTCTTTGAAAATCTGACTTACTACCGTTTCAATGATATCGAATTTAAATTATCAATTTAAATACCCAAAACTTATCTGTATCGAAATAAGGAAAATCCGAATCTCATTTCATTCGATTCAGACTTGAATATGGCGAGCATAGAATTGCGAGCATAGTAATTAATAGTAATGTATTGTTCATTCTATGGGTCAATTAAAATGTTGTTTAAAAAAAAAGTATTTAGTGGCAACATGGTATTCCAAATGATAAATGATTTATTTTCTGTAAGTAGGTTTGTACAAACACTTTTACACGTCAATCATATTTTTTTAAACTAGAAGAGGTCGGCGTTTCCTATCTGACTATTCTGAAAGAAAGGCCGAAACAAACTCAGAGGTCACAGTCTCTTTTAAAGTCCAGACAAAATCTTGGTCAGATCATGTGAAGACCATGTAGATTGGTGTCTGAAATGGTCTTTTGAGGAAAGAACCACACAGATTGAGCGGACCTGTCCAGTCAGTGCTCGCATTTGTCAAAAATCGTGCAGCTCAACTCAGAAGTTGAGGAGCTCAACGATTCGACGAACAATACCAAAGAAAGGACATTTGGGTAGGCCGCGTAAATGACTCAAACTGAGATCATGATTAAAACTAACTAAGAAGGAAAACAGTAAAAAATAAATGACCCACATAGTCCTCACATTCACAATAATTAAAATAATATAATACTTTATACAGTAAATGTACATGTCATTGTTAAAGAAAATAGATATTTTGAAAAAATAAAGTGTAAAATAGCAAAATGAACAAATAAAAACAACAATTACAGTCTAAATCTATTGGAGCAGCTCAATCCCAAGCCTTTTTGTCCTCAATATAGTCTTTTACAGTATAATAGGCTCCAAGCTTTGACTTTGAATTAGTATAACTATAACTTAAGTAAACCCAAAAGACATGTATCGCCGATGTTGGTAGCAAGTCTGCGAGGCTGAAGTGGAACTGGGCGGGTCACACTTACAGGATGCATCCTGCCAGCCTGAATACAGGCGTCGTCACCGAGGCAGGCCTAAAAAACGCTAGCGTGACGATTTGGACTCGTTCCTAACCGATTGGACGGAGAAGGCACAGCACAAGGAAAGGTGGAAGAATATGGGGATTCTTTTGCCCAGTAGTGAGACAATGTAGACTAACGGAATAAAAAAAAACCCAAAAGTATAATAAACGTCATATACAGCATTATTTTCAAGCTAGAATCCTAAGTACTCTCCCGTTAATGTTCACAGATCGCCAACACACAGAACTGCTACAACGCGCCGCTGTTGCAGCCAGTACATCAGCAAGACAATAGGGAGCCACCACCCATGCCGCACCACCCACTTGCACCTAATAGTAAGTACAATAACGTGCACCACCGTTATACATTGTAAAAGCCACTTATAAAAAAAAAAGTGGAGTTTCTTGCCGGCTCTTCTCCATAAAATATTTTGAATTCAATTCAATTAAATTTAATATTATGAATGACACATCCATGATCAGCCTATAATGTTCCCACTGCTGGGACACAGGCCTCCTCTGTGTGAGAGGGAGCGGGTCGTAATCTACCCACGCGAGCCCAGTGCAGGTTGGTAGATGTCCCACGTCTTCGAATTTTTGGTTCTAGGACATGCCGGTTTTTTTACGATGTTTTTCTTCACCGTTTTCAGAGCAGTGGTGATGTAATTAATTACATGGCAATGGCACATCGAGTTTAAGAATACGTTCGGTAGAGCGATGTCGCTTTTGTATGCGGTAATAATATATCGCCATTATTGTCAATATGCTATTGTTTCCCGTTGTTTATATTGTGAGTGGCGTCTATTCTAACCATAATAATAACAAGTGCCTTTCAAATACAAAGTCATACATACAAAGCCATACTCGGTGCTACAAACAATACTGGGATCACCAAAGTTTTGGCAAACCTTATACAAAAAGGTTATTGTGTTTACTGTGGCGATCTACAACATTATTTTTAGTATATGCGAAACCAGAAACACGTGTCTAGTATTTTTATGTAAAGAATCTATGTACAAAATTTCAAAACTATCATGAGAAATCAGAAAGTTATAAGCTTGATAAGTTACATGGTTGTCCGTTCAAAAACATGCTCACCACGCGCAGTGGCGTGCATTGTTTTTCAGAATAGGTAGGCACTAGGCCGGGTTTAGTCTAGGCAGACGCGGTCACTAATCAAAAACAACAAAAGTATCTATTACCTAACAAAAAAAAAGTTTTACAGCCGCCATGTTGGATTTTCATTTTGACTTTATTTACGGCTCCAACAACCTCCAAAACCATGAAAACGACACCCATGAAGAAAACTATAAAAAAATTTACAGCCGCCATCGTGGATTTAAATTTTGACCTCACTATCGGCTTTAGCGCCCTTGAAAACCACATTTAACGACACCCATGATGGAAAATTAAAAAATAGTTACAGCCGCCATCTTGGATTTTCATTTTGACCTCACTATTGGCTTCAGCACCCTTAAAAACCATGAAAACGACACCCAAGATAAAAAAATTGTTTTTTTTTAAACAGCCATCTTGGTTTTAAATTTTTATCTCACTATCGGCAAAATCAATATCCATCCCTTTCTTTCTTCGCACGGCCAAATTACGAACGAATTACAAATTACGATTTTAACATTCATACTCGCTTGGATTTGAGTAGGCATGCCTACTTTAGGGTGATAAATTGCGAAGGTCGAATGTACTTGAACGAGTAAAGCCCAATGACAACGCGCGAATAGTATACGGGAGCCGAGTAGGCCGTCTGGCGAATGCCTACTGCCTCTCGTGTTTATAGGAAGATTTTGTTTTTTCATAAGTATGATAATTTACTATGGGTAAAAAATACAATTATACTTAATTAATTAATTTACAATTACACTAAAATGTAATTGACAGGCTTATGGTGATTTATCGAGGTAGGCACTGCTTTTATGCCTATATGGAATGCACGCCACTGACCACGCGGCGCGGCGCGGGGTGACCATGTTTTATGCTCCGCCAGCATCGTACGCTTGTTGATAATAGTTTGGCAGTAGTTACCTAACTGTACGGCGATTTTATTGTAATTAACTAGTGATTAAGTATTTTTGGGACAAAATATAACATGGAGTAAAAATTATTGAAATCGATTCAGTTACTTATTCTGAACAAACTATATTTACGTTTCGCATATACTAAAAGTAATGTTGTATAAGAAGGTTCAACAGGTAATATTAGGATGTGGTCGATTTTAAGGATCAACATATCGTATCACCATCCTTTAACGATTGTCCGATTCTTACGACATTTCTGTACAACATTGCTGTAGCTCTTTTTACCTAAAGATCAAACTACGGTCAATAGTCCACATTGTGACATATTTTGAGACGTATGGTAAATGAGGTCACATACAGGGTAGCAGGGACGCACAACCTGTTTTCATGGAATCAGTACATGATTCTGGACTCCCCTGCGTGGAAATTTCTTGTCGGTTATTTAAAAAAATACGTTATACGTTACGTCGCAATACGTCATACGTTTTGATCGTGTAGGTATTGCACTTTTTTAGGAATTAGCAGATTAAATAAAATATTGACAAAAAACTTTGGGTGACTGTCAACGTAATTTCAATTCGATTAATTCGATCGCGATTTGGTTGCACCCAAATTATATTTTAGTAATATCTTGTTTTTATTGCTTCAGTGGTTGGATTCCCGAGTGCCATCCGCCTGACGGGTTCCCTGGGTGCTATCAGTAACCGCGGGTTACTGTCAGTACTGCAGCGCGAGCCTGACCACGAGCGACCACACAACGTGCCCGGCTTCTACACCAACACTGCCAACGTACACACCTCACTGTTAGTAATGTTGTAACGTAACAGTGCAACCACAACCACAGCACAAAAAAACAAAAAATTAAAAACACTACAAGTAAAACTCATAAATACACGTTTACTACAGAAAATAAATCATTTATCATTTAATAATTTATACAGATTTTTGGCAGCGTGAACTCTGACAATTAGAAACAACTAACTGCGCTCTATGGTTTCGCAGAAAGTGCGCAGTTCCTGTGGGAATCTTCAATTCAATTCAATTAATCTTTATTGCAATCAATGATGTACACACACAGGTGGTAAGTACTAATAAATAGAAACAATTATGGACCCCGGCGGGGCACAGCAAAATTTTAAATAAGTATTAGAGGAAGAGCGCTTTTATGATCATGAAGATTCGCATTGGAACTACGCACTTTTCTGGCGTCCAAAGTGTCCTATATCATTCGGGAATAGTGTAGCTTTCAATCATTAAAATATTGTTTTTATAATTGGATCAGTATTTCCAGAGACTACCTTTTACAAATATACAATCTCTCGAAACAGCTTTACCACTTTATAATTTTACAAGACGTGTGCCCAATGAGATTTCCCGTTGGCAAAAATGAAGAACTTGCATGCAAACTATCATCCCATATTTTAACCCTTTCAGGCGATCAATTTTCAGGAATCCTTCCTTAGTGCTCGTTTTCATTAAATAAAGAACTCTTGTGCAAAAAAAACCTCTTGCTTGCAAAATTTTGTTTATGCTTCTAACCCAGCCGCTTAGGCTGTGCATTGTCATCAGTAAATAAATGATATAAATATTTTTATTAAATAGATTAATTCTTAATTGCAGGCACCGCACAATCCCACGCATATCGACGGCTGTCGACGCCACGCTTCTCGACACGCCAATCTCTGGCTTCAACCGCGCCGACCGCTCGCTCCACAACGAGATCCGACGCTCGTTCCACAAGCCGAGCGACAACAACCGACATAACGCCGATACCGGACGAAGCATGCCGAGGAACCTCAACTTGGCGTCTGCTAACGATATTACTAGAAATATTGAGCCCGTTCTGGATGCAGATACGTAAGTTACTATCTCTGCGTTATCCACTTTAATTTGTCGGTCCAATAGTGTGCGAACTATAAATACGATATTATAGAACAGAACACTCTTTATTATGTTCACCATTTATTGCAGACATAAATATAGAAATTTTACAAAGGGTGACACAATGGGCGGTCTTCTCGCTAAGAGCGATCAAAGAAAAAGAAGAGAGATATATGCATTTACAAGCTTTTTTATATGATAAAGATAATCAGTTTGCTTGTCATAAGTCATTTGTTTAACATAGATACAAGAATAGTAGTATATAAAGTTAATAAAGAGTGTGCTATGTTATGCCAGAGGTTGTACAAATTTTAGCAATTAAGTAATCAAGCCCGGTAAGTCTCAATAATAAAATAAGCCTAGTAAATAAAAAAAAAATAGTTATATAGGATCACACAAATTAATTAATATGCTTTGTTCACCAGTAAGGATTTTGCCGTTATTCTTAAATAAGCATACGTTCAATTCTTTGATTGAGCATGTTAAGTGTTTGTGAATATGCCTTTGCCATGCAAAATACACTTTTATTTGTTAATGCTGTGACTTTCTTACGCATAAGATAGTTTTGAGCGTTTGTGCTATTAACTGTTATCGGCAAATAGTGACATAGGGTGACTTGTAACTTTCGGAAAATTATTTATATAGATTACTAGCTTACGCCCGCGGCTTCGCCCGCGAGGTATGTCGATAAAAACTATCATATGTTTTTCCCCGGGATGCAATCTATCTCTCTGCCAAATTTTATCGAAATCGAAAAGTGGTTTAGGCGTGAAAAGGTAACAAACAGACAGACAGAGTTACTTTTGAATTTATAATATTAGTATGGATATAAGTATGGATAATTAGATTAGGCCTTAAAACACTGCCCTGGGGTACGCCATATATTCGATCATCAGACTTGTAGATCCGTTGACATTCAATTTCAGATATTTTAACATACTGTTTCGTGTTCTGTAAATAAGATTCTATTAAATTCAAGACATTACCTACAATGTTATTGGCGTCCAGTTTATTTAACAAAATATTATGGTCCATGTAGTCAAAGACTTGAGTCATGTCACAATATATTGAGCACACAGGTATTCTTTTGTCAACATTCAGAGTTTTACTTTTCCAGAAGCCTTTTTGTTCCTTTGTCAAAATATTTTGTTTATCTAGCTAGAATGTATTTATAAATGTATTTTAAAATACCTTGGATATTATTGGAAGAAGCGCAATGGGCTTATTATAAGACTCCATGCATTCTTTGTTATGTTTATCTTATTTTGTTAAATTATAGTAACCACGCACGTCTAAACGGAGGCAATGGTTGGCGGGGTCGCACGCACAGCGAGGAACAGAACGTGGGCGTCGAGCGCGCGCCGGACGTCGTGCCTGCGCCCGCGCAGCCCGCGCCGCCACACGCGCATGCGCCGCACGCCGCTCACGCGCAACAGGCCACACACGCGCAACACGCTGCGCACGCACAACACGCTGCGCACGCACAACAGGCTGCGCACGCGCAACACGCCGCGCACGTGCCGCACGCGACGCATGCCACTCCCGCGCCGCCGGCGCCACAAGCCACGCTGCCGACTACAGTGGATAAGGTATTGTGCTCGAAAAAAAAAACTTATCGCAAATAAATAAGCAAAATCCATCTCAGATATTATTTGCTAATGATTTGGATAAGTAAGGAAATATAGTCACACGGTTGGCCGACAATTCACAGTAAAAGCTGCGTTGACACGATTTCAGTCAGCTACGACTAGATTCAAAATGCTTTGACACACTGATTATGGCAACAGTGATCACTGTTTTGATTACTGTTGCCATAATCTAATTAGTGTGTACTTGGACGTTTGCATCCAATCCTTTGATTGGATGCAAACGTCCAAGTACACACTAATTAAAATATAGCTGAACCGTGTATAACCATAGAAACTTTAATCAACGTAGGTATATTTGTCTGAAAGTACTTCGACTTGGATCAACGCGACTTTTCTGCAGCCTCAGACCAACAGACTATTCCTTACTTATCCCTGTCATTGGCCACTAATATAGTGCTACACGGATCTTTTGGCGCCTGAGTGACATTGACAGGCGTTGTTGGTAAACATAACGAAGTTGTCGCAGAAATTGTATTGGAAAAACAATATGGCGGCGGTAGTTCCAACATTTTTCCTCTATGTTTCCAACTTTGGCCACGCGCCAGAAGATACAGAGATAGAGATGTTCTATGTTCTATGTTATGGGTTTGGTTTCCGCACTTAGTCCTTCAGTGGACCATTGTGCGTAGGCCATGGCGGCCGTTGGTGGTTATTCCAACCAGCCCACCTCCCTCCAGAAGCTGATTAGGTCTCCTGGTCTTTTGAGAACATCTGTGTACGATCTGGGTGTCCCGAGGGTTTGTGTCCTGATCTGCTTGACGCCTGTGCACTCAAAGAGCACATGCGCAATGGTTTCATCAGCCTCCATGCAAGCTCTGCACAGGGGGCTGTCCGTTATGCCTATAGTGCAAAGATAGAGATTTGTGTTGGCCCAGTGGTAACGGCCACGATGATTTAATAATTTCATCGCCACTGCTCTCAAAACGGTGAAGGAAAACGTGAGGAAATCGGTATGTCCTGAAACTAAAAAATTCGAAGACATGTGATATATCTACCAACCCGCACTGGGCCCGCGAGATAGATTATAGCCCACTTCCTCTCGAAGAGAGGTGGCATGTGTCCCAGCAGTGGGAACATTGTAGGCTGATTATGCCAGAAGATTCCTGTGACATTGTATGTTGCCTAACGCACCGCCGCCAGTAGTTTGAACAGTGAGACCGTTTCCAGCCATCATGCGTGTGTAGTTACTCGGGCTCGGCGCCGGGCGCGGAAGACGCCGACGACTATCGCAGCGAGTGCGAGAACTGCAAGTCTGCCAGCAGCTCTAGGTATGAGATCAGATTGCTTTTGTATTTGTTTAAAGAAATTCTCGTTTGTAATTCCCAAATATATAGCCAATGTGCGTTCGCAATTACTTAAGTGGCAGTGGGCAGGGCACATTGCTCGCAGAACAGAAAGCCGATGGGGTCGAAAGGTTCTGGAGTGGCGACCGCGTACCGGAAGACGTAGCGTTGGAAGGCCTCCCACAAGGTGGACCGACGACCTTGTGAAGACCGCAGGAACCCGTTGGACGCGAGAAGCACAGAACTAGTCGAAGTGGAGGTGCTTGGGGGATGCCTATGTTCAGCAGTGGACGTCTTTCGGCTGAAATGATGATGAATGATGATGATGAGTTGTACAGCTTGCCAAAGAAAAGTGTTCGCTTCGAGAATCATCGACGCCTCGACGCGCAGTGTGCAACGTATGCAGCCACAAAATTTTAATAGGTTCTTGTCGTTGGCTCGCTCGTCGGTTAGCAATAGCCGACGGTAGCGTTCAAATAGAAGTTTATGAAACTGTAACATGACGGGGGTTAATAGCATAAACACTAGTGTTATTATAATACTTAGTTGTGTGCTATTTCTTATAATAATGCTTTATTAACTAATGGAATTTCATCAAAAACTCAGTAACATTCCACCGTGAGGGCACGCTCCTCAGCGGCCTCCGTCATAGATTATTGTAACTTTTCATTTCATCGGATAATGTCCGTCATTAAAGTATAATTTCATTAAAAAAAAAAGTTTACGATATGAGTGTTAAAAGTGCATCGTGTATGCAGATGGGTACCGGAGCCGGGCTGGGAGGCGGGCGGCGCGCGCACGCAGACGCTGCAGCGCCGCGCGCCGCCCGCGCCGCCGCCGCCGCCCGCCGCCGCCACGCTGCCGCAGCCCGTCACCAAGCAGACGTACGTCGATCTGAGATTAACTAAAATAACTGCCACCCACTGCATCAGACTGATGCCGTGTTCCGCTTCGACAAATTAGATTATCATAACAAATATTTTATACATACTATAGTTATCTAAAAACAGATTTATGTATATTACAGTCGAACCGTGATGGGTCCGCCGTCGAACTGGGAGAACTGGTTCAACACGATCCCGGATTCAGACTCCGAGTCCGAGGAAGAGTAGACGGACGTTCGCGCTCGCTCAACAACGCACACACACGTGACAAGTTAGCACCCTCTCACACGTTCTGTCTGCCTCGTACCCGCGGTAGCGAAAGATTACGCAAACCAGGTGAAATGAAAGTGTAAAAGCTTTGATACATCTATCCATACTTATCACTGCAGTACCCGAGAGCTAGAGCGTGAATAAGAATTTAGGTTTAAAGTCACAGAATAGTGAGCAAATGGAGAGCTCGCATTTGCCAACATAAATATAAGGATAATTTGTAAAGTCCGTAGAGGGTTTGAGATTTGGACGTGTTTAAGGATCACCAACAGTGTAATGAATTGGCTTCTATGCAATGCAGATGTCAGTTACAAAGATTTCTACGAAGTATCTCCATTTGTTCACTACACTTTGAAACATACGAGATACTTCTAGCGCTGCGGATTGTTAACTCTGCGAATGTGACGGTCACAGGCTGAATCTATTGCTGATGCATTTAACCGAAACCAGAGGGGCAATTCTCGTAATTTTAAGAACGTTTACAGTCTGATCTCAGTCTCATTCTGTCAAAAATACCTCTAATTTCCCCTACATTTTGACAAGTTTTTGACATTTGTTTGTCGCCGAGATGAGACTGCGACTAGATTATGAACGTTTTAAATTATGAGAATTGGCCTTCTGTAATCGGCCTTTGTTGCGTTTTCTTAAGGTGGACGGTCGACATTAACAACTAGCTTCCAATAATAAGCAATGAAATTGTTGATCGCAGCGGTTAGAAGTATCGTGCGCGGCTTTACTTATACTTCAGTTTAAATTGTAAGTTGAAAACGTATTATTAAATTTTTATTAGTTTTGTTACTCCTTTATTTGATGAAGTAAAAAGTAATAAGTATGCCAATATTTTTTTAAAGATGGCTGATTAATTCGATAGTTAGTTACAATTTAGACTTCTCTTATTCTAATTTGCTTATGAAGCAAGATAATTTTTGTCTGATTCTGTATGCTCTTCGACCGTACCTTATTAATTTATTGACATTCCGTTGATGATATTATGCTTTTGTTTTTTTATTGTACACGCAATACCAACCAGTGTAGAGTTACTTTATTTTTTTGCACATTTGATGTGTTCTTACGTTGATAATTATTAACTGTTGCATAATGCACTTCGCCTATGTATTAAATACCAAAGATTTGTTACGTTTTATGTATTATTTTGTTGTATAATTTATTTCTATGTGAACTGCCTTGGCCGTGGCGTTAATTTACCTATATGTGTTAAAAACATGGTAGCTGCTAATTTATGAATGAATTTCTTACTAAGCCTTAGTTAAATGAGGTGATTTTGGATCAAATATTCAAGCTGTTTAAGAAACAAGATTGACGACGAAGTAATCGGAAAGGTTTAATAATAGAAACTGCACGGCTCAGACAGAATACATTCGCTATTTGTTGTTTATTTATGCTACAATATGAAACACCCTGTATAAGGATACAAATAAGTCTATGATAGTTATAAGTACCTATGAAATAACGACAGTATTTTGTTAATAGCGTTGTCACAAATTAATGAATTTCCTGTTCAAATATAAATCAAAGCTCTGGTTTTGAATATTTTCATAGATAACATAGTGCCAAAAAAGAACTGACAACGGAAATATTGACGAGTTAGTTATGTCGTATATTGTATCTAAGCTAAGTTACTATCCTATCCTACCCCATACAGACATTACCCTTACTATTGAAAATTTACGAAATATACAGGGTCAAATTAAATAAGCTAGCGAAACTGCAGCCGTGATGCGTACCGATATATAAACACGAAACAAAAAAAAAAAATAGTTTGTTTTGGGGTCAACTACCGCTGGTGATGTTGTTACTTGAAGTATGAGTTAGAAACTCTGTTCTCTTTTGTTTTATCGTATTTAGATTTCGATACGACCCATCACATCTGTGAAGTTTAAACTCAAAATATTCATTTCTCCGTTCGCAGGTCTGCTGGAAGAAATTTCTTAAGAAACAAGCAGTACCTTTGTACTCAATACTAATATGTCGTATCTGTATCCATTTTATTGTGTGTACATAAATAATAAAATAAATAAAGAAACCTGATATTTCAAGTGACTACGCACACTGCGGTCAATGACCCCACAAAAATCATCAAATTAATTTCTTTTTTGTTTTATCATGTTTAGATATCGAAATCCATCACGTCTGCGGAGTTTCTCTTGCTAATTTAATTCGACCTTGTATAGCCGCATTGACAGTAACTGTTGGTTATGAAGACGATTATGATTGATGCTAATTATATCGACTGTAAAATAACATGTATGGCTTTAACATATTAAGGCTGTCGTCTGTATGGAGTGATACAAGTGCGCAAATAAATTGTCCTGATATAATCAAACGCCTTACAGTGCAATACAGTTAACATTTGATGTTAAACATAAGGAAATGTCGGCGAAACTCATCACAAAAGGATTGTTGCATTAGGTCTGCATTCGTCGTAATAGTGGCTAGCTATGTATGTATGACGGCAATACAGATCGAACGCAATATATTTTATTATCATCGAATTGTATTACAGATTAGCGATTCTTTGAAATTGGAAACTGCGTCATATGTTCTAGAAGAGGATCGATTCGAACGTCTTGAAATAACGATGTTCCTTTACGTATAGTCGACCTCTTTATTGCTCTTGTACATCATATTATTATAAGAACAAGGTCTATTTGTTTATGTGACAGTCACAACCTAAGTGAAGTTTCAGGAAACTGGAAGTTGTTGTCAAAAGTGGTAAAGCAATATAGAGGTCGACTATACATAACAAACTAACATCAATAGGTTTTTTTCTTATTAAAAATCACTATGAGATAACATAAAGTTGATTTTGGCCAAACATTTGGTGCAGTGGAACTTTTGGGTAATGCTATTATTTATCTCGGAACTTTCAGTCCATCTGATGATTATAATGTAAGTCGAACCAAAGATTGTTGAATAAAAATGTGATTGATATCATTATAGTCTTATAGAATTCGCATCGTAGTTGTTCAGGCTCAATAATAGAATTAATAGAATCAGTTGACTTACAACATTGAGATATTAAAGTTTATTCATGATATAAAGAAGTGTAATACAAAAATATCTAGCTATATATTTTTGTCTATTAAGATTAATATGGAGGCGTAAGATTATTAATTAAAATAAGGAGTCTTTAGAATATTAATAAGTAATTAATCTATTTCCTTTTTTCTAACCTCGCCGTATTACAATTTTGTGTTACGTCAATAAAGTCTGTAGGCAGTTCGAAATGAAAGATAATAGAACATATAGTCTGACTTTCAGGGTTGTATGTAATAAATAGCACGTGTATAAATATTTAGTGATAAAATAAAGGAACATACTGCAGCAGTGCTTGATCATTGATTATGTTGACTTTGTTGGAGTGAAGTAGAACGTGTATGACGATGTACCCGTAATTAGGATGTTCAAAAATGACTTTAACGATTGATCTATTTTATTTGGTAGCTAATTTTACGGAACAAAGAATCTCCCACATCAAAATAATCAAATATTTATACATTATTTTAAATAAAATATATTATCTAGCCTCTCCATTGTAAATTTTGTTTGGTCCCTGTGCCAGCGTTGAATAGCAGCCATAAAGGCAGCTTGGTGCTTAGGCAACTCGAGGATACGTATAAGTCGTCAACCCAACCTATCCCACAAACATTGCCGATTATAATATATTACTAGATTTAGTTTTTTATCATGAGGATAAAGAGCCGAGAATCACAAGTAATGCCAACCATAAGCAATAAAATTTAATGAGAGGAATTACTGTTTAATTCAAGCATTTTAATTTATATTAGATAGGGACGCGTAGTGTAGTATTTCTATCTTATTGATTTCTTATCGACTTGTTCTCTTTGTTTCGCTCTCTGTCCACTGATGCGTTGAGTTTGTGTCAATGTTTTGATTCATAATTTCGATATCGATTAACTCGATATTTCTTAATAATGAGGCGTACGTTTAGCACGAGCGCGACGCTTCAGTGCACAACGAAATTACCGGTATACTAACATTCCATTCATTCTATTTACTATTAATAAATTACTCATTGTTTCCGATTTTACATTTTACCCTATACCAATGTATTTAATGTTTGCAAATGTGACGATAGTAATTTTCTAATGTTTGCGGGTAGCAGTGCAATACATTTATGTTTATGTGCAATACATATATGTGTTTTTAGTTACAATCATTTCCGAACCAAATATCTTTGTTTAGATATTATTGAAATAAACAAGTTAATGGAAATGTGGAATTTTGTTTTATTTAACTCCTTCGAAGCTTTACAACATGTAATGTTTAATTAGGGACATAACAATAATTATAGACAGCAGTGAGTTTGACACTGTAACGTGTGATGAAGCGTCTCCTTCCTCAGGATCTGGCAACCAGGGCCCGCACTGTCTGTAACCCGACTCCTGCGAACAGTTTTATGGGGATGTTAATGGAAAGATGTAAAAGTCATTTTCACATTCATAGAATGTTTGTCTCTTTGATGGCAACGGATCTGCGAAGGATGCCACAGATATTGCAGTGTTGCAGAAACTTGATGAACGGTGCTTTAGAGCTGCGTATGTTGACCAGATTTTAGAAGTTCCACCCAATTATACCTGTTACACAAAATTGAGGGGGATTTTACAAAATACAATTTCATAAAAAAAAAATTCGTACTTATAGATTAATCTATTATTTCAGTCTTACCATGGTATTGTATTACCCAGTAACTGGGTTGTGGAGGTCAGATAGGCAGTCGCTTCATGTAAAATACTGGTATTCAGCTGCATCCGGTTAGACTGGAAGCCGACCTAAACATAGTTGGGAAAAGGCTAGGCAGATGATGACCTATAGATTAATCTATCAATAAAACTAAACAAGCGGAAAGTATACAAATATAATTTATGTGTGGAAATTATTATGTAACATCGATAGCATCAGAACTTACAATAATATACCGCATCACTAAACCATAGACAATAATTTCGAGCGGCCATAGTTGTTTAAGAGTCGTAGATAGAGAACAGTTTAGAGTGCTACCTACACACAAGGCTACTAGGTGTACTATATGAATGTAGTACATACTAATTCCATGGCTAGAAGACGACTAATCTGATATTTTGGCGCCTGAATGATACATATTTATTTGTCCATTTATTTCAGGCATCGAGGCCCATATAAACACATACAATACAATATTAATATAACTATGATATGGGGAGGTTTTTGGTAAACATTTGTGAAATTGTGTCACAGAAATGTTGTATTGACAAAACAAGATGGCGACGTTAGTTCTGATTTTTTCTTGTACAAACGCCAGCACATCTAGCTACTACAATCTGTCAAATTTCTTTAATAGATTTTCAACTTTATCTCTAAAGAATAAGGTTCAATGTTGATTGCGAAAATTTGACAGTTTCGGGTAGCTTGATGTGCTGGCGTCTGTACATTCAGCTAAAATACCTGTCCATAGTTGTGTGGGTAGCACTTGACGTGCGGCGGGCGCGCGGGCAGCGGCACGCGGTTGCGCCAGCACGCCAGTTTGCTCGCCGAGCTCTGGCGGAAGCCCTTCACGTCCGGCTCCACTTCCAGGTACTGCAGATTAGTTATCTCAGAAGTAGAAATAGAAGTCCTTTATTCGTCATAATGTAAGTATACAGAAAATATGTTTTTTTTAGATAGTCCCAATGCAAGAAAACCTGTACAATAAGAATTACAATATTCATTTATTTATTTAGGGACAACAAACAGCAAACATCTAAATTCTAAGTAATAGAAAATTTAGAATTACGACTAGATAAGTATGAAAACAATAATTACATTTTACCAACGAGCTAGCAACACTTATGTTTATGTCATCTTATGATTTTATGATTAGCGTAGACAGAGTTAGTTATTCTCTCTCTGTCTACGATGATTAGGTATCTACCTTTAGTTTATAATACATCGCGAGATTATAAACTGTCCATAAATTGTGAACTGTACCATACTGCTTACAATATACTATTAATTTTCGGTAGTTTATTTAAATCTATCCATGTCCAACCGAAAATTGCGAACGAACCTGTAGGTACATACCGACAGTGTTCACAAATATTCACAATCTGTCTGATTTTATCACCCGTAACATTGTGAACCGACTTATGCAAGCATCATGTCGTTTGCCGTCACGGCATACGAGTTGGTCTTAACTCTAAGGCGCTCCAATAGATGTTTCACATCAAAAGTCCTCCTGTTAAGAAAAGATTTCATCAGACTGCATGTAAATGGTACACAATACTTTAACAAAGTATGGACGGGTCCAGCCAAATCTGTGTGCTTCTTTCTTTCCTCAAAAGACCATTATAGGCACTGATCTTCATTGTCCTCACATGATTTGACCAAGATTTATTTTTTATTGGACTTTAAAATAGACTTTGACCCTTCAGTTTGTTTCGCCATTTCTTCTCAGGGGTAGTCAGATAGGAAATGTCGACTCCACGAAAATATTGGGCAGATTGTATAGTCGGTAAACCAGCATTTCGTCAGTTATGTTAAGTCCCATGTAATTTGGGGCAACCCTATTGCCCGGGCACAAAATCCAAACTCAGAGCGGGCGTTCTAATTGAGAAATTCCTAATGAAAACTAAACATACTTTGGCCGACTTGGGAATCGAATCCAGGACCCCACGCTCAGTAATCGCGCATGTAATCACTTTGTCGACTAGACCAACGAGGCAAGGCAGTTGTAGTAGACAATATGATAATAGGTACTAGCAGCGCTCCGCGGTTTCACCCGCATACGTGTCGATCCCGTGGGAATATCTGGATAAAAAATATCCTATGTCCTATCCCGGGACTCAAACTATCTCTATACCAGTGGTTCCCAAACTTATTTTGTCTACTGCCCACTTTGAGAATAAATATTTTTTAGCGCCCCCCTTTTTTCACCTATTTAAAAACCACTATAACTTCAAATTAAATTAATTAATTATTGTGACCTAGATAATATGTATATTATGTATATTAACGGAGAATTCTAAACGAAACTTTTACTATAACCCGCAACTTGAAACCTGAGCGCAGTAGGTAACATACAACGGCGCTTAGGTCTCAAGTTAACTCTTACGGGCTCCACCTGCCAATAAGAATGATTATTGAAACGCAACTTTATAGTATTAAAACAGAGTATCTTTTATTAAAAATATAACTAAAATAATCAATCCTTATATAAAAACTAATGTGAAGGATGAATCTGATGCTGTTTAATAAGTTTGTTGATATCAGGTTCCAATTTACTCAAGAACAGTCTCAAGTCGCCACGTTCGGTAACAAGCAAACGATTTCTCTTTTTAGTAAGCAGTGTTGTCACAGCACTAAATCCACGTTCACACAAATATGACGATGGGAATTCTATCAAGAATCGTTGAACGATTGACCACAATCCAGGGTACAATTGCGGGATCGGTTTTTGTAGTCAAAATTCTTGGTAACCATTTTTGAACTTGATTTTTATTTCCTCGTTTGTTGTCAATTCTATAAGTTCTTCTTCCAGTTGAGGTGACATTGCTGTGTTGACATTTGAAAACGGATCCAACACCCAGTCTGGTATTTCCAAGTTCAAAATGTCCTGGTATCGTTCGGTGAAGTCAATGTGGAGGTTTTCCAAATGTTGGCAGTAGGCAAACAATTCGTCGTTACTGCATGATACTGATAAATTTGGAAAATTGTGAAACTCACGTCTGCCCAGATTCTTTTTGTGTAGAAGCAGTTTGGCTGCGAAAGCAGCAACGACGTTTTTTGTTTTAATTAAATTTAGTTTATCACCTTGCAGTTGGAGATTCATGTCGTTGAACAATTTATACAGGTCTGTCATGTAAGCTATATCATCCTTTGATGTTATGAGCTTGTCGTGCAATTCTGTATCTTTAGTTTCCAAGAACTCTATAACAGAGTCAAACAGGTTGTAAAATCGAGTCAGACAATTGCCTCTTGATAGCCAACGAACTTCAGTATGAAACAACAAACGGTTGAAATCCTCGTCATTAGTAACACAAAGCTGATGAAATAATCTATCATTCAAAGAGCTGTTGCGGATTTTATTGACTGCTTTGATGACATATTGCAGTGATTGAAATAGTTTTTCACTTAAGTTTCTAGCAACTAAATGTTGTCTATGAATAACGCAATGTACACCAAGGACATCTGGAATTTTATTTTTTAAGTACGCTATGAAGCCTTTATGGCACCCTGTCATAGCCGGAGCGCCATCCGTAGCAACTGAAATAATATTTTTCAAAGGAATCTCTTTCTCATCGCAAAACTTTTCCAATGTATTGAATATGGTTTCACCTTTTGTATCGGTCTCTAAATTTCTAGCAAATAATAGTTCTTCACATATTTTCTCATCTTTAATAAACCTCACGTAAGACAACAACAATGCTTCATTAGTTGGTAAAGTGGACTCATCGAGCTGAATTGAGAATTGACTTGTCCTCAGGTGATCGCACAATGATTCTTCAATGTTTTCAGCCATTTCATCAATTCGTCTTTGCACAGAATTATTACTCAAAGGAATTTTTCGGATAATATCTGCGGCCGATTTCTGAAGCACAGTAGTTATTACTTCGTTTATTGCTGGCAATATTAACTCTTCTCCGATGTTATGTGGTTTGCCTTTTTGAGCAATTAACAAAGAGATATTGTACGAAGCTCGAAGTCCGTCGTCATCTTGCTTAGCAGCCGCCTAAAATAGTTTTGCTACACTCGGCTGAGTATTATGCTTCTTCTCTAGGTCTTGAAAATATGCTACATTCTTGTCTTTCATCTGGATGCATTTTATTCAAATGATCTTGCAGCCTTGAAGGCTTCATTGCTTCATTCGAAAATGTTTTTAGACATAGAAGACACAAAGGCGACGATGGGTTTGTGGGATTTTCAATAAATCCGAATTTAATATATTCCGCACAGTATTGCAGTCTCTTCTTTTTTACTTTTGACATTGTTTTGCTTTGAGAAATACGTTCAACTTCGCGAGTAGTGTAGAGGAGGCGTAAGTACTGCTCATCTATTGCGCGCGAAACCACAAATGAAAATAAAATAAATATTACATTGTTTATATAGGAATGCTTAAGCAGCACGCACCGACAGGAATAAAACAAACATTCATAAACTCGTTTATTTCATTCGACGCTCAATCGTACTCAACAAGTCCGAACAAGTATTCAATGAACCAGCCGACTGATACAGGAATGCACAATTCGGGTTATTTAACAAAAACTTGTTAAAACATGATAGATATCTACGAGTACTAATAACTATTAAAATGCGAAAGTGTGTCTGTTGCCTTTTTATTTGTTTGTTTGTGTCTACTTTCATTACGAAACGGAGCGACCGATTGACATGATTTTCATTTTTTTCTATATTCAATAAAATAGGACAGATATATGAACTACGCGGAGAGAAATATAGAACCGAGTTTGAGCAATCTTTTAATTCATATTAGTTGATGTTCACAAGTTGTTGTTGAGAGTCGAGAGCTCTTGCAGTCGTTGTTTAAGAGGCCTCCTAGCTAAATAAAATTACAAATCACCCCCCCCCCCCTCTACACAACGCCCCCATTCTTTCTGGGTCTCTTACCGCCCCCCTTGAGACCTGCAGCGCCCACAAGGGGGCGTTATCGCCCACTTTGGGAAAGACTGCTCTATACCATATTTCATCTAAATCGCAATTTAGCGGCTTAAGCGTGAAGAGGCAATAGGTAATACGGACTGTTTTCCGCAACTCCACGTCAATGCGCGTATTTTGCGTGAAGAGGTAACAGACAGACATACAAACAGACACACTTTCGCATTTATAATATTAGTATGGATGTAATGTGTTGTATCGTAATGTAATTTATTTTGTTTTGCAATGAGGAACTGCATGTTTGAAACTTTTAATTTAATGTATTTATTTGCACAATGGACGAGTTACAGGCTGTGACTACATGTTTCTGTTAGGGCGCAGCGTTTTATTCCAACCTTTGTACCCAGAACACGTTTATAACAGGTAAACTGATTTGATTTGATATAACAGTAACTCGATTTTCGCGGCACCGACTTGAAGGATATTTTTCGATGTTATTCCAAGAATGATCAATTCCTCTAATTGACGATAGGATTATAATCTATGATTGAGGTAGGTAGGTAATAGGTACTACAAAAGATTAAGATGCAAATCAAAACTAATACGTTTGATATAGGCTTTATCATTAGAGTGCCTCTGAGAAATGAATGAGTAATACAACAGGTACGGATATATAGGATTCGGAGCAGATTTGCGTCCTGATGGCGCGCCATTGTTTTGTCTTTCTTGAGTTATCTGCATTTGAATGTTAGCTGGTAAAGGAGGACAGGAGCGAGTTATGAAGGCATAATGGAAGACGAGGCCAGGATCTTGTTCGGGGTAGGCTAAACCACTTGCTCACATTGTGAATTAGCTACAAACTTTATATTTGGATAGAAATATCATACAAAGATCTTGAGTGTTGATTACAATGAGATTCTGGTCTTATGTGAGATGTCCATACAGACTTCTTCGTTTAATATCTCCGGTCCATAGTTTTCAGAACTTATTTATTTGTATTATAAGTACTTTATTGTACCTACACCAAAAATACATAACAAAAAATACTATTATCACTACAAGACATACCTACCTACAATGGGCGGCCTTATCGCTTAACGTAAGTCTGATTCAGACAATCATGCAAACAAGTCACACAGTGACTACGCTAGACTTACCTGCTCATTGACCAAAGGATCATTGACAGGCTTTCCTTTGATCTTGCACGGTTTGTACACGGCCACGAGCAGCAGGTTCGTGTGCGGCACGCGTGCCGCGACCAGGGGCCACGTGCACGGCTTCGGCGGTCGCTTTAGAGCCTCTTCAGCTTTTGGCGTGTCCTGGAAGACAAAAGGAAAATATAAATTGAGCTGTCAGTGAATTGTGATTCGATAAAATAAGTCATAATTTTTTTTTATCAGCGGCTGATGCCATCGATGAATCAATTGTAAATCTTAGAAATATTTAGATAAGGGTTTAAAACCCGAAAAAGTGAAAACTTCTTTAGGCGCGTTGGGCATTTTTTGAGATGGGAAGAAATCATTGAACTCGCGCCACTGTTACCGTAACCGACACCGCTTTGGATGTGTTCGGCTGTCCTCAGGATGTACTCGGTTTTAATGTATATCCGATATGTCAGTGAGTGATGGCAAAGTATTCTGTTTGTGTATTGTTTTCACTTCTGTTGGCACTCCCGGAGTGCCACTGTTTTTTTTAAGACGCCTAACTTTCCGTCTGGTTTCACTGTCATCATCATCATTTCAGCCGAAGGACGCCCACTGCTGGACATAGGCCTCCCACAAGCACCGCCACTTCGACCGGCTCTGTGCTTTCCGCATCCAGCGGATTCCTGCGGCCTTCATATAAGAGCATCGGCACAGGGAGGCCTGTGGGAGGCCTTCCAACGCTACGTCTTCCGGTACGCGGTCGCCACTCCAGAACCTTTCAGCCCCATCGGCCATCCCGTCGATCATCCATCATGGTTTCCTACATAACGAAAAGGACTAAAAATATTTAATTCGCATTTAATGTACTTTACAGTAGATACGTTAAGGGGTCAAGAAAATCCAAAGTATTATCACCGATTAGGAAATATCTATCTACTTGTAATTGGAATACTTAGTAATTTCTTATCAAATCAATTACATTTGTCTTAACAAAGTTTTAACATATTCGAACAAGTATTAAAATGTTAGTAGATAGCATCGGAACATGAATAATAGATTAATTAATATCTGGGACGTACTTCCTACTTGTTAAACCTAATTAAAATACAAGCTTAGTTAATTTTGATTACACGGTTTATTAACAAGGTGTTCTCATTATTGGCCACGTGCCGTCAAAACAAGTACATAATCCTACTTCCTACTAATAATATAATATATAATATAATATAATATAATATAATATAATATAATATAATATAATATAATATAATATAATATAATATAATATAATACAATATAATATAATATAATATAATATAATATAATATAATATAATATAATATAATATAATATAATATTATAAATGTGAAGGTTTGTGAGGATGGATGGATGTTTGTTACTCTTTCACGCAAAAACTACTGAACGGATTTTGATGAAACTTTACATCAATATAGCTTATACATCAGAATACACATACACACACACACACACACACACACGCATAGGATATTATTTTATCCTGATATTCCCACGGTATCGACACTTATGCGTGTGAAATATGTATTTCATCGACATTTCGTTCACGCTTGATTCTTCTAGATATTGCT
Source organism: Gortyna flavago (assembly GCA_963669345.1). NCBI lineage: Eukaryota > Metazoa > Arthropoda > Insecta > Lepidoptera > Noctuidae > Gortyna > Gortyna flavago. Next base: position 13,261,191 of record OY770140.1, read on the forward strand.
ACTTATAACAAGTTTAGTAACGCTACCATATAAACTTAACATCACGCCTGTAAATACCCCAAGGGTTTATGCAGAAGTGTACTTATAGTACACCCACAATTCGCCAGTTATGTTTAAGTCCCATTTAATAGGGGGCGAACCTATATTGTCATCAACCGAACACAAATCTAGACTCAGGGCTACCACTGAGAAATTCCTAATGAGAAATCTTATAATATAGCATGGTAGGGAATCGACGCGGAAATTGTAACCATGAATTCAGCACTTCATTCTAGACGCAACGCGCAGTAGTGTTTTTTTGGTGGTTATAAAAAAAACAGTGGCACTCCGAGAGTACCGACAGAAGTGAAAACAAAACACAAACAGAATACTTTGCCATCACTAACTGACATATCTACATCTATACAAATAATATAAAGAGGAAAACTTTGTTTGTTTGTAATGAATAGGCTCAAAAACTACTGGACCGATTTTAAAAATTCTTTCACCATTCGAAAGCTACATTATCCACGAGTAACATTGGCTATATATTATTTTGGGAAAAAATAGGGTTCCGTAAGATATTTGGGTTTTTCGGACACAAGGTGTAAAAAATCAACCAGAAAAGTTACTTATTTTGCGTACGCTGCCTAAACTATAAAATGTTTTAATTAATTGTAGATCTTATAAATATCTACAAAAAAGTCAGCGACACACTATACCTATCTATGTCGAGTGAGGCACAACAACCATTTTTTTATTTAAAAATCTTGAATTTTTTTTGGACTACACCTACCAAAATAACTACTACTACTACTACTACCTTATCAAAATAAATTATTTTATCACTAAGTACAGTTTATGTAGATAATATTTGGTCTTTGAATGATTAAAATTGGACGTTTGGTTTTGAAGCTATGGCGAAATTAAAATATTACGATTTCTGCTGCACGGCCCGTAGGCGTTCGTAACTCGCTCAAGACCACGCGTTATATGTCTACCGCTTCGCGTATCGCCGTCGGTACAACCGACAGTGGGCTGTCGCACGCCTGCCTACCTGAGAGCTCGCTCGCACGCTTACCGCGCTGAGTATCAAAATGCCGATATTTTACATTTTTAAAAAATCTTTAATATAAAAATGAATCGCTAAATGTGTTGCTAAACGTAAATCTCGAGAGCAGCTGAACCGATTTTGCTAATTCTTTTTTTGTTGTGTTCGGTATTGTCAGGATAAGGTTTGTATGAAAGAAAATTTTAGAAATTCGAAAAAAATAATTGCACCCGTGCGAAGCAGGGGCGGGCCGCTAGTCGGATATATATTAAAACCGAGTACATCCCGAGGACACCCGAACACATCCGAATGTAGCGCGGTGTCGGTAACAGTGTCGCGAGTTCAATGGTTTTTTCCCATCTCAGAAAAAGCCCAACGCGCCTAAAGAAGTTTTCACTACAAAAAAACTGTTTCATAGAAAAGTGCAACCTACGCGGTCAAATTGTATTGAAAGGCTAACATTTTTTTTAGACCGACGATAAATTTCAACGCAGGTACGTTCAGAATCATGTACTGAATCTATGGAACAGGTTGCGCGTCGATGTCCCTGCTACCCTGTATTAAATTGCTAGTGATACCTGTAACACATAGAGCACTCTAGATCTGTCGCACGCTGCAAACCTCGTTCTGTTGACGAGGACGCGGTCGTCGTACAAAGTCTCATACTTCTCTCGTTCGTAGTCGCGCCACAGTCGCTTCTTGCGTTTCTGTTTCTCTTGTTCCGTGTCACCAGACACTAGTGTTATACAACCTGTAACAAACATGAATTCGTGTTTCTTGAATCATTGCTTTGTTTCTTTTATTGGAACTAGTGACCCGCCATAGCTACGCACGGGTGCAATCTACTGAGAGGTATAGCGACATTTCAAACATCGAGAGTCCGTTGCTATATCTAAAGATAAATATACCCTTCCGGAATAAATTCTCTAAATCTAAATCTGAAAACCGCATCAAAATCCATAGCGTAGTTTTGAAGAACAACGCGGTTACACGACAGACACGAAAAGCCGGCTTTCCGACCTTTAGCTATTGGTGTTTTGTTTATAATAACTATGTCGAATATTTATTAATTTTTGTTTGCAACTTACCAGAACTAAAAATTGTGATGAGCGTCACCATCTCCTGTGTAACTCGAAGTATAAGGCTTAATGATCGCCACAGCGATAGGAGTACGGACGGCACCGCCTGCAAAATTTATAAATTTCGTTTAAAATAATCCTATAGACTGCATAAAATTGTATCAAATAAGTTGACAGGCCCTAGGTAGTAGTAGAATAAAAAAAAAAACAACTTACAGTAATAGCCGAACTCTGCGGCTCATCCACCAGTGGAAAGCACACTCCCTGATAGTCATGTATCCAGTTCATCTCAAACACGCTGGCGTTGAGCAGCGCCTTCATCGCCGTGGGGTACACGGACGCGAAGTGCTCGGTCAGGGGCTCGTCCGGCTCGCCGGTGACGTTGCGACCTTCCCGCGCGACTATCCAGCCGTTCTCGTCGATCAACACGCACGACCAGGTCGTGCCGTCGCACCGGGGACGGCACTCTTCGCCTTCGGGACACTAGAATAGGTGTAATATTGGATATTTGTAAAATAAGTATGACCAGTTTGTAGATTCATTCCGGTCTGATCCCCTGAGCCCCCACCTCCACCCCCCCTCCTCGATCCTCTGCTAGTTCTACGGGATAGCGTTCATTTTTCGTCATAATCCCACGAAGCAGTTCAATTGCTGTACACGACTACGCTACCCACGTGTACGTGTACTCAGCTTTGTTTTAAAATATAGGTGGGATTATCCACTGCGACCCACGGTGACCGACAGCTAACGTCCGTAACTTCTACTTGCACATCCTAGTCATCAGTGGAATTGCTATCCTATAAACGAAACAAAAATGTATTAATTTTTGTATTAATTGATAATACATTTTAAGTTATTAGTTCATCATTTACGACTTTCGTAGATCTCCCCTACGAAAGACACTGCGTAGCACCCGTCGTAGCAGCGTCGTAGCAGCGACGTAGCAGCGTAGCAATGCTGTGATGCCTACGACGAAAAGACAAGGGTAGTTTTATACTTACGGGGAAGTTGGTGATGGATTCTAGCAGATCGACTAGATGTCGTGGGTGGAAGTGGTAGCCCGCCACGCCAATGATGCCGTGCTCCGCAGAGCCCAGAGTCTTCGCCGCTGTCAGCCATTCCGATCGAATGGTGTACTGGAACATACCATTACATCAGTGTCAAATGTATTTAAAATCAATGTACCTAGTTCTTTCCTAGGAAGACCATTTTAGGCCTCAGACCAAATAAAAAACCAAGACAAAGCGCTGAGAACGATACAGTGAACTATGCCAAAACTACACCTCCGCTCTGTGCATACACGCTCACACGCACACATTAATTACAATCAAAGTACACCTCACTAAGTGCACACATGTTTACGAAACCGGCTGCAGTTTTACTGGTGACAGTTGTCTGTCTTGGTTTTTTATTTAGTCTGAGTTTCAGGCACTAATCTGCATGGTCCTCACATGATCTGACCAAGATAATGCCTGAACTTTAAAAGAGACTGTGTGTGATCTTTGAGTTTGTTTCGATGATTCTTCTCAGAGTAGTCGGTTAGAAACATCGATCTCTAGTTTTAAAATATTATAAAAGTGTTTTTACGACCAATTTACAAACATAAATATCTATTGTCATATTCATCATTTATTAATCTAAAACTTTACCAGTATTGAACTGTAGAAGAAATAATTAAAGTCACCTGTCTCCTTTTAGAGAAATACAAGGTTTTTTAAGGATTTCGGAACATACCGTTGGATTATACTCGACTTAACTAAAAGCTAATAAGTAATTGGTCATGATAAATCGTCGTTCTCTCAGTAGTTTTTCATGATTCCTAAACATTTCTGAATAAACAGCAGAATGAGGAAATAAGTAAGAACATTAATTGTTTCATCACGTTTTCACACGTCTGTGAAATATAAAAAAAAAGTTTTTTTTTCATCACTTATCGCTTATCGAATGTTTATCTACAAATCTGATATCTGATACATTATTGATAATCGGCGATGATCTGTTAATTAAATTATTCGAAGAAACTGCGTATATCTATGTTATCGACATAATATTTACTTACTCCAAAAATAAGGAAAAAGACGTCGGTGATTCATAATACTGCTTTATGTGAGGGTCGTAATCGATGTGTTGTGATCACGATACATCCCGCATGTGAAGCTTTGAAACACGAAAAGCTTGAATAGGAACCTGCCAGTTGGTCTTTATAATTATACGCTTGCCCCACTATGGAAATATCATGTACCTACACAAAAACTACGACTTTATTGCTGCCTAGATCTACAACGTTTAAATAAACAGCACTCCACTAAACGTTTCTTTTTAAAGACAGGTTTACTGATGTTGGTAACGTTAAAGTGTCTGCCTGTCTCCTCATCATCTGCATCTTTGAATTCTGCTAGCTTTGAAGAATTAGGCTCGTGTTTTAGAACAATAAATAATTTCAATTATTTCATTTTGAGCATCGGTGAATAATCAAGGTACCCAAGTACAATCCTTTGGGAAATCACAGCTATGGTGATTAACCTAATTCTAAGCAAGCTTGAAACAAAAGTTACCTACCAATGGATAAAAACTATAAAGGGATATGCAGCATAATCAGCCTATAACCTTCCCACTGCGGGACACAGGCCTTCTCTCTGTGAGAGGGAGTGGGTCGTAATCAGTGTTGGGCACAATTGAATTAATTTTTTAATTGTAGAGGCAAACAATTACAATTTTTATTTCAACTAAATTAATTGCAATTAAATTAATTTAATTATTCTTTAATTGTGAAATGCAATTAAAATCAATTGCAATGAAATCTGTTAATTGTGGTTTACAATTAATTCAATTGCAATTAAAATTTTATTTGCAATTAAATGAATTGTTTTAAACAATTAATATTAAATTTAACCATGAACTAAATTTAATCATGGACAATGCTTAATATAAAAACTGATTTAAATAAAGGTTGATTTTTGAAGAGGGGAGAGATTTGAAGAGATTCCCGTGAGAAGGCCCGTGGCTAAATAATAACAGCCGCACAGGTCGATCGATCAGGTTAAGCTACGCTTGCCGCGGTTGGTCTGTGGATGGGTGACCATCTTTACATATCGAGACCCCTCCGTGCCTCGGAAAGCACGTCAAGCCGCTGGTCCCGGCTGTCATTCGTGGATCTTTGACAGTCGTTACGGGTAGTCAGAAGCCCGAAAGTCTGACAACCAGTCTTACCAAGGGGTATCGTATTACCCAGTAACTGGGTTGTGGAGGTCAGATAGGCAGTCGCTTCATGTAAAATACTGGTATTCAGCTGCATCCGGTTAGACTGGAAGCCGACCCCAACATAGTTGGGAAAAGGCTAGGCAGATGAGGTACCTGTGCTACACTTTTACGTAATGTTCTGGCTTAAATCCAGGCTTTACATACCTTTGAGAATATTAAGGAGAATGCTCTTGTATTGTTTGCATTATGTTTTTCAGTTACTGACATTTGTTAATTGTTAACTGTAATTGTAAACGTGTATCAAACAATTAACAATTAATCAATTGTAATTGCAAATTTTTACAAGCACAATTAATTTAATTGTAATTGCAAAGTTTTACAAGCACAATTAATTAATTGTTAATTGCTATACGTTACAATTACAATTAATTATTTTAGTTGTTAGTTGCAACTAAATTTGGCAATTTACTTGTTAGTTGTTAATTGTTTTCACAATTAGTTTTTGCCCCACTCTCGTCTTAATCCGCCACGCGGGCCCAGTGCCGGTGGATGTGACTGTGTGTGTCGAATTTTTGGTCCTGGGACAGGCCGGTTTTCTCACGATGTTTTCCTTCTCCGTTTTTGAGAGCAGTGGTGATGAAACAAATTTCACAAAGTTAAGCGCCTGTCTGGGTTCGAACACACGACCCTCGTAAGTGCACCACTGCTCTCGTCTGCAATTCAGAGGCTTGGATATCTGATTTAGACTTCGTTCAGATGAGATTTCCTAAATTAACCTTAACAAAACTTACTAACCAAATGACGTAAATACGCACTCGCACTACCTATATTTATATAAGTTTGCGGAATGGTTCTGCAAACTACCACAACAAGCATCCTAAATATGGAAACTTCTTCTATTCGATAAGGTTCTAGCATGCAATTATATAAATAAATAACGGTGACATTATAGCAACTATCTTCTTATCAAGATTATGAGATAAAGACTATGTAAATATGCGTCACCGTGTTTTGATTTATGGACAATATGATAATATCGGTGATATAATCAGTGTGATTGTGTGGGGGATAATTTGATGGCTGATGACACTAGGGATGGTTAAGGAAAACATTTTGAGACACTATGTAACATGGGACAACCCTCCTTCATCTAACCTTTATTGGACTATTAGGGGTTTCCCATTCGGGCATAAGTTGCCATGGCTAACTTGATAGACTTCGTACCCAAGTCGGCCGCAGCAAAGACAATCTCCACAAGTGGGGTTTCATGGACGGCTCAGGTCTCCAGACTTAAGACACCGCATACGCGATGCGGCGTCTTTCAAGAGACAATGGTTCACCTTCCGTCTTTTGCTGGATGCCTCGCTACCTGCACAAGTGAGGACCTAATGGCTGCGTCGGCAAACGGTATTAGCGTTGCTGAATTTCGAACCAAATGGTTCTTTTTTTGTGTTGGATTTACTCTCGACAGGCTAGCAAGAAGAAGATATACTCACAGGAGGGGGCCGTGTCTTGCTGATGCGCATCTTTCCGATGGGTTCAACCGGGACATGTACGACGAGGGTGTCAGGCGTAGCGGCGGCGCGGCGGTACCACGGCTCGGCCGGCCCGCGCGGCCACCACGACCCTGCGGGTGGGTCGGCGTGTGCGCTGGTCGCGTGGTACTGCTGCCAGCGTGTTAGACCACTCTCTGACAACAAACATACATACATCCGGTATCTGAATTGATAATTTGTAGTTGAGAACTCGTCAAACTCTACTTTAGCATTACTTACGATAACGTCGATACGTAACATCGTACGTTACGTCGAGTCATTCTAAAGAAGTGTTTGGCAAGATCTCAACTTCGTCACGAGGATAGGTAGCTCTACATAGCACCACGTGGCTATGACATCCTTAGATTATAAGGTCTACGTTCAGATTGTTTGGTTGTGTTTGCAAGAGCCGCTAGATAATATATCAAAATTTTCCGTTACTTTCTACATTATGTAAAGATAAAAGTCACATTTTCAGTAGCTATATCATAAATCGGTGAGGTCGTACCGAATTTTTGAAAATGAAGCAGTTTGATGTGTATCCAGAGGATGGTGATGTAATTATATGATCGATGGCTTAATTGAAGTACCTAGCTGATTCTTGTCGCCTGCTCTCGGCTCTTTGATATTTTGTGGTATTACCTCGAATTACCAGTCGATCAGATTGTAATGAGCAAGATTAAAACATTATCACGCTCTTTAGGTACTTCCGATTGCGGTAATATACAATACAGCAAAGGAATATTTTTTATGGTCTTCGACTGAAATATGTGCTGTTTCATAGTTACTTCGATAGATTCCTTTAAGTTTTGACCTAGAAAACTAATTAAAGCTGATTTTACAGCTATTGCTGTAATTCTTCAGTAGTCTTTGCTGTCATGTTATCAGGGTCAAGAAATGGGGCTCTGTATCATGACAAACATAGAGAAGGACGAGGTCAATCGAGTTTTAATCTGGCCTTTTTGCGGCAAATGTCACATTTTTCCATCGAGTGATAAATTATCGCACCTAACATGACCCGTATTTCGCAAAATCCTTTAAATATTATAGTAAATGTGGCAAAATCGTTAGCATCATTTTTTGTCAGTTGCGCTTGCGAGGGTGGATTTAGATTTTTGTCATTAAGACAAACAGGATAGGTTTTTTTTCAGTCTACTTGTAGATGTTGGCTCAGGAATGTTGTTTTGACAAATATCTTCGTGAAGGCAGTTTCATTGCTGTATACCTACAAAAGCGTGGCTGATAAAAAAATAACCCGCACAGCTAAGCCACATCCTACGCAGCAGTTTTTGAACTTTGCATTTTAATTTCTAAAATGCTTCATCTACGTTGGACCAATAAAGTTAGAGAACTCAAAAGTTAACATTACCTACCACATGGACTCTAATTTATACATGATGCTCTAACTAAAATTACCTCACAGCTGTGCAGGTGCACGAAGTACAATACCGCTCTTAGAGCCGTTCTACGTAAAACTATTTCTAGTTTCTGATTGATCAAAGTTACCTTAACTGACAAATGCTTGCACGGCTGACTGCTGATCCGCTCAAATCTGTGTGGTAAATACCTACTTACCTTAAAAAACTATTTCAGACATCAATTCAGATGTTCCTCACATGATCCGACAAGATTATGTCTGACTTGACTGTGACCTCTGAGTTTGTTTTGGCCTGTCTTTTCAAAGTAGTCAGATAGGAAACGCCGACCTCATCCAGCTTATTTCTTTTTTATAATATCTCGTGTTAAAGTGATTCCGATATCTTTAATATTTACAGAATAAATAATTTCATTTCATTTTATTACCACTAGCAAAGAAAGCGGTGGTAGACCCCAGCTCGCAGGTGCCACAGTCTCGGTTAGTGCCGGGGACCTGGTGCTCCCGCGCCCACTGGTCCGTCGCGATGGCCTCCTTGCAGAACTTCGCCATTAGGTCCTCGTTACCTGCGCAACATTGATTAGTTTTAGGTTCGCAGATACCTTATAAAAAAAGTAAGATAGCCTGATATATTTTCATGTTCCGTATGAAACTCAAAAAATAAAACTTAGGAAAGTAAATACTCCGGTAGGTTTCCGTCTGTCTTACTGTTTTGAAGAGGCTCGGTCTACGTCAAGAACTGTCCGAAATGTAACTAAAGGAGTGTTCAGAGTGTCTGTAAGGATAGTTTTATATTGGTATGGAAAATAATTTTAAATACGTAACACCCTACACACACACTCACTTGGTTTTTCGAGACGTCGCCAAGCGGTTGGTCGACTTTTCACGTGACCAGAGGGCTGGCCTATTTTTTGGCCAATTAATTAGTATCGCCATACAACGTGGCAATGCTGCCAACAGGAAAAGTGCCCAAAAGGGTTTGGGCACTTTTCCTGTTGGCAGCGATGCGGACAAATTTTTTGATGCCCTTGTTTCTTTTCCTCCTTTTATATCCATGTACATAATATTAGCATTATTTTAAGAGTGTTTACGACGTACGACATTTCATACAAAATTCCAAGCCCTTGTTTTTCGAAATGAATGAACTGATTGTAATGAAACTTTGTATGCTTGCAGGATACAAAGGTCTAAAAAGTTATTTAAGAACGTTTTCGAAAAATGGTGTTACAGCTAAATTAGACCGATTTTAAATTTTCCATAGAAACAGAGATTTCCAGTTATCTTTTTTAAATAAGACATTTCTAAAATGTTCTTTACTAACTTTTTAGACCTTTGTATCCTGCTTTTGCGTATGATTACGTTTCATTAAAATCGGTTCATTAATCTTGAAAAACAAGAGCTTGAAAGTTTGTATGAAATGCCGTACGTCGTAAACGCTCTTTAGTCTATTAGTAAAAGTTAAGTAATAGTTCCAAAAGCGCAATGGATTGTGTGATTGGATGAGCCCATAGATAGATGAGCCACACAGAAGCATAGTTTTCGGAAAGTTTTGTGATTAAATAAAATAAGTACCTACTATGTTGTTTACATGCATGGTACTTATTGGAAAGTGGTGTGTCAGGCTGACCAGCTGTTGATAACTAGTTGATAAGCTGATAACTTACACTCACTGATCAATAATGTACTTACTTGAATTCTACTATATAGCTAACGATAGAAACAGACATACTTGAGAGAAGCCACTTAAAAAGGTTATATCTATGCTGATGTTTTTAGCTGGCAGCATAATTAAACCACTTTTTTGAGTTATTAGGAAATTCATTTCAAGTGTTCAAACATTTTGGGAATTCAAACTTTATATTATTTTGTTACTCCGTCCTTTACGCCACTAGTTACAAAGGCAGGTTATCAAAACAAAGCAGGTATTCATTACCACTAATTGCTAATGAATACCTAATATGTTTACCTTACTGATTACAATAAATAAGTGTATATACTAAAAATTAACACAGTATTATGGCTAATATCTTGATTTATTACGTAGTACTAGCGTCATAATTTTTATTTAATTGTTATCTTAAATTATGTATGCTTTTGGATTACTATCGGGGGTGTAGGTACAAGTTAGGGTATTACCCGGGCCTGAAGGAATCGAGGGGATTAGTCTGTAGGAGTTTGACCTTGACCAAACTTCATGAGAATTTCCCCGCAGAGAAAAGGGAAAATTACAAAAGACCTTTTAGATACAGCGAACCTATCCCCAATTGTATAGAGATTATTATTTATTTCAATAACTCCTAATTTCATCGCAAAATAAACCAAAGTAATGCTTTCTGTAAACACTAGGCTAGTAAAAAATATCGACAAACATTGATAAGTCTTCTCAAACAAAGAAGGCGGGATCGGGCTGAAGAGATAGTCGAGCTTCTGCATGGAGAAGTCTCCCTCATCACTGCGACGTTTGATGAAGTGCCGCACCTCTGCCTCGTGCGACTCAAAGTGCGGCTCAATGTGACGGCAATACAACCTGGAGATCGGAGAAAATAGAAAACTAACTATACCCATCGTCAATGCCGAAACTTGGACATTATAGATGGATGGGCTCAGGGGCGAGAAACATTCTAGCTGAAAGTTTAAAGCCCAGTTTTGAATTGCTGGAATGGCGTAGATGATGATGGGGATAAGTATCGAAAACGTGTTGTGCATCGACAGGATATAGCGCGTTTTGAAATCCCTATTTCCCGTTTTTGCTAGGTATTACAATATTTCGCATATATGTTTTTCTTTTAACAGATTAATTACATTCGATTCCAAGAAATTTTATGAATTGCGACACATTTTTGTCATATCTGCACGATCTATATTGACTTTATAAATAGGTCTGATAAGAGGATTACCAATCAGGGTTGACGGCGTATTCAGTTCTGGACAGTGATCTCCACGCCTCGTTGGCTATGGCTCTCGTAAAGGCAGCTTCAGGGACCGCATGTACTCTGTTATTTAGGGGCAGTGCCACCACAGCAGTATAATGGTTCAGCACTCTCTCCCAAAAGTACTGCCGCTTTTCCAGAACAGCTCTCATCCCGTCGTCATAGATGCCTTTCCCATACATCGTTATGTTACCTTTGTCTTTATCTATTATCATCATTTTGCGGAACTAAAACGTACAGTAATTTAATTTAGGTGAGAGTTCGTGGACAGATAAAGAATTTTAAAGAATAACAAGTCTAAGCTATTACCTTCAGCCATTCTTTGGGATAATATCGCGGCTTATGATTCTCAGCCGGCTGTTCCAAATCTAGGAGGTCAACTGTCCGATATCCGGGTTTTAAAATGTCGCCGTCGAACTGATAGCAAATAATATAATTATCATGACTCACATACTTAATGTGTAGGTATTAAAATGACACATGTTCAAACAATCAAAATTTTTTTTATCAGAAGTAGTAGGTATTAGAATATCAAATATGTAAGGTAAATCAAAGACGATATTGAAAGCAATAAATACATTTCAATTATGCGCAGATTACGGATTTCAACATAAAACTACCTAAGTATAGTCAAAACATGATTTTATTTATGTTTAGCTTACCGTGTGTTTTATGTTGTCATGTAAGACGATATTGCCACGATGGTCGACGAGGATTAGAGATCCTCCTGCACCTATCTGAAAGATGCAACGAATTTGACTATCATCATGACCTGTTTGCTATTAAAGCCAAAGGTTTATTAAAGTAAAACTTCTCATGGTGTCTTCAAAAGCTTATTTGAAATGGGTAAGCTTTAAGAGCCGAGGAGAAATATGCAAGAAACATACACGACAACCGCGACGCTCCGAAGAATGCGTGACATCATGCGAATATGCGATAATAAAAATGAATTGGTAATAAAGCTACAAGATAAAGATGCGCACGTAAATGAGAGTGCAATAAATTCTTTAACTGCTGACTTATAGCATCAGGTAGTTCAGGTGCTGTATTTTTTTTTTTACTTTATTGACAAGTCTAGCAAGGTAGGGCAAGGTTAATTCTGCATAATAAATATTATTTCGGATAATAAATATGAATTTATATTACTTCTGGATAATAAATATTATTTATTATAAATATTAATTTATAATACCTATTTTAAAATATGAATTTATAATAAATATTAATTTATATTAGTTCTGGATAATTCTGGATAGTAAATATTATTTATTATCCATAACCTTTATTGCCCTACCTTGTTTTAATACATTGTACATATCATGTACTATGGAATGAACACCAATACCTTAGACTTGTCATTAAAGTTAAAAAACATCATATCTTTACCGAGTGTGAGCGGGGCGAACGCCTCAGGAGAAAGGTTTTTAATACCCAAAATATGTTTGGAATTGGTACCTACTTTAAATAGTGTTTTAGCTAAGCCTATGTCGGATGAGGCTAAAACTCTGTACAAAATATATTACAATCATATAAATTAATTTTAAATAAAAAATTTGGCTATGATGGAGCGACATAGTCAGTATTGTGACAAAGCTCCTTAATAAAGAGAGAAAAAAAAAGTTAATAAAAATACAGCCCTAGCTAGAGTTAGGTAAGTTATGAGTATTCTTGGAACACAAATTTCCCAGAGCAGACTATAAAGTTATGATTATTATCGAATTCTACGTACTACATAATACTATTTCTTTGTCATTTAATATAACAATTTTAACGAAGAAAAAATCCTTCTATGGTCCTTTGTGGCAAGCTTTCGTCCCCAAAACATTAGACCAATGCTACGTAACTGCTACGTAATGCCTACGGGACAAGTGCTACGTGAAGACTACACTACAGTCGCACGCTACGTGACAATTGCTGCAAAACGCCTATGACACGATTTCTACGTAATGCCTACGGGACGCATGCTACGTGACGTCTACGAGACGACTGCTACACAACGCCTACCAGATGACTGCTACGCAACATCTACGAGACAACTGCTACGTAATGCCTACGGGACGCAAACTACTGTCGCCTACGAGACGACTACTACGCAACGTCTACGAGACGACAGCTACGTAACGTCTACGAGACGTCTGCTACGCAACGTCTACAAGACGACTGCTACGTAATGCCTACGAGACGCGTGCTACATGATGCCTATGACACGACTGCTATAAAACACCTACGAAATAAAAAAGTATTCATTATAATTTTATAATCCTGAAATGTTTACCAGACAATACATGAGCATATGGCGCGATGATAATTTTATAATCCTGAAATGTTTACCTGATGATAAGGCAGCACTAATTTCAAATGATCGATGGGGATGTCGACGCCAGCCACTCCTAATAGCCGGTTGACCGGGTACTGAAAGATTTACATTATAACAGTCAATCAACTTATAACCTAAGGAAGTGACCTGCTGGTCAATGTTTTTGTCTTCCGCATTTATTCTAATCTGTATGCAATTTACAGTTCGTCAGTCCGTCTCGTACTGTCTGGTATCTTCTGTCTATACAATACGACAAAGATCCGTAGCCACCTCACCAACTGAAAAAACGTTCCTCATAAGTCTACCTCTCATGAAAGAAACTGTTCCAGAATATATACATAAGTATATTCCTTGGAAGCTGTAAGTAGAGGTGCAAATAGAAATGAGTTCTGAACACTTAATTTCTGAGTCGGTCAAATTGAACATTCAAGTTTGTAACATGCGAACAAAGTCGCGGACAACGTATATTGGATAAGAATTACCTAACAAGGTGATATTATTATTAAACGTAATCTCCTTTTTACTTACCGTCCTAGAAGAGTTTCTTTGTTTTTCCTGTAAAAAAACAAGTCTTGTGATTATGAGAATTTAGATAAGTTAGTTATGCGTAATTACGAACATCAGAATTTATAATGCACTTTTATCAGTTAGTTTGTCTTTTTGCATTTCTTACGTTTTTATACATTAATTTGCCTTTTGATGCAATCAAACTTACCTCTTCAAGTTTTTTCGTGATATTCTGAAAGTTAAATAAAGACATGATATAATGGACTTTGATAGCATAACGATGTATATTAGCAACTTGAGTTGTGGATTTTAATATGTGAAACTCCTCCTCCTTACCTCGCTTGTTATATGGTCAAACACTGGTACCGAAACGCTTATTTGCAATCTGTAATTCAAGTCCTCTCCTTCGTAGTAATGTCCGTATTTGTTCTAGAACAATGTTTTTTCTCAATATAAGTTTATCAGTCTGATTTACAAGAAATGGTTTATCAACATAGCACTATCAGCATTGAGATACAAGACATTAAATAAATAGGTACAGACATAATTAACTTGGTACATCCAATCCTTGTAGAGCTGGGTATCGTTGAGCAACGCCTTCTTGTTTCGTCTTAGATCTTTGTATCTATTGAACTGCTCCGTGTTCTCTTTACTTTTCCAATATAACTCGCCTCTCCTGGGGTCCTATATGAGGAGAATATTACTTTAAATATGGTTAGGTACTTTTAGGAAAGCACTATCATCGTTGTCGTTGAGTTTGTGACGTTAACAGGGTGGCGGGAACATCGACGCATAACCTGTTATCATGATGGATTCAGTACATGATTCTGAACCCCCATGGTAACATTGTGCGTCGATGTTCCTGCCACCTTGTATTTTATAAGTAAGTAGGAACATAAGAACAGAAAAAATGTAAGAGAAACAACCTTATTTATTCTAACAAATAATTTCAGCCATATTGTTGTTGTTATTATTGTTCATTAAGTAAAAAGCAGCAATGACTTGATTTTTAAAGTAACTATTTTGAAAAGTGTGTTAATCTGCTTATCTTTGTTGACAGTGCAATATTTAGCATTTACATTAGTCGATAATACAATCGTTTAATCTACACCAGACTTATGATATACGGGAAAAACTTTGTGTAAATACTCAAAAGCTGAAATTATTTCAAACTATCTTCCGCCCGCGGCTTCGCCCACGAGGTATGTCAATAAAAACTATCCTATGTCCTTCCCCGGGATGCAATCTATTTCTCTGCCAAATTTTATCGAAATCCGTTCAATGGTTTAGGCGTGAAAAGGTAACATACAGACAGACAGACAGAGTTACTTTCGAATTTATATTATTAAGTACACACATCAAAAGTGTCTAGGGATCAAGCATTTTTATGCGGATTTCTTGAGATTGAGATGTGGCTTTGTAATAAATTTATGATTTTATAAATTTATATGGATCCTTTTTGGTGCATTTCATAATTTGAATCAGGAACTGTGAATCAAATTCGAGTAAAAGATCAAAATCCGCTGTCAATATTTTCTCTATAAAAACATACAACGCATTGAAGACATTATTAGTGCTACTGTTTCCCTACTACTGATTAAAACCAACGTTATTATGGAGCGGCGACGTCATTTAAGCAGGGAAGAAATGCTCAGAGCCGTGGGAATGATAGAAGCTGGTTCCCGGCAACGTACTGTGGCTTTAGCTCTGAATACAAGTCAGAGTGTTATCAGTCGACTTTGGACACGTTACCGAAGCACTGGTACCGTGGCTGAGCGCCATGGAGGACGGTATCGCTGCACCACACGGAGACAAGACCGATACATTCAAATCTTAACTCGAAGAGCTCCAACAATAACCGCCATGATGTTAGCCGTGAGGCTTCATCACTCTTCAGGGAACTTAATTAGCGACCAAACAGTCAGAAACCGCTTGCATGAAGTGAACCTTCATTCCCGAAGACCGCTACGGGTACCACCTATAGCAATGCACAATCGTAGGATTCGATATCAATGGGCTCTTGAACACAGAAATTGGGCAGAAGAACAATGGCGTTTCGTGTGCTTTTCTGATGAGTCTCGTTTTGGTATGAGACCGGATACAAGACGTATACGACACTGGAGAACCCCTGGACGCCAACAGCGATTAAAATCCTGCCAGGAAGTCCATCCTTATAGTGGTGGAACCATCATGGTATGGGCGGGTATTTGGATCGGCGGAAGAACTGAGTTGATTTGGATCAGAGGCAACCTCAACGCTCAAATTTATGCTGAGACGATTGTATCAGACGTCATCGTTCCTCTACAAGTGCAAATCGGTCCCTTATATTTCAGTTAATGCATGATAATGCACGACCGCACACCGCAAGAGTTGTAAGACAGACTCTCGCCGCAGCTAACATCAATGTCCTGCCCTGGCCTGCTCAGTCGCCAGACTTGAACCCGATTGAGCATGCATGGGATATGCTACAGAGAAGAGCTCTGCCGAATATGGAGGGTATCCAGTCGCAATAAGACCTTTTTTTGTTGTTGCAACGAACATGGGCGGCCATTCCACAGCGTGATTTGGATGAACTCATTTTGAGTATGCCAAACCGATGTTCTTGTGTTGTTAGTGTTCGCGGTAGAAACACGGATTATTAATTGTTTAAGTTACCCAATAAAATTTTAAAGAAAACTGTTATTTCAGTCTTTTTTTCGAACTTTTGTGTTAGTGGTTCAAATGTCAAAAATCCCTTTATTAGGAAAATGGCAAATTTCTTTATTAATGCAAAGGTGACTTGGTTTATCGTTACTGTGACAAACGAAAACACTTTATTTGATGAATCCTTAAAGAAAATTTTAATTAATATCAATCAGGAGAAAAGTTATTGCAAAAATATATGTTGATCCCTAGACACTTTTGATGTGTGTAGGTATGGATACCTACAAAGGCTTCCCTCAACAAACACGAAGTATATTATTTTCTATCTTTTTTCAATTGACCTAAAAAGTAAGTAGAAATTCATTGAGCAATCTCCAGCGATTGATGATCTATCATAGTACATACCTATGTAGGTAAGTACATGGTATTGATTTGTGTTATTATAAAAGCCGAAGTTGAAGTTGCAAATGTAAAACCACCGTTATGGTCAAACGCTCCATAAGATTTGTAACTAGAAACAATGTACTCCACAGCCTTATACTCTATTTAAAGGAAAGGGTAAGGAGTTCGACAACAATACAACTATGGCATTGAAATTAAAAAATAAATATTCGTGAGTACCTCGACATGTGCGTAAACATCACTGAAGACCGTTAGTCGTTGGTTTCTCTGCGACACCAGCGGACGCTCCAGGATCTGTAGTATCCTCAAGACTTGCTGCGTCACGTCGAAGGGTGTGATGAGTTCTGCGAAGTACCCGTCGCGGTCGCAGCTGAGTCCCTCGCCGTACGTCCGCGTGTTATCACGGAGACCATTCACGTCGTGCAGCCACATCACAAATATTCTAGAAACCGAAGATTTCAATAAAGACTTTTGTTAAAAAGGAGGAAAGATAGTAAAAAAAAAACCTAATTACCTACCTAATATGTCCATGGGGGTCGAGATGTTTCATAAGATGCGTATAGTTATCGTAGAGGCTGTCGGTAAGTAACACTATAGCTTGCTGACAGGCTTTCGGCCGCTCAGGAGTACTCCGCTGTCGCTGTAGCAACCGTACTGAGTACTCCAACACGTCACCCATCCAAGTCTCATTCGTCATTTTGTAGTTATCCATAGCGGCCATCATAGCTGCTGTGTTCACGTGGTTTGCCTGTAACAATACTTAATTATATAGCAAGTGCAAAAAGAAAGAAATACTACTGTAGGTATAAGAGGATTTGGAAGTACAAAGCCATTGCCTGAATTGCTCTGGATTCATGTATCTAGCCTACTGGCTTTGGTTAAACTTAAGTGAATGTTACTAAATCCCAAATGGCCGGCCAACGAAAAAATATGTATTATTATATTAGATTCGGCGCAATAGTAAAAAATGATAAGAAGGACTTCCTCGACCAGGGTAACACATTTTTTTTCGTTGGCCTCCCATTATGGATTTTGGGCCCAATATGGTTGATCTCCTTTCTATTGTATTTTATTGAAAGGATCTATGAACACCTCTGCCTAACCCTTCGGGGAAAACAGGCTTGAGGTTATGTCATGGTGTTGTTGTGGTAAAGTATCCAGAAAATTATCGATTTCCATACTTACAGAAACGAGCTTTTCGTTGAAACAACTGATAGGGGATTGTATGAGGACGTTGAAACGTAACACATTGACTCTGTCGTCATCCGTGAGGGCGCTGAGGAGGGCTAGTGTGAACTTTTCAGCGATGACCTGGTTCGAAGAGTTCTCCATGGAGCCGGATGCGTCCAGGAGTATCAGAACATCGCGTGGAGCGCCGCCAGCACTCACGTACCAGGGCCGCAGCCGACAGTCATACGCTTTATCGGAATCATCCTCTGTGTATTTCAATTTATACATGCTTTCCCATAATGCCGCTGGAAAAAACAAATTGCATAAAAAAAAATGTCAGGGATATTGAAGAGTGCCATGAGGAACAAGGTTTGTATACAGGATGGGATCTACAGTACAGTTATGTTCAACAAAGTTTATTGTTATATCAATAACTTTTTAATACTTGCCAGGATAATGTCTGAGAAATCCTTGGGCACTGCAAAAATATTGAAATTCCAAAGAAGAATCTTGAGCATAGTTTTTTTTGAAGGTTGACAGTAAACCTTCAGACCAGTAAAGATGTTCCTTAACCTTGGGTGCTGAAAGAAAATTCATAAATTCTTTACCTATTTTATCAGAACCTCATAAAATAAACATATTTTTTGCTAATTTTATTTTTATTGGTTACTAGCTTTGTCGCGGCTTAAAAACTATCCCACAGGATCGTACTACCGGGAT
Organism: Gortyna flavago; assembly: GCA_963669345.1. NCBI lineage: Eukaryota > Metazoa > Arthropoda > Insecta > Lepidoptera > Noctuidae > Gortyna > Gortyna flavago. The sequence goes on from OY770140.1 coordinate 13,280,100, forward strand.
AAAGTCCTATGTCCTAACCCAGGTCGACAGTCTGTTGCGTACCTAATTGCGTTTGATGATGAGACTGCTTGGCGATAAAAAAATGCTAAGGGTTTCAAATTACACCTACTTTACTGAATAAATACCTTCTATTTTAAAAGCACGTGTGCGTATTTAAATGACTATAATTTAAAAAGTATGATAATAATTTTGTAATCTATCTAAATATATAAAACTCGAAGGTGACTGACTGACATATCTATTATCTATTATTTTAAATATATTTTATTTTAAATATATAAAACTCAAAGGTGACTGACTGACATAGTGATCTATCAACGCACAGCCCAAACCACTGGAGGGATCGGGCTGAAATTTGGTATGCAGGTAGATGTTATGACGTAGGCATCCGCTAAGAAAGGACTTTGATAAATTCTACCCCCAAGGGGATAAATTAGGGGATGAAAGTTTGTATAAATCTTTTTAGATTTTCGACTGATTGAACTGAAATTAAAGATTGGAGCTACTGTGATGAAGACGTCCGCTTAAATAAGATTTTGATAAATTCAACCCCCATGAGAGATGATGGAGGATGTAAATGTATTAGTTTGAACTATCAGTACTTAATGGAACGAATAAATTAAGACGAACAAAATAATTTTTAGTTCTAAATGTTGACAATAGATGGCGTTGCAATTACGTCATTTTTCTGAATCGCCACCCTTATTGAACCCCTATGGAGTATGTTGGTGACAAGCGGGGATACAGTTTATTTGAAAAATCTAATCCCTGTTATCTACGAGTATAAACTCAAAAATTGGCCCGAAAACTTATTTGTCTAAATAAAGTATGATAAAGATCATAAACATACATTGTCGAATTCTTAGAGGAAAGTACGAATTTCACGCGGACGAAGTCGCGGGCAGAAGCTAGTATTAATATATATGTTGATTTTATATGTATATATATGTTTCGAATATTTGTAAAATTGATTAGTATCTGTCTAATTGCTTACCACAGTCGAAGACCTCAGCAGCTACATGGACGCTAGTGTAGTCTAGCGACACATCGGAGTCAAAATGCTTGCTTTTCTTCAGCTTAATCTTACGTAAACTTCTGCAGCTCAGAGGTTCCTGGTTGTCTTCTAATTCTTTTAAGTCTATCATCTTCTTTACTTGGTCTAAATCCTGCCAAAAATTGTTTTTATTAATTAACCTATTATACTTGTTTTCAGTTTTCAACATTCGGTTTAGATTTAAAACTAAGTAATTAAATTTATTTGTGATGCCGTTAATATCTTATTACATCATGCATGAGGCACCGGTCTACATATTTTGTATCTATACCAAGGTAGAAAATGCCTCAGGCATTAAGTCCGCCTTTGTACGGTTAATAATTGTGCATAAAGTTTAATACATAAATAAAATGGTAGATAAAAAAACTAGGACATATATCTTTTTGTTTTAAATATTCAATATTGAATACTAACAACACTGTAGTCAAAAGCGTAGCTGTCATCTGGTTTCTGTTCCGTGGTGGCTAGTTCCTCAGCTCGACGCATGATTTCCTCGGCGGCGTGAGCACGCCTCGTCAGCAGATCCTCCAGCGCGTCCGTCATCTTGGAAACAATAGCTGTACCATTGCGAACCTCTATCTTTATGTCAGAGAAACTTTTCAGAAGCACTTTTCTTCGCACTACGGCGTCATCGTTATCGTATAAACTTTTCGAGATCTGTTCGGCCCAGACTTGTATTCTGTTAATAGAATTAGGTTCAACGCTTTAATATTTAAGTAGTTACTTGTACGAGAAATTATTGAGCTTCGTGAATCAAAAACAGAAATATTTAGTTTGTAAAACATGGACATACTCGTATTAAAATTTATTTAGTTAAAACATAACAAAAATTACCAAATTTTTGTTATTTAAATCTTTAGGTATTCTTAGTTTTTTAAAGGTTTAAGTTTAAGTTTAAGAAATACAATCAAGAATAGGTACAGTCAACAAAAGAGATAAGTATGCAGGTTCGTCGGATATAGTTGAAGTTTTGTAAGAAACCGATGGATGTTGTCGATTGAAATTTAATTTGACAAATGAGCTGTTTGTTTTCTATTAATTAAATTAAATGTTATTCTAGAACATCCATTGGTTTCTTACTAAACTTCAACTATATCCGACGATCCTGCATACTTATCTCTTTTGTTGACTGTACATCTTAACATATGGTGTCTGTTGTTAACTTGCTACTTACATGTCAGGTGGTATCATTTTAGGAGGAGCTTTAACTTTCTTAGCGGCCACTGGCACGATCTTTGTGTTAACGACATTTGTGATTGTTACAGGTTTAACTTCACTTTTATTTTTCGTAATTTCCAATAGAACCTCCTCATGTTTTTCTAGATATTTTTTAATGGCATCGTCTGATTTGTTTATTGTCGTGTTTTTTAATTTTGTTTTTGCACCATACGATATATGAATTACAGTGATGAGAATGAGTGATGTTATTTTCATTATGATTTAAGTGTTGTTTACGTGGATTGGGCAGGAATAAGTTAGTGTTGATGAGATTGGTGACGACACACGCGGTGCACGGGTCGCGCGCGGCGCGTGGACTGCCCAGCCTCCGTCGGCGGCGGGCGCCGCGACGGCTCCCGACATCCTGGCGCCACGCACCCCATTTGGCGCGATCCGCTCATAGAAATTTTTAGTTTACCCTCTGTGGATATAGACTATTGACCTCTATAAGAGGAATTGATCTTAAGTTTCAGTTTCTTAATAAAATCATGCCAATAATAGCATTCACCAACATAATGACAGAAATAAAATATGATCAACGTTTTCCTCATATTTAGGCTTTACGTTTTTAATTACTCATAAAACGAATTAGCCTTAATCTCTACCTACTATGATGAATGCTTTAATACTATCGCAAATAATTAAATACCTACTACGTCATATTTAATCCAAGGAGCATTTTAAAACACATCTTAACGCTTAAAACACTCTTTATACATCGATTTGTTTTATAGGTAACATAATAGAATTTATAATGATGACAAAAAAAACTTTAAAAAAAAAAAAAACAACCGACTTCCAACAAAACACTACAAAGTTAAAAATAATTTCAGAAGTCGGTGTCGTTGGTTCTGCATTTTCGTTTTTTGACACCGACTTCTAAAATTAAAGTTATTTTTCACTTTGTAGTGTTTTGTTGGAAGTCGGTTGTTTTTATTTGTAAAAAAGTTTTTATTTTTCACTTTTTAGTGTTCCTTAAATCAAAAGGAAAAATCGGAGCTGTTATAGGATCACTCGAGTGTCTGTCTGTCTGTCCGTCTGTCACATACAATTTTCTCCGAATTTAATGGACCGATAGGTGTTGTCTGAGAGTCATCACTTCATGCTGCTGAGCTGATGATAAGTGAAAGTCAAATAGGTACTTTTATTCAATTAGGCCTATTACAAGCACTTTCGACAATTGCAAGCCCTTACCATCATCAGATGCGGGACCTGTTCGTCCCGTTACATCATTACGAGAAATGGAATGATGAAGACGATTGTTTTCAAGTCCACGTCTATCCAAGAACTGCTAAGTAGTTTCTGTCGAAATATTGCCGTATTTCCTAACTCCTAATAGTTAAGGAATGTTGTGGCTACCATCGAAGGCTCAGTAGCATTATAGTCGGACTTTTAATTAGCTGCAGTAAAACGACAGCTTATGTGTAACTTAAATGACTAAAATTGGCGTCCTTTTGTTTTTTCGCGGCCGAACAGAATAGTGTAACAAACGAAACTTATTTGACATGCATATCTCTAAATGCAGTCCGAAATGAGTTATTAAGAAGTATCATTTTACTGCAGCTAATTAAAAGTCGGAGTATAGTTAAGTGATGACTTTCAGACTCAAACACTTGAATCATCGTGACAATGGGACCACCTCGAGAGCATACCGTTTCAAACCCTAATGTCAACTGCTCATCACCTGTTACAAAATATTGCTTTTCCCGATGCTGGGACGTTAATTGTTGAGGAGTTCTCCTGGTAAGAACCAGGAGAACTGGAGCTGATGGTGAATCACCATCAGCTTCACTTCACCATACGCATTGTGACGAATATAAATTGCTTAGCAACCATATTAAAGCAATCGAATCGCTACCCGTGAAATATTTGTCATTGAGTAGTTCCGATGGCCATCTGTAGTCTTCATCATCAGTTCCACTTCACCAAATTATACTTTCTGAATGCAAATGCTTGATGTTGTTAATGAAAATACCAAAATTGCTATATGTATGCCTATAATATTTGAGGAGTTCCCTCAATTCCTCATGGATTCCATCATCAGAACTGGATTTTGACAAAAATGAGAAAAATCTGGAAGTATAATATGGAAGTATAATATATCCTTTCAAATAAAATAAAAAAAATCCAAATCGGTTCATAAATGACGGCGTACTGAGGTAACAAACATAAAAAAAAAACATACAACAGAATTGAGAACCTCCTCCTTTTTTTGAAGTCGTTTAAAAATTGTCCTGTGTCCTATTATATCTCTTTAGCAATTTGGGCAAATTTCATCCAAATCTGTTCAGCCGTTTTTGCGTGATTGAGTAACAGACATCCAAATCCAAACATCCAAATATACAATTTACTTTTATAATATTACTAGCTGGCCCGGCAAACTTCGTGTTGCCTCAGGAATAATATTAAGAACGTACATTCGTTCTTGAGAAAATTAATTATCTTCGTTATTTTTGTTTTCGTGAATTTTTCATACAGTGTGTTTTTTTTTAATCAAAATAAACGGGTTCGATTCCTGGCTAGAATATTGATTTTTCAAAAATACAATGATGCAGTTTTCATCAAAACCGAGCTCGAGACTCCTTTGAGTAATTTTTTGCTATTCCTCATAGTTTCGGATTTGGCCATCCACGCCCAATTCTAAAATTCACCCTGTATAGTAGGATAGGATACTAGGAAGTAGGATAGTCTGCCACCGCTAAACGTTGATATTACATTAATTGATCATCTACTCATATTATTATAGATTAAAAGAACACGGTTTCTTACTTTAGTTAAGGTATAAAAGTTAATTGAAACGGTGCTCGAGGATACATTCTGATCTGAAACTCATAATGAAAGGTTAGTGACTGAGTTTTCATTTAAAAGTTGCATTGTGGTCGAAAATTACGTCATTCCGAAAACGTGTTTATATATTTTATATATTTCGGTAGATTAGATAATTGACGCGAAAAAAATAATGTAAATAAACGGTTTTAAGAATTTAGAAAATGAAGCAAGATTAATTATTCGTTATTATTTTCAGGTATTATAGTTTTATTGTTCGTCGTGTATGCGGCCGTTGGGCGCGCCCAAAATACATTACTCGTAGAAGAGTGCCCTAAAGACCAGGAAACAGACTGGACCATCGAATTGTTGATCAGACACGAGGATTGTAACAAATTTTACAAGTGCACGTTCGGAAAACCCATTGAATACAAGTGTCCTGCAAATCTTTGGTTCAACTTAGAGACTCAGCAGTGCGACTGGAGGCATAACGTAGATTGTACGGACCGGTATGTCCCTGGTGAAGACACGACTACTACTCCTGAACCCACGACTACTACCCCTGAACCCACGACTACTACCCCTGAACCCACGACTACTACCCCTGAACCCACGACTACTACCCCTGAACCCACGACTACTACCCCTGAACCCACGACTACTACCCCTGAACCCACGACTACTACGCCTGAACCCACGACTACTACCCCTGAACCCACGACCACACCTTCAACAACAACCACCACAACTCCTGCACCCACAACAACAACAACTACTACCACTACACCTGCACCCACAACAACAACTACTACCACTACACCTGCACCCACAACAACTACTTCCACAACTACTACAACTCCTGCACCCACAACAACCACATCTACGACTACTACCACCACCCCTGCACCAACCACTACTTCAACCACTACAACAACTCCTGCACCTACAACTACTACTTCAACTACAACAACGCCTGCACCAACAACAACTACCACAACCACTCCTGTGCCCACAACCACCTCTACGACTACGACAACTACACCTGCACCAACAACAACTACAACCACAACAACAACTCCTGCCCCAACAACTACAACCACAACTACTCCTGTTCCCACAACCGCCTCTACGACTACCACGACTCCTGCACCCACCACCACAACAACGGCGACACCGATAACTTTCTTGCCAAATGGTTGCCCCACAAACCCCCACATTCACTGGCTCCTACCCCACGAGAGTGACTGTAACGCATTCTATTACTGTGTTTGGGGACAGCTGGTTCTGAGACAGTGCCCTAGTACTTTACACTTCAACAGAGTCATTCAGGTGAGTCAAAGTTTTTAATGTTTACTATACTAGAAGTGGTGTAATATAAGAATGTGAAAGTTGACATACAAAATAATGAGAGACTGAGACTTTACAAGCCTTGAATTTTCTTTACTTAACATCTTTATATATTTTTTAAATCTCGGGTTGATTTTTATTTAGTATGATTTCTAAAATAATGATTATGCCACTTATAAGGTGTAACAATTTAATAAGTCTGGATTATATCTTTCTCTCCTTCTCACAGAGAGGAGGCCTGTGTCCCAGCAGTGGGAACATTATATCTTTAAAACCGTTTGCTTACATGTTTACATATATCAAAAACTTACTGATTATATAATTATATAGATTATCAATTTAAGATTGTAAAATTTTTTTTAATCATTCAATGTTTCGTATTGCCTATTCGTGCTCTCAATACGGCTTCTACGCGATTTGGCATGGTGAGTACCAAATTCCTCACCATAGGCTGAGGAATATTCTCCCATTCTTCAATAAGTGAAGTTCGAAGTGAAGTGTGAAATTCGTTAGGGTTTAGATCTGAGGGCAATTCTCTTAATTTTAAGAACGTTCACAGTCTGATCTCAGTCTCAATCTGTCGAAAAATACCTTACATTTCCCTACATTTTGACAAGTTTTTGACATTTGTTTGTCGCCGAGATGAGACTGCGACTAGATTTTGAACGTTTTAAATTACGAGAATTACCTTCAGGGATTCTCGCTGGCCACTCAATTTGATGGATTCCCACATCTTGAAGTTACCCGTTTGATATTTCAAACGCATACATTGGCCCATCCCCTGACATTTCAAACGAGTACTTCAAGACGTGGGAATCTTGCCCACACGTGTACAGAACCTCCTACGTATGGGACTTTTTCTTCGAAACATACTTGTGTAAAACGTTCCCCTGGCCGTCTGTACACTCGATGTCTCCCGTCATGATTATATAACACGAATCTCGATTCATCAGAGAACATTACTCTGTCCCATTCGTCCTCACCCCATTCGATGTGAAATTTACCATTCCCCCCCCCCCCCTTATCTCCGAAACTACTGAGCTTAAAATTTTGAAAAAAAAATACAGAAAATAGTTCTATACCTATAGATTACAGGAAAATTAATAAGAAGTCTATGATCTTGAAACAACATGGTAAATCTCTCAAAATTGTGCGTACAAACTTACATTTTCAGTTCGAATGTATGGGAGAACATGTTTTTCAACTACAATGTTAAGTTTGTTCTTGGGATAAATTCATTCGAACTACGGAACCCTTCATTGTGCGTGGTCCGACACGTACTTGGCCGGTTTTTTTTTTGTTTTACTTCTTAAAACTAACTTGTGTTGTTTAGGAGATATTTAGATTTCTTTAGGCACTTCTCAAGTGGCTTATTTATATTTCTCGTCAGTGTAATACCCAGATGTTGTTTTTACTGAAAAATTTTACATTATCAATGTTGACAGAATTCCAATAGATAATTTCAACTGAGGAATAATTTTGAATTTTTGAAAATTGTTCCTTACAAAAACTGTCAGACGTTAATTTTATTTCATGAATAAAAATTATCTGTCGCTTGAAAAATCAGCCCTTCGTAGGCGCGGGCCTGCGGACGGCGAGTAATGGGTAGCTCGCCGTCCGATCAGGACCAGGCCCGTGCCGGACGGCGCGTATGTGTTCCACGCGCGCCTCAAAGAGATGTCAGCAGACATGGAGGGGCCCGTTAGGGCCGAAGCCTGCCGGGGCAGCGGGATTGTCCGAAAGGGTTACCGCTGCCCCGGAACATAAAGGGCTAAGGAAGGAACACGGATGGGTTTTAGTCAGTAAGAGTCTGACACTCCCTTCCGCTCCACCCAGAGCGGGAGGGGTCATTTGATGATTTCCCATCCTAAAAAAAAAAAAAAAGGTTAACAGATACATAACAATACATAGGTTTGCTCTTTATTACAAGGCACTTATTACACCTAGAGTGTGAATTCATACACCTCTGCGTATCCCTTCGAGGAATAGAGGCTTAATATCATATTTATAAAATATGTGTAATAAAATATCACCTATTTACTAAATTAATTATGATAATATAATAATTTTACAATAATTAATAATTGAAATAATAATAATTATTATTTAATATACATTTTTTTTTTCTCGTTTAGGTCTGCGATTGGCCTTGGGATGCAGGATGTCCGGCCTCCCTCAATAAACATTTGGATTCCAGACAATTGATGAGATAACTACAAAACTATTTATGAAATAGAACGAATTGGAATCTATAAAAAGCGTGGCACTGTATTATACTTTTTATTTTATACCTAACCGTATTTTGTACGATTAAAAACTAAGCACATTTCATTTTGTATTTATTATTTAGATTTTTTTCCAAATCATATTCAAATAGGTATTAAACAAAAAGTAACGCCTCTGTTTGATTCCTTTTATGAATAAATGATCGTTCACAAGGAAATCATAATACTTACTCTTTAATTCTGAACATTTGCGTTGTGGTATTTTCAGTAGTGCCTACTTAGGTAACAGAATGTGTCCTCTTGGCAAAGGCCTCCTCTGACAACTTCCACTGATTCCTGTTTCTCGCAACTCTTCTCCAATTAGGACTCGCTGTGAGCTTTAATGTGTATTTGCCTGTTTCTATTGCCATCTCTGGGGTGTAAGAGGAATTGATCTTTAGTTTCAGGTTCTTAATAAATCATGTCAACAATAGCATTCATTTTCCGCATAAGAGAAAAGATTTGATTTTTCGTATGTCTGTTTGGTACGCTTTCACGCTAAAACGGCTGAACGGATTTGGATGAAATTTGGCACATAGGTAGACCATGACCTGGATTAGGACATAGGATATTTTTTTATACCGATATTCCCACGGGATCGAGCCTTATGCGGGTGAAACCGCAGGGCGCAGTTATTACTCACATAGCGTAATTCCTTATATGAGTAATAGCTGCACCCCGCGGCTTTGATCCCTACCTACTATGAGTTACGCTTAATATAATCACGAATAATTAAATCATTCATCATATTATAGGTAAGTAGTAAATATATTTTTAGGTAAGTAATTAAATACCCTTACTCCAAGAAGCCTTTTAAAACGCATCTTCGCTTTATACATCGATATGTCATAGAGGTAACATAGGGTTAACTAGGTCAATTCCTACTTGACCTGTAGTTTTGACCTCTAATAACGATGATGTAATTTTTTTTAGTCGATCAACCTGGTCGTTATTAGTAAGGCAAATAATTAAAATCTCGTTATTCTCTCGTTATTTTCAGCTTTCCTCCAGCAGTCTACTGCATTACATAGACCTCTCTAATTGCAGCATCGATTGCACTCTCATCTATTAATTCCCAGCAGCTTCTCATCTCCTACACTACAATCCACTTAGTTCGGCTGAAGGTGTTCGCTTCAATAGAGCATGAGTACATAACTTTTTCCATAGCTCGCTGAATGATTTTTTATACCTACTGCAATGAGATTGATAACATCATTGACCTACTGTCAATTTGCCGTCGCTTAAGTAATAAACTGACGACCATGAGCTATGGAAAAACCTGGGGGAGGTCTATGCTAAAGAGCAAAACAATCTGGATTCTGATATCTAAATCATTAATTTAAATAAATTGTAAAACTAATTTTATGAATGCTCATAATATGGCTATTTGAAATTGCAATTAACAGTTCATGACGATTAGAACAGACTGATCGGAGTCGTCGTCTAATCTTTTGTGTAACTACTCCATTCTAACTACCCATTTTGAAATGTATCTTCAAATAATACCTACATAAGTCTGGATAAACGTTCTCAGGAATACATTTTTATTTATTCACAACAAATACACTAATAACAAAAAACCCTTAATTATAATATACAAGCTAACACTAAAATATATATATTATATATAAAAGCATATAATGAAAAATAAAAGAAAAAAGTAGGAGCTCATTGACATCGAAAAATTTGTCCGCATCGCTGTCAATGGGATAAGTACCCAAAGAATCAGCATTACCACGTCTGATGGCAATGCTGATCCTTTGGGCTAAAAATAGGCCAGCCCTCAGGTGACGTGAAGAGTCAATTTCACAGAATATGTTTCACAACAAAAAATCGTAATGTGGAGCTAAAGGCAGTTTGCCATAATACGGTCGATCAACTAAACATTTAGTTTGACCTAATTCTATGAAGTTAGTTAATATATATATTCTATGAAAAGTTGTGGTAGTCCTACGAATTTTTTTGCGAGCTTACTTCTTGTCAGTTTTGTAATTGTTGTGAAACAACAATTTAGGAATGCGAATCTTGAGTATCCCTATGATATGATATTGTATAAAAAAATATTGAGTAGGTATTGTAGTTTATCAGATTGCAGGTGATAAATTATAATTGATAGTCTGCCACCGCTAAACGTTGATAATACATTAATTGATCATCTACTCATCTCATAGATTAAATTAACACGGTTTCCTACTTTAGTTAAGGTATAAAGCTTATTTGAAACGGTGCTCGAGGATACATTCTGATCTGAAACTCATAATGAAAGGTTAGTGAATGTGTTTATAATTTTTTTAATAATTCGGTAGATTAGATTAAAGACGCGAAAAAAAATTTATAAATAGCGGTTTTAAGAATGTAGAAAATAAAGCAAGATTAATAAAATTCATAATTATTTCCAGGTATTATAATTTTATTGTTCGTCGTATATGCGGCCGTTGGGCGGGCCCAAAATACAATACTCGTTGAAGAGTGCCCTAAAGACCAGGAAACAGACTGGACCATCGAATTGTTGATCAGACACGAGGATTGTAACAAATTTTACAAGTGTACGTTCGGAATACCCATTGAATACATATGTCCTGCTGATCTTTGGTTCGACTTAGATACTCAGAGGTGCGACTGGAGGCACAACGTAGATTGTACGGACCGGTATGTCCCTGGTGAAGACACGACTACTACTCCTGAACCCACGACTACTACCCCTGAACGCACGACTACTACCCCTGAACCCACGACCACACCTTCAACAACAACCACCACAACTCCTGCACCCACAACAACAACAACTACTACCACTACACCTGCACCCACAACAACTACTACAACAACACCTGCACCAACTACTACTACAACCACAACAACAACTCCTGCACCCACAACAACCACATCTACAACTACGACTACCACACCTGCACCAACAACAACTACAACCACAACAACAACTCCTGCACCAACAACTACAACCACAACCACTCCTGTTCCCACAACCACCTCTACGACTACCACGACTCCTGCGCCAACCACCACTACTTCCACAACGGCAGCACCGATAACTTTCTTGCCAAATGGTTGCCCCACAAATCCCCACATTCACTGGCTTCTGCCCCACGAGAGTGACTGTAACGCCTTCTATTACTGTGTTTGGGGACAGCTGGTTCTAAGAGAGTGCCCTAGTACTTTACACTTTAACAGAGTCATTCAGGTGAGTCAAAGTTTTTAATGTTTACTATACTATAAGAAGTAGTGTAATACAAGAATGTGAAAGTTGAAAATAATGAGACCCTGAGTTGCTTTGTGCCCTTTACAAGCCTTGAATTCCTTCTTTATGTTATTTTCATTTATTTGCAAATAATTTAGTAATTTAACAGTGTAAAATAAGATGAAAAGTTTGCCAGTAAGAATTCTAAAAATACAATTGTGCCAGTTATAATGTGTAACAATTTAATCATAAAAAATAATATTACTAAAAAATCTACAGATAATATCAAAAGATTATCAATGTGAGGTTGTTCAAAAGCGATCATATTTCGTAATCGTAAATATTAATTTTATTACTATGTGAATAATAAACCTAACATTGAAAGTAATCTATATTTCGGTGCTATAAAAGTCAAAATATTTTCGTAAAAATTGTATTGGGTCAATATTGAGAGAATCCTAACTTAATATTACAAATGTGAAAGAAAGTTTGTTTGTTTGTTACGCTTTCACGCTAAAACGGCTGAACGGATTTGGATGAAATTTGGCACATAGGTAGACCAGTTACGTAGAAGTATAAATAAAACCTTCATGGAAACCAGTTACATAGTAGTATAAATAAAGCCTTCATGGAAACCAGTTACGTAGACGTATAAAAAAGCCTTCTAGGAAACGAGTTACGAAACCCCGGTTTCCTTGACGGCCGAAGCGACCTGGAGAAGGACATAGGCTACTTATCATCCTGGATCGCAGACGAAGTCGTAAGCGACAGCTAGTACGATATAAAGTAACAGTTTATAAAACCATATTTTGCACCATATAAAGATATATCATACGATAACCATTGGTTCCCTCTATAAGACAAGGCACATATTATAATATTACTGGTGAAATGTGGGTGAATTCATATATCTCTACCCTTTCAGGAACAAGCTTAATATTATTTTCATAAAATATCTTTAGTAGAAAGTCTGACAATCAGTCTTACCAAGGGATATCGTATTACCTAGTAATTGGGTTGTGAAGGTCAGATAGGCAGTCGCTCCATGTAAAATACTGGTAAAAAATTCAGCTGCATCGGGTTAGAATGGAAGCCAACCCTAACATAGTTGGGAAAAGGCTAGGCAGATGATGATGATGATGATCTTTAATAAAATAGCGCCTATTTAATATATCTAATATAAATGTAATAATTTAATGACAATAAAATAATAATTAGTGTATTTTTCTCGTTTAGGTCTGCGATTGGCCTTGGGATGCGGGATGTCCGGTCTCTCTGAACAAACATTTGGACTACAAACAATTGATGAGCAATAATGTACAAAAACATTTATAAAATAAAAAGAATTGGAATCTAGATAAAGTGGCACTGTTTTATGTTTTTTTTTTATATCTACCTATCCGTATTTTGTACGTTTATATTTCATTTTGTATTTATTATTTGGATTTTTTCTTATTCATATGTACCTATGAATAATCGTTCAAAAGGTTATCACAATACAAAGAAAATATCATTTAATTGCTAGGATAAATTAGAATAAAATAAATAATCAAATCAAAGATAATGTTTGAATCCGACTCGGATGAGCAGTGTTCGGGAAACTTCGTAATATCCTCTCATCTCACATACCATAGTACCTCAAGACGAAAGTCTTCGACCAGTGCGTATTGCCAGTACCTATGGCACTGAAACTTGGTTGCTCATAATGAGCCTCATTAGAAGGCTATGCTTACGTGCCCTATGTGATCGAATCAGATCTGAAATGAAGAGATCCGTAGGAGAACCATGGTAACCGACAGTGGGCAGGGCACATTGCTCGCAGAACAGATGGCCAATGGGGCCGGACGTTTCTGGAGTGGCGTAGCGTTGGAAAGGGTCCCACAAGGTGGACCTAGTTCTTTCTAAGGATGCCATCTGTCTCTTGCTAAATTTTAACGAAATCCGTTCTGTGGATTATAGTTTGAGCGAAACCGCTGTACCGCGCCTTCGGTATGTGCGCGGCGACACGGGGGGCAGTGCAGGCCGCTCATTCGTCAACGCTCGCTTCGCATGCCTAAGGCGCGGTACAGCGGTTTCGGTCAAACTAAAGGCATGAAAAGGTAACATACAGACAGACTGATAAAGTTTATAATATAACTAGCAGAGGGAAGCGGGTCATCCTGAACTTGTCATCCGCAGCCTTGATTATTAATTTCCCATTGCTTGCGAAGTTCCTGTATAAACTACCTAATGGCACAACACTTGCACTGATACACTGACTGATGGTTTCCTACAGATTATTCCTGACGAACATATATCACTAAAATAATATAACAGTAGATTGAAACACTCGGGATTCAGTAACCTAACCTTAAATATTTATTTTTATAATAAACAAAGATCACAGAAGAGACCCAAACTTTATGTTTTTCTGTGTACGTTTTACGAACTATCATAATAGAATAGTATGACAAAATGTAAAAAAGTAAGTAAAAAAAAAACGACGGTTTGCACTCCGGCAGAAGTAAAAACTTGAATAATTAACGTTGTGCATTTTTGATATTTTGGAATGGGAAGGAATACAATATTGCGCTATCGTACACAAACATGACAATTTATATTACATTAAAAAGTTTATCTCTCAGAAAAATCAACTTCGCCGCGCCGTAAAAAGAGAGGGGGATACTTCCTCTCCTACGCCGCGCCGGCTGTCAACTCTCCATCCGTCATACGAATTTTCGATCAGTGTCCTGACGCGAGTTTAACAGTTTTTACCCATTACAAAAAAGTGTACAGCTAAAGAAGTTGTCACTTAAAAAATATCAATTGTTGGAAATCGAACATAGGTTTGCAAAGCAGCCGTCGACCTGCTAAGCAAGTTTTTTTTAATTGCTGAATCGGCCCGCTCTTGACTTAGATCATGCCTGATGGAAAGCGATGGATAAGGTCTATGATGGAACGACCGTGCCCAGAAGGTGCCTAAGGCACTGGAACTCTCACGAATCGACGAAACACAGCAGGCTGCTTGACGCCGGACTCCGGTGGGAGGGTGGTCATGAACCAGGCGGGCGTTAGCCCTACCACCGCAACGGAAGAATTTGCCAGTCAAATAAGGTGTTGGGTGTGACTGGCCAGGATGCGCCGAGCGCTCGGTTCAGTTGAGCAATTGGCGGAACAAACTGCGCTACAGAAGGAGGCTTCTTCATGCATCCCAAAATATTTATTTATTTTGTTGAAAGTTAACTAAAATATCCGTTTTTATATTATGTCATAGCGGGATGGTAATCATTTAAAAGGTTTTTATGTACCATATACATTACAGACATTTTATTAAAGATTCAAATATTTACATAATTTAAAAAGCTAACAGTCTTAAAATAATAATATGTATAAGTATATAAAAATGCCCAGCGCAGTAAGGAAGTACAGATGAAATAATTCGATTGTTGTCATACACTGATTTATTATGTTCTCTCTCAGTTCAGTTTCATATTTATTTTGGGAAGTTATTTGCGATTTTTTAATCTTTCTAGTCCTACTTAGTGGTCCTATAGAGTTTTTTCATCCTTATAAGAAACAAAACATTAGCATCCACACTTATTTTTGTGTGCAAATTGCCCCATTTACTTGCTGACTGTACATTTTTTTCAAAATCTGTAAATCCAGATCGAAATTTTTCAAAAAGTTAAGAAGTCTCCTAAGTTCATTTTCTTGTAGCGACAACGGCTAAGGTACCTGCCCTTATTATCCCATCTTAAAAATCAATCTGGTACCTATATTATGTCATGATTGACTGTTTATCTCCATAATAGTATAGCGTGGTTATAATCATTGAAAAGGTTAAATCTGCGATATTTTGGTTCATCTCTTGCAATTTGGGGTAAACTATAGGACAATACGAACAAATTGCAATATTGCGCATCGCCCGTAGCAAATAGCGTGATAATTACACAGAATACACACTGACCCGAATATAATTACGATAGAGCACAGGCGTCACCCAGATTACAGACTATAGAGATATTGACACTCAGATCGTACACAGATGTTCTCAAAAGACCAGGACACCTAATCAGCTTCTGGAGGGAGGTGGGCTGGTTGGAATAACCACCATCGGCCGCCATGGCCCACGCACAATGGTCCACTGAAGGACTAAGTGCGGAAACCAAACCCATAACATAGAATTCCGATAGATCGACATTTGTCAAACGTCAGTTGGTTGAGTTAAACGTCAGGGATTGGCTAGACCACAAGCTAGACTCCGTGAGTCTAGCCAATCCCTGACGTTTGACTGACAATTCCAATGTCGATCTATCGGAATTATATTCGAGAGTAAGCACCCAGACTACGAAATATCTACCTGTGCATAATTTTAATCAAATATTTCCGGCAGTTTTTGCGAGATGCTGAATAAATAAAAATTAAGTGATTTTTCCGAGGTCTGGGAACGATTCTAATAGATTTTTCTTCGAAAATATATTTTTGTCTGTTTGTCTATAAGTACATTTAGACAGACAGAACTTCTTAAAAATATATTTTCGGTGTTAAATGTACAGTTTTGACAATGTATTTAGAATATAAAAAAATCAGGAGCCTTATTTATCTGTTAATTGTTTTATCAATAAATTATATCACGCTACACAAAGTTATTACATATTTATGTAATTTGTATTTAAAATGTTGCAGAGGAAATTCCCTTATTATATTCTTTTGGAATATTGTTGAAGATTTTAATTGCTCTAATAAAGCTATTTTTATGGCATACCTAATGTGTAGTAATAATTAGGGTATAATTATTTTGAACAATCCGGTTAGACTGGAAGCCGACCCCAGCATAGCGGGGAAACGCTAGACAGATGATAAATTATTTTGAATCCAAGTCGCATACAATAAGAAAAACGTCTAAAAATGAAGTTCTAAATAAAAATCCAAGAAAGGCTGCGAACATTTCAAAATGACGAAAACATTGGAAAGTTTCGCAGCCGCCAACTTGGATTTTCAATTTGACCTCACTATCGGCTTCGGCACCTTCGAAAACTATGACAACTATCTCTATCTGTCTGTCTGTTATATAATATATAATAAAATGTCGCATGGAGGCATAACGCTTTTTCGTTACGTGACGATTTCTACCAGTTTACTCCTACCGCAAGCTCCGTTAAAGAACTTTGTTCCAAAAATTTGAGTTATCTTCTAAAATAACACCAGCTTGCTTAAGAAGACTTGTTAAGGTTAAAAGTTAAAACACTTTAAAGAGAGGTCTGCAGGATGCGAAAGTACTGATAGAGGATTTTGCACTTACGCATTTTTTCTGCACTAGAAAGGCTTCTCTATATTCTTATTCAATATTTTTATTTAAGTGTTTGTTAAAAACAATTATAAATAGCAACGATCTAGAGCTTGGCTGTAAAAAATAGTACTTTGGTTTATTAAAATAATTACGAAAAATCACTAGAAATGCGATGTTGCCAGCCCGCGCGGGATGAACTCAGCTCGATGGGATAAATAAAGTCATTGTTACTACTGACACACTAGCGCACGTTACCGTTGATCTGCTACGAGGCTACAACGCTACATTGACATTACATTGAAGTTAGTTACTTAGCTGAAGTTAGTTAGTTGAAGTTTAGTTGAAGTTAGCTTGTCAAGATGATCAATGAAATCCAAAAGGTTAAATTTTCATAAATGTATCTTATTATATTTAAGCTAGGTCCAATAATTTCTAAGCTTCAGACGGCAGTTGCCTTTGAAGACGATGTGTCGCAGAGATTGAAGCCAATCTTTCCACAGCTCTCACTGTTCCCAGCCACTATTATGCTGATAACGCGTTGAAACCTAATCCCTCAAATACGCAATCATGTGTCTTCCACCGTAACAGACAGGCGGGTCGTAGACTGAACATCTCATGGCAGGGGGTACTAATTACTCACAATGATCACCCGAAATACCTCGGCATAACTCTGGACCGGTCTTGCCTACAAAAATAACTGCTGATAGGTACAGCTCTAAATGAGACGTGCCGGATTATCAGTGGTTGCCTTAAACCGACCCCAGTACGAATGCTGTATTCATTAACTGGCACTGGGCCTCCAACCATTCGCAGGACTATAGCCAGCGCATGGAGAGGGCGAAGCTACATGCTGTCTCACGTTACCCAATGCACAACTACGTCTCAGTGCCCTAGAGGCTGAAAAGCCGAATAAGTTTTCTTGGGTGCGTGGATCCATCTAGTCCAGCCAATAGTACCGCGCCTCTACAGCAAGATTTATTTTTCAAGATTATCTATTCAGTTGGTAAGTCATGGCGGCAGCCGTATAAGCCCCCTGACAATTTCAAAGTCAAAGTCAAAGTTTTTTATTTGCTAAACATAGGTGTAAAATAGTTGTTTATAGTTACAAAGAGCTCTATGTTTTGCCGTTAACGGCGTACAAATATCAGTAAGCATACGAAACATTTCTTATGTAATAATGGTATATTTACACCTGACATACATAACCATAGATAAAATGCTGTGTCTTAAACTAATTCTTACTACACATATTTATCCACATAACTTCTATTATCTTCTAGGTATTCATTAATGGAGTAATATGCCTTTTGAGTTAGGAAATTATTAAAATATTTTTTTAAATCATTTAGCTGGTGTTTTGCTCTTATAGGCTCCGGTACTTTATTGTACAATCTGGGTGCCATGCCCAGAAAACTTTTGGTGTAAAAAGCTGTGTTGTGTGTATTAGCGCAAATCTCATTGTTGCGACGTTTCGATTTCAGTGTTTTAAATAGATGTAAGTTCGATTTTACGAATACTGCTGTCTCATAAATATATAAACATGGTAGGGTTAGTAAGCTATACTTTTTATAAAATGGCAAGCAACTGCCATCATTTCATTTCATGGAGCCATCTAAGAGCTTTCCGCCTGAACACGCCTTAAGGTGGCCGACTTGAAAATCTCTAAATAGGCTTCGAAACCAAGTCGGCGGAGCAAAGACAATCTCCACAGATGAAGGTTCACGGACGGCTCTGCCGGTCGATTCTGTTAGAAGTTAGGTGAAGTGAGCTGTCATTCCATCTGATGCTATAGGGATTTACACTAATGACAGCTCACTTTAATCTCACTTCACCTGAGTTATCACGGTGAGATTTTTACAGAATAGCATTACTGATCTCAAGTGCCTATGCGAAACCTCCCCACAGACAATGACCCACCATCCTGCGCCGCATGCCCTGTCACCTGTGCACTTGATGATCAGTGAGCGGAGTTCGCGGCACTGAATTTAGGGCCAAAAATATTTAAACTTTTTGTCATCGATACGCTAAGAAAAAGAATGTATCGCAATAGAAAATTACGCACAAAAATTCATATTTTTCATGTTGCCGTGTGGCAATCAATCAGGTGGCAAATCTCAAGTGTACCTATCTACCTGGTAAGTATCTACCACTGACTATATGATAATATGACCAAGACCATGGGTAATACAGGTGTTGCAATCCCAGACACAAAAAAGTAAAAAAAAAAAAAAAACCGTACGCGGTAGAAAAAACTGCTAAAAACAAGCCCATTTTAAATTAAATAAAAGTTGGAAGCATGCAGGCGGGACCTATTAAAGTTTAAAAATGAACGGGGGGGGGGGGGAGGGTCATTAATTTTCTGACTGACCCGGAGAACTTGTTCGATCGGCAGGCACTTTTTATGTATTTTACTTATTTTACACTTTTTTTGTATATTATCCAATCGGGCATGGATACCGACGGGTCGTCTTCGGCTCGGCATTTAAAAATAATTCGTGTGCATGTTTGCAAACACTAATAAGCGCCGCCGTTCCCATAAAAACCACGGTTCCGAGTCTTCGGGTTGCGGTTGCAAGGACTCTACACTAGTTATTGCATCAGAACCTATATAACTACTCCGAAATAATCGTTTCACACGATATGCCAACAACGCCTTCCAAAATATTGGGCGCGATAAAAAATCTATATCTTTTTCCAATCTACTGAATGCAAATTCCTTATAAAAACAATTGCTGTAATTTTTTCGGCAGGCACCGACTTTGTAGAGTTCCTGTAAAATTATATGAGCAAAAGACATAAAACATAACATCACAACCCATCTACTTTTTAAAAGGGTTACTCATCTCATGTTTTATTTGATTTTCTACTACATAAATGGCTTTACTGGCATAATCACTCGTTCTCATAAGTCCATATTTGCACCTCGTTTCATTTAAATCAGTCTGTCAATTGTTCAGAAAATAATCCAAACTCATTCACCGCAGTTTCCTGTCATAGTTAGCGACCTCCTCCGTCGTTCTTCAGGCACTTACTGTTATAAAACTACTGGCAGTAGAACCCAGCCGAATCATCCGAACCACGGCACCAGCATCTTTTATAAATATGCGACTTGGCCTCCTGAGACTGACGTTCATGATCCCTTACATCAATCGGTGATTTGTGTACCAACAGAGAACATTAGTTATAAGAGGAGCAACATGTTTTGTATTCATGTTATTAGTCAATATTTTTGTACATTTATCATGTAACTATGTAGGTGTACCTACTAAAAGGTAAATGAACTGCAAAATCTCGAACCGAATCACGTAAAGACGTTGTCAGTGACGTAGCCAATGGATTATAGGAAGGTTTCGAAGTTCATTAATGACGTATTGAGTATCGACGAATAGTCAAATATGAGTCTTTTACACAATAGCTAAAAAGTTCTTAACTTTAGACTGCTGATTTGCTTAAATTAACCTAAGAGAAAAGCTACACTGAGCCTTGCTTAAAACTTAATCAGTCGGAACTTTATTTGTGGCCCAGGCTGGACATCACTTGACAAATCAACAAGTAGGATACATTAATTACCTGTGAACATTGAAAAAGGTTAACATAAAAGTGTCTGTGTATATTACTATTGCATTGCATTTTAAAATAAATCAGGCGTGGTGGTGTAAATTGCTGGTCAAGAATTGAGTGCTAGAGGGACATTAAAAAAAAATCCGGCCTAGTGCATGTTGAAGCATGGACAATTAAAGGTTCCGTTGTTAGGGTGAATTTAGCTCAAAAACAAACTTAACATAGTTGAAAAACCATGTCTTATACACCCATATACATCAGCCAGTAGACAATACCGCTGAATTTGTCATATAATCTACATATTTTACAAAACCCAAAGAGTATCATTGCGGTATGCTAGTTAAAATATTTGCCCATGTAAGTACAAGATATTATAAAGATATGTAGGTATACTACGACTACGACTGATGGTTGCGGGTGGAAGGTTCTGTCATACTTTTTCTTGACTAAAGCCCACGGTCTTCCTTTAACTAAACCAGGCCGGAAGCGCTCGCGTTGTCGCCCTCACGCACGTCAGGCATAGTCCCGCCTGGACTTACCAACAGAATTTCGACAAAACGTAATACGACCAGATTTTATTTAGACAATACGGAACTAAGACACGTCTTCATTTCGACAATACTTAAGTCCGACACTACTGTACTCCGATAAAGCGTTTCTTCGACATGACGTAACACGTTGACTGCCAACGCGGTCACCGGTGACCGCGAACAATAGATTTTCTATTGTGTCTGTTGCTTGGCAGTCAACGTGTTAATTAGGAAACGATGCGACTTCAACGACATGCTTCTTCGACAACAATGGTAGTCCGACGTCCTTCTGCCTCTGTGGTCGGCGTCACATACAATATAACTAACATTATATCGATACGTTCATACGTCCTTCTTACGCCTTCTTCTTTCGTAAGAAGTCATGAACTCGATTTCGGAAAACAAATATTAGAACTGCATTTAAATGTGGCAGCCAGGAATCGATTACCGACTGTCTTGTCATACACTAGGCAACTACGACCGCATATAGGGCTAGAAGGTTGGTATGTTATAACAACATTGTACTTTTCAGAAGAAAAGTAATTTACCTTTTTTTTCGGCCGACCTACTATTAAATGATTGAACGAATGAAAGACAGAAGAGACATTTTATTAAATAACTTTACATACTTATGTCTTATGTCCGGGAACGCATTACCACTTTGCTGGCGGTTTTTTTGTTTACAAATTGGAACTCTTCGCTTCACAAGAGTAGAACCACTGCTGCTTGATTGATCTCCTTTAAGCGAGTATGAAAGATCCACCAATGACAGCCGGGACCAACGGCTTAACGTGCTTTCAGAGGCAAGGAGGGGTCTTAGTATGTGAAGATGGTCACCCATCCACGGACCAACCGCGGCAAGATCGACCCGTGCGGCTGTTATTACTTAGCCACAAGTGTAAGCAATTACAAAATAAATCAAGATATTTCCATGTGAATTTAACATTTTATTAGTACGCAACTTGACTAGTAACGGTAATTTAGTTCGATAAAACATGATACTGTATTTAAATATTATGTTATGACTAAATACGTAGTAAATGACTTAAATCTAAATACAAAGCATTAATGATTAATATAATAAACAGTTACCATTTTATATAAATTATACGTCCATCTACTGACTTAAAATTCGCGCGTATTGCCCCACTTTTTTTACGTGGACACAGAGCATCTGTTGTTCGGGGCAGTATATTTTGGACTATCGAGTGGTATAGACTAGTAAGAATAAGTGAAAGACTATCTGTGCATCTGATTACATGTATTGTATAACTGTTGAAGTGTTGATAATTAAAAGGATTTGCCACAGTATAAGTGACTTTTCTTTCACAAGGGTCTTCAAACTAAATATGTATTTAATAAATGAAAAAAAAAACCTACGAATCCCCTTGTTTGGCTAACCCTCCGCCTAACAACTTGCATATTCTTGCTTATACTTGCCACAATATGCTGTCTGTGGCTGTAGTCCCTATTTAGCCGTTAATCGATAGGATTCGGATATTGACTTTGGGAAGCAGACATCGAGTTTATTTTTATTCTGCAGAGAAGAGCCACCAGAGCCATATATAGCCTCCGCAGGCGTGACTCTCTAAGGGAGCTGTTTAAAGATATTAACATCGTGACGACGGTACCTTGTCAATATAACTATGAAAATATCATGTACGTAAGGAAAAATCTAGATCTTTTTAGTAAAAGAGGTGAAAGACACAATTATATAACTAGAAATAGGGACCAATTAGTTCAACCAGGTTTCAGGCTGGCTAAAGTAGATTCATCTTTCATGGGCTACTGTTTAAAATGTTACAATAAAATACCTACCCACATACTTCAACTGAATGAAACGAAGTTTATAAATTGGGTGATTACATCGTTGATAAAAATGCTTGGCTAAACGCTGATCCTGCTCCATAAGGACGCACAAATAAATTGATTAGCATTGGAAAATACTGTTGGAGCTGCTGAAGATTTTAAATACTATTTTTGCATTATATAAGTTCAATCTCCTAGTATTGTATAATTGCATAGCACAGGTGTGAGTACTATGTCATAGTTTAAAGCTACCATTTACTGGGTACGTCTTTCATTGACTTGAATGTGCCCTGGCGGCTGAGAGTATGTCATGCTCACTCAAATGTCTCGCTGATGGTGGCGTATGTGTTGGATCATTTAGCTCCCTTCAAAATGGTTGAGCTGAATGGTGCTAATACATGCGTCATGTTCGTGAACGGGCGCCGTCAGTAGGGACTGGTCATCTCTTTGCTGCCATGGCTTATTTTAATTTAATTTAATATTTGAATTGTTTTATACGTCTTTTCATTACGGATGCTTTTAACGTTCTGCATCGTTCTCACATGCATAATTTTTTACATGAATGATGTAATCAAGTCTTTGTAACCATATTATTTGATTTAAAAGAGTGTCCATGGAGTTTCTTGCCCGTTCTTCTCCATAGGTACCTAGCTACGCTTTGGAATGGGCAACTAGCTTCATCTTTCTGACTGACCGACCCCTTGACAATTCAAACGTGCCTGTAATTGGTTTAATTGAAATAAATGCTTTGAGTTGAGTTGAGTTGGATTGGGATAAAAAGGGAATTTCCCTACTCTAAAAATTTTACGAAGTGTCGTAAAAGTTAGAGGTGATGATTAATAATAGTGATAGGAGTAATAAAACGTAATAATCCTACTATCCTACCATAATATTTTTTTTTTTAAATAAAACTATTTCCGCGGACATGGTGGTCCGCGCCCTTATTTATGTATTTTTCATTGTTTACAAATTCTTTTATTACGGGAACAGTTTCGTAACTCCCACTTCGGATACATGCATTAAGTAATCTTAAGACTAACTTAATATCTACGTGAGTCCATCATTGATATAACATAAATATGTAAACTTAATATATAATTTTTTTTTTTTTTTTTTTTTTTTTTTTTTTTCTTTTTTTTCAGGCATTAATATATACAGATACAGATTTTGTTAACTTGTTACTTAATTTAATTGTTAATATTGTTACAGATTAATTATTTGACACTTTATACTATTTTACATTTACATGCTTGTTTTTTTTTTTTTTTTTTTTTTACATGCCCTGAAGTAACACGTCTGATCTTAGTTTAAATAGTTTTTCAAGTAAGACCAGACGCGTACAACAGCGAAAGGTTTTTTTTTTTTTTTTTTTATAAAACATTCACTTCTTATTATTATTACTCTTATTATTTACATATATTTTTTCTTTTTACAGGTCTGTTGTCATATTTTATTACTATTTTATTTTATTTTATTTTTTTTTTGACTTGGTTCGGGTTATGGGTTTGGATGTGGATTGTTAGGTGGTTTTCAGGTGGTTAGGTGGGGCTTGCTGACCAGGGACTTCGCTAGCCTGAGCAGGTGTTCGACAACGACTGCGTCTCGGTGCTGCATGGCCATCTTTAGGTTGTATTCGATGACCATTTTAGTCGGCGCACCCATCGCTCTCCTCGCCAGGCGGCTTGTGGCGTCGTCGGCGTCGTCGGAGTAGTAGACGCAACTGACCGTGTGTCTCGAGACCGCCACTACCGCATGGGAGATGCTCTCATGGATCTTGAGCCTCCTGGACTTGGTGTTGATGATGATGACGCTGTCGGAGGTCAACCCCTGAGCCTCGTGTATGGTCAAGGTGCGCGACCCTTCGCCAGACCCATATCCCTGGCTCACAAGAGAAGCTTTCTCCTCCTGCGTATGAACCAGGAACAAGGTGTTTTGGGCGGTTTTCGGTATTTGCGCTCCCGTGTAACCTGTCACCCTCAGGGAGTGGACCCGCGACAGCGACGACTTGGAGGAGTATATACCGGCGTATATCTCGCTCAGTGCAAACGCCACGTCCATCGGGTTGCGGTGGGTGCAAAGCAACTCCTGGGTGATGCCAGCCACCATATCTGGACGGGTATACCTTAACTCGAAAAGGTTCTGTCTGTCCAGAAATGGAAGCTGGTTAACGTCTCCGATGAGGACAATCTCGCTTGCTCCAGACAACTTCACTGCCATGACTATGGCCCCAAAATGGTTCATTAGAGCCTCGTCTACCGTGAGACGGTAACATTTCTCCTGCTGTCTGAACCCGTTGGCTAAGATTGAGGCCATAGTGCGCACCTTTGTCTTCACTCGATCTCCTAAGCGGTGCGCTAGCTTCTCTCTGAGATCTTTGGCAGCTTCGGTTGTCGTGGTCGCTATGACGTCCTTCCCCTCATCGAAGTGCTTAACCACCCAAGTTGTCTTGCCGCAACCCGGAACCCCGTTTACCCACCTGATATTGGGTACCGCCCAACTTTCCTGTGATGCCGGGACATCTGAAGTCCCTAAAATGGTTTGTGCCATTTCAAGGATCTTGTCGTCCGGCATGATTTTGGTACATTTGGCGGTAACCAATATCGGGTCGTCGTCAGGTACGCTGAACTTGAGTTTGCCCGAGCGCTCCGTTTCCTCTACGTCCAGGGGCACAAAACCGCTCTTCGCGCTGTAGGCTACCATGTACGACCCCGTCATTTCCCCTTTGATGACCTGGGATGTGACGTTGTCGTACACTGCTGCCTCTGATTCCTTGAGCAGTACCCTTAACAGTCCTTCTGTGTCTCTCTGGAAGGTCTGCAAGATCTTCCTGCATGTCGCGAGATTGACTTCCCTGGTCGCTCTCACGACCTACCATAATATCTACCTACCATAATATTATAAATGTAATAGTTTGTGAAGATGTTTGGATGTTTGTTACTTAATCACAAAAAACCTGCTGAAATTTGGTACACAGATAGTTTATATGGAGATAGTTTTCGGCAATAGCCGGGATAATCTTGTACTTAGTCAAAGTCAATGAAGTCTGTTAATTTATTAGTAGTTGACGAAAAAACATAATCTATACTTATAATAAATCTGTAGAGAGGTCAATTCTGTACATGATATATATTTTCAAAATAACTATCAGGGGGTAATTAGTAATTGATACTGATGCCAAAAATGCAATCAGTAAAATTTTTGTCTGTCTGTCTGTCTGTCTGTCTGTCTCTATGTTCCTTATAGAAACAAAAACTACTCGATGGATATTAACGAAACTTGGTACAAATATTCTTCATACTCCTGGGGAGGTTATAGTATACTTTTCATCACGTTACAATGAATAGGAGCTGAGCAGTGAAAGGAAATGTTGGGAAAACGGGAGAAATTGCTCCATTTTTAAGCTTCCGTCGCGTGTGCAGCCTTAATGGTTAAAGCTACATAGAAATCAATTATGACGGACATGTTCTACATAAAATTATCTAAAAATATCCCACAACAGCATATTTCTATCTTTTATGGTTGACTCACAATAACACGTGTAAGTCCCGATAGCTTAGCAGTTCGGAGCTTTGTGATTATATTTGTTTACTCTTACGTTTATAATACTCTCACTCATCCCTAATTAAAAGAAGTTAATATTATTACCTATTCAATAAAAAAATAATCATAGTAATCGGTATAGAAACACCAAACTTACTTATACATGAAATACGCTAATGATAAATGATAAATGATTTATTTTCTGTAAGTAGGTTTGTACAAACACTTTTACACGTCAATCATATTTTTTTAAACTAGATGAGGTCGGCGTTTCCTATCTGACTATTCTGAGAAGAAAGGCCGAAACAAACTCAGAGGTCACAGTCTCTTTTAAAGTCCAGACATAATCTTGGTCAGATCATGTGAAGACCATGTAGATTGGTGTCTGAAATGGTCTTTTGAGGAAAGAACCACACAGATTGAGCGGACCTGTCCAGTCAGTGCACGCATTTGTCAAAATCGTGCAGCTCAACTCAGAAGTTGAGGAGCTCAACGATTCGACGAACAATACCAAAGAAAGGACATTTGGGTAGGCCGCGTAATGTACTCAAACTGCCAGATCATGATTAAAACTAACTAAGAAGGAAAACAGTAAAAAAAGAAATGACCCACATAGTCCTCACATTCACAACAATTAAATAAAAAAAATAAAAAATACTTTAGAAAGTAAATATTCATGTCATTGTATATATAAAAATCATCAATGTCAAAGTGTATATAAAAATTCGGGCATAATCTTTGAGGGCCATGTAGATTGGTGTCTGAAATGGTATTTTGAGGAAATAACCACACAGATTGAGAGGACCTGTCCAGTCAGTGCACGCATTTGTCAGAACCGTGCAGCTCAACTCAGAACTTAGGGAGCTCAACGATTCGACGAACAATACCAAAAACAGGACATTTGGGTAGGCCGCATAAACTACTCAAACTGCCAGACCATGATTAAAACTGAAACAATGACCCACATAGTCCTCACATTCACAATAATTAAAATAATATAATACTTTATACAGTAAATGTATGTACATGTCATTGTTAAAGAAAAATATATATATTTTGGAAAAAAAAATAAAGTGTAAAATAGCAAAATGAAAAAATAAAAACAACAATTACAGTCTAAACCTATTGGAGCAGCTCAATCCCAAGCCTTTTTGTCCTCAATATAGTCTTTTACAGTATAATAGGCTTTCTGGCATAGTTTTCGCTTTATAAAAGATTTGAATTTATTAAGGCTTAGTTCTTGAATGTGACTAGGAAGTTTATTATAAAAACGTATACATTGGCATCTAAACGACCCACCTATTTTCTTGAGCCTTGTTGTAGGAACAACAAATTTGTGTTTGTTCCTAGTATTTATGTTATGGATATCACTGTATTTTTTAAACAGATTAATATTTTTATGTGCATACAAAAGATTATCATAAATGTACTGAGAAGGCACAGTCATTATATTAATCTCTTTAAATTTGTCTCTGAGGGAGTGTCTGGGACTTAATTTATAAATGGAACGAATTGCCCTTTTTTGTAAAATAAAAATTGTCTGAATATCGGCGGCATTTCCCCACAACAGAATACCGTACGACATCACACTATGAAAATAACTAAAGTAAACTAAACGGGCTGTCTCTAAATCAGTTAAATCACGAATTTTCCTAACGGCGTATGCTGCAGAGCTAAGCTTTTTTGACATTTTATCTACACACATCAAAAGTGTCTAGGGATCAAGCATTTTTATGCGGATTTCTTGAGATTGAGATGTGGCTTTGTAATAAATTTATGATTTTATAAATTTATATGGATCCTTTTTGGTGCATTTCATAATTTGAATCAGGAACTGTGAATCAAATTCGAGTAAAAGATGAAAATCAGCTGTCAATATTTTCCCTATAAAAACATACAACGCATTGAAGACATTATTAGTGCTACTGTTTCCCTACTACTGATTAAAACCAACGTTATTATGGAGCGGCGACGTCATTTAAGCAGGGAAGAAATGCTCAGAGCCGTGGGAATGATAGAAGCTGGTACTGTGGCTTTAGCTCTGAATACAAGTCAGAGTGTTATCAGTCGACTTTGGACACGTTACCGAAGCACTGGTACCGTGGCTGAGCGCCATGGAGGACGGTATCGCTGCACCACACGGAGACAAGACCGATACATTCAAATCTTAACTCGAAGAGCTCCAACAATAACCGCCATGATGTTAGCCGTGAGGCTTCATCACTCTTCAGGGAACATAATTAGCGACCAAACAGTCAGAAACCGCTTGCATGAAGTGAACCTTCATTCCCGAAGACCGCTACGGGTACCACCTATAGCAATGCACAATCGTAGGATTCGATATCAATGGGCTCTTGAACACAGAAATTGGGCAGAAGAACAATGGCGTTTCGTGTGCTTTTCTGATGAGTCTCGTTTTGGTATGAGACCGGATACAAGACGTATACGACACTGGAGAACCCCTGGACGCCAACAGCGATTAAAATCCTGCCAGGAAGTCCATCCTTATAGTGGTGGAACCATCGTGGTATGGGCGGGTATTTGGATCGGCGGAAGAACTGAGTTGATTTGGATCAGAGGCAACCTCAACGCTCAAATTTATGCTGAGACGATTGTATCAGACGTCATCGTTCCTCTACAAGTGCAAATCGGTCCCTTATTTCAGTTAATGCATGATAATGCACGACCGCACACCGCAAGAGTTGTAAGACAGACTCTCGCCGCAGCTAACATCAATGTCCTGCCCTGGCCTGCTCAGTCGCCAGACTTGAACCCGATTGAGCATGCATGGGATATGCTACAGAGAAGAGCTCTGCCGAATATGGAGGGTATCCAGTCGCAAGAAGACCTTTTTTTGTTGTTGCAACGAACATGGGCGGCCATTCCACAGCGTGATTTGGATGAACTCATTTTGAGTATGCCAAACCGATGTTCTTGTGTTGTTAGTGTTCGCGGTAGAAACACGGATTATTAATTGTTTAAGTTACCCAATAAAATTTTAAAGAAAACTGTTATTTCAGTCTTTTTTTCGAACTTTTGTGTTAGTGGTTCAAATGTCAAAAATCCCTTTATTAGGAAAATGGCAAATTTCTTTATTAATGCAAAGGTGACTTGGTTTATCGTTACTGTGACAAACGAAAACACTTTATTTGATGAATCCTTAAAGAAAATTTTAATTAATATCAATCAGGAGAAAAGTTATTGCAAAAATATATGTAGATCCCTAGACACTTTTGATGTGTGTATATGGGGGCCCCATTGAAGCTTGGCATCCAAAGTTATGAATAAGAATACTGTGGTATCTTCGGGTTTCAACTCTTCATCCTTAATGAGAACACTAGAATAAGCCATTGCGCCGTCGCGCGTGAATACTGAATCATGCCATAAGGATTATTTTTGTGTAACGGTTGCCGCGCTTGACGCGGGTCGTGGCGGTAGGGTATAATAAAAAGGCGGGAGGTCCGGGCAACCTTAGCGAGTTGCAACTGCGACTGGTCATGTCAAAAAAAAAAGCGCGAGCTTCATTCAATATTTGGCTGTTGGACCTTATTGACAGATAATAATTGATATTAACAAACCGTGCTTATCAGCGCGACTTTTAGTCTTTAAGTAAATAGTTTATTTGAATTTCTTTTGTTGTTATTTTATAAAATAGGTATTAGGTGTTTTGGTAGTGTTTAAATATTCGTTCAAATTACAAATCTATACTTATAATAAATCTGTAGAAGTGAAAATTCTGTACATTGAAAATATCAAAAAAGTAAATGGCAGGGGTTGTTACGAGACCGACACCGAACCCAAAAATGTGATAAAAAAAAAATTGTCTGTCTGTCTGTCTGTTTGTTCAGGCATCACGCAAAACGTACCGGTCCGATTACGATGAAACTTGGTATAATTATTCTTTAATATCCTGGGCACCACACTGGGTACATTTTATCCCGGAAAAGTATATACAATAAAAAACAAACTTCATTTTGCGGTTCGATCCCTAGACCCGATTACTGTACCAACCGCAAATAATAAGTTTGTCGTAGGTTACGTCACTCGCACTGTAAATGTAGTGCTGAAGGTTGAATTTGGCTTACACTTTTTGAACTTTGATTTTAACGGACGTATCGAGTGGCGAGCGTTCGTTCTTATTAGCATTCTATAAATTGTATGTTTTAACTGCTACTTGCAATTCTAAACCGTGCTTTTCAGTGCGACCTTTTTATTCCTTTTAGTTTTTACTAAGTACAGTTTAAGGTAGAGTTATTTGGCACGCCGCGATAGCGGCGGTAAGGCCCTTCTTTGAGGAGTGGCTAGAGAGGCGTCACGGCGCCCTCACCTACCGCCTGACGCAGGTCCTCACCGGACACGGATGTTTCGGGAGGTTCCTGCACATCATCAGGCGGGAGGAAACGCCCGGGTGTCACCACTGCGAGGATCGCCCAGAGGACACGGTGGTGCACACGGTGGAGGTCTGTCCCGCTTGGGCAGAGCACCGCCGTGTCCTCGTAGAGGCGATCGGCAGCGGCGGCGACCTCTCGCGCCCGGCCCTGGTCCAAGCCATGGTCCGGGGCGAGAGGGAGTGGGAGGCAGTCACCTCCTTCTGCGAAGCAGTCATGCTAGCGAAGGAGGTGGCGGGATGGGAGAGGGAGAGAGCCGAGAGGGCCGCCCGTCCCAGCCGCCGCGGTAGACGCTCCGGGCGTCGGGAGCCGCGTGACGACTCCCGGCCACCGTAGGCGCGGGCCTGCGGACGGCGAGTAATGGGTAGCTCGCCGTCCGATCAGGACCAGGCCCGTGCCGGACGGCGCGTATGTGTTCCACGCGCGCCTCAAAGAGATGTCAGCAGACATGGAGGGGCCCGTTAGGGCCGAAGCCTGCCGGGGCAGCGGGATTGTCCGAAAGGGTTACCGCTGCCCCGGAACATAAAGGGCTAAGGAAGGAACACGGATGGGTTTTAGTCAGTAAGAGTCTGACACTCCCTTCCGCTCCACCCAGAGCGGGAGGGGTCATTGGATGATTTCCCATCCTTAAAAAAAAAAAAAAAAAAAAGGTAGAGTTATTTAGGTTTATTTTTATAAGTCGTAGTGACCGTAGGTTATTTTATAAATCTGTTAGGTAGGATTAGTCATTCGTATAATTATTAGTTTTTAGGGATTTTGCTTATTTATTGAGTTTAGATTAGTTATCATCAGAAATAGGTTTATTTAGGTAGGTAGGTATTTTATTTTCTGTTATTGAGTTTTTTTTTAAATTAGGTTGGTACTTAGGTTTACTTTTATAATCTAATCAATGCACAGCCTAAACCGCTGGTCATGTAAAGACATTTTTGGAGAGTGTGTTCTTTGTGAAGTGTATATAGGTATCCACTAAGAAAGGATTTTTCGAAATTCCACTCCAAAGAGGGTGAATGGGGGAGGGTGAAATTTCACGCGGACGAAGTCGCGGGCAGAAGCTAGTCTAATATAAAATTCAAAGTCCTGTGATCCTGTCTGACTGATTATATCAATGCACAGCCTAAACCGCTGGTCATGTAAAGACATTTTTGGAGAGTGTGTTCTTTGTGAAGTGTATATAGGTATCCACTAAGAAAGGGTTTTTCGAAATTCCACTCCAAAGAAGGTGAATGGGGGGAGGGTGAAATTTCACGCGGACGAAGTCGCGGGCAGAAGCTAATATAACTAACTATAATTTATACTGTAGTTAGTATTCAATCTATTATCACTTTCTTATCACCTGTACCTAATAGGAGATTAGAAAATGGTAAAAAATTTTGGGGCGCATGACAAAACAAGACCACCGTATTCTGTAGATTCTCTTAACCCCAAAGGTCTGATAGACACAGCTCTAGTTACAAAGAGTTAGGTACTGGGAACTAGGCGTATTCCCGGCGAAAAGTCGTAGTGAGACCTATTTGAAAGCCTAAGCGGAAATCCATGGTTTTCGAGAATATACAAATATTATTTTACTTTGAAAATTTTCTAGTATTCATATTTTTTCTCTAAAATAGCTAATTGATGAGGTATTTATTACTAATATAACTACACACTTGGAAGGTGATACTTTAACAATGCTTTCGATGTTGGAAAATTGTAAAACAACAAACGAAAACGGTTGATTAAATTAAATTAGATTACGTCTAGTTACCAGTATCTATAAAGGGTTGAACGACATCAATTGGTCAAGTCTGATATTCGCCAAATCGGCAATTCGTCAACTGTATAATTCTATCAATAAAACCAATGTATTTATTTCTCATAATTAAATAATATATTTTTGATCCAAATCCAAAATTAAGACAAGGCAAACAGAAAACAATACTGTTAAATTTTAAATACCTAGTCTAAAGACTATTTAAAAATACTGATATCGCCTATAATATTAACAACACAGCTTTAGTATAAACTTACTACATACAAAATTAGTGTCTAAGAGTTTGGCGTGACTGCCAATGTTTGTTAAGAGAGGCATGTGATAGTATTCTGTTGTCACATTTAACGTTTTGTGGCCAATCGCACAGCTCTTTGTCTGTGTTATAGAGCAAGCTAGCTGGGCAGGTTTGCGCTACGGGAACTGAGTGGGAGCAACTATAAAACTGGTTACAATTCTCGTGGGCGATCAGTTTACCATCAGATCCTGGTCTAGCGCACAAAACCGGCGCGTTTCTGAAATTGCATGCGCAATCACCAGGGGCAATTCTGTCACCGCAAATAACATTACTTGGCCAGTCACACTGTTCATTATTCGGATTGTATAAAAGCCCTTCGGAACATGGTCGGTTTACAGGCACACCTCCAGAGCAAATGTAATATTGGTCGCAGTTTTCATGTGCTACTAGTACGCCTTCTGAGCCATAGCCTGCGCAGATCGTTGGAGCTTGACTAGGATCGTCATTAACAATGTTGCTGTTATTGTCTTCGTTCGAGTCACTATCGTTCTCATCACTTACAGGTTCTGGTATCACCCTGTCACCACATTCAACATTTGCTGGCCAGTCACAGTTTTGAGTGTAGGGGTTGTATAAAAGGAATCCATTGCAAGTAAAAGCCACTGGTCTGCCGTGGTCGCAAACGTAGAATTGGTTGCAGTTTTGATGAGCAATTTGTACACCAGTAGAGCCATCGACTGCACAAATTGCGGGAGCTTCTTCAGGGTTGCAGTTGCACGGTCCGACGATTTCTTCTTCTTCGGTTTCGTCTTCTTTACTGTCGCTTACGTTATCTTCAGGGTCTGGAATTATTCTATCACCACAGTCAACATTGAATGGCCAGTCACATCCTTGTGAGACGGGATTATACAAAGTATTTGAAGGGCATTTGAATGGAACCGGCCTACCGTTATCGCATTGGTAGAACTGATTACAGTTTTCATGAGCTATTAATACACCATCAGAATTGTCTACAGCGCAAATAGAAGGAGCTTGATCAGGGTCACAGTTGCATGTACCGTTTTCGTCACTGTTTCCAGAACAATCTTCCGTTTCGTTGCTGTCGTCACTGGGTGGTTGCGGGGAGACATCATCACCCGGTGGGCGAATCTCAGAGCTGTCACTGTCATTTTCTGGGGTAGTAACTGCTGAGGTGGTAACTGCTGGAGTCGTAACTGCTGGGGTCGTAACTGCTGGGGTGGTAACTGCTGGGGTGGTTACTGCTGGGGTCGTAACTGCTGGGGTGGTAACTGCTGGGGTCGTAACTGCTGGAGTGGTAACTGCTGGGGTGGTTACTGCTGGGGTCGTAACTGCTGGAGTGGTAACTGCTGGGGTGGTAACTGCTGGGTTGGTCACACCTGAGGTGGTTCCTCCTGGGGTGGTAACGCTGTTGTCTGGGTCTGGGATCACTCTGTCCCCACAGTCAACATTCTCCGGCCAGTCACATTGTTCAGTGTACGGATTGTAGAGTAAGTCTCCGTGACAACTGAGAATGACAGGTTTTCCGTTGTCGCATTTGTAAAATTGGTTGCAATTTTCATGAGCAACTAGAACGCCACTAGAATTATCAGCCGCGCAGATGGAAGGTGCCGCTTCGGGATTACAGTTGCATGTGCCGGGCGGTCGCGTGGGGACCACAACATCATCACCTGGTGGGCGAATGTCGGAGCTCTCATTGTCAGAGGATTCAAGGTCAGGGATGACTCTATCTCCACAGTCCACGTTGTCTGGCCAGTCACATTGGTCCTTAGCAGGGTTGAACAGAAGACCGGGTGGGCATGTTAATGCTACTGGTTTGCCTTCAGAACACACGTAAAACTGGTTACAATTCTCGTGTGCTACCAAAACTCCTTCTGAATCATCTGCTGCGCAGATAGTAGGAGCTTCGCTGGGATCGCAGTTGTTACCTGGAGTGGTACTTCCTGGGGTGGTAACTGCTGGGTTGGTCTCACTTGGGTTGGTCACACCTGAGGTGGTTCCTCCTGGGGTGGTAACGCTGTTGTCTGGGTCTGGGATCACTCTGTCCCCACAGTCAACATTCTCCGGCCAGTCACATTGTTCAGTGTACGGATTGTAGAGTAAGTCTCCGTGGCAACTGAGAATGACAGGTTTTCCGTTGTCGCATTTGTAGAATTGGTTGCAATTTTCATGAGCAACTAGAACGCCACTAGAATTATCAGCCGCGCAGATGGAAGGTGCCGCTTCGGGATTACAGTTGCATGTGCCGGGCGGTCGCGTGGGGACCACAACATCATCACCTGGTGGGCGAATGTCGGAGCTCTCATTGTCAGAGGATTCAAGGTCAGGGATGACTCTATCTCCACAGTCCACGTTGTCTGGCCAGTCACATTGGTCCTTAGCAGGGTTGAACAGAAGACCGGGTGGGCATGTTAATGCTACTGGTTTGCCTTCAGAACACACGTAAAACTGGTTACAATTCTCGTGTGCTACCAAAACTCCTTCTGAATCATCTGCTGCGCAGATAGTAGGAGCTTCGCTGGGATCGCAGTTGTTACCTGGAGTGGTACTTCCTGGGGTGGTAACTGCTGGGTTGGTCTCACCTGGGTTGGTCACACCTGAGGTGGTTCCTCCTGGGGTGGTAACGCTGTTGTCTGGGTCTGGGATCACTCTGTCCCCACAGTCAACATTCTCCGGCCAGTCACATTGTTCAGTGTACGGATTGTAGAGTAAGTCTCCGTGGCAACTGAGAATGACAGGTTTTCCGTTGTCGCATTTGTAGAATTGGTTGCAATTTTCATGAGCAACTAGAACGCCACTAGAATTATCAGCCGCGCAGATAGAAGGTGCCGCTTCGGGATTACAGTTGCATGTGCCGGGCGGTCGCGTGGGGACCACAACATCATCACCTGGTGGGCGAATGTCGGAGCTCTCATTGTCAGAGGATTCAAGGTCAGGGATGACTCTATCTCCACAGTCCACGTTTTCTGGCCAGTCACATTGGTCCTTAGCAGGGTTGAACAGAAGACCGGGTGGGCATGTTAATGCTACTGGTGTGCCTTCAGAACACATGTAAAACTGGTTACAATTCTCGTGTGCTACCAAAACTCCTTCTGAATCATCTGCTGCGCAGATAGTAGGAGCTTCGCTGGGATCGCAGTTGTTACCTGGAGTGGTACTTCCTGGGGTGGTAACTGCTGGGTTGGTCTCACCTGGGTTGGTCACACCTGAGGTGGTTCCTCCTGGGGTGGTAACGCTGTTGTCTGGGTCTGGGATCACTCTATCCCCACAGTCAACATTCTCCGGCCAGTCACATTGTTCAGTGTACGGATTGTAAAGTAAGTCTCCGTGGCAACTGAGAATGACAGGTTTTCCGTTGTCGCATTTGTAGAATTGGTTGCAATTTTCATGAGCAACTAGAACGCCACTAGAATTATCAGCCGCGCAGATGGAAGGTGCCGCCTCGGGATTACAGTTGCATGTGCCGGGCGGTCGCGTGGGGACCACAACATCATCACCTGGTGGGCGAATGTCGGAGCTCTCATTGTCAGAGGATTCAAGGTCAGGGATGACTCTATCTCCACAGTCCACGTTGTCTGGCCAGTCACATTGGTCCTTAGCAGGGTTGAACAGAAGACCGGGTGGGCATGTTAATGCTACTGGTTTGCCTTCAGAACACATGTAAAACTGGTTACAATTCTCGTGTGCTACCAAAACTCCTTCTGAATCATCTGCTGCGCAGATAGTAGGAGCTTCGCTGGGATCGCAGTTGTTACCTGGAGTGGTACTTCCTGGGGTGGTAACTGCTGGGTTGGTCACACCTGAGGTGGTTCCTCCTGGGGTGGTAACGCTGTTGTCTGGGTCTGGGATCACTCTGTCCCCACAGTCAACATTCTCCGGCCAGTCACATTGTTCAGTGTACGGATTGTAGAGTAAGTCTCCGTGGCAACTGAGAATGACAGGTTTTCCGTTGTCGCATTTGTAGAATTGGTTGCAATTTTCATGAGCAACTAGAACGCCACTAGAATTATCAGCCGCGCAGATGGAAGGTGCCGCCTCGGGATTACAGTTGCATGTGCCGGGCGGTCGCGTGGGGACCACAACATCATCACCTGGTGGGCGAATGTCGGAGCTTTCACTCTCTTCAGGTGCACTACTATTGTCAGGAGTTGGTAACTCTGGAGATGGAGATACATCATCATCATCACAGCTAGTATCGTCACTGGTATTGTCATTACAACCTGTACATTCAGTTTCAGGAACAAGTCTGTCACCACAGTCAATATTTGTTGGCCAATCACATTGTTTAGTGTAGGGATTGAATAGTAAATTTCCGAAGCAAGAAACAGCAACTGGTATGCCATGGTTGCAAATGTAGTACTTGTTGCAGTTTTCATGTGCTATCAGTACACTTTCTGAATCAGGAGCTGCACAGATGGCTGGGGCTTCTTCAGGGTTGCAATTGCAAGTGCCATCGTTTTCTTTGTCTTCAGTATCACTGTCGTCGTCCTCTTCATGTTCTGGAATGACTCTGTCACCGCATTCAACATTTTGAGGCCAATCGCATTCTTCTTTGTAAGGATTGTATAATAGAGTCGGAGCACAAGAGAAACTCACTGGCCTACCTTCAGCACATTGATAGAATTTATTACAGTTTTGATGTGCCACGAGGATTCCGTTTGAGCCTTCAGCTGCACAAATAGATGGCGCTTCACCAGGGTTGCAATTACAAGTCCAATCATTGTCGATGTCACTTACATCATCGCTATCGCTATCATTGTCCTCGTCTTGGCTAGGGCCCTCTGAGATAGGCCTATTGCCGCACTCAACGTTGTAGGCCCAATCACATGTTTGAGCAATTGGGTCGTACAGAAGGTTATTTGGACAATAAAATGCTACTGGTTTCCCACTTGCACATTTGTAGAACTGGTCGCAATTTTCGTGTGCTATTAGTATATCATCGTTACCGTAGTTAGTCTGGCAGATTTGCTGCGCCTCAGACGGGTCGCAGTTGCAAGGGCGTGATCGTTGTTCTGGGTCGTGGTCGATCGCTTGTGCTAGTGCAACTGCACATAGCAGTAATAATACGGCGTCTGAAAATAATAATTGAATGTTTTATTCACTAATTAATGGCTAATCTCTTCATCTTTCATGTCTTATCAGTAATTAGTAACAAATTAACTGACTTGTTGACTACCTTTGGTGGAATGATAAGCATATAACGATACAATCATGTGCGTACTGTATCAATTAATTAAAAGACAAGCAAAATTTGTTCCTCGGGTAGGTACTTGTAAAATCATATTTATTTGAGTCTTGTCTTGTTTAATCAAAGTTCTCATGGGTTCTGTACGGAAATGTGTACAGTATCAACCCTAGAGAACTACGATGCATAAATGCAACTTTGCATAAATATGCAAAGCGTTCTATATTCTATTTATACATTTTGAAATGTTTCACGCTCTCATGGTTCACTTCGTATCTCTGCAATTAATCGCGTTTTAATCAGTGCGTATTTTTTATATGATTCTTGTGCATATTCCCACAATATTGTTTAATGGCAAATCCTTGTTTAATATGGCACTACAATAAATCAAAAACCTACTAGTCGAAATTACGTCAAACGTACAACAATAAGGTTCACATTTTCTGAAAAATCTGAATTCAATCGAGTTTGGTATTTATAAAGTCTTTTTCATTTTTCTGACTGCTATATAGAAATAGAATTACGCACTGATCATAAAATTATCCTTTAAAGTACCTGTTTATTATCTCAAACTAATTATTCTTTATGAACTGTCAGCGCGCCGCTCCTACGAGTATTATATCTGTTTTATTTTCACCAAAAGCAAATTTACCAAGGGAAAAACCCAGAAATATTTAAGTACACTAACTTATTACATCAGCTCAGTTTCAAAACAGGAAAGAAAGTTTCGAAAGGCAAAATATAATTTAAAAAATATTAATCGGCAAAAAGGACACCTACGTCGAATTCTAATGAACTTTTAATATATAAAATATCTTCCTGGTTAGTTATAAAAACTGAATACTAATAATTTCATGATTAAATATTGTATAGGTCAGGCCCAGAACAGAGCAATGCAGTTTGTATAATCCCAATTGATTGAATTGATTGGTGTTTATTTTACAATTAATCCAACTAAGCTAATTATCCTTCTGGAAAATAAGTCTAGATTCGCCCTTGTTCTCAATTCTCATTTATTTACAACAAATAAAAAAAATAAAAAGACACTCAACAAACGAGGTTGTCGTTTTTTCACGCGAAAAAGGTCACTGAATGGAATTTTCACTTAAAATTCGGAGTTATTCATCTGGAGAACGTTTGAAAATTTCACACTTGAAACTTTAAAGCTAAGCATTACTTTTTATTGCCGTACGCTACGCGTATTGACGTGGAGTTGCGGACACCAGCCCGTATTACCTATTACTTTTTATTGCATAGATTAACAAATGCAAAGATAGTATGTACCACATAACACTTACCTTTCATTTAATAGATCCAATGATACTGTTTTTTTAGTAAGTGTTGCACTAATACTGATATGAAATAATTGATTGCACTATTATTTATACGCTTCCCCATGTTTTGAATATTATTCGCGTCAGATTATCAGTTCGATTAAAGTAAAACACAGATTTATATATCGATTAGCTAGAATGTTTTTTTAAGATAATTATCAAAAACTACAAAAGAATCATTCATGGGCTAATGATAGCAACAAAAAGATAATGAGGATAACGTTCTCTTGAATTCGTACTTTGCATATTGTGACTGTTCCTAAATTAACCTAGGCCGATAAAATTTTCGTTTTTCCTTATTAGTATTTAGATCGGTTCCCCCTAAGGGGGAAGAACCGCATTCCGCCACCGTACGACTCTGTAGAGCTCATCTCCAGACTGGACACTCTCCCACCTACTGTATCTTTTGATTTTGAAAGTTAGAAGACAAGAGAGGAATACAAAAGGGTATATAATTGCGTTGGAGAATAATTATATTGTTGAGTTACGTTACTGAATGTTTTTACAATAATCTGGTAACCCACCTCAGACACGTAGGGCCGCTTTACAACAGTTGTTACGTCATACGCGTGCCACCAGTCCTAACGTGCCTAGAGAGGACTGTTGCAGTTCCAGCAGGACACGTTCCCTATAATCAAGCATGTCTTACTCAATCCTAAGGTAAACTGCGAAGTGCCTCTACCATTGAACGAGACACGTTTCCAGAAGTGCTGGACGCGTACTGTAATAATAACGCCTTACAACGGCCTACTCACTCACCCTTTACTAAGACAATACAAAACTAGCGCAAGCGTACCGTATCGTCAGTCGGTTGCAGAATTTCTTACGAAATGCCTTGCTATACGCCGTTGTGGTTATTTTAAATCGTCACTTCACACTTCCCAATTTAGAGGATGCTTGCAGTGTAATCGGCAGTCGTGCAACCATTCTTGTAAAGAAAAAGAAAAAGAAAGAAAAATATGGAAAGGCCCCAAATTATGTGTTTAAATTGATTTTTTTGTATCAGTAAAAAGTCTCGTTAAATCACACCCGGCCCCCGTAGGCCGTAGGTAGGTGATTTAACTTTTTGATTAACTCTTCCTTACTTATATGTCTAATAAAACAAGGGCTGTTTGTTTCTTAAAATTACGTAACATTTCTGTTCCCATTCCCAATCTTCTTCATAGTGTGTCGATGGCAAAAATAATATACAGCTTTTTAATTTGTTCTCGTTTCGTTTCGTTTAACTTGTTTTTATTTAAGTTGTAACAAGTCCTCACGTGTGCAGGTGACAGGCCTTCGGTGCAAGATTGAAGGTGAGCCATGGTCTGTGGAGAGACGCCGCATACACAGCCGAGATCTGAGCCATCCATGAACCCCCACTTTTGGAAAGTTGTCCTTACTGCGGCCTAAGGTACTAAGTTGGCCACAGTGACTTTACCCGAATGGGAGGTTTTCTGATGGTGAAAAAAAGAGGAGGTAAGCAGCTGTGTCTTGTCAGAGTCAAAGATCACATCTTTCTGTGGAGGGGTTGCCATCGTCTGGACTCAACACCCAAGAAAACTTTGCGGCTTTGAAGTCTCTGGGGCACTGGGTTATAGTTGTACATTGGGTGGTGTCGGTCATCCTTCGCCCTCTCAATGCGGCTGGCTATAGTTCTACAAATTTCAGTCAGTGGATGAAGCATTCGCAACGGAGTAGGTTTTAAGCAAGCAGTAGTAATCCAGCATGTCTCATTTAGAGCTGTATCCACTAACTGAAAGTGGGCAGATCGGCTCCATACTGGACAGGCATATTCACCAGCGGAGAAACAAAGTGACTCATGACGTAAATTGACGTCATTTTAGTCGGGAAGTTTTTAATCATGTCTAAACTTAGTAGTAGTATCAGGCGCTGATTAATTTGACAGGATTAAACTAAAATTTATCTTCTGTCCTTGTTACCTATTTGAATTACATAATCGTAGTGTATTACAACAAATAATAAAACAATATTTTAATGAAACTGGCTTTTAATTTATTTCCTAACTGTACCTATTAACCAAACTCGACGTAACAGTAATAAAAAGCGTAAAATAGGAATATTTTGCAAAAACAATAGACTCTCAGACTCGACGTAAAGGGACTCGAAATAAATGGAACCATTCAGGAGATGCCCACACCTGGTGGATTTTGAGTTGACGACCCGCCTGTCTGTTAAAACACTCTCCTTGCTTCAAAATGTGTTGTGTGAGGTTAAGCACCTGGCTGCAGCGAGACTTCCCTGGTCTAAATCCAGCTTGCTCTGGTATTAGCCTGCAGTCTACAAGGAAACCCATGACGTTTGTACATTTTTAAAAAGCTTTTATTAGTTTCACTTCTAAGATTGTTACGATTTTAAGCTGGAACAGTTCTCTAGGGGTTTGTCACAGTTCTAGCCTACCCTAAACTCTCGGTGCTCTAGCTTAGTAAAAGTAGTTTTTCGTTAAGGTCTTCGAACACATATCAGCTCGGGACTTGAACAGCATCCACCTCGCCTTATCAGCTCGCCAAACTAAAAAAGGCATGAAACGGGAGCAGCTTGCTCAACACATCCGGGGTCAGTGCAGCGAGGCAGGGCGTAGGTACGCCGAGCTTATGGCTGGCCCATATACCATGAGCGAGCCATACGCTCGGCCTAACCGATTCTCAGCATCTTTTCTTGATGGTGATGCGCAAAGTTAGCCAGCGAGATTGAAATTGTCTTACGTTTTTTGCAATTTGCATGCAGTGTGAGGTAATAATTATGTTGAACAAAATATGATTCTGGACCGTAACAAGTAAGTAAACATTACATAATGCTCCTAGATCACTGAAATAGTATCAGTACAGGTAAGTCCTCCAGACCGTATTTCGGCCGCGGCGGCCAAACTCAACGGAGACTAGCCTTCGGCGCGGGAGAGATTATAGTGCACAAGTGTGTGAGCAGACACAGGTGCACACCCTCTTCCCTCACTGTCGGAGTCCGATGGGACGGCAATCCGACACGACCGGAGTGGGATCAGGTGAAGGACCAACGGCTTCACGTGCTTTTCGAGGCACGGGGGTATCACACCGCCAACTTCCAAACTCCGGGCTGTTACTGAGAAATTCCTAATGGCAAAATTCAATAACACTTTGCCCGACCCGGAAATCGAACCCAGGACCGCATGCTCAGCAGTCGCGCTTGCGAACACGGGACCAACGGGGCAGTTAGAATAGAATAGAATACTCTAAAAAATATTATGTACGTCATATAAATTACAGACAAAAATATGGAAATTTTATAAACGGTGACTAATGGTGGTACTTCCCCTGTAAAATCGGAATATATTGGTAGGTACGTACAATTCAGAGATTATGTGCTATACTATTCTCAAGGATAAGATAACGATATAATACCAATCATAAAAATATTTACAAAAAGTAGACGGTAAATATTTAATGTCCCCTTTATAATCTTTATTGAAATCAAATAAAAGCTTTATTGTTTTATTGTTATGGCTGTGGATTATATGGTAGTTTGAAACATTCACCCCTTTATCTGCTATCGGAATGTCGCGGTCGGCTGGAGGTAGCAAATACCTAAAAGCCCAAAAGATTACCTATAGGGACTAATTAACAGAAAATGAATTAAAGCGAGTGCTTTCCACACAATTCTGTTATTTGCGAGTGCAAATAACAGAATTGTGTGGAAAAGGGAAAGGGAGGCCTTTGCCCTGCAGTGGGACAGTACAGGCTAGTTAGATTAGATTAGAATTAAAGCAGTGTATCCGCAAAAAAATCAATAAAATCCCCAAAAGCGCGGCTTTGCTAAACGGCGTAGATTCGTAGCAAAATTTCGTAGGCCGGTCTACGCCTACGCCTACGCGGTGTCCGTTTTTGCTACGAACCCGACTTCGTTCGTCGTAAATAGACTTATAATAAAAAACACGTGATTTATTTTGGGATTCTATGACGTCACTATTACATGATCGGTATTTTATACAGGTGTATCATGGCTTTTCATAAACGATTTGATAAGACGTAAAACTTGGTGCACGTGTTATCTGTTATCAGGAGTTTTTCAAATCAAATTGACCTCTGAATCGTTTCAATGTTTATAGATACAGTTTTTTGTTCCTTATTAGATAGTGCCTTAGTCTAATGGTGAATTAGTCATAAATAACAACAGATCGATTGCAGAATGTGGTTTTAATTGCCCTCCTTCTAAATTCTAATGTAATCTTCTTCTAAATTAGACTTAGGACTCGTCACACTCCAAAAATTTATAATAACTACAAGTAATTCTTGTAGAAAATTCTAGCTCCTTCTTCGGTGGAATCATAGACTGATTAGATTGATTGAGATCATTGTCACAAATAATTCTGGCTAAGCAAGTCAGAATTAATTGTGACAATGATAGCAATCAATTTATTGTTAATCAGCAAACAAGTGCACCGTGCAAGGCCATGTTTGACACATTATTTCTTTATCATCTAATTAAAATAAATATGATGAAATATTATTTAGTAGTACGTATATTTTACGATTTTCAAATTATAAAAGTAAAGTCTATCCGACCTTATAAGTCGAAAACTACTTTTCCGATATTCTTGTCTTTGGTTTCTCTGGCAAGGGTTCATTGTGCGGAGCCTTTGGCTCAGCTAGTTATCTTACCTTCATCATCATAATCACTAATATTTCAACCCGGAATCACGCATTGCTGCGTAATGGCCTCCCCTTTTTTCTGTCATACTTCCTTCATGCGTCCCTCATCCAGGAATTTCCCGCGACTTTGAGGAGATCATCAACGCTTTTGGACGGCCGGGGTTTATTTGGCCGAACTTTGGCCACCCTTCGGTCACAGCTTTACTCCATCGGCCATCTCCGCTCTAACTATATTTTACATTCACAAAAAAAAATCTTTGAGAATTCGTTAGTCAAAGGGAACACAACTTTGTAAAATCTCACCTTGATGACAAGGAAAGTCAAAGCTTTCGAGTTTTTATGCGGAATTCTTAAAATTAACCACACAACAAAATTATTCCGCAATATCAAGTAAATCTTGATGTTATCAATAATTAGATCGACGATATGAGCTTTATGTACCGCTGCGAGCTGCTATGCATAGGATAGTACCTATACTGTTACTTATTATTGTGAAACATTCGATCTAAAGTGATCACCACTTCTGAGATATTTCTTCTTGTCCTCGACGACGACCGCTTGTTCGACAATAGAAGACAAGTCCGAAGAGATACCTGAAGGCCAATTCTCGTAATTTAAAACGTTCAAAATCTAGTCGCAGTCTCGTCTCGGAGACAAACAAATGTCAAAAACTTGTCAAAATGTAGGGAAATTAGAGGTATTTTTGACAGATTGAGACTGAGATCAGACTGTGAACGTTCTTAAAATTACGAGAATTGCCCCTCAGATACCAGACACCCACTATCTGGCGCACAGCTACCAACGCAACGGCTAAAACGCAAAAACAGCTGCATAAAATCGACAGCGTCTGTCAGGACACCCGGCCGACGACGCAAGTTGCAAACTGAG
The DNA here is from genome assembly GCA_963669345.1 of Gortyna flavago. Lineage (NCBI taxonomy): Eukaryota > Metazoa > Arthropoda > Insecta > Lepidoptera > Noctuidae > Gortyna > Gortyna flavago. Next base: position 13,325,080 of record OY770140.1, read on the forward strand.
GCAGGATACTCTTCCCCTCCTACTTACTATCTACCAGCAAAGGAGTATCTCTCTGCAGGGTGTAACCTTCCGTGGTCTACTTGGAAGTCCCTGAACCGTCTCCAGACACAAGTGGGAAGATGTAAGTGTAATTTGGTAAAGTGGGGCTACCTTAATGGAACGACAGTAGGGTGTGATTGTGGAGCTATATCACAAACCATGCTCCACCTCCTATCCTGCCCTCTGTGTCCCAAAACATGTAGTTAAAGTGACCTATGCGCTGCCACCGACAAGGCCATGGAAGTAGCAAAGTTTTGGACCAACAAGAGCTATAATACATTCGTGCCAGCGACACGAAGAATAAGAAGTTACATAATTGAGTGGTAGAAATTTTTTACCGATCAGCAAGCGTGGTAATTGATGGATGAGATGAGGGTGGCGGTGATCGAGTTTAGTGATGTGCAATAAAATTAAAGAGTCCTATCTATTAAGGTGATGGCCCACGTCCTGCAGATGGTGCTGTCGAAGATGATGAAGATTGGTAGCGGGGAACGCACAAGGTGCAACGGGTGTGTAGGTCTTCGAATCGAGTATCCTAATTCTGTGAGATTCTAACTCTAAATTACGATGGGTACCTACATGTCTGATTTCTATAATATGATTTGACTTATTTACATATATCCTTTCCTGACAATCACACGGTGATCTGACGCTTGCTTTATATTAAAATGATATCTCGAGTCCCTTTTTGTCAAGACGGTGAGTCTATTAAAAACGTATCCATATTACCATAGAAATAAAATTTTATCTATGCATGTTACCTAAAATAAATCATACAAACGACAAAAACAATAATTTATCATTTGTACTATGATGAATTAGTATTTATGGAAATGATGAATAAGATTAGATAATGATCACAGATTACCTATCAAAAATAAAGGTTGGGTGTAATCACTGCCTTGCAGTCTTTTGAACTGTCAATGTCGGTAGTGCCGCTACCTTTCAACGATTACGTATTTTTCAATGACCGCAACGTGGATAAGCCTAGAACAATTTTAATTGTTATGAACCGAGATTTGACCGATAAAAAAAATTATAGATATAAGATTAGAGACATTTCTAGAACTAGTTATTAGCTGTTATAATACTGGGTATGATCCACAAAAGATGTACCTAAAGTTTGATTCCTCGCATTTGGACCATTCGCGCCTGCCATAATTTGGCCATTCGCTTGTGTTAGAAAAGTTGGCTGTCACTGACCACTAGTGAGTCTGTGATACACTAAATACTTATGTGTATAAATCGTATGATATTTCAGACAAAACTTCATTTGGATTGATAAAAAGTTTATTTTTGTTTTTGTCATTTTGCAAGATAATTATGTACAATAATAATTGATAGTTATGAAAACATAAGTAGTATTTTAAGGAAAAATGATAAAAATGTTTTTTTTTATTAAAATTATGATCCGACTTAAGATTATTAGGAAATGAATCGTTGTCTTTGATAATAAAAAAGACAGGAGGAAGTGATAACGATTCATAATAACTCTAGTGACTTTTGGTAAGTTTCCTGATTTAATAATCATTGTTCAGAATTACTATCTGTAAACGATCTGATTCGATTGATGAGATTTTATCAGAACTTACCGTTCACACTTAATCTGATTCCCAAGAATTTTATTTTATGGTAACATTATGTACCTACACACTTTTAGTAGGTAAATAGAAAACATCAATAAATGTGTCTTATGTGAATTGTTGAAGCAGTCGACATCGCTAAAGCTGTCGTCATAGCTTAGAGAATGAGCAAGCTGAAGTGGCAATGGGTCGGCCATGCTGAGAATCGAGCTAAATAGCGTGCAATTGTATAAGCACCTGGTTTCGCAGTCGTTTTTAAGATGTTGAGGTGGGTCATGAGGCAGGCTCCCTGCAGATTCAACATTTCTGCCGGTTTCTGGAGCTGCGGGTCAACATTACATAACATCACGCCTGTAATCCCTGAAGGGTTAGCAGAGGAGTATCTATAGTAAATCCACATTTCGCCAGTTATGTTTAGGTCCAAGTAATAGAGGGCGAGCCTGTTGCCATCAGCCGGGCACAAATTCAGAATCCGAGCCGCTACTACAAAATTCTAGAAAGAAAAACCCAATAATAGTTTGCCCGACACAAGTGTAGGTGTAGCGCTTGCGACCACTAGAACAACGAGGCAGTCAGTGATTAAGTCGACTTGAAGAAACTGTTGTTATTCCAAAGCTTTCTTGCATCGTATAAAGGGCGTCGTTTGTCTGTCTCCTGTTTCTCAGTAGAATAAGCCACTTTTATTCAAACATATCGAGACCCGTCGGAGCCCTTGACAGCACGTAAAGCTGCCGGTGCTGCTGCATCTCCCCGGTAGAGTCGGATTGCAGTCATCTCATTGAACTTTGAGAGCACCTAAAGGAAAATAGAGTGACTCACTTGTGCACTGGGTATATAATTTCCACTGTGTATGTACTTGGGCTACGTTGAAATTCGATTGGAACTAGTCGGGAGGATATCATTATATATCGTCACATGTCTTCTTCGAACGCTGCTTCAAACGTGGTTACGTTATATACGTGGGATAATTTTCGATTTCCACGCGGGCGAATCTGCAGGCAAAAGGTAGTTGGTGCTATGTACCTAAGTGTCTTTAAAATTCTTTACCTAACTTCATAGAACCGTGTAGCACATTTTCTGTCACGTGTACGTACGTGATGGGTGTAATTGTTCGGAATCTTGAGAAATATTAGGCATTGACTGCCAACGCGGTCACCTGGTGACCGCGAAAAATAGATTTTTGTGTCTGTCGCCTGGCAGTCAACGTGTTACAGATAAAATAAACTTTTTTGGGATGCATGAAGAAGCCTCCTCGTGTAGCGCAGTTTGTTCCTCCAGTTACTCAATTGAACCGAGCGCTCCGCGCATCCTGGATAGTCACACCCAACATCTAATTTGACTGGCCAATTCTTCCCTTGCGGTGGTAGGGCTAACTCCCGCCTGGTTTGCGACCACCCTCCCACCTTTGTCCGGCGTCAAGCAGCCTACTGTGTTTCGTCGATGCATGGAAGTTCCAGTTCCTTAGGCACCTTCTGGGCACGCTCGTTCCGTCATAGACCTCATCCATCGCTTTCCATCAGGCGTGATCGAGCAATAATAAAATAAACTATTTTTAACTGACAAAATCTTGATCAGAAATGATATCGCAAAAGTTTTGTTTTGACTAATTGATTTTTATGAATAAATGGACATGTTAAAAGATTTTTTTTAAATTGCAGATACCAAGATAACCGATAAATTATTCAGTCGGAGTATTTTCCTTAAACACTTCTTTTTTACATTAATCGCACATTTTTCCTCCTCATTAATCATCTTCTCTTTACCATCAAACGACCGGGACATTTATAATAAGCCCATAATTTTTCCACTGCTGGGGCATAGGCCACCTCTCTAAGTGGAAGTGGGCCATAATCCACCACGCGGGCTCAGTGCCGGTTGGTGTATGTCACATTTCGTCGAATTTTTGGTTTTAGCACATGCCGACGATTACGATTTATTTTCCTTCACCGTTTTGTGAGCAGTGGTGATGAAATAATTTACACAAAGTAAAGCGTCTGTCTGGGTTCGAACCTACGACCTACGACTCGTAAGTCGCGGCCGTTACCAGTGAGCCACCATTGCTCGGACATCGATTTACAGCAAGAATAAACCAGCAATGCTAACACTATCAAGTTTTTTTTTATACCTATGTCAAAACTACGGTCCTAAATGAAGATCAATACCTGTCAACGTATTTCTGAACTGCGATTGCGGCCACTAGACCGACGAGATAGTCCACAGAACTTTATTCAAATTCAAATATTTATTGCTCTATTAAAAATCAATTAATGAAAATGCCTACCTAAAAGAAATACCTATAAGGGCACAGCAATATAAAATGTAAATTGACCTAAACATTGGAGAATTAAATTTAAAACCGTATCGGCTAGGCAACAACGTGCCTCCCGTTGAGTGTAGAAGTAGCATGTTTACAGGTATATGCAGAGCATCGTCGTCGTGGGCGGTCACAACAGGCGGGGCTGTCTCCCCCGACCCTACCCTTTCGTATGGAAATGGAAATCATTAATTACTTAACAATTTTTAAAAGTTTGTATTGGTGTTTATTTCTGCCTTCTGTCTTGTTAGTTTAGTGGTCGCAAGCGCTACTACTGAGCATGGGGTCCTGGGTTCAATTCCCAGGTCGGGCAAAGTGTTATTGGGTTTCCCATCTCGAATTTGTCAGTAGCAGCCCGTAGTCTGGATTCGTGCCCGGTTGATAGCAATAGGCCCCGCCTCCTATAACAAGAGACTTAAACATAACTGGCAAAATGTGGGTGGACTATGAGTCTTCTCTCTCCACATTTACACCTCTGCCTAACCCTTCGGGGAATATAGGTGAGTTGTTATGTTCAAGTGTATTTTTTTCGCTCTCAGATCTGTATGAAAATAGTAATGACCATGAAAATAAAAATATTTTTAGTAACTAAGTAAATTCATTTCCGTTTTCGAGGAACTTAATTATGGTTATGGCGATAATGTATATAATTTAATTTAATTTACCTATCTTTGATTAAAAACGTTAGGTCAAGTTTATCACACCAAATTAGTCTACAATTAACGTATTTGTGAAATGTGATCATGATAATGATTATAACAAAGAATATCTTTACGTTATCAAATTGTTGAACCCCATGCATTAAATTATCACGATGTCAAAGAAAATGTTTTGCACACGTTTTGCAAAATCACCAGCTCATTTACTTCATCATTTAAGCTGAAAGTGATCCCCAAATTCTCCCCAATAATAGCCACACATCGACCGGCACACACACAATCAATCGTATTCTGAATAATTTTGAAGGATATTGCAAATCCATTGCTTCATATGTTAGATTTTTTTTTTCTGCTCAACAACGTAAATAACGCAATGAATTTTATTGAACTGTCAAAATAAAAGCCATTCCTACTGTTCCGTCGTCAGTACGTCATCATTCTTCGCCACCTCTTCTTGTTGCCATGAGTAATTTTTTTTTTTTGGAATGGCATCTCGCTGTTCATCCTATGAGGATGTCTACTTACCTTGTGGATGCCTTAGTTAAGGCCTCCAGCCAGGGCAAAAAAACTTAAAACTAAGCGACTACCCTAAGGGCACCCCCCTGCGGGGTTCGCACCTCGGCTTAGGGCGTCGCTGGGTGAGGACAGCAAGGGACAGGCTGGATCGGAATTAATTACGGACGAATTTAAGACTAGAGGCTCAGCGGTGCGGGCTAGCTAGCCCTATATACAGGGTTATTGGAAAAACACCAACAACCTCTTAACAGGTCATTGGTACTCATCATTATGAACAACTTTTACTATGGGACCAAAAATGAAATAGCAAAATTAAAACCAGCTGTTCCCTACATTTATGTTCGTATAACTCGTCAAATTGTAGGGAACAGCAAACATTTTTTTCAATGACCTCTTAAGAGGTTGTTGGTGTTTTTCCAATGTATGTTTTTCCCCTGTATAGTATTTTGGTGGCCATACACAAGTACCAACGGCAATGCCAGTAACTAATTCGTTAGCCATGCGAATCGTACGTCGTATGTAAAACCAGACCGGTCTTAAATCTGAGCCTTGTGGTACAACAGCATAGATCTTAAGATTTATTACCTTAAACGGGTGGAGTTAGTATGTGTGGAGTAGCAATGTTAAATATTACATCCTGGCTCGCAATATCTCTGTCAATGCGCAATGTCTGTACATTGCGCATTGACAGAGATATTGCGTAGATTTATGAGATAAATAGTTTTTTTCATAAAAAAGCGACTTTCCGTTTCAAATGGTCATAGTTATAGGAAATAAAGTGTGTAATTTCTAAAATTATTTCGGTTATTTTTCAATTAATCTACTTAGTGATAATGTCGGCAATAATATAGTTAGATTATAATTGAGATGGAACGATAATAAACAAATTATTGTTGACGTCCGCATTACGTTAAACAGATAACTTTGATAAGGATTATTTCTTGGAACTATGGATTATTCCAAATAAAATTTGCATTTTCGTAACGTGTTGGAATTGATAACAGGCAAAATTGATTTCGGAATGTTTTTATTTGTCCCGCCCCTGGGAAAAAACCCACGAGCTTTTTTTTATTGATATCCAACATATTATGAGTTTTTTTTACATGGACTCCGATTGAGTCCTATAAGTCCACAAATAGAACATATCCCTATTATTAAAACTTGGTGCACTGATTGAAATGCAATGCAGTAGGTGCCTACTCCAATAAGAGTTGCTTAACAAAAGATATCAGGCGCCCAAATGCCATACATCTCCACGCTTAACACACACCAGCTTCCTGCTAATTTCTTACAACGCACTTTACAATTTTTGTTATTTTATTTGCAGTATAAATGTTGTGTTCCTTTAGTCTATGCTAAATAAATGTATGTGTGTATTTTATCGAGATATTCTTGGTTGCGTGTAATCGTCTTTCAAAAGGACCGCGACAGTTTTTTTTTATGCACCCCTAGTAAAACTAATTGGTGATCTGGCTATGGCTGTAATGACTGTGGCACATGACCTTTCAAATCTTTTTCCGTTCCTTTCGAAATGTCTTGACTACTGACCTCTCTATGCGACTATCACTCGGTGAGTGAGTGAGAGTCGCATGGAGGGGGCCATACTGCTTTTTCATTACGTGACGATTTCTACCAGTTTACTAGTAAAGCAAGCCGCGTTAAAAAACTTTATTCCGAGAATTTTTCAGATTTACCACTGTACTCCGTTAAAGCGTTTCTTCGACATGGCTTAACTAGGAAACGATGCTTCTTCGACAACAATGGTAGTCCGACATGAGTCGATTTCGACGTACTCTACTCCGGCATGCTGTACTTCGACAATAGCTTACTTCGACGTGATATATCTGAGACACGATGCTACTTCGAAATTATTCTGCGACATTAGGGAACAACTAAACTGTCAAGGTCCTCTTTTCAAGTGTGTTGAAGAGAGATATTTTTTAGGTTCACATTGCAGTGTATTTGAACACGCGTGCTTTTTACTTTGCATTCCCGCACCGCACTAGTGCGGGAACGTACGTCAAACCTTCATATTTTTATGCTTAAAATGTTTGTGAATACACAGGGTAGATTTTTGAGACGGGTAATAACGGGAGTAGCTACAGGAAATCTTACTTAGCAAATAATAGAATAGAATTTTCTTTATTAGAGTAACCAAGACTCAAACAAGATTGTTAGTAAAACTTACGACTATGTAAGTAGATACACTAAAGACACAAGACATAACGGTTGGTCACCGTTGCGACATCAAATGAGAGACGGCACAACAATGACCCACGTACACACCAGTACACACAGTCCAGGCGACTCGCAACCATGACTGCCATGAACCGTGACTCCATGCACATAGAGGACTGGCCTTAACTTTTTGAGTACTTAATTGCTAACTGTAGATATTCACAAATTTCGTAAAAAAAAAATACAGCAACAAAATGGGCAGTTCCTGTTTCTATTAATTAGGGATCATAAAAATCTTTTCGACCAACTGAGGTAAGTACAAAAAAAGCTCAAATTGCAACGAAATAGCTTATAACCCAGAAATTATCTATAACCACAGACCATCACTTGACCAATGAAAATCGAATCCCAGTAGGTTGGCTCAAAGTGTGTTTTGTTTTCAGCAGCATATGCGTATACAGGTGGTTCTTATTTTTCCTACGACTTTCCTGAAAATTTTCATATGAGATCATATCTCATATCTGCAGCCTTTATATAAAAATAAGAATAATAATAATCGTTTATTAACTATAAACGTTAATAAACGATTTATTATTATTGTGTTCTTACATTTCCTTCTAAATATAGTAAAACTATTCCTAAAATTATTGTTGCAAGGGATACATAATTATAATATTTTTACATGTGGACTCCACACTAGGTCGAGCCTGTCTCGTGGAGTCCTTGAGAGTTTTTTAACTATTTAAATTATCAGGGTCGATACTGTAGTAAATATTATTACATATTAGTTTAAAAAATTAACGTAAAACAAAAGATACAAAGAATTGAAACATATAAAATATAAGTAATTGTTTGGTAAAAACAATTGTTTGAAATAGGGTGTGTCGTAAATGTAGATATTTAATAAATTGAATTTTGGAAAGGATGCGTCCAAGAGAATGATAGTAAGAATGTATGAGTATGAAATGGATGGGGAGTTAGTGTGAGAGTGAGGGTATGAGTGAGTTAAAAGTGTTTTTGATAGATATTTTATGACATTACTCGAACGAAGGCTTCGGTTTCTGAGTAGGATTGAGTTGTTTGATATTTTTTTTTTTAACTTTGTTGGTCCTACAATTTTTTATATCATGGATTTTCGCAATTTTATAATACTTAAGCAAATTATTAAATAATTATTTATTATAAAACAAAATTATATTTAATTTCAGCTAGTCTCTCATGCATTTTCTGTTTCGTAATTAATTTATTGCATGCGCTACGTGTACATAATGTGCTGAATACTTAACGTTCTGTGAAATGGAACGTTATTCGATACACGTCAAGAAAATATCCAGGAGATGTTTAGGCGAGCGCCGAGTCGTGTGCGCAGGCGCGCGCGCTCACGTCACGACACCGGCGTCATTCGCCGCGCAGGCGCCCGCGGGGCCCCCCGCACCCCCGCTGCTGCGCGCGCTCGCTGATTCAGTGATAAACAAACCTTACCGGTGCCTCCTTGTCAGACATGCTGCGAGTTTGACTTCCCGCCCGGGAACCTAGATCTGCCTTCATGCATCTTTGTTTACGTACAACACAGCACAAGTGAGATCCAGTGTTTTTGTAACGTGTGTACCGTCGCCTGTCTAAGTGAGCTCCAATCATATGACCTCGATGGCCTCTTGTTGCAGATGTCAGCCGCCGCCGCACGGACTACGGCGGTTTTATCACATCTTAGAAAATGACTGAAGGCCCCCTCTTACATCATGACAAGCCGGTGAGTGTTCGGATAACAGTTAGTGCACGATGACCCCGCAGGGCAGTCAATGCACGCTGCATCTGTACCACTGTCGAAAATGAACCTGTGTCGCGCCATTATGGACTGTGTTACCTGCACGGAGAGTTGATAACCGCTTGTGCTATGTATTGCTTTTCTTTTACGGAATTAGAAGTATCGTTCAGAGCGTTTATTAACCGTGAATTCGCGGATTGCCATGAAAATCGCAAATTCGGCTTGTATGACACAAGTACTCCGACGCTGGTCTCGACAGGCCTGATGGGCGCTGCGTGCAGCATAAATGAAACGCCACACACACGCACGGTGGCGGTGGGACATTTTCGAACTTGTTTTTCCTCTCCAAAACATGACACGATTTAAACGAATTAGGTATATAAGTAGTGGCTCTTGATGTTCGTAAATAGAAGATTACTTTTATTTGTTCTACCAAAATATACCGTCGGGTATTTTTACTACAGCACTTATCACATCATAGATCATTAGAAAATCATTAGCGTGTACGATGTTCGTTTAGTATTCCAAGACGTTCGTGTGAATCGTATATTGGCATTTTCTTATCTTGCTTATCGTTGGGGTACCTACGTTAGTTCGGTACTTACGTATGTACAATAATTTATTGTAATCTGTGTCTGTATGCACAACAAGTGTGTATTTAAGACATATTATATCTGCGATAATCGTGGCGTGATTGTGGGTATATAACAAACATGTAAATTTTAACCTTTTCTGAAACAGTTTGACCTAATTTCTCTGCGTGCAGAGACTTATGTTATGGGGTTATGGCAGTGAACGAAGATTTTCGTTCACTGGGTTATGGGACATCGAAGGTGAGACTAATATGTAGTAGGTACTTAATTGATCTAAATATTTCACATCCTCTCTTAGGTACTTCATCTTTTCTGGTATGACAGAATTGATTTCAGTGAGATACTAGTTTACATTGGAATATATCAATTACAAAGCAGACTTTAAGTATATATATCGAGTAGCATACCCACATCAAATTAATTGTGGTTGCGTACAAATATATGTATGTAGACACATACAAGAAAACGGATGTAGTTTTTCTGTATAACTCAACACATATATAACACATTCACAATAATCCAAAAATCAAGAAAGGTCACTCACACGCTGTTCATTCACAGGACTATTTGTACCTTGTAATAATAGACGATCTCAAGGTACTAAAGGGCGAGTACATTATAATAAAAGTCACAATAATTCAATGTTATCAATCCATAAAACCAGAAAACCGCTGCTCGGGCGCGTACCGAAATCGAACAGGTTTTTAATGTGGCCGTACCTTCCTCGTAGCTTGACCTCGCAACTTGTGATCATTTCAGTCATTACACATAAAGAAAATTACTTCTGTGTTTTAGTCTCTGTCAAATGCTATTATTGGATGTGACAGTAAAGAAAGTTAAGGGTAATTTTGATAGCAGACATCTTACTGATCCAAAAGGCATGCTGTGAAACTCCATGTGGAATGTAGTCGTGCTTTCGTTAACGACTGCAGCACCGAGGCTGCTTAATAATGACATTAAAAAACTGCATTGTGGTAGATGTAGAGACTGAGACTAAAAGGTGAACGGCAGATTTCGTACAGGATACTTTTTTTGTTGTTCTGTTATAGAATTTGTACCACTTATTAAGGCAACTAAGCCATTTATTTTCATGTAAGTGTACTATTTTTAGAACTTCGGATTAATTAATAATATGAATAAAAAGATTTTAATAAATAAACGTAATAGAATTGTAAACTAAACGCAGTTATCTTTTTAGAAGTTGCCATAAGTAAAATAACACAAATATCGAAATGATAACTAATTATTTAGAAATGGAAATAACATTAAATATAAATAAACACTTATATAACAATCGTATGAATGCTTAATTGTTGCATAAAACCATATTATTTAACGATTTTATGATAGGAATGATTTTCGTAAAAATATTTTTTTGTTCTATGGCAATTATTTTATTGACAGGAAAAGAAAATCAATTTGTCTTTCAGTTCAGTTCCGATATATTACTTTACTCTGTGGTTCAGTTCTTCGCTGTTGTTTTGGATTGTGGTTTGTGACTGCATCTGAGCAATTTATTATTATGCCGCCATTGCGTGACACGACAGCGTCAATCGTCAATCACGCACACAAGTCTATGACCTCTAAGTATCAATTTACATTGGTACACTAGCACATAACCTTAAAAAACAAAACTGGTTATAACTTTTACGTCCCAAGTTCTAAAAATCTAAGAATTTAAAAAGGGCTTGTTTATCATATTAACTACCAATTAAAACAACAAGTATTCCAAAACACGAACTTTTATTAGCTGTACGAAATTCCCATACAAGCCTGCCGTTCTCCTTTGGACTATTATAATAAGGACATTTTTTTCAAAATGCCACAACTTTTATTTGGTCATTGGCAAGGTCTCCAAAAATATTTGAAGTGGTAGCTGTAGGGACAGCCATTGTATGCAAGCGAGATCTGAGGGGATTTACCAGCCTTAGTCTAAAAAGGCCAATTGAAGATTTAAAGACAAATGGAAATATATCTCGAATCTTAAATCCGGGTATAATTATGACTTTAATACTTACACACTTATCAAGCCTCTTCTGTAAGGTTTCTAGAATATTTTTATCATATTTTTGTCTCTGAAGTTCTAAATTAAATAAAAACATTATAAAAACACAGTGCTTGATCATCTGAGTCGCCTTGTACTTATTAAAGAGTAATTTATTAATACAGAATGTTTTTCAGTACACAAACAATAACTTAAGCAAGTAATAATTATTTGCATTTATGGAAAAAATGTTATTTATTATGAATTGTTAAAGCTGTCCACTTAGTACATGCAATAATTACACAATTTTGCATCATCATTATTTATCTTTTACCGTCCTTACTGATTCTCCCCCAATAGTTACCGAACGTGACCCGACTGTGCGACAACTTCGAAGAATTACCTATACAGTGAGAATTTAAAAGTATTCAAATGACGTAGGTATCTTAAAGCGCGTGGGTTCGGTGACATTCGGAAGTTTCAGTTATCAGATTAAAATATTCATCACTATTCTAATACCAGTCAGACAACTGAGAGGGATCATCAATCAGATTTTTTTAAACTTTTTTTAAACCTTTATTCATAGATAGCGTAAATTATAAAAAAAAACACTTTCTTCTAATAAGTAGTTACCAAAGCTATAGGCTCCAGTATATTACTATGAGATATTGTACCTATAGCTACATACTTATAAAGACTCTTATGCTAGTCGAGCCATTGCCTAACATCCTGTGATAAAAGTAATAACTCGTAAAGTTATAATACTTAGTTACGACACCGCTCTGTGTTCGAAGTAGTCCGAACTTTAGGATCGATTGCATCGTATATCAATAAAACAATAACCGTCGGTTAAATTCGATTAAATCTGTTGACAAACCTCGTGACAAGATTTGATTGGCTTGTGTTATTTCCACCAATCAGCTGCTAAAATGGGATTTGAAAACTGCCGATCTACTTTGTACAAATCTTACCGTAACAACTTAGGTGGAGTTAGCTGTCAATATTGTCACTCCCTAGCATCAGGTGGAATATAGCTATCTTCAAGCTCTTCTCCCAAGTTTTCACTGTGAGGTTTTAATAGAATAGATAGGCTGCTGCCATTGCTGCCAAATGTGAAACTACCAAAAACTGTGTGTAAGTAACGTAGATGCAGCTAAAAAACTAAATGTAATTGAGCCTCTAACCTAGTAAAAAGCTGGCAATGCAGCAAAATTTAATATTATTGCCAACTATTCCGAGCGCACGCACATTATAGCCATCTCTCTTCTTTTGCGTTTCAAAAGTAATTGCATCACTTTCTCTCGCTTAGTAGGTTTTCGAGGATTTAAGATTTTCGAGGTAGCCCCTTAAGCAAAACCCAATTGAATTGTATTAAAAAATAAGGAAAGAAAATGGCAAGACACCTGGGGGATTTCGTAAAGGAAAGGACATTGTTGGATTAAAATATGCATACGGGAAAGATCAAAGGAAATAGGTGCTTAGACACTTAACAAAGACTCGCACTCTGAGGCATGACGTAGGTGTAACTTTAAATGACTCCATATTACGTACAAGGAAAAAATACCTAGTTTCCAAACAAATAGTAACATTATAAGTTAACAAAACCACAACACCTACCTTAATTTCAACATTATTCCAATTATAATATGTACATTTAGTAGTAGACTCATCGGGAAATTTTATTTAAAAAATATTTGTGTTTGGTAGGTACCTACTTACTAAAGTTATTTGTCGTGGTCCTGCGACATAACACCAAATTGCCTAAAGTAGGAAAAAACTCAATATAAAGAAAGAAAGAAAAAAGTTTATTTGGACACAGTTCGTGAAACACAAAATACAAAATTAACAAAATAAAAATAATGTTTCAAACAACAATATGAACATGTACCTATTGTGTCTGTTTGACCTAGATTTTAGATGGATAATGCTATAGTTAAAAACTAAAAACTCTAAAGGGTTCATGGCAAAATAATAACAGAAGCACGGGTCGATCTTCAAGGTTAAGCAACGCTTGCTGAGGTCGGTCCGTTGATGGGTCCATATTAGTCCATAAGATACCAGCTGTCATTCGTAAATCTTTATTGGCAGTCGTTGCGGGCAGTCAGGAGCCCGAAAGTCTTACGAACAGTCTTAACAAGGGGTACCGGTTTACACAGCAACTGGGTTGTGAAGATCAGATAGGCAGTCGCTCCAGTATTCAGCTGCATCCGATTACACTGAAAGCTAACCCTAACATAGTTAGGAAAAGGCTAGGCAGATTGAATGCCATTAGTGAATTCTTCAACTGAATTCTCAACGATGTTACAGCCCCCACGTATGCACGTAGATGCATAGGTACGTTGCAGAGCTACGCAACATCACCATGTAAAAATGGTAATATACATAATTATATGCCCATTACGTTTCAATCATATTTAGCATTACTTTTTTTATCGATATAAATAAAATAATTATGTAACTTTTACAGTACAATGGATGGATGGTACTATCGGCCGTTACCTAGGTAAATTGCGTCATGCTGTGGTTTAGCGCTTAATACCTACGTTAAATCATGCCTTGATTATTATTATAGTAGCAGCGAATGCAGTGTAGCTCAATTAAAATGAAAAGTGCCTTTAAAATTGGATTGACTGATTTTTGACTTGAGCGATTTTATTATTTGAATTAAGATTTGATTTTGATTTTAGTATTGACTAACATAGTTTTTAAGACCTTTATAACTGACAATTATGGACAAATAATTAGTCTGAAATAAATGAATTTAATTTAATTCAATTGAAAAATAATTTCGTTTTGAAAGAAAGAAAGAAAAATGATTTATTTGTGACGCAACAGGAAATACAAAAAGTAAAAAAGGAGCAATTAATACTAACAAAGTTACATAAAAAAAATGAAAATAAAAAGTTTTTAAAAACAAGCTTTTATTTAAATAAAAACGTGACCTAAAAAAGAAACAATACCAAGAACTAAAAAGAAAAAATAAGTGACATTTTAAAATATATCTAATATATAAAATTCTCGTGTCACAGTTTTCGTTGCCATACTCCTCCGAAACGGCTTGACCGATTTTGATGAAATTTTTTGTGCTTATCCGGTATCTATGAGAATCGGCCAACATCTATTTTTCATTACCCTAAATCGAAACTTACGCGGGTGAAACCGCGGGGCGCAGCTAGTATAGGTATATCAAACGCTTGAGGCACAGATATTGTTTAGTAGGTAGGTACACCTGTTTAACGGATACCGTAAGTATATCAGTGTCTCAAGCTTTTAAAATTTGTAAATATTTTGAAATGTCACTTAAATTTATTTGAAATTAAATTGCATCATATAAAGCAACGATCATAACATTCATAACTGTTATGAAATGATTAACAATAAATACTTAGTTTAGAATAACTACCAGAATATTATCTATTACCTATGTACATTGGTGAATTCATAACATTTGAGGAAAACTAAAGTCTCTAGGATTATTCTGTTTGTGTACGTAGGTACCTACCTAATATGGGTTTGATTGTGGCAAATAGGTATATACGGTACAACTTCTATCTGTACTTTAATTTCTACACACGGGGGTTTCCCCGTCTTGTACTCAACCTTGCTCGTGAGTAGCTGTGAGTCATGATATTCATGCATGATAAAAATCCTTCGTAGGTATACGTATATAAATGTGCTCTCCAGCACCTAAATTGCGTAACAAACTTGCGTAAATCGCAATTTGATTCATTTTGAAGAATAATGCTAACCCATTGCTTCATATGTTCAAAAAATTTGTTGCTTAACAACGTAAATAACACAATGAATGTTGTTGAATTGTCAAAATGTAAGCCATTGCTACTGATAGTGATAACCCCGCAGATTATGATGGAATATCGGCTTTGCTATGTGTAGGTTACATGAAATTACGTGTAGGTTATAAAATTAAAATTTTTCCAGAAATGTCAGTATTCCGCCTCGATTAACATGTCATTATCATCATTCTGTTACCTTTATTGCACTTTATTAGAGGCCAACGCAACATATAGGTACTTTTCTTCCATACTTCTCTATTAGTTGTCTCGATAAAAACCTCTCCCTAATACTCGTGGGAGGTAATTATATTGACCCGTACCTAAAGTATAATATTATTTTTATATTTATTTGCTTTTGATGTCCCATTGCAGGCCAAAGACTTCCCTACTCTCTTTCCACTTATCTCTGTTCAAAACTGCTAAAGACCAGTTCTTGTTAAAGGAGTCCAGCTCATCCCGCCATCTCCGTCCGGGCCTGCCACGATGTCACTTGCCATTAAGACCCATTGGGTCGTAGGTTTGGCCCATTGTTCGTCTGACATGCGGCAGATGTGTCCAGCCCAGTTCCATTTTAGCGTGGTAGCTTTCCAAGTAACATCAGTTATCTTTGTGATGGAACGGATGGTCGTATTACTAACCTGGTCAGTTAGTTTGATACCCAGAATACTCCGTTCCATAGCTCTCTGGCAAAACTCGAGCGTGGACCTCTGCTGATTTGTCAAAGACCATGTTTGACCACCATATGTGAGAATGGGAAGTATGCACACGTCAATGAGTCTTCTCATAAGGGACTAAGGACGCCTTTGTGGACTATTCAAAAGCTTTTGATTGTATACCCATAGCGCAATTTTTAACGCCCTGCCGAATCAAGACATAGACACAACTTACATTAACTTCTAAAAGGTATTTATATGAACAGCACTGTAGCGATTAAGATCAGTTCCATGACAGGACCGTCCTTCCAGACAGAGAAAGGAGCTAAGCAACGCGACCCGCTGTCTCCGAAATTATTCACAGCTGTGCTGGAGGAAGTCTTCCGAAAGCGGGCTGGACGGAAAGGGGCATTATGGTAGGCCATAAGAGATTATCTAATCTCCGTTTCACCGACGATATTGCTCTTTTCGTGTTCAGTCTCCGAGTTGACACAGATGCTAGACGATCTTGGTACGGCAAGCCTAGAGGTCTGACTTCAGATGAATATGTCAAAGACCAAGTTGATGACGAACAGTGCATCACAGGATCACTGTGGCAGGCTGGAAGGTTGAATAAGTTGATGAGTATCTCCATCTTGGTCAAAATAGTCTCTTTCCAGGCAAGACAAAACAAAGATGTTGCAAGACGCAGCGAAAATGCCTGGAGGAGCTATTTGGCCATGAAAGACCTAATGAAGGGTGATTTTCCTTTGTCCCTAAAGTATAAAGTAAACAATAAAAAAATATCAAAACAAGGAAAAAAAAATACCAAGGTCGACATTCTGTACCGTTTGATTGAACAAGTGCGTGAACTTCGATTGGTCCAGTGATTGGCTCAACACGTATTAGCTGGTCCAAAAAAGTCCATTGACATTTACATAAGTAGGTATACGTACGGTCAGTCTTAAAAACATAGTTATACATCAACAAGAATTAATTTGATTGTCCTTAAGTTTTGAGTTGAGCTGCACGATTTCTAACAAATGCGTGTACTGACTGGACAGGTCCTCTCAATCTGTGTGGTTTTTTCCTCAAAAGAACATCTCAGACATCGATCTACATGGTCTTCATATAACCCCACATAGATTATGTCTGGACTTTAAAAGAGACTGTGACCTCTGAGTTTATTTCGGCCTTTCTTCTCAGAGTAGTCAGATAAAAGAGGAAACGCCGACCTCAACTAGTTTAAAAAAAAATTCATTGGCGTGTAAAAGTGTTTGTGCAAACCTAATTACATAAATAAAATCATTTAGTATTCATTTACAATTATTTGTGTTCTATCATATTGTATGAATTTGTAGCTACAATTACCTAATGTATGTAACCTAGCTGTTGGTAATATTTTAAGCTACTCATGTCGTCTCAACTTTCTGTTAAAATGTGAACCTGCTTACTGTTTTACCTGGACAAGGACAAAAATATATTTTATAATTAAGTACCTACCCAATATGTAACATGTTTTGTGGCTACACATTGATACAATATTTTGGAACGAATTTGGTAGGACAATTAAATGAATTCTTATTGGTATAGGTACTAACATTACTTTTTCTGCTCGTACTTAACTTGAAAGCCTGCCTGCTATAAAGATGACTGTTTACATAATAAATTATAGAAAACGATTTTCACAGATTTAATTACACATTACATTTACACATTAAATACACAAGGTTTAGGTGCTATCAAGTGTTATGAGTGAAAGTACAAAAATCATTAAAAAGTTTATAGGCTGAACGAGTATAATATTAATTATCTATCAGCCAGACCAGACCCATCAGCCAGAAATAGGTACCTATACATTTATTATTACACCAACCTATATATGTTGCAACTCTTTTGAAATATATAATACATGTAGTTTAAAGTGGTAAGAAAGTATAAATATAGTCAAGATAGATACTTAAAACATGTATATAGGTATAAGGGTGTCTACACACCATACTGGCCCAACCCGCCCCGCCGCCGGGCTCATTTTAAACAAAAGTGGTCCGACTTGCAATGTTCTGAAGACAGCATCCGGAGGTTTTGGTGTGTGGATACTTTAATCATTATAATATAAGGTATGTCTAAAGGTCCCAAGCGCTTTTAGAGCAGTTATACCACACCGCGCTCCGTCGCGTAGTGCGGATAAGGCTGTTGTCCCACCGCCGGCGATGAACGAGTAGGGATTAGAAGTAACAACTGAAAACGAGTTGGCGAGCGGCGAGCAGCGAGTGTGTAGTTCAGATAGTTTTGTCGCTGGGCTATCAGCGAGTATCCGAATGCGAAGGGCGATTACTCGCACCACTCGCTCGGGGAGGATATATATAGCGGGCGTGAGCTCTGACCGTCAAGCGAGCATCACTGAGCGAGTATCGCTGAGCGAGTATTATCTTTGATAGCTCTTGTCGCTCAGCGACAAATCAGTGGAGCGAGTCCTCGCCGGCAGTGTGAACAGTCAGCGATCAACTATTAATATATGCATCTCTTTTGTTAAACATGGAATGTACGAGTATATTTATTGTACGTTTCTTGAGCGAGAAAATAGCCGATAGTTAGTCGCTTCCTCGCCGGCGGTGGAACAACTGCCTAAATGTGAAAATCGCCATGTTCGTACCCGGGGGGTAATTGCGCAACACACTGGGTAACAGTAGGAATGGCTTAAATTTTTCTATCATATGAAGCCATGGATTAGCTATAAGACGTATCCTTCAAAATGATTCAGATTGTGATTGATTGTGTTCATTAGTCTTAAAACCTTGAAACTCGATATAAAAACCATTTCATTATTACTTGCCTAATTTGTATAATTTGATTGAAAAGTAGTTTTTCCACTTTAATGTAAATTATATTATTCCCAGCAACTAATGACTTGTCTACCGAAGCAAATTATGAATAAATAATAAGTAAAATAAAACGAAGCATAGAATATCGAATTAGCATTAGTAAACATAGAAATGTGTGAATGTTGTCCTAGCTGTGCCTCGCGGTTTCACCCACCGTTTATTTTTGCTCGGTTCTTAATGGTTCTGTTAAATAGCCCATTTTTTTATAAAGGTTTCTGTAAGGTTTTTTTTTAAATCAGACTGCTGTCTCCAGATATTACAGCACAAAAAACAAACTTTTCAGCTTTATTGTATCATATTATGAAGGGTGAAATTTTAATCACTGTTTTCCTCTTAAGGGGTCATTGTACTCATCATTATGAACAACTTTTACTATGTATATGTCCCATAGTAAAAGTTGTTCATAATGATGAGTGCAATGATCCCTTAAGAGGAAAACAGTGATTAAAATTTCACCCTGTATATTAATAAGTATAGATGGTTAAAATTAGACACATTATGAACTTGATATCACTGTAGGTACACCTATTAACCAATTTTCACGAACAAGACTGTTGTATTGTTCAGTGAGATTTTGGCCTCTATTTCCTTTTCTAAATGTAAAATCATTCACATAATTTCAACATTCTGATTTATGCACAGATATTTTTACTTTGACCTATTAAAGTAGGTATTATTTGCCTAGTTTGTAAACTAATTAGGTAAAAAGCGAACAAAAAAAAAGTTCTAAGCAGAGGTTAGGCTATAACTTACAACAAAATATGTATAGCTAAATTTTACGTAATAAGTACCTAAGTATACTAAGTTTAAAAATAAATGCACATTTTCCGACCGAACACACGGTGACCTAGAATATATACAGGAAAATATAAAACAAACAGATATGTATATATCTATAATTGTATATGCACGAAGGAAACAGCTTATTAATGAGCCAGTTTGAAACGGATCCGGTTAGATTACCTACATCTCCAATATCGGTGCGTTGTCGAATTCTTTAGAATAGTAATACTTGCTCAGGTTTTTCTTAAAGTGCCATAGTAACATATAATTCGTTCTGCTTTCTATATCTAAGACTAAAGCAGATTACTGACATTGCTCTAAGCTCAAAAAACTCAAAAAGCCGCTAAGCTGAAGTGGGCAGCCGGTCGATTCTGTTAGAACCTCACCGTGAGAAGTAGGTAAAGTGAGCTGTCATTCCATCTGATTCTGGATTGATACTAATAACAGCTCACTTTAAGCTCACTTCACTTGAGTTATCACGGTGAGGTTTTTACAAAATAGCACTACTGGTCATGCCCAATGAACTGACCCATGAATGAGCTAGCCCAATGAGCTGTGAGCCAAATTGATAATAGGCATCCAGACCGTATTTCAGCCACGGCGGCCAATCTCAACGGAGACTAGCCTTCAGCGCGGGAGATATTATAGAGCAGCGGTGCTATTCTGTAAAAATCACACCATGAAAACTTGGGTGAAGTGAGCTCACTTTTCTTCAAGCCTACTTCACCTGAGTTTTCACGGTGAGATATTTACAGAATAGCACCGCTGAAGCGTGTGCGCAGACACAGGTGCACTCTTTCTTCCCTCACTCTCATAGTCCAATGGAACGGCAATCCGACACGATCGGAGCAATATGAGTCGGACCAACGGCCAATATAACTACGTGGACCCCTGACACAGCCAGAAGGCGTCGCGGCAGATCACGTATAAGATGACGGGACAAGCTGGAGAAAGCAAACGAATATTGATCCACTTTAGCTCTGGATTGAAAGAGCTGGAAGTCATGTCGAGCAGTAGGATAATGCAGGCTAACAGTATCAGTAAAGCCCATAATACACAGCCCTGTGACTTGTAAAAAAGTATGCAAGGAGCTGGCACGCCATTGTACCAGTTACCAACCAAGTTGTTATGGCACATCGGCGTGCCAGCTACTTGCATACTTTTAATACAGGCATATATGGCTTATTAGCCCTACCGACTACTGCTGACCCAATCATCATCAGCGGCTTCCAGATGAAAGCTGCTAGCCTTCGCTACAGCTCACCTAGATATGCTTATTGCAGTAGGACTAAAATTAATTAACACACAGACACAAATCACATCACACTAATATTATAAAGGCGAAAGTTTGTGAGTGTGTTTGTATGTTTGTTACTTCTTCATGCAAAAAATACTGAACGGATTTTGATGAAACCTTACTGTAACATAGCTTTTACATAAAGGATACTTTTCATTCCGCTATAACCGCAAGTTAGAAACTTGTGCGGTTGAAACCGCGGGGCGCAGCTAGTGTACACATAAACTCACTCGTTTTTCCCATGTGGGGGTTGGCAGAAACTACAGAGCGTTACTTGCTACGATCCTAAAACACTCCTTTGCTTCGTTTACATCTTATCATCTCTAATTAAACTAAGTAGGAATAAAGTATTGAAGTTATGTAAAAATTTAAAAATCTATTAAAATATTTAAAACTTTCATAACATTACTTACCTAGGTATTGCTTTTAATTCCAGATTGTAAGTTAGATATACGTATTTGGTTCATGTGTGTTATTTTATGCCTACCCCTCCCTGTCACACTATGTAGGTATCCAATGTTTGTATTTTGATATTATCAAGCAATATGATGATTAAATGAGAAACCAATCGACAAATGTTTTTGTGAATTAAGGGCTGATTTTACCGATGAAACTGAACGCGATCAGCACATCTAAACTACGTTCAAAAGCTGTCAAATCAAAATCAAATCAAAATATTTTATTTCACATAAACCTACAGCAGGATACAAAGGTCAAATAAATTAGTAAAGAACATTTTCGAAATGTCTTATTTAAAAAAAGATAACTGGAAATCTCTGTTTCTTTGAAAACTTTAAAATCGGTCTAATTTGGCTGTAACACTATTTTTCGAAAATGTTCTTAACTAACTTATTAGACCTTTGTATGCTGCTTATGCGTACGAATTTTCATTAAAATCAAATCATTCATTTCGAAAAACAAGGGCTTGAAAGTTTGTATGAAATGCCGTACGTCGTAAACGCTCTTAAAAGAAAAAGAAAATAATAAAAAACAGTCTCAATTCCCCAAAAATCTTGACACTGACAGCTCTTGAACGCGGTTTAGATATGCTGATCGCGGTTAAATTTCATTGGTGAAATTCGCCCTAATATTTATTTTACTATAAATAAGTAGGTAGTCTACATTATAAATATTGTCATATACGTGGCACCTAACCGCGTAGTTGTGTTAAAAGTATTTTCTGACTTCTGCAAGTGCTAGAGAGAAATAAAATTGTGAATACAACTCAGATTATTCACTATTTTAATCTTATCTTCAAGCAAACCTGTGAAGGACAATACGAAATAAAAAATGTATGGCATTCAATATTATGTTAGCGATTATGTCATAGGTAATTTGATTGATATTGCACGGCCGCTGCCTACTTCCCATCGGTTTTACTGACTAGCATCTGCCCACGACTTCATACGCGTGAAATTTCTAGTTTTCCCGAACCATCTGTCGCATCGAATCTCGCAGTATTATTTCGTTTTCGCTTAGCCTTCTGTCTGACATTTTCTTTACTTTTTGGTCGGCTCTTAAGGGTCAAGAATTGAGCTATCAAACACAAAAATAATTTTTGAAATCCAACTGGTCGTTCTAGATATGAACGCGTTCAAACAAACAAACTCTTCCTTTATTATTGATAAGCAAATAAATAAAACAGTCCAAGAAAATTGTTAAATAATTTAATGTCTTTGGTTTTCCTAGATAGGTACCTATATTTTTTATTTTTCTGAAGGCGTAACGGCAGTTCCCATTCTTTTGTTTTTAGAGTTGCAGCCAACATCACAATTTTATGTAAGTAATGTTAAACACTTTTGATAATTTTGGAAAATCGATAAAATCGTCGTTTATTCTATATTATCGGTATTTAATATAAATATTTGAATAGGCAAAGCAAATAGAACCTGTCAAGATTGAAGAAACTACAATAATAATAAAAAAGTATTAAATACTGGCTGTGCCCCGCGGTTTCACCCGCATAAGTCTCGTGGGAATATCAGGACAAAAAAATCCTATGTCCTAATCCAGGTCATGGTCTACCCATGCGCCAAATCCGTTCGGCCGTTTTAGCGTGAAAGCGTGACAAACAAACATACAAAAATCAAATCGTTTCTCTTTATAATATTAGTTTAGATCTTCCTACCTAGTTGTTGCGCATAAGCTAAATGCGTAGAAAATTAAATAATTATATGACAAAAATGTATTTGAACATAATAATAAAAACTTTAAAAATAACCTGTGATATCGCGTTCTTGATAGCAATTTTAATTACATTTGGATGTAGCATGAGTGTACCTATATTACTTGATTAGATATTACGTACGTATGATTAATAGGTATTGTATGCTCTATGAAAAGGCCCCCTGAAAATGTTATCAATAGATAATAAAATACGTGTGAATTAATGAACGGTATGAAAAATAAGAAACAAAATCGATGTCGATATGAATCTTTCAAACGCTTACCCAAATTAAGTTTTTGCCAAAAGATGAAAACGGATCGCTGTTGCACCTCCAACAGCCATCACTGAAAAACTACGGAATCCACATCGAATTCGATACTAAGTTCATTTAAAAAAAACAAAGCTTTACTTTCCTATTATGTAATACGGTTTAGGATTAATTTAAATGCAAAAAAATAATCTGCCGTCCCTTTTTACTGGCTTCAAGACTTTCCTTCTAATTTTCTTCAAAACTTTCCTCAATTTCTTTATTCTTCACCTGACAATGAAACAAGACTCCTTTTTGCCAACCTTCGTTGATTAGTGTAATTAGAAACTGTAGGTCTGTCATCAGGAATACAATACAATATCGAAATACTTAGGTACTTTTTGCTGATCCCAGTATGTTAGGATTACTCATCGCCAGAACATTGAACTTACAATATAGGGAATTTCGACATACCTGCTTCAACACCAAATTATCGTACAAATATGAAATATTCAATTTAATTTTCGATTGTGTCGTGTTCGCTATAACCATTTTATTACTTTTCTTGTTGCTGCGCTGGTGTTTGACATTCTTGACAGCGTAAATAAAGTGACATGTGTACTTCAAGTTACGTAATTGGAATTAATTAATTTTATTATTTTCTTAAGGTATGGTATAAATAATTAATAGGTATTGTGCTGTAGTGACCACCAGACTGCTAAGTCTCAGGTTCGAATCTCAACTCATAAGAATCCTAATACATCCTCATCAGAAAAGTGGGTAGGAGTATCGGATGCCTTCGAGAATATTAATGCTCAGCTTGATCGAAGTGCTCAGCTCAGATATTCAGCTCTTACGATGGGGTTTTCTGCTATATCTGTACATAAATAGGGGTTCTTGACAGAGAGTCGTATCAAGGGCGGTTCCTCTTTCTTATTCATATATCCGGGCCGAAAATGAAAGAAACATTAAGAAGTCAATAGCATCTCAGCAACAGCTTCTAAAAAAAAAAGCACCATACAGGCTTTTATTGAATAGTGAAATTATTGCAATACAATGTTTGAAACAAAAACTTGGTAAAACTTCAAAACTCCTTTGTAGGTACTTACCTCTTCCTATCATAGCCAGAATTCGGCAGCTAAACGGATAGGTGGGTAGGATTAACAATTTGAACTGACAAATTGCTTGAGCACAGTGAACGAAAATATTTCGTTCACTGCTTGAGCATCTATTTAGCTGTTGTAAAAGCCAGAGCTGTTAATAAATTGCTTTTTGACAACCGGTATTGTGGTTAAAGTGATGACTTATTTATGTTAATTGTACCAATATTTATTCATTTAATGGGAGTGGTCACAAAATACTCTTCCCCGGACCCAGAATAACCAGCGCATATTCTTCCCACTGCTGGGGCACTGGCCTCTCTGTAATCCACCACGCGGGCCTAGATCAATTTGGAAATTTACAGAATATTTTGCCCGAAAAGAGAGTGACTTGTGTCTGCTGGATATTTTAAAACCCAAAACAGTGGCACAGATAGTGTAATTTGACTTGTAAAACGTTAAAATTTCACCGGGAAATATCGAGAAAAACGTCGACGTCCTTAATATTTGTAGATCTGTTTAACGGTATGAGTCGCAATTATTTAGCTCAACTATTTACTATGATTCACAGACGAATGATTCTGGATCGTCAGCGTCAGTAGTAAATATTATTCAGATGAACGTTACCTAGTTACAGCGTGCTACAATCGGCGCGGCGGCGAACCTGTCTCTATTCATGGCCAAGGCCGCCTCAGAGCTAACTTGACGTAATCTTCGTTGTTTTTGGCACAATTCACAAGCCATACTTGGTTTTTATCTTCGCCAATAGAACGGCACGGTTGGTTTCATTCCACTTTTTTTTGTTTTGACCGTCCTTTTTACGTGCTAAGTTTCGCAATTATACGGCTTATTTTAGTAGTTCTTAGGTGTCCATATCATGTCCTTTTTTCTGCTCACAACAAAGAGTTTGAAATGGAGACCAGAAATAAACAGAATTATTTATAAATACAGAGACAATTTTGTCATTGTTACCAAGTGTTTAGTTGGTGGACAGGAAAGAAAACTTATTAGATGAAAGTATTGGCTGGTCTTACCGAGATCGTAAAAAGGTTGTTCGCCCTCTTTTTTAATTGTCTCTTGGCAACCATTCATAACAGAAGACCCAGTGAAAACTAGCGCAGTGCGGCCGATGTTTTCATGATATAGGTAATTATGCTGCGCCTGATTCGAGTGGACACAAAACGTGTGGATTGATGCTCACCAGGTCTGTTGTACCTACATATTGTCAGCTAATTCTTCTAATTAAATATCTAATATTTCTTTTCAACTGATGTGGTCCCGAGCTAGCATCGAGGATACTCGTACTGTAGGTACTGTTATTCAGGATGTAAAGGTATTGCTGACTAGTTTGAATTTAAATTCGTTTTTGTCATAAACTTTGTTGGATGAGAAGTTAGGTCAGTTTAATTATATCAATCTGTAAATGCATACACCCAGCTCAGAATAGAAATAGATACAATCTAAACTTCTAAAGTGACCCCAAGAGATCACTAGGACAGGACATTGTCCCAACAAAGAATAACAAAGTAAGTAATTAGGTCTTATTTTCTTCTAATCGTTCGGTGATTTCGCTGTTGACATCAACAAAACCATAGCGTCATTAAAAATAACTTCAAAGTCAATAAAATTAATATTTATTACAATTGCAATCTTCACAAGTAGTCGGGTCGCATGTTCTTAATGGAGTTAATAGAAACTCATTGTGAATGTGGCTGATAATGGCACCCGCGTCTGTTTCTTGGCCGGTTATCTATAAAGGACAAGGGCGAAGTAATAAGTGTCCTATAAGTCCTTATTGTAATAATTGTTGGATGAGTGTATCTCTACCTTGTTAGGGCTTTCTCGTAAAGTTATCGTCGAAAAGTTATTATTAATAATAAAATGTTGTTTCTACAACCATTTTTTAATGTTGCGGACTTGTGGCGTCTCAGAGCCAATTGCAGTTTTGAATGGAGATAATTATATCTAAATAGTACTTGTATAATATCTAGAAATCAGGCCAGTGACCAAAAAGTAACAATTACCTACGTAGGAACATAGGTGTAGGTACCTAATTAAATTCTCGTAATCAAGTACCTAGCTACGTAGTTATTACGCCTGTTTGGGCATTTAGAAATGATCATAAGAAGTTGCTGCGGGCCTTATAAGGCGTCCACAGGATAACCACAACCTGCCCACAACCTGCTAAGTTGACCTGCGTGTGGATATTAAAAAAACAACAGTCATCAACGCTTTTATATCCCACTAAGCTTCTGCTAGCGACTTGACGTTTCTTGCTTTAATATACTTAACAGATATCTAATAATGTATGGCACTCCGCAGTAGTGTAGCTTTCTACCAGTGAAAGAATTTTCAAATCACTCACAAATGTTACTTCTTTAAAATATTAGTATCCAATAGAATATAATCCAAATGGAAAAAAACCCAGTAACTCTTTTGATTAAGTAGGTAGTCATTAAGGAGTAAATCTAAATCAGATCGTTGTATTTTCTGATCGGAATCATATCGACAACAAAGTCGGAATATAATTAGCGCTTTATAATATCTTTTAAAGAATACGTATCTTTTACGTGAGATCTTAGCAGATTAGTAAATCGATTGTTTTCAATAATCAATTTTATCTTTTATAAGATATTTCAGCTGTTCCGTTAACTAAGTAGGTACTAAATACATAGCTGCAATTAATTAACTATTTCAAAAACCAAAAGAGAGCCATCTCGCATACGGAGCGTTCCATATAGGTGCGTGGTCATTCACAAACGATGTCATCTCACAGTTTCGTCTTTCCATGAATTTCCAACATTACCACCGATAAAATGTACGTAATTTAAATCTTAAATTCTTTCATTTACTGACAACCAAAGCACAGCCTTATAAACCACTGGGTCTAGAAGGATGAAATTTTGCTCTTCATATAATTTAACGTTCTTTACCTATTTAACGAAAGTGAACGCTACGGAGGAATTTTTGAAAATTCTTACCCTAAAAGGGTTAAAAAGGGTATGAGAGTGTGTATGGATTGGTAGTTCACTTCTCTGTCGGTCTGACTTTTTTGGGGCATGGCATACCAATTTTGGACTAAATGTCTGTATTTCCTAAAAGTTATTCCTGATCGCACTGGGCGCTCTACTCACCACCAGACACAGTGCTCCAGCATCAGTAACAAGATATTGTTCCGCTCTCTATTCTCATTGGATGGTTTCTTTTCGTACCCAATTTAGTTGTCTTAGAACCTGCATTCTAATGCAGGCTATTTGCGCTTTATTTTCTGATATTTCAAGAGTTGGTTCCATGTTTCATAGTAAAAGTTGTTTATTTATAAACCCCCTGAAAAATTGCCAATGAATTAAATTCCAGCCCGAGTTACAATTTAAATTCTGTTTGACACGTCACGTAAAACAAGCGTGAACTTCAGTATACCTATATGTTGTTTTATGATATATGTATCACGTGTTAATAATGTTTTATGTGGCAGATGTGCGTGCGCATATGGCTAGAGGTGGGGCACGCGTGCGAGCCGCGCAGGACCGCGTCGGGCCGCGCTCTTGCGCTCGACTGGAGAGTGTGGGTGCGCGGTGTCAGCGGCCGAGACATCAGCACCTTCGTTCACAAAGTCGTCTTCCATTTACATCCTGCTGCCGCCTTCGTGTATCCTAAAAGAGGCAAGCAGAAGCTTTTTATTAGTTTTTTTTTTTTGTTTGTGCATCTTTACGCTAATCTTATATCACAATAAGTTGATGATCTAGCGGAAGGAACAGTATCAATTTGCAAATATGAAAGTTGAAGGAAAACATCGTGAGGAAACCCGGCATATCCTAGAACCAAATATTCGAAGATATGACATCTACCCACCCTCACTGGGCGCGCGTGGTAGATTACGAAACGTTATAGGCTGATTATGCTAAGTATGCGGCTTTGCATAATTAGTCTTTTTGAATTAAGATGACTGTTTAAAAGCGCAAAAGCGCTTTAATGAAGCACAGCTATATTTTTAAGAAACTTAATATCTGCTCGTATTTTACTGCCACCGTCATGTAGGTACACTAATGATTACAAGTTTAAACTCTCATCATCATTATCACTCCCGCAGATAGCCCGCTGACTACCTATAGTTTTATCTCGGTGACTTTGCCCCCTGTTATATTTTACTGTGTAACTGTTTTTTACGGAGCAATAACATCAGCTTTATTTTTGCAGTGCTTCAGGAGCCGCCATACGAAATCCAAGAGTCTGGCTGCGCGTCTATTGATATACCGATACATGTGTACCTGAAATACAGCAACAGGCCAAAGAAAATTAGTCTGAGATACAGCCTTCAGATCGAAAACAATAGCAAGAGCAATTCAGAGTCGCGGTGCATCTACTACGACTTTGTGAACCCTTCGGAGCAGCTGTGCGAGGCGCTAATGAGCGGCGGCGGCGAGCTCATGCCGCGCACCGGCGCGCCAGACTGCTCCAAGAGACTGGTGGTGGTGCTGTCCGACGGCGACGACCGTCCCGCCAGGCTCATGAAGACCAAGAAGTACAAGTTCGTCGAGCCTGTGCAATGCAAGCACGGCCCCAAGAAGCGGGCCAAGTCCTACATATTCGAAGAGATTTGCTCAAAATGTGGAAATTCCATTTACGTAGACTTCAGAAAACAGCTGAGATCAGTAGCCATGACCGAAGATGAGATATCTTGTGTGTCGCAGTTGTACTGGTCCTACACTAACTATGAGAAATCTGTTGGATCTCTAATACTGCCGCCGATTTCAGACTCCATATATAGAGTCCCAGAGCTGCCGGCTTCGTTGAGACGAGCCCTTAAAGAAGATGAAGAGGACTACACGCTGCCCTGAGTGCCTCGAGCCAAGATGTGCCTTCTGTAGATTCAGTGCTGTGTTGTGATATTACCTGGTGCCATGAGAGACTTATGCATACAATGCAAACGTTATAGTTAGACTAGACACAATTGTTTAGTGAGCATAATATTATTTATTTCATAAAGACTTATTTACTTTGGTTGGTCGTATGTTGGTCATATATTAATTAGAGCAAGGTAAAGCTACACTACCATAACATTATCTAGTACATATTAAGATTACGAAATACGTGTGCTGTGAGTAAGATCTCAATAATGTAAGAGAGGTATCTGTTTTAACTTCAATATTTTATTTTAATATAAGTATTTTTTAAATGAAGTAGGTACATTATGTTTTAAGTATGAGACAGTTTTAATAGTAGGTAGGGGTTGTGAGTTATGTTATGTAAGCTGGGGGCCCAAAAAGGCCACTTTGGCAGAATCATAAAACAATTCATATCACGCAATTTCATCTGTATGACAGCTTTGTATGGAGATTCGTAAAATGCTACAGGTATACCTCTGCCTAACCCTTCAGGGATATATAGGTGTGAAACTGTCAAACAGATGAATTGCGTGATATGAATTGTTTTATTATTCTGTCAAAGTGGCCTTTTTAGGCCCCCTCTTTTGTGTTAATTTTGTGTTTTGTTATCGCACAAAGCTTCGTTAGATTATGATTGTTGAGTGACAGGGTATTAGACATAACTAGACATCTAATAAATGGTTAATTAAATATAATAAATACACAGGAACAATTCCACTGCTTGTCGAAACTATTGATAATATTAATTTCAGGAAAATAGTTGTATAGAGT
Source organism: Gortyna flavago (assembly GCA_963669345.1). Taxonomy (NCBI): domain Eukaryota; kingdom Metazoa; phylum Arthropoda; class Insecta; order Lepidoptera; family Noctuidae; genus Gortyna; species Gortyna flavago. Next base: position 13,355,273 of record OY770140.1, read on the forward strand.
ACCTACCTACAACTTAACTAGAAGTGTTAGGTGCGCAGTTTTACAGCCCCTACATAATAGATACTTTATAAAATAAAATTATAGTAGATTGAACACAACAATTATTTGTCACGTTAATAAAATTATCCATGATCGTTGTAAACTATTTGAAAGTGTTTGATTAGATTACCTAAGTTCCATATCAAACAATTGTAATAGGTACAAAACTTTGAAAGATTTAATGTTTGTTGTTCAACATAAAGAAATCACAACAACGGGTCCTATACCACAAAACTTTACAATTACAATTTACAAATTTGTAAATTTTGCAGCTCCACCAATTGTACCACAAAACTCAAGCTTTTCCATCATGTTTATAATGGACGTCATGAAAATTTGTAATTTTCACCAGAAAAATTATTTCTAAATAGACATAACGGACGCATGTGGCGACCACCGCGCTTCTAGGAATCATAGCCGCCAGGGATGTTACGGAGCTTCGGTTCCGATTCCGAAAAGTCAGAACTTCCGATTAATTTTACACTTCCGATTCTGATTTCTGTTCCGATAATTTTGAATCGGAGTTATACCGAATTTCGAAACGCAGTGATACACGTGACTAGAGCGCCTACAACCAAGTTTTTACTTGTCGCCAGGGTAATGTTTGTTTATTTTATACCACTCGAAGTCTCAGTTTATTGTTTTGTTTGTGTATGTTAGAAGAAAGTAGAAAGAAAGATGCGTTAAGGGAAGGCCCCTCAACACACATCTTTCTTCTACTTCCGCCCCGGTTCCGGTTCCGATTCTGGTTCCGATTCCGGTTCCGATTCCGACCAATCAAATTTAAAACCTCCGGTTCCGGTAAAACGACTTCCGTAACGTCTCTAATAGCCACACAATTATAAGGCCACGGACACGAAGTCACCGATTGCGGGGCGGCGGCGGTGGAGGCGCGTGGAGCGGCGGGGCGGCGACTCAGACCCGCTCGAAGCCAGCGGGCAGATCGCGCGGCGCTAGAACGGCGTAGTGTTGGTTGTATTATGAGAAATTAATGTCTTTTTTCGCGAACGAAATGTCTAAATAGCGACGACAACATCTTCATCAACGTCTTTTTTATACAACATTTTGAAACAACAGCAACAAGGCGAGTTTGTTTCAACACGTGTTACAATAACTCATGTTGCATTGCATTTAAGTATTTTGACTCGCATGTTTGTTTCAAATTTGCTTACTCACTAATAGACACAGGGAGATGGAAACTATAGAGAATTAAAAAAGCGGGTAAGTGCGAATCGGACTCGCACACGTAGGGTTCCGAACCACTTTAAATATTTTCCACGTTTCTAGAATGTGAACTGCCTTTACCTAATTTATTACTTATTTCTTTTTTCCTTAGTCTGAGGTCCCGATGGCACCCTTTGAGTACGGAAGCCAAAAAGGCGGTGGCCACCGTATTAGCACCATAACTTTTGTGCTTCGTGTAGATACTAGATAGACTCAGGTGCGGGCGGTGCGGCCCTAACATAACCGAATGCCCAAATGAGGAAAAGCCAAAGACATGTATCTTGAATCAGGGGAAAATAATACAGGCCACAGGCCAACGAACATAGATCATTAAGGTCTAAGCTGACGAAACGAGGTCCAAACATTTTTAGACCTTTATCCAAGGCACAGATAATTTATACTCTAGTATCCAAAGGCTTCCCGAATCAACCCCATGTTTTTTCAGCGCCTCAGCGAAGAGGGCGATGCGGCGCGCTGCTACATTCAACTAGTGCGGGCCGCCGCAGTTCCAAGACAACCGGAGCGGTTGACGGTTGGCCGCAAGTCAGTGCGTTAATATCATGTGGTTTTATATAAAAAATGAAGTGTGGCCGGCACGCCGCATAACGGCCAGCCACAAGTGCGTTTTAGGCACTGACCTGTATTATACAAGTACTTGTTTAATAGAGGTCAGTGGTTTTAGGCCTCACTACAGTCCGAATCAAAGACATTAAATTATTATTTTAAATCTTTTTGGTCCAAACCGTAAGTACTACTTCCATGCAAGTGGCAGCCATTTTCTTTAATTTGGACTTGAGCTGTCATTGCCATTACTATGACTGCATTCCGAATTAGCTATCTATATTACGATTATGACAGCTGAGGGATGTCAACAATTTGGTACACTCGTGAACGCGCTCACAGTGCTCACTCAATGTCAATACTACAGTATAGAGATATTACAGTATTTCTTTGTGTATATGTACACCAAAAATTTCTTCTTCATCGTATATACAGTGTCCCGTAATTCAACGTCAAGCCGGAATCGGGTAATAGGCCAAGTTACAATAGCTATCCGAAAAAAAAAGTTTTTTTTTTCTAATGCTTATTAAATGCTCCAACTTTTAATGTTACTTGCCAAACTCGCATAGTTCTTTTTTTTCAGTACAGACATTCAAAGTTTGGCAAAGTATTCATTTTCAATGTTTGGTTGGGCAAAAAGTGACATTTAAATGCCAATAATTTTAAAAATACACAATTAAGACTTTTTAAATATTTTTCTGATAAATATTATGACTTGACCTATTACCCGATTCCGGCTTGACGTTGAATTACGGGACACCCTGTATGTGGCAACTGTACCCAGAAGCACAATTTCGAAAATGCCACGTTAGTTTAAAGATGATGCGACTCAAAACAAAACAGCACAACTGTCATTTTTGATAGCGTTCAACGTATTATTATTATACTCTTTGGCGTTCATGGTGATAATATTTCAGGGCATGGTCGGATTGGTCGGAATTATCGCAAGATGACGCATGTCATGACGTCATCTATGACGATTCACGGGACATCGTTATCGAGCTCACACTAATTCGGTACAGGTTAAGCACTTAAGCACGCTCAAATCGATTACAGCGCAACTTGGGACGCACCCTATGTCAAAACAACGTCAACGATACGAAACGAGAACGACCAACGTCAAGTCGTCAAAGCTAGCTTGCTACTAATATCTTATCTGTGGTCAAAGCACGTCAAAGTAACACAACACTTGCGTGGTTTCATCTCGGTTTCATGGATTCAAAGAATTTTTAACAAAATATTAAAAAATACAGTAACACTAAAGTGATAATCGCTTGTAATCTGACACAAAGCTCCAGTTAACAAATTATCACAATCAAGCATAAATCAAGTTTTGTGGTTTCTGTTCAATTTATTCCATCAACATGGTTTGTGTTCCTTGCTTCGTCATTCCTGTATTGTTGTTTCTTTGGCACAAGTTTATCCAGCCGTATGTTCTTCGCTTTTGGAATCCATGGGCTGTCAAAGACGCTGATGGCAACGTGAAAACCGAATTTCCATTTAAATGTGAAGGCGGAGTGTGTGCATTTAGCAGGAAGAAAGATGACAAAAAAGAAATCAAGGACACCGAACAAACGAACCTCAATACGACCGCAGGCCAAAACAGGATCAAAGCAGACTAGTCAATTATTACAATTTTTCATTTATGAGTTACAATCTTGTTAAAATACATTCTTAATGTAATTATATTTCTTTTTATCAGGTCAATGGTAAAATTTATTCCTTTGTGCATTCTGTTATAATGTGTATTTAAAATAATTATGATCATTTCAGTTAGTACATCATACATCTCTAAATACAGTTAGCAGCTGTTTTGAAGGGTGGCTGCAATTTTATTGATGGTAATGGTAAGACATATATCCAAGACTGAGTTAGAATCTACATTTTTAAGCTTCAATTTTCATTGTCATTGTTGTTATATAAAATAGAGTATGTTTATCATAAGTCATGTTGAAACAAGCAGTTAAGTTGGAAAAATTGTGAGTAATAAAACACTTACTGGACTTTTAAAACTTTTATTTCAATTATTGGAAGAAACAGGTTAACTTAGACATAACATGGTCATAACCAAGCCATAACAGTAGTATGTAGGACACATGCAAGAGAATTTCATTGTAGAACTGACAGGGTCTCATAACCGGTTGAATGCCATTTACAGACACAATTCGAAGGGTTAAGTTAGGTCTCACTGGATAACAATTAAAATTCAAATTGTAACAAGGAACTATTTAAAATTTGTATCCTTTCTCTTTCATATTAACTGCATACTTATGTATAGAGCAAAACTACACAGGCTTACTAAAGAGTTGCATTAAAAACTTAAAAATAAAGAATATTCTTAGATGTAATAGTCGGAATTACGAAAATATTGTGTATTTAAGTATAGAAATAAACAATGTTTAACATTAACTATGCTATTGTTACAGTTCTGCTAGTTTTACCAAGTAAATGACGACACATAATATCTACAATTTCTTTAAAAGTTTTATATCTTTCAAAGTATTCTAGCTGAGGATTTTGTGCTGAATTGAGTGAAATTGGACATAATCAGATATTGTAATTCACCCAAAAAACAGTTTGTTATATTTTCAGCATTTGGAAGTGTCAAGTTATTATGTCCAGTTGAATCCTTACAAACTAACTTAATAGTGAACTTATACTGTATACCACAAATATGATGCATCTGCAACATAATTATCTACATAATTAAAAAAAAAAATTGTACTGTTTTATGGAGTTTTTTTTTTTCTTCAATTGTTGCCAAATTTAATCTTACAATAAAAAAGGCCAGACATTGAAAATAAAGATACTTAGGCTTCATTTTCAATAATCAAGCAAGCATACATAAACTCAATAGGATAAGTTTAAAAAAATATATATATTGCAGCAGCAGACCCAATATTTATGTACACATCTGCATTTAACTGAAGCACCTTATTTTGTTAGCTCCAAATCATTATGTCTTAAATAATTTTATTGCAGATAGGTCATATTGGAACAGTTTCAAACAAACATGCTTTGCAACATTCATTCAATGTCACCTTTCAATTAACATTCAATTAAAGCAAAACAACAATGTCCTCAACATTCTGGCACATTCAGTCAACATTAGACTTATTTAACATTCTTCAATTCAACTTCGAATACTAGGGTTGAGTTTGGTGGGATGACTGGAGGCGAGCCCTTTGCTCCATACCTGTAACAGAAAAGATTCTTTGAGCACTCAGTACACCAACATAATATTTAGCATAAGTGGATGTCAATCCTTCTAGTTTAAACTTTATGCCAATGAAAAGAAAAGTCATCAATATAATTTTTGATAGTGATATTTCTCCTAACATGATTTTTTCCTCAGAGACAAGGCGAGATTCGAACTGGCAGTACATTATTTACTGTAACTATATATTTATAGTAGTAGTATATGTGGTATTTATATTTTCATTATCACATTCTACTGATTTCGTATATCTTTAATAGGACTATTAGACATAGCGTTTAATTATTTGACTTACGCCATCGCGGGTGGGCACACGATCCTCCTCTTGCCTCCGACCTTCATGCCAGCGATGCCTACATCCCAACCAGAGATGACCTCCTTGGATCCTAGCCGGAACTTGAACCCGGGTCCTTTCACGCAGTTGTCAAACATCTTGTTGTTTTGCTTAAGCTTGCCTTCGTAGTAAACCTAGAAAAAAAAACAAAATTTTAATAATACTAGTATTAATAATATCTTTGGACATTTCACACAATGCCATATAGTCCCAAGCTAAGCAACTAAATATGTATTTCCTTTCAAGATCACAATAAGATAGCATAAGCTCTGTAATGTAAGCTGGAATCATTATAGCAAATATTTACTTGGGTAAACTAAATAGAACTGTGGAATTTTTTCAATAGGAGCACCAATACTATGTTTTGCTGCCACCGATAACGCAGTGGAAATGGCGCGAAGTTTTGGGCCAACAAAATTTAAATAACTGTTGTGCCAGTGATACAAAGAAGAATATGTTTTTAAACATTATTCTCATTTGCAAAATAAAATTACAACAGTAAAGTTAGTGAAGACATTTTTGAGATGCACACCCGGTCTCAGCTTGTTATCTGCTAGAACAGCTGCTTATGTCAACCTACTGCTGTTCATCGTCGTATCGATGATTCCACTTAAATCTATAAAAGTTACGACGAAAACTCATACATACCGACTGCGCTACCGTGCGCCTCGCACAAGTCTTTCATAGAGCAGGTGTTCTTGCACAGAGAGCATGATAGGAGGTAGTATTGTAAGTAAAAGGTGGATTAACACCCTAGGATAACATTATACATGACCAGAAATAGTAGTCTACAGTTACTTACCATGACAACTTTGCCGGTCTTAGCGACAGGTCCACCGCCGACCTTCAAGTCCTCAATAGTGACACCTCCAGTGATCTGCTTCTTCTCTTTCTTCTCTGTGGGAGAATCTGCTTCTTTTTTAGTTTCTGGCTTTTTCTTTTCAGCCTTTGCCTTGGGTTCTTCTTTCTATAATGAACACGATTATGTAAGCAGACAAGCAAAAATATTGGTTTAAAACTACTTGCTTAGGTTTTCATTGAAAGCTTCTTAGGGATTATTATTTATCTGTATTTCTGAAAAGTTGGGATTACAGTACAAGATTAATCTGAGATTGTGAAGCTAAATAGAATATTTAATGACAGTACACCTATAAGTAGCAGTAAACCCTTAAACAAAACATGAAAATATTTTTTCCAGAATTGCTTGGACAATCTTTTAAATAATAATAATCTCTTACATTTTTCTTTCTTACTCTATTTTGTGCCTTCAGTTGGAAAGAAGAGATCTCTCATTTACCTACTAAACTTCTCTATGCGCGATTCTGACCTGACAATATAAAAAATAATTACCTTAGCCACCCCATTCATTTGAGCTGCAGCTCCGTTGGCTTGCTTAGCTTGCTGCTGTTGCTTCTTCTTCAGCCGTCTCTTCGCTGACTTGGACAGTTTGGACACGTCGGCTGTGTCCTCCTTGCTGGTGTCGAGTGTGGAGTCCACTTCAGGTGCTGCTCCCTTCTTCTTCTTCTTGGGAGTTTCTTCTTCCTCCTCATCGTCATCATCATCTTCTTCTTCTTCCTCGTCTTCATCATCATCATCGCTGTCATAAGGATTTGAATGAAATAACACGTTTTATCTGTTTTTTTGGAGTAACTAAGAGCAAGCATTGTAAGGTGTGAAAGAAAGTTTACTGGAGTATTTTACTAAAATACTTGCTACTTTATCAATTTTACAGTTTATGATAATCGGTGATCGGAATTAGGTGCAGCTATCAGACATTTCACTTTGAGTGAAGGGTGCCGAATGAAAAACAAAAATGTATACAGGATGAAATTGAATACATGCGACAAATCGAAATGGGAGATTGTACTCATCATTATGAACAACTTTTACTATGGGACCAAACCTGAAATCGCGAAAAAAAAAAAACAGCTGTTCCCTACATTTTGACGAGTTATGCGAACATAAATGTAGGGAACAGCTGTTTTTTTTTTTCAAAAAACAAAAAGACGCCAATTTTAGTCATTTAAGTTACACATAAGCTGTCGTTTTACTGCAGCTAATTAAAAGTTCGACTATAATGCTACACACACAGTAGCCACAGCAGTCCTTAACTGTTAGGAGTTAGGAGATACGGCAATATGTCGACAAAAACTACTTAGCAGTCCTTGGATAGACGTGGACTTGAAAACAATCGTCTTCATCATTCTATTTCTCGTAATGATGTAACGGGACGAACAGGTCCCGCATCTGATGATGGTAAGGGCTGTAATTGTCGAAAGAGCTTGTAATAGGCCTAATTGAATAAAAGTATTTGACTTTCACTTATCATCAGCTCAGCAGCATGAAGTGATGACTCTCAGACAACACCTATCGGTCCATTAAATTCGGAGAACATTGTATGTGACAGACGGACGGACAGACAGACAGACACTCGAGTGATCCTATAACAGTTCCGATTTTTCCTTTTGAGGTAAGGAACCCTAAAAAGTGAAAAATAAAAAATTATTGTATTTATTATATAACTTTAATTTCAGAAGTCGGTGTCAAGAAACGAAAATGCAGAACCAACGACACCAACTTCTGAAATTAAAGTTATTTTTCACTTTGTAGTGTTTTGTTGGAAGTCGGTTGTTTTTTTTGTAAAAAAGTTTTTTATTTACTGCAAATCACCACATATTTCGTAATAACTAGTTTTTGTTACAAAAGTACAATTACGTATAGTCTATGGGAAGTACATAAAATAGCTCACCTAATTACCTTTCCCATGTCGATTTTGTTAGCTAGACTGCAAAAAGCAGAATAAGACAAAATTGTAATAAGTTTCATACATAGTATGAAAAGTAGCATTTACATACCTGTCATCTTCAGCAGATGCGTTCAGCCTGAATGAGTCATCATTGTCATCGGTGTCAATATCCTCTCCATCAAGGAACTTCTGCAGCTGATCCTCGTCAGCGTCTTCATCCGAATCACTCTCAGCACTTGCAGCAACAGCCTTCTTGCCTTTCTTTTCAGACTGATAATTAAAATAATTTTATTATAACAAGTATGACATGTAAGTTTAAAATCTATGAAAAAATTTGTAAATGCAACTTAAGAATACTATGTTTACTTATTTACATACAATTTAGAGTAAACAATTGCGAATGAAGGCCTGCTTTTCGTGCGTTTTTTTATTTATTCACAAACATTTTTTTTTATTTGGTTCGCTCTTTTTACTTCGCCATACAGCCTGTTACTTGTTCATTCGATGTTCGTGATTGATCTCTTTGGTGATTGGAACTTTCACTATCAATATCCACATTCCAAATTCAAATAACTTTTATTCCTTAGGGATTAAAGAGCTATTTTAGGCCCTGTTTATGAAGAATACACTAGCTCTTTTTGAATAGATGTGATAAAAAATATTCTACTAATTTTAATAGTTTCGTGTAACTAATCTCACCTTAGCCTTCTTGTTAGCTGCAACTTCATTGGCATTCTCCAGTTTCCTCTTGTTCTTGGCAGGCACTAGAACTGGGACCTCTTCCTCATCCTCTTCACTGTCACCCTCTTCTTCCTCAAGATCTTCCTCAAACTCAGGGTCCAGGTAACCAGTTAAGTGGACGTTGCATTTACCTATTGCGTAAGATTATGATGTATAAAAGTGAAGTACCAATATATACTGAAAGCTCAATTTAGGAGTGTAGCCCAGGGTGGCAGGTTTAAGATTGTATCAGTGGTATAGAAAACATGCGGGCAGAACACAGTCTCCCACACAGATTGCCATGGCTGGCCTGCGCTATGCAACAGAACGCAGTGCAGTGTGATAATCACCAAGATTGCCATTGACAACCTAAGAAGAAGATTGGATAGATAGAATAGCTATTCATCCTAATATTATGTTACTTTTAAAAGTTACAGGTGTCAAAACAGTCAGTCTTACAGTTAAAAGCAATCAATTGTAACGAGTTTTATATCGTTACATAGCTTCTCGCAAATTATTCAATTTCGGAACGTTATTTTTGCTGTCATTGATTGTCTGTGGTGGTTGAGTCCCCAGCTGTCAATTTGACATCCGGCACTTTTGCGACCTTACTTCGTGGAAGACACATGATGTTCTGAATTATTTGATTCCATCCGGTGGAATCCCGGCAAACCTCGGCCTATCGATGCCGTAGGTCATTTCTACACCCTGAAGGAGGTGTCGATGCAGTGATCCTCAATTTATTTGGTAAGATTTCATTTCTTTTGGCTTTGATTGGTCCACGTACATAACGCGTGTTCGTTACTCTTCAAAATTATTGTTTCAGGCTGTAGCTGGAATTCCCCTAGGGTGATTATTCGCCCGTCTAAATTTTGTGGCGCACCCAGGGAGAAATTTTATTTTTTGTAGAAAGGATGGTAAGTTAATTTTTGTGAACCACCGCGCGCCATACTTAAGAAACTACAAATCACATTTTAATCTGCTTTAATCTTGTTCCAGCCGAATTAAGGCGTCCTTTCTTATACTGAACGTCCTTTCTTATACAGAACGGCTTTCTTCTACAAGGCGTCCTTTCTTATACAGAACGACTTTCTTCTACTAGGCGTACTTTCTTATTGGACACACACCTCTTGACGGGTTTTCATTTTCATTCCAGGGTTTTCATTTAAATTATCTTTTTTTTTTACCTAACTCGCAAGATGCAATAATAATAATAATAATAGCAACAATAATATTAATCTTAAAGTAATAATTCTAAGGCTAGTTTACCTAAGCTACTGGCAAATTAAACAAGGTATTAACAAGGTTATTTCCTTCGTTTCATTAACTTTGTTTACAGCTACCTCCGGCAGATTAAAGGTCTGACTCTCCGAAGTGATTCTATCTGGCAAGTTTTGTTTACTTAAAACGTAGTGTGCAATCTCCAAGGCGCCCGAAATTCTTTTATTGTTTTATTTGTATATTTTTATAGGAGAACACACATTTTTTATAATTTTGTCCTAGCCACAGTACATATTGGGCTCAGGTCTTCTTAATTTCATTACATTTATGGCTTACATTTGTCCATAACAAAAATCGCGTGACATTTGTCGCTCTGCGAACAGGGACTTGAAGTAGCTTCCTTATCTTATAGATTATTATTGCATCTTATAATTTGTAGTATTGTTTACAGAACAAATTAGATAGTTTCTGTAATACACTTTTGTCTATTGTTGTAATTTACAACTTAAGTTTTCTTGATGTTTTCTAGTAAGTAAACAACATTTCCTACTAACATTATTGTACTATTGTGTATGTTTTAACTTTTATGGTTACAGCATTACCTTTTTACTCTTGCAAAACCAACATATTGTATTGGTAAGACAGTTTTATTTTGTATAAAGTGACGGTGTAAAACTAAGTGCGGTATAACTTTGTTTTTTCATATTTAATTTTAATTTAACTTTGGTTTAACTAAACCTAATCATACTTTAAGTGACTTAAACTTATCCTGTAAATTATTACTGCATCTTTTCACTGCTAAATACTTTGACATTTTCATAAAAAACAGCTTGTGGGTAATTTAAAAAAATATTTTAACTTAACCTTCAAATATTTTTACAACTTTTGACGTTTTGTATTTTGCTTTACTCATCAATAATTATCTTGTCGTTTATTCAATATGGATAAAGAAGTTCAGTCTTCTCCGCCTCCTGCTAAAGATAACATGGAACCTGATGGTGCATGCACAGTTCCTAATGTTGCACATATTGCTCCGGACATGATTAATTTGACAGAAGTACCACACCCTTTTGAACATGATGACAGGATTGCACACTCTTCTTCGGCTTTTGCGACGCACGCTTTGCCTTCATTTAATTCAATGAATGTTTTGGTTAATGAACATATTAAAAAGAATTTGCCTTCTGCAATTAAGTTACCCGATTTAAAAAGGAGTAAAATTAAATTTGACGGAAAATCTTGTGTTAGAGAATTCATTACTGATGTTGAAGAATACTTTTTATATAAAAACTTTGATGAAATTTTGTTGGTTGGTTCATTTACGGACTTGCTTGATGGTATTGCTCTGAAATGGTTTCGCACAGTTCGCTTTCGTATTCCATCTTGGCACGAACTTAAACTTGCTCTTCTTAAACGTTTCGACAGGCCGGATTTCGACTATTTGCTGGAACATGATCTTCGTACGAGGAAACAGAAGAGTTCTGAATCTCTTCCAGATTTTATTACAGAAATAATGGACATGGCGAGTCGTCTTTCTATGCCAATGTTTGATGCGGTTTTGGTTACTATTATTAAACACAACATGTTGCCTATTTACACACCTTTTATATTTGGTAAGCCTATCGATTCTGTAGAACAATTTCTTGTTCTTGCAAAGGAACTTGAAGTTTTCGTCAGTCATAAAGCTTTTAAAACTGAAAAACCTACCGTTAAGTCTAACGCCGTTTTAACTTGCTTAAAATGCAAGAAGCCTGGACATCATTTTAAACATTGTACATCTATACCTGGAATTATTTGTTTTAAATGTCAAAAGGTTGGAGTCACATCTAAGAATTGTGATATTTGTAATAACTCTGAAAAGAAAATCTCTGTCGAGTCAAAAAACTAATTAGGTCGCATCGAGCCCCAGTTGTTATTGATATAACCGCGAGCGTCTCGATGAAAGAAAATTTTGCCGAATGTCACAAACCTGATGATGCTACTCGTAACAAAGACTTTGCAAATTGGTTAGATTATTTAAAAACATTTTTCCAAATTTATAGATCAGCTCCTGTTTTATTTGTTAAACATAATGACACTAGACCATATTTACAATTCTCCGTAGGTAACCATACTTTTTCTGGATTATTGGACAGTGGTTCCAATAGTTGTATTTTGGGTTCAAATAGTCATGAACAATTTTCACGGTTAGGTTATAAAATAAATTCTGTTTCTAGTTCTGCTTATACAGCCGATGGTTCTTCACAAAGAATTATTGGTTCCATTGAATTACCTGTTACTTGTGATAATTTAACTAAAAAGATTAATTTTCTAATTATACCTTCTTTTCAACCTGATTTTATTTTAGGTTTTGATTTTTGGTTAAAATTTAACTTAGCTAAAGATTTATGGAAAAATATAACTTTTGTTCAAAGCAATACAGTTCAAGTTTGTACAGTCACCTCTGCTAGTGAACTTTCTCCTTCTGAGAAACAAAAATTAAATGATACTGTTTCACTCTTTGAAGATATTTCTTATGAAAAGAGAGGTTTAGGTCTTACTCATCTCGTTCAACATAAAATTAACGTTACTAGCGAACCTTTTAAACAAAGATATTGGCCTTTAAGTCCTGCAAAGCAGAAAGAACTTTTTGATGAAGTAGAAGTCTTATTAAAGGAAGGAATCATTCAACCTTCTAAATCACCTTGGTGTTCACCTGTCTTAGCTGTAGAAAAGAAGGATGGTAGTACTAGATTATGTTTAGATTCAAGACGTTTAAATTCAGTAACTATAAAAGATTCTTACCCTCTTCCTTATACCTCTAGAATATTAGATAACCTTGGGGGAGCTAAATATATTAGTACAATTGACCTTTCTAAAGCATTTTTGCAAATTGCTCTTGAAGAATCTTCTCGAGAAAAGACTGCTTTTGTAGTACCGGGAAAAGGACTTTTCGAGTTTGTTCGTATGCCATTCGGTCTCACCAATGCACCTGCTGAGTTGCAGAGACTTGTAGATAAACTTTTTGGTCCTGAATTCGATAATACTGTGTTTTGTTATTTAGATGATTTAATTTGTGTAAATTCAGATTTTAATTTACATATAGAGTATTTACACAAAATTTACAATATACTGAAAGATGCTGGTTTGACAGTTAATTTGAAAAAGTGTAATTTTTGCAAAGATAGACTCCGCTATCTTGGTTATATAGTTGACAGTAATGGTTTGCATACTGATCCTTCTAAATTAGATACCATTAAAAGTTTTCCACGTCCTGAATCTGTTAAACAACTTCGTAGTTTTCTTGGTTTATGCTCATATTATCGTAGATTCATTAGTAAATTTGCTGATATTGCCTCTCCTTTAACTAAACTAACAGCGGGAAGTAAGAATTCTAAAAAACCACTTTGTTGGAACGATGAAGCTGAGAATGCATTTGATGAGTTGAAGCAAACTTTAATTACTGCTCCGGTGTTGCAGTGCCCTAATTTTGAAAAACCTTTCTTTTTACATTGTGATGCTAGTTCTGTTGGCATTGGTAGTGTTTTGAGTCAAGAGGATGATAATGGAGATCAACATCCTATTGCGTTCTATTCTAGATCACTCAATAAATGTGAACGCAATTATAGTACCACAGAACGTGAATTACTTGCTATTTTAGCTTCCATAGAACATTTCAGACCTTATATTGAAGGAATGAAGTTTACAGTAATAACTGATCATGCTAGTTTAAAGTGGCTTTTAGGTCTTAGCAATCCTAGTGGACGCTTAGCACGTTGGGCTGCTAGAATTTCTCAATTTACTTTTGATATAGTTCATAAAAAAGGATCTTTACATTTAGTCCCAGATGCTTTATCTCGTATTGAAGTTGCTGCTATAGGAACCTCTCAAAATAATTTAGTTTTGCCAGATGATGATATTTATGATCCTTGGTATAAAAAGGTATTTATTAATTGTCAAAAGTCTCCTTGCAGATATAAGAATTTTAGAGTAGAGAATAAAACCTTATATAAGTTTTGTAAAAGTAAGTTTGATCCTAGTAGTAATCTTAATTGGAAAATAGTTATTCCTAAAGAACATATTTTAGATACAATTCGTTCTAATCATGATGACATTAATTCTGGTCATCTTGGTATTCATAAAACTTTAAATAAATTAAAACAACACTATTTTTGGAAAGGGATGTTTAATGATGTTCAAAAATATATTCTAGCTTGTGATACTTGTAAAGCTTATAAACATACCACACAACCTCCTTTTGGTATTATGGTTAACCCTAAAAAAGTTGATCGTCCTATGTTGATGCTTTCAGTAGATATTATAGGTATTTTACCTAAAGCTTATTCTGGACATAAATATATTCTTTCGGTTGTAGATGTATTCACTAAATACTGCTGGATTTTTCCTATGATAAATGCTACTACTAGAGTAATTAATAAACTTATTGAAAAAGAAATATTTCTTAAATTTGGTTGTCCCAAAATAATTGTTTGTGATAATGGTACACAATTTACTTCTAAACATTTCGTAGAATTTCTGAAAGGTTATAATATCACAAAAATATTTTATAATACTTTATACACGCCTCAAAACAATACTGTCGAGAGATATAATAAAACTGTTGAAACTTGCATAGCTTGTTTTGTTAAAGATGATCATAGAACTTGGTCTAAATATTTACCTAATGTTCAACTAGCTTTGAATAATAGTGTGAATCTAGCCACAGATTTCACACCTAACTTTTTGACGTTTGGTAGGGAACTTATTTTTGATGCTTCTTTACATCGTTTTAGTGACTCTATTGAAAACTTAGATGAACTGGAAGTTTCCAATAGAACTCACTATGCTGATTCTCTTAATTCACTTAGTGAAATTTTTGATAAAGTTCAAACACATCTATTAAAAGCTTATCAGCGTAATGCACGCTATTATAATAAAGGTCGCAAAGTCATTTCTTTTGATGTGGGTGATGTCGTGTGGAGAAGGAGT
This sequence comes from Gortyna flavago, assembly GCA_963669345.1. NCBI lineage: Eukaryota > Metazoa > Arthropoda > Insecta > Lepidoptera > Noctuidae > Gortyna > Gortyna flavago. The sequence continues at coordinate 13,370,303 of OY770140.1, forward strand.
TTCGTTCAATCTCATGCTTCTACTTATTTTTCGGCTAAACTTGCTCCTAAGTTCATTAAATGTAAAATTGTTGAAAAGATCTCTGATAATGTCTATATTCTGAAAGACCTTAATAAGGGTACCGCTGGACGTTATCACGTTAAAGATATAATTAAATTTTAATTTGGTTTCCAAGCGTTAGTCTTGATTTTGATAATTTTGTTGGAAGGCCACTTATGATAGTGTGATGTATAATGGGATGGATGATAGGTTATCGGTGGTTTGAATGAGATTGTATGTTAGGTAACTTCTTATAAACTTATTAATTTGATTTCTTAACTTTCTAAAATATAACTTAGGACCTTTTAATGACTTTTTCTGCCCACACGAATACATCTTTCATATCAAAGGATCTTATTATTCTTATTGTTATTTTTATATGTATCCTATTATTATATTTTGATATGTATATTTTTTTTTGTACAGTCTTGTATACGATTTCTGTGTATACATTATTGTATAGAATTTCTTTAATGGTACCTACTACTTTTGTACGCTTTGTTTTCACTTGTAGAGGTTTACCTATATTTTTTACGGATCTCGGTATATTTTTCCTTGATTTCGTTGTTTTTTTTGCTTCTGTGCTCGGAAGGTTGGTAGTGTTGTGCCGATCACAGGATGCATTTCTTTTTCTGCTATTGTGCTCGGAATATTGGTGGAGTTGAGCCGATCACAGTATGCATTTATTTTTCTGCTATTGTGCTCGGGAGATTGGTGGAGTTGAGCCGATCACAGTATGCATTTATTTTTCTGCTATTGTGCTCGGGAGATTGGTGGAGTTGAGCCGATCACAATATGCATTTATTTTCGAAGGTGTTTGTGCTCGGAAGATTGGTGGAGTTGTGCCGATCACAACATTCTTCTTTATATTTTTGCATCTTTAGAGATGTGGAGATTTTAAACTGTGTCTCACAGTTATAATTCGTTCTTGCTAGTCAGTGGCGATGGTGCCTAACTGTACTCATATAGACATTTTTGGATTATTCTCGTTAAACAGCGGCAATTGCGCTTAACTGTACTCAAATTAATATTTTTTTTTTCTCTTATATACTTGTTAGTCGGTGGCTATGGTGCCTAACCGCACTCAAATTGGTATTTTTATTATAGTGTTATACATGTTAGTCGGTGGCTATGGTGCCTAACCGCACTCAATTCTGTATACTTTTGTTGTAGTCTTATACAATATTTGTTCAGCAACTATTATGCTTGACTGTACTTGTAATATATCTTGGATTTAACTTGCTAGTCAGTGGCGAAGGTGCTTAACTGTACTCATGTGGTTCTTTTTGTGTTATAGGTCGGTTTTGCTCGTAGCTTGACTGTACTCATTTGTTTTTTATATGCATGTTATTTTAAGAAATAGTCATTGCAACTATGCTTTTTGCTGTTATTGGACTTAGCGGATATCTTCCTTGCAGTCTTATTATCCTATTCTTTTCCAGGATATTTTTGGAAACTTTTTATTGTTTTTGGAATTTATATTTCTTGTTTTTCATAGCTTTGTTTTTTGGTTTTGTTTTGCCTTGTTTGTTTTCTAGCATAAAAGAAATTGCTTTCTTTTATTTTTTCGGGGAGGGATGTAATGTAACGAGTTTTATATCGTTACATAGCTTCTCGCAAATTATTCAATTTCGGAACGTTATTTTTGCTGTCATTGATTGTCTGTGGTGGTTGAGTCCCCAGCTGTCAATTTGACATCCGGCACTTTTGCGACCTTACTTCGTGGAAGACACATGATGTTCTGAATTATTTGATTCCATCCGGTGGAATCCCGGCAAACCTCGGCCTATCGATGCCGTAGGTCATTTCTACACCCTGAAGGAGGTGTCGATGCAGTGATCCTCAATTTATTTGGTAAGATTTCATTTCTTTTGGCTTTGATTGGTCCACGTACATAACGCGTGTTCGTTACTCTTCAAAATTATTGTTTCAGGCTGTAGCTGGAATTCCCCTAGGGTGATTATTCGCCCGTCTAAATTTTGTGGCGCACCCAGGGAGAAATTTTATTTTTTGTAGAAAGGATGGTAAGTTAATTTTTGTGAACCACCGCGCGCCATACTTAAGAAACTACAAATCACATTTTAATCTGCTTTAATCTTGTTCCAGCCGAATTAAGGCGTCCTTTCTTATACTGAACGTCCTTTCTTATACAGAACGGCTTTCTTCTACAAGGCGTCCTTTCTTATACAGAACGACTTTCTTCTACTAGGCGTACTTTCTTATTGGACACACACCTCTTGACGGGTTTTCATTTTCATTCCAGGGTTTTCATTTAAATTATCTTTTTTTTTTACCTAACTCGCAAGATGCAATAATAATAATAATAATAGCAACAATAATATTAATCTTAAAGTAATAATTCTAAGGCTAGTTTACCTAAGCTACTGGCAAATTAAACAAGGTATTAACAAGGTTATTTCCTTCGTTTCATTAACTTTGTTTACAGCTACCTCCGGCAGATTAAAGGTCTGACTCTCCGAAGTGATTCTATCTGGCAAGTTTTGTTTACTTAAAACGTAGTGTGCAATCTCCAAGGCGCCCGAAATTCTTTTATTGTTTTATTTGTATATTTTTATAGGAGAACACACATTTTTTATAATTTTGTCCTAGCCACAGTACATATTGGGCTCAGGTCTTCTTAATTTCATTACATTTATGGCTTACATTTGTCCATAACAAAAATCGCGTGACACAATTTATCGTCTGCTAGTCTTAAATCCAGAAAACAAATGTATTGATATAGAGTGTAAATCGACGGTCCCTACGTACATAAGGTCAAGTCAAAAACCGATGTTTACTGGAGAGCGTAATTTGTGTTCAAAACGCCCTAGAAATAATTCTATGATCAATAATAAATATTTTCTGTGTACAATATTATAAAAAAAAATCAAATGTCAGTATGTGCGCAGAGATAATCTAAAGCCAATGATACAATAAAAAAAAACATTTTCTACATCTCTTTATACATATACGTAGGGACCGTCGAAATATTTACCTACTACAAGTTGATCAAATAGTTGTAATGAACACAAACTGGTGGAATTAATATTTTCACTTACCATTTGTCAGGAAAGAAATTGAGTCCCCAGTCTTGAAGTATAGGTCTAAGGGCACCTGAATGACCTTGCCCTTCTGTAATGTACACACAAGGAAGTTCTTGCCATCAACTACAACCATGACTTGGCAAGGATCATTGTCTCCTGTTGAGATATCCATAGCTGCCTGTGAGATGTGGAACGGCTTCTCCACCACTTGGGTGTACCGCTTGTTCGGTTCCATAATAAGTCCTGCACAAGTAATCTCATTTTAAACATCAGGTTATGGAACAGCAGTATTTAAGGATCACAGCATGTGGCATTCTGTAGTGTTTGCCCACTACCATGGGAAGAACACTTGAGTTTATGTGTGTGTGATAGACTTCATGAATCAAACATTAGTTGAAATGTTGCAAATTTAATGCATAAATTTGGCAATACATAATATTATGAAGTTGCACATTGAAATGATATGGTAATAATAGTAAAATCATAAATGCTAGCAGCTGTACAATAGCCCTCCCCCAAAGCTCAATTTTTTTTTATTTTTGTGTTAACCAAGAACATTCCAAACAGCCGCCTAGCCACATGTGCTGTAATCTGTTCTAGAACAATGTTTAGCAGGAGAACAGAAAATGACACAAAAAATCGTAGTTTTTATAAATCTCTTGAAAAGAAGTACCGAAGCGTTAACCGACACAATTTCAAGTTACAAAGAGACAATGGAAAGACCTAGAAACCAGTTTTGTCTTTTACGAATATTATGTCCATTAAATTCTGAAACAGTCGTATTGATTCTAGATGGTATGCGGGCGCTCATAATTAATAGTTCTATTGTTTAAGCAGTGTGGTCCCAAAACACGTGGTGACAATATAACCGGCTATTTTACTTACCCCAAAACATTTTCACGTTGGTATTTCACAGCAAAAGTAAATGAATGTATGACTAAAGTATTAACTCAACGTTTAAGTTCACGTTTGAGTAGCACTAGACTAGAATTGCCAGATACTTATATGTCTATCATATAAAACTCAACATGTGGATCACTGGCAAACGCGGCAAATTATCCACACCATCAATGAAATCCGAAATGGAGTAACCCAAAGACAATAATTTATTGACATTTGCTTTTAGAGTAAGTACTCTTTTATGCCGGTGCCACACCAACGGGAAACGGCAATGCCATCATAGCAACGTACATTTGTTCTACAAAATCTAACTTAGAAAAATGTGTTAATGATTCTAATGATTATAATAATATAAATACGTTATAATTATAGTTGCGCATCAAATTTTGATAAAGATACAACCTGACACTGACCTGAAAATTGCAAAAAACCTAAGAAAAACTGAATTTCGCGGTCTAGCACTACGCGCATTCACCATTTGCCGACCGTGGCGCCCTCATCGTTTGTTTGGTTAAAACGGATAATAGTGGCCACTATTTTCCATTCTAATGATTGTAATACAACTAAACAATGTAAAACTACCGTATATAATAATATTAACGAATAATCTTGTGGAGCACAACTTAACGTGCTTATTTTCTGCATTTTCATTCTAAAATAAAAGAAATAACCAAACAAACGATGACGGCGCCCCCTTAACCTGTTTAGATATATATTGTATTCCAGTCAATCGTGAAACATCAACATTTTTATTTTATTTTTAATCAAATCAAATAACAATGTTAACATATTAATTATTCTAGTAATTTAACATATTGTATGTACAGAAGCCAGTACATCAACCTACCCCAATCTGTCAAGTTGTTCCCAATTGAATATGAACCTTATTTCTTTTGAAAAAAATTGAAAATCTATCAAAGAAATTTGACAGATTGGGGTAGCTTGATGTGCTGGCCTCTGTACACACGGCTACACATCAAGCTATACATAACCAGTATAAGCTGACTTCTGATAGTACGAAAAACCTATACAATGCGAGGTCAGCTAAAACTGGAAATGTATAGCTTGATGTGTAGCCGTGTGTACATAAAGGGTTTTTCAACAAGAACTTTGTTTTCTAAAACAAAATAAAACAAAGAATTTAGAGGAAAATTAATAAATTTTTTATTGAATTACAAAAAGAAAAGTTTGCCAATTATAAATGAAAAATGATATTTGGCAAATGTCCACCACGACCACGCTGACAGATGTTGATTCTTTCATCAAAATTTTTGATCACTTTTTGGCAAAACAGAGGGTCTATCGGGACGGCTATCGCGAGATGTTAACCACTAAATTTAGGCCTATTATTGATGACATGGATATCACTGAAATGTGGTTTCAACAGGATGGTGCCACATGTCACACAGCCAATGAAACGATCAATTTATTGCAAACCAAATTTCCCGATCGCATAATTTCGCGAAATTCTGCTGTTAAGTGGCCAGCCAGATCGTGTGATTTAACACCACTGTATTATTTTTTGTGGGGCTGTGTTAAAGACAGAGTCTTTAAGGAGCTAATTGAATAAATAATATAAAAAATTTTTATGAAAGAATCAACATCTGTCAGCGTGGTCGTGGTGGACATTTCAGTAGCTGACTACATCAGTAATCTGTGGGACATTTGCCAGATACCATTTTTCATTTATAATTGCCAAACTTTTCTCTTTGTAATACAATAAAATTTTTATTAATTTTCCTCTAAATTCTTTGTTTTAGAAAACAAAGTTCTTGTTGAAAAACCCTTTACATACACAACATCAAAAAGGGTGACTCCTTAGTCACCCTTGTTGTTGTTGACTAGAATATCATTCCGAGAGCCCTCGAATCAAAGACAAGTGAAGTTTGACATTCGGCTTGTAGCAAAAAAAAACCTTTCTTTCGTATCTGTCAGTGAAGGTTGCTGCAGTGTTTCAGCCATGGTAAATAATCTATTTTGCTCTGAATCTTGAAAAATCTTTGTGATCATGTGAAAATGTAGTGTATTAGTTTTGCGATAATGTTTCTATATAGTGGACGATCATTTGAGAAGCTTATTTACTAAATAACCTCTTGATTTCAGGGTCGTGTCAGGACTAAAACCGTCAAGAAGGCGGCGAAGATTATCATTGAGAAGTACTACACTAGACTGACTCTTGACTTCGACACAAATAAGAGGATATGTGAGGAAATCGCTATCATTCCCACCAAGCCCCTCCGTAACAAAATCGCTGGGTGAGTATTTATTTATTTTACTAACTAATCTTCTGGAATGTTACATGAATTCACACACATAAGGTTTTCATGTATTCATTTGATTTTGGTACATTTTGTTCTAGTTTCACCTACAAATCTAACAATATATTATTGTATACGTGAAAAGTTAAACATGCAAAGTAGGTCGAAACTTTACACAGGTCACCAAGTAACTTCACCCTTACCATAATAATTAGTAATAATACTTTTTACATGGAATAAACCACCATAATATTAATTTGGGCATGGTTCGTAATAAGTGCATTGACCTGCATTAAAATTTTGTAGATGTAAACAAACTTGGAAATTCACTATCTAAATAATAAGGTCCTGAGATATCACTGGACTGGCTGTAAACAAATGTTTCTAGCAAAAAGTAATTAACTTGAAATCATATTTCAGGTTTGCTACCCATTTGATGAGGCGTCTCAGGCACTCTCAGGTCAGAGGAATCTCCATCAAGCTGCAAGAAGAGGAGCGTGAGAGGCGTGACAACTATGTGCCCGAGGTATCAGCCCTGGAGCATGACATCATTGAAGTTGACCCTGACACCAAGGACATGTTGAAGATGCTCGACTTCAATAACATCAATGGTCTGCAATTGACACAGCCTGCCACACAAGGCGGCTATGGTGGCAGACGTAATTAAGGATAATAAATAATTAATATCTATTTTCTCTTTTTTTTTATTACTTGCCAGTTAGTAACATTGGTTAAGACGGGAGAGCTCTCCAAAATTTTTTTATGGCATTATGCTAATAAATATGCAAAGCATTGTGATCCATAATCTGTCACTAATAATGCCAGCCTACTATGGACTCCCTAGAGTATTGCTACGGCCTAACCACATCACATTGCAGTGACAAAATCTGGGCAAACAGTGGTTCCAAGTAAATAAGTGTTCCTTGTAGTTGTAACTAATAAAAACTTTTTTTACAAAAAAAAAACAAGCAACTTCCAAAAAAAACTACAAAGTGATAAATAACTTTTATTTCGGAAGTCGGTGTCGTTGGTTCTGCATTTTCGTTTATTGACACCGACTTCCGAAATAAAAGTTATTTATCACTTAGTTTTTTTTGGAAGTCAGTTGTTTTTTTTGTAAAAAAAGTTTTTATTTTTCACTTAGAGAGTTTGTAATTTATCTAAGTTACAATAGCCTAACGTCAACTACTCATCACCTTTTATAAAATATTGCTTTTCCCGATGCTGGGACGTTAATTGTTGAGGGGTTCTCCTGGTAAGAACCTGGAGAACTCCACTCCACTACCACACGCATTGTGACGAGCATAAATTGCTTAGCAACTATATTAAAGTAATCGAATCGCAACCCGTGAGATATTTATCATTGATTAGTTCCGATGGCCGTCTGTGGTCTTCATCATCAGCTCCACTTTACCAAATGATGACTTCCGAGAGCAAATGTTCAAGTTACTCTAAAAAAAAAAAAAAAATCGGTGAACATACAAAAACAAAAAAACATACATAAAGTCGAACATATAACCTCCTCCTTTTTGGAAGTCGGTTAAAAAATGAAATCGTTGACGCAACTTGAGATTTGGCCGGCTGCTAGTGCGCGAAAGCGCGATCTCGTTAGATACTGACCTCTATTAAACGCTTTTATAATACAGGTCAATGGGCCCTAGATGTGTAGCCACATTTGGCAGTCACAATCAACCTTATAGTCCCGAGCCTATAAGGTTGATTGTGACCGCCATATGTGCCTAATTTTATTGTACGTGTGGTCGGGCTCTTAATGTCCCATTGCAGAGCAAAGGCCTCTTCCCATACAGAGAACGCATGAACATTGATCACTGTCACCACACATTTGCTTAAGGCGAATAATAATTGACGATTCCAAACAGGTTCAGGATTCCCCACGAATTGACGATGTTTTATTGTTTTCCTTCACTGATTGATGTCAGAAAAATAAAGTACAGACGCCAGCACATCAAGCCGGGCGTCGGGAGCCGCGTGACGACTCCCGGCCACCGTAGGCGCGGGCCTGCGGACGGCGAGTAATGGGTAGCTCGCCGTCCGATCAGGACCAGGCCCGTGCCGGACGGCGCGTATGTGTTCCACGCGCGCCTCAAAGAGATGTCAGCAGACATGGAGGGGCCCGTTAGGGCCGAAGCCTGCCGGGGCAGCGGGATTGTCCGAAAGGGTTACCGCTGCCCCGGAACATAAAGGGCTAAGGAAGGAACACGGATGGGTTTTAGTCAGTAAGAGTCTGACACTCCCTTCCGCTCCACCCAGAGCGGGAGGGGTCATTGGATGATTTCCCATCCTTAAAAAAAAAAAAAAAAAAGCACATCAAGCTACTACAATCTGTCAAATTTCTTTGATAGATTTTGAACTTTATCGCTAATGCCTAAGGTTCAAAGTTGAATGGGAAACTTTGACAGTTTCGGGTAGGTTGATGTGCTGGCGTCTGTACATGAAAAAAAGTTGCCCGGATTTGAACACGCAACTTCGTGCATGGGAGGCAAGGCCTCTGGGCTACCACAAAATTTCACAAGCCAATACGATAACTAAATATGTTTTTTTTTTACACCTAACCACTCAGCGTACCACGCTTCCCCTCCCCGTGACGTCGTCGGTTTCAAATGTCCTACTAGTACATGTTTTCGGCGCGCCGCGGGAGCGCCTCGCCGCTTGTACATGCAGGACACACTCCTTTACAGGTCTTCTGGTCAACGGTAGACCTAGACTCCAAACCCTAGCCGATAATAGGCTTTTTTTTACCAAACCTAGGGTTTAGGAACAGGTCATTGCTCCGTCAAATCGGTTACCTATCATTGTGTCATTTTCGATACGATAGCCTGTTGGATGGTTGAGTTCGGTTGAGTTACTTTACTCTTTGATGGTTGTGAACATTGACATAAACAGGGTGTCCCTGAAAGTGTGGATCAAATCCAATAGGGACGTGGACTCACGTGGGCAAGGTCCTTTCGAAACTTTTTTCTATTCGATTTGATCCATACGTTCGTAGTAAGTGAATTTGTTTGTGAAAATCACAATTTTTTTTTACAAGAAATTTATTATAACTCCATGCCTTGTCATGTTTCTCAGTGATTTTTATCATAGAATTTTTAAGCGTAAATTATCTGAATAAATCACCACGCCACTTTCGTCTTCTTCACATTCAGTATTATTCAGAATATTTTAAAATTTTCTTGTTTCTATCTTTTCCGAACTGCTATCATGCCTAAACCAATTTCCATGATGATCCGAACGATGATGTATCCGAACGAAGCGTAATTGTTGTGTTTTTCAAACGAGCATGCTTTCTCGTTCTCTCTCTAGAATTTTGCCAATGGAATGACTGAAATAAATATGTCGCTCTCGTTCATTCGTTTTGGGCTTGCTTGCTATGCTACGCTACGAGCATAGACTACTATTTTATAAACTTATAAACTAAATTGAGCCTGAAGCGCTTAGCTGCGTTAAAAATCAATTTTATTTAATTTTCTATGAATTAAATTTATGTGCTACTATTTCGATTCTATCGTATTATGAAGAATGGAATGTACACATTTATTAGATAACGTCAAGGTAGATAATTTCAACGTTGAGGACACGACGATCACAAAGAACTTCAATTGTTCAGGTAAATAGATTAATTTTCTTGTAGGCAAAATACTCTAGCCAGTGTCGTACAATAATGGGTATCTGTGAAAAGTTGCCGCATTGTACTCAACATGAGGTTAGCTTAGAAAAATCAATACAACGAACTTTAATAATCAGCTGTTCGAGGGGTACGGGAGGGGGGCGCGGTATGGGTGACCGTGACTGACGATGCGATGTTCGCATTTCTGACGCGATGGATATAGTAATGCTGTCCACAATGATGCCGAGCTATTTCGGACTCGGAAACTAGCCGTCCACCGTGGCGTCGTCGTTTATGTTAATGCTTCCGCCACCGCTTCCGCAAGACCGTACAGTCTAAGGAGCTCCACTTTGCGAGAATAATTATCACGACCCTTAAAAATAATCTTAATGTACTCTTGTTGAACTGGTTCGCATTTCGTACCTAGTAGATTTGTTTTGGTTTCTTGTGTACCTCCGTGACTATGGGTGAAGTTTGAAGCATTTTATCAAACTACTATCTTTACTATCTGTATGACATACTGTTGCCAAAATAAACAGATACATTAACACTGTATTATCAGTTTGTTTTGCAGACTATATAACTACCTACTGTTGTAACTTGTAACAAGGAAACAGGCTAGATTTGATGAAGATCTCATTAATTGTCCATCTATATCGTTTTGTTTGACGCAAAACATTGGAGATTCAGACAACTTAGCATTGTGTGTGCATGAGAATGATGAAAGAAATGAAATAGCAATAAACATACACAGTTACCAAAAGAATTCATTAAAAGATAACTTGGCTGGTCGAATTTTTTGTCTACTATTTAAAATATAGTACCTAACATTGTTTTTTTTTCTGTAGAATGTGCTGTAGAAGATCAAAACTGGTTGTGCCTGCAATGTGGGGTGGTCAACTGTGGCCGCTATGTCAACGGACATGCAAAGCTTCATGCAGAGGCACTGGACCACCAGCTATGTATGAGCTGTGAGGTCTATTCTGTTTACTGGTAAAAGAATCTTTATTATTTACCTGTTTAAAAGTAGTTTACTATGCTAACAATAGTTTTATCTCCACTGGCTTGCAGTTTTCTTTTGTCACAACAGTAAAGATTTAAATCTTGATTACATTGTGTATAAAACCTTGTTTTAAATAAAATTGGTATGTTAAATAAAGTTCTAAATGGATATAACTTGCCTTTCTAGAATTTGTTAATAATTTATTGCTTTATTGTTTCTAGTTACAAATGTGATGATTATGTATCAAATGATTTGGAATACAACCCAATTGACAAAATAAGACAAAGTATTATGCAACTGCGGAGGCAACATGATGTAGAAACAAATGGTAATTTGGAACAAAGTGAGGATAACAGCAAGGATGGCAGTGAGGGGGGCAACAGTCTGGGATCCAGTACTTCAGTATCAGATAAACCAGCATCCCCAAATGGAAGTGGGGATGACTCCAGAACTGCTGAAGTCATATCTACTGTCTCTTTTGGTGATGGACCGAATCTTGCTCCAGAAACCAGTGAAAGTAAACCTTCAAAAAGTATTAAGGTAATATTTTCTTTTTGTGCTTATCACTTACAAGCCATATAATATATATATTTTTTTAAGTTAGCCTACGCTGTCCCACAGCTGAGCAAAGGCCTCCCCCAAATCCTTCCAGGCATCCTTTTATAGAGCTATCTTGATCCAACTCTTGCAGTATGCGACTGATCTCTTCCACCATAAAATAAAATTAATAAAATAAAAATAATAGTAGATGAATCACTGCCAATGTGTGTGATTGTTTGTTAATCATTTTCATCTAGCCACCATAATACGTAGTATTTTATTAAGTACAGTTGTAAATATTAGTGAGTCATTCCAACAGTGTCATGTTTTCTTTCCATATTAGAACTATTGTTGTACAGTTACACTCTTAAGTTGTTCTCTACAGCAGCATAGTAGTTTTAGTTCCACAAATATGAGGGGCCCGTGGCTAAATAATAACAGTCGCACAGGTTGATTGATCAGGTTTAGCTACGCTTGTTGCTGTGCCTCGGAAAGCATGTTAAGCTGTTGGTCCCGGCTGTCATTCGTGGATCTTTGACAGTTGTTACGGGTAGTCAGAAGCCCGAAAGTCCGACAACCAGTCTTACCAAGGGGTATTGTATTACCCAGTAACTGGGTTGTGGAGGTCAGATAGGCATTCGTTCCATGTAAAATACTGGTATTCAGCTGCATCCTGTTGAACTGAAAGCCGCCCCCAACATAGTTAGGAACAGGCTAGGCAGATCACACCACCACCACCTGCCTGCCTAGGCAGATGAGTTCCACAAATATAGAACGAAATCAAAATAAATTTTGGTAACTGTTTATAAAAGTGTAACAAACAATAGTTTTACACTAAATATCCTTACATCTTCCAGAATTCTGAGGAACCAGTGCGAAGTCTAAGGCCTCGTTCACGTAAACGGACTCACTCCGACGACAGTAGTTCTACAGAGAACAGCACTACACAAATGTCTAGGAATAAGGAAAAGAAAACATCACCTTGCAACGGAAAGAGTCAACGAGACAAAAAAATTGTAGGGTTAAAAAATTTAGGCAATACTTGTTTTATGAATGCGGTACTACAAAGTCTTAATAATATACAGGAGTTTAGTTGCTATTTTAGTCAACTGCCATCACTAGAAATGAAGACAAATGGACGTAAAGTTTATCACTCAAGGAGTTACACAAGGCAGGAGATGCATGATGTTGTCATGGCCGAGGAACTGAGAAAGGTATTATTAGTCAACAACATTTTATGTTTTAATAATCAGCAGCCACTAACATGACAGTCTTTTTGTTGTGGATGGCAAGTAAACACTTCAGCTGTTCACAAGCTTGGCAATCAAAAATGAATCACTGAACAAAGTTCTGGTAAAATCATTGCCATTATTGTTCCGTGAAACAAAATTTATATGTAATAGATGGGTGTACAAGCTTGCAGTAAATTACTAAATAGTATGTTATTTCTTTGGTCCGCGCTACTTAATCTATCTATCTAATCTATATCTATCTAAAGGTGTCTTGATTGCAATCACGTCCATATTCGCGTCGCGTGACAAAATCTAATCTTTATAAATATATTTTTTTTCTTACAAACCTTAAGTATTCCCAATTTGTACTCTTAATTTAACCGTCGTCGTTACAAGGATGCGACGATGTGACGGATGGAAGGATGAGACGCATTACCTATTTCTTTGAAAGAATATAGTACAAATAAAAACTTTTAACTGCAATATAAAACTGTAACTCTTCCAGGTGTTAATAAACCTTAACAGTGGGTGCGGTTCTAAAGGCGCGATCTCCCCGGAATGCTTGTTCCTGGTCATCTGGAAGGTGGTGCCTCGGTTCAGAGGCTACCAACAACAGGATGCGCATGAGTTCTTGCGCTACATGCTTGATAGGTGAGTTTTAATTATTCCTATATTATTATTCAAGTAATCTTTTTTTGGTAATTTCTTTTTATTGAGATTCGATAGCGACTTTAATGCAAAATATGTAGATGTGTTTTGACTAGGTTTTGAGTTTTGTACTACCGCACAAGCGGAGTCCTGGGCCCAACAAATTTTATATAATATCACTTGCAGGCTACACACGGAGCTGCAGCAGCTGCTGCCTGCGGAGCGCCCGGACGCCAGCTGCGTGCCGCGCGCGCCCTCCGCCTCCATCGTCACCGCCGTGTTCGGAGGCACGCTGCAGAGTGAAGTACGACAAATCTTTCCTTACTGCTCAATTTCGCTACAAACGGAAGTCTCGTACAAAATTTAATGGTTCTAGACTCAGCAGTTTAGGCTGTGCGTTGTCTGTCAGTGAATGAATGAATTTAAAACGTTTACTAAGTAGATTTGTTGCAATATTATCATTATAACAAGCTTATTTCTCAAAATCGTGACTTTGATCTTACCTTAAAGGTCTAAAATAGGAGTGCATGGTTATAAAACAATGATTGCTTTCTGCTCAAGACTAGTTAAGACCTGCTGGTTTTAAGTTGGGAATTTTCAATAGATACTGTTCACGGGGCAGTACAGGCAACAGCAACAGTACATAGAATCATCACTTGAACTATGAACGAAAACCGCCCAAACTCAAACTGACATGACTGAGATATGGATGTGCCCTTAAAATTCGTAAAGACTCAAACTCTAAACTCGAACTAAAAGCAGTTATTTCAATTAAACCATTTACAGGCACTTTTGAATTGCCAACATTAAATAGAGAAAGTTGAAGCTAGTTGCCCATTCCAAAACGTAGATCTCTATGGAGAAGAACGGGCAAGAAACTGCAAGGACACTCTTTTTATTCAAGATATTACAAAATCCTGGGTACATTATTCTTGTTGCTTCTTTAAGTAAAAAAAAAAAAAACAAATGAAGAAACAACTCAAAATATGAGCTCAATTTTGACTAATGAGACAATTACTTTCACGATTTCTTTGATTACCTTGTTGGTCTAGTGGTCGTATTCACTACTGCTGAGCACGAGGTCCTGGGTTTGATTCCTAGGTCAGGCAAAGAGTTATTGGGTTTTTCTATCAAAATATTCTCCAAGAGTTTGGATTTGTGCCCGTTTTATGACAATAGGGTCACTCCCTATTACATGGGACTTTAACGTAACTGGCGAAATTTGAATGTTCCATAGGAACTCATCTGTCTAACCCTTGGGGGATCTCAGATGTGATGTTTCCTATAATTATAATTATACATTTTAAGGACAAAAACGATTATTATTATTAAATTCAAAAACGATTACGATTGTTATTATTTCTAGGTGCGCTGTTTAGCATGTGGCACGGAGAGCAAAAAGTTTGATCCATTCTTGGACCTTTCACTGGAGTTACCGGAAACCGGGCGGCACGAAGCACCCGTCGACCTTGCCGACTGTCTCTCGAGCTTCGTACAGGTAAATACGTTGTACTTTAACGAATTTGTTTAAAATTACATGTATATTCGTACATAAATACATAAATACTGAAATGTAAACGTTTTTGGTTATACTGAAGCCCTGAAGGCTAACCACAAAATATTTGGGTAGAGGTAAAAAAAAAATTCACGGATTTCGTGCCTCACACCGTCACACGACTATCGAGCACATTGGAAATGCTCTACGGAATACGAAAAAATATTGTCGCTGAGCGACGAGAAAGTCGGGGTATGGAAAAGGTTACAAAACAAAAACGTCAAAATGTCGTTCTGACTTTTTCAAAAAGGTTAGCCTACAGGGCAAACCATTAACCCGATCGTCTTTGTTTTAGGCTCAAATTGTAGCTGACTAAATTGTCCAGAGGAGCTTTTCTCAAATTTTAGATATAACTCTTAGTTTCCAAAATATCGAGCGCCAAAATCAAAAATTCGGAAAAAATTGAATTTTGTTTTTACTATTTTGGCCATAACTTTTTTAGTTTTTGACTTTTTCGAATAATTTTTTTTGCACTTTACAGCTCTCGTGAATACACGTCTTTTGAGCCTTTTTTGAATATCATATCTTAAGGTGCCACTAGTCGATATTTTTTCCATACAAATTTCGGGAGAGTATTACTCCACTGTTTGACATTACGCTTCCAAAGTTAAACATGATATCGTTTTGACTTATTATTAATTGTGTCTGTACGGAAACAGAATAGTAAAATAAAAAGCCATTTAAAAGTTATGAGCAGTGATCGGATAATCGGATGCATATTTACCTAAAGTTCATTTTTGGTTAAGAAATTATGGAAGCGGCTTCTTAAAACATATTTTTTAAAATATAAATCCCGGGATTCCAGAAAATTCGGGAATGCGAAACTAGTCTGTAACATGGTGAGGAAACGTCGTCTTTAGCATGTGGTAAATATTTAAAAAAAAAAACGGGGATTACATAATTATTAATGTGTATTTACCTACTTTTTTTTAATTTTTTTTTTAATTTTTTTTTTTTTAAGGATGGGAAATCATCCAATGACCCCTCCCGCTCTGGGTGGAGCGGAAGGGAGTGTCAGACTCTTACTGACTAAAACCCATCCGTGTTCCTTCCTTAGCCCTTTATGTTCCGGGGCAGCGGTAACCCTTTCGGACAATCCCGCTGCCCCGGCAGGCTTCGGCCCTAACGGGCCCCTCCGTGTCTGCTGACAGCTCTTTGAGGCGCGCGTGGAACACATACGCGCCGTCCGGCACGGGCCTGGTCCTGATCGGACGGCGAGCTACCCATTACTCGCCGTCCGCAGGCCCGCGCCTACGGTGGCCGGGAGTCGTCACGCGGCTCCCGACGCCCGGAGCGTCTACCGCGGCGGCTGGGACGGGCGGCCCTCTCGGCTCTCTCCCTCGCCCATCCCGCCACCTCCTTCGCTAGCATGACTGCTTCGCAGAAGGAGGTGACTGCCTCCCACTCCCTCTCGCCCCGGACCATGGCTTGGACCAGGGCCGGGCGCGAGAGGTCGCCGCCGCTGCCGATCGCCTCTACGAGGACACGGCGGTGCTCTGCCCAAGCGGGACAGACCTCCACCGTGTGCTCCACCGTGTCCTCTGGGCGATCCTCGCAGTGGTGACACCCGGGCGTTTCCTCCCGCCTGATGATGTGCAGGAACCTCCCGAAACATCCGTGTCCGGTGAGGACCTGCGTCAGGCGGTAGGTGAGGGCGCCGTGACGCCTCTCTAGCCACTCCTCAAAGAGGGGCCTTACCGCCGCTATCGCGGCGTGCCCTGCGCTGGGTTGCGACAGTCGCGCTTTCCATGCCGCCATGAGATCGCGCCGGAGGTCTGTCCGCTCCGCAGCAATTTGCCGCGGAAGCGGGTTTTCCCCCCGGCGTAGTGCCTCCGCGCGCCACTCAAAGAGGCGCGCGAGGACTATCGCCTCCAGATCCCATGGCGGCAGTCCGGCCAGGAGGCTTGCCGCCTCGCGCGAGATCGTGCGGTACCCCCGTATCAGCCGTATGGCGACCACCTTTTGGGGCGCGTTCAGGTAGTGGGCGGCTCGAAGCCGCAGTGAACGCGCCCACACCGGGGCGCCGTATACGGCCATGGACCGCACGACCCCCGCGTAAAGCCTCCGGCAGGAGGCGTTTGGCCCCCTCAGGTTGGGCAGAAGCCGCTTGAAAGCGGCCCCAGCCCGTTCCAGTTTGGGGGCCAAACGTCGGAAATGCTCGACGAAGTTCCACCGGCTGTCGAGGACGAGACCCAGGTATTTCATCGTCGTCTCGACGCCGATGCGAACCCCTCCTACCGTCAGTTGGGATCCCGATGGTGGCCCGTTCCGAAGCCCATGAAAAGACATGGCCTCGGATTTGTGCAGAGCCACCTCGAGACCCAACTGCCGGATCCTCTCCACGACTATCGCAACCCCGCGTGTCATTGCGTCGGCCGCCGCCTGATGCGACCTCCCCTGCGCCAGGACCAGCGTGTCGTCAGCGTAGCAAACTACGCTGACGCCATCAGGGAGGTCTGCCCGCAGCACCCAGTCGTAACCGATGTCCCACAGGAGCGGTCCCAAGACCGATCCCTGTGGGACACCGCACGACATCTCTCGCCGGTTCCATTCCCCATCGCGACCGGGGTAGATGACGGCTCTGTCCGTCAAATACGCCCCGACTATTCGACGGAGGTAGGTCGGCACCCGGTGATACCGGAGTGCCTCCCCAATGCAGCTCCAGGGCAGGGTGTTAAACGCGTTGGCGATGTCGAGTGACACCGCCACGACCACCCCACCCCGGGACACCGCGTCCCCCGTCGTGAGGGCTCTCACGCGCATGATGGCGTCCACCGTAGAGCGCCCCTTGCGAAAGCCAAACTGGCTATCCGCAAGATCCGGCCCCGTCCTCACCAGGTGCCCGACGAGGCGGCCCGCAATCACTCTTTCAAAGAGCTTGCCGACCTCGTCGAGCAGCACGATGGGCCGGAATGCGGACGGAGAGTCCGCAGGGCGCCCTGGCTTCCGAATGAGGACCAGCTTCCCCGTCTTCCAACGGAGTGGAAACTGGCCCCTCTCCATACATGCGCTTAAGAGCGCCTCCAGTCGGGGTCCGAGAGCCGTCGAGGCCAGGGCCCAGGCTTTACCCGGCAAGCCGTCGGGCCCTGGGGCGGTATTTTTGGCCTTCAGCCTACCTACTGTATTTACCTACTTGAAGTTAATTTTAAGTTGCCCATCAATTTATGACTATGTTGAGTGTAAATTACCTACACACGATTTGATTCTATTATAAAAACAGTATAAATTTGTTGATTCCGAAATCCCGGGATTTTTACGATACAAAAGTGCATTCCATAATATTAGCCAACACCTTAAACTAAGTAAATATTCCTACACCCGATTTGGTTCTATAGTAAAAAAACAAAATTTGTCAATTCCGGAATCCCGGGATTTTTTCGATACAAAAGTGCATTCCATAATAGCTAACACCTACACTTTAGGTAAATATGCATCCGATTATCCGATCACTGGTTATGAGCCAATAAAGATTCGTTTTTCTTGCTATTTTTAACGTAAATTTTGGTGTAAATAAGTAATACAAGAACTGTAAAATCTTCAAAACCAAAACTGTACCGACAAGGCTCAGTTATCGAAGAGTTCAATAAACTTTATTTATAATTGATTTATGCAGTGGTTTTTTCATAAAACTCGATTTTCCAAAGCAGTTTTCGAATTTTTTTACGCGCCTTTCAATTCAGAACGGTGTTTCTGTACGTGAGAACTAGACGTTGTGCATCTAGACTAGCGTCTAACTGCTCATCACTGATACTAGCTCTGTCAGACACGAACCGAGATGAGACAGCATGGTTTTTAGCCATGACCACCAGTGAGTTCGATCTCGCGACTAGTTTACTCTTAACAACTCTCCGAGATATAAGGGGATCGCACTTTTCGTGAAATCGGAGCCTACACTGGAGCGAACGAAAAGATATTTCCAATCTCAAAAATTTTATGTTTGAAGAAGTCAACAATATTTCACCCTGTGCTGACCAATTGGAGAGCAAAGGCTTTCCTTTTTCTTCAAAAAGAAGTCAAATGATTTTCAAGTCACTTATTTGTTGAATTTTTGTTTTTAGGTGGAAGAATTAGCAGACACGGAACGTTATTTCTGCAGCAGTTGTAAAAGCAAACAGAAGTCAACCAAACAGTTCTGGATACGCCGACTACCCAATGTACTGTGTCTACATCTCAAGAGATTCAGATGGCATAACTACTTCAGGTAAAGAACTTACCTGTCTTTCATGCATTCAAAAACGAATATAAATTAATTTGCCTAAGGGCCTGGCCACTATTCATCGATAATCTAAAAAAATTATAAATATGTCTGAAAAACACAACAAAGGAGTGTTGCCATAGTTCACACACTATTTATAAAGGTCCGTAAACAGTTATTTTTTTTGAATTATACTACAGTGATATAATTTTATTTCTGTTTTAGAACAAAGGTAGACACAAGCATATCGTTCCCACTGCGCTCGCTGGACATGTCCCGCTTCGTGCTCAGCAACGTGCCCGACACGCGCCGCTCGGGTCTCGGCAACAACCTGTACGACCTCGCCGCCGTCATCGTGCATCACGGCTCGGGGTAAGCACTACACCACTACTAGTTAAGTAATGCGCCTCGGCAATCATCGTTTCCGGATATGCGAAGGCGCGATGATGATATCTATGGAGTTGTCATGGAAGACGAAATGGTTAAAATTATTAGACAAATTAAATGTGATGATTTAATAATATATGTTTTCGAAGTAATGAAATTTTAACATACCATACATTCATAAAACCACACCTTTTCCCATGGAAGTAGGCAAAGACTACAGTAAGCCACCAGCTACGATCCCTACATACTCCTTTTGCTTCGTTTTTTTCTTTTGTTTCATTCATACATAGTGTCAAGAAGTGTTAATGCTACAAAAAATATGTACGAAATGTCAAATGGTTGGAATCTGATATGTCTATGCCCGATGTCTGAGAGTCAGAATCATCACTAACCTTCTGTCTCTCCACAGTGCCGGCTCGGGTCACTACACGGCGTTCGCGATCAACGAGGAGCAGTGGTTCCACTTCAACGACCAGACAGTGCGCGCGGCCGACGTGGCTGCGGTCGCGGGCTGCAAGCCTTACATCCTGTTCTACATCCGACAAGAGCTGGCCTTGTCTGCCACGTGACGCGACACACAGATCTCACACACAATACTACGTTTAAAAGGGCGAAGTTGATAACTAATTACTACGGGACCCTCCGCCTTAATTTTCACCGTTCGAACAAGGTCAAATGTATAGATCATCTAATTTAAAATTGTGCACCTCTCCACTTACACATGCAAAGTATGTATCGTCATTTCGTACTACCCATATTTGCAAAATAATTGTCGTATTCTGTTCTGGGTATTCAGGGCCAGTTACCATAGTTAACGAATTTGACTTGCGGGAAGCGCAATTTTAAACTGGACGAACAATACTCTTTTGTACGGTTGTCGTACGAAGTGAAACTGGGTTTAGGGTTTCACTGCGCGTATCATAATTCTTTTTGATAATAGCGTGATACGCGGTACTATCATAAGCAACGCAAAAGCAAAGGTTTGAAAGTTCCATCACAATAAAAAAAACACCTGCAAATACAAAGAACGGATCATACCTGCTTGCATTGCGTGAAACTCGCGTGACAAATCAAAAACCCTTATTGTACTTTCACAGTTATTTTTTCACCTCTGACAGCAACCTTATTGTTACGAGAATAAAGTTCACAATGATATTGACAGACTTGTCACTGGCAACAATCCAACGGTAACCTTATCAGAATGAGAATAAAGATCATGAACAGTGATGCAAAATCAGAGGTAAAATATCTGCAAGGACTGTACATTCGTCATGTCGAATTTAACTAAACATACTTAAGAAAAGTTATTTAAACCTTATTTCTCGCCTGCAATAAAACAAATTGACACGGAAAACTAGGCCTTATTGTAACTGTAACTAGGTCAATAAAGCAACAAAACCATGGAGTTATATTTAATGTCTGTTAGATACATAAAGACGGCGTTGTGTGATCACCAAACCACTCGATTAAGTATGATCGCAGTGGTTTTAAAGTTTACCATTTGAGCATTTTAAAATTAAATCATGTAATTATATATTTACATTATTTACCCTCGATTATTTAAATTATTGATATATAAAATTTACAATACACTTTAAAGTCCATATTATGGCGGCATTCCTTTGTGTATTATTGAGCAGGTCTCAGTGATTTTGTACGTTTACTATTACTTTCTTTAAAATAATTATATATAATAATAATATTAGGTCTTTTAAGAAAAAGGGCGTGCCCTACGTATAGTGAATTCAAATTAGTGTGGCTATCATCTGAAATGAAATAGCTCCGCAATGTAGTTGCGACCTTTTTCAACGACAGCAGTTTTTCTAATGTATTTCATCAACTTTTTAAATATATAAATGTAATATGGCGCATAAACGTCTCATTTACCTGAAGCACTATACTTTTGGCTCTAATAGTGTTTCACATTTTGCTAAAGAGTGCATCGATATACATGTTTCACTTATAAAAGAAAAATGTTCGTGAATATTATTATAAAAGAAAAATGTTCGTGAATACTAGTGATTGGACATTTAAAGTTTCGATGTAACTACGTATTATGTAGATCCTTGCCTCCTATAGTTGATAAAAATATTACTTTAAAAGATATAATAAATACTCATACAAATTAAATAGTTGATGAATTTATAAAATATAGAATTTGAACTTGTCATGCAAAATGTATGATGGGCGGAATTTCTGAATCAAATAATTATGTATTTAACGTAAAAGCGGTAAGTATAATGTTTTGCAGACCTTACGACGGGTACCGAAGTGAATGCCATTAGTGACAATGCATTTCACATTATGATTATGAAACTGGGATTTTGTGTTAAGAATGTCCGTTAGCAGTACCAGTTTGTATGATACTTTACATTCCTTATTCCATATCCGCTTGATCTACATCGATTATACCATAAAGTAGATTTCGAATTGATCGAACAAGATTCCATGTCAATAAATTTCACTTGCGTTTTGTCAAATCTTGTCGATCGACGTATACCGAGCGGATGTGGCCACACTCTAATGGATTGTATTTTTTTTTTATTGAGTATATGACATTTATTTTAATAGTGCGTGACGTTTTGAGTTTAGGTACGTTGCTCAGGTTTAATATGTATAAACCCAATATCATTTGCCAAAAAATTAAGCAGGCATTCATTCATCTTACGATCAGTCACATTTGACGGAAAAAAACGAAACTTGTGCGCTATTAGAATAGGGCATGATCGTTTGTGTGTAAAACATTGTGATAGTATAATCTTATTATGTATGTAAACTGCTGATTTATTATTGTGTCGCGAACTCTCTTTTGCAAAGTACCTTTAAATTGCAGGTTTATTTTATGTAAGTACTTCAATTACTGGAAGTTGATAGTAATTGAATTTAATAAATTCGCCAATTGAAAGCAATCACGTAGTTTTATTTCATGTTTATTTGATTCTATTTAAAACAGTTTATACTTTTAAAGAAGCGTTTGTACCACGGATCGCGATTTGTTTCAACATTGCGATTCGACATTCGTATTGATAATGAACGCTCAGCTGATTCAGCATAATCGGCCCACGAGGATGGCACTAGAAACGGCGCGTTATTTTTCAGCCACGTTCTGTCGGCATTTTCTTTAGCCAATTTTAATTTGTCAGTGGCATAATCGTACGTAGCAGTTTCTATCTCTATCTTTTGTTCACGTTCCCAAACTTCGGGAGGTATTTCAACACAACTTTCTTCAATAACAGTTAAGTCTCCAACTCTACGCATGTGTAGGGTTTCATTAAATGTCATGGTTTCATAAATGTGCGGTCCGCCGACGCATAGAACTTGCTGGGTTTGTCCAAATTTCATATGGTCTCCTCGATCTAGCGCATCACCTTTTATGTCCATTGGGGCACATTTTAATAAAGCAATTGAATCGTTTTTGTTAGTGTTTGATTTTAAGGTTACATTTGCGCTGTTTGGCGTCCCTAAAGACCTTTTCTCAGGAGTTTTCTCATTAACGCTTACATGGACATCGACGTCAACTTGTAATTTTAAAGCGTTGTCTTGCTCAGACATTTCTTGTGTCTGCTGCGGAGAGAATGGGAGCGTTTCTATGTTTAGAAGGCTTCCCACCCATTCATCACCCTGCTCTTTCGATCGTCTTTTTTCCCTAGGTGATAACGCCATCCAATTAACGACGTTCGTAGACTTTTCAAGTTTACAACCCGATGTCGGATCTAATTTCTCAGTTTCAGTCATAACCCAACTATTTCTTTGTTTATGAAACCTAGTTTTAGGTGATTTACACGATAGATTAGGCGAAGTTTGCTTGTTGGGTTCAGAAACTTCACTAACTGTTGACAAAGTCGGACCCAGCTTTAGATTCAGCCTTGGTATGTAAGTAGGAGGTATAGGCGATCCTAATCGACGAATATTTGTACTTTTATCCTTAGTTTTTTCTTCATCTCTCTCTGTAGAACTCGAAGTTGAATAGAATGACATATCATTTGTGGCTGTTTCGTTTAACTCACAATCATCATCTGCAAGTAAGTGTTTATTTTTAAACGAATAAATCCAAATTGTACGTGTTTCTTTGTCTAACTCTGGGTTATGAGTTATGATTTCTTCTTCGTACGGATGTTTACCTGCATCCCAGTTATTAGTTTCCATTGCTAAATCCTCGGAAGTTATTAAATCAATGTCTGCGTCTGAAGAAGTATCGGAAGTAATAAAATTTCTGTTAATTATGGTAAAGCAGTTTCCTTGCTGGTTTATTAATTGATTGTCCTCAATATAGTGATTTTCTACGATATCGGAATAAAAATTATTATTTATAAAGTGATTGCTGGTGTTCGTTGCAGTGTTTGTTGTTTGGAAATGGTTCAAGCGTCGTCTTTCTCTTGCTCTATTATTTATTTTGTAATTATCTTCTATCTGTTGAAGCTTCTCATTGTTAGTGAAGCTCCAGGCATGGTTCAAACGAGTGTCCAAGGCGTCGGCTGTTGAAGGATTCAATTCATCGGAAGTATTAAGTTCAATGATCTCTACAGCCGTGGGCTCATCTTGCAGCCATATTTGACCAACAAGAATCTCAGGGCTCACAGCGTTTAAATGGGTAAGCTTGCGGTTCACATCTGAAAATATAAGAAACACAACATTTAGGCACAGTCAGCGGTAGTACAGCATTATTTTTCAGAACACGTAATACCCATTCAGTCTATATCTCTAGTATCTACCTACCTATTTGTTAGCTTAGAATAATAATGTAGGTATGTACACTTAAAGGGCCTTATAAAACATTGTGGTTTAACATTAATTAAAGAGAAATATTAAACATGTACCTATCAAATGCAATAGGTCTGGGCAGGGGGGGGGGGGGCTAGATCTTGCTTTGCAGCACGAAATATTCTTGTAGAGTCCAATCTTATAGTCAGTCTATAAAAAAGCCTGTAGTTAGTCAGCAGGAGTATAGGTACAAAATGGGTCCCATCAAACTGCATTTTATTCCTGAAACCAGGATTGGACTTAAGGGAAAAGCTATGATGATAATGACGCAAAAAAAAAAGGCTTACGATTGAAAGAGTTGTTGGCATTAACTTTTTTACACATCTGAATTCTTTTCATAATGGTTCACAAATTATTAATTCGTATTATTATAAATAGATCAATATCAATAATTGTTTACTTTGACATTCAACTTACCTATTGTCAATTTTTTATTTTTCCTCTTCAGTTTAGATGAGTCGGTGGGGTAAATACATGCTACCAACCTACCTACACAAAAAAGAGGTTACTACATTACAGTACAGCTTACTCTTCCTACCCGCCACCTGTGGCGATATGCACCGGTACGTATAACGAAATCCTCTAGAATAATACTCTGTACTGCATTCGTTGAGAGCGATTTGGAGAGCACGCATGAGCAGTGGTGCAGGCCCAGTGGTGTCGGCTCCGACTTACGAGACGAGATTTTTCTGGTGACCCTTGTGACCACCCCTATCACCCCCCTTCCCAGATACGCAACCTTTTGGGACACCCTGTATATGTAAGGCAAAAGGTCGAATAAGACATGTATTTAATACAACCTCAAATAATTCCCATTTTGCTTTCCTTATATTATTGAACACTCTAATATTAAGTGAGTGGCGCGGCTGGTGCCTCTTTTTGTGAACCTCAATCTACCTTAGTGGTCCGAAAAATACTAAAAAGTAACTGTAAAAGACTTGGATGTTAGGTCAATATGTTTTTACAGGATCATTTAAATATTTTCCTATATCTGTTGGTTCGAAGTCCGAAGGGGCCCGTACGCACGACGACATGTCAAACTATACCTACATTTCCAGTTTAAGCTGACGTTCATTGTACGAAACGCCTACAATGCAAAGAGATTTAAGATAGGTACATGTTAAGTAAATAATTTAATGTCTTTGCTACAATGTGAGGTCAGCCGAAACTGGAAATGTATATCTTGATATGTCCTCGTGTGTACATACACCTACTACGGGCGTTATTTCTTGGATTCCGATCGAATGCAGTTCGCAATCAGTGTTAGGTACCTAGATCCCATAATATAATAATTAATATTGGTTGACCGTTTTCCTTTGGACAGTATAATTTGTTGTAGATAGGTACCTAAGTACCTTTGTGTTATAGGCAGGAACACCACTTAATCATGCTTAGGTATGGATTCTGTCAGCTTATTAATATAGGCAATAATACCTAATACCTGCTACTT
Source organism: Gortyna flavago (assembly GCA_963669345.1). Taxonomy (NCBI): domain Eukaryota; kingdom Metazoa; phylum Arthropoda; class Insecta; order Lepidoptera; family Noctuidae; genus Gortyna; species Gortyna flavago. The sequence goes on from OY770140.1 coordinate 13,395,940, forward strand.
ATGGGCTACATGTACCTAATCCTGTAGCCCATAAGTATTAGCTAGGTAGGTAGGTATTCTAGGTATACAGCAGACGTAGATCACGTGGACGAAGATCTTTAAAAATATATGGATCTGATACTGAGGCGCTTTTTTTATTATCTTGCTAGAATTTGTAGTGCAGAAGCTACGACCGATTTAGATGCAAGCAAAGAATCAAGCTTTACATACCAACACGAAAAAGTGTAGGTACCTATCTAACTTGTCAGAGTTGTTCGGGAACGAAAATTCGTCCACCATTCACACCACATTTCCTCGAAACCCACGCAGCATACAAAGAAGCTTACACGCAACATACTATACCATTTCGACAGAACCTATGACGTTCTATATTTAGTCTGATGTACAGACGCTAGCACATCAACCTACTACAATCTGTCAAATTTCTTTAATAGATTTTCAACTTTATTCCTAAAGCATAAGGTTCAAAGTTGATTGGGAAAATTTGACAGATTGTAGTAGGTTGATGTGCTGGCGTCTGTACATTGGGATAAAAATACTGTAGGACACAAACCCAGACACCGGGTCGCTACAGAGAATTACCTAAGGAAAAAAAAACTGGAGCATTGAACCTGGACTCCACTTCTAGCAGTCGCGCTCAAGACTATACTAGACAACGGAGCAGACGAAATTGAAAATAACAAGGAGTTCCTACTGTTATTGTTAGCATGTATCATCCCACTATGGGCAAAGGCCCCATGGCTTCCACCTCTTTCGATCCAGGGCTAAAGTGGACGTTTGTGGTCGTTTGTTTTCTCCAACTCGTCCCGCCATCTTCTACGGGGTCTGCCGAGACGCCTTGTACCTATTTGTGTCAGGGCTCCACGTAGTGGTTATTTTGGCCCACAGCTCATTGGAGTTTTTTAAAAAAGTAGCTTCCTATTCGTAAATCGAATGAGGCGCTATCTGTATGATCGACCGAGGCCCGTTGCAAACTATTGCTATTCTCGGTGGGTTAAATCTTCCGTGGTCTACTTGGATGTCACTGAAGCGACTGCGAACCCAAGTGGGCAGTCGGGATATCTCAACGAAACCACCGAAGGGTTCCGGATGTGGAACTACATAGCTGACAATTTTTCTTCTTATTTCCGGCCCTCTTTGCCCCAAAACCTCAAAACCTGCAATCAAAGCTTCCTCTGCGCTGCCACCGACGACGAGGCCATAGAAATAGCGAATTACTGGGCCAATAAAATGTTACCGTAGATAGGTAGGTACCTACCTACTGTCGACATGCAGAGGAAAGTCGAATAAGATAATATACCTAATAATTATTCTTATTACCTAAGTTGAATGCTGTAGGCACCTACCTATTAATCACATCGTAGGTATCTACGTAAAAGCTTAGAAAAACCTTCGTAAAAATATCTAAAAGTAGAAACATTGTCGCATTTTTATTGTCGTATAGTGCAAAAATCCAGGAAAGCAATTTAGTTGAAGCTAAAAGCCCTGTCTTATGTGCGGCAGCGGCGGGTAGTGCCACTGTTGGCGAAACAAAGTGTAAATGGATTGATTGCGCCAATTCCCGGCTACAAAGGGAGACGAAATTGCATTAAAAGCTCCGTGGCGCGGGCCATTTGCCAAAGCACTTACTCTATTAGGAGCGTCCAAATAACGTTACCTTAGTGCGGTGTTAGGATGTCAGCAGACAAGGAGGGGCCCGTCAGGGCCGAAGCCTGCCGGGGCAGCGGGATTGTCCGAAAGGGTTACCGCTGCCCCGGAATATAAAGGGCTAAGGAAGGAACACGGATGGGTTTTAGTCAGTAAGAGTCTGACACTCCCTTCCGCTCCACCCAGAGCGGGAGGCGTCATTTGATGATTTCCCATCCTTAAAAAAAAAAAAAAAGTGCGGTGTTAGGAAATGTAGGTGTCGAAGGGATGAAACTTACACTAAATTTTACATATCTATCTGTAGACGATTTCATTTGCCAAAAAAAAAATCAAAATTGTTTACCCAGGTAGGTAGATGTACTTATCTAGGTTATAGGTACTTACGTTTTTCTTTACAAGGATCTGGATAATAGGCAGGTAGATTGGCTACGTGTTCGTTTCTTGTGTACCTGTAGATTTTGTTGTTTACTAAAGGAATTATCATTAATCATCAACTTAGTTACCACTGAATTCTGTAATGAATAATAATTTAAGAAGTTTTACTGAGAGCATCCCTGCATAGTGAAACGTTCGACGCGGGTGTGAGAAACGCGCGTGTATCACGCCCCGTACGCGCGACAAAGGCTAATTAATTACATTACGCTGCGCTTGAGTGGCCGGGCACTCATTGCACAACGCTAATTCGCAAATTAGCCGCCGACAAAGCGGGCTTTTATTCGCTCCATTACGGCCCTGACGTGTATCATCTCTACATATATATCTCACTTAATTTCTAGTTGATTTGGATTATTGAGCAGATATTGCTAATGATTTATCGCACTTAATTAATAGATACGAGGCTTTTTAATTATACCATCTTAAAAATCTAAAAGTACAAATCGGGCAATAGGTAACCTAGGTACTACAATTTCCTTAAATACCTTCTAGCTTACGTAATGCTGTAATTGCTCCGTAAACCAACACTAGATAATCTTATCTGCTAATGTCAAAATTACGCTCCAAATAGATTGCTTGTTTCCGCCTTTGTTTTAAAACAACAATGGACTCTTGTGAATAAATTAAATAATATAACACAGATAAAACAAGTTTGCCGCGAAAGCAAAAATGTTTGACAAACCGTCCATTAGCGGTCCCTGAGAAGTTAACACCAATACAAGATGGCGGACGGACGTAACGTACAATTAGAATTTATTTTTGTCTATCAAAATATTTTTAATTGGTTTTAGAGTTGGAAAATACTGTAGTATATGATTATCGCGCTACAAAGCTGTATATTTGCTTAATGGAAGAGTGTTCGAGATAAAAGCTTGCGCTATCGAGGTCGGATCTGAGCGGTAATTAGAGGGGCTGGCCGCCTGCGCCGACGCCGACGACTCTTCCTTGCATGCCACTTAAAACTACACCGCCTTCTAGGTATACGACATTATCTTATTATGTACTGTAACTATAGAAATGTGGTAACGTGACTACTTTTACTCAACCTGGTATTTTTATGGACATAGTTCTAGTCTATTCTACTCGTATCATACTTATTCTTAAAAGTAAGAAAGGTACCTAATGCTAAGATTTTTAAGTACGGTAAAGTACTAAAATGATGAATTAGGTAAATACCTACTTACGATTAATTAGGTACTGTAATACTCAGGCTTCTATTTGAAAACCTGCCGGAAGGAACCTAACGCACCTACGTTTGTGTCACAAAGTTAACGAAAACTAAGCACATTTTAAGCTAACATAGGCCAGTTTCAAAAGAAATATTCATTATTCATACTCATTCCTCCCTAATCTTAGTACCTGATCTATTGCTTTTAGTAAAATTACCCCATAAATATTCAGAAAGAAGGCGAAAAAACTTAATAATACAGTATCGGACGACGTTAATTGCAAATTACCTACCTACATGTGCATTAATGTTGGGCACACGTGTGGCGAATGTTTTAACGGTCAAAGTTCGCCTGCACTCCACTTAAGTGTCACTTATCATACGAAGCAAGGAATCATGACTCGGGAGTTTTACAAGAATGTCAGCTGATTCTTTTGTAATAATATGAATGTTAATTGTTTTGTTCCGAGTGAGTGGCTGATATGGCATAGGATTGGGTATGTAGGTACTACATATCTACTTAAATAGTACTTTATTTTGTTTTGCAGTCCGACTTTATGAAAACATCATAACCACAAACATTTTCAGGCTAAGACACAATGTAGTGAATATGACATTACGCAATGTTTGCCTGAAATTTTTTATACTTATTTGTCTTACTTAAAAACACAACAACAACGAAAACATACCTAAACGGCATTTCTTGCTTTTCACAGGCAAGCTTTTACCGATTCTAAAATGAGTCGATCAAAAAACAATATTCCGTGTTTGTTATCGATCAATTTCTCCTTGTTTCTTATCGACAAACTAAAAACAACATCGGTCTTGGTGATTGTGTGAGAGATCGGTATCGTGCCGTGCGTGCGTTGACGCCGAGTGGCATAAACAGCCAAACATTACGGAGCTCAAAGGGGTTTGAAACATTTTGCTGCCACAGTAAAAAAAACGCCACCAGACGGGAGTTCTGGTAACAAGAAAAAATATTGTTTATTTTGCACAAACAACACGTACGCAAATTAACAGTTTGTGACGGTACGTCTGTTTCACAGCAATTATAAGTTTTGAAAAGCATAATATCTGCCTGCCTTGTCGTAGCAAAGGCTACGGCGTAGCTTTTAATGATGGAATACAAAATATCTACCAAGACTGTATGTAAAATACCTTATGCGTTCCTAAAAAAGCTTAACACATTTGGTTAAATCAAAGAAAAGCAGACGAAAAAAAGAACCAAGACAAAATGTTGACAACCCACAATATTTGGACGTAAATGGAAACAATGATTCGCCACTTTTTGTGTACAAATGTTTTAGGAAACGTCGGCGGTTGTGATGCCGTCTGTCGCCAATGCCGGCTAATTGACACGTTGCCGCACTAGATTACCACTTAATTTCACACTTTCTATAGATAATAGAGGCAATATGGACGCGAAGTTTTAACGTGATTCTATACTTTTGTGGTGAAAGGAAATTGACTGGTGCTAACACATTTGATAAAAAATGTGTCAAAACAATCGCTTGTGCTGCGAACTTATATGTAAGTATGTAATTTTGTTGGAATTGGTTTTACTTTGTCAAATTGATTGAATTTCTTTTATTTTATTTGAGTTGGTAAGAAAGTATCTATACATTAGGTACCGTACTAAAGTTGCTAATTTATTTTAAAATTAACATTACGGTTAGTTGTTTTCTTCCTAAATACTTACGACTGTTGGGCAAACATATTATGCCTGTCCGAACTTTTTTGTACCTATAGGTTATATATATCTATTCAGGATAAAAGGCTTTTAGACCAGTATTGGATGAACAAACTACTAGACTGTGTCATTGGTAGATAAAAAAATAGGCAACTATGTTACAAAACAGAAAACGTTAGCAAAAATTCTAAGCGGCTTCTAAAAACTTGTTAGAATCACAGGGTAAAGATAACTAAGTACTTAAAAATCTTTTACAACAAACCGGAATAAGATGAATCAGGGATTCATCATATTCCGGTTTTTCTACCTAAAGTTATTAGCACTTAAAACACATAGGTAATGGTGAGAATATTTTTTCTTTTTAAGGATACAAATCTATATACCTAAAAAAAACATTTCACTTTAGAACAAAAAGGATCACTATGAGTTTTTGTTTAGTTTTTGTGTGGATGTGTGGAGTATCAATTATTTCATCAGAGGTTGCGCCGGCGCAGCGCGGGTTAAGCCGTCAGCGTCGGAGCCAACACCTTGTCTCTGATGTGCTACGTGTTTATATTGATACAGTATTAATACTTTTGTTTAGAGCTTCATCTGGCGAGCAATAGATTTCGTTTTTATTAGAATAATAAACAGGAAAAAATTGCTATATAATAGACGAGAGTTTCAATAATTCAGGGGCTCGTGGCTAAGCAATAACAGTCGCACGGGTTCATCGTTCAGGTTAACCTACGCTTGCCGCGGTCGATCTGTGGATACCATCTTTACATAGCCAGACCCCCCGTGCTTCGGAAAACACGCTAAGTCGTCGCTCCCGGCTGTCATTCTTGGATCTTTGACGGTCGTCTGAAGTCCGAAAGTCTGACAGCCAGTCTTACAAGGAGTATCGTATTACCCAATTACTCGGTCGTGGAGGGTCAGATAGGCTTTCGCTCCATGTAAAATACTGGTATTCGGCTGCATATGGTTAAACTGGAAGACGACCCCAACATAGTTGGAAAAAAGGCTAGGCAGATGATGACAGTTTCAATAATTCGATTCGATAGACTATGAAAAAAGGGCTATAAAGGAGGTGACTACAAAAATTACGACAAAGAGAAGACAGAAAGAAGAGAAGCGGTGAAGACATCTTGTGTTGTAGCGCCGACCCCAGATAAATTGGGATTACGGCAGGAGAATGATGATGGGCTTTGATACAAAACAGTTCTACGAGGTTCTATTGTATTTCATGTTATTCATGACAATATGACACCATGGCTTATCCTGCAGTAAAAGCGCAGGCCGGATAGCACGGCATGCCAGCATCAATGACATCATCCGTCGTATCTTGTGTTAGCTGTTTTAGAACCCAATGGCTTGACACGCGACGAAAAGTGACCACACAGAAGTGACCATAATGCCTTGGAAGGTAGGTAGGCCTTTGGTGTGGTATGCAACGTGTGTCGACACCCTTGCGCCATCCCATCTTCCAAGCACGGTGAGCTGTGCTGGGGCGGCTGCTGCAGGTGCAGAAAACCTCAAACGGCGTAATACTCAAATCTCTTTCGAACTTATATGTTTGAGCTCGTGGGCCTGAGTGCCCATTTAGTATTTCGAGACATCGCCAAGCGATTGTTCGACTTTTCACGTGACCAGAGGGCTGGCCTATTTTTTGGCCAAAAAATCAGGATTGCCATACAACGTGGCAATGCTCACAGCTTTTTGGGCACGTTTCCTGTTGACAGCGATGCGGACGAATTTTTCGATGCCCTTTGATTATTTCCCCTTTTTATATACTTGTACATATTATTATTTTAAGACTGTTAGCTTTTTAAATCATGTAAATATTAATATTAATTATATCTTTAATAAAATCTCATGACAATACCTACTCAACTCATATTATTTAAACCATAAAGTGCTCATAGAAATAAGATCCACAACCTAACTTTTAACCCATTCCCTGTACCATGGACCACATATGGCTCAGGTTGATTATTTAACTAGGTATTGTGTTTACTTTGTTGACAGTGAAAATGTTAAACTAAGATAACAAAAATCAAGTGGTCCTCATCCCTTAGTCTCGAACTCCTTACATCAAATAATACAACTTTTACTAAAAACTCTAACAAAAACAAACAGTACATTCCCGTACGTGTTAGTGTTATTATGTCAGACATAGTGTGTGCTTCCGGACATTAGCGCTGGCGATGCATGCTCCTAAAACCGGCTGGCCGTGATTAGAGGCGAGCGCCGCCTGATTACAGGCCGCTTAATGCACGCCGAATGCGGCGCGTTTTCACATCATGATCTGAGCTTTTGGATATCGGATGTAGATGTAGGTTAAAATTGGGGCTTGGTTTAAAATCACTCGTAAAATATTCATCAATATTTGAGTTTAACTTCCTATTTCAAGTACCGGTTAAGTTATCTTTCAGCTAAATAAACAAACCCTGTTCCGTTGTTTGTTGTGTGGATACTGATTATTTAGAGACTGTGCAACATTTGTGTAATATATGATTTAATTATATTACTCATACTAGCTTCTGCCCGCGACTTCGTCCGGGTGAAATTTCACCCTCCCTCATTCACCCTGTTTGGGGTGGAATTTCGAAAAACCCTTTCTTAGTAGATATCTACTCTTCGCAAAGAACACACCCTCCAAATTTCATGTCTCTAGGACCAGCGGTTTAGGCTGTGCGTCGATTTATCAGTCAGTTAGGACTTCGAATTGTATATATATAGATAATTTTGATTCTAAATATATTACTTAAAAATAAAATACATTCTATAATAGACAACCTAATATTACGTTAAAAGCATAATTTTAAATACAATAAGTGTTACATGGTGTAAAGTCTACGTTTGGCGGTAACGTTATTTTCGTAGACCCTTGCTACGCGAAGCCTACGCGGCTACGAGACAAACTGTCCTTCAAAAGACTATGCGCTACGAATTTAATTTGGGGTTAACAAGTTTATTTTAAGCGGCTTATGGAGTTATTGTTTATTTATAACTATACATGGTTATTCTTAGCTTTTATAACCACTTTTATTAACACCTCTTAATCCAAAAACTTTCAATAACAACAAAAGAGTTTATTTCCTTACAATTATTATTAAGAAAAGGGTAACAAAGTCAATAGGGATACTTAATATTGTTGTGCATTCTTTAACAATCGGACAGGAATCAATGCGCGGCGTTAGTCGACATATTGCTTTGTTGAAAATAAAACGCCAGTGAGACTAATTGAAATGCTACATTACGTCAGCGCAGCGCCGAATAGGGGCACTGTTCGACGCTTACAAATATAAAACAATCATTTGGACAGTTCAAAGAGCGGTGCCGTGTAGCGCAATGTTCGTGTGTGGTGCAAGGCATGAATGATTCGTGGGGAATTTAATATTTATTTATTTACAACTACAAGCAGTGCATACGATAGGTTTTCGCATCGGATAAAATTACAAAATTTTATACAAGTTACATGCGCTATTTAACCCTTTAAAAAAATCCTTCTTCAGCGCTCAACATTTCATGCTTGTAGACCAGCAGAGAGTAGGGAGAAAATGTAATACAGAAAAATACATAAAGATAGAAGAGCGCAAAGGTACTTGTTTCAGATTTATTCCGGTCTGATCCACTGACTCCCCCCCTCCACCCCCCCCTCCTCGATCCCCTGCTAGTTCTTCTTCTGTTTTGAAATCTTTCTTATCCAATTTTATCTAGGTTTCTCTTTATGACAGGTAAGTACAGTCAAGAGAAAATAAACGTTTCATATTTAAAAAAAAATAGAAAAAACCTACTACAGGCGAGTTGGATGAGAAAAGTATGAACATAAAACAACAAAATTTGGAAAGGAATTTTGAGAAAAAATCCAACAGAACTATTGTAATTCAAGCACTTTTTCATTTCTTTTTTTTTCAAGTACCTAATTTTTTCGTGGTGTTGTAGCTACACCTACAGTTTAAAATACAAAGTGAAATACTTAACTGTTTCAGAAATGTAAGCTTGTGTAATTAGTTATTTTTTTTTACTAAATTTTCAGTACCTTGAAGCCAATGATTACAGTTTTGTGTTTTTAGGTGAAATATAGCAAAGCCTTTTTTCTTCAAAATGATAATATCCGTAATTACAAACACAACTCTTACAACTTGCGCCGCTGCTTGGCTCGCGCCTCGTCATCTCGCGGCGCCTTTCAATTCACATCTCAAACGTTTGGATACTCCCCCACAATGGGCAGGCCACAAAGCGGGCCACGTTTTCCGCCTCGTTATGTAAAATCGGCCAAACAATGCGAGCGGTATCGCTTTCTGTAAGAACTCAATCAAATCAAATTAACAATAGATATCAACCGGTTTGTTAAGAACTGTATTTCTGTTATAATTGTTGCTTGACAGGGGTCTTGTGTAATCGGTATTCGTGTGTTTCGAGATGAGTTGCAGTGTACAGCTGTGGTACAAAGGTCTGCCAATCAACGCCATGCTGTCTGACTAGACAGGCGTTAGACAATAACCATGATGTCTATTTTCTACGGTTTTCTTTGTTTAATGACAAAGTAAGAATACAAATAAAATAATAGACATATTATATCGGGCTGGGGTGATTGATTCTCCGTACATCAATGATATTGGGTTCCTCACATTTTCTTGTCTGCTAAACTTCTTTTGAAGGCAGTTGGGATTGCATCTACATCACGCATAAGAAATTTGTGGTCATATTTAAGATACGGGCTATCAAACTGAACAACTTTCTCCATTGGGACCAACATCGTAATCACACGAAAAACTTATCAGCTGTCCCATACAAAACTTCTGTTCCTATATTGAGGTATAAGGAACAGGGTTCACGCATCCTCTACATCAATGGCAGGATCTTCCGACCAGACGGGTGTTGGGCTACTGCTCGACATATTTTTTTTCGGAATGGCTTCACGCGATTTAACCTAGGAGGTTGTCGGCTGCTTAACTGGGCTTGCCTGTGGTTGCGCGGTATACTCTGCTTGCGAGATGCAGGATTTTTGCGTGACGTCAGTATGTTGCTTAGTTCGCAAGTGGCGATAATCTGCATCGCCACTTGCGAACTGATGATATGATATGACGGTGACGACATCACACCTACTGGGCCCAAATGTATGGAACTGCTGGTCCCATGTAGAAAGTTGTTCAATTTGATCGTAGTTCATCAATATTTTTCAGGTCTCCCGTATTCCACAGTAAGTTAATTTAAAGCTCAAAAGCGTTAGGTACTAAACATACTCAAGTTCCTCAACTAATGTATATAACATTTAAGATTGCACAACTATGTATTCACCTCCGTAACCATATAAAAATATTATGACTTGTTCAAATAACACTTATTTAATTATGTCTAGTGGCATCATAATATTTTACAAACATGTTTTATAATAAACAGCTCAAGACCTATCAAGTTTGAAAACATAAAGACATATACTTATATATGTTAAAGTAGAAAGACTTTATTCTTAAGTATACAACTTCTATTCATGACGAATGAGTTTCTGTTAACATGCGTTTTCTGGCGAAATGCGTATTTGACCACTTGCGTTTCTGACGACATGCTAGTAATCCAATTTATCTGGCCATTTTTCACATTTGTCATCTTTTAGTCTGATTACGCATCTCGAAATCTAATGACAGGTATCTCATAAGAGTGTCTTCGACAATCGTTCGAACAACACTACGTACTTTCTAGACATCACTGCTACTTACTTAGGTGGGTAGATACGTATTTATGCACGTTTAAAAACAAACCGTGAAATGTATTCACCCCAATAAAGGAAACGAACACATTCGCACGAGTGAGGGGGCGGCGAGAGGGTGGAGCGGGAGGGGGGGGCGGCGGCACGGGCGCGGGGTATGTAAAGCTTCGTAGACACTGTACATAACAAACATTACCACACAAACAGAGCGCCTCCGCCACCACGTACCCACAGCCTGCAGCGAGGCAGAAGTGCAACTTTGTTGCGGAACAAAATGTGAAGTCTTTTGAGAACGTGTAAAGTTAGGAAGAAGTCGAATCTGTTAGGCTTTCCAAACATTTTCATATTGGAGTGATGATGCACGGATATCAAAGCCTGAAATAGTGGCATCGCATCGTGTATACTGTGTAAATACACTAAGCTATTGACTGTTTTCAAATTACCCTTTCAATCGTTTTACCATAATAGAGAAGGCCCTGACAGTCAACATTATCATCATCTCTGCCTAGCCTTTTCTCAATTATGTTGGGGTCGGCTTCCAGTCTAACCGGATACAGCTGAATACCAGTACGTTACATGGAGCGACCGCCTACCTGACTTCCACAACCAGGTACTGGGTAACACGATACTCGTTGGTAAGACTAGTTGTCAGACTTTCAGACTTCTGGTGACCCGTAACGACGGCTTAATGAGCTTTTCGGGGCACGGAGGGTTCTCGATGTGTAAAGTCCTGACAGCTACGTAACGAGAAAAAAATGAGACTATCTCAAGTCACCTGCTTCGGCCTGGTCCCCTTGACCAAAGACGAGTTTTACATATCCCTTGCTACTTCTGCCATTCACTTACTAGCTGCACGAACCGGCGAGGTACCCCGAGGCGTCGAGTGGCGCCACATTACCATTCACCCTCCACTTTGAGCGCCGGCTAACCTAATACGACGTATGCCAGACGTGGACTCCTGTACGTGTACGTGTTGGAAATTGCTCACAGAACCAACCTGTATGGAAATAGACTGTGTAGGTAGGACGTAGGACCAATTAGCTGTAAACTGAAGGCCAATTCTCGTAATTTAAAACGTTCAAAATCTAGTCGCAATCTCATGTCGGCGACAATATTTCAAAAAATATAGGGAAATTAGAGGTATTTTTGACAGATTGAGACTGAGACCACACTGTGAACGTTCTTAAAATTACGAGAATTGCCCCTGGTGTTTTTATAATCTTTCTGAGTTTTATTAACCTTTTACAGACTAAACCCTTGGGTCAAGAAGCCTGTTTTTTTTTACAAGAGTTCCATATGTAACGAAGGTGAGCACTAAGGAAGGGTTTTTGAAAAAGCAAACCCTAAAGAGGTTAAATATGGGATGAAAGTTTGTAAGGAATTTTGTAATTTTTGACGATGGGAAATTCCAAAGGGCGGGCGCACGGCTTGTCTTCTTGTAGAACTGTTGCAGTGGAGTTTCTTAACGACTCTTCTCCGTAGAAAACGACCAATTGGAACCGTGCACCTAGCTTTTGACGTTTTATAAGTGCCCATGTTTGTGTGAAATGATTTAATTTAATTATAACTTAAAACAGCGTTACTTAAAATAGCACATCGCATCGTTAGCAGATGCGCACTCCTTGTACTAAATCGAATCAAAGGATTGCTTCTTTAAAAACATACCTAATGGTGGTCTTAGAGAAAAATTACGTGCTTACTTACCTTCAAACTCCTATGCTCGTGGGCAGAGGGGTCATGTTCGAGATCGAGACTCTCGAGTAAAAGAATGTGAAAGCAAACAGCATGTGTCAAGGAGGCAACAAACACGTAAGTCGATGACGACGAATCGCTTTAGACTTTAGGTTTGTACCGAATAAATGTTTTGGGTTAAAAACACACTATTCTCACCAAAACTTCATTGGAGAACCTTTTTCAAATTTAATAAAACTTTTTAGTTTGCAAAGCTTACCTAAATCTACAGCATTTTGGTGTCTACCATATTTTTTATCATTTATCCATATCTTTGCTGATACAAATAGGTACAACTATTTATAAAACCTACATGATAATTGGAAATCACCACAATTTCGTGCTTCTAAACCACTGGGTCTAGAAGATTGAGCACAAAAGTTTAGTACATAATGAAAATTAGCACTTACGATGGATTTTTGAAAATTCATCCCCCATAGCAGATGATAGTTTTTAATTTTTGCCGATCATATCATTTCATGGATTTCAATTACCTTGACAGGACAGCACGGAGAAAAACTATTTGAAAAGTATATCTTTTCGGATATCCGATGGAATAGATTACTGTCACGGGGTTCTTCAGCATCTTCTACTTGAAATAAAGTCGGTTCGTGAGTGGGCCGAGTAGTTTGCGATGCGAACAGTCATGACGCCACTTCTTTACTTTTAAATTACGGTAATTTACATAAAAAAGACACGATTCGTATTACTTTTAGTTGAGTGGTTATTGGTTATTGTTTATTAACGCTTTTAAAAAGTTTAAGCATCCAAAAATTACATTAAAGTTTCAGAAAAATAGGGCACAGTTACAACGTAAGGTAATTTAAAGGTAAAGTTTTTTTTTTCGGGCGAATCATTAAGAAAGTTCTGTTAATCGGATAAAGGACACTGAACGAAGCACAATAAGAGTTTTATTGTTAGTTTGGGGGCGTTTAGTGTCCCGTGCAGAGATTGACGATAATTCGAGCTTGTACGAATAAGCTCAAATTCAAATACGATTTTGGTAGGAAACACTAAAAGAGTTCAAGGTTAGAAAATTTCCCATCACATGCAAAACTAAAACCTTAAGACGACCCAATCAAAAATATGAGGAAATCACAATGACTAATTCTCAACTCTGACATTACTCAATATCAGGCGTGGGCTGTGAAAACAATAGCTAAGTACGAGATATCATATACTCGGCGTATGGCGGCATGTTTGCCGTGTCTCGAGATGTAACCGGAGACAGCTTCCCTCTGCCAGCGCTCTGTTGTCTATGCTCTCGCGCTCACCACTCGACGCGCATAGAAAACATCACAGACAAATACCTTCGAGGTACGTGTAAATTATACTCAGAATACAAAAGAATATTATCCGTGTTTTATACAAATATACATTCTATTTTGTGTGTAAATTATTCTGTTCGTAACGCCAAAAACACTTTTCTGCTAAAACAGCACAGGTGTTTTTTTCGTTACAAAGTGAAGATTAATTTTCGGTAGGTACAGTCTTACGAAATACGGTTGCAGATTAGTTCAATAAAGATTTATGGTAAACATTTTCCAACACTGTATTTGGTATCCTGTCTTCAATTAATAGTAGGTATAGTAACAAAATCAAAATAAGTAGGTAGGTAGGTACCTACCTAAAACAATTCCTTCAAAAATATTTCCGTCATTACAAAACGAATCATTTGATCAAAACATACATGCATAACCGTAATCCAATGTGATTGAACTAAACAAATACAATCGATACATTTGTCTTGTATAATACGTACTTGTGCGTATCATTGAATATAATATATTCAATCAATCTCCATGTTGGAGTGCAAGCATGAAGCATCGACCGCTGGAGATGTTTGGTCGCGTCGCGGTCGTCCCGCGCGTATTTATTTACACATGTTGCCCGATGTGTATCTAATGAGCCCGTCGTCGCACCGCCGATAAATAAATGCTCTGTTATATCAACTACCAGTCTTTGTGCTGCCTGCGACCACAACTCAGTAATTACGATTGTGTCCCAACGCTCAAATATTTGGTCAAAACTTTCGTCCATTAATGAGCTACCGATATTGTCCACGGTGGAGTTTTTTGAACTATGTTTACGTAATATTCGAGAGGAAAACGTGTCTCACAATGCAATTAAGAAAAAATCTTATACTAACAAAATAATGTGTTTGCTGTGTTTGCGTCCGTCGTATTTAGAAATCATGTTTGTTATTGCGCGTCGTTTGGATACGGTGGATTTACCTGGAATTTATGAGAATTCACCAACAATAACATGGCTGGGAAAGTAAACATACCCCGGGCCAACTATATGTATGGTATGCGGTACCTAGACATATGGACCTGTATAATAGAACAGCAATTTTTTTTTTTTTTTAATAAAATGTTAATTTTAATTAACGACAATTACACATGTTCATAGACAACAACCTATGAACATGTTTAATTTATATACCACGGGATATAACACTCCTTTCTCAGTATCACAGCTAAATAAAATTAATCTGTGCTACATATTTATAAACACGAACCTCAAATTTATTAGTTCAAAATCATAAAACAGGTCACACCTTACAAAACGATCGAATTATAAAGAGTCATCTGGACAAACTTTAGATGGGTCGCCTTTAAAAATAATCTGTTGGGAAGAGTTTACTCCTATTGTGACGGATCCCGAGTAAACACTCCAGGGCCATTCCTCGAAGGGCTTTGTACCAGCTTCGTTTCAAAACTTCACGGTTTTGGTGACCGAAACGTGACACTACTTCAACAATAATAATATCCGATATAGAATTTATTGTAATCAATTCAGGTGTTTTCTTTATTATTGTGTTACTATAACAACATAGGGTTGGATAATTTAAGTCTTCGATTGTCAGAACTTTGAAAATGATTTGCTCAAATCAACAGTTGTAGATATGTATGTTGTTCTTTTATTTTATTTCAAATTGTTATAGATAATAAATATCAATTAATACACGCAACATCACGCCTGTAATCTCCGATGGGTTAAGCAGAGATGTAGGTACCTACTTATAGCACACGTTTCGCTAGTTATTTTTAAGTCTCATGTAATACGGGGCGAGCCTATTGCCATCAATCGGGGACAAATCCAGACTCCGAGCTGCAACTGAGGAATTGCTGATGGAAAAACCCAATAACACCCGACCTGGGAAACAAACCCAGGACCTCATGCTTAGCAATAGTGCCCGCAACCACTAGACCAACCTGTGGTTCAACGCAAATCAACTTGTGGTTTTACCAAATTCAGGACTGCACCCATCAAACAATTAATTATAGGTACCTTCAAGGTGGAGACGACAATACGAGAGTAAATTAAACTTCGTATATCTAATTCCGTTCTCAGTTTGCATACAAATACCTATATCCAATAGTTTAGTCAGTGTAGCTAAAGTACCCGTTACGAGAAGCTATAATTTTTGTAAACACACATTCAGGAGTTCGCAACCTTTGGATCAAATAAAAAAAAAACAGTTTTGTAATTATTTTAATTTTATATAGGGATAAGTATATTTAAGTAAACACACACATCTAATTACTGTCATCAGACAACAACTTTCAAAGACTGCTGTCTGTTCGATCTATGCGTAGAAGTAATAAAAATTTAGGTCTGTGAAACCCTAATTTGCAGAGACCTCACTAATAATAAGAAACACCCTCTGTATCTACATCTTGAGTACAGTATTTGGTATTCACAGTAACACAAACAGTCGTCGCGCTGTGCTGGGCGACCACTCGACAATGATCGCCGTATAAAAAGCTCATGTTTAACTTAATAACATCGGTGTCATAGAAACCTCTGTGGATATTTTAATCGTAAGGCTTTATTACCGCCTCGGTGGTCTCTTTTGAACAACATTTTGATGTGGATCATTTTGGTTTGTATTTATGAATGATAGAATTTCAAAGTGTAGTCATTACAAAAACAAAAATGTTCTCCTGTAACTTTCGTAAATTAATTTTCCAATTAATTGGTAAGCATATAAAAAAGACTTCAGTTGTTGGGCTAATCACTTAAATTAAAACGGATTTAAAAACATGAGATTAACAAGTCTAATATGCAGGTTTGTAGCTTTTAGTTTAGCCTACACTGTCGAGAAAAGCCCTCCCACAAATCCTTCCAGGCATCTTTTTCCAGAGCCACCTCGATCCAACCCTTGCGGTAAACGACCACGTATAGGTCGTCTCGCCACCTCTTCCTACGTCGGCCTCGGCGGCGCTGTCCATCCTCAAATTAGACACATATTTTATTATTTTTTTAATTTTTGTAACTGATTTTATACCGTTTTAATTAAAGAAATAAATAAATATGTTAAAATTTTCCCACAGATATCCGTGAATTTTCCTAATTGACAACTTTCTGTAGACACGGTTGAGTAAATATAAATCACACAAACATTCCCAAGAACAGTCAAAACAAAAATTTCAACAGCACGCCTCACAACCAAGGCCTCATAATAATCAGCATCTGTTGCTTACATCCTGCTGCAGCGCCCGCGTCGCCCGCATCGGTCGCACACCGCATCAGTTGCGTCGCGTCCCGCCACAATTAAATGTGTCCACGCCACCGGCTCTCAATGCACCGCACACACACCAGTGCACGCCACGCCACGTTATTTTATTCACTAACATTTTATTTTATGCGACTCGTACGCGATTTGTATTTGATTCGTTATTTTGTTCCGGGGCCGTTGAGCCGGAAAACGCGTGACGTATTTCATTCGTCATTGTCGAATATTTTATGCACGGTAATGAAGTTATGGGGTAATATTTTGTTAGATTTATTTATGTTGGTAACTGCGTATTGGAAAATTTATCGGTAGGTAGTTTTCAGTAAGACTTTTATCGCTTCTTTAATTGGAAATGAGAATGCAAATTGTACTAAGCTTCATTGATTCCGTTATCCAAGTAACGATGAAATTCTTATTTCTTATTAATTACAACTAATACGTAAACTTTAACTTAAACGTCATTCAACCTCTTAATCTGAAGATGAGGTACTCGTAGTTTTAGCTACAGAAAGACTTAACTATTTCCTTTTCTATTAAGCCATGGTAATCCCATAATCGCAGAAGAATCCCTTTTCAGTAGTACGAAAAGTCAACCCTTTATTATTTAGAAAAATCTCGAAGCAGAACACCTCCACCCGTGCATGTTATACGGAAATAAGACATGCATTTGACGGTATGTGTCGGTCCTGCGTGTTAAAGGAAAAAAATTCAACCAACAAAGATTTAATCTCAACAGCATGGATTTCAGGCTACCTATGGTCTGCTCCAAAAGTACTTTTATAATAAAAGCGTAATCAAGAATTTTTTTTACGCAATTGTTCCCTTAAATAAGTATAGGTACCTAGGTATTCATCAGGGTTTGAACTTTATAATCTCACCACTGTCTCCAACAATTATTGTTTAATTTTTATTTAATTGTAATTGAAAAATCATTGATGAAATTGAGGTTATGAATTAAACCGAAATAATTGTTAAATAAAAAAAAAAATAAGTAGGGGATTTAAAATTCGAATTTCGTATTAAGTAGGTATTCAATAATATTTTAAATTAGAATTTCGGATTAAGTACTTAATATTAAAATCAATGCTTTCAATTTGTAGGTATAAAGTGGCACCACAAATTGGGATCCACTGGTACGTTTTTTTATTCATTTTGTTACATTTTCACCAGATACCTACTCTTGGCACAGACAAACAGACCAACGACGGTCTGTTTGAAAAATCCCTAATCATCTTAAACATTGTATAGAAAATAATTTACCTAGGAATATAGGTAGTAATGAAATTAGTTCCCTTGGCAAATCTTAGGTTATTATGGTCAGTGACTGGAATGATTGGGGCATTTACTTTTTCATGTGCCTCTCAAAAGTCTCAATTATGCAATGATTAAAGGATAGGTACTACTTTAACCATTTTTTTCAGATACCTCTGGAAGTAGATATGTCATTATGAGTGACGGAAACATCCAGTAGGTATACTTTAATTAAAACAGCCTACCTATTCAAAGACATCGTTACCACTGTTACCAGCCTTTTAATTGTAATAAGTATACAAATCTTCTTCAAGATCGTTCGTGAGTCCAATGTTTAGTTTCTACACAGCCACCGACCATACCGACTAACTGAACGATTACAACTTTCCCCATGATCATTCTCTCAACCGTCTCATTGCAACAAATTACAAAACTTACACGTTCTATTTGTGTAGCAAACACATCTGTCGTGGTATCGTATGCCCTGGTTCCCTGAACCCTTGCGCTACAACAGCGCACGAGTGCGAATCCGCGGGCGGTCCACTCCAAACTGTTTGTATTGCTGGTGTTTAACTTTAAACTGACGAGTGGCGCCCTCTGCGTGTTTGTCCAAGATGTTGACCGCCCTATATCGCGCTGATGCCCGTGTCATGTGTTATGTCTTGTTTGGTTTGGCCTATGTAAGGAAGTAGGTGCTCCTGGTGGGGGAGTTACTGAGAAAGCTTAAGTATCTACGAGTACATAATACGTTATTATAGCAGCGTAAGAAAAAAATCTACTTAGTTACCAACGGTTACGGATTGAATTGAGAGATATGCTACCTCCCCAATTGATCGATACCTATCTGTTTTCCTAAGTTTTATTTGTAATCTACTGAAAGATGAAATAGGACGGGAGCTATTTCCTAAATAGATTAAATGGCTCATCAGTTTATTATCTGAAGTTGCTCTGCAGATATTTTAATCAAAAGCAAGTAACATAGTTCAATCGAAGAAACTTTTGTTAAAACTTTCTTTCATTTCGTCGATTTTGTTACTTATAAAAGCGTTCATTCATTAAAAATCCAACACAATACACAATGTTGTCAATCAACGAGTCGATGATTTGTTATAAAAATAGTGTGAGAGCGCGGGGGGCACGGGGCCCGCCGGCGGCGGCGCGGCGCAGACGCACCCATTCACCTTGCTCAGCGAATCACACGCATTAACACCTATTAGGCCCGCGCCCTTTATCCCGGCGCACTGCCACGCAAAATACTACACTTTCCTTTTTACTGTTTATTGTTATCGTTTGTTTCGAGTCGCAAACCGTCCGCGCACAATGTGCCCGACTGCCCGCCGACACGGCTCGGTAAACGCTTTCAAGTGTCCAAAAGCGGTAATTTGCTTCATTCGCTCATTGTTGACGCTAAAAGTCGGCCTTTGTCGACACTTGACGGAATTGGGAGCGTTTAGATTCGAGCGGGCAATTCGCGGAGAGTGGACGCGTTTTATCGTCAGCCGAACATCCCGGTCACTCTACCCTCTCTCACCTCAATGGCTGCCTAATGGAAGCTTTCAGCTCGTGTTTGAAAAGGTTTTTTCTCTTTTAAATAACGTAGTACCTATCCATATAGGTCTCTACTAAAATGGTTGAATGTGTTTTGGATATAAGCTGACATATAACGTCAATATTCACACCCAGCCAATTTAATTGCAATAAACTCGACGGATAATAATATTAACTAAGAATGAAAGGTTCTTTGAATACTCATGTGTATTACACACTATATTTTAGTTCAGGAGAAGAGAGTAAAACCTGCTAAGAATCATTATATAATATGGGAAAACCCTCAAGGGACTTCTACGCAGAAACTATCGCGTATTCAATCAATTCCAAAGTTATTCTCAGGCACTTTTAAGTCGTCAAACTTATTCATTCGATTATTGTGTCCATAAGGATTGCGGATCCATGTTTTTTATTTAAACGCTGATACTGCTAATATTTAGTAATAAATTAGCCGATTTTGTAGGATCCTGGAATTTGTTGTAAATCACTTAAAAAGTTACTGGACGTTTAAGGTGCCTTATTAGTAGGTAGTGCCCGCGTTAAAATATGAGACATGGCGCCTCAATCCAGACGGACACCAATTATTTTACTATTCTTTAAAAAATAAGTAGGTAATAGGTAGTATTATTTTTAGAACTAGAAATACCTAAATTTCTAGTTCACTGTATCTCGATAGGAGTCAAGAAAGAACAAATTGATAATCTTAGCGCCAGCCAAATGCATAAACACAAAACAGCACGCCATGTTCAGGCATCACATTGTACAAATATAAAACAATAAAGGCATCAGCACACGGTGGCACGTTCATTAGTGTGCCCGACGCCGGGGCCCGACGCCCGCCATGGGCCCCTACGCCCGACGCCCGGGGGCCATTACGTCCTATTTACATGCGTTTACCGGCTTCGACGGCCTCTCTCCCGCTCATTGGATTACTTGTATCGACGCTGCCTGATTAGACTTGATTAGTGGAAGAACGTTGTCAAACTATGCAGTTATTTGATGCTAAATGATAACGTTAGAATTGCTATTTCTTCTACAGTTTTCCAGCCAAATATCCCTTGTTTGACATTGTCATAGTAGGTTATAGGTTATTACCTATTGGTAATACGGGCTATTGTCCGCAACTGCACGTCAATGCGCGTATTTTGCGTATGGGTGGGAAAATCGATTATTTGATCGACCATTTTCATAGTAGCTGGCAAGGATATTCTAAGTTACCAATATATGTACAATAGCATTGGTAGCCGGAGTCATCCACAAACTATCACAACTTATCGTATGGTAAGCAAACACAACTCTTTTGCTGTCCTTTATAAATATCCATAACAATTATAATATTTATTTATTAAAACATTATGCACAAGTAAAAAAACTGTACAAAGGCGGACTTAATGCCTTGGGCATTTTCTACCAGTCTACCTTAGGGTGATGCAGAGACAACGCACATAACAAAACAGACGATTTTTTGGAAAGCGCAAAGAAAATTAAAACTGATTGGATTTAATTAGATTAATTAGTCATGAATGCTTGAATTTTGAACGTATGATTAACTATTGATGATATCTGAGTTAAAAAAAAACGGTAAATAATTCTGACCTATCTGCTAATGGGTCAATGTTCCATTATGTATGCGATAATATTTTATTAGGTACCTGTAATATTTTTTCTGGTGGTGGTTTTTTCTGGTGTAGGTACAATGAAGTAAGTAAGTATATATAAATAAATAAAAAGTGATAAATAACTTTAATTTCGGAAGTCGGTGTCGTTGGTTCTGCATTTTCGTTTATTGACACCGACTTCCGAAATTAAAGTTATTTATCACTTTTTTTTTTTTTTTGGATGTCGGTTGTTTTTTTTTTTTAAGTTTTTATTTTTCACTTTTTAGTGAGAGAGTTTGTGATTTATCTAAATTACAATAGCCTAAAGTCAACTGCTCATCACCTTTTACAAAATATTGCTTTTCAGAATGCTGGGACGCACCATAAGCATTGTGACGAGCATAAATTGCTTAGCAACCATATTAAAGTAATCGAATCGCAATCCGTAAAATATTTATCATTGAGTAGTTCCGATGGCCGTCTGTGGAATCGGAACTACTCAATGATAAATATTTTAAAAAATCATCATTTGGTAAAGTGGACCTGATGATGAAGACATCATCAGGTCCACTTTACCAAATGATGATTTCCGAGAGCAAATGCTCAAGTTACTCTAAAAAATAACCAAATCGCTATAGGTTTGCCAATAAAATTTGAGGGTTTCCCTCGATTTCCCTGGGATCCTATCATCAGATCCTGACCTGAGATCATGGGACCACTTGGGAAGTATACCCTTTCAAACAAAAGATTTTTTTTCCAAATCGGTCCAGGCGTCTTCGAGCAATCGGGGAACATACATAAAAAAACAAAAAGATTCCGACGAATTGAGAACCTCCTCCTTTTTTTGAAGTCGGTTAAAAAGAATTCATAACTTGCTACGATTCTCATAGCCAATCGGCAGTCAGGAAAGAAAAGAAATAAGTTGTCAAACTTTCCAAATACCTACTTGTGGAGGTCTCTGAGCCATAACTTTGCAGCACAGCAATACAGGCATGATGTTATGATTGTTAGGTATGAATGTTGATACTTATAAGTGTAGGTATAAGTATTAACATTCATAGGTACCTAACAATCCATTCATAACATCACGCCTGTAAGGCTGCGCTGACAGGCTTGATGAGAGTCACATAGGTACCTAATGGGACATCTCATCAAAACAACATTGTCAGTCGTTGTGTATAAGTATTAATATAGGTTATAAGATATATTGTAACTAACATTTTTTAAGTATTGCACAACTCATAACGCGATGCATTAGAGAGTGCTTTACGATCGAAAAGCTTTTTTGCGTCCTTTCTGCAACTGTTTCTATTGTTTTCCTATGGTTTTTTATTTGATCAAATGAGCATTTTGTATCGTGCACTTTTGTTTTTGCCCGTGTGGACCTTTTGTTGTCTGTTAAATAAATACATTAAATTATTATGTTATACATATTACTAGCAGCGGCAGCGCCCCGCGGTTTCACACGCATAAGTTTCCTCTGGGAATATCGGGATAAAAACAATCCTATGTCCTTTCCCGGGACTCAAACTATCTATAAACCTTTCATCTAAATCGGTTCAGCGGTATAGAGGTAACAGATAGACAGACAGACGCACTTTCGCATTTGTAATATTAGTATGGAAGTATGGATTCCCTGAAGTGTTAGGCAGAGGTCTACCAATTCACACACACACATTTCGGCTGGTTGATATGTTTATAAGGTTTGTTAAAAGGTATTAGGAAGGTACTCCTAATGTTAATGACAATTGAATCTGTTTCGATTTTTTATGTGTTTTTATGTGTTACTAACATGCAATTCCAAGAATAATTCAGAATATTATTACGCAACCCAAAAACTTGCTAAACATAAAAACCTCACCTTTATTCTCATTGTGGTAACACTAAAGGATTAAATATTAACATTGACAGTAACAATGCAAAGGAAAACATCGTCATAAAATTACATATTTATCAAAGATTTATCTATGAATAATCCCAGCTTACAGCTCAACAATGGACTTAGAAGAAATTATTCAGGAAGTTGACGCATTGGTCCCTTCCCTTGCACACCTACAACCTGTTCTGGCTCTAATGCTTTTGTTACCCTGATAGCATGTGATAAGAATTAGTTTTTGAGGAAACAGAGATTGTAAATACCTTGACTCAAATATCTTAAGTTTAGAAATGAGAGTATTTCACGCAGTACAAGATTCATAAGGAGATAAGAAACTGGCTGTGTGATTGTGCAAAATTGTGTGGAGTGTCTAAGAGAAATGTAATTAAATGCAAAAGTGAAATGAAGGAAATTAACCACAAAAGAACGCGTAACATAACATCTAGATTCTAGATAAATCAGACTAGGTAGACATAAAGTTATTTTAAACGAGGTTCGATTCCGAGGTGGGGTGAAGTGTTTTTGGGTTTTTCCATCATGAATTTCTCGGTAGCGGTCGAGACTGAATCTGATGCCCGGTTGTTAGCAATAGGCTCGCCTCTTATTACATGGGACTTAAACATACATAACTGGCAAAATACCTACTATACAAAACATACTAGTACTCATGGAAATGAGCAACTTTTACGAGATCCACTTAGGAAGGATTTTGAGGAAGCAATTTAGTTAAATTAGGACTGACTAACAATCCAAACTAAAACAAAAATGTTCCAATCACTTCCTATTGATATAACTATTTGTAATAAAATAAATGGACAACCTACAGCTACATACATACAACTACAGCCACTTCTCGTTTGCATAGCACACAGTTTGTTTGGCTAACCACAGAGCAGCAGAATCGCAAATTCGTTGTATGAACGGCGGTGTCAAGATATCGACTGCAAATTACAGGCTGCATGTGGCTGCAGGACGTTAAGTTTGATTGACACCGAATCAGAACCGACGCTGCCTTAATTAAATAACTAAGTACCACTTACAGCGAACAGCGAATAGTAGCCGTGTGTTTACATTGGAGCCTTATAATCTGTTAATGTTTTTATGTGAGTTGGTTTGTCTGTTTTGTTCGAGAGATTTTCAGGCTTGCCGAAATATTGTAAAAATGTGCCTATATACATACAATAAGATAATATCAGAGGAGAAGGGCAGGTGATTGAATTTGTGCATATCTATCCTGGATGAGTTACGCTAGTAAATGAGCCCTCAGACGTAACAACAATAAAACTTCTATTGTATCTCGTGCAGTGATCCTTCCTTCAATCGATTAATAACTAGATTAAATTTTTGCATGGTCAGATTATAAATCTCATACTGTGGCTAGCTACTGTAGGTACCTAAGATTTGAATATATGATTTATATCAGGAACACGACTATGAGTTGTTGGAAATAAACATTTTATTGTTTATAGAGAAATTTCGAATGGAAAAACCTAATAACACTGCACGACCTGGGGACCAAAGCGCACGCTCAGAAGTCGCAGTAGATAAGGTAGGCTAGAACTGCAATAGTTACACCGTTTTTTTTAAGGGGGCGCCGACCACCTATGTGGCGCCCTCATCGTTTGTTTGGTTATTTCTTATAATTTAGAATGAAAACGCAGAAAATAAGCACGTTAAGAGTACTAGTAACTATTTACCGTTTTTATGATTATAATACAACTAAACAATGTAAAACTACCGTTTATAATAATATTAACGTATAATCTTGTGGAGCACAACATACGTGCTTATTTTCTGCATTTTCATCCATACTAATATTATAAATTCGAAAGTATGTCTGTCTGTATGTTACCTTTTCACGCCCAAACCACTGAACGGATTTCGATAAAATTTGGCAGAGAGATACATTGCATCCCGGGGAAGGACATAGGATAGTTTTTATCGACATACCTCGTGGGCGAAGCCGCGGGCGGAAGCTAGTTCTAAAATAAAAGAAATAACCAAACAAATGATGAGGGCGCCACTGCGTGGTCGGCGTTTGATAGACGCCGTCTTAACAAGGTTATCTATGTCGATCCCGTGGGAATATCGGAATAAAAACTATCCTATGTCCCTTCCCGGGACTCAAACTATCTCTATACAAAATTTCATCTAAATTGGTTCAGCGGTTTAAGCGGGAAGAGGTAACAGACAGACAGACACACTTTTGCATTTATAATAGGATAGTATGGATGGAAACATAAATATCAAATGGAAGATCACATTGAATACAAACAAGAGCTGTTTCTCCAAGACTATATAAAAGTCGAAAACTACCTATTGAGTAACTACCAGGTTTTTTTCCTTACAAACATTGTTACAACACGCTTTTAAAGTTTCTCATTAGCTTCAAAATTCTTGTTACTAAATCAAAGTAGGTAATTAAAGTACGCATAAAGTATTTACTGACTATAAAGCAACCAGGTAGGTATAAATAGGTTATAGGTATACTATCCTTTAAGAACAATCTTTTAGAAATCGCGCCCAAGTTAAATGAAATATAACCAAATAAAATGTGCTTATACGAGTAAGTAAAATATTTATTAATCCCGTGTTTTAATAGGTTTATTCTGGAGATTGGTATTCTTCTAATGTATCTACCTATTTATATCGTCGCGTAATCAGCCAATCCAGGTATGGGTGATATGGGTTAACCGTGAGAAAGCAGAAATTGGTAATTTTAACAAAACGTTCATGATAACATCAAGATGTTAAATCTAATCGCAACGGAATGTGACACCGAAGAACACCCTTTTGGCTTGTTACTTTTGTAATCCAAGCTACAATATTGTTATCTTTAAATCTCTTTACTTCCTTATTTTGTGATAATCACGATTAAGCATCTATTTAAACCACCTACATAATATAATGAGGTAATGCCTATGAATTACGTAACCAATTCATAATGTTTGTTTACTTCATGTTCTGAATTCATAATCTTTTTAAAAAATAACGATAGATGATGATAATGATATTTATTTCTGTGTATTTATTTATTTATTATTTTATACAAACACTTTTACACGTCAATATCTAAAAACTAGATGAGGTCGGTGTTTCCTATCCAACGACGTGTGTGTAATGATTCTTAGAATAGTCATTTAGCACCTATATTTATTTTGATTTATTTTCGTTGGATCTCGCTATTGAATCACATTTTTTAGGTATTAACGATGGGTCCCATTTGCTATTTCCATTGAATCCCATGTTATAAAAACATGTGTACTTTTCAGAAGAAAAGTGATTTACCTTTATCAAATATTTAATAACCTCCTCCTTTTTTTTAAGTCAGTTAAAAAACAGCGTTTGTTCAGCCCTAACAAATTTTCTACGATGTTCTGAAGGTAAAATTTTCAAATCTTATATCAGTTAGTTCGTACATTTTATTTATAATGTCTACACGGCTAAACAGCAGAATTTTACCGAAACTATACGAACATGACTTTAACGGTCACTATCGGACTGCATAGAAAAGAAAGAGACGCCCGATGACACAACGCTGGTAATTTATTGCAAAATATGAAACAATCATCTATTTACAAACTACTTAATAAAAAAAATTTTTTTGGTCAAAATGTTTAAGAGATACACTGCTTTTAAAACCAATTTTTTGACCATTTTCAAGAAACCACCACAAACCAGACAGAAAGTACCTACCTACTTCTTTGTTACAAATATAGGTAGTTTGTTATTCATAATTGTCTTCCAAATAAAAGTTCACACGAGAAAATTAGTGTTAAATTAGTGTTAAATCCGTGAATCATCCTAATTCTGACTAGTATTGGTAGACAGACAGCTTTAAATATTACCAACTAGGTACTTAGCCGCTAAACAATGGATGCTGGTGTGGGAAACAATGTCTATAGAAATTAAACAATTGGAATTTAAATATATCTACAAACTAGGCGATACCCAGGTAGTAAAGTAAATGTAATTAGCAAATACCTGTTACCTTATACCTCCTTAATGATTTAGGTAACTAGTTTGAAAAAAAAAAAACCAAGTAACACGCTTCAATTTATTTTTGTGTACGGAACAGGGGAATCAAATCTAATCTTTTTTTGTTATTTATTTTCTGGTGTACAATACAGTAATAATAATAAAAAAAATATATATATATAAATAATAAATGAGCACACGCTCTTTTACTGCCTAGCCATTTTTTAAAGGTTTCGTAACCCACCTTCCAGCTCCATCATTAGACCAGCTCAATGGAAATTACATAC
Source organism: Gortyna flavago (assembly GCA_963669345.1). NCBI lineage: Eukaryota > Metazoa > Arthropoda > Insecta > Lepidoptera > Noctuidae > Gortyna > Gortyna flavago. Next base: position 13,423,369 of record OY770140.1, read on the forward strand.
CTATATTTGCAAAGTTCCAAATGGATAAGTACGACCATTAGAAATGGGTGAAATTCGGATTAGGTACTGGATTTTCTTACAAATACACATTTAGGTTGACGATAAGTCTGTAGGATAAATTCCTATCTAATTCTGGCGTATCTAAAACTTTATATATAAGTTAAGAAATATATTACCCTGAATTAAATCATCCAAAAGTTTATACCTATACTAGCGACCCACCCCTGCTTCATATCATATAAACCTTCCGAAATAAACACTCTAAGTGCTGGTGAAAACCGCATCAAAATCCATTGTTTAGTTTAGATGAACAAGGCCGTCACATGCACAGACACGAATTAACTAAAATAAAATAAAATTTTCAACTAGCTGACCCGGCGAACTTCGCACTGCCTCAGAATCAAAGTTCTCGAGATATCATCAAAAAAGCGGATCCATACAAAATGATTATTTATTTCCATGTTTTAATAGTTATCCTGCTATTCGGGGCGGAGACAAATCCAACAAATCAAAGATCATAAAAATCGGTCCAGGTGTTCTTGAGTTATTGGTGTAACTAAAAAGAATTTATTTATTTATATATATAGGTAGGTGGGGAGGTATAGGTAGATTTTATTTACATATATAGATATGTGTAGATTGTGAATTTAAAACGCAAACAATGTAATAATCCTACTTCCTACTTCCTACAAATGCGAAAGTTAGTGACGATGGATGGATGGATAGATGAATGTTTGTTACTCTTTCACGCAAAAACTACTGAACGGATTTGGATGAAATTTGGCACACAGATAGTTTATAACCCGAATTGACACATAGAATATTTTTATACAGATATTCCCACGGGACCGAATCCGAAACCGCGGGGCGCAGCTAGTAATTTATATTTCCCATGAAGAAATAACTCAATTAACCCACTAAATGTCCACGACTGTAACTATAGCCCTTCTTTGCTTATGATTACTTGGTAGGTATTCAAGTCATAACTAAATTTGTCCATTATACCTAAGTAATATAAAACCTGTAGTTTGTAGAGTAGTCAGATAGGAAACGCTGACCTCGTCAAGTTTCTAAAATATGATTGACGTATAAAAGCGTTTGTGCAAAACTACATATAGAAATAAAATCATTTATAAATAGACTTATAAAAAAAGCATTTATCATAATTTTATTCGATGCTTTTTGTGTTATGTTGAAACATTACCTTCTCAACATTATTTTTATAAATTGGACACAAATATTATCACAACAAACATCTAAACTTTGTCTATTTTACTGGCAAAATAACAATTCTTTTGAACATAGTTCTATTCCTTGTGTATTTTATAAGTAGGTACCTACAAATTGTACAAGGTTTTAATACAACCTAAGCTTGGAAAATGAATCTCGCGAATATGTTATCATTGTTTTGTAGATCGCCATTTTGTTTTGAGTAGGTGGCGGTATTTTGATAAAACTTTTGTATTCATTGATTACCTACCTACTAGTAGGTAGTAAAACTGTCACATGCGGGTGAATGTTAAAAATATTGTAGTTTGAATGAATCGTGCGATTAGCTGTAGTGGCTTAATGGTTCCTTTGTAAAATAAAACATGTAATTAAATTATAATTTCTATTTATTCGGAGATTTCATAGAATTGTTATTATTATTTTAATTGATTAATGTCATCTAGTAAATAAACAACAGTATGTTTACATGTTATATTAACAACGAATAGTAGACAACATCACTTTACGTAAGTATTTACAAATAGAACTAGGAGACTATCTACATAGCTTGGTCGTTCTCAGACTTTATCAATAAATCGCTTAGTATAGGTACCAACTATCACTGTTCTACATATACAGTTTTAAGTAGAAATAATAATTATAAATTCAATTTTTACAATAATTTACACGTAGAGTATCATTATAGACCATGGATCTATGGTTATAGACGATAAAAGAAGAACTGAAGGAAAGAATAGAAAGAACAGAGAAACTGGAAAGAAAAGAGTTCAACGCGCCTACACAGAGTAGATAAATACAGATAGACGTAGATTTACACGAGGATATCACTAGGCAACGATAACGTACCGACGGGATACTTAATACTGGCTATTCACATGTTTGTACAATACGCACTGTCGTCTAGGTGTCGGGCGGGCGCTGTTGGTCGGGACTGGGCGGCGCCGGCGCCAGCGCGGAGCGGCGCAGCTGCTGCAGCAGCGCGGGCTCCAGCGCCGGCCACCAGCCGCCCAGCAGCGGGTAGTGCGCGGCCGGCGCTGGTAACGCGCGCGCCTGTCCATGCGCCTCCTCCTCGCCGCGCTCCTCCTGGTCACTCGCCACCACGTCGATGTCTTCTTCCGGCTCCTCTTCACAACTACTGTCACGTCGTTGACGTTTCTCAGGAGCGTCATCCGGCGCCAGCAGTGAAGCCACATCAAACTGCCTCTTCCGTGCCTGTGCTCCGCCGGGCAGTCGGCCTGCTCCCCAGAATGGCAGCGGCAGCGCCGTCGGCGGCGGCGATTGTGGCGGAGGGGACGGTGAGTCCTCACCATCATCGTCAACTGCTAATCCCATGTGTTTTCTCACTTTCCTTTGAGCTTTGCGTCTCCTGAAGTCTCCTTTGCGGAAGTCTTCGATGTTGGCCGGATGAATAGCCCAATAGTGGCCTTTCCCGTTGGCTGACCTTCCAGCTTTAACGAAGCAGTCGTTTAGGGACAAATTGTGTCGTATTGAGTTGCGCCAGCCAGGTCCACGGGAGCGGAAGTACGGATAGTTATCCAGGATGTGCTGGTAGATATCTGAGAGGACTAGTTTCCGATCTGGCGAGCTGAGGATCGCCATAGCAATGAGGCCGATGTAGCTGTGTTGCGGCTTCGGCTCCTCGGGCTGCAGGACTCGCTGCTGCAGCAGTGACATGGAGAGCGCGAGCCGGGGTCCGTAGGGCGCGTAGCACGGCGCCACGGATGGCGGGTATAGGCGGAGTCGCTCGGCGACTGCATAGTTGTACAATTGCAAGCGATAGTGGTCAAGAGCCGCGGCGGTCACTGTTGGCGCGTCCTTCCCGAGCGGCCAGGGGCCTCCTTCGGCGCCACTACACATGTTGCCGGCCGGAGAGCGTGTCGCGGAGTGACGGCGGCGGCTGGCGGGCGCGGGCCCGGGCCTGCAGGAGGCGGGGAGCGAGCCGCACTGGCCAATCAGCGCGTCGCCGCTACTTGTATACGTGTTTTTGTTTAGCGACGCCCCACTCCAGTGGCTTTGCAACTCCACGCGCCCTGCCTTGAGGCTACGAGTACTGGCTGCAACAAAATACTTAGACGTGGATTAACTCTCTCATGAATCATACGTTAGTTTATTGTTTCCAACAATATTTGATACAGCTACTATTATTCAATGGCATTTTGTTAAAGCTTAGTTAGGTTTTTATCAAATGTCATTTGGCGTACCTAACTATAATGAAGAGGGTAAGGTAGCCCATTTCACTTCTCAGCATAACAGTAGGTATTACACTACTCTTCTGAATGTCACAAATGTGGTGGAAGTCTTAAAAGTCATAGTGGAACCCTACCTAAGTAGGTAGGTACTCTAAACAAAATCGGCCCGACTGGAGACGTCGTGTACTGAGGCAGGTTGCTTTAGTAGGCCTTTGTAGAAAGAAAGACGTCAGAATCAGACTGTAGGAACGTGATCAACTAAAAGCTACACCATCACCAGCAAGGTACCTACGATTTATGATGTCACCAATGGTATACACATCTAAGTTCTCAGCCTCCCTGGGAAGTCATTGAAATAGGCTAGTTGGCATCATCGTCAATAGCAGCTTTAATTAATCATGTTTCAAAATTATAACAAATAAGTGTTATAGAATATATAACCATTTTATGATCCAATAGAGCGACATTATTTAATTCATACATTTCCTGAAAAAAAAAGTATGAAGAACATTTACACAAATATTCTGCTGAAGATTCAACACATTTGCTGTCGGTACGCGGCAAAACCGTTACAAATGACAACTTCGTAGCGAGTGCTTCCCTGTTATTTCAGAGATATCACAACACGCAACAACACATTACTTCTCAGGAGGCGAGCGAGAAAGAGATGCAGATATAAAAATACTCCACCCCTCCGCGTCGGACAGGGACAGAGGACCGTGCAACAGTTTCACATGTCGCTGTGATGTGGACGCGGTGACTTGTGTTCATACAAACTTACAGCTGAAAAATAACCTTATTTCACTCCAATAAGGTCGAAGTTATGGTTTTGGTATTGGGTCCATATGGCGTTGTTTCAGTAGTGAATAGGCAATGAAAATAAAGAGGCTCGAAGAGCAAGCGTGGCGGCGAGTGCGAGTAGGGCAGCGAGCGATATCGGTGTAACGCAACGTTCCGACAATGCAGTTGCCGCCCATTTAAATACGCCATTTTGTTTACTGTCTCCACGGCTTGTGCTTTTGTGTTTTATACAGAAAGCAGTGTTTTGTGGAATAACTAAATTACAGGAAATATTTACTCGTTTCAGCGTAGACAATGGATACGGGTGCTACGCCGTAGACGCTGTCGATTTGCCAATCGATTTTGTTTGGTGTTGATAATGGCTTTTACTTTCTTTTCAAATTATCCTTTCTTTATCTTATTTTTATATTATATTTATTTTAGAAAAAAAGTTGATTGGATAGCTAAACTAAAAAGCGTTTTAAATAAAGTTTATAGGATTTTGTATAAATTGCATAAATGTTGCTGTTTATCAATATTGAACAGGATAAAAACGTTGATACCTAAATAATATCGAGTCTTCTGCTTCGATTTACTTTTTGGTAGGTATGGCCCTACCAATCAATCATCAATTTTTTTGACGTAGCCTAGGTACCTATTTTTCCTTATTGACCGATTTTTATGTTAATAAGAAAAACTGGTTAGAAAAACGACATTAAAATTATGGGAGTTAGTACGTTTTTTCTTTTAACAAAGTATGAAAATACAGTCGGCAACTAATTTACAATGTAATATAGTCAAGTAACCCTATTTAGATATTGCTTTTCATCCACAATAAAACTGAACAGCTTTACAGTTAAAATAATACAAAAATAAAACCATTTTATTTCGATTCCCATTCCATTCCAAACGTGTGTTGTATGTAGGGTAGATTTAATTTTAAATCCGCGTCACGTTCGGGGCAGTTTTAAACAAGCGATTGCCGCGAAAACAATTGGCGGCCATCCAGCACACAACAAACACGCATTTTAATTATTGTGAACGCGATTGTACTGTAAAGTGCAATCAATTTCACTTTGTAATTACGACACAATAAATAAATATACTCTTTAACTTTAAATAAACAGGGAGGGACACGGTGAGGAAAATGGAAGCAAAATACATGAATCAATAGATAGGTATCTACATCAGTCAAAAATCTATGATTTTAGCTTTAGAAATTTTAAAGAAAATATTTATTTATACAAACGAGATACATTACAATTAGGTATCTTATACCATTATAGAACTTGTATAATATACATTATCCTGTAATGCACACACTACAGATAACCACAGCTTACACATTATCGAGTAGGTATCTACCTACCTACATATGATCTGAATACGTAATTAAATTATAAACAGATACATTAAACAAACAATATAATTACATGCTAATAAAAGATTTAAATACATGCTTTTAGAAAATATTAAAATTACTTACATTACAATAAAACAAAGCAATAAAAAAAAAGAATTAAAAAGAAATACTTGGTTTAAATTTAAATTAAAGGACAGGCCTACTGTTCTGTTAATTCATAATCCAATTGAAGTAACACGTCATCATTCAGATATAGGTACCTAACCCTTAAACTGTTAACGTGAACCTGAACAAGTAATACCTACGAAGTAGAGTTTAAAAAAAATTAGGTAGGTACTTGCAATGCAAACAATTTACATGAAAAATTAGATCTAAAAGCTACTTTAGACAGTTTGTGTAACAAAAAAGAAACATTTCCTTTTTGTAACATTTCAGTAATTTATGCAGATTGATTCATTCATACCTGGCTGTTTCCTATTGTTGTTCTAATTGCCGACGACGGTCCGCGGGCAAGACGGGAGGCGTGTCGCCCCGCCCACCGCTCCCAAAACTCTTTGTACCCGACTGTACTCGTGTAAATTCATTTATTTTTCACGCTCATTGTACTTACGCCCTGCAGTTTATTTTATGTTTGCATTGTCTGTTTAACTGTACCCCGTTGAAGGCGTGTCCTTAGTTTGTGTTTGTTGTATGTAGAGAAATTATTTATTTAATTTGAATTTGTATTTAAACATAATATATAGATAGGTACTTAAATTTCGTTACCCATGGCCTCTGTTTAGGTTACAGCTGTCTGCCGATGATGTGGGTACCTACTCACAAATAGGACTTGACCTGTTTTAGTTATTAAGTATTAATATATACCTACCTACTAACTACCAAACAGGCGCTTTACTTTGTGTAAATTATTTCATCACCACTGCTCTCAAAACGGTGAAGGAAAACATCGTGAGGAAACCGGCATGTCCTAGAACCAAAAATTCGACTACATGTGACATCTACCAACCCGCACTGGGCCCGCGTGGTAGATTACGGCCCACTCCCTCTCACTGAGAGGAGGCCTGTGTCCCAGCAGTGGGAACATTATAGGCTAATTATGTAAATACTAACTAAGCTATTTTGTTGCTAACACTGTAGACCGCATTGTATTCTGAACAAATAAAGATTAAATGAAAAAAAAATACAGTTTTAAATATAAACTGTTTAAACGAATCTGGTAAAACAGGAAGTCATTAACAATTTCAGCTTCGTATTTTTAGCTTTAGGTATCAAGCAGTTGATCCTTGTTACACTATCATAAATAGGTAGGACTGTTAGTTTCGACAAGAAAATAAATGACTCGAACTCTACTTCGTTTAGAAATATTCCGACAATAGGTATTAAAAAGTTCATGTACCTAAGTTCTGACAGAGTTATTTTCATGAACGAAATAGTAAAAGCACAAAAACAGAATCACCTATCAACCGCAAACTGTAGGTAGGTATGAAGAAATTCCTGTTTAAAATTGCACCAGTTACTTAAGTTACGAAAATACAACAAACTAAACAAACATTTCCTGCCAAAAAACTTCACAAAACGTGACCACATCTCCCATATATCGACAAAAAAAAAACAACAAAAAATATTCCCGGGAAAAAAAAACATAAAACAGGAATCAAAGGGACCGTTATGTTTACGGAGTTTCCATGTAAAATAACTTCGGTATTGAATTAGAGACTTTGTGTGCAAAACTGTTCACAAAATATTTTGGCTTCACAAAAGAGGTATTAAGCGACAAGGGGGGAATATAATTTTATGTAAATCGCCACCGCCGCCGCCGGCGCCGGCTGACTTTCGTGCTGGTACGGAATTTGTTTAGGTATATCTGTCGAGAAACAAGCCACGTACCTACTTGGCTTTTGTCGCCTCGATCGATGTGACTGGTGTACGTAAGTATGCCGTATAAAGGTACAGAGCAATGTAAAAGTTTTTGAGGAATAAATTCGTATGATGGAGGTTTGCTGTTCAACCCTAAAGCCCCTTCGTATATTTTTTTCTAAGCATCTGGTATGTCATTTACATTGGAATATGGATTTAAAACAGTTAAATAGACTTAATTCTCGATATACCTAGGTACTCGTAGATCGCGTCCTCCACTTTTTTTGTAAGACCACCATCATCTGCATACAATTTTTGCAACTATGTTGGGATCGGCTTCCAGACTAACCGGATGCAGCTGAATACCAGTATTTTACATGGAGCCACTGTCTATCTGATCTCCACATCCCAGTTACTGGGTAATACGATACCCTTTGGTAAGACTGGTTGTCAGAGTTTCGGGCTTCTGACTACCCGTAACGACTGTCAAGATTTATACGAACACAGCCGGGACCAACGGCTTAACGTGCTTTTCGAGGCATAGAGGGGTCTCGATAGGTACCTATGTAATGTACGGTCACCCATCTACGAACCGACCGCGGCAAGCGTAGCTTATCCTTCGATCGACCCGTGTGGCTGTTATTATTTAGCCACAAGACCCTGGTATGATAATTATCAACGTAGGTAGGTAGGTACTTATATGGATTCAACACTGTTAAGCAGATATAATTCGCAACAATTATGACTGTACAAACGCCAGCACGTCCCGATAAACTTTGAACCTTATGCTTCAGCGATAAAGTAGAAAATCTATTAAAAAAAAATGACACCTGTGCCTTACGCTTTCTTCACCCAAATATAGAAAATATTGCATATCGCCATAGCAGTTATATTACGTAATTCTTTATCTTCATGTTACAACACATGCTAGCATACATTTAAGAATTGTAAAAGAAAATTCAATCGACTTTCGAGGCGACCATGAACTTAATCATAAATAGATATTTACAAATAAATGTTAGCCATTCTTGTACAGGTAGCGCAATTCCACGAAGACGCGCCCCACTCTTCTTCCTAATCGCTTACAGTACAAGTGTGCAATATTCTGCTTGTGTTTTAGTTTTGTAGTAATTACTTATTAGTGTGTTTCAATAAACTAAAACACTAGCGGAATTAATTAGCGATAACCACTAGCGATTAGTAAGAAGAATGGGGCGCGTCTTCGTGGATGGCACTATCTTTGTTACAAAAATTCTTAAACATATTTTATGGTAGCTCCCACAAACCTATTGAATGCCACCCTAATCCTAAATTATCGTACTCCACAAAATAAAACATATCACGAATCCTTAGTCATGTCTAAATCTGCAAATAAAGCCCTATCCTACCTCGGACTAGTCCCAGAGGGATTTTATTTGAGTATTTTTGTACACATTCATAGATACCCATACTTAGAGCCACAGACTACAATATTGGTAAGAAGAAAATGTTCTGAACTTGTAGTCGGTGAAGATATTTTCGTAGACGTTCGGTGTTCTGTGGCGAAGCCGTACATATTTGGATCACAAAGCACGGACGCACGAGTCGATTTAATACGCTTATTTGAAGATAATCCCCGTCCCCTCGCAGAATACCTCGGCGATTTTGTTCCGTTTACAGACATGTTTCATTAACCATCTCGTAATATCAATATTACATTTTATTTTCAGCTTCTATTTATGTACCACTGTAGAGATTTATGATTGAATCTATCAATTTAATTCATCATCTGCCTAGCCTTTAACCAACTATGTTGGGGTCGGCTTTCATTTTACCCGGATGCAGCTGAATACCATCATTTTACATGGAGAGACTGCCTACCTGACTTGTACAACCCAGTTACTGGGTAATACGGTACCCCTTAGTTAAGACTGGTTGTCAGACTTTCGGGCTTCTGACTACCCGTAATGACTGTCAAAGATCGGCGAATGACAACTGGGACCAACGGCTTAACGTGCTTTCCGAGGCACGGGGGTGTCTCGATACGTACCTAATGGGTGACATCCACGGACCGACCGCGGCACGTGTAGCTTAACCTGATTGATCGACCTGCTGTTATTATTAAAAATAAATGTGTGCGTTTTAATTATAGAATTCGCACACTGCTGCCTTTCACGCAGCGGTGTGCGGGAAACGGAGCCAAATTCCACGCGCGATGGTGCGTTATCTGCACCCCGCTGCGAGATGCGGCGCAGTGTGGGCCTCCCCTAACAAAAGGCAGACATCACTTCAAATCTACTTTGGGTAAAAATCGCAATTTTGCGTCATGTAGCCAATTCACTATGTAGGCATGCTACGAGTGCTACGACAGCTACGGCGTAGCCGGTCCCGTAATTTTGATAATTACTATTTCGTACTTTTGTACACGTAAGTTATAATTGGGAAATATGTGTTTTTTCTTTCTTTTATATTGCAAAGAGACAAAATACTGTGTCAATAAGGGTAAAATAAAAATCGAAGGACTTTCTATGATCTCAAAATACTCAGACGCTAACTTAATTAGGTATAGCGTACCTACTGAAAGAAATATTCCCTTGTTATAATACAATGAGAAAGCTTTTTACGCTACGAATAACTGTATAGGTTTATTTCAAGTCTGGTTACACCTACACAAGTACGAAACAATACAAAAACGTTACTACATAGAAATAGCTTGTTGTTTTCGGTTGTGTCTGTGTTTTGGGAGGAGGCATGCCGAAGTGCGGAGGATGAAGGGGGCTAATTACGAGCCATCCCCGGGGGTGAGGTGCAAGGGGGGACGCCTGACTCCCGTCTGCCTAGATATCGAATGATATCTACGTAGGTATACATGGGTGTGTATACTGTTGTAAATCTTTACGAAGGCTCTCTGTTTGTTGGTGGATATTGTGGTGTTATTATTTCGTGTGACGTGTTTATTTGTCGAGTGATTTGGAAATGTTTTGGTTGATTTTCTGAGACAACTTATTTGAAATAGTTGAATATAAATTAACAGACTTTAATTTTTATTGATGTATGTTACTACAATCACAAGTACTTAAATTGCAAAGAAAATATCACTATTACCAGCTGCTATCACAAAGTTCGTATGGTCAGGCCTACCTAAAAGGGACCCTTTATCATAATATCAGTCAATAAAATACTAAATCAACAGAATTACTTAAAATTAAACATAATAGCCTCTTCAAAAACCCACTCAAGCTAATAATATTTTCTAAGAACCAACAGCTTCCACAAAGATACAAACATAAAAAACTTCGTATCGAGACGCAACACTTGAATAATCACTTATTTTATTAGAGCGAGATATTATTCATATTTTTTGTTGTACCAATTGTGTAACCAAAAACGCGAAGCTCCATTCAAGTACCTACTGTAACTCTATACAAATTGGCACCTCCATTGAGGCCGGTTGACACTTTTATATAACCACGATTAACAGTCAAACGAAATTAGAACCCAATAATATTATTAAAGGTTTTTTCTACGACACAATGCGCGTTCCCCTTCCTTATGACTTGTGAATAGGTAATGGTAACTCGGATTACCACCTACGTATTTGTGTAAACACAATAAATATTTTTTGGGCTCTCCCTTTATCTGTTAAGTGCAGATCGAGAGATATTTGTCAGTGCTTAAGATACAAGCAAAGATAAAGGTCTCAGTACAATAAATTAGTTTGAAAGCAGGAAGAGGATATTTGAGTCATGATAAGCGTAACTTTGCAATCTTTATAACAAATTGTTCGTGGCTTCACCCACGTAGAAGTTCTGAGAAATTATAAATATAGTAGATATTATGTTGCAGCATGATTTAATCATATTCCATGGGGCTTCTAGCCGTTCACTCGTGGATTGATAAACCTGCATGTAGTTTAAATATAGGTTTCACGAATAAATTATAAATAGGTACTTGTTGTAAATATTTAGAATTTTTAAATGAGTAGGAACATCAAGCGATGTTGTAGAGGATATTACGAATATGTCATGACTTCACGTTCCTTATAATGCCAATAGAATACTAAGTCACGTGAGCGAAGCCACGGGCATAGCTAGTTTATAAGTTAGTAGGAATCTTCTACCCAATTCTATTCATCTATCTATCGGTTACTACATTACTATTTTCGATTCTGTAATTAACTAAGCTAATACAGATTTCAAGAAAACTGTCCTAATGAGAAGTCCTATGGATATTTAGACTACGAGTATTAATATTACTAGTAAGCATGTAGATTCTACTATTCCAAGTTTAATCGTTTGAATGTCGTAATTACAGACATAATTAAAAAGCCATTATGTCTCGCGTAGATCTACGTTCCGGGAACGTTATATGAAGGGTTAATAAACTATCGTAACTATAAAGGTTCGACTGGACTAAACTGATGTACTCGCCGATAATGTACCCTACATTAACGGCGACTGGCGAGTACATCTCTCTCATACCTTTGCGGATGACATCGTCATAATGGCAGAGACACTGAAACAGTTAGACCGGATGCTGCACAGCCTAAACGAAGCACAATCGGATTGGTTGGACAAGACGAAATTCATGTTCAATTATTTTTTTTGTTGAATGGGCCCGCTCTTGACCTCGATCACGCCAGATGGAAAGCGATGGATGAGGTCTATGATGGAACGAGCGTGCCCAGAAGATACCTAAGGCACTGGAACTCTCACGAATCGACGGAACACAGCAGGCTGCTTGACTCCGGTGGGAGGGTGGTCGCAAACTACTACCGCTAGGGACTGAATTGGCTAGTCAAATAAAGTGTTGGGTGTGAATTCAATTCTCAAGTCTTGCTGAGTCCAATCCATACCATACAACAACCCTTCGAGGGTTGTTTCTCGAAGTTGGCTGGGATAAACTGGATGCGGAAAGCGGAGGACAGAGTGTTGTGGCGCAAACTTGGAGAGACCTATGTGCAGCGCGGTAGACTGCGATAGGCTGTATTGATTGAAACTATATAGCTATAGGTTCTACTTATTTCCTTTTGTATTATAGAAAATTATAGGATGGCCCATTTTTAGCTCCAGAACTATCTTCAGATTGTAATTTTTGACGTGATAACGTTTTATAAATCGATGAACGCCAGCTGCACGCACGAAAAAGCATGACTCATTGTCACGTTTCGCCTGAGCCGAGCGTGCAAGCGAGAGCGCGGAACAAGCGATAGAGAGGCACAATCCGCCTAAATGTTCGACTTGTGACGCATCTATCTCTTATGACGTTATCACGAAAATTATCGTCCGTAAACCGACTTTACAGACAACCAATTTTTTTTTTAGTTAAGGTGCGTTTTCCAACCGATCTCCATTTTTTTTTTATTAAGAAAGTAGGTATGTCTGGTTGATATGTCATATTGGTTTCATAGTGATTTCAAGCAAACTTGATTAGACTAGAAATCCTAGTTATCAAATCTATAATTCCGAATCCAAAGGTAAGATTCACAATCTGTGCTACAACTGTTGTGATTGAATTAACTACAGTCGAGCGCACTTCCCGCACGGACAATAGTGTAGCGGTAACTAAGCGAGGATTAATCGCCGTTAAGTGGATTAGCACATGGTGCGCCCGGCCCTTCCGACCGCCATGCATTGTGAGGACACTTGAGCTTATGCCTACTGAGAACTGATTCGCGAAATCGGGAATCTATTAATATTACGATTCTTTGCCACTTTTTTGCGTAGGTAGTGGTTAGACAGGAAACGTATGGCCGTAATTGATTTAATTTTTGTGCTTGTCAAAATATCCGGTCATGAACCGGTCGCTCTAGAGTCCGTTGTCACTATGGTCATGTTGGTGTCGTTGTTAATCAGTAGTTTATGATTTAGGTAAGCAAAGTAGTATTCGCTCCGAGGATGGTTGATTTTCTTCGCTCGTGTATTGTCTTATTAACGCAGAGTCCTCTGATCCGATCGAATGGACCGATTGAAGCGCAAAACTACGCAAATTTTTTGTCTCTGTTACTAGGGTAACAGACACTAAATTTCAACAGAGAGATTTAAGAATCTCTTTGGATATTCGAAATATAAAAAGTGTAGTAAATATGACCAAGCTCAGATAGATGGCCATCAAACCTATTTACTTATAATTTGCTATAATATCAACATCCACAAAATTAAGCACACACCACAAAAGCACCCCATGCTCTCACTTCGCCCTACAAAAGGCGGAAGCCCTCGAGTGGTCAACAGAGCATACTCCACTCACAGCATTGACAACATTAGCACACGGGAACAGTCATGACAATACCACTATTGTGACGCGCCACTGTTTTGACAATAACTAAATACTTCATTTGAATTTTAAATTGTAATGCTTGGTTCTGGTTTTTTCTGTTATTCTGTTGCTAGTTTTTGCTTGCTTCGTGTGTTAATCATTGTTCTCAGTGGTACGGATGATTTTGCACTTAAATTTTAGATTTCCCTCGAGCCAATAGGTAACACTATTAATATTTTGAGGTATGATTATTGTTTTTCATGAGTAAAGAATCTAAACTATAAAGCAATGTTCATAATATCAAATAATTTTCATTCCATCACCACTTAATCAGTTTTCTACTTTAGTCACATGTATTCTAAGTTGATTTTTGAGTGGCCATTTATAAGAAATAGGTTCTAATTGCATTGGTTTTTGGTTCCATAACTTGGAAATTATCTCAAAATTTTAATTCAAATATACTAACTTGTATTATGAGAAACTAAAGTAAAAGTACGCTTACCGCGGTTGGTCACTTGTCGAGACCCCTCTGTGCCTCGGAAAACAGGTTAAGCTCTTGGTCCCGGCTGTCATTCGTAGATCTTTGACAGTAGTTACAGTCAGAAGCCCAAAAGTAACCATTCAATTAACCAGGTGGTGTCGCGTTACCCAGTAGGTAACTGGGTTGTGGAGGTTAGATAGGCAGTCGCTCCATGTTAAAGTATTGGTATTCAGCTGCATCCGGATAGACAGGAAGCCGACCCCAACATAGCTGTGAAAAGGCTAGGCAGATTGATTGCAATTTTCAACTTATTTTATTATAAAAAAAATATTTTACTGTTTCACAGACTGGTAAAAATATAAACTTTTCATTGTTATAATACTTCAAATTCACCTGCGGTTTTGTTTGTTTTTGTAACTTTGATTCAGTATTTTAAAGCTGTTCAATGCAGACCATAAAACTGTTTTTGTTGATAGCAATGTTTTGTTCTGTATCTCTCTTTCATTTAATGATTCGTCGGCTAGATTGACGTTATTTTAATTTAACATGTAGTTAAGTTACTTGTTCAGCTTCTTTAGCTACAAAATAGACTCAAGTATTTCTTTATTATATTATATGTTGAACAGGTCAAGTTATATACACACATCAAAAGTGTCTAGGGATCAAGCATTTTTATGCGGATTTCTTGAGATTGAGATGTGGCTTTGTAATAAATTTATGATTTTATAAATTTATATGGATCCTTTTTGGTGCATTTCATAATTTGAATCAGGAACTGTGAATCAAATTCGAGTAAAAGATGAAAATCAGCTGTCAATATTTTCCCTATAAAAACATATAACGCATTGAAGACATTATTAGTGCTACTGTTTCCCTACTACTGATTAAAACCAACGTTATTATGGAGCGGCGACGTCATTTAAGCAGGGAAGAAATGCTCAGAGCCGTGGGAATGATAGAAGCTGGTTCCCGGCAACGTACTGTGGCTTTAGCTCTGAATACAAGTCAGAGTGTTATCAGTCGACTTTGGACACGTTACCGAAGCACTGGTACCGTGGCTGAGCGCCATGGAGGACGGTATCGCTGCACCACACGGAGACAAGACCGATACATTCAAATCTTAACTCGAAGAGCTCCAACAATAACCGCCATGATGTTAGCCGTGAGGCTTCATCACTCTTCAGGGAACTTAATTAGCGACCAAACAGTCAGAAACCGCTTGCATGAAGTGAACCTTCATTCCCGAAGACCGCTACGGGTACCACCTATAGCAATGCACAATCGTAGGATTCGATATCAATGGGCTCTTGAACACAGAAATTGGGCAGAAGAACAATGGCGTTTCGTGTGCTTTTCTGATGAGTCTCGTTTTGGTATGAGACGGGATACAAGACGTATACGACACTGGAGAACCCCTGGACGCCAACAGCGATTAAAATCCTGCCAGGAAGTCCATCCTTATAGTGGTGGAACCATCATGGTATGGGCGGGTATTTGGATCGGCGGAAGAACTGAGTTGATTTGGATCAGAGGCAACCTCAACGCTCAAATTTATGCTGAGACGATTGTATCAGACGTCATCGTTCCTCTACAAGTGCAAATCGGTCCCTTATTTCAGTTAATGCATGATAATGCACGACCGCACACCGCAAGAGTTGTAAGACAGACTCTCGCCGCAGCTAACATCAATGTCCTGCCCTGGCCTGCTCAGTCGCCAGACTTGAACCCGATTGAGCATGCATGGGATATGCTACAGAGAAGAGCTCTGCCGAATATGGAGGGTATCCAGTCGTAAGAAGACCTTTTTTTGTTGTTGCAACGAACATGGGCGGCCATTCCACAGCGTGATTTGGATGAACTCATTTTGAGTATGCCAAACCGATGTTCTTGTGTTGTTAGTGTTCGCGGTAGAAACACGGATTATTAATTGTTTAAGTTACCCAATAAAATTTTAAAGAAAACTGTTATTTCAGTCTTTTTTTCGAACTTTTGTGTTAGTGGTTCAAATGTCAAAAATCCCTTTATTAGGAAAATGGCAAATTTCTTTATTAATGCAAAGGTGACTTGGTTTATCGTTACTGTGACAAACGAAAACACTTTATTTGATGAATCCTTAAAGAAAATTTTAATTAATATCAGTCAGGAGAAAAGTTATTGCAAAAATATATGTTGATCCCTAGACACTTCTGATGTGTGTATATACCCACTATCAGTTCACATAAATGTTTCAGATACTGTCTTAATGAGACATACTAAGGCATTGTTCTAAGTGTATATCAATTTAACTATAAGTAAGTAAACTAAACTGAATGAAAGCAGTCTGTGAACGCTGTAGGTATTAATAAGAATAAATTTTCATTATCTCACCTAGGCACCTATTCTAATGGAACAGCATAAGCATAACCTTTTCATAATCATAATCGAACTTATCTCAACATTGTACTACAAGTTTCTAATGTCCGTCAAAACCAGCTGCAAACCAAGTCCAAATATCACATTATATAAATCACACATGTAGTTTCCGAGAACGAACACAACAACACGCCTTCAAGACCTTCTAATTCAATTACTGAGCCATTGTCCCAAAGTTTTTGCTCTCCAACATTTTACACATTAACAATGGAGTTATTTTGCCAACAATAACTGTATTCGACGGACAACATTGTCGACACTCGGACACGATGACGGAACAGTGATATAGTAATGACGGCAGAAGTTGAACTTGGTACAAAGTGTTTCCTGTTCAGATAGATAAATGTAATAGCTTTGCCAAAAAACTTATCAACTAAGCTATTCATAATCTTAGTGAGAATTGCCTTCTAGCTTAAATGTGCAACTGAGTTGAGTTTGCATTTCAACACAGTGATTGTTGACATAACTCTCTATGTACCGTTTTAATTAACTATAAATAAGTAATAACTCCAATTTTTTTATCTAAAATGGTGTGGCCCATCTGGCACATCGGAGGGTGTACTCTCTAAATAAGTAAACGAAGATACAGGCCCGTACAAAGTATTTGTACCGTCAACTCAAGTGACTAATTATAATTTTCGGACGGGCAAAAACACATCGTGCTAAGAAGAACTCATCAACAATCATTTTGTCATTCATTCTTAGTTCAGAACCCGAACTAATCTTATCCCTGTAAGTGATACGGAGTAAGATACCCCCGTAAATTCGGTCTTCTTCATCTTCTTCGTGACGCTGGCACGACTGTATTTTAAATCTTGTTTTCCCAAAACTTTGCCAGTTCCACGGTGTCGTCGGTGGCAACGCAGAGGTCACTTTGACTGCATTTTTTAGGACACAGAGGGCAGGATAGTAGATTGAGCGTGGTTTGTGACATAGCTCCGCAATCACACCCTTCTGCCGTTCCGTCAAGGTAGCCCCACTTTACTAGTTAGACTTACATCTTCCCACTTGTGTCCGGAGACGGATCAGAGTTCAGTAGAAACTAGGGCTTTCGTGCTTAGGGAGTAGCGCCCCGATTTGCTGGGTTCTGACAGTAATAGACGACATTGATCTCATCACGACTGCTTCTGTCGACTTCTAGACGTGCTCTTTCAGAAGGTTAAAATCTTGAATAGGGAAACCGACAAAACTGCCTCTTTTTATGACATTCAAATGATCGTAAGATTCTCATATAATTACTTATTTAACATCTATGAATTCGACACTGGGTCAATATCACGCGCTGTAGTAGTAACACACAAATCATTTGATGTTAAACTTCTATAATGCCTGCACAACGACAGTTGTCAATATTTTTTTAACACTCAAAACTAACTGTTCATGAAACATGAATTGTATTTATATGTGAAGTGTTTATCATGTCCTGTTCCAGATACGATCTTAATCTCGGATTAGTGAGGCGTTAGGACGCATTGTTAACGCCAGTTAAGTGATGGTGCCACCTATGGGGGACAATGGTGCCATTCAGTGGTCAAGATACTCCCACGAGTCATAATGACGATTAGTGTAATCTTTGCCAGCCGTTGTGTATCCGGCCTTATTTGTTAATATTGGTATTTTCTGTGTTCGTTATTATAACATTTAAGTGTAAGTACCTAACTAATTTTTGTTTCTGCAATCGAATAACGAGCTTAGTTTGCGAAATGGAACCAATAAGAGCTCAAGTCTATAATTAGTAGATAATATGGCTGCTCTAAGTATATGACTATTTAGTGAAAAGTTTAAAAAAGAAAAGTTATTCGTATTTCTTTATTCATACTTCTTGCATTACATAGGTAATGGTGTGAATTTTCTTTGCTTTGACACAAAAATACAAAAAACCAAAAACTATTATTAATTGTCAGCATGGGAGCATCAAAATGACATTTTGGCAGAATTGTCGACATCGGCACCATTGCCATAAAGAAAAATAGAATAGAATAGACATTTTTAACTCAAGCATCAAAAAAGTGCTCTGTGTCAAGCGTACTGTGGCGTATACTATGATCGTTCTATGATCAATGGCATTTTTTAAGAAATTACTGTTTCGTTATAATTCTAGAACCTCTATTAAATATGCGGCCTATGTACTATTGTTTCTGTATTTCTTTGCACTTCTACAGATATTGTGGATTCGTTACGACCTAGGTTATACAGTGTTCTCTTATACGAAATTATCAGATTCACGGCAAAAATACATACTTGTGTGGGACAGTAATCACTATACCTTGAATGAGAAAAAGGAACAGGTATTCTCAAATTTAAAATGTCGAGTAAACAACTGTATATTCACTGACGACAAGTATTTATTCGATGGAGACTACACGCGATTCCATGCTTTACTTTTTACTGAACAATTTATCAAGCGAAATGATATTCAGCTGCCAGAAAAGAGGTCCAAGTCGCAGATATATATATTTACTACGTTAGAGTCTTCATACAACTATCCAGCTTGTGAAGTGAACTACGATAATTTCTTCAACTGGACGTTTACCTATAGACTGGATTCTGATGTACATTGGCCTTACTTCGTCGTGCGAAACGTAACGCGCCATGTCGTCGCTCCAAGTAAAGATGTGCAGTGGCAAGTATACGATGAAGGCATGCCTATCCCTAAGCAGATACAGCACGTCTTAGATGATAGAAAAAAAGCTGCCGCCTGGCTGGTGAGCAACTGCTGGGCCGACAGCTTAAGAGACGACTACTTGACGAGGCTCCAGGAACATCTGTACCACTTCTCTCTACAAATTGACGTGTATGGAGGCTGTTCTGAAGCAAAATGCTCATACCACGACTGTGAAGTAATGTTAAGGAAGGATTATTATTTCTACATGGCATTTGAGAACTCTTTCTCAGAAGATTACGTCACGGAGAAGGTTCTCCACGGGTACAATAATTACGTGGTGCCCATTGTGTTTGGTGGTGCTAATTACAGCAGGTAAGACATATCTAGAGTCTGTAGGGGTTCCCACGGGTAATTCTTGTTACACAAAGAGTTAGATTACGCCTTTATGTTCGATGGAAGTTTACTACATTCTTCGTAATTCATTAGGAATATATTTTAAGCTCTGAGAACCTAGTTTGAATCAATATCGGGCACTTGGTAAAAGGAGGTACGTTTAGGTACTACAATTTTGCGCAAGAATGTTTGATATTCGAATAATTAGGCACACAGGTTATCAGAGTTTAGGAGCGGTATAGCTATATTGTTTTGGTGTAATTGGTGAAAGATTTACAAATTACACAAATGACATTTATAAATTCCTTACTACAGGTTAGGCCAAAGAAACCAGGGCTGTACAAAAGCGCATTGAGTTGATGATATCGTCAAAGTCGCGGGACACACCTGGATGAGGGACGCACGGAACCGGGTAGAAAAAAGGAGAGGTTTATACCCAGTACTGGGTGATACCGGGCTGAAATGATGATTATGATGATAGCTTAATTTATCTGATTTTTGACTAGTAACAGGATGTGTCAGTATTCAACTTATATTTCCCCAGATTTCTTCCTCCCGGATCATACATAAACGCTCGCGAAATACATCCATACAACTTAGCCTACATCATGTACCAGTCGGTAAAGAACCGAGAAAATTATTATGATTTTTTCGGATGGACCAACTACTACACCGTAGATTCTCTAAAAGACTTGCCACACTACCACCCACTTTGTGACCTCTGTGAAGCCTTGAACAGCAATATACGACGTCAACAGGCCCATAAGCAGTTCAGGCAGTGGTGGAACGGACGCAGAGGCCTGCATTGGTGCTTGCCCCAAGAATACTGGAACGAAACGTCACTTCTCCATGTGGACAGATCTCCCATTTTCGAAATGTATTAACTTTTGCATGCTTTTTGTTATTTCTTGTTGCATTATACAAATTCTACTTATGTTTTGTGACAAGTTCGTATCTTAACTTATTTATGGCATTAAGATACAACTTGATTATAATTATTTATCATAAAAAGAAATTAAAAATAGTCTATTTCAAAAAGTGTATTACTGTGTATTCTTATAAAACGTATAAAGCTACTTCTAGGGTTACAAATATACAATCAATGGTTATGAGATCTCCCAATCAGCGAGAGCTTAGCAAAACCTCATCAACTCCAAACGAAGGCGAGTTCATACTCGTAGAAAGCGTCACCGATAGTTTTGTAATCCCTATACAATAACATGCCGTTATTAATTTCATATCGCTAACAAAAGAGCATGTTGCTACAAATATTACCACAAAAGACGGCGCAGTAATTAATGTTAGAGTCGTATTGGTTGAATCCCGTCGTTAGTCCCGGGGGAGGCGCGGACAAATCATCTGGCGACACAATACGGTAGTTAGGGACGGGCACGGGGCCCGATCGGCGGACGTTTAACGAGCAAATTATTTAGTAAATGTTGCCAAATAATAACATTAATGCGTACGAGGGGCGCTGGCACGCAGTTAGAAGTAGGACCCGTCGGTTGGCACGCAGTCGAATGAGCACGGGTGGCGTTTAGGTAGGTTAGTATGGATGGAGCTGGGAAGGTTTTTAGTACAGCCAGCCTCAAAAAGATGTAGACATCGACAAGAATTTATTTCAATTCTAGTCGAATGATCGATCTGTTTGAGGGTGACTGTAGTACTGTACCGACCTACCTATTGTGGATATACTAGTAAATAGGATACACGATGTTTCTTACGCCAAATAAATTACCACAATCAGATACAAATGACCCAAATATTGGGACTTCCCTTAGATTACGGTACCAAATTTTACTTAACGTGCTACACAAACGCCAGTTCGATTCTGACTAGTCGATTGTGTCCGTGCACACAATTTATGTTTGCATATTGTAAATACTCATGGTCTGAGTCTAACATAATCAGATTATAATGTTCCCACTGCTGTTACACAGGCTTCCTCTCTGTGTGAGGGACTGGGCCGTAATCAACCACGCGCGCCCAGTGCGGGTTAGTAGATGTCACATGTCTTCGAAAATTTGGTTTTAGGACATGCCTGTTTCCTCACGATGTTTTCCATCATCGTTTTTTAATTAATGCTGGGGAAGTATTTCCTTGGCTAATAGATATTTATTCACCAAATTCTATAAAGATAAAGATTTTGTTGCTACATCAGTTCTTATTTAAAACATATTGGTAGGCTTAACAGTCTACCCTACTAATAAGGAATTTCAAATAAATTACATACGAGTACAACTAAATAAATAAAAATATAGGTAGGCGTAATAAAGCCACATCAATAACACGTAACCTAAATTCATTTATCATCATCACCAATAACTCTTAACAAAACACAAATCCACAAGAGCTCATCGACAAAATCTCAACAATTCAAATATTGGTGGTGTGCAAAAATAATGGTGATGTCCACAAAGGCTGACTGTTGAGCGCTAGGGGTGGTCGGTCCCCTCGCCAGCCAATCAGAGGCCGCGGCTGCAAGTACCAGCGCAAACAGCAGCGATCCTGAATGCCACATAATTGAGTGGCTCCTCGACTTCGCTCCACTGATCCATTGTCAACGCCATTAAACGTAATTATGTGATAAATGCTCGCGAATTAATGATGGTTTTATAGATTTTTTACGCTTCGAAGCACGTCTTTTACGCAAAGTTACGGAGGAATTGTTTCAGAAAGTTTTCTGCAGATGGTTAGGTGCAAGATTTTGGTTCAGTGAAATGTTAAACACGTTGAATAGCAAAAGGTACAGCCAGGACCACTAATATGTGTATACCTTTATATTATAGCTTTAAAAAGTTATTTTCTATGTTGTTTATAGTACCTATTTTGGTTTTTGAAATAGGTCATAAGAAAGTTACAATTCATTTATTTTTTTATTGCTTAATGGGCGCTCTTGACCTCGATCACGCCTGATGGAAAGCGATGGGTGAGATCTATGATGAAACGAGCGTGCCCAGTGATGCCTAAGACACTGGAACTCTCAAGCATCGACGAAACACAGCAGGCTGCTTGACGCTGGAGTCCGGTGGAAGGGTGGTCGCAAACCAGGTGGGCCCCTACAGTAGTAGGTTCTAGGTGCAAGGGAAGAATTGGCCAGTCAAATAAGGTGTTGGGCGTGACTGTCCAGGATGCGCCGAGCGCTCTGTTCCGTTGAGTAACTGGCGGAACCATAGAAATGTTCTTATATCTATGGGCGGAACAAACTGCGCTACACGAGGAGGCTTCTTCATGCATCCCAAAACTGAACAAATGCAATCGTTTAAACACGAGGGAATCGAAATCTATGAATTTGGGTTTGGTGTATCAGTACTTGTGTCTACCTACTAATAGGATGTAGGATTTGTAGGAACAAGTTATTGTGTGTCTTCAATCGCTTATTTAGTATAGTATTTTTTATCTCACGAAGTGACACACGCTTGGTTAACACAAGTAAAGCGCGTGGCGCTTCGTGAGATAAAAATACTACAGGCAACGTGTGCCTCTATTTCCCGATACACTGCTTATAAACAAAGTGACACTTTACCTTTTAACATACAAGTATATCGATTTAGAACAAGTTGTCCCAAAGTTAGTGAATGTTTACCGCAGCGCTAATTGGCCGCAGCGCGCGCTAAACATTTACTCGTAAACTAAACATAATAACGTATTCACAGCGCGCGGTACGTTCGCCGATATTTTGCTGTGTGCCTTGCCGCCAGCCCCTACTCATGTGCGGGGGAAGTTACAGACTTGTAACCGCTGGAATTTATTTATTACGGTCTTCTTTATGTAAAACCATTCATATATATTGGCGTTACCAAAAGAAGTTTAATAGAATAGATCACGATGCCTTGCTACAAGAATGATTCAATAAAAAAACCTTATAACCTTAAACCTTATTATGGTACTTGTTGACCGGCTTACATTGTTCTGCCATACCTATTAACACTGTATTTTGAAAACATCATAAGAGCTAGCTATACTTATTTTTTAAAGAAAAACCATTTCTGACTTTCTTGCCGGCTCTCCTCCTTAGGAAACCACCGATTGGAACCGTGCACATAGTTTGTAACGTTTCTTAAGATGGATAGGTTCATGAGGCATAAAATATTTTGAATTTGATCCAGTGAAACCATGTATTTTGATTATTAAACGAGGATGTTCTATGAAAATTAAGTTTTTTTTTTGTAGGTATATAAAACAAAACTTTAAAATTTAAAACTATTTATTTTAAACAACTTGTCATGGAACATTTTACATCACAATAGCGCTCAATCTTTGATACAAAATAAGATTATGTGTGAGATTGTGTGTGTGTAAGATTGTGTGTATATTGGTAGCTTTTCATATATTCAATCACATATCATAACATTCTTTCGACAGCGCCATTCACAAAAAACAACGTTCAAAACTGAAAATACATCAAAGATCAACCGAGGATGTAAGTGGTAGCGAACTCCCCCGGGACCCGGGACGCAGCCCGGGCTCCGGACTCCCCGCAAACGGAATGGATAATTCAATAACCGACGGAACGCGCCACCTAATCCTCAAATTAGCAATACGATATGAATAAATAGATTTTGGTCGAACAAAGCAGGTGCCCTGGGAATACGGGGTAGGGGCCGGCAGTGTTTAGCGAATCATTAGTTTTGCTAATGAAGGGCTGCGTCAAATATTCCTGTGTCATTTGAAATGGGGTAACATTGTACAATGCTGTTTAGTAATAAAAGTTTTGTTTGAACATGTTAAATGCGAAATTTGATTTTACAGGAAAAACTCAGTCAAATCATTTATTTCAAGTAGGTTAATAAAAGCCACTTTTGAACGTCAAAATTTACTTACAAGAAAAGAAAAGATAATTTCGTTTAAAATGACGTTCAAAAGTGCCCTTTCATGGCCTTCTTGAAATAAAATTTAAAAAAGGTATTGCATCTAACATGTTTAAACATTACTTTTATCGTTACTTTGTAGAATGTAACCCTTTCAAATGACACAGAAACTTTAAAAATGTACCTATTTCAAAAGAAATATTGATTCCACAATTATAAACCTCCCGGAGAAACGAAAAAGCTCTCACTGAAAGGCATTTCAGTTGTAAAAATCTTTTTCGCAGTTAATTAAAAATGAAAATGAAAACAGGAGGTAGCTTTCATCCTACTGAAAAGTTACGAGGCAACAGTGTCAATTAATGGGAAAAAACGTGGCATTGACTTACAGTGTTACAATTGTCGGGATATTTTCTACCAATGGGTAACAGTGTAACACAACATGGTGTAACTGAACGGGAACAAAAGTGTAAAAAGTCTCCACGTTATGTACGGAAAAAACATCACCGGAAAAATCACATTGCGGGTATCAGACAGGGTAAAAACACCCCTAAACCGAAATAGAATAACGCCTTCCCAGTAGTTCCCAGCTATGTATTGTATTGAGAATCACATGTAACAGTCACACATCACGCTCCCGACCACATAATGATTGCTCCAACATTAATGGAGTAACTCACATAAACAGATAGCAATCTAATCTCATTGTTGCAGCCACATCAATTATAACAGAGATACATTGAGCGGCGCAGAGATACGCCAATTAGGCGAGGTTCAGGAAGCTGCCGCGCGTGCGCACACCCTAATTGTTTCCGACATAGTCTTGCCACCCACTTCCACCCTTGCGAACAACAACAAGACTCAAAAGGTCCACTTAGAGTAGAGTAACTACTACACGATATAAATTTTGCTGATTTGTCACGATGGGCAAACTTTCAATATGAACAGTCATTACAAAAGTGCGTAATAGGTGTACTTACTGATTCATCTTCAACTTCTACAATTGTAAATGTGTTTGTGACTGACTGATACCAATTTGGCGATCATACAATATCACTATATGCGGAGGCAGTGCCAGAAGTCGCTATGCGCTAAGGTACGGATAACATTTTTTTTTTAAACAGAATCTCCAGTCTGTTATGACCATTCTCACCACGATTGTTCTAGTCTTTGGTCAAAATTCGTCGGCCAGGGGTAGGACACACATGTAACGCTTTTCCCAAAAAGAGTTGGGAGTTGTGAAACTACGTACATAAACTCACACCTTTTTCCCGTCGAGGTAGGCGGACTCTACAGAAAGCCACATGCTACGATGATTCTTACACACCTACTCCTTTTGTATTTTATAATTAGCTGATGGGCACATGATGCCTACAAATAGTTCAGATTGGATCTTCTATAGTACCTCTGTATCATCACCAGTCGCCCCCACCCGCCACCCGTAGCCCCGGGCCATAACAAGGAAAGGAATATCAGAGCGTAAAGCTGGAAATGCACAATGTTTTGACAGTACGCTTTAAGTACTAGTACTGCTGCACTGCCATCGGATTCGCTCTTTCGCTCTGCCATACCGACCAATTGAATTTCTGAGAATTGAAATCTGTTCTTTCTGTGTGGTTGAGTTTCTGTTTCTAGTAAAACGACTTTTAAAGTCTGATTTTGATAATTACCTCGTATAAGGTGCGGTGAATTATTATGAAACACATAATTATGGACTATCGATTCTATAAGTCATATCTATTTGGAGGTTTAGGTACAGATTATGCTAAAGCCAGGGCCATTTTTAAGTGAAGAAACATTTTTAATTTAAGTAATTGCTCAGACTCATATACCTGGGATTCTTAAACTATACTAATCGAATAGGTATGATTTGTTTATACTACTAATAATCTTACTTAGTATTATGTTGAATGACGATGGAATTTAAGTAAAATCTGGAATTTATTACAGCACACAAGTCAAAGCCAAGCGTTTGCCATTATAATTTAAAACCCAATTGAAATACATTTCCAATTGAAGTATGTATGAAATCAAACGGTTTTTACGAAACCCAACAAAAACTAATTTCATTCACAATATTATTATTAGATATTATCGAATACACATCCATTATTATTTATTACACTTTCGTTCAGCTACATTGATCCCTAAAAGTGCACTTCACCATATCAGTGTACACTGGAAGCCACACAAAATATCAAAAAAATTCGACAATGCAACTTGACATTTGGGTCATCCGGAAGCAATCGCGCACAATGCTCTAAATGCACGCATTTGTACGCGGCACGTGCGGCCTCGTGTCCGCGATTTGTGCCAAAGAGAAGTACAAATGCGTGCAGAATTAGTGACGTCTCTATTATAGTTGTCTGCCGATAATTTACGCTTGTTAGGCCTCAATTAATTATGTTCTGAGAATAGGTACTTGTAATCTTTGTGTATACTTATGTTGCCAGATTATCCCTGCTTGTCTAATGAATTGCTAGTAAATAGTTTGGTTTTTCTAGATATATATTAAGATGTTTAATCCTCCTTTGCTTTTTTTCTTTATTTATTTCGTTACAAAGGATTAGGACTCTTCGACGTTAGAGCAAAGGAGCTCGAGTCTTGGTGATTCATTAAAGCATTTGTTTCAAGCGGGATGAGCTGGACTCCATCTTTAAGGATTGGCTCACAATCGCATTAGACCGGGAAAAGTGGAAAGTGGGAAGGGAGACCTTAGCCATGTAGTGGGCTTATACTAATAATAATAGGTTTCATGGTATTCTTGTCGCGATTATGATTGCTGAGGATGAAGCGAATGGTCAGCAGTAAGTTATATTGACAAGCCCACCTTCGAAACACGCATTATTGCCAGCAAAACCTCGAAAGAGGTAAGTGACGTTTGATAATGAAAGCACTATAGTCTGTTCCTAAAGTACTTACCTGATGACAGTGCAAACAAACCCTTTGCCTAAAATACTAACAGTAGCAATGGCTTTTATTTGGACAGTTTAAGCAATGGATTAGCAATATCCTTCAAAATCATACAGGTGTGATTTAGGGTGTAAGTTAATTTCTTACGCAATCGCACATTAAAGGAAATTAGAACCTAAGACTCATTTGTATTTAGAAGGTTTCAACTTTAAAACTCACGACGTTTTCTGATCTAGGTATTTGTTTGCATTTTCATCAAATACTTTTGGAACATACCATGATTTATGTATATTAAAGCACTACTCTTTACATAAACCAACGAAAAATATTCAAAATTGAGCTCTATGGGTAGCGTTGTGTTAGTGATTAAAAGCAAAAACACAGCGGTTGTATAATTCAGCGGCTGTTGAAACTTGAAAGTGCCATTAATAATGCTCTTTGATTTCATTGTACTCGTATAAGTAGCTCAGTGCGACCGCCTCTTTTGGCTGCAGCGATCGCTCCAACAACTTTAGACAGCTACATAATTAATTAACACAATTAATGAAAGTTTTGTGTGGTGTGCGCCTGTTTCTAAACAAACTTTTACCATGTATCTAAAGATAATAAAGTGTACTGTGTCATATGTGGTACAGTGACAATTGGGGATTTAGCAAGTGTGAATGATGGTAATTCATTAAGAGCAGTAGCGGCGCAGTGGTAACGGCCCCGACTTACGAGTTGTAGGTCGTGGTTCGACCCCGAGTAGGTGCTTTACTTTGTGTAAATAATTTCATCACCGCTGTTCTCAGCACGGTGAAGGAAAACATTTTGAGGAAACCAGCATGTCCTAGAACCAAAAATTCGAGGACATGTGACATCTACCAATCCGCACTGGGCTCGCGTGGTGGATTACGACCCACTCCCTCTCACAGATAGGAGGCCTGTGTCCCAGCAGTGGGAACGTCATAGGCTGATTATGCTTATGCATTAAAACAGTACCTTCACAGTACAATACAGAAGCTACTATTACTACCAACTTCTATTGTAGCAGTTGACCCTTCAAGTATAAAACCGCGACCAGTTTCAATGGATTATGAATGAAATCCAACTACACACACATACGTACAAAACAAGGGAGAAATAACAAAACTGAGATAAAACCTAAATAACACACTAACCTGTGATTATTCCCAAAACATTCTTATAAAACACACAACCCTTTCAACAGCCATAATTATCGTACATCGAATCTCTGGAGATTGCTTAATATCACGAACAGTCGGTGTAATATCACCGTAATACAAACTATGAGCGAGCAAGGGAGGCTACCGGGCGCGAGAAGGGTGAGGCAAGGGGGTGAGGAGAGTGGGGTAATAGTTCATTCATCATCCGATAATAGCGGGATTAACGCGATCCAACCCTTTGTGGGCGGCTTGTAAAACTTCACCAAAACATTTGTCCGCACTGATTATAAATTATTTATTCGTCCTATATTTAATATTCGCACACTGAGAAAAATTTCCTCTGCCGCGCTACGTAAAATAAGGACAAAAATCGACCACAATGACGTGTGTAACCCGCTACATTACGCGTAAGTAGTCAGTCATACGTAGTCGGCATACTGACGCTCATCATGGAGCGGGTTACGTAACGTACGTAGCCCGACATCCGGCTACGTAATACGTAGTACGCAAGTCGCACTGAATACTCCTGAAACTACGACTGCAACACCCGTATACTATTGTGGCGGGCACAGTAAAGCACGGTGAGCCCTACGTGTGTACGACGGCGGCATACGTACGATACTGTGGCGGCCACAGTAAAGCACGGTGAGCCATACGTGTGTACGACGGCGGCATACGTATGATACTGTGGCGGCCACAGTAAAGCACGGTGAGCCCTACGTGTGTACGACGGCGGCATACGTACGATACTGTGGCGGCCACAGTAAAGCACGGTGAGCCCTACGTGTGTACGACGGCGGCATACGTACGATACTGTGGCGGCCACAGTAAAGCACGGTGAGCCCTACGTGTGTACGACGGCGGCATACGTACGATACTGTGGCGGCCACAGTAAAGCACGGTGAGCCGTACGTGTGTACGACGGCGGCATACGTACGATACTGTGGCGGCCACAGTAAAGCACGGTGAGCCCTACGTGTGTACGACGGCGGCATACGTACGATACTGTGGCGGCCACAGTAAAGCACGGTGAGCCCTACGTGTGTACGACGGCGGCATACGTACGATACTGTGGCGGCCACAGTAAAGCACGGTGAGCCCTACGTGTGTACGACGGCGGCATACGTACGATACTGTGGCGGCCACAGTAAAGCACGGTGAGCCGTACGTGTGTACGACGGCGGCATACGTACGATACTGTGGCGGCCACAGTAAAGCACGGTGAGCCCTACGTGTGTACGACGGCGGCATACGTACGATACTGTGGCGGCCACAGTAAAGCACGGTGAGCCGTACGTGTGTACGACGGCGGCATACGTACGATACTGTGGCGGCCACAGTAAAGCACGGTGAGCCCTACGTGTGTACGACGGCGGCATACGTACGATACTGTGGCGGCCACAGTAAAGCACGGTGAGCCCTACGTGTGTACGACGGCGGCATACGTACGATACTGTGGCGGCCACAGTAAAGCACGGTGAGCCCTACGTGTGTACGACGGCGGCATACGTACGATACTGTGGCGGCCACAGTAAAGCACGGTGAGCCATACGTGTGTACCATGGAGGCATACGTACAATACTGTGGCGGACGCAGTAAATCATGGCGAGACATACGTGTACACCACGGCGGCATACTTACGATACTGTGGCGGAAACGGTGAATCATGGCGAGACATACGTGTACACCACGGCGGCATACTTACGATACTGTGGCGGACACGGTGAATCATGGTGAGTCATACGTGTACACCACGGCGGCATACTTACGATACTGTGGCGGACACGGTGAATCATGGTGAGTCATACGTGTACACCACGGCGGCATACTTACGATACTGTGGCGGACACGGTGAATCATGGTGAGACGTACGTGTACACCACGGCGGCATACTTACGATACTGTGGCGGACACGGTGAATCATGGTGCGCCATACGTGTGCAGCATGGTGGCATACGTAGGATACTGTGGCAGGCACAGTAAACCATGATGTGTCAGACGTATTAACTGTCGTAGTAGAGGTAAGGTAGCGTTGCCGGTACAGTAAGGCATGATGAACCGTGCGTATGTACCACGGCAGCGGACTTACGATACTGGTGCGGGACCAGTAAAGCACGGTGAACCATACTAATGTACCACGGTAGCGTACGTACGATACTGCTGCGGGTAAAGTAAGGCATGGTGCACTATACGTGTTACGTATGGCACACCATGCCTTACGATACTCGCACCTGTATTTTCCTTATGCTGGCATGGTTACAGTCAGCGTCATTAATATATATACAGCCATCGAGTCAAAATTAATGACGCTGACTGTAACCATGCCAGCATAAGGAAAATACAGGTGCAAGTATCGTAAGGCATGGTGTGCAATAAGTAACACGTAGTGCAATAGTGCTCCATGCCTTATACCCGTAGCAGTATCGCATGTACTCGGGCGTGTGTCTAATTAGACACACTTGATTTTTAGGTTTCCGTTTTTCTT
The DNA here is from genome assembly GCA_963669345.1 of Gortyna flavago. Lineage (NCBI taxonomy): Eukaryota > Metazoa > Arthropoda > Insecta > Lepidoptera > Noctuidae > Gortyna > Gortyna flavago. Next base: position 13,454,288 of record OY770140.1, read on the forward strand.
TTTTTTAAGTACGGAACCCTAAAAATCAAGTATGTCTAATAGCCGTCCATCTATTATTAACAGAAGAAATTCTGTTCTCAAACCCTGTACAAGTTTTATAGCTTTACATGCTTAAAAAGAAATAGACATAAAAGATTCATATTATTTATTTTCAATCGTAAAATTGTGACATACAAAAAAAACACAAGCTTAATTAATCATACTATTCTAGAATTACATGGTCGTAACTATGAATTTCACCGTCTGTCGATTGTTGACAGGCGTCCACCATTGCAAGATTTAAGGCCTACTCAAATCTGACCGGTATCCTGTACCAGTGGCGGTAACGATATCCCGATGGGTATGCGGTAACGCGCTGTTCAAAGGTGTTCCGCAACTGCTGCCGGTAATGCCATACAAAATACCGGTCGGGATATCGATCGGGTATACCATTACTGCCACCGGTACAGGATACCGGTCAGGTTTGAGTAGGCCTTTACAATACGTAATACGGAAAGGACGAGAGGATTGGCGATTAGATATTTATTATCATATATAGATTTTTAGTGCAATTAGAAATACTTAATTAGGTATAACAACAGACAGTCCACTATCAACATAAACAATGTCTCAGATCTCGGGTATTTGTAGCACGAGCCGGAGGCGGGTAAGTAAGAGCAACCTAGGATTCCCGACCAAAGAATCACTAGTAAGGGTACCTTGGCATCAATGGAGTCCGCGTGGTCGTCGCTGGAAACCAATGCGTCTAGGCCTACGGTAAACCTAACTTAAAGCTCGTTCGCATACGAAAGCTAATACATACGCATAAACCTAACTAGTTGCGGAACCTATGTCGCAAGGCCCGACTTTAAACTGATAACCGGAATTCTACAAAAAAAAAAAAAAAAAAATGTGGGGATCGCCCCGTTTTGGTAGCGATCCGAGAGCCACCTTTTGGCAGTAGGGGCGGTGCTCCCCTACCCCAGGGCCTAGGTGAAGGTTAAACATCAGTACCGAGTTTCGATATTTCTACTTTTACGAAATTTGACTGATTTTAAAAGCATAAATGACACAATACGATGAAAGAATACAAACAAAAAATGAAACTCAGTACTGATGTTTAACCTGAAGTTAAGTTATAGAAACAAATTGGTGGTGGGCCTGTATTCACGCTTTTGCAAAACGGTAAAGTATGGGTAAGTAAGATGTGTAAACTGTATCACCTGCGGGCAACAGATCCGCACAGGTGGGTGTGTTTCTGAATTTTTGCACGTGTTGTATGTGTTATAGTCAAACCCCGAAGTCCCGGCGCTCCTAGGTTTGCCTAGTCAAACCTCAGGTTTGACAAGAAGGCTTAGTCAAAGTCCAAACTAATAGCGTGTTTCGACCTTTGACCAACGCATTTATGGCCAAACGCAATTTGATCAAATCGGGGTTTGACCAGTCAGACTTAAATTAGGTACAGAATTTGTTTTTTGTATTTAAATGTATGAAAAACACACTTTCTTTGAAGTGAAAATTAAATTAACAATCTTCCTGTGAAACAAAGATTACTGTTGTCTGTTAAAAAAAATAACCACGAAATTTAAGATGAAATTTCTAACCTGCAGGACCACCTGACCTGCAGGAGTAAGGCAGTTTTGACTAAATCTAACATCGGAAATGAATGATGTTTTTCATACATACTTAGGTTAATTTTTTTTAACAGAAAACATAAATTTTTGTTTCCCAGGAAGATTGTTGATTTAGTTAAATTTTCACTATAAAGAATGTATTTTTTTTATACATAATTATAACCCATTCTGTCCCTAATTTAAGTCTGACTGGTCAAACCCCGATTTGATCGTATTGAGTTTCGGCGTTTGACTATCCAAGTTGGTCTCTTCTAGGTTTGGCCATAAATTCTTTTGTCAAAGGCCGAAACACCCTTTAGTTTTGGACTTTGACTAAGGCTTCTTGTCAAACCTAGGAGCGCCGGGACTTCCCCCGAAGTCTTTGACTACATAATATGCATGTAAGTGTGTAATGAGAGAAAAATAAACGAAGAAGGTTGGTGCTAATATGATGGGAAGTCCTACCCCAAGGGTACCTATGTCGTAAGTGATGTGTATGTAACGTTCGTTGTTATTCTAAAGTCCATCGAACAGTGACATAAAGTTTTAAATTTGACATTATAGTTATTGTAGCCGGTACAGGCGAAACAAGGGTATTATAATTATGTAATAGGTAATCGTTGGTTCTCATCACTTGATACGCATAGTAATGCTGATTAAAATCTATACACTCTAATGAAACACACTCAAATGTAACTTCATCATTGTCAAGTAAATAAATATTTTTTATTTCACCAAACTTTGGAAAGCCTGAAGATTCTGAAATATCTAGAATTACAATTGACGACAGCTCAAATCGGACACCATACAGTTTCACCCATGATAATGAGTACCAACAATTATTATCGATTATACCTCGAGAATTAAAGTTAAGTCTTACATTTTCAATTTGCGCTTTTGTCATATTTGCCTTTTTGCCATAAGAGATCGTCTTTAAAGTTTCATTTTTAAGAAAAGTATCGTTTAAAATTAATTGATGTTTAATAGCTATTGTTTTACAAACATTTACTCTGTTGTGCGATGCTCTGGCCACAAATTTAGATATACGATGCTTGGCTTCAAACCTCATCGTCCAGATTTGGGTAAGTGGGCCAAATTTTTTAAACATTTCTGGATAATGTGTAAGAAAATGAAACTTTGGCTTTAAGTCTGTTTCAGCAAATTGACGATAGAGCTCGTTTAATTCAGCTACTGAAAATTTTACTTGATCAATAGTATTTTCATGGACTCTATGACTCAAAAGTTTATCCAACAATTGTCTTAATTTGATGTATAAGAACCAAACTTCGTTTTCATCTGGGACATTATGTCCAACAATTAGCCCAAAATATCGAACAAGAGTAAGCATTTCAGAAGCCGAACATTTTAACTTTAATATTGAGCCTTCTTTTGCTACAGAATCGCATGGTGTCGATGTAGAATCAGGTCCATAATTAAAATACCGTATTCTTGATTTCAAATTGTCAAAAGAAATTAGCATCTGAGTGCACACTAGATTTTGTATCACAAATGACATCACATATCGACAAGCACCCTCGAGATAGTCATGTAAAACATCTACGGCGACGTTTTGAAATAAGTCAAACCCATCTAAAGCAAGCCACGTGCATTTTTCTTTAAGACCAGTCATATAAATGTCATTTAAATGTAAATCATTTTCATAATTGACATTGTTTCTCAATAACGTGTCATCTTCATAAAGCAGTGTTTTGATTTGTTCTTTATTAGCAGTACAAATTCTACATGGCCGATTTGCAGAAAAACTTTCAACAAAACCTAACATAGCATTCAATCCTAAATTATCTCCCGTCACAGCTGCAACATAAAACTTAATTTTGCCGGTATACACATCAGTTTCAACATGAATACCATTGATCTTTAAATCATTAAGAATATCAAAAACTTTTTGAAAAATTATGTTGTTTCCAAAGCTTGTTCTGTCTGATGAGTGAAAAAGAGCCAATAATAAAATATTTTGCAAAAGCGACACGTAGTGAGGTGGAAGACATGGAACTGAGGCATAAATAGCTCCAAGTTTATGAATCCCAGCGTGGCTTCCTAAGGGATTGCCTATTTCAAAATCGTCAAAGTAGATTATTAATGGTAAAATCATTGCATCATGCTCTACAGAATTTTCTGTCATTTTTTTCCATACTGAACCCTGAACAATATTCTCAATACCGAAAGAGTCATTTTTTAGTATGTCCAAATATTCAAGAGTATCCTTCATGAAATTTTTTGATGAAAAAATTCGTTTTAAATTTTCTTTTAACGGAATCACCTGCTTTGTACAATTTACTTGTACTAATAACGAACCAGCCGCCGTTTTTTTGTTTTTTTTTTTTCTCGTTACGTTGACCCACAACCACTTCAAGGGGCTCAGAATAAGTTCCTATTTCAGTAAAATATTTTAAACGTTTGTGTTCCGAATCTAAATTCTCAAAAGAATCGCTGAATGCGCTAAATATTTTTTTAAAAGCATTTTTAACATGAACATTATTTTGGTCTGGTGGTACCATATCATTAAACTGTCGCTCTATAATGCATTGTGATTTAGAATGAAATAATTGAAGATTTTCTACAAGAACTTGTACGGCTTTACGCGGTATTATCGGGTTAGCATATAGAGTGGAGACGAGACATGCAGCATGGTCACCAAGAGAGTTTTCGTCTCTTTGAGTTGGTAGAGATTCCATCGTATTTGCTGTTTCGTAAGTTTTTGTGCTTGACGTTGAAGGTAAATTTGAGATATTGGCTTCTGTATCTGTATCAATCGGTTTGTTACTATTTGGATGAGGCAAGACTGACAATGATGACTGGTGGTCTCTAACTAAGTGCTTTTTGAAAGATGCAGAGGAAATAAAATGACGATAACACCCTTGTTCACCACACCGAAATCCGGAAAATCCTAACGTTAATTTACAGAAAGTTCGCACATGAGTTATAAGTAATTTCGGAGACGCACTGGCTTTTTTGCAATAGTAACAGGTAAACATTTTTAAAGTATTAACTCTAGATCAGTTAAAAGAGTATTCACAGCCTGCGTGGGCCTGTCAAATTTAGTTTTAATATCGTAGAAACCCAATTGAATAAAAAGCCATATGTCTCCAGCTTCCTCCGGGTAACAAGCTCCTATCGATTGAAATATTTTAAATGCACAGTCTACTGCTGTTACTAATTTGTTAAAACTATACAATGTGTCATTTATTACTACATATGCTACTTTTACCTCGGTAACGGTAGGGCCAACAAAAATAACGTAGGGTTGAACTGTGCGACCTAGCCTCTGCAGGTTCTCCTTTTTTTGAATGATCTTGTTGGTAACGTCGGCTTCAGAAGCAGCTTGCGATATATAGCCGTCGCATACCTCTGCTCTGGATGGCTTCCACGCTGGCTTTCCTTTTATTTTCCGTGCAGGTGAAATGTTGATGACATAAGCCAGCAACATCAAAGCGACATTGCTAGATGTCTCTGGTTTATCTACTGTAATATAAAAAAAAGTTTCGGTTAATTTTTGAGACAATTTTATGAAGGTTTAATAATAAGAAGTTAAGAACTAATATTTGAGCAAAACTTCTTACCGTCAACCAGTGCAATTATATTTGCTATTTTTGTTCTCGTGTCTTGGTCTCTAATTTTTCGTAATTTTAATGAAGCATATTTTATAATTTCTTCGTTTTTGAGGGTGATAGAGGAAAATAATTTGTTTTCCTTTCCTGGGTACAGACGACTGAAATCGTTCATTAGCTGAAAAAAAGAATACAATAAATGTACGCTATGTTATTTCCACTGGTGAGAAAGGTCCGGATCGCTACCACAGAGCTTATTGGGTTATTAGGCGAGCACTAGAATAGCAGCTCGTCTCTTTTAGCGCCTGCACAATAGCTCGTTCTGGAATGTCGGCAGCGCGCGAATGTTGCAAGTGTCTAGAGTCTGTGCGAAAAGAGAAGAATCGTGGCAGATACGGGAACTAACATTATGAATTTTACATGGCAATCGAAATCCAGACACTTGTCTTATAAGAAATAAACAAACTTTTGTCATTTATATGTCAATGCGTACGTTTTTTATAGAAAAACCACAAGGATTATATAAAAAAATAAGGCTGCAGTTTAAGCTTACCAAGGTATAGCCTTGTGATTGTTTTAAGGCTGGGAAATCCTTGAAGTAATCCGCTATTTCACCTTTTCCACATTGGATGCGATTTAGGCGGTGAGCTGCAGTTTCTGCCCACTTTTCTTCAACAGATTTCCATGGATCGACATTGTTTTTCAGCCACAGTAATGTTTCTTCATAGACAATATCTGTAATTATTACGCATATACGTATGTATGGTGGGATAACTAGAGGAAGGGCATCATAGTACAGTCGCCCGTGGTACATTTAAATCACGAAAAAGGTAACTAGCGATTATTTGCTTACCACTTTCTAGAGATTCCAGGCTATAAATGTCATCATCTGTGATAGTTGGCGTGGATCTGAGCGATGATCTGGATGACTTCGAGGATGAACGGCTAGTTCCCGGCAACTCTCCACCTTCTCGCAACTTTCTCCTTCGAGCTATATAGCTCTCGTAGAGCTTTCCGCTAGCGTTTTTTTTAGCTAATTTATTTGTAGCTGATAAATATGCAGAATAATACACCACAACGCTTTCCTTGTGGAATATTTCCACTATTTCGGTAGCTAGTTTATAAAATTCTTCACTGGAAATTTTCTTTGCACAATTGTTTTCTAGTTTGTGGTGTATTAGCAGCTGGCTCAATTTCCTTCGGGAACCCTCCGTCAGTAAGCCTCCTTGTCCCTCTTTGAGTATTGCTCTGCCGTCTAAACTTTCCTGTATGTAAAACACAAACACTATTGATACTACCAGCTTTTTAAAGTTGTTGAACAAATTAATAAATTAATGAGTAAATGGTCCAGTTGGAGTGGAGTATAGCCTTCGGGGCTCTATGAGCAGTCAATAAAAAATAAAAATTGAATTGTAATTTCTTTTTTTTCGATGACCTATTATCCCTCCTTTTTTTGCTCTTATTAAATTAGGTATATGGATACCCGTAGAAACAATTTAGGCTTTTTTCGTAAAATGCATATTTTTCGAGTAATTTAACTTTGAAGATTTTTTTTTAAATAATTAAATATCTCGAAAACTGTGAGTCGGGGATACATCATGCCCATGACATAAATTGATGGGGACAATGATCGAAAATCGATATAACTCAGTTGTTTATAAGTATAAACATGTTCCTATTAAGTGCCCTAAATCGAATGAGCAAAAAAATGATCCGTAACAGATTTTTCAAAAAAAAAAAAAAATGGTTCTTTATGAGCAAAAAAGTCATAGGTAACATATTAAAAAAAAAAGATTCTAAGTCTTTTTTCCCACAGCGCCCCAAAGGCAACACTCTAACTGATTCCGACGAATTGAAAACGTCCTCCTTTTTAAAGTCGGTTAAATGCCGCGCAGTTATCGAGTTAAGCTAGCTAATGATAAATACTAAATACTATTGAATACTAAATATATACTACTTAGTAATGCAAGCCATACACATTCAATTGGCATGATACTGCCGATTGGATCCAATCTGCAGTTGCATAATATATACACCACACACGATCAATTCTAACTGTCCAATCGGACAAATAAAGAAAAAAAAACATCAAAATCGGTCTATAAATATCGAAGATACGCGCAAACAATGATAAAACAAATAGGTATATACAATCTAATTATGAACGTCCTTCTTTTTTGAAATCGGTTAAGAAAATCATACGATCGATCGCCCACTGCCATACACGGTCCAATCGGCATGATCCAGCCAAAAGAATTGAATTTTGATTGTTCCGTCAATTCGATCTGTCCAGCCTGCCGATCCACGGCCACACACGGTCAATTCGATTGGATCCAATCGTCAGTATCATGCCAATTGGTCGGATTTAATAATGTACCAAATAAATACTATAATACGGATGTACTTACATTTTTGCTGGTTAAACAATATTGGTACCTACCTAACTAAACTATGCATATTCTAACTAGCACACTAAACTTTGACTAGTGCCTTCTTAATACTCATACTATCTACTAAAGAAAATAACATTACATTTAATAGTTTCAATACCTGAAACAAAAAAAAAACGGAATCTTAGAATTATTACAAATTGAAAATGCTCATCTAAATGACGGGCATTTTCAATTATATCTTAAGCAAGGTTTACACGAGGCCATCGCTGGCTGCCAGTCACAGCCATGGCTTGGTATTGGTCTTGTCTAAACAGTTATTAAAGCCAAGCCAGCAACGCTGGCGATAATAGAGCGCCCGTCTATTGTTCAAGCCAGTGAGACTGGCAGCCAGCGATGGCCTTGTGTAAACAATGCTTTTGGTCCATATCACAAACATAAAGTACCTACCAAATTAAGCTACAAAATAAAAATTTAAGTGAGCACCAAGAAACGGTGAGGCTCCCTGTCAGAATTGTATTACAATTCTACAATATTGTAAACTTGTAACTACAATGACTGACAATTTTTTGCCCATCAAGTGAAAATCTCTATTGAACAGAAATATCTTTCGAAGAGAAACATGTAAAATGGTCGCTACAATTCGACAATTTTTTAAATACGTTTTGTTATCAAACTGAGTAATGTTATGATTATGAGTAACTCACGGTGTTATTAGCTGCAGTATTACAATCTGTAGAGATTTTTGAATTATCACTGACATCTGTGTCCCGTACAGCGTTTTGAGTTGAGTCGTTTAGCTCAGCATTCTTAATTTCAAGGTTCTAGAAAAATAATTTAAAAGCTTTAAGTATTACAACCATTGGACCTATGCTGTATACCAGCAAAGGTCCAAGAGAAAAAAAAAAACAAAGAAAACATTTTTATTACCTAACTATTGTACAAGATGTACAATAAACAAGTAGGTAGGTTGGTACGTACATTGACACCGGTCGCTTTTTGATATTGCAGTAGCCAATTTTTGAATTTTATTCTGGGGCCAATCTTTGGAATCAGTTCTTTCAAATCTTCATCGTTTAGCAGAATGGCAGTTTCAAGTGTTGTTATAAGATTGTCTGAAAAATACAAATACAATTATAACAAACATGTACAAAACTTGCTAAGTAGATACCTACCTACCTACATGTTCAGTCGGAGTCAGGTTCGGGGCGGTCTCCTGGTTTTCAGCAAGAAAAAATGCTGTCCGTTTAGTAAAGTTTACAACTTTATCCAACAAGCAATGGATAAGGTTTTATACTTGTTTTAATTAGTAATAAACAGATTTTTTGGTCAGTGGGTCGTCCTATGGGTTTCAATTAAAAAAAACAACACCTTCTTGTCAAAGACGTCTGTCTGTTGTTTGTGGGTGAAAAGCTATCAGACAAGTTCAAACATGTCACAGCGCGCCACGAAAGATGAGATGTACCTACATGTACATGTTCAATTATACTTGTTTACAACAAAGATTTATATCGTACTGAAAATCTATAGCATTATTTCAAATTCAAATTTCAAGGGCGTAACTTACGATTTGAATCTTTGGTTTACAAACAAGTATTCTACAAGTTTTTTATAAAACTAGCTTAGTTATTCTAAGAAAACTAGTAGGTATGTTTCTTTGTGAAAACGAGGGGTTATGATAGGAGTTTATGACGCAACATACACACATATTTCAAAGTGTGACATTTCTAAGAAAAACTAAATTCTAAATAAAACAAAAAATCTTGATTATTATATAAAACCGAGAAAATGGCTTACCTTGAAGGAATGGTATTATTTCATCTAAACCGGCGTTTAATATCTCTTCCGTAAATTCCATGATGGCTATTTGCTTCTTTTGATAAAACAAGGGCTAAGTAGGTACTAACGTGATACGATTTGACTATCGCAAGTATAATAAATAAAGAGATACACTAAAATTTACGTTTTAAGTAAGTACTTATGTACTGTTAAATTAAATATTCGAAGTTAACTTTTAGACAAGTGTATTTTTTAAGAGACTTTAGGAGACATATAAATTAGCGTTTTAATTTTGTTCTCAATATTATTAAAAAATGATTCAAGTCCGCTCGCGTCCATTTTCCTCAGGCGATTGTCGCGGGTCGCCCGCCATGCCGCGCACCGCGCAGCCCGCCGCGCCGGCGTCGCCGGGGGCGAGACGGGCGTGACGGGCTCGCTGATTGGTGCAACAGATTACCTTATTTGGTAGCATTTCGTGTCCTACGCGATGGTTCTTTTAAGGCGAATACAAAGTTAAGGGGAATAATGACACAAATTTGAAACCTAACTATTGTTTGATTTGGAGATTAAATTAATTCTACATTGTCAAAGTTTAATTAAGTTTTTTCTCTTGTGCAATTATTTTTTATAAGATAAACTCTGTATTTTAATTGTGTTTCTGTAAAGATTATTTATTGGTTAAGTAGTTTTTAGGTATATTTAGTATAATAATAATAAAATTATTGTAATAAATAACCAACCAAGCAAAATCCAAAAGTTTTTATTTACTTAATAAATATAAGCTTACCTACCATTCATGATCTCGCTGAACAAACATAAACTCATAGGTAGATAAACTAGGTACCTACTTCAATAATGTAGGCATAGTTAATAAGAATCTTGTAGGAAAATCACAAAGGAACCTAAAATAGTTTTTTGAAGTGAAAAGTTCTTTAGCGGCGTTGTGCACTTTTATTCACCATTAATTTATTTGTACTATTGAACACGATCTTTTTGTATCGAAATTTTTTTAAGAACAAAGCAACTCAACCAATAAAATTTAAAAAAAAAACCTATAACTCACTTGTGAATAATAGTAATGAAAAAGTCACAGTTTGATTATAGGTGTCATTATGTGCCTAATTGCGGTGAAATTAGAGCCATTTTATGAGCAAGTGTGTTGAAATAGTACAGACGCCAGCAGGTCAAGCTACCCGAAACTGTCAATTTTTCTCAATGAACCTTGAACCTAATGCTCTAGAAATAAAGTCGAAAATCTATCAAAGAAATCTGACAGATTGTAGTAGCTTGATGTGCTGGCGTCTGTACATTATGGTACAAGTGTGTAATGTTGGTGATTACCGCTGAGGCGCCATTGAGACCCGAGCCGTTAGGTGAGGGTCTTAAGAGAGCCAAGGACAGTAATCATCAATACACACGTGTATCATACGACGTTTTTCAACACACTTGTGAAGAAAATAATACTAAAAAGCCATTTTATTTAGTGAGTAAAAAGTTTATTTAGAGAAACAATTAGTAAATGTGCAGTTGGTAAAATTATAATTAACTGTTTTGATGGCATAGCGGTCTCATCAGACAGATTATTTACTGAAATACTTTCATGTTGTATTGTTATTTGGTACATTAATTTATTTGTACTATTGAACACGATCTTTTTTGTTTCGAAACTTTTTTAAAAACAAAGCAAATCGACCAATTTAAAAAAAAAAACCTAAGTATAACTCACTTGTGAATAATAGTAAAGAAAAAGTCACAGTTTGATTATAGGTGTCATTATGTGCCTAATTGCGGTGAAATTAGAGCCATTTTATGAGCAAGTGTGTTGAAAAAAATGTTAAACTCGTGTCAGGACACGTGACCTGGTCGAAAATTCGTAAGACGGAGGGAAAGTACATACATTGCCGCGCAGGCGCGGCGCCGGCGCGGCGTAGGAGAGGAAGTAATATCCCCCTCTCTTTCTACCGCGCGGCGAAATGTAGGCCTGCTCCTGCTGTTTCGTTTAGGCATAGTATAATGAGTACCTATAGAGTACGTTATCTTCATACAAACGCACCGCGCGCGGCTTGTATGTGTGCGCCATAATATCTAACGTCGCCGCACGCACATTCAAACAAAATCTCGCGATGCTTCTCGATGGGCGCATCGCGCATCATTAGATATTATGGCGCACACATACAAGCCGCGTGCGGTGCGTTTGTATGAAGTTAGATAAGAGTGTGACCACTTTTAGTAGATTTCTACTTTTTTAGTAGATTTGAAGCAAATAAGACGATGATCTAGTAGGATAAAATGTCTTAGTAGAATTTAGTAGAAATGAGAAACCCATCGGTAGGTTTTGGTATTAATTCGCTACCAAAGACTACTAGGCTTAAAACCAAGCATCCATGTCCAAAAAGTTTTAATTTTACAGTTGGCAACACACGAAAGTGATTTGGGGGATTACCTTATTAATGAATGAACGTTACTGTGGGCTTAGCAAATTGAATTTAATTTTCTACTGGATAAAAACTATTTTTATAAAACAGGTCTTTCAACTTAGATCATTTTTAAGTTGCTCCTATAATGATAGACAACACAGTTTTATTAGTCGTTTTCGTTCATTTGTATTGTATGTAATTTAAAATAATTGAAAAGAAGATACGATCAAACTTATCGTGCGGAGTGGGAAGAAAACCCATTATTTTAAAAACAATTATAAAAATGTTAAAAAATTCGATGACGATGTCAATAAATACAAAAATGTTAATCATAAATGATTGATTAAATGTAGGGTTCATTAACAAATGTGTTTTATTTCAAATGATATCCTCCCAAAACGGCTCAAATATTACTCTAAAAAATTAGTAGATTTTAAAATGCGACCTAGTAGATTTCAGTAGATTTTAGCAGTGTCTTTGGTAGATTCCCTCATTAAAAAGTGGTCACGCTGATAACCTACTAGTACTCTTTCTACTATGGTTTAGGCGGCGCAGGCACAGATTACTAAATAGTTACTTCGTAACAGATACCTCACTCTCGTACAAAAGCGAAAATACCTACGCTATAATAGCCTACAAAATCTTAATAATAATACCAGCTGTTTGCAGCGAGAAGAAATGTAACATAAGTACGCACACAGAGAGTCGAGATTATTTTGGAGTTAAACGTATAATAGTAAACGGAGTTCGTAAAATGAGCCAGGATACGTAAATGATTATGTAGGCGGAGACATTATTAATTATCCAGTGTGCGTAAAATGTATCGGCATATCCCCGACCCTGCTCGTACATTATGTACGTAACCGGAACCTTTACTGAATGAGACGGAGTCAGTACAATGATTTGGCAACCAGTTACTGTTGCCAGCATACGTAATAACTGATGATGTAGGCGGAGACATTATTAATTATCCAGTGTGCGTAAAATGTATCGGCATATCACCGACCCTGCTCGTACATTATACGTACGTAACCGGGACCATGACTTAATGAGACGGATTCAGTACAATGATTTGGCAACCAGTTACTGTTTTAAAGAGCCTGGATACTGAAATAAGGTGGCATTATAACGTCGTACTTATAGCGCATACATATTTTATGCTACGGGTTAAGGAAATTACGTATGCTGCTCTGTGAGGAATCATTAAACCGCATACGTAAATGTTAAGAGTGCGCTACAGTAATTTCATGATGCGGCTGACGTTATAAAGATTCTATGTACCGAACACAGTCAGTAAGTAAACGGAGTTCGTAAAATGAGCCAGGATACGTAAATGATTATGTAGGCGGAGACATTATTAATTATCCAGTGTGCGTAAAATGTATCGGCATATCCCCGACCCTGCTCGTACATTATGTACGTAACCGGGACCATGACTTAATGAGACGGAGTCAGTACAATGATTTGGTAACCAGTTACTGTTGTAAAGAGCCTGGATACTGAAATAATGTGGCTGTATAACGTCGTTCGTATAGCGCATACATTTTTCCTGTTGCGGGGTATGTAAATTACGTATGCTGCTCTGTTAATACATATGCGGCATCATTAAACCGCATACGTAAACGTTAACAGTGCGGGCACAGTAATTTCATGATGCGGCTTACGTATTATGGATACGGCTTCATTACAAGTAACTCGTTTACATTGTCTTTATAGAGCATTATGCCGCATACGTACATAACATGGTGTCGTGTCATTATAAGTATGGCTCTTATAATTTTCATGTGAAACGCACATTATACGTATCTGGCTGCCGGTACATTACAAATTTGCCAATTTTAAGTAACCCGTTTTTCTCAGTGCACTGTGAATACGTTATTGCCTCTCTTTATCCGCAAAATGTGTGATTTTAACATTTAAATGTGGAATATAATATTTGAACTTTGCTTTTGAATGTTGTTGATTCGTGTTTGTTTTGTTTAAATTTATTTGTTGGTTTGTTATATTTATTGTTTTTTTTTTAAAGAGCTGGCTGACCAGCCGTGCCCTGTTTTGATCCTTGTGATTGATCCACAATGAAAATATCTACATCTAAAGCTACTCTTAGAAATCCTCCTATATTTCAGAATATAGGAGGATTTTTTTTACATGCTGTATAACCAGTTCCAATATTGCATGGATTTTTGGGTGACCTCACCATAAAATTTCGATAAACTTTCAATAAACCAAATGCTCTAGCTGAAGAAGAATGTTACTTATAATATTATTGTTGCAGACAAGTAAATTATCTTTTTTCCCAACCGGCTGCTTTCACCACAATATAAAAATGTTTGGCTACAACACAAGACAACCCCTTACAACATTTTGTGATAGCACCCAAGAGTAACATAATATAATATTCACATCACACGTCTGAAGCCCCTCTGGTGCGTCCTAACAACTACTTTCACCATCAACTCTGTCAATTTATATTTGCCTGCAATCATTAATGTAGGCGTCGACACGTTCCGCTGTTTTTGCAAAGCGGGCTCTAAACATCTCTACATAACGTAGGCACACCCTGCCCCCCGCACCTGTGTATGGGGCAGGCGACGGAGGGGGAATGTTCCCAGTCTTCAAAGTGCGTTGTTGGTCGTAGAGTAAACTAGCCGAATGAATAGGTGTCAGAAGCAATGCGTCAGAGCGTCCCGCCGGGAGCGCGGACGTGCCGCGTAACCGGACCCACTCGCATCATAATGCTACATAATTCAATTGATTCCCCGACACTACCCGCACGCTTCCTTCTAACTTCGTTTAGAACGTTTTGATATCGGATACGCCGCTTTGACGCCTCCTTGTACAATTCTTTCCACTGACCCTCGGTAAAAAATAAAAGCTGCGAAATTAGATTGACTGTCTTGTATTTAATAAAATAAATAAATTTAACAACAATGGTTCTTATGACTTAGTGGTGGTAAGAGACGTCGGGGGAGGAGAAGGTGACGTGGCCGAGGTTTTCAGCGTAGGCTACCTTGGCGACGGGAGCAGCGGCGTACGCGACTTTAGCGACGGGAGCTGAGGCGTAGGCGACAGGGGCGTGTTGGTAGGAGACCTGGGTGGGCACGTGGGAGTAAGAGATCTGGGCAGGAGCTTGGGAGTAGGAGATCTGAGCAGGTGCGTGGGAATACTGGACCTGAGCAGGGGCGTGGGAGTGCTGGACCTGGGCAGGAGCGTGGGAGTATTGGACCTGGGCAGGGGCGTGAGAGTAGGAGACTTGAGCTGGTGTGTAGGCGACCTTGGCGACGGGAGCGGCGTAGGCGATCTTGGCTACGGGAGCGGCGAAGGCGAGCTTGGCAGGAGCTTGCTGGACGGGGGTACCCTCGTACCTCACGACAGCGTTGAAGCCGTGTTCCTCATCAGCAGTGTAGTCGACGATGCGGTGCACGCCGTCGGGCTGCACTAGCGAGTATGAGCCGTGCACGGCTTCCCCTTGGCGAGACTCCTGCTGCTGCTTCACGTCACCGCTCTGGTTGTCGTGGACGGAGTACGAGAATTCGTAGTGAGCGGGGGCTTCAGGCTGGGCGTGAGCGTACGCCAGCTTGGCGACGGGCACTATCGGGACGGCCACGGCGGTGGCGGCAGCCACCAAGGCAGAGAAAGTCAGGAACTGTAAAGAAAAAGCTTGGTAAGTAACAATCTGGATTATAAAGTTCGTCTATTTTAAGATTAAACGGACATTTGTGGTAAAAAACTATCAGGTATGTGATTTTATATGTAGGGGTAAGACACAGGTGTATCATCTTCATCTTTTTTTTTCAAATCCCATAGGTATAAACAAGTAAAGTTGACAGTACCAAGACCATACTTTATTCTGAAGAAATAACTACTTTATCTAATTTAATAATATTTAATCTGATTTAGGTAATAAAACTTATCAATCGATCTCTCTCTCAACTCAATCTTCTAATGAACAAGATCAACAACTTACTCTGGCGACCATGTTGATTGGTTTGTTTATTGTAGACGAATGTGCTTCTGTTCTGGAGCTCGGAGCTTTTATACTAAACACAAGTATTGCGTATGCACATACCTACAGACATAATATATTACACGTATTAATATGTGTACTTGTGCCTACTGGATGCCCGCGGCGCGGCGGCGGAGTCAAAAACTGGATCGATGGTAACGACAAGATAAACATGAACGGTTATGTAATTCATTTCAAGTTCAATTACTTTATTTACATTCTTAAATATTGATATTGCTTTTGATTGTTATCAATCGTACTTACACCTGCTTTTAAGTCGGTGTTGCGAGAAAAAAAATCTTTCTTCAGATTGTTTTGAAGATCGAAAAACAAGCAAGAGATGAGTCATGGCAATCTTTGATGTAGCTAACAAGTCTGTTGTTTATGGTATAGTATTTCCTTATTGCTTGATCTTATCTTGAAGACCCTGGATAGCAAGCTCGCCATCATGTTCACGAACTTTAGAGCGAAGAGCTTTCCCCGGTGACTAAGAGCTTTCGCACCACAACCAATTTAACAAATTGTTGATAGTATCTCTCTCTTTATCAGAAGATGAATGATGCACTATCATAAATAACCTCTTTTAACATCGCTAAGGAAAGCGGCAGCCTAATATCTAGTAGCCAGTAACAAACAACACGGTTTGCAAAGACTAGGTCAAGGTATATCTAACTAAGTTCTTTATCTGGATGTAAATCAGTTAAATGGAACATATCAGTATCAATAAAATAACAATGCAACAAGAGTCACGAACCAAATTCTATTCGTTTATCTTTCACCATCTCTTTATAGGAGTGAATTAAAGACGCTACGTAAACAGTTTTGATACTTACTATGATTTGTATATGATTAAATTGTTTCAGTGGACTGTTATGAAGATGATTAACAATATAAGCAAGAACAAATAAATTTTAATGAACATTTATTGAAATATATAAAAATAGTACTCGGCTGCATCCGGTTAGACAGGAAGCCGACCCCAATATAGTTGGGAAAAGGCTAGGTAGATGATGATTGAAAAATATGCAACTGCATAATATTATATATTACCAAAATAAGAATATGAAGTTGGATGAAAAGAAAGGTAACATCTTGGTTGTGCAGGTATTGTTGATATTACTTTTCTTAATTTTATTGTAGGTGGGAGGTACACACGCTATACACAGCTACTGTTCTAAAACCTATAACCTTCGAGAGGTACCTACTGTAGCTTGTAACTTTTCATAATTCAAAGTCAAATCAAGATCGAAGTAGAAAAAGAATGTCAAGCTTGGATCTTTGGCAGTCGTTACGGGTCGTCAGAAACCCGAAATTCTGACATCAATTCTTAGCAAGGGTATCGTATTACCCAGTAACTGGTTGTGGAGGTCAGTTGGACAGTAGTCGCTCTATATTGTTTTTTTTATTCAGCTGAATTCTGTTACTAGAAGTCGTCCCCAACTATGTTGGGGGAAAAGCCCGGGTAGATGATGATGAAGAACACCAAAACAATCGGCACCGAACCAAAACGACAGGAGGCAAAAGAAAAAGGTTTAAAGCATCAAGATTGCTACATCCACAGCTACATGTAGTCATCATGTAACTAATTAGGATTATCCACAATGAATACAGTGATATTACTAACTACGATGTTATCTAACGGCTACCGAGTAGGTACTCTACAATAGTGCATATTAATCACATAGTTAGCTATTCTAGGTACCTGCTACAAATTGGAGCAGTTTCGGCACTCTTGTTTTAAATAGCTAACTATTGCAGCTATGTTTATGTAACTTTGTAAGTAATTTGCCATCACACATTAATGACACAATGAAATATTTTGGCTAGGTATCGATTTTAGATAAGTGCACTGTGGAATTTTTCTGAAATACACACATCAAAAGTGTCTAGGGATCAACATATATTTTTGCAATAACTTTTCTCCTGATTGATATTAATGAAAATTTTCTTTAAGGATTCATCAAATAAAGTGTTTTCGTTTGTCACAGTAACGATAAACCAAGTCACCTTTGCATTAATAAAGAAATTTGCCATTTTCCTAATAAAGGGATTTTTGACATTTGAACCACTAACACAAAAGTTCGAAAAAAAGACTGAAATAACAGTTTTCTTTAAAATTTTATTGGGTAACTTAAACAATTAATAATCCGTGTTTCTACCGCGAACACTAACAACACAAGAACATCGGTTTGGCATACTCAAAATGAGTTCATCCAAATCACGCTGTGGAATGGCCGCCCATGTTCGTTGCAACAACAAAAAAAGGTCTTCTTGCGACTGGATACCCTCCATATTCGGCAGAGCTCTTCTCTGTAGCATATCCCATGCATGCTCAATCGGGCTCAAGTCTGGCGACTGAGCAGGCCAGGGCAGGACATTGATGTTAGCTGCGGCGAGAGTCTGTCTTACAACTCTTGCGGTGTGCGGTCGTGCATTATCATGCATTAACTGAAATAAGGGACCGATTTGCACTTGTAGAGGAACGATGACGTCTGATACAATCGTCTCAGCATAAATTTGAGCGTTGAGGTTGCCTCTGATCCAAATCAACTCAGTTCTTCCGCCGATCCAAATACCCGCCCATACCATGATGGTTCCACCACTATAAGGATGGACTTCCTGGCAGGATTTTAATCGCTGTTGGCGTCCAGGGGTTCTCCAGTGTCGTATACGTCTTGTATCCGGTCTCATACCAAAACGAGACTCATCAGAAAAGCACACGAAACGCCATTGTTCTTCTGCCCAATTTCTGTGTTCAAGAGCCCATTGATATCGAATCCTACGATTGTGCATTGCTATAGGTGGTACCCGTAGCGGTCTTCGGGAATGAAGGTTCACTTCATGCAAGCGGTTTCTGACTGTTTGGTCGCTAATTAAGTTCCCTGAAGAGTGATGAAGCCTCACGGCTAACATCATGGCGGTTATTGTTGGAGCTCTTCGAGTTAAGATTTGAATGTATCGGTCTTGTCTCCGTGTGGTGCAGCGATACCGTCCTCCATGGCGCTCAGCCACGGTACCAGTGCTTCGGTAACGTGTCCAAAGTCGACTGATAACACTCTGACTTGTATTCAGAGCTAAAGCCACAGTACGTTGCCGGGAACCAGCTTCTATCATTCCCACGGCTCTGAGCATTTCTTCCCTGCTTAAATGACGTCGCCGCTCCATAATAACGTTGGTTTTAATCAGTAGTAGGGAAACAGTAGCACTAATAATGTCTTCAATGCGTTGTATGTTTTTATAGGAAAAATATTGACAGCTGATTTTCATCTTTTACTCGAATTTGATTCACAGTTCCTGATTCAAATTATGAAATGCACCAAAAAGGATCCATATAAATTTATAAAATCATAAATTTATTACAAAGCCACATCTCAATCTCAAGAAATCCGCATAAAAATGCTTGATCCCTAGACACTTTTGATGTGTGTAGTTACACGCTTAGGTATGGCAAAAGAAAAAAATATGGTAAAAGACGAGTCATTACTTTAAGGGAGTTTAGTCTCTAGTATAGTAAATCTCTTCTCTTAATTCTCTTACTCATGTATCAAACAACTTTTATCATGAGATCAACTCTGAAACAAGAATGAGAAATAAAAAAAACACAATATGTTACACATACAAAAGTGCCATATGTACCACGACCTACAACACGATCAAAATGTAGATACTTATATATTTTAGTTGAAATTTTGTTACAATAAATAGGTTTATTTACGATCACTTGGCTTGACATTGTTTAAAAAAACTTTAATGATTTAATTTCATACAGAAACCAGTATATTCATAAAACTCTCGCACAGTGAATCTCCACGGAATGAAGGTTAAAAACCTTGTTACAAAACCCGTTAAAGACAATATCAAGATTAATCAAGTGTGGAATTGAAATAATTCCGGTTTACAGATTTTACGCTACTATAAGTAAAATAAGTACCGGAGCTCCGACCTTGTCGTAAATGACACTTACATTTTTGAGGCTTTTAAATGCCATTGAATTTACGTAAAATACCGATAATACCTACTTGTGATTTCCCTAATTCTTGAGGCTTTGAGAATAAGTTGAAAGATTTCTTCATGGGTTCTGTATAAAAGAAAAAAAAAATAGGCTCTCTGACATCATCACGATTGCATTACCATAATTTAATAAAAGTTGGTTGAATGTTTGTGCTTTGTGGTTTGGTAGCCTGACTATTGGTCGCCCTGGTGACTTATTTTGGCTGACGTATAATGTATGATGCATCAATACGTATTGCATTATTTGATCTAGTTTTAAACACAGAGTAGCAAAACGATGTGACGTAGGATACAAAGTTTTGAAGCTTAGCTTAACTATCTACTTACTAAAATAATACCAAACATAAATTGTAGCGATATAATTGAGATTGCTTTTAATCCTAAAATTGGCCCCTGTGTAAGACCGAGACTATTGTGATCAGTACTTAAGAATACATAGAAGCTACACTAACGTGTACCTTAATAAATAAATAAATAATTAATGTCGTTGTTACGGAACTCTAAAACGTAAGCTAAAAGTTAACACTAGAACAGGTTAAACAGCGTCATTATCAATTGGTATTACTTAGAAGCGATCGCTCTAATTTTTCTCAATTGCTAAACGATATATTTACGTAACATACGCACTTGGGTAATAAGATCTTTGTTACACATTGGCTAAAATGTGTTTTATTGTCCCTCGGGGGCATGCCACATGAAGGCAAAATTACTGACTTATTCATTTATCAATGCCATTACGATTTCTTTCTTCCTTAATTTGGGTATGTTCAATTCATGTCCCTAATATTCTTAACAAACTTATTTTCAAACCTAATGTAGTTCTAAATAAAGAGGATTCACAAATAAATATTAGGAAAAAGCTGGCCAGTTTAGATGAAAAACTAGTAAGGAAAGCTATATGCCATAAAAAAGTAAAAATTTAAAGAAAAAACCTAATGGCATCCCAAATATATTTTATGTCAAAACGGCCAGTCATTCTTGTATTTTAAAGTAAAAACTCCATGATTTTATTTTCTACACCTCACGTATATTAAGGTCACTACCTCTATTAAACAATACAGGTCAGTGACTTACATAGATATCCAGTGACTTAGGTAAAATATAAAAACTGGATTTGATTTTATTAATGACTTTAGTAGATACTACAATGGCCAAAGATGGCGAATGAATGTCATTGACAAATTTTAGAACGAATGCGGGTTAAAAGAAGATTGTGACTGTTCATTTATTTTCCAGTAGCCATACATACCTAAAGGGTTGTAATATAATCGATATTTTTGTACATTAGGTATAATTTTCGTTCTTGTATGAACCTATTAGTAGTAACTAGCTTTGTTGCAAATTGTAAAAAAATAAAACTTTAAACCATAAAAGAACAACAAAATTTGGAAGAATAAGCTAATCAAGATTAACGATGACTCTTCCAAATTTTGCTGATTTGATGTCTTGACATAAAATCAGGCACAGTAGCGGTAGGTATCAGTAGCGGGTTTTTTTTAAAACCAGTTAAAATAATGACTGCCCTTAACAACAATGATTAAAAAACGGAAGTTTTTATTATTATTGACCAAATGTAGCTGTCCTTTGATGACTGATTGAGAAAGGTTTAAGTACTTGTTTTTGAAACCAGTCGTTTTATTGTGAGGTGAACTTTTAACTTATTTATTCTCTACTTCAGTACAAGTTTCCTACTTTTGGCAACTGATTACATAGGAAATATTATCAGTTTTAGGTATATTTTGTATGAATTATCCATGGGAAGTATTCCATAAATCAACTCTAAGAACTATTAACTAATGGATATACTTTAATCAAAGCTACTTTACATCAGGCGCGGTCGCAGCCCAACATTTTGGGGGGGGTCACCATGGGTGCCGAAGAATATTTTAAGAGAGGTACACCTCTTCGTTGGTCTAGTGGCCGCAAGCGTTACTGCTGAGCATGAGGTCCTAGCTGGGTTCGATTCCCAGGTCAGGTAAAGTATAATTGGGTTTTTCCATCAGAAATTTCTCAGAAGCTGCCTGGTGTCTGGATTTATGCCCAGTTGGCGGCAGCAGGCTCGCCCCCTATGACATTTCACTTAATAACTGGCGAAATGTGGGTGTAAGTACTATATGAAGGTACACCCTGCCTAACTAATACTGCCAAATTGGTCGTATATGTTAGAACGGTAGATCACGTAGGATGGGGTGAGCGAGCGCAGCGAGCTCGAAAATTTTTACAACCCGTATCTGTTTGGTTAGGTTTTGTTTTATATTTTCAAGGAGAAATAAAAGTTACATTATCGTCTTAACCAGGCAACCTCAAGCAACTAACAGAAAGTAAAATGCAAGAGAATTTTGCTCACTCTCGGATAGGATCGATTTTTTTTTGATCATTCCAAAAGGACTAGGAATTACCTAATTGCTTTGTCGACTTATGAAGAAAACTCAAGAATACAGAATGTAGATTGCAAGAGCGAGCGTAGAGAGCGTGAAAATTTTAGCACCCCACCTTGAATTGTCTCTGTTTTCTTTAACCATCATACAAAAAAAAGAGAACTTACTTTATCGAACTATGACGAAAAGCTTAAACTCGATTTACAGCAGTTTAGGTTTTGAATCTGACCTTAACCTAAGCTTTTCGAACCTTACGTACGTGCTGGGTGCCCAATATCCTGAGTTTGCTTAGCTCGCTCTTGCATCCTAGATTCTATATTTTATAACAGGCTTTAACTTTATTAGGCGCGTTAAAAAACTGACTGTCATTTATTTATTTATTGTACCATTTATGTACACACATATAAAACAGACAAGAAAAAACAGAACAGAAAAATAGGTACAAAGGTGAAGATGAGGAGACCTACATTTCATAGTTTTAAGTTTTTACTTCAGTCGCAGTCCCCATGTCCTATGTTCTTAATGTTATTGAATATGCACATCGGGGTTTACGTAGCTCAAGTCCAGTTTTAAGTTAGTAAGGCAAGTAAAATCATTCAGACTCTCGACAGCTTGAATGATTTTGGGGGGGTCATGACCCCCACGACCCCCCCCCCCCCCTCGGACCGCGCATGCTTTGCATACCTACACAATCATAACAGGTACCTATCTACTTACTGCGATCCATCGACAACAAAGACTAATCAGGGCCTTGTCAAAACTCACTGAACCATTATATCGAAATTGGAAGTGACAGCCTGACCCTTACAGCATACAACACTCAGATATACATCTATCACATATCATATCAGCTGGTATGGTCACGCTCCTATGTAGATACTAAACCATTTCATATGCATGACGCCCGATCAATCAGCGAGCGAGTACTTAGAACGTTACACATATTATAATATTATTACCATTGGACCACACCCAAAACAATTCGGTCAAGGCCTTGGTAAACAGTCACCAAACGACTTTTAATTTCTCTATTGAACCCACCAGTTTATTCAGACCGACAGATCTGATTTTATCTTTCACTCGCACGAAGGAATGTAGAAAGCGGCGGGCCAACTTAAAACGGTGATCACTTATTTCTTCAAATATTTTAAAGCGTGGCTTAAAAAATATTGTTGCAATTTATTTATAAACTAATTAAGTGTCATATTTAATTTGTAATATACACAGGTACGGTTTATCTGAGCAAGTTATTATGTTAATGGATTTACAACCTCCACATGATTAAATAGTCTAAGCGCAATGTTACATTTAAGCCGTTAGAAATGGCGTATTTCTGTCATAGTAGCCGACCTCGTCATGTTTTTTATTGACGTGTAAAAATGTTTGTACCAACCTACTTACAGAAATACAACCATTTATCATGGAAAAGTTAAAGATTATTTACTTTATTATCAGGTACTTACGTACATATTGTATTATGTTAATTAAGTACCTAGTCAATCTTCATCAAGTGAGCTGTTTTGAACATTGATGCCTGTCTCATCATAACTGCATGCCAGCTATCAGAGTTGGTTTTCTTTAACAGATAACATATTTCTAGTATTCAATATTACTGTTTGTAATCAAGGATACAGTCATACTTGAGTTTAGAAAACTGTTATAGCAATAAGTTTGTGTAGCAATTAAATAAAAACAAATCATTCAATTCATAATAATTTAATAGCACCTATTCGTTTCAATAAATACAACAGCTTGCCTAACTATTCAACAATAATATCTAGTGGTGGTAGGAAATGGCGGGAGAGGAGTAAGTGACGTGCGCTACGGGAGCGGCGTAGGCGAGCTTGGCGACGGGGGCGGCGTAGGCGACTGGAGCGTGAGAGTAGGAGACCTGGGCAGGGGCGTGAGAGTATTGGACCTGAGCAGGGGCGTTAGAGTAGGAGACTTGAGCTGGTGCGTAGGCGACCTTGGCGACGGGAGCGGCGTAGGCGAGCTTGGCTACGGGAGCGGCGTAGGCGATTTTGGCGGGTGCGGGGTGCACGGGGGTGCCCTCGTAGCGCACGTTAGCGTTGAATCCGTGCACTTTGTCGGCGGTGTATTCGACGATGCGGTGCACGCCGTCGGGCTGCACGAGCGAGTACGAGCCGTGCACGGCGTCGCCTTCGCGAGATTCCTGTTGCTGCTTCACGTCGCCGTTGTGTTCGTCATGGACGGAGTACGAGAAGTCGTAGTGAGCGGGTGCCTCAGGCTCGGCGTACACCACTTTGGAGACGGGGACCAGGCCAGCGTAAGCCGCCGCAGCGAGGGACAGGACGATGACGAACTAGAATAAAATTAGTTTTGTTAAGAAGGAAAATCTCAATTGGCAATATTCGTTTAAAAGAAAAGATGGTGAAGATAGAGAAAAATGAAAAGAAAGAAGGAGAAAATAAAGATAGAAGAAGTTAAATCAATGCCCTATGTACTGCTATTTTGTTAGTTGTGTTTTTTTTGGGACCTAAACATAACTGTCGATATATGGGTGTACCTACAACAGGTTCAACTCTGTCTTACTTTTCGGAAAGTAGGTACAGGCGTTACGTTTTTGTTATGTTATTAATTAGATTGTTAAACTTACTTTGGCGACCATTTTTAGTTTTGTGTTGCTGATTTGGATATCAGTAGTTAACTGTGACAATGTGTGATCTAGAGCAGTTTTTATACTTAATTTATTGCCTTCAGT
This sequence comes from Gortyna flavago, assembly GCA_963669345.1. NCBI lineage: Eukaryota > Metazoa > Arthropoda > Insecta > Lepidoptera > Noctuidae > Gortyna > Gortyna flavago. The sequence goes on from OY770140.1 coordinate 13,479,152, forward strand.
GTATCGACGGTGACAAGCCTCGGGGCGTTGTATAATAATTTAGAGGTGAAGGTTGCGCACGCGGCCGAACTGCACGATCTCACCACATACCTATGAAGTGTGTAAATACATTCTCATAACTGAGTTTTGGATTAACACTGAAGAAAATTATCTATTGTTTGAACTGAAAATTACTAAGTTTTAGTTTTGATAAGCATTAATGCCTAACAAAGTTCTAAGTGACAGATAACGTCATAGATCCTGTAATATCCATCCACATTCCATGTAGCATGGAAATGTAAAAGTAACTCTGTTCGGATTTCGATGTTGGGCATACATGTACCTTAGTAGAACATAACCCTGGGTTAGGACAAGGCATGTTTGCATAAGCACAAAAAGCAGCAGATGGAGTTCACTACGTTTTAACATCTATCTTAAGGTATTTTAATTTTTTTCTCAGTGGGTACGATTTGTGAATTCTGTAGAATGTGGTCACTACCTGGTACGTACATAGGTACCTATTAGTTAAGAAGATTAGGCAATGCAATGCACCGACCTTCACCTCTCAATCATTGCAGCTTACACACTTAGCGGTGGCGCCGCAGGCTGGCAGTGTGTCACCAAAGTTACTGGCTGTAGGCGACAACATAGTATAAAAAGTGTCGCAGGTCACACATTGTCACAGTTCAGTATTGATATTCATATCAGCAACACCAATTCAAAAATGGTCGCCAAGGTAGGCTTCTTTTTCTGATAATAATCTCTTTTTATAATAATTTAATTAAAATAGTGCGATATTAGGTATAAACCATGTAACTAATACATCTTCTCACCATCTCGATGGTTATGTTTAAGTCCCATGTAATATATGGGGTGACATGCCATCAACCGGGCACAAATCTAGGCTGATAGGTATTAAGAAATTCCACTTGTAAAAACCCAATATCAAACTATCTCCATTTTCTTATTCTTTCTCTATCTTCTCCATCTTTCCTGTTAAACGAATGTTGCTAATATTGATTTTTTTTATTAACAAAACCAATTTTATTCTAGTTCATCATCATCATGTCCCTCGCTGCGGCAGCTTACGCTGGCCTGGTCCCCGTCTCCAAAGTGGTGTACGCCGAGCCCGAGGCACCCGCTCACTACGACTTCTCTTACTCCGTCCATGACGACCACAGCGGCGACGTGAAGCAGCAACAGGAGTCTCGCGAAGGCGACGCCGTGCATGGCTCGTACTCGCTCGTGCAGCCCGATGGCGTCCACCGCATCGTCGAATACACCGCCGACAAGGAGCACGGATTCAACGCTAACGTGCGCTACGAGGGCACCCCCGTGCACCCCGCACCCGCCAAGATCGCCTACGCCGCTCCCGTAGCCAAGATCGCCTACGCCGCTCCCGTCGCCAAGGTCGCCTACGCACCAGCTCAAGTCTCCTACTCTCACGCCCCTGCCCAGGTCCAATACTCCCACGCCCCTACCCAGGTCTCCTACGCTCACGCCCCGGTCTCCTACTCTCACGCTCCAGTCGCCTACGCTGCCCCCGTCGCCAAGCTCGCCTACGCCGCTCCCGTAGCGCACGTCACTTACTCCTCTCCCGCCATCTCCTACCACCACTAGATACTATTGTTACATACTTAGGCAAGCTGTTATATAATTAAATAAATAGGTGCTAATAAATTATTATAAATTGGATGTACAATTTTATTATTATCTCATGATCTTACCCCAATTACAGCTACAAAAAATCCTAAATCTAATATATAAGTACGGTTAGTGACAAAAAACCGGCCAAGTACGTGTCGGACCACGCACAATGAAGGGTTCCGTAGTTGGAATGAATTTATCCCAAGAACAAACTTAACATTGTAGTTGAAAAACATGTTCTCCCATACATTCCAACTGAAAATGCAAGTTTGTACGCACAATATTGAGAGATTTACTATGTTGTTTCAAGATCATAGACTTCTTACTAATTTTTCTGTAATCTATAGGTATAGAACTATTTTCTGTATTTTTTTCAAAATTTTAGGCTCATTAGTTTCGGAGATAAGGGGGGGGAATGGTAAATTTCCGTCTATTGTCTTAAATAACTTTAATACAATTTACTTTAAAATTATGAAAAAAAAAATTTGAGATCCTCACGGTAAGCCCTTTCATTTGATATGTCACACAGTACAGATAGCGAAACTTTTTTTTTAAATTGTCTATTTACCCCTCAAAAATGACTCCCATTTTCAAAACTCATTTATTTACGTTACACGTCTGTGTTTGGGTCACAGAGATTCATATGTGTACCAAATTTCAACTTAATCGGTCCATAATATTCGGAGCAAATTGGCTGTGACAGACGGACAGACAGACACACGAGTGATCCTATAAGGGTTCTGTTTTTTCCTTTTGAGGTACGGAACCCTAAAGACACTAAAAAGTGAAAAATAAATGTAATTTCGGAAGTCGCGCGGTGTCTTTGGATCTGTATTTTAGCTTTTGCCAACGACTTCCGAATTTAAAGTTATTTTTCATTTTGTAGTGTTTTTTTAGAAGTCAGTTGTTTTTTTTTTTTTAAAAAGTTTTTTTAATTTAACTTTTTAGTGGGTCCGTTTGTAATTTATATAAGTCACAAAATATTGCTTTTCCCGATGCAGGGACGTTAAGCACTCACCATACGCATTGTGACGAGCATAAATTGCTTAGCAACTATACTGAAGTAATCGAATCGCAACCCGTGAAATATTTATCATTGAGTAGTTCCGATGGCCATCTGTGATCTTCATCATCAGTTTCACTTTACCAAAAGTTACTTTGAAAAATACCCAAATCGCTATAAGTTTGCCTATAACATTTGAGGGTTTCCCTCGATTTCCATGGGATGCTCTCATCAGATTCCAACTTGATGACAATGGGTCCCTTTAAAAAAAAAAATGTTTTTAATAAGTCCGCAATTGACGGAGAAATCGGTGAACATACATAAAAAAAACATACATACAAGAAGTCGAACATATAACCTCCTCCTTTTTGGAAGTCGGTAAAAAAATGGATTAACTGGTACTTTTACACATCATCTAAATTGACACGAAATTATTCGGTACATTGTATTTCAGCATGACATGCTTAATATTCTAATAATTAATTTTTTGTTCATATTTTAATTAAATGTTTAGCTCATTATTTAAGATTTATAAAACTGAAGATGTAATCGATTGTTGTCGCTAACTGCACCTATTTGTAATAGTATCTACTTAGTCGATCGTTGTAAAACAGCTAAAGTAAAAAAGTGGCAAAAAAAAATTACAAGTAGGTTATTACAAAGTTGCCCTAGCGACTAAAATAGTAGATTGTTGCCAAGGGAGCAAACAACTATTTCGAAGGCGAGAGTGTTTCTTTGAATCAAGAGCGGAGTGAAGGATCCTAGAGTAGAATCCCGAGCGTAGCGACGGGTTCTAAAGTAGAATTTTGAGCGCAGCGAGAGATTCAAACTACGTCACTCGAGCTTAAATTAGTATTGCTCCTGACATATAATTACTTGAGGAAGACTTACAATTTTAGTAAATTACTAATTTGAGTAAACAATTAGGAACGAAGGCAAAATGCTTTTCGCGCGTTTTTTATTTTTTCACAAACATTTTTTTATAATTATGTTCGCGCGCGTATAGGTCAGATAGGCAGTCGCTCCATGTAAAATACTGGTATTCAGCTGCATCCGGTTAGACTGGAAGCCGACCCCAACATAGTTGGGAAAAGGCTAGGCAGATGATGATGATGATGTTCGCGCGCGTATTTCGTTATCATACAGCCTGTTACTTGTTCATACAATGTTTATGATTGATCTTTTTGGTGATTGGAACTTATACTAACAATAATTTCAAATTCAAATCACTTTTAGTCCCTAGGGATTAAAGAGCTATTTTAGTCCCATGTTTACTAGCTGTTTTTGAGTAGATGTGATAATAAATATATTTAAAAAAATACATTCGTAAAATATTTTACGTGACGTTACCGCAAGCTCCGATAAAACTTCGTTCCAAAAAATTGGCCCACACTTGAATCACATGCACATTCCCTATTGTAATATGCTGGGAAGCCAAATAAACGTAAAACAAGTTTATAAATAATCAAAGAAGGTCATAAACTTGACTCGTTACAAGTTTTTTGCGGAAACAGTAAGTTGAACTAAGTCAAGGAGAAAACCTTGCCCATTTCATATTGGCATACATGAAATCTGATGCAATTAACTATAAACTACTAAAATTACCTAAGGGAAAGACAGAGTCCACTCATAAAATCGATATTATTAAAATAAACATGTTCTAAAACAATACGAAGCACCCATTCTTATAATATCAGAAGCACTCATATCTACTCATCTACTGCTTTTTAAGAGATGTGCCGGCAGGTTGTAAATCTGTAGAATCGTAAGTCAGTTCAGCAATGCAGTAGTTGACCTTCAACTCTCAATCACTGTGAAGCCGCGGGCGCGCCATGACATGTGCCACCGACGAGACATACAGGCGGGCGACACCGGCAGTCCTGTATAAAAACTGTAGCAAGTCATACATTATCACAGTTACCTACTGATACTCAAATCAACAACATCTTGCAAAAATGGTTGCCAAAGTGAGTTATTTATTGAAATTAAATGACGACTGTCATCTAACAATTTAAATCTGGCGTTTTCGGTTTTCGAATACGTTACAAAAAACATGCTTAAATTTTAACTTTTACATACCTAGATGTTTCATAAATAAATTAAAAAACTAAATTTTTGCAGTTCGTCATCGTCTTGTCCCTCGCTGCGGCGGCTTACGCTGGACTGGTCCCCGTCTCCAAAGTGGTGTACGCCCAGCCCGAAGCACCCGCTCACTACGACTTCTCGTACTCCGTCCATGACGACCATAGCGGCGACGTGAAGCAGCAGCAGGAGTCTCGTCAAGGCGACGCCGTACACGGCTCGTACTCGCTCGTGCAACCCGACGGTGTGCACCGCATCGTCGACTACACCGCTGATGAGGAACACGGCTTCAACGCTGTCGTGAGGTACGAGGGTACCCCCGTCCAGCAAGCTCCTGCCAAGATCGCCTACGGCGCTCCCGTAGCCAAAATCGCCTACGCCGCGCCCGCCGCCAAGATCGCCTACACCGCTCCCGTCGCCAAGGTCGCCTACGCACCAGCTCAAGTCTCCTACTCTCACGCCCCTGCCCAGGTCCAATACTCCCACGCCCCTGCCCAGGTCTCCTACTCTCACGCTCCAGTCGCCTACGCCGCCCCCGTCGCCAAGCTCGCCTACGCCGCTCCCGTAGCGCACGTCACTTACTCCTCTCCCGCCATCTCCTACCACCACTAGATATACTATTGTTGAATAGTTAGGCAAGCTGTTATATATTGAAATAAATAGGTGCTAATAAATTATTATGAATTCAATAACGTCTTTATTACTATTATTAACGCTTAAACTTACACCTTATTAAGGCAGCTGGATGTTTAAGGCCGCATTCACACCAAACGTAATGTAAGTCAGCCGCCGACTTTGAGAAATCTAGTACAAAATACCTTTGCCCAGGAGTGGAGCAGTACAGGCTAACGAAAAAAAAACTACAAAATGTATTACAACTCCAGCCACCGATTAACTGTCCGTTGTTTTCACATTATATTTTTACTTGACGCTTCGCCGCTGCCGCCGTCCGCTGCTGGATATACCTATATACGTTTGGTGTGAACGTGGCCTAAACATGAAATCCAAAGGCCCAACCCAGATAAAAGTTGTCAATGGTTGTAAGGCAAACATGGACTTATAATAAGTACTAACTATAAGTCCATGAAGGCATAAATATGAATTAAACAAAATGAGCAAAAATACCATAGAGGTAACTATACCTTAGCTTTGATATTTATACCTACTTAGTTATAAGTCGACTGTACCCTACCACCACTAGATACCTACTATTGTTATTTTTACCAAGTTAGACAATATTGTTGTATATTTTTAGAAAGGAATGGATACTAAATTATTATTGAATTGATCTACTGTATTTTTTACCTAAGCAATTACAAATTCCCATTCTAATAAACGTTGTAGAACGTCTGTACCTACACCTAGTTACACAACGCTTTGTCTTCTTCTTTTGAAAGTCAAATTAATGACGTGATACGTTTAATGCGTTTATTAGTAAGGGGGTAATCTTTATGCAGGTTTTGTCTTCATTTGCAAAAAAATTTGGTATCTACATATCTTTTCTTTTGTGTATGTAACTACCAACATCACACGCCGTATGCAAACAAAAAAAAAACGTTATGACGACTCTGATTGAAAACACAATTAAAAAAATGCTTTTCATCATAAGACACACAAACTACGATATTAGGCATAGTAAGTATGGTACTGACATGAAATTTAGAATCATGCAATTTGTCCTGATACTTAGCGAAAGTGAGCAAAAACGAAAGATTTTTGAGAAAATCCCTCCTAGAGGGTTACTTAGGGGATCTCATCGAGCACACGGCTTGTTATAATATATTCACTGTGTTTGAGAAACCGATTGGTGGTAAGTATTCGTAGGCGAATATTTGTCTGGGGAACATAATCTTTTCTAAAATTTATCATGAAAATAAAACCACTTAGATATGAGTAGTGACTCATAACTAAACAAAAATTTTCATTGCCCGCATATCATAACATTCAGAGACACTTTACGCAGATACCTAGGAACTTGAAGAGCACATTTAATTAATTAAGCTTATAGGACACCTCTTGTAATACCTATCAGCAATCTAGGTATCTCCAAGATCATACAGGCCTACAAGAAAAAAGCCTACAAAAATGACAGTCACTCATAAATGTCTCGGAAAAGAAAAGGCATATCCGACCTAGTCTCCCTATACGCTCGAGGGTTCCTCATAGAAAAACATCGATCACTAATATTTATTTAGTGATTGATGATCAGAAATCAATATTGTACTAAGTCAAGGAGAAAATCTCGACTATTTCATATGAATAGGTACCTATTTTTATTGCAATATCTGTTATTCAGATGCAATCATGACAAAAGGCTCAGTGAGAATAAAAAAGCAAAAAAATATGAAGTAAGCTACTTCATATTTTTTGCAATCGCGGTGTCATTGTCCTTGCAATACCTAAATTAAATAAATTACTAAACAAGACTACAACTTTTTAAATAAAATGCAGCATCCATTCTAGAACATGACTTGGGCATATTTCAAGACACTCCTGCAATACTTTTGGCGCTCGAATTACGTTGACAAGGGGGAGCTGTTGGTAAACATTTGTGAAATGTATTAAAAAAACTAGATGGCGGCGTTAGTTTCGATTGTATCCACGCGCCAAGATCCTTGTACAACTACTCTCACATTTCATAAAGTCGTTATTCTACTACGGATTTACGGAATGTACAAACAGGTGTTGATTCAGTTTGAAGTTCGGCTCAGCAATCCAGCATGTCGGCCTTCACCTCTCAATCATTGTGCATAACGCCGCAGGCGCTTCGTGTGTCACCAACAAAACCTACAGGCGACCAGCCTGTATAAAAACTGTAGCAGGTCACACATTACCATAGTCCACTACTGACACTCAAATCAGCAACAACATATTAAACAATCATCAATAATGGTTGCCAAAGTGAGTTAATATTTTTTTTTTCTGATAAGTCTTTCATTATTCTGCGTTTATCTCCGTTTAAGGTTCCAAATTAATGTTAAAAATATTTATTATTTTTACTTGCAGTTCGTCATCATGCTGTCCGTCGCTGCGGCGACTTACGCTGGCTTGGTTCCCGTCTCCAAAGTAGTGTACGCCGAGCCTGAGGCACCCGCTCACTACGACTTTTCTTACTCCGTCCATGACGACCACAGCGGCGACGTGAAGCAGCAACAGGAATCTCGCGAGGGCGACGCCGTGCACGGCTCGTACTCGCTCGTGCAGCCCGACGGCGTGCACCGCATCGTTGAATACACTGCCGACAAGGTGCACGGATTCAACGCTAACGTGCGCTACGAGGGCACCCCCGTGCACCCCGCACCCGCCAAGATCGCCTACGCCGCTCCCGTAGCCAAGCTCGCCTACGCCGCTCCCGTCGCTAAGGTCGCCTACGCACCAGCTCAAGTCTCCTACTCCCAAGCCCCTGCCCAGGTCCAATACTCCCACGCCCCTGCCCAGGTCTCCTACTCTCACGCTCCAGTCGCCTACGCCGCCCCCGTCGCCAAGCTCGCGTACGCCGCTCCCGTAGCGCACGTCACTTACTCCTCTCCCGCCATCTCCTACCACCATTAGATATTATAGTTACATCATAGGCAAGATGTTATGTACTGAAATAAATAGGTGATATTAAATTATTATGAATTGAATGTCTGATTTTATTATTAACTTACCCCATTTATAGCGAGTACAGAAACCCAAAAACCTTATCAATTACAGGTATAAAGGTAGTAAAAAAATACTGAATAATCGGTTATTGCAAAGTTACCATAACGACTAAAAAGTCATTTATAAATCCATCATAGGTAACACAAATGCAAAAAAATGGAATGAGCGAAGTATCTTGCAAACTGAAAACTTAAACTTATGAAGAGAAAAGAATAGGGCAAAGGCTATGTCCCATTTTTTTCTCTTCATAAGTTTATATTTGCCATGCCGTATACCACACCCACTGACCATCTTCATGAAGTTTTCCAAATCTTTAATGATGCAATAACGGGCTTGACATCTTCAGATTCACCAAAAAGAAAAATTTTGTAACACCTCTACTTTAAGTATTATACTTATGGTGAAAGCCCGCGAAATCTCATTGCAAAAAACGAATTAAATTTTGATTTTCACGGGCTTGTTTGAAAGAACCACTTTGTTTTTACTCCGTGACCGTAAGTAATGCTATAAATAGTAGAGTTAGTCAAGTTCTCAAGTACAAATTCTCAGTTTAGAAATCTGGTGTAAGAATCCCTAATAAACCTTCTGATAATTAAATTGCCACACTGTATTGCAAGTGATTAGTGATCATTATCGGTGGCATCGGATCGCTGGGTTTTGAACAACCTTCCTATTCCATAAATGACAAGACGGTGTCTATTCCAGACCCAAAGTCAAATTTAAATTCTGGCAGCTGGCAATTGCAGAAATCCCTGCAGTAATGAAACACTCTACTGAGAGAACACCTGAAAAAAAAACATCAAGAACAAACGGTCAGTACCCACCTTGTGGAATTAGGAGCAATAACAAAAACAATGTGGGTCAACAGTGCAATGCCCTTTTTGCAAGTATAGAGTAGGTCGTAAGAAGGGGGGTATGGAATTTATTATTGTACGGGGATCGATCTATCACCACTGATATCAGGTTTATTGACTACAATAGTCCGGTATTGTAGTCAATAAACCTGATAATATATTGATAGATCAACGCCGTGCAATGGTTGTTAATTTCGCTGTCTCTCTCAACGAGAATCTCGTGAAAGCTGAGAAAGATAAAAGAATCAAGTATCTTGACTAAGTACACGAGGTTGTCGACATATGGGACGTAGACTCTGCAATTATTGTACCGACAATCGTTACAGTAAATGGCCTTATAGCGGAGAGCCTCGACCACCTCAGGAGGCTCTCATTGCGCGGCTGTGTCAAGGGCCTGAATCAGAAAGCAGTACTCCTGGACACGGCACGCATAGTGAGGAGGTTCCTTTCTCTAGACCCCTGATCATTGGCAGCCTGGACCCTGTTCCTGATGCCGATGGGCCACTATTTTTATTTTGAAATCTTTTTATTTTAAGATTGTTATAAAAATACTAGCGGCCCGCGCGCCCCAGCTTTGCACGGGTGCAATTTTCTTTTTCCAACATTTTTTTTTTCTCCGTAAGAACCATACTCGTACTTCAAGGAAAAATTATAAAAAAAGAATTTGAGGAAATCGGTCCAGCCGTGCTCGAGATTTGCGCTTAGCAACACATTTAGCGATTCATTTTTATATATATATGACTAGCTGCGCCCCGCGGTTTCACCCGCATAAGTTTCGATCCCGTGGGAATATCGGGATAAAAAGTATCCTATGTGTCAATCCGGGCTCTAAACTATATGTGTGCCAAATTTCATCCAAATCCGTTTAGTAGTTTTTGCGTGAAAGAGTAACAAACATCCATCCATCCATCCATCCTCACAAACTTTCGCATTTATAATATTAGTAGGATAGTAAGCAGTAAGTATCTATACCTTCATGACTACTATGTATGAAAATGTAATAAAGGATAATGATACAGTAGAATATTCAATTCAATAATAATTTATTAGTATCTATTCATTTCTAAAAACTACAACAGTACCTATTGTCTAACTATGTAACAATAAAAATAGTAGGTAGTTATTTAATGGTGGTAGGAGATGGCGGGAGAGGAGTAAGTGACGTGCGCTACGGGAGCGGCGTAGGCGAGCTTGGCGACGGGGGCAGCGTAGGCGACTGGAGCGTGAGAGTAGGAGACCTGGGCAGGGGCGTGGGAGTATTGGACCTGGGCAGGGGCGTGAGAGTAGGAGACTTGAGCTGGTGCGTAGGTGACCTTGGCGACGGGAGCGGCGTAGGCGATCTTGGCGACGGGAGCGGCGTAGGCGATCTTGGCTACGGGAGCGGCGTAGGCGATTTTGGCGGGTGCGGGGTGCACGGGGGTGCCTTCGTAGCGCACGTTAGCGTTGAATCCGTGCTCCTTGTCTGCGGTGTATTCAACGATGCGGTGCACACCATCGGGCTGCACGAGCGAGTACGAACCGTGCACGGCGTCGCCTTGGCGAGACTCCTGCTGCTGCTTCACGTCGCCGTTGTGTTCGTCATGGACGGAGTACGAGAAGTCGTAGTGAGCGGGTGCCTCAGGCTCGACGTACACCACTTTGGAGACGGGGACCAGGCCAGCGTAAGCCGCCGCAGCGAGGGACAGGACGATGAAGAACTGCAAATGTTAAAAAAAATTATAATGTTTTATGAAAAAAAATTGTTTCAGTTTAAAATTAAGGATTTTTTATTACACATTCTGAAAAGCCAGATTGAAATTGTTAAAATTATAAGGCGACAGTCTTCATTTAATTTAAATAAATAAGTAACTCACTTTGGCAACCATTTTTGCAAGTTGTTGCTGATTTAATTATCAGTAGGTAACTGTAATAATGTATGACTTGCTACAGTTTTTATACAGGACTGCCGATGTCGCCCGCCTGTATGTCTCGTCGGTGACACACGGCGCGCCCGCGGCTTCACCGTGATTGAAAGTTGAAGGTCAACTGCTGCATTGCTGAACCTACTCACGATTCTACAGATTTAAAACCAGTCCCACACCTGACACATTTATTAAAAATCAGTATGTAGATGCTTTGATATTTTAAGAATGGATGCTTCGTGTTATTTAAAAACATGTTTATTTTATTAATTTCGATTTTACAAGCAAAGTCTGCCGTTACTATTATTGCATCAGATTTCATGTGTACGCCAATATGGAATGAGCAAAGGTTTCTCCTTGACTTAGTTCAACTTAGTGTTTCCGCAAAAGAATTTGTAACGAGTCAAGTTCATGACCATTGTTTAATTTGGCTTTCCCAAGCATATTTTAATTTACAGGGACTAACAATCCCAATAATCACAGATTTTTAACATTCAAATATAAGTTACATCGTTAAGAAGCTCTACACTGAATAATAGTAAAAACTCACATAGGTATTACGGTGTTGGTCGCGTATCGTCTTCAATCTCTCCGCTCTTGATACACTATAATATACCTACTATCCGCGTTGCCATTTTAACCAATATAAGCAAAACTGAAAGCCTTTGATTTTGTTTTAAATGCTAAGTACCTACTTGTTCACCAAATGTGACAGCAGGAGCGAGGAAGAGTGGCTAAAAAACCGTTACTAAGAAAATGAGTTCGGAAATAAACATCAGGTATTTAGGTGCAGCATTGTATTATCTACGTGGGTGATACGGTGATGGTGGTGGTTATAGCTATGATTTTGCTATGTAGGCGGAAAATGTATACATGTATGTCCAAATATCTACCCACCCTACGCAGATCTACCTTGCCTTTCCCAAATTAGTCAGAATTTTTTTAAATTCAAAATCATTTATTTTAATCCATTTACGATCATACTATGTTCTACATTTGAAATAAAATTTTAATTTGAATCATAAATATATATAAAAATAATGAATAAATAATATAAATTTAATTCATCATCATCTGCCTAGCCTTTTCCCAACTACGTTGGGGTCGGCTTCCAGTCTAACCGGATGCAGCTGAATACCAGTATTAAATAATATAAATTTAATTATAAAATAAAATTAAAATTATTAATAATACGCCTGCCTGCCTTTGAGTCATTTGTTTGTTTGTCATTACATTAATCACATAACAATGTTTAATGTACTGACAATCAAACCAGTTCGCAAATACGCTCAGGATGGTGTTGGAGGTGGTCCGGAGCCTGCGCCCCAGAGAAGCCCGGGGGGGCTTCCCCTTGAATTTCTTCTAAAAACCACCTCGCCGCTTCTTATAACAGTTATTTTACAATTTAGCTTTAAGTCAGCAGAGAGACACGTGGCTATGTAATAACAGCCGCACGGGTCGATCGATCAGGTTAAGCTACGCTTGCCGCGGTTGGTCCGTGGATGGGTGACGTTCCATGTACAATACTGGTATTCAGCTGCATCCGGTTAGACTGGAAGCCGACCCCAAAATAGTTGGGAAAAAGCTGGGCAGATGATAGCTTTAAGTCAACAGGTATAGCCGATAAGTATGTCTTCGTAAGTTTAGAAGGTGCACTTAATTCAACTAGGTAGATGCCGATGGTTTGACCCTTTTTTTTTTTTTTTTTTTTTAAGTATGGGAATTCATCAAATGACCCCTCCCGCTCTGGGTGAAGCGGAAGGGAGTGTCAGACTCTTACTGACTAAAACCCATCCGTGTTCCTTCCTTAGCCCTTTATATTCCGGGGCAGCGGTAACCCTTTCGGACAATCCCGCTGCCCCGGCAGGCTTCGGCCCTGACGGGCCCCTCCGTTCAATGCTGACATCTCTTTGAGGCGCGCGTGGAACACATACGCGCCGTCCGGCACGGGCCTGGTCCTGATCGGACGGCGAGCTACCCATTACTCGCCGTCCGCAGGCCCGCGCCTACGGTGGCCGGGAGTCGTCACGCGGCTCCCGACGCCCGGAGCGTCTACCGCGGCGGCTGGGACGGGCGGCTCTCTCAGCTCTCTCCCTCGCCCATCCCGCCACCTCCTTCGCTAGCATGACAGCTTCGCAGAAGGAGGTGACTGCCTCCCACTCCCTCTCGCCCCGGACCATGGCTTGGACCAGGGCCGGGCGCGAGAGGTCGCCGCCGCTGCCGATCGCCTCTACGAGGACACGGCGGTGCTCTGCCCAAGCGGGACAGACCTCCACCGTGTGCTCCACCGTGTCCTCTGGGCGATCCTCGCAGTGGTGACACCCGGGCGTTTCCTCCCGCCTGATGATGTGCAGGAACCTCCCGAAACATCCGTGTCCGGTGAGGACCTGCGTCAGGCGGTAGGTGAGGGCGCCGTGACGCCTCTCTAGCCACTCCTCAAAGAGGGGCCTTACCGCCGCTATCGCGGCGTGCCCTGCGCTGGGTTGCGACAGTATGGTTTGACCCTTTACGTTTGTTTCTCAGATTTCAAAGATCTGTTACATTACTGCGGGGATTTCTGTAATTGCCCGCTGAAGTCAGAATTTAATTTTGGGTCTGGGATCAGTATTACTGTGTTAAGATTTGAAAGGTCGGTATACCTCTATGCCTTAAGAAATTTACAGGTAAGGGTTTGGACCCACATAAAATTACTTACCAACATAAAATTTTGTTACTTTTTCTTCTGTTTTTTTTTTACACAAGATTGTGTTTGTTATGATGCTCAAATGACGATCATTCACTTGTAATATAGTGTGTCAGTTTAATTACCAAAAGGTTTATTAAGAATTCTTACACCCGGTTTCTGAACTGAGTATTTGAAAAGAACTTCATTCCAATAGACAACGTGGAAAGGGGTACCTAATACAAATAAAGGGGCCGGGGACTCTACTGCCAAAATGGGTATAAATAATGTTTAAGTCAAATAATGATAGGTACCCACTGACCTGGCTTGTTTAATAGAGGTCAGTATAGGTACCCGACACGTAAAGATTTTTTTAAATTAAGCCCTTAGAAGTGAAAAAGGAGGACACAGTTTACAGGTTGGAATTTTGAGATGTGGCAGTCAGGACAGGCCGTTGTAGCTACAAGAAAATGAAGCTAAAATTTTTCCTCTATGAAATGAAGTGAGGTTTGAGCATGGACGTATTATACTAGGTTTGAGTACTAGGAAAGTCAATAATCGCAAAAAAACTATTCCCTTATTATTTCGTAGGAAATGAGACGCCAACCTAATGTTTTACAAAGGATAGACTGGCCGAAAATAAACAAAAACAATTAAGTAACTTCAAATTTCGAACGAATACAAGTTATCATTTTAGGTATTTGTTTCGAGAACAAACTTTGGATAGTTACACTCGCGACAATCCAAGAAATCGGATTTGACTTGGCAAATTGAAAGTTGAAACATGTTTATGGAAGCTGTTAAGTTACGTTGTAGGATATAAGTAAATACCTATAAATATAAATAAAGAAGGTCGTGAACTTGACTCGTTACAGGTTTGTTGCGGAAACATTTAGTTGAACTATGTCAAGGATAAAATGTCGCCCATTTCATATTGGCAATTGGCATGCGTGAAATCTGATGCAATAATCGATCAAAAGCCCTAAGGGTAGAGACATTGTCAGCCTGTTTCATTGCGAGATGAAAAAAGAATAAGCACCCATTCAAAAACTTTTTGAATACATTTAAGGTAGATACTTAGATGAGATAGATAGATAGATGGCGGGACGAACTGGATAGGTTCCCTACAATCTGGAAGGAGGATGCGTTGGCTCGTGAATGATGGAAGGCGTGGAGGGAGGCCTTAACCCTGGAATAGGTCAGCGCAGGCTAGACTAAAACGACTAGGTCCCTACGTACTGCTGAATACTGTTTTATCAGTGTTTCAATGGGTTTTAAATCTCTGGTATCGTGAAGTTCAGCTCAGCAATGCAGTAGTCGGCCTCCAACTCTTAATTATTGTGAAGTTTAATGAACGACCCTGAGGGCAGTGGTCACCGACGACACATGCATGCGAGCGACAATCCTGTATAAAAAGTGTAGCAAGTCATACATCATTACAGTCACATTCTGATACTCAAATCAGCAACAACATACCTACTTGCAAAAATGGTTGCCAAAGTGAGTTCTTATAAATTAATTGAAGACTGGCGTCTAACGATTTTTAATTTAACTACGAATAAACCGCTCCTTGTGCTTTATTCGTAGTTGTAAAAAGTTATGATTTTAAGCTTAAAGAAATTGTTTCATGCTTAGGTTTTTTTTTCAAAATCTAATTCACAAACCTTGTTTTACAGTTCGTCATCGTCTTGTCCCTCGCTGCAGCGGCTTACGCTGGCCTGGTCCCCGTCTCCAAAGTGGTGTACGCCCAGCCCGAAGCACCCGCTCACTACGACTTCTCGTACTCCGTCCATGACGACCATAGCGGCGACGTGAAGCAGCAGCAGGAGTCTCGTCAAGGCGACGCCGTACACGGCTCGTACTCGCTCGTGCAACCCGACGGTGTGCACCGCATCGTCGACTACACCGCTGATGAGGAACACGGCTTCAACGCTGTCGTGAGGTACGAGGGCACCTCCGTCCAGCAAGCTCCTGCCAAGATCGCCTACGCCGCTCCCGTAGCCAAGATCGCCTACGCCGCTCCCGTCGCCAAGATTGCCTACGCCGCTCCCGTCGCCAAGGTCGCCTACGCCGCTCCCGTCGCCAAGGTAGCCTACGCACCAGCTCAAGTCTCCTACTCTCACGCCCCTGCCCAGGTCCAATACTCCCACGCCCCTGCCCAGGTCTCCTACTCTCACGCTCCAGTCGCCTACGCCGCCCCTGTCGCCAAGCTCGCCTACGCCGCTCCCGTAGCGCACGTCACTTACTCCTCTCCCGCCATCTCTTACCACCACTAGATAACTACTATTGTTATTGTTACATAGTTCGACAATATTGTTGTATTTTTTTAGAAATGAATAAATTATTATTGAATTGAATATTCTATTATATTTTTACCTAATTACATACTTAACCTATGGATTTCTTATAAGGTACACAACATTTGCAAAATATTGTGTGTTTACCAGTCTCTCTTTATTGGTGTATCTACTTACATAATACGAGTGTAATTCTATCTACCACATCCAACTCGCCGTATGCAAAACCATAATGACTTACTTACAACAAATCTCCCTGAAAACGAGATTTCTTAAACGCTCTTCATGAGACACACCACACAGTCCTAATTTAAAACTAGTACTGTGCCTCAATTAGGTATGTACCTACACCTACCTACAGCTCACAATAACCTTACATTCTCATATTTGCCTTTACTGCTCGAGTGGCAGCTAAGTGGCTCCTTACTAAAACTTGATTAAAATACGGCAGTAAAATACTTCCTTTATAAAATTTATGCTTATATGTAGCGGATCCGGACATCTTTATTCTTTATTATGTTTACGATTGCTGACAACTGTAACTTCAAGATTTCTTTTCGAACTTTTGCATCAACGATCAGTGATAATAACATAATTAAGTCCCTATACCTGTGTAACATGTCAGTGGACAAGCCACAATGGTATGCATACGCAGTAACGAGCGGTAGAGATGCGTAGGTATTACAAACATCACGTTATAATAGGGAAACTGATTGGTGATACGCAGCCGCAGTCATGCTGTAGTTATGTGTGTCCTCAGTAAATCTCGTCATCATTCCTTTAGCAGCCTTCAAAGCTAACCTATGCCGACTTTTTTGGGAACCAAATAGCTAAACCTCATCGTAAGCTACACCTATATTTTAGAAAATAAAAAGTCTAAATTATCAACAAAAGCATGTTGATGACAAGAGTGAAATAAAATTAAATGATTGAATTGCAAAACATGAAATAATATAAATGACTACTTGGTACACAAAACTGGCGAAAGGTCTGTCTTGTCCCCTTGGGAAATACGGACGTCATTTTTTGCTATAGGTATTAGGTTTTGTTATCACCATGACACAGGCAGAATTCCAGATAGCAAATTAAAAGGCACTACACTAGGCACTATAGGACGCCTTTTGTTTGTAAGATCAGCATTGTATTCACAAGAAAAACTAGAAATGAAAGATTCTATAGGATCTAGTCTGTCTGACCGTGCTTAGGGCGTCCACAAATAGTCCGTTATTTATGGTAAACTAGCTGACAGGGCGAACTTCACACCGCCTCAGAATCAATAAGAACGAATGTTTGATAAAAATAAATTATCTTCATTATTATTATTTTCTTATTTTTTTCCAAGTTTTAATAGTTATTCGGGGCGAAGACAAATCCAACAAATCAAAGATTATAAAAATCGGCCCAGCCGTTCTTGAGATAGAAATGGTGTAACTAGTCCGACTTTGTTTTATATACAGAATGGTCAAAAAGTCGTGCATCAAACGAAATAGAGAGATAAAGTATGTTATTTCCAATGCTTTTAAAGCGAGAATTTTTTTTTTTGGTAAAGCTTCAAAATTTTTGGAAAAAAATAATTGCTCTGGTACCCATGCAGAGCCGCAATAGAACTTTTGTAGTGCTGATACACTGTATAGTAATAATATCTACAACACCGTTTGATTTATTGTTTTATATGTTTTTTTTTTTATTAGTCTTATTGTAAAAGAACTCAGTATACAAACATATTCATAAGTTTTTTAGGGCAATTGAATTATGGCCATGCTGTAGAAAGATTTTTTGTTGGAAATGACCTCCTTTATCTCCCTATTTCGTTTGATCCATGACTTTTTGACCATCCTGTAGGTATATAGATGTGTGTGCATTGAAATATTAGGTACGAGTATATATTTCGATACAAAGTTATGTGAAGCTTTGTATGATTAAAAAATTTCAATTAAAAGAAAACTAAACTTCGTAACAAGTTTTTTTTGCGGATATATTAATTGTCCATTTCATTATATGTAATATTCTCAACCCTAACCTAACCTAACTTAAACCTATAGTATGTTAATTTGAAGCAATAAGGTCCAAATGAAGTCAATCAAAAAGCTCAGTAAGATAAATATTTTTGCTTAATCATGGTTCTTGCAACATCTAAACCGAATGAATTACTGCTAGCTCAAGACTAGCCCACAACTTTTTTAATTTCTGCCCATTTCAAAATATGACTTAGGCATTTCAAGAATACTTTCATATTTAGTCGGTAATCTAATTAGGAATGTACTATAACAGGTGCTAATCGGTTTGTAATATTTTGTAGTTTGGATCAGCAATGTAGCATGTCGGCCTTCGCCTCTCAATAATTGTGCACGACGCCGCAGGCGCACCGTGTGTCACCAACGAGGTCTCATTATTTAGACAACTCATCGCCTGTAGGTCTACAGGCGACTAGCCTGTATAAAAACTGTAAGCAGGTCACACATTATCATAGTCCACTACTGACACTCAAATCTGTAACAACTAATCAAACAATCAGCAATAATGGTTGCCAAAGTGAGTTATTTAAATTCACTATTAAATGGTGTCTGATCAATGCTTAATACATTTTTTTATTCTGCGTTTATCCCAGTTTATAGTTCTAAGTTCGATTATTTAAATATTTACCTATTTTTTACTTGCAGTTTGTCATCATCCTGTCCCTCGCTGCGGCGGCTTACGCTGGCCTGGTCCCCGTCTCCAAAGTGGTGTACGCCCAGCCCGAAGCACCCGCTCACTACGACTTCTCGTACTCCGTCCATGACGACCACAGCGGCGACGTGAAGCAGCAACAGGAGTCTCGCCAAGGCGACACCGTGCACGGCTCGTACTCGCTCGTGCAGCCCGACGGCGTGCACCGCATCGTCGAATACACCGCCGACAAGGAGCACGGATTCAACGCTAACGTGCGCTACGAGGGCACCCCCGTGCACCCCGCACCCGCCAAGATCGCCTACGCCGCTCCCGTAGCCAAGCTCGCCTACGCCGCTCCCGTCGCCAAAGTCGCCTACGCCGCTCCGGTCGCCAAAGTAGCCTACGCGCCTGCCGCCGTCTCCTACGCTCACGCCCCGGTCTCCTACTCTCACGCTCCAGTCGCCTACGCCGCCCCCGTCGCCAAGCTCGCCTACGCCGCTCCCGTAGCGCACGTCACTTACTCCTCTCCCGCCATCTCCTACCACCACTAGATACCATTGTTACATATGTAGTTAGACAAGCTGTTGTATTTATTGAAATTTACTATTAATTTACTGAATTGTATGCAAACTGATTTTATTTCACCGACCTTTAACCGAACTGAAAACTATTGGGCCAATAAAGCTGTGAATTCAAGCTGCAGCAAAGTCTGAAGTCGAATCTGTAGATGCATCATATCGAGAAATCAATCTTTTGCAATTGCAGAGGGCACAAACTGCAAGCACACATCGTCGTCAAATTACTGAAATCGACCGTAGGTACGGTATTGGACATACATATTCTGTCAACTTTATATCAATATCGATAGTGGGGGTGCAATGCGCGACGAGGCGAGGGAGGGGCGGTGCCGGACCGCACCTGAATTATTCATAGCGCCGCATAGTGATTTCATCTCATTGAATGGCGCTGCCGGCGGCGCGGCCGTGATTACGACATCGATACCTCCGCTGCCGGCCACCGCGGACTCGTATGTGGACTACACAATACCTTGTCAACCGCCTATTAATATCTCTGTGGAATTGCTAAAGCTTTAAATGTAATCTATCTTTCGATCCTATCAGCAAAAACACTTAGCAAATGTTAGCTTCTAAACTATATCCGCTAAACCGTAATCCGCCGAAAATAGACAGCGAACAGACGAAAAATACTAGTGTCTAAGACACCACACTTCCAGCTCTTCTGAAGGTTCCTGAACATCTCGGTACCGAAAATTACCAAAATTTCAATGTCGTCGGGAAGATAGAATAGGCAAAAGTATAGGTTTTTGCTTATTATTGCCTATAGGCATAAGGACATTTTCCCCTACTTGACAAAAAGTAGTTAGATAACTCAATCCAGGCGTGGTACGATATCGGCCCATTACAATAGAAAATCAATTGTGTCTCATTAGCGGTGATTAAGAGGTTAAATTAATTGTGTAATTTATTAATTAACCAACCCGCACTGGACCCGCGTGGTAGATTAAAGGCCCACTCTCTCACGGAGAGGAGGTAAGTACTTATGTGTCCCAGCAGTGGGAATATGCCAAATTAATTTTGTACCACTTCTTATTACTGGTATCTAATAAAACAACGACGCAATCGTTGGACGGTGTCGAGGAGAAAGGCTTTAAAGTTTCAAACTTTAAAAATATTCATGAACATCGAAGAGGGTTTATTCTCTCGCCGCGACAGGTAAAAATGAAGAGATTGGTTTTTATCTGTGCACGGCGGCAAATTGAATGTAAAGTTGATTTCCCGGCGGGCCGCACCGCATAATTCCCCACAAATTAAGCCGTAACCAATTGACTTGCTACCAATGTAAATATTTTTGATAAATGCCTCCCCTTTATGTATTTAGCTTGCCAAAAGCTCAATAATGTGTTGATACTTAAGTATAACAAAAAGCCATATAATTTCAATACTCTTTTGTGTCTGGGAAATCATTTTTGTGGGTCGAAGAAAGGGTTACTTTTCCTGGCCAAATACACACACTTTAACAGAAATAGAAAAATATTTATAGCTACATAGATTCGTTATAACTAGGTACCTAGGATTTAATATCGGTGCTCTTTGCGTTTGTCAGGAATCTTTTTGATACTAGTTTTAAGTATCTAGTAATGTAACTTCATCTATGAAGAAGACATAGGTGTTCTCCAAAACAACTTGCAACTGCAGCTAAATAAAATCTTGTTTAAAAATTACCGCATACAGTTTTCCACTTCAATTTGCAACCAAAAATAAAGAATGATCCATAACATAGCTAATAGCTAGGTTCTAAGTAATGATAATTTCTTCGTTTGCTAAAATTGGACGCACAAAATCCCTAACGACCAAACTGAAAATCCCCGATACACAGACAGCCAGTGTAGCCACAATAATAATCCCGAAAAGGGTATTTTTACTGGTCTTACTTACCTAGTAAGAGTGCAAATCCTAGGCAAAGAACGGCTGTAATATGGCGGTGCGGTGGGCGAAATCCTCTTACTGCCGAAAATTAATCAAGCCGCGCCAGACTCCGCTTCTTAGCGTAGGGGACTGCGCACCCCTATCGGATGGTAGTTGCCATACTCACCTCTATTTAGATACATATTAATCTGTAGATACTTATGCATGGTTTATTAGCAACGATTGGGTTTGTTTTCAAATAAAAATCATTTATAATTATAACAAATCTTTACAAATTAACACATTTTATATAAAATGTAGCTTTACAACTTTTGACAGCTTACAAAACAGCAAAATAAACATGATGGATTTATATTGTTTGAAAGATTTTATAGTTTACCAAAAACATACTGGTTTTTTATTCGTATTGACAGGAAAAACAATACAATTTTATTAAATATGGCTAAGCCTACACTATAGGTACCTACTCATATCATGGTTTCATTTAACCATAATCGCTTCCTTTTTGTCAGTCTTCGGCGGCAGTGGCGGGCATTCGTAAATGTTGATACACCTATCTTTAGACACCGATAGAATTCTCTTATTGTTAATATTGAAGTTTACGCCCCACACCTGTGGAGGAATAATCCCCTTACACATTTTGTGGCTTTAGAAATATATATTCTACTTTAATATTATAAATGTCAATGTTTATATGTTTGGATGATATTACTCAATCACGCAAAAACGGTTGAACGGATTTGGATGACATTTGGCACAAAGATAGTTTATAACCTAGATTAACACATAGGATACTATTATCCCAGTAAATGACAAGGATCCAATTCTTAAGACTAAGCAGACGAAGTCGCAGGCAGAAGCTAGTATGTATATAAAAATGGATATTGGTATACATAAATATATCATAAACTCCGTCACCATAATACTTGGCACATATAAGAATGTATTTTTTCATGGTTCAAGGTTTTAGGTTTTTATTTCCGATCTCCACATGGGCGAAGCCGCGGGCAAAAGCTAGTATTGTCTGTAGGTTTGAACTAGCCAATGTTATACAGGGTGCATGTAATTAAATTATCTGGCGAAACTCTACACACATCCGTCGCGTCTGTAAAGTTTAGTTAGATTTTTTTTGTTTAATTTTTTGTTTGTTTTCTCTCTAAAGGCGATCGTTCCGTAAAAGGGCGAGCATGTCTCACGCGTTTGATCCAAGCAAAGTTTTCTAATTTGTTTTATTTGATTTTAATATGAAGGTTTTTGCTTTTGTTTTGTTTTATATTGTACAAGCAGCCCGCCCCAGCTTTACACGGTGCAACTTTTTTTTTCGAATTTCCGAAATTTAGAACACGACAAAAATTTAGAACATGACAAAAAAATTACTATCGAATTTGGTGCAGTCATTCAGAAGTTATGCGCGTACAGACATTTCGGCGACTTTGTTTTATACTATGTAAGGAAGCCCCAAAAGCATGATTATTGTGATACTCAAATTGGGAGTCGAAACTGTCTCACCTAAATACAGATTACTCAGAGATCTAGCTAGGAGTGCAGCGATTCATCCAACAATTTGTTGAGCCTACGCCATGTAATTAATAATAATCCATACTTTGTAAGTCTCTCATGTAGGTAGGTACTACAGAACCTTTATGTACAGACGCCAGCACATCAAGGTACCGGAAACTGTCAAATTTTCCCAATCAACTTTGAACCTTATACTTTAGCAATAAAGTTAAAAATCTATTAAAGAAATTTGGCAGATTGTAGTAGCTTGATATGCTGGCGTCTGTACCTAAATAAATAAATTTAAGAGCGTTTACGTAAACTTCATACGCATAAGCAGGATACAAAGGTCTAAAAAGTTAGCATAGAACATTTTCGAAATGTCTTATTTAAAAAAACATTTAAAAAAAAAAGGAAATCTCTGTTTCTATGGAAACTAATTTGGCTGTAACACAATTTTTCGAAAATGTTCTCTGCTAACTTTTTAGACCTTTGTATCCTGCTTATGCGTATGAAGTTTCATTAAAATCGGTTCATTCATTTCGAAAAACATCGGCTTGAAAGTTTGTATGAAATGCCGTACGGCGTAAATGCTCTTAAATTAAAGGTCAATACTTAAGCATTCAATGCATTCCACAACGTGTACCTAGGTGGTAACTAAAATTTTAATGAGATCATTATGAGGGCACAGAAAAATTCTATAATTATTGCTTATACTGTTTGTAGGCACTTACCACATCGCTATGTTCTTGAAAAGTGTTGAGTACAGTCAGCCCGTCAGTCATTGCTACTCGCACAGTTCCGTCAGCGGCTGCCGTCGCGACGCGCGTTCCTTCTGTGGTGAAACAAACACCGACCGCCCAGCATTTGTGGTTCAACGAGTGTTGAACACCAGCGCTAGCCCTGTGAGAGAAAATACCTAATGATGTCAGTGGCTATGTTCTTCAAGTGGATGACAGAATCATGCTAACGAGTTCAAGCTAACACAAAAAGACCGAATTGTAATATCTATGTCGCAGCCAACTGGTTAAATTAGCCGTTCAGTTAACTGCCTGGCCTTTAGAAGTAGTGCTCGCCTCGCTTCCTCCCTCGGCTCGCACGCGGTTGATCACAGTTGTAACCTAACCTAACCCATTTGGTCGGGGTGCCCTGGCTTAGTTACTGCGACCAATTCGGCTCGCGCGTGATTGGTTACAGACTTCCAACCTAAACTCTAATTGAATATCATTCAGGCCGTTAGTTGAACGGCCGCCATTTAGTTAAAAGGCCTGGCGGTTAACTGAACGGCTAATTTAACAAGTTGGCTGCGACATCTATATGCATATATTATGTATAAAGTCAGGTTAGCTACACTGCACCATGTATAACTCAAGAACGGCTGTACGAAGTTGGCCGGGTCAGCTAGTTTGAAATAAAAGATCTTTTTATAAAATAATTATTTAGCGAACAATTCTCAAAGGAATCAAATAAGTAAATATTAAAATCTCAAAGGAATGAACATTTACGACTTTATTTTGATCGTATTCAAACTGAAACTGAATCACTCACCTCAGCTGGGAAACAAATTCGATATTATCTTACTATATTCTGAGCTGAACAAGTAGGTCCGCAAGATTTGCAGTTGTCTTTTTGCACCTTGCGGCCGGTCAAATGTTTTTGAATTTCTTAATCAGATGCACACTGCCTGCAGTGCATACCACCTGCTTGTTTACCATCCAATAAAGCAAAAACAAAAAAATATCAAAATCGGTTCACCCGTTTGGGAGCTACGATGGCACAGACAGACACACAGATATACCGATACACACGTCAAACTTATAACACCAATCTGTTTTTGTCGGGGGTTAAAAAGTAACTCTTTTTTATTATTAATAGCCTATGTTGTCCCACTGCAGGGCAAAGACCTCTCTTCCCTCATTTAAACTTTCACGATCTTATGCAATCGTGGGGTCAAACCTTTTATTTAACTGTGTGGGCTAATCCTTGCACAGTATTTTTCGACGCGTGCTTTTCTTGTGGTAACTAAGTGTTCTATTCACAGCGTGTTTGTACACTCGGTAACCACAAACAAAGCGCACGTCGCTCCGTGAGATAAACATACTACTTATAACTCTGTGGACCAATCCTTAGAACTCACACATCATAAATCTTGACAAGTCCGTCATTCGAGGCGGTGGCTAGTCGGCGGCTGCACGGCGAGAATGCGACACTCCGGACGGGACCCGCATGGGCCTCTACTGTGTGCACCACCTTGCCTTGAGCCACGTCCACTATGCACAGGATACCGTCCTCGGAGCCCGTCGCTATGTATCTGCCGTTGGGACTCTGCGAAAGTAGGATTAGTATATTTTGATCAACATAGAACTTGACGCTGACCAAAAAACGTAAGAATTTTTTTCATTTCGCGGGCTGCCATTGCGCATCAGTCTTAAGTTGAGAGATTGAATGAAAGACGATAAAGTTGCAACAGTGCAACATAGGCGCGACTAGACATGCAACATGATGCGTTGTGGCTCTGTGACACCCACTGCAACTCATGATATGTAGACCACAACTCCTTAACCCGCATGTGACATGAATTAGGGGTGCGACAGTAATGTTAGAAAGACGCGAGCCTTTACAAGAAGAATTAAGGCAGGAATTATTTTGTAATTCCAAACAATAAGATGATTCTAGAGTCAATCCAGAAGGCATTGACTCTAGAATCTAGCTAGGGAATTTCAAGAATCTATGATGAAAATCTAATAAAATGTAATAGAATTGGCGTAGTATTGTTGCTATCCTTGTAAATATTTTGTTGGTGCATAAAATAACATAGGTATATTCTGATATTGAATAAAAAACTTACAAAAGAAATGCTAAGTATGAACTTTCCTCGGGTATCCAAAATTTTTGCAATCAATCCACTCTGGACTTGATACAGATATATCTTGCCAGTGTGACCCCCAGTAGCAATATGATGTCCGTCTGGAGAGAATGCTACTTTCCATACATCAGTGACACCGGTTGGTATCTCCGCTAACTTCTTCCCAGAGCATAGGTCCCAGAATATAAGGGTAGAGTCTAGTGATGAGCTTACAATGACTAGAAAATAATAAAAATTAGAGAAGTTTTTTTATAGATTATTTTAATGTGAAATTAGGTACCCAGATGAGTCCACAGTTTTAATGGATGATTTGGTTCGAAGTTTAAGTACCTACTAATAAAACGAGTTTTAAGATATTGAAAGCAAGTTATCTTGAATGTGATAAAATGCTGACAAATATTTAAAAAATAAGGAGACTTGAAATTACACACAGATAAATCATCATCTGCCTAGCCTTTTCCCAACTACGTTGGGGTCGGCTTCCAGTCTAACCGGATGCAGCTGAATACCAGTATTTTACATGGAGCGACTGCCTATCTGACCTCCACAACCCAGTTACTGGGTAATACGATAGCCCTTGGTAAGACTGGTTGTCAGACTTTCGGGCTTCTGACTACCCGTAACGACTGTCAAAGATCCACGAATGACAGCCAGGACCAACAGCTTAACGTGCTTTCCGAGGCACAGAGGGGTCTCGGTATGTAAAGATGGTCACCCATCCACAGACCAACCGCGGCAAGCGTAGCTTAACCTGACCGATCGACCTGTGCGGCTGTTCTTATTTAGCCACGGGCCCCTCTTACACACAGATAAATACCTAGTCTTATTTTCATAATTTCAGTCATCATCTGCCTAGCCTTTTCCCAACTATATTGGGGCTGGCTTCCAGTCTAACCGAATGCAGCTGAATACTAGTACTTTACATGGAGCAACTGCCTATCTGAACTCCATAACCCAGTTACTGGGTAATACAATCATATGTAAAATAAAATGCATGAAACCTACTTGGAGCAGAAGGGCTAACAGCTACAGAGACCACTGCCATTGAGTGACCCTCTAGAGTATGAAGTAGATCTAATCTGTTATTCTCCAGGATCCATACTTTTACCAAGCAGTCCAGACTTCCGGTCACTATGAAATCCTTTGAGACATTCCTAAAATAAAAAAACATTGTTTCAATGATGAGTTTTCTGTTATCCAGCATCGGACAGCTTGATGTAGCGCACAAAACACGATGGGTACCTACTAGAAAAAATATGTCTATAAGCGCCCATGTTTACTTTTTGTAATGAGCGCTAAAGTATAATTTGTCTTGGTATAAAGATAACTTACGGCGAATCTCCTGAAGTGTTTATTTTGGCCCACGCACAGCAGTAAATCGGATCACAGTGTGCATTTTCTTTTTTTATCAATATGGAAAACTGAAACGAAATTCTTTATTTTAAATCATACTTTCAATTAATATTACTACTGAGGAATATATTTGCATTAGGAATTTGGGAGTAATTACTAAGGTACTAGCCGGCATTTTTGAAGGACGTCAACTTTTCATAGATTCACTGTATTTTTAATTAGTTCTATTACTTCTATTCACAGTAATTCTATTAATCGGGAAACCGGAGTGAACTTCAAAATCGTGTTTTTCTCTCTTAGATTTTTGTAAACATTCGATGAAGGAAGGAGACAAAAATACACAAATCGATACAAGTAAGAGCAAGCAGAATGATAAAATGCTCAAGAACACTGAAGAAGAATAGTTGTATTGGTTGTAATGGAACACTTACGTTAAATGACATTGACTTCAGACTTGACAGTTTTTTCTTCGTTCAGAAACTATAATACCTTCAATAATAGTTGGGCTTTTTTGCAATCTTATGGCTGCAAGTATAATTTAAGTCCATTGCTGCAACTCTGCAAGTCATGTCATTGTAAGCTACAATTTTAAGCATTTTATAGGGGATCCCCTAGAAAATAATTAGTAGCTACTGACAATTTGCAATATATTTTATGACCATAAAAATATGCAGTAATGTAATTCGCTAGGCTGCTCATCCAAGCTCATATCGACGCTTCTTGAGACGTAAAATTGACTAAGCGACATAGGGCTAACTTTACAGAAGTTTAAGAAAAAAATCGGATAAATTCTTGTAATCATTCTACAGGCGTAATATTCTAACTGTTTTGTAAATCTTAATGTCTGGATCAAAATGATTGTTTTTTTTTTTCTGAAAGTTATCAAGTACCAATGTGTATGTTTCGGAAGAGTCTTGTCTCCGTTCTTAACGTTAATAAGGCAGTTAATGATACAAAAACCTTACAAGATGGTATGGTATATTAAAAATAACAATATTGTATATTATAATGGGCAGTCATAAATATTTAAACTTTTATCTTCTGATACAGACATAATTTTATTACTTTCTGCGTTAAACTTCACACCCCAGACCTGGAAAACAAGAAGGAAATAAATTAATAAAGGAATCATTTTATTAGACACTGACTGCATGTGGATGTGGAGTTAAAAGTTCTCAAACAAGTTTTTCCTATCCAGTAAAAATACCAAATGTACTATGTGTATTATTAAAGAATAATACACACAGTACATTTGGTATTTCTAATTTTGTCTGACCTGCTACTGCAGGTCTTGATTTACCTGATCAGTGTGTTCCTTAAATACATGTTGGCATTGCATGCTATCTAAATCCCAGACTCGCACTGTTCTGTCAGCACTGCCAGAAGCAAACCGTTTGCCATCAGGAGAGAATGCAACTGAGAGAACCCATGATGCATGTCCTGATAATGTCCCAGCTAAGTTTGCGTGAACTCTGAAACATATTAGATAATATACACACATCAAAAGTGTCTAGGGATCAAGCATTTTTATGCGGATTTCTTGAGACTGAGATGTGGCTTTGTAATAAATTTATGATTTTATAAATTTATATGGATCCTTTTTGGTGCATTTCATAATTTGAATCAGGAACTGTGAATCAAATTCGAGTAAAAGATGAAAATCAGCTGTCAATATTTTCCCTATAAAAACATACAACGCATTGAAGACATTATTAGTGCTACTGTTTCCCTACTACTGATTAAAACCAACGTTATTATGGAGCGGCGACGTCATTTAAGCAGGGAAGAAATGCTCAGAGCCGTGGGAATGATAGAAGCTGGTTCCCGGCAACGTACTGTGGCTTTAGCTCTGAATACAAGTCAGAGTGTTATCAGTCGACTTTGGACACGTTACCGAAGCACTGGTACCGTGGCTGAGCGCCATGGAGGACGGTATCGCTGCACCACACGGAGACAAGACCGATACATTCAAATCTTAACTCGAAGAGCTCCAACAATAACCGCCATGATGTTAGCCGTGAGGCTTCATCACTCTTCAGGGAACTTAATTAGCGACCAAACAGTCAGAAACCGCTTGCATGAAGTGAACCTTCATTCCCGAAGACCGCTACGGGTACCACCTATAGCAATGCACAATCGTAGGATTCGATATCAATGGGCTCTTGAACACAGAAATTGGGCAGAAGAACAATGGCGTTTCGTGTGCTTTTCTGATGAGTCTCGTTTTGGTATGAGACCGGATACAAGACGTATACGACACTGGAGAACCCCTGGACGCCAACAGCGATTAAAATCCTGCCAGGAAGTCCATCCTTATAGTGGTGGAACCATCATGGTATGGGCGGGTATTTGGATCGGCGGAAGAACTGAGTTGATTTGGATCAGAGGCAACCTCAACGCTCAAATTTATGCTGAGACGAGTGTATCAGACGTCATCGTTCCTCTACAAGTGCAAATCGGTCCCTTATTTCAGTTAATGCATGATAATGCACGACCGCACACCGCAAGAGTTGTAAGACAGACTCTCGCCGCAGCTAACATCAATGTCCTGCCCTGGCCTGCTCAGTCGCCAGACTTGAACCCGATTGAGCATGCATGGGATATGCTACAGAGAAGAGCTCTGCCGAATATGGCGGGTATCCAGTCGCAAGAAGACCTTTTTTTGTTGTTGCAACGAACATGGGCGGCCATTCCACAGCGTGATTTGGATGAACTCATTTTGAGTATGCCAAACCGATGTTCTTGTGTTGTTAGTGTTCGCGGTAGAAACACGGATTATTAATTGTTTAAGTTACCCAATAAAATTTTATAGAAAACTGTTATTTCAGTCTTTTTTTCAAACTTTTGTGTTAGTGCTTCAAATGTCAAAAATCCCTTTATTAGGAAAATGGCAAATTTCTTTATTAATGCAAAGGTGACTTGGTTTATCGTTACTGTGACAAACGAAAACACTTTATTTGATGAATCCTTAAAGAAAATTTTAATTAATATCAATCAGGAGAAAAGTTATTGCAAAAATATATGTTGATCCCTAGACACTTTTGATGTGTGTACTTAGAACAAATAAAAAAATATGTTCCTTATTCTTGATAGGCTGAAGGCATTCAGCACTTTATGAACTACGACAGTTAAATGAGATGCGTAACAGTTACCCATCTTTCACCACTTCCTGTGCTAAAACTGAGAAAATTGAGTGACACAAAAAGATTGTTGGATAAATAAATAATTATGTAAAAACTTACACATCATAGAGTTTCATATGCCCATCATCTGAAGCTGTGAGCAGCAGTTGTGAATCTGGCGAGAAGCAGAGACTTCTGATAGGCATAGCATGACCTTCTAACGTGTGGACAAGCTTCCCTTGGGCCACATCAAAGATATTGATGATACCATCCAGAGCCCCACTTGCTATGTATTTCCCATCTGGACTCTGCAGTGAGAAGGAAAAATTAATGGTGCCACAATGAAGGATGTTTCATTTTGCTATTTGGTAAGCTTGAAAGTGTTACAAAAACGTTAGCACTGGGTATATTATATTACATTTATCTTATTTACAACAGCTTTTATTTATTTAGTTTAGTTTTTGAGGCTTCAGTACACTCTGTGTGACTATGTCAGCCACAAGAGATCAATAATTTCCGTTTATTGCCCGTGGTCCACCCGGCTAGTCCACCTGGGTGGACCATGGGCAATTATTTTTCCCGTGGTCCACCTGACATCCCTATTATGTTTTCTAGGTGGACTATGGGAAATTATCGTGTATTGCCCATGGTCCACCCGGCTAGTCCACCTAGGTGGACTATGGGAAAAATAATTTCCCATAGTTCACCAGAAAGTCCATAATACGTTTTTATCGTAGTATTACGAAAGAAGAATAGTTATGTTAAATTGTAAAGCCAAAATACTAATAAATAATATTTTATAAAGAAGTTCATTAGTATAGTGCATAACAAAATAGACGGTATATTATAGCATTTCCTCTTTGATGTTTCTAAAGTACTGGTCTTATATTGGATAGGTACCTATATCCCATCAAAAACATAAATATGAAATGAGAGCCAAGTTCAATATTATGATAATTATATGCCCTGGTTGTTGACTTTTGACTTTCACATTTATGCTTTTGATTGGATATCATTACTTTTTAGTACAGAAATTATTAGTAGGTACTTATTCATAATAAAATGAATACCAAATGGACACTATTGATGACACACACACTCATTATCTTGACACGCTACCGCCTGTCTAGATCATTTGACATAAAATGTACTTAGGTACTGCTGCCATCTCGCAATCGCAATGTATTTTTAAGGGATTAACATCCGGCAGTTGCGATTTGATGAATTTTGATTTAATAATGTTATATAGGTTATAAGCTGGGAATCCAACCAGCTAAAAATACAAAAAATAAACATTCGCTATTTCACTTCACTAGTCTATACAGTCAATGTTATATATAAAATTTCTCCAAGAAACATTATTTATTTATTTATTTATCCATTTATTTCAGGCATCAAGGCCCATATAAACACATACAATACAATATTAATCAAATCAAATCAAATCAAATTATTTATTTGCTAGAATGCAGGTAAGTTTATAAATAAGGTCGTGAAGAATTAAGTTGGAGCCATACATTCTGCCCAAGATTCGACATGCAAAAATTTAAATGAAAGTATACGATGATTTAACTAATTTAAAATAAGAACATTTAAACAATTATCAGATAAAAAAGTAACAGTTCAATACAATTAAAAGTACATAATAGCCTATATAATATCAAAATGTCAGAATAAACTTAAAATGTCAAAATACAATTATAATGTCAAAATACAATTCAAATGTCAAAATACAATTCCAATGTCAAAATACAATTCCAATGTCAAAATACTATTCAGATGTCAAATTACTATTCAGATGTCAAAATACTATTAAAATGTCAAAATACAATTCCAATGTTAAAATACTATTCAATGTCAAAATACCTACTGTTAAAATGTGAAAATACAATTAAAATGTCAAACAAAATACAATAAAAAGTCATTTTACTCAAAAAACTTTATAATATTCAAAATTCAATTTATTAAATGAACAAAATTTCAAGGTCTATAATAATTGGTCATTTAGAAAGTCATTAATGGAGTAGTAACATTTTTCCACTAGAAAAGCCTTAAGTTTGTGTTTGAAATGTCGAAATGTGTCGTTTTTTAAATATTCCGGTAATTTATTAAATATGATTGGTCTCATACAAATGACACTTTTTCTTAATAGTGCAGTTTTATAGCCACCGACATTTAAAAGGTTTTTATATTGGCTTCTCGCCGGGGCCTTTTCTGGTGTCCGAGACCTTAGTGAATAAATTCGCATTTGTTTTAACAAATATTGCCATTTCCATAATAAATAATGAAGGAAAAGGAAGAATTTTTAGAGACTTAAACAAAGGTTTGCAACTATCTGTGGGTTTAAGACCGCACACCGCTCTTACACAGCGTTTCTGAGCTTTAAACACCCTCTCTCTTAGGCTACAGTTACCACAAAAAATTATTCCAAACCTCAAGACCGAGGCGATCAAACCATGGTAAGCTATTAAAGCAGTTTTTGTGTCGACTTTTCTTGCCAAATTCAATAGGACGTATGCTGCAGTACTCAGCTTTTTGCACACTTCTTCGGCTTGAGGTTTCCAAGTTAATTGATCGTCTATCAGTATTCCCAAAAATTTTGCAACTTTGACTACTTTGATCTCTTCCCCATCATATTGTACGTTTACATTTTGTGGAATTATACGTTGGTGGAAGTGCATTACACTAGTTTTTTGTAAGTTTATTACTAGGTTGTTCTTATCAAGCCAGCTTATAATATTTTTTAAAGTGCCATTAATTTCTTGTGTATAACGAGTAATGTCAGTACATTTTACAAGTGCTGTACAGTCTCTGTCAGTTAATATAAGTAATTTAAAAATACTATAAATACATACAACATTACACTAAATACTAACACTAACTTACACACATAAGTGTCTGCGTCGTGTTTCGATGACTGGTGTCATGTAGCCGGCCACGAAACCGGCGCCACCACCACCACCACCTAGGTGGACCAGCCGGGTGGACCATGGGCAAATTGGGCAATACACGATAATTTCCCATAGTCCACCTAGAAAACATAATAGGGATGTCAGGTGGACCACGGGAAAAATAATTGCCCATGGTCCACCCAGGTGGACTAGCCGGGTGGACCACGGGCAATACACAATAATTTCATAATACAATTACATGTTTGCATGCAAGCGGCAGTGGCAGCCAGCATGCTACCATAATTTAAAATTCTTACATATGCAACACTCAATGTGAATTTCCCTCTTGTGTCTAATGTTTGCTCTTGCTTCCCGCTTTCAACTTCAAATATGAGAATCTTGCCAGAGTTGCTTCCAGATATGATATGTTTGCCATCAGGTGAGAAGTCCAAAGTCCACACGTCAGTGGGACCAGTCTCCATTGTCTTTATTTTCTCACCATTTGTCAAATCCCAAAGTATTAGAGAGGAATCTTGAGAACTGCTAGCTAGGGCTGTAATGATGTAAAATTGTTAACACAACATTAGTTTATTTACCTTTTTCATGTAAGTCACTTGCAACAGAAATCCTTTTGCTGTGTGACCTCACAAAGTGTTTTGATGATTAAGTAATTAATTCATTTAGAATCTCCAACAAAATATCTAAACATCAATATTTGGCAACATCAGGTACAGCCCAATTCTAACTTTATGGTGGCTTGGAACATGAGGTGAGTCGTTGCGCAGTAAAAAATTCATGGGTCAGCGGGGATGAGGGGTGAAGTGCTGTGCAGCTAACAAACAAACTACACACATCAAAAGTGTCTAGGGATCAACATATATTTTTGCAATAACTTTTCTCCTGATTGATATTAATTAAAATTTTCTTTAAGGATTCATCAAATAAAGTGTTTTCGTTTGTCACAGTAACGATAAACCAAGTCACCTTTGCATTAATAAAGAAATTTGCCATTTTCCTAATAAAGGGATTTTTGACATTTGAAGCACTAACACAAAAGTTCGAAAAAAAGACTGAAATAACAGTTTTCTTTAAAATTTTATTGGGTAACTTAAACAATTAATAATCCGTGTTTCTACCGCGAACACTAACAACACAAGAACATCGGTTTGGCATACTCAAAATGAGTTCATCCAAATCACGCTGTGGAATGGCCGCCCATGTTCGTTGCAACAACAAAAAAAGGTCTTCTTGCGACTGGATACCCTCCATATTCGGCAGAGCTCTTCTCTGTAGCATATCCCATGCATGCTCAATCGGGTTCAAGTCTGGCGACTGAGCAGGCCAGGGCAGGACATTGATGTTAGCTGCGGCGAGAGTCTGTCTTACAACTCTTGCGGTGTGCGGTCGTGCATTATCATGCATTAACTGAAATAAGGGACCGATTTGCACTTGTAGAGGAACGATGACGTCTGATACAATCGTCTCAGCATAAATTTGAGCGTTGAGGTTGCCTCTGATCCAAATCAACTCAGTTCTTCCGCCGATCCAAATACCCGCCCATACCATGATGGTTCCACCACTATAAGGATGGACTTCCTGGCAGGATTTTAATCGCTGTTGGCGTCCAGGGGTTCTCCAGTGTCGTATACGTCTTGTATCCGGTCTCATACCAAAACGAGACTCATCAGAAAAGCACACGAAACGCCATTGTTCTTCTGCCCAATTTCTGTGTTCAAGAGCCCATTGATATCGAATCCTACGATTGTGCATTGCTATAGGTGGTACCCGTAGCGGTCTTCGGGAATGAAGGTTCACTTCATGCAAGCGGTTTCTGACTGTTTGGTCGCTAATTAAGTTCCCTGAAGAGTGATGAAGCCTCACGGCTAACATCATGGCGGTTATTGTTGGAGCTCTTCGAGTTAAGATTTGAATGTATCGGTCTTGTCTCCGTGTGGTGCAGCGATACCGTCCTCCATGGCGCTCAGCCACGGTACCAGTGCTTCGGTAACGTGTCCAAAGTCGACTGATAACACTCTGACTTGTATTCAGAGCTAAAGCCACAGTACGTTGCCGGGAACCAGCTTCTATCATTCCCACGGCTCTGAGCATTTCTTCCCTGCTTAAATGACGTCGCCGCTCCATAATAACGTTGGTTTTAATCAGTAGTAGGGAAACAGTAGCACTAATAATGTCTTCAATGCGTTGTATGTTTTTATAGGGAAAATATTGACAGCTGATTTTCATCTTTTACTCGAATTTGATTCACAGTTCCTGATTCAAATTATAAAATGCACCAAAAAGGATCCATATAAATTTATAAAATCATAAATTTATTACAAAGCCACATCTCAATCTCAAGAAATCCGCATAAAAATGCTTGATCCCTAGACACTTTTGATGTGTGTATATGAAGTAGTTATTTTACTTTCAAGTACTTAGATTTTTAATAAATGAGTAATAATACTAGATAATTAAAATTTGTGTAATAATGTAGAAAGGGCTGTTGTTCAGACAACATTAAGAGAGTAGCAGCTAGGAAAATGTGATGTGGGTACAGAGAAAATAGAGTCAGATAAAGTAGCTTACTAAAAATATAGAAATACCTAAACATCTTTGTAGATAAGAGAATGAGAAGCCGGAGTACACCTACTTATTACCAGATGTTGTTCATTATGAATGTGATGTTTAGTGAAAGGAACATTGGTGGCCCAGTGGCAATGACCGCAACTTATGAGTTGTAGATTGAACCCTGACTGGCGCGAAGACATCTGACATCTACCAACCAGCACTAGGCCTGCTGGTGGATGACCTGCTCCCTCTCACAGAGAGGAGGCCTGTGTCCCAGTAGTGGGAACATTTTAAGCTGATTAAGATATTGAATCTCCTTTGTTGGCGATCTTTAATAAATAAATAAGAGCTGATGATGAATACAGAAACTATACTTAAAACTTGCTACTTACTCTTCCCATCAGGGCTGACAGCCACTGAGATGACTCCCAGTGAGTGTCCCTCCAACTGATGCTTTTCCTCTAGTTTACCATTCTCAAGCTGCCACACTTTGATCAAGTCATCAATTCCTCCAGTTATCAAGTAGTTTTCAGAACTGACTTCATGGTTTGAATCTCTGCAATAAAAGTGAATGTCCCAGAATTTATATATTTTTTCGTATGTTATTTTGTAAATACATATACATTAAAAAATAAAATCTTTTAGATTTTTAATAAATGTCAGTTGCTAGGTTTTGAATTTGCGCAGCCGTGCTGCTTTAAATAATACTTGTGATAGAAAAACATAAGTTATGTTACCAACACAAATCAAAGTAGATAATTTAAGCATGTACATTTGCAAAAAGCTAAAATAGTATAGCTATAGAAGCTTTGGTAGTTGAAATGTTACAGCTGTTAAGGTTATACTTACTGTGAAGGTTCAATATTCTCGCCTTCAGGTTCCTTAGGTTTCTCACTGTCTATTTTACTCCAACCACAACACCAAATGGCATCCTCATGAGCATTTTCTCTTTTCAATTGCATATAATACTGAAAATAACAGAAATAGCATCAATAAGCCGATCACTTATACTGCATTTCTTACTGAACTGCAATACGTACCAATGTTGTTATCGACATAATTAAGCTTTTTGTTGTTAATTAACTCTCCAATAAAAAATGGACTGCTTTATTATTATTATTTCACACAATAATTAAATAATTATAAACACTGGATTACAGGTAGACAAACCGACCGATCATAGAGATAACAAGACTTGAAGACAGTTTGTTAATTTGTTTGACACTTGACAGTGACATACAATGGCCGCTTTCCGAATTGGCCAATATCGCTCACAGCACTCAAAACGTCTCACATGCGTTCCATAATGGATATCACGATTATGACAGCTGAGAGCTGTCAACAATTCGGAACACTCGTTAGCGCGCTCACAGTGCTTACTCGGTGTCAAAAAGATATTACAGCAGTATTTCTTCATAAAAACACCACACGTTTCTTCCTTTTCTTTGTTTATGTGGCGACTGTCAGCCAGAAGCACAATTTCGAAAATGCCACGTTATTAAAAAGATATGGTGCAACTCAAAACAAAACACACACTGACACATCCTCATCCTCACACACACACACACTGTCATTTTTGACAGCGCTCACGGTGATATTTGTACGAGGCATGGTCGGCGTTATCGCAAGATGGCGCATGCCATGACGTCATCTATGACGATTCACGGGACATCGTTATCGCGCTCACGCCAATTCGGTACGGGTTTTAGCACACTCAAATCGATTACATCGATTATGTCCTCAATTCGGAACGCGCCCAATGACGGCAGTGAGATAATGCTGGGCTCGGACTTTCGTTGGTAGTGGTTCTCACTCTATTAAAAAGTACTCTGTGGTAGTGGTGAAGGCTTAACACGTGCTTTTGTTTGTGTTACGAATTTTTCCCATATTTTAGTGGTTTTTATTACTGTGTACTCCAATCGTGATTGTTCTTTGTGTTTGTGTTTTAGAAAAGGTTTGTTTTAACATTGGTTTAGTTCATTTTTTAATGATTTTACCCGGCATCCAATATGGATACCAAAAAACCCCCTGACCCTCCTGATCCCTTTGATTATACTCCGGTGTTAACTGTTACTCTTCCCGACGACAATGTAAATATTATGGACTCCGAATCTGCAAACAGGAAAAGATCTGCTGCTTCCCCCCCGGCTGCTTTAATCAACCCTCCCAAGCTAGCTAAAAATACTATTGGAAGACAGATATATACGAATAGAGATTACCCCCCATTTATAGTACACGCATCTCTAAAAGATGGTCAAACCCCAGGCACTGTTTTGCACCCTGTCAAATTTGGTATGTTCTTGACGCAGAACAATTTTAGCAACATTCTCCTAGGCAGTGTCAAACGATTAGGAAGGAACAGGGTTTCAGTCGAATTCAAGTCTCACCAGGATGCTAACAGTTTTCTAATCAGTCCAATTTTATTTAAAAATAATTTTGTTGCCTCAATCCCCCAATTTAACATCACTCGTTTAGGTCTTGTCAGAGACGTTCCCATTGAATGGACTGAGGAAGAAGTTATAGAGAACATCAAGGTTCCCACTGGATGCGGTCCTGTAATTAAGGCTAGGAGAATGAACCGTAAGGTGACTTCTCTGGGTGTTACCGAATGGAAACCCACTCAAACGGTTGTTCTAACCTTTGACGGCCAAATTTTACCCCAGCGTGTATTTTGTTTTTACTCTGCTCTTTCGGTTGAAAAATACATGTATCCAACCATACAATGCTTCAATTGTTGTCGGTATGGTCACACACGTACAGTATGCCGCTCGAATCCCCGCTGTTTTAAATGTGGTCAAGACCACCCAGGAGATGGTTGCCAAGTTTCCTTTGATTGTGCATTTTGTATTTCTTGTTCTGGCAATCACTATGCAAATGATAAGGCTTGTCCTGAATTGGGTAGACAGAAGGGCATAAAAGCCCTGATGGCAGAGAAGTCAGTCTCATATGAGGAAGCAAGTCAGGTCCTCCCTCCGGTTTCAAGATCATATGCTGAAGTATCGAAATTATCACAAAAGTCTAAATCAGTATCCAGTCCATCTCATTCCCTCAGCCCACTTTCCCAAAATCCAAAATCTTACCGTAAAACGGTCTTCCTTAAACCAAAATCCCATGCCCCACTTTCTCCTAGCTATGACAAGCAGGCTCATCAAGCCCTTACTCAGAACTACTCCTTCTCTCCTTCACAAAACGGTTGTGCTTACCCTACGGAAGGTGCAACCAGCCCTGGCAAATCAGAAAACATTCTGAACATTATATCTAGTATGCTATTGACTGTACTAGCAAATCCGAAACAATCCCTACCTGACCACGTTGCCGACAAATTGACATCCATTATAAACTATATTCACAATGTTCCACCCCCTGACATTTCTTCAATGGAACGTGAGGAGTGTTACTCCTAGGAAACCTGACCTAATCTACCTAATTAATAAGTTCAAACCATTGATCTGCGGTATTGCTGAGACATGGCTTCGATCTGAAAGTAACTTCAGGATTCCATGTTTCAATAGTGTTCGCCATGACAGATCAGATGGATATGGGGGATGTGCTTTATTCATCAGTAATAAAGTACCATTCTCCCCGATTCCTCTACCCTTTGTTGGTGACAACATCAATGTTGTTGCTGTTAAGGCTGAGGATATAAATATATTTAGTTTTTATATTGCACACCCACAAATTGAAGATCTTTCTACAATAAAAAGTCTGTTGAATAATGTACAAGGTCCAATACTAATTATGGGTGATTTTAATGGCCATCATTATAGATGGGGGTCTGAAACCTGTGATAACTTTGGAATAGGTCTAGTGGATATATTAGATGAACTAAACCTATGTGTTATCAATGATGGTAGCTCCACACGTAGGTCTGCGCCAGGGCAAAATAGCAGCTGTGTTGATTTAACATTCTGTTCGTCTAGTATAGCCAGCCTTTTTAATTGGAGTCGCTTGAATATGACTTATGGGAGTGATCACTATCCCATCATGGTTGAAA
Organism: Gortyna flavago; assembly: GCA_963669345.1. Classification (NCBI taxonomy): domain Eukaryota; kingdom Metazoa; phylum Arthropoda; class Insecta; order Lepidoptera; family Noctuidae; genus Gortyna; species Gortyna flavago. Next base: position 13,518,609 of record OY770140.1, read on the forward strand.
TCCCTTCCAAGACTATTCCTGATAAAAAATCCCCTCCGCTGTTAAAATACCAGCTCAACTCAGTGGATTGGGACCTATATTCAAAAATCATAGACCTACGAGTCTCTTCCCTCCCATCCATTAATCCTGAGTCTCCTCAGGAATGCTTCTCCTTATTTTCGAACTTAATATCCTCTACAGCTGATGATTGCTTCCCTCTTAAAAAACCGCCAACGGGCAAAACTCCATCCCCGCCATGGTGGGATAGGGATTGCTCTGCCGTGATCAGGGCCAGGAATGAAGCCGAAATGAATTTCAACTCCGACATGAACCTGGAAAACATCATTGCTTTTCAACATATCTTGGCTAAGTCCAAGAAATTACTCAAAAATAAGAAGAGAGAAGGTTGGCGGAAGTATTGTGGCTCACTAAATCCTTCCACTCCAGCATCGGCTGTGTGGCGTAAGTTAAAGTCTTACAGAAGTAGTCTGAAGCCCCCTTCCGGGAGCACACTGTCTGCGGAACTGGGTAACCAGTTTTTCTCTAAGCTCGCGCCAGTTTATGTTCCCGGTTTGGAAGAATGTGTTGATTTGGACTCACAGCTGATCTCAGATGATCCTCTGGATGGGCCATTCACTCTTGGTGAACTTAAGTCGGTCCTCGTCCATGTAAAAGATTCTGCTCCTGGAGTGGATGGATTCCCTTACTCCTTCATTACTAAAGCTGGTGATAAGACACAGCAATATTATCTGGACTTAGTCAATTTTTGTTTTACTTCTGGTTATATTCCTCCTGATTGGAAGGTTCAAATCGTAATTCCCATATTAAAACCTGGTAAAGATCCTAACGATCATTGTTCTTACAGACCAATTGCTCTATCGTCCATCCTTATTAAAGTTTTAGAACATTTAATTAAAAACCGATTAGAATGGTTTGTAGAAAACAGGAAACTGCTCCCAACGTCTCAATTTGGCTTTAGGAAAGGTTTGGGTACAGCTGATAGTGTGGGTATCCTCACATCAGAGATCCGGCTGGCCCTTAGTAGGAATGAGTCTGTGGTAGCCGTTTTCTTAGACATTTCTGCGGCCTATGATTCTGTTCTCCTCCCAGTCCTCAGGCAGAAAATGCAAGAGCTGAGAATCCCGGCTAGGATTCGTCGAATCATTTGCAGCATTTTTGCAGATCGTAGTGTTCAACTCAGGATCCCCGGGGAGAGCTCTGAACCGAGATCGGTTTGGAGAGGTCTACCTCAGGGATCTGTACTTAGTCCCCCTTTATATAATATTTATACCTCTGATCTCCCTTCTTGCCTAAATTTTAATTGTAAAGTACTTCAATATGCTGACGATATTGCATTATTGGTCTGTGGTAGTTCCATAGAAGACGCCGCTCACTCCATTAATATCTCTTTGTCTTCATTAAACCAATGGCTCTTAGGTCACGGGTTATCTTTAAGTGCTCCAAAGAGTACCTCAGTTGTCTTTACTCGTAAACGCCGTATACCCCAGGTTAACATTAATATTGACGGTCAAGCTATCTCAATTGAAGAGAAGGCCAGGTTCCTGGGGGTTACTTTGGATTACAAATTATCGGGAGTGGAACACATTAATAATACAGTCAAAAAGTGTGAGCGCTCGGTTTCGGTCCTCAAGGCTTTGGCAGGTGTCTGGTGGGGAGCTCACCCATACACCCTAAAATTAGTTTACAATGCACTGGTCAGAAGCGTGCTAGATTATTGCAGCTACCTGATCGAGCCATGCAACAAGGAAGCATTGCGTAGATTGGATTCTGTCCAATCCAAATGTCTGAGGATTGTAATTGGTGCCATGAAATCCTCTCCTATAAATGCTCTCCAGGTTGAATGTGCAGAACCTCCTCTTAACCTTCGACGACAGTACTTAGCAGATCGTTTCTTGTCAAAAGTGTTTGCCCTTTCATCCCATCCTTTACTCCCCATTTTGGAACAAATCTACCTCTCTCTTAACACGTCTTCCTACTGGAATAATAAATCTATTCCATTGATGAATAGGTACCGAGAGCTTAAACACCTCTCCTCTCCTGTTTGTCAATACCCCTCTCTTCCTGTCTTTTCTTCCGCCTATGAGGTGGTTCATTTCAAGCCAAAGGTCGTTTTGGGACTTGGTATCTCTAAAAATTCCCAGGACGCAAAAGGCGACTTTGAGCAGGCCATTAAGAGATACTGGGAGGGCTGGAATTTTTTTTATACGGACGCATCCAAATTATCGTCAACAGGATGTACTGGTGTCTCAACATATTTTCAGAACTCTAAAATTGCCCTTTTATTCCAATGCCCACCAGAAGCCTCAGTATTTACAGGGGAATGCATTGGTATCCTAGAGGCCGTTAATTTCATTTTATCCCACAACATTAAAAATTCGGTAATTTTTTCTGATTCTCGTAGTTGCCTTCAAGCTTTAGGCCAATGTCAATTAAAATCCAAAATTCACAGTCAAATCATTTTTGACATACTAAATTTATTATACAGATGCTCGAACAACGGTTTAAGCATTGAGATAGCTTGGGTTCCCAGTCACTCGGGTATAGGTGGCAACGAGTGCGCCGACTCACTGGCTAAATTTGCTTCATCTAACCCGGTGGATCGAAAGCACTACACGTTACAAAGTTATGACTTACGAACTGACACCAAACACAAGTTGTACAACTCATGGTCAGCAGGATGGCAGGTAAGTTCAAAACTTAAGGGGACGTATTACGCCAGTATTCAACCTAACATCCAGAGGAAACCTTGGTTTTTTAAATGCCCCAAACTGTCCAAGAGAACTGTTACATCCTTGTGCAGACTGAGACTTGGCCACTGCTGCAGTCCTGTATTCTTGAACAAGATCCGTATTCGTGACAGTTCCCTGTGCGAATGCGGTCTTGATGATGGTACTCTGGACCATATCTTTTTCTCTTGTCCTTTAAACTCTCAATCCTTTGACCTGTATCATAAGCTTTCCAAAATTAAAATCCCTCTTCCTACTAACTTCCATTCTCTCTTGACTAACTTCTCTCCTAAACTTATCAAAATTTTATCATTCTTTCTAAATTTAAATGAAATGAAATTGTAATTAGGTGTGTAGTAACTGTGTAAATAGATTTGTGGTGTAGTAATTAAAAAAAAAAAAAAAAAAAAAAATAAAAAAAATAAAAAAAAAAAAAAAAATTGTCTTGTCCTTTCAGCTACTAACGTTTATCTAGAGTCTAGACAACTACCACGGAGTGCAAAGTTCGACGGCTGTGGCTCACCTTGTTGCGTTGCCGTCACCACATGACGCTGGCAGAATAGTCGACATCGGCTCAGTTGCCATTTAAAAAAAAAAAAAAAAAAAAATGCTGGGCTCTAAACACTACTTTTTGTAATCCCGGGATTTATATTATTTTACGGTATTTTAGGAATGCCGTGCGAGAATGTCAGTTATGGATAAAAAGATCTGGTGCTAAACTATGTAACAAAAACATATTCCTTTTAATAAAAAAAATTACGAAAATGGCTTCACGTTGATTCAGTCGAGTCGTCATAATTTTCATATAAAAATAGAGAGATTAGAGAGTGAATATGTTCCCTAATAAATATAATGTACTCTGTGGCATAAATTAACAATAATCAACAACGCCATCCGGAAAGTGAGTCCATCTTTACAACTTTATTGGTTGACACTCGCTTGTTGATTTGCAATGGCTGTTTCAAAATCAACAAACACGTACAATCGTCAAAATTGGGAAGATTCGGTAAGAGCAGTTGCAAATACTTATTATTTAAAAAAATGCTGTTCATCTCTTTTAATATTTGGTTTCTTTTCTCCTTCAGGACTTTCCAATTTTGTGTCAAACATGTCTTGGTGATAACCCCTACATTCGAATGGTATGTAAGATATTTTAGTCATTTTGTAATGTGTTATGACATGCTACGGATTCTAGCCTCAGTTGCTATAAAGATCTCTACTTAAATTTCAGACTAAAGAGAAATACGGCAAGGAGTGCAAAATTTGTGCAAGGCCTTTCACTGTCTTCCGTTGGTGTCCTGGCGCCAGAATGCGTTTCAAGAAGACAGAAATATGTCAAACCTGCTCTAAACTGAAGAACGTATGTCAAACATGCCTTTTGGATCTCGAATATGGGTTACCAATCCAAGTTAGAGATGCTGCGCTCAAAATACAAGATGATCTACCTCGCAACGAAGTTAATAAAGAATATTATATCCAGAATTTAGATAGTCAAATGTCCAAGTTTGATGCAACACAACCTAGTAACTCAGCTTTAAAGTCTAAAGGTGCTTCTGACTTGTTGTTACGTTTGGCAAGAACGGCTCCATATTATAAACGTAATAGACCCCATGTGTGCTCATTCTGGGTGAAAGGGGAGTGTAGACGTGGTGAGGAATGTCCTTATCGCCACGAGAAGCCAACTGACCCTGATGATCCCCTTGCTGACCAAAACATCAAGGACAGGTAAGAGTAATTGCTTTGTTTTCTGCCTATAAGCAGTCAGAATTATGAATTCTCTTTGTTAGAACCAAAATATACAAGATCAGTAATTGACTGTGCAGTCATCAGTCAAGTGACAGTGAATAAATAGAACTTAATGAAATAATTATGACATTTTACATTTTGTGATATTATGTAACTGACCATGATTGTGCTAAAATTTTTATTAATTCCCAGATATTATGGTGTGAATGACCCAGTCGCGGAGAAGTTGATGCGTCGTGCTGCTGCCATGCCGGCCCTGCCTCCTCCTGAGGACAAGACTGTCACTACATTGTACATTGGCAATCTACCTGACAACATTACTGAAGATGAACTAAGAGGTCATTTCTACCAGTATGGTGAAATAAGGTTGGTTTTACTTCATGAAATAGTTGTTTTCTCATTATTATTGTAGAACTATCTATCTACACTTAGTTGGCCAAAGTATTATATTATTGGATATTTCTTTCTGTAAGTGGGGAGTGTACCATAGTCCATAATCTATCTGCAAGTCCAGTGAGGGTTGGTAATCCAGTATCATTGTCTGCACCCTAATTGCAAACCACAATCAATCAAAATCTGAATGATTTTAAAGAATATTTCTAATTCATTGCTTTTCAAAACAATTGACTATGTAAATAATGCAATGCAGGTTTTTGAACAGTCTAAATGAAATCCATTGCTACTGTTAGTGTGTTATGCAATTACTGAGTAATTGGTAAGGTTAATAAATGTTCTTTTTTTTTCAGATCTTTGACTCTAGTGCCTAGAGCACAATGTGCCTTTGTACAGTATACAACAAGGAGTGCTGCCGAACATGCTGCTGAGAAGACGTTCAACAGACTGGTGATAGGTGGCAAGAGACTCACTATCAAGTGGGGCAAGTCGCAAGGTTGGTATTGTTACTAATTAGATATTTTGCTAAGGCGATGACTTTTAAATCTTACTGTCTTACACTCGTCGTTCATTATATGCGCCATTCGCCACCAATTTTTATTGAATCTGGAGACCATCAAGTTTTACATTTTTGACCCTTCATTTATCAAAAGTATCAAATGTTTTATCAGGTCGCCAGGGTCCTAACGAAAAGAACGAAGCAACTCCTGTGTTGGAACCAGTACCTGGCCTCCCGGGAACTTTGCCTCCTCCACCTGCTTACTTGCACCCGTTCCCACCACAGGTATGTAATTTTACATGTCTTACTATTAAAAACTTTCCAAAAGTAACTAGTGCCCTAATCGCGTACCTAATACACTATCAATCTCAATCTGAATTATTTTGAAGGATATTCCTAATCAATTGGCTTCATAATTGTTAGGAAAATTTCTAGATGTATTTTTCTCGAAAACAACAAATATTTTGAGCAATCAACCGTTTGACAGCACATCTACCACAAAACCATTCATAAAACTCGGCACTCAACATGGCGGCCCGTCACGCATAGACATGATATTGACGTCACACAAAAGTGTTGCCAAATTTAGTATTTGACAAACATTTAGTTATTTCTATAGTAGAATAGGGCATCTCCATGCTTCTCCTATCTCAATGGGTGCCGTTGCGGTGCCGGTATAATGTGCTGTATGACCTTTAGACGCTTGGCTCTACATGAGATCTGATAATTTTTTGACAGTGCGAGTCATATGGTCTCTCTCGTCTTGGCAACATTTTACATGAAAGTGTTTTTGGTGGGATTTATTTTACTTTTACGGTTTTACCAAACAAAACCCAATCGATTTTTTTTTTGCATTTACTGCTCTCGGCCGAAAAGAAAATTCTTTGTAACTATGTTCACTAACTGATTATCCTGGTATGGACGTATGACGCAGAGAAATAAAGCATGAGACAAGAAAGGTTTTTGCGGATTAATGTTCATGGATTTCCGTTTGAATAGTCATGATTTTATTTATTAAAAAAAAAAAATGTGAATGGATGGCTAGATTGGCTAGCAAGGAAGTGAACACAAATGAAGACCGAATGATGTTTGCATTACTTGCACCGACCCCAAAAACATTGCAATACACAATATATTATTTTCCAGTCAGGTCCAGTTGAAAACCAGGGTCAGGGCACTAGTGTTGTCTGACATTTTTGCTGAACTGGGCCTTTTTGGCGCAGCCGTGAGGCACACTTCCCTGCTAATTTCTTACATCGGACTTTACACTTATAAATTTATTTTCTTTCTCTCTATTTACTTGTTTTTGTTGACAGATGCCGCCACCACCGAACCGGCCAAACGACTTCTTCAACCTGCATCACTATGGCGGCGGCGGCTGGCCGGCGTGGGGTAGCGGCGTGCCAGGCGTGCCAGGCGTGCCGGGCGTGCCAGGCGTGCCGGGCGTGCCAGGCGTGCCGGGCGTGCCGCCGCCCCCGGCGCCGCTCGCGCTGCACTACCCGAGCCAGGACCCCGCGCGGCTGGGCGCACACGCACACGCTAATCAACCTCAAACCTAGAATCTGCCTAGCTAGCAGCACGCCTCGTCCGTCACGGAGGATATTATGTTCACAGTAGACTGATAAGTTCAGTAGTCACGACTCGTGGTTTTCAACGATTGTTAACTGCGGACGATTTGCGTGGATCTTTTAAATATGGTCGAAAGCGCATTATTTTCCTGATACCACGACCTTAAGGCTGCGTTTCCACTAGAGATGAACGAGGATGCGTAGCGAGGGATGTGTGAGTTGTGTGACACAAACCAATTACATCGCTTCATTTTCATAGCTTGAGCTAAGCTAGTGTTGTTATTAGTTAGTTTTACGCACATCCCTTGCTACGCATCCTCGCTCATCTCTGGTGGAAACGCAGCCTAAATGTGGTTGTGCGAGAAAGTTAGCGCTATACCGCTCCTGAAGTAGAGTAGCGAGAGAGTTGCGTGCATTTAATTATAGGCATAGATAATAATTATTAAGGAGTAGGTAATCAGTTCAAGCTAGATTAGGACAAATTGTGAAATTTTCTTATTAAAATGAGTTATGTATAGAACAGTTTTTCCTTTGCCTTTATTGTGTAAATGACAATTTAAAAAAATGTATAGTAAATTGATTCACACTTAAATAAAAGATTAATGTCTGAAACTATATTTATTATTAATCATAAGTTTATAACATGACTTAATCGTTACAAAACAGTTTAAACATTTAGATAAATCTACACGCCTTCGCTTACCATTTATCTGGGGTAAGGACGGTCTGGTAAATAATTTACATTATGCTAGGCCCAGATTATACATAGCATACCTACGTATTGTTTGCACCCCGGTACTAGGCGCCTCACGTATTAGTTTACGATACAATTTCGTAAGCGGTCTATGTATTTGTTTAGTCAGTTTTCAGCTGTTTAGTCCATTGACTAGTTAATAATATGCTTAAATGTTTATCAACTTACACTATTTTATTTATACAACGATAAATACTAAAATCGAAGTCTTGTGCATCTAATAGACTGATAGTCTCAACGCAGGGCAAGAGGGAGTCTCACTTGGAAATACTAACGATTAAGTAAATGGTCCAGATACATACATTTATTAGTGACGTTACATGAAATTTTAAATATTCTTAAAATTTTAAACATATATTCAAATTTTAATAAACATTTAGCTTTTAAATTTAAACATTTAAAGGATATTTACTTACACATGTTTTTGGAATGTTATTATAAGATAATAAATTTATAACTATTAAAAAAATAAACAACAGTTTATTTGCAATGCAACGAAACGGAAATTTTAGTGATCACCCGATGTTGAGATTAGTAGGATTTACCTATTAATATATCGACACTAAGATACATGTTTTCTCTACGCAAAAATATATAATTTTAAAAATAAATAAAATGGTGAAACAAAACCTATTTTATAAAAATATAAACCGCTTCTGTAATAAAAATATTCAGCGCAATAATAAAACCCTGGTAAAATACATTTTTTTAATTGTTTGAAGACTCCACAATTTTTAGTAGGTACGTAGATCTTAAAGCGTTTGTAAGCTCATGTCGATTAAAAATATAATCGTTACAGCTAGCAAAAGAACTAAGTCGTGGCGTAAATATATCTTAATTTCATAAATATCGTAATCATTATTGTAATAAAATACTCAAATGCTGTTTAATAAGTACAGTGCGACAGAGAACAGAGATGAAGAATAGTCTTATTACTGATTTTAATACCTACGTTTCATGATTAGAAATTATGAAAGCAGTGAAAATCGGCTGGAAAACAATCATAATTCACAAAAAAAAAAACTTTGAATGACTATTATGTGTTGCACTATACATTTTATTTTACTAATTGAAACGCCAAAACTTGCATAAATAAGTTCAATTAATTGTTAAATAACATTTCATACACAGCCATATGACATTTTGGCCGTTACAACAACTGCCTTTACACTTTAACGCGAGGGTGTACAGCATTAGGCAGCGCTTTGTTCAGCGCCACGTTAAAGTGATCAGATACGTTTAAAATATTTTGATGAATGAATCAAGCTTACACATCATACATATTTGATATATTTATTATATTTGTTAAGTAATTGATAATGCGAGTAGTCGTTAGATAAGTAACGAGAACAGTTTCTATTCCCCAAGCTATCATTTAATTTGATCATACTCGAGGTAATACGAGGAATACACATGTATTTATGATAAAGCGCGATCGACATAACAATGATTCGCGAGTAAAATGTTAACATATTATCCATGTTAATATCAAAATGCTTTTCGGTATCTCGATTGATGAAATTATTTCGTACTTTCCCGATATGCACACTCAGAGCTACTCATTTATTCCGTACGGTCACTCCTGTAAACAAAAAATAAAACGTAAGTAAACAGTTTTATTAATTTGTATTTATCATTATTTATATTGATAATTAAATGGCAGATATCTGTAATAGCTTATCAATATGATTGGCTATCAATTTTCCTCGCTGCAACTATGAATTTCACAATTTTTTGTCAACTCATCACCTCATTCGCAATAATCAGTTTCTCTCCTTGATGTGACCTTTTTTTTTTTTAGGATGGGAAATCATCCAATGACTCCTCCCGCTCTGGGTGGAGTGTCAGACTCTTACTGACTAAAACCCATCCGTGTTCCTTCCTTAGCCCTTTATGTTCCGGGGTAGCGGTAACCCTTTCGGACAATCCCGCTGATGTGACCTTTACCCGATGATACAAAGCGAATCAGCGAAGTCATGATGACTCACAGTTTGAATTGTAAGACAGTTTGTTTTGTATTGACGCGAGTGATGCCCCCTCGCTAAATGGAACGGCGTCCGTAAAATGGGGCTGGGTATCTCCTCCTTTTTCTTATAGACCTCTATGGTGAACTACAGGTGATTTTATAATCACCACTCAAATTTTTTCTAGGCATTAGGCAATTCAAATACAATTTTTTTTAAATATATTTTCCCGAAAGTATTTTACCAATTCAGCGTGGTGTCAAACGTTGAATACTATGCTGAATGAGAGAAAGGGACGACGCGACGTCCGGGTGCAATGGGGATGTGTATCGGCGGGTGGTAGATATCCACAAACGTAAACTTTTATTAGACGTTGTGTTGCAACATCTTAATATTTCAGTACTGATTGATACCAAAAGAAAAAAAAACACGTTTTTATAAAATATTTTTCACTATAAAACGTTATTAAAATTTGAATGGTGATTCAATATTATTCCTGTAAGTATATCGTTACTACTTGCATGCTGTAGGTTTTCTAATACCAGTTAGCATTGGCGAGCTGCGCGTCGACCGCTGCGGCAGCGGCGCTGGACGCAGCGGTCTGTAGATATTGGTTGCGAAGTATCTCCGTTGCGAAGGATCTCCGTCGCGAACTAGTAAGTGTACTGACATGCTGTACGTTGTCTAATACCGGTAAGCGTTGGCGATCTGCGCGTCGACCGCGGCGGTGGCGCTGGACGCAGCGGTCTGAACGTGCTGGTTGCGAAGGATCTCCGTCGTGACCTTGTAAATGTGTACTCACATGCTGTACGTTGTCTAATACCGGTTAGCGTTGGCGATCTGCGCGTTAACCGCGGCGGCGGCGGCGCTGGACGCAGCGGTCTGAACGTGCTGGTTGCGAAGGATTTCCGTCGTGAACTCAGCCTGTGCCTTCGCCATAGATGCGCCCGTTGATCGGTAGATACGGTGGACCTGTAGGGGGGAGTAGAGAAATTAGTTATTGTTGAGTGAATAAGCTTATGATGATAAAACAAAAACAGGGAATAGTTGTTAGAGAGGTGATTCTAAGATCAGTCTCCTTTTTTAAAAGATTACTAAGTTTCTGCAATAGTCTGAATTTAAAATGAATGCCTACAGCATTTTACGAAATGCGGCGCGTAGGTACGGTGCGGGTGAAATGTGCGAGGTTTTATATGACTTCATACAAAGAATTCTAAAATGCGGCGCGTGAGGCGCGTACGTTGCTGACAAATGTGCGATGAGCTTAATTTGGTAGACCAAAATGTGTTTAGTTGCAAATGATCAAAATGAGTTAGATCCCATTAAAATTCTTAAATTAATTCCGTGATACAAGGTATAGCCTAAACAGCTGGATCTAGAAGCATTAAATTTTGCACAAGAGTTCCATAAATAACCAAAAGTGAACCATAAGGAACGGTTTTTGAAAGTTTATCCTCTAAAAGGGTTATCTATCTATGGGACAAAAGTTTGTATGAAATTTTGTCATTTTTGCCAATGGGAAAACCCTTGGGGCATACGGCTACTAGTATTCGTAAATTAGTATAGATTATGCTGATAAGCATTGGATTATACATTTAAAGTTATAAATAATTAAAATAAAAACTTAAGTATTATTTAGTTACGCATTCAGAAGTTTTAACAACAAAAAAAACTTTTTTACAAAAAAAAAAAAACTGACTTCCAAAAAAAAATACTAGTACTTACAATGTGAAAAATAACTTTAATTTCGGAAGTCGGTGTCGTTGGCTCTGCATTTTCGTTTATTGACACCGACTTCCGACATTAAAGTAATTTTTCACTTTGTAATGAAGACTTGTTTTTTTTTTTTGTAGAAAAGATTTTTATTTTTCACTTTTTAGTGTCAGTTTGTAATGTATATAAGTTACAATAGCCTAACGTCAACTGCTCATCACCTTTTACAAAATATTGCTTTTTCCCGTTGCTGGGACGTTAATTGTTGAGTTCTGGTAAGAACCAGGAGAACTCCTCAACAACCACTCACCATACGCATTGTGACGAGCATAAATTGCTTAGCAACCATATTAAAGTAATCGAATCGCAACCCGTGAAATATTTATCATTGAGTAGTTCCGATGGCCGTAAACGAAAAGATCGTTAATGTAAACAATGTAGATAAATTTTTAGTTTTTTTTTGATTTTTCAAAAACCGCTTGTCCGATTTCGAAAAAGTTTTCATGTGACCATTTGGGAAGTATACCCTTTCCAACAAAAAACGATTTTTTCAAATCGGTTGGCAAGCGACGGCGTTATGCGCGAACAAACATAAAAAAATACAAGCATCTAAAAATACAAGCAGAATTGAGAACCTCCTCCTTTTTTTATAAGTCGGTTAAAAACATTGTTTTTATATTTTCTTATCACTATAATTAATTATTATTGTCAAAGCTACCGGTCAATTACTTTAATTTATACCTACTTTGATCTTTATTAATTCTACTGTAATACCTAATGCACTTTACATTCCAACACTACACTTTTACATTTCAATCATATTTTAAAAACTAGATGAGGTTGGCAAATGATTGACAAAATGATTTGATTTTATCAGATTTTTTTAATTAATTTGTGTCTACTCATTTATGATAGCAATGGGTGATATTTATTTATTTAATTTATATATACCTACTTTATTGTACACCACAAAAATATTTATCACTAAAAATATACATACAATGGGTCTTCGCTATCAATATTTACCTGAAATAAATTAATGTATTATGCAACTAACTGTCATTGAAGTTTTATCACTGCAAATGCCTGAATTGAATATTTAGAATTTGTCCTAAGGCTGACAGACTCCCAAATATGACATGATAACGGTCAGAATAAAATAGCGATTTTCGCTTGACCGTCGTACATCACCTCGAGGCACGATGCGTAAAGCTTTGTAAATTTTAACTCATCCATGAAGCGTTCAGTGCAAGTAACGTGTAGCGTAAGTTGTACAATTTATACAAAACTAGCTGATGCCCCCGACTTCATCTGCGGGAAAATTCTTGTTCCCTGACTCACCCAGTCGCGTCGCATCGCCATCTGCGCTATTACTTCGTTTTCACTTAGCGTTTTTTCTGTTTGTTTTTTGGCTTCTAAAGATCCTAGCGTGATGTTAATTAAGTAGCCTGTATAGCCTTCCTCAAGAATTGGGCGACCAAATGCAAAAAAAAAAAACTAATCCGACAGCTCGTTCTAGAGATTAGCGCGTTCAAACAAACTCTTCAGCTTTATTATTAGTGATATAGACTAGCTAACTGGGTACCAGACTTCCCCATTAAAATCACATTTAATAGGGTATTATAATTTGTAACCCCAAAACTTTACAATCTGACCAAATACGTAACTAAATGTTAGTTGAAATGCCACAGCTCGGAGCCCAATCAGCTTTGACCACCCATTTTTATTAAACTAGTTTTATATCAAAGTTTCCTCACCTTTGCCATTAACATGACATCAACGACAACACACATGATGAATCCAATGGTGACCATCAAAGTGATGATGCCGACTGCAATATTCGTCTTGAATGCACCAATGCTGGTGATCAGTCCGCTGCAATTACAAACAAATTACTTTTTAACTGTTTAGAAAATCAATCAATTATTGCCTTTATGGCTATTTTAATGTTATTGAATAGTTCATTAACTGATTAGTGCTATAGATAGTACACATACATACATGCATACAGTACCCTTGTACTTTGTGCTTTCCTGTTATCTTTTCTTTGTTAAGTATAGATACATTCATAAAGTAAAGGTGATCACGACTGTTAGAATTAATTTTTACAATAAAAAAAAAAAACAATTGTTGCAAATAACTCACCAGGAACCTCCACCGCTGAATCCAATTGACTGCACAACAGTTATGATGATTTGAAACAAAAATATGAAGAAGAACACCATGAAGTTGAATGAAGAGTCGCTTCTAAAGGCCTTGTAGATAGGCCGGTACCAGCAGACGAAGCTGAAGGGCGTCAGCAGTATGAAGTACAGGATTGATAGGCCGAAAGTCGTGAAACCGTTGCCGGCGAACATCAACGACATAGCGCCGATTATGTTGAGGGACAGTACCAGGGCGTGGACTGGAAATAAATAGATGCATGTTGGAGTAAATGAAAAATTACTTTAAGATTTTTACTGAAATAATTACTTATCGTGGGATAAGTAACTATTTCATTCTAAAATAAAAGAAATAACCAAACAAACGATGAGGGCGCCACTGCGCTACCGGCGTTACAAAAAGTTATAGTATTATCCATTTGTTACAACTGTGTCAAATTTAATAAGGATAGATATTTATGTAGGTATCATGAAATGACATAATTAGTACTTACACATCCACAAGTGATAAAGATGGCGAACGATCCTCTGGAACTCCAGCGGTATATCGACATTGATGTCTTGGTAGAAACACGGCTGTATAGGACAGAAGGCCGGCAGCGGGGGCCAGTTGTTCCGCCGCCCGGCCGAGCCAGCGCGCAACTCCGCTTCCCTTCGCGCTAATTCCTCCGCCTTACGTTCCAACTCCTCCTGTCTTCTCTGCAGATCATTCATACTCATAACGTTCGTATTACGCACAGGGAACAACAGTTCAAACTGATCTGAGTTTACATTTAATCTAAAGCGGAAAGTTACGCCTACATTTGCAATTTGGAGTTTATAAAGATTGTGTGGGTGTTTCAATCGTGTTTAGTGCGAGTTGTTGTTGCTGGACAGTTAATTGAGCAATTTCAAAATGTGCACTACTGGGTCTATTTTTAAACGAGATAAGCTGTTTATTGTTTTTTTTAGGTACTACAGTTTGTAAAGAATTGGGTAGTCTAATTACGGATGCACTGTAATTTTGATAGGTATACATGTAGATTATTGACATGTATATTTTCAAGTGCCATTACTACATAGGTGACGAAATAAAATACAATACCTACGTAATTATGATACAGCTATCAAGGCGACTATTTAAGCTGTACACACGGCCACACATCAAGCTATACGTAACCAGTATAAGCTGAATTCGGATTGTACGAAAAGCCTATTTAATGAGGTCAGCTAAAACTGGAAATGTATAGCTTGATGTGTAGCCGTGTGTAGAAACTATGCAGGAACATTTTTGTACACCAATTTTAGTATGAAAATATGAAAAAAATTAAGTATTATAAAATAGTACATAAAATTGACTCATACTGATAAAGTGATTACAGATAATATATTACTAAAATGATTCATAATGATAACAAGTGTTTACCTTCAACTCCTTTTGTGCGTTTTGAAAAAAGCAAAGTGCGTATTAGTCGACATGCATTAATTAACATTACTTAATTAAACATGTGCAGGTGTTTTCTACACTATTGGCCGAATTCTTTTTAAACACAACTCAATTTTATGTTGCCGTTGAGTCTTAGGCCGCGTGATCGCGTCCTAACCAAAAGCGATCCGCACGTTCTCATGTAGTGACATGAATGTCGTCATGTCGTCGACTACACAATCAAGTTCGCCGAACAAAGTGTGCTTTGTTCGGCGAACTTGATTGTGTAGTCGACGACTTCCAGATTTCCGAAAAAAAAGTGACATATGAACGCGATGATCGCATACGATTACGACGCATATTTGTTACTTAATTATTTTGGTTAGGACGCGGGTTGCTGACACTTTAAAGTGTTTCGTAACGATAGAAGGGCTGGTAAATAGTCCTTATAGATTTGTTTGAGAATTTGAGGGTTCATGTTATATTATTGGAAATTCTATCGAAAATAGTCTGACAAAGACTGAAAAGTAATAAATCGACTTAGAGGCCTCGCCCACGGCGACTTTTCGTAGCGATGCTGTCGCGCATGTGTATTGGTACAGCCGCGATGCTGTCACTAGCTGTGTTCCTTCGCCCAGATTCTATCGCTACTATCGTGCTTCAGTCGCGATGCAAACGCTATTCAGCATCGACACAAAAATGTGAAACCGCCGCCTGTGGACGCTATAGTTGCTAGCCCCAGTGAACGAGGGGGGGTGAGGGTCCAGGATTGTTTATTTTTGACAAATATTTACCACCTAAGCCTACATTTTGCAATGCAATAAAGAATTGAGTACTTATTGAATGTTTCTATATCAAATCCATTTTGTGCATGTGACGGACAACAGCACTGTCTGCCTGATAGTGTCGCACTGACTGACACGGCACATTCCCCAGCACCCTTCCCTCCATTCTCCACCCTTCATTACCTACTAGTTTAGAATTTAATGGTTCAGTTTCATATTATGAGAATAAATTATACAACCTAATTCAAGAACTTAATATTGGTACAGCTATTGAAAAAGGGACTGTCTGACTGACAAGGAAATATTGTATGAATATTTATTTGTATGATTGTTATTGCAAATATCTGTGTTGCAGTAACACAATAATATTGTTAGATGTAATTATGTATAATCGGTTATATGGCGGAAGCTGCTAGCTATTAACCCAACAAAAGTCATATGAACTAGCAATTCATAATAAAAATTTACTTGAAACAACAATAAATATTATTGTGAAACCCGGCGATTGTTGGATGGGTTAAGGCATTGACTGCCAACGCGGTCACCGGTGACCGCGAACAATAGATTTTCTATTGTTTGTTGTCTGGCTGTCAACGTGTTAATTAATTTTTATAAAATAAACATAAACCATAATAATTTCCCTGCATTGGTACAATTACCAGAGAACATTGCCAATTGTAATTATATTACTTTTAATTGCAATACAATACCTACTACAAAATTATGAAAACATGGTTTTTCCTATAAATGGTTAATTTGTTAGAATTGTTACTATGAGAATATTACTATTTAAAATCCCTTTCCTTATTGATAATAAATGTGATAAGAAACATGTTAGCTCATGTACATTGTTTATTACAATCTGGCTTTATATAAATGTACCTGAAAGTCAGCCGTGGTGAAGTTTTGTGGTGGCTGTGCCTGCGCCTGAGGTTGAGCAGGACGCGTGTACTGCCCGCTCACCGGGGGGGACACGGCCTGCATGATCGCTGGCTGCGATGGCTGCTGGGGAGGAGGCTGTACCTATATACAAATTATTTATTAATTCCCATTGTTTCCAGTTTATTAATCTGAGGAATTAGTGTTGTTTGATATTATATGACATTAAATGTGTATTATTGAGTTTAAAAACGAGTCTGTCTTTATAAAATAGTTTGTTGTTGCTGGAACTCTAAAAAAGCATAGCAATACACAGGAAAGGTAAAAGCAAAGACGACACATAAACCGTTCATTAAAGCAAGTTCGTTACGCTACATCGATATCTATCAAAGATACCGTTGTTGGTCGTATCGACACCTACAAAAATCCCTCTAATGACTAATAAGAACATGTTACCGTAGGTTGATTTGCATTTTGTTGCCCATCGAAGGGATTATAATCGTCGAGACCTCGTGTGGCATTATTAGTATTTCTGGCAACTTGCTGGACTGCAGGATCCTGGAACAAAGTCACAATAAATCATAGAAAGTATAAAAACAATATATTTTTCGTATCAACGAAGGGCTACATACTGCGAATGGGTTGTCTATGGTTGGATCACTAAATGGATTATCCTCGAATTTAGGCATTGTAGTAAACTTATTCACGCCACCTTAGAATTTTTTATGTACTGTAAACACAAAGGAAAGTTTTTCACACTCCTAATTATATATTTTTAGCACAAAAATAGAGATAACAGTCAACCGAAATGACAGATTGCTGATGACGACGAAAATGACAGCTGATGTTACAGGGTTGCCAAACAGCTGCTTGCTGCTAGTCGACAAAGAACTGACAACATCGGAATGTGACAGGGTTAACAGTACGAAAAATGGACCTCTTTCCAACAAGAATACGAATATCAAACGAAAATAATGTTTAATAAGTCTTTGTACTGTTTGAAATATTTTTTGCTGCATATAATTCGATATGCAGCAAAAAATATTTCAATAAAAAAAGGATATCTTTATTAATAATTTAACGATACGATTTACAAGACACCGTAATTTCGAACTTCATTATTTTTGAATAAGTACTGTAATTCATAAAGCCTGATCTAGGCTGAGATGTTCTTGTTTGGATGTGTAAATTATGATTTTGATGTTTAATTCTCGTACTCTAGGACTCTAGGCTATTTCTAGTTTAGGATTAAATTAACACTTTCTAAATACAAACTTTTTGCATAACCTTGTAACATAAGGTAAAGAAAAATATTTTTTGCATAATTTTAATGTCTGAATGTTGGTAACTTCGCATTTGTAGAAGGCGAAAGTGGTTTTGCAGTTGGCAACTGCAAAACAAGTGTCAGTTTATTGAATGATTCTGTCAAAGTAGGAGCTGTTTACGTTTTGTATCGGTTATTTTGCGATCGTTTTGCACAACTTTTGTTATATCTTATTGTTTTTATGATAACGCTTTATCCCTACGTGTTTATGGTGAAATATAAAAGTGATATTTCTTTGCGTTTTATGAACAATGTCAGATGTCAAGAGGTGAATAGTCTGTGTTTTGTGTTCTAACGTGTGAGTGACAGTTTTTATATTGTTTGGAATTTGGAGCGATAAACATATCGGTGAGTATTTCCTCTTTTATTCATGTGCAAGGTACTCGTAAACAGAGAAATGTTTCAGGTGTTACGTGTACAGTGAATTCGGAGCGTAGGCTGGTTTGAATGATTGACCGGGTTCTGGTAGTGTTAGGCTTGCGTAATGTTGCAGTAGGTGTAATTGGCTTTCTGATGGTACATTTGGGAAGCAGTTAGATTGGCGAGGTGTGCAAGGAGGCGCGTGCTCCAGCTGGAGCAGGCGGGAGGCGCGCGCGCAGCCGCTCTCAGCGAAAGTTGTTTGCTCTTGGTATCAAGGAAGTAACGCAAGAGAAACAGAATACCGGTCTTACAACACCATACTTAATACGATTTCTTTTCTTTTATTCATATCCAGATAACAGGTGATGATTTTGACTGCCTATTTTTGAATACCTATCATAATTTATGAATGAAACTGATACCATTTTACAATACAATTTTTATTCTATCTTGTTTTCTTTTTCAGTTTTACTACCTCACATTTTTATTAATTAAATTTTATAGTAAACCCACAACACACTTTATTATTTCCTGTTGACGCTAGTAGTACAAATAAAATAATAAAGCTTATTAACTAAGCAGTAGAAGATAATAATATATTATTTCATTCTCCTGAATGAGGATAGAGTAGCGACGCTAGCTACTGATAATAATGTCAGAGGCCAGTACAGCACATCTGATTATCATTGTTTTACTTGACCCTGATTTTCTTAGAATATTAAGTGTTATTTAATTATACAGAAATACAGTCACTGACTAATTCTTGGTATGTTAATAAATTAATCCAATGCCATTGCACTCATAATTTAAAAAATAAACATTTTTTTTATCTCTTTTGTTGGATACAAGGCCTGTAGTAAAACAAAAACAAACTTAGAATAGAAATGAGCTCAAAATTGTCATGATATCTTAAGAAATATCTCATACACGGTTCAATTATCCAATTTAATTCTTTCGTTTACAAGGACACATTCAAATTGCAAAATGGTTTTGTTAGAGAACAGCTTACTTAATTTCTCAATAAATGAAATGAAGGTGTAGTATGGATAAGACAATATCCAATAACTCCTAAAAAATGTATAATAAAAAAAGATCTTAAAAAAATATTGTTGTTTGAATTCTTAAGTGATTTATGCAGTCATTACAATACTTGTCATTTTTATAGTTCAATAGAAAATAAACCAATTATTCATTAGGTATCTACTATAAATTTATCAGTCAGTAGTCACTAAGTAGGCTATGCTAATTAATGACAGAAATTAATTCAATGGATGCTGTGAACTTCACATCAATGAAACAATGTGTGTTCAATGCTAGCATACTATCTGCAACTATTCAACAGTTCACATGCTAATCAAAACACAGGCATGTGTGGAAAAACAAAACATGTAGTGCACCATCCTGGTTAATCTCTGTGACACTCGATTTTGACCTTTACTGCTCAGAGATAAGACTTGTATTATGGTTTTAAATAAATGGACATTAAATAGTCTAACATTCTGCACTGGGTATAGAAATCTAGAAGCAAACTCTAAGCTTGAATTATGCCCTGATGACTTGGTTTGATTCTCATAACTTTACTTATCTGATCTGTTTTATTTAAATATAAAAATATGAATACTCAGTAACATCCTTGTTTTATTCCTGAAGATATTATTTTGTTTTATGCTGAATGACCATACATGTCATGTTTTTGGTTTATTATTTTAATAGATTCGGCAGATGAAGCTGGGGGGAAACCAAATTTTAGAGAGTATTTTGGTACCTAATTAATTAATTGATAGAATTTAGAAATGGAACCATTAGTGACTAACTTAAGACGGGACGGCGCCAGCGAGGTATTTGAAGAAATCTTACCTCAAGGCTGCCCCTGTAGTGTCTGATAGGCACAGCTGCAGCTCAGACCGAAATTATCACCAAAAATTTGACGAGATCAACGTTTCGTATTCCCCTTTTTTCTCCTCAAATACTGATCAGATTCAGTTATTTTTTACATTAACATTTTGTAAGAAAGAGTATGCCCTAAACATACTCTTTCTTAAAATGTTAATGTTCCTATAATTTTTAACTTCTAATTTGTGTGGTAAGTAGTCCCCTAATCACGGCGGTAAAAATAGGGTATTTTTTGTAATTTTTAGAGGGTCATATTTTCTTATTACTTAAATAATAATAATAAGTTTATTAATCAAAAAGTAAAAATACATATATATATATAAATTCGTTCGCTGAAAAAAAGAAACCAGACATTGATTTTACGAAAAAAAAAAAAAAATTGCTCGAGGCTTTGAAGAATAAAGGGGAATACATTTGTATGGAAAATCGCACGCCCTGTTCCTTTTTAAAGATAATAATTATTTAAATCTGTTATTTGTTTGTATGTATGCTAATAGGTAGACATCTTATCTACTAAGTCCTGTGTCCGAATTTTGATGCAGCGAATTTCATCGCTTATTATTCCCAGAGCACTAACAGCGTTGTCGAACGTCCCGAATTGCACAAATTCGATATTTTTTACTACAGTACAGTTATGCTTGTTGACGTAAAAAGAAAAGGTAGACCCGGACTTACATTTTTACCCTGTGAAACGTGTCGAAGCTTTGGCATTTTTAAACTATGATCGGCTGTTCGGCACGACTATACTGACTTCTGACCTGACCGATCACTGTACACAAACTTGTATGTAGGTACTTACCTTGAAGACTAGTTTTACGGCCAGATCAGGGGGTCTACTTCCTAAGCACGGAATCTGTAGTTTCGGCCAAAATTACGGGCGATTCCTACGCTGTATCAGTAAGAACGGACATATGCTTAGTTTGGGGCCCGAACTAAGAACGAATACCAAAAAAATTTGGAAATAAAATTGCTCGTCCGAACAATTTCATATGATACTAGTTTTGACGCAGTGAGCAGTGGTGGCCAAGTGGTAACGGCCTCGACTTACGAGTTAGGTTCGAACCCAGACAGGCGCTTTACTTTGTGTAAATTATTTCATCACCACTGCTCTCAAAAAGGTGAAGGAAAATATCTTGAGGAAACCGGCATGTCCTCGAACCAAACATTCGAAGACATGTGACATGTGCCAACCCGCACTGGGCCCGCGTGGTGGATTATGGCCCACTCCCTCTCACCGAGACGAGCCTCGTGTCACAGCAGTGCGAACATTATAGGTTGATTATGATAGTTTCGACGGATCACTTTCGGATGGGCTCGTATCTTCGTCGACGGACTTAGAGAAGTAGACCCCTTGGATGTAGTCTACTAACACATGTCTTCTTAAAACATTTCTTTGTGTAATTCGGAGATTGTTTCATTCATGGCACACTTTATGTACTTACATTGGAAAAACGTCATTTTTAGTTTCAGTTTTCGTAACAGGTTTATCTGTGGAGTTATCAGTGAGCGGCGATGTACAGTCATTCAACATGTTGTTCATACCTACATGCCCAAACATTCGTCAGAGTCGGGTTTTTTTTTTAAGAACGCGGTATTGCGTAAAATGACTAGCGATTAATGAGACGTGCCTAATCAACATAGCCTAGGTACGAACCAAACATACTGAGTGATTCACTAACATATTGTTTGAGAAGTGTACCTACCTGTTTCTTGTTAATTAAGGATACAAAGACGCGTAACTGTCTTGTGCTTCTTTTTCTCCCTATTATGTCTGACTCGACATGTTAGTTTTTCATTACTCTCGTATTCTTAACAAAATAATGATCTACTATTTCGTAAATTTTTTTTTGCTTTCTTAATCAAAAAACCAAGTAAGTATAGGTACTTAGGAGTTAGTGCCTACTTAGGAGTAGGCCCTACTTATACAAATATTATATCAAATTAAAGTACCTCAGTAGGCACTAATACCTAAATCAAATCAAAGTAAGTACCTAAGTAGGCACTACTTAGTCAAATCAAAGTATCTATCTTCTTTTAGGTGAAAATAATAAATACTTAGCTGTAATGAATTAGAAAAAAAACAAACAAAGAACCAAGTGGGTGGTGCGGACTAGGTATTCATTCATAATTACGTTAAAAAAGAAACTTAAAAACATTATATAGGTACGTCTATCACTACGACCGCGACATCCCACTCATGGAAGACGGTCACAATTTGGAAGCTCAGGTCAGTTTTACGGTCGGCTGGGACGTAATGAATCGACGCGAAAATGCGTAATGTGGGCCGCATTACGTAAAAGAAGCTTGAACTTTCTGGGCGGGTACACTTGTATAGCCAAACTTTGTCGATAAACGGTCCGGTCCGCCGTCATCCTGACGCTGTCGAATGTCCAATCTCGATGTGAATTACATTTCTCAGAGACCTCTCCACGTTATAACGTGACATTTTAAGTGTAATCTTTTTAGGGAGACTGCTCCAAAAACTCTCAGATTGTGGGTTTATCTGTGTTTGGTACGTTAGAAATATCCCGATGAAAGCTGTGTTATATTATACATATTATATGACGGGTATGACATAGCGACTTCTCTGATTTTGTTGGCTAGTAGAGAACTAAAAGGCGGAAGTAAAAATATCAACGTGCTTAATAAATAAATAGTGAATGGGTGACCTTACCTTGTCAGCCACTCACTTACAGTTCTTACAATTAGAATATAATATAATACACGTATGTAATTCATTTTTTTTTGTGTATCTACATAAATGGCCGATTTTGTCCTTATAGTTTTGACCTCGAAATTAAATCCGTCTTGATATCAGGCAGGAAATCTGAAAGTCTTTGAAACTAAGTATTTTAGACAGAATGAAATAGGTACGAGTGGCAGGTAACCTTTACGAAAAAGTTACATGCTCAACAGTTTTTGGAAGTCTTATCTAAGTCTCCAAAATGTCATCTTGTTATTTTTTAACCAAAATAATTATGAAAGAGTATTATTTTAAGACTAATGTTAAAGTCTCGCATTATGTAATGAATGATACCGACCTATTATAGTGGAATGGTAGGAGTTTAGCAATTAGTCCATGTACTAATACAGATATATCATTTACGCCTCTTATCGCTTGGGCGTTTTCGATGGACGGGACGCCTCGTGTGATGAAATCCACATTCGTGTTTTAATACCCCTTCTTATTCAACAGTTGCATAAATATAACTATTTTGGACTTGTAGGTACATGTCCAAAAGACTAATATTAGATAATATAGGTTCGACTAATATAAGATCATCTCTGTTCTCTTATTTTTTAGTTTCCTCTTTATTAGTTTAAATTAGTTTAAGTGCTTTATAAAAATATCTACGAAGAACTCACTGTTCAAATGGTTTCATTGAATGATCCTATCTTTGATGTCAGTGGACAAAGAACCTATTATTATCAGAATAGAGCCTTGACATTGAGTAATATCTGCTTCCGCAAATCTCCTCAGCTCTTCAACGGATAATAAATTCTCTGCTGAAGTAAGTATTACATCGTAATGGTGATAAATTGTCAGCTGTCATATTTTGGTTTTATTGTCTCGGTAGATGTCTACTGGCCGGTAATCGCTGGCCGTTTACGTTTCTCTCACCGATTTATGGAGTTTTCTGATGACATAACTTCGTTGCAAATTGCCCAATAAAAGTTATTTGTGTGGCCGCTATTTTAGTAGTTCATTCTACTTTTGATAAATAAAAATCACCTGCGTGACATTTGATAAAGCGTTACTTAAATGTTTAAGTAAATCAGTATTTTTCGAAATAAAATCTATTTGACTATCCACAAACAAAGTCGACAAGACGCTGATTAATGTGTGAAGTGTATTTTAATTCCTTCCTTTAATAATAAAATGTAATTTATTTATCCAGCGTGCGTCGTTCATCAATTAGTCGGAAGCTATGTTATGTCTGTATTTTCGATTTACCGACGATGTACATAGCAATTATCTCACGGAACTGACTACGCTAAACTATGCTAAATTCGAAATTTGGACGCGTATCACGGAGGTCGTTGCATACTTCCTGTGAGATCACGATAAAAAAATCTCCGGACAAATCACAAATGGCTATTTTTGACAACTATGTTTCCTCATGTCTGGCATTTTAAATTAGCTATTGTTGTATTATAAAATTTAAAAACCTAACTTATGACACATTAATCCCTCACCTATTTTTAAGGTGATACATTTCACGAATGAAACTAGACCATAGCACGGAAGAGTAAACTCTTGTAAACTTGAGGTCTCATGAAGACAATGAAAAGACTGCAGAGAAAGAAACTTAGCCGAAGTTATTGTAAATAAATAGCTCTGTTACAAAGGATAGCTGTTTAATGCTGACTCACAGCTGCACTATTATATATACAAGTTACCATTTTTCCTGTTTGTATTTTGTTTCGCGATAGGTCATCGCTTGATGGTTAATTCGTTTTAGAAAACACTGATCTTTAACTCTTAGTGGTGAACAGAGTCATAAATATAGAAGGCGAGCACGCGAACCGATGCTTAGCATTAGCGCGGAAGTGTTGGTCATTATGTTGTTTTTAGGATATCAATTTGCTTTTAACTTTTATTGTTAAGTTTTCCATTGCGGCTGATTCTGCAGTCGACGTAGCCGAGTCACCGCCACCGCCTAAGTTATCCGCGGCCTTTACGCCTGCAATGAACTTTAAGTGTAATCTGATTTGAATGTCTGCTTTGATTCAACTAACCTTAGTTGCCATGAAACCGTCCTCAATGCTAATGAATACACAACTGTGTGCTCGCGGGCCGCCGCGGCTTACCGCTCCCGACTCAGATTAATTAAGTCTTTATTCAGCTTGTTTGTAATGATAGTGGGCTTTTATTCAAACGTACTTTGTTTAGTATTTCTAAACTGGTGATGTGATGCTTTATTAACATCGGAATTCGTTGAAGTGGAACGTTATGTAGATCCTATACTACTGTTGAACCTAAGTGATGCAAGTTATTAGAAGTCTAGTTTCAAATATTCAAACATCACAAGAACAAAAAATTAAGCGTAAGATGGCAGCGTTGCATCTGAAATAGCTTTTAAATATAGACTGACTAGAAAATTGTAAGAACTGGTTTAATCTTTAGAAAAACGAAAATAATAAAGTGCCATTTAAGGGGGGGCATAAAGCCAGAAAAAAATCAAATTTCACCCGCGCTTCCTTGCCTACCCCTCTCATCAAACACGACAAAAACAAAACACAATCCCTTCCCGCCAGCAGAAACTTTTCGCCCGGCCAAGTAAGCCAGAGATTAAAACAGAAGAATAACTAGCAGGGGATCGAGGGGGGAGGGGGGGGGGTTCTCATGGGAACAGATCGGTATAAATCATATATATTTGTGTTTGAATTTCCATCTTCTGTAATAAGTATATGCAAAATAATCAGATGAAACGGCTCTATTCAATGTACCTAAGTATTATAGCAGGCTGTGCAAGTAGATATCTTGATAGGGCAATATTATTGTATGTCCCTGAATCTGTTCCGATGCTGGTAACAGATTCACGGACATACATGTAATACAGCCTATCTATGAATTTCCAATTCTGGATTGAAGGACTAACTTTACTATACAGTAAAAAAAAAAAACTTATATTAGAGAGCAAACCGAGTTGAATGCCTATACATTTTCGATTCCGAATGAAATTACAAATGAACGATTTTTGGATATTTTCCTGTACCTATTTATGCTGTGAGACCTTGCTTCTTGCCAATTTTCATTATTCTAGGTCAACGGGAATAATTAAAACGTATAAGGTACACCCAAGGATTTAAATTCCAAAACACGCGACATGAATGGCAATTTATGCTAGCTTCTAAGTCAGCGTCTTTGAGGCTTGATATTTCTACAGCTCCAAGAAACCGTAGATCTAAGTATTTGATATCAATTTCAACTTGATACGTATTCCTGAGAAAAAGGGACAGACGGATGGACAACGAAGTTATCCTGTATCTAAGGTTTTCGATTTTTCCTTTTGAGGTACGGAACCCTAAAAAGCAAAAGCACTTCCATCAAAGTATTATATTACATACTCCTAATCATAAATCATGATGAAAACAAACTCAACTAATTTGTTTTTTTAACAATATAAAGGCCAATGTAATCACATCGCTTATCTTATGATTTTTTATTTTGAGTTATATAATCATGCCTTTTTAGAATGACGACGTTGTAATGGTCATATTAAGGACAAAGATGATTGAAAATATCTATCAAAAATCTTAGAAAACTTGTCGCACCGCAGTGATGAGCAACCCTATTTAATTTTCTCGTATTGGTTTCTCAAATTACAATATCGAAATATGATCATTGTTCATTCCCTTTATTTTCAATGCAATTCTTTAGTAAGTAAAAACATCCGTTTATTTTGCATATACTTACTATACGCTAAGTTTGAATTCAGAATCTAAGAATCATGTCTTAGTATTTTTTTGGAACTAGAAACTCAATGTTGATGTGACAAAGTTCAAATTCCAATGTAACCAAATTTTGTTTAGGACCTACAAGTTGGACGTCACCACATCTTGATGAAAAACAGTGTTGACCAAGAAAAAAATTATATTTGTATATCGTGGATTTTTCTTTGCAGGATCGTGCAAAGTCAATAAATTAGCAACAGTGATACCCAAATTAAAAATGATATTCGTATGGTGGATTTTGCACTGTATTATGCAACGTCAAACGGCATGTGTCATAAAAGCCTTTCCTGCGCGAAGTGCGAGTAGGAAAAAATCCCCACCGAAAACATTTGTGGAAAACGAGGCTAAGTTCGGAACAAAAGAAGTACATGTTTGTCGGATTTACCAATATGGCATCTATGTAAATGGGTTCCAAAGTCTAAAGTTCATTAGGTTCCTCTTTTGTAACTGTTGAAACTTTCCAAGTTTCCAACTTGCCAAGTTATAATATGAACTGTAGACTTTCTCTCAACTCTATAGAACTTAGCACCCATTCAGAGCTTAACTCTTTTATCGGCGAAGCCGACAATCCCAAACATGTTGATCCGTCACAACCTTTACTCATCCTCACCATAAAAAGAAGGCTAGTCATGAGAACACTATCTGTATGAAATATTTCATGTGCCGTTTCGTACTTTTGTCCACAATAAACTCATTACGTATTTAATTTCCAATATTTCTTTTGTATGCTCCAATAATAATATACCCTTTACGCTGAATTTCGAGTTTCAACTTGATTTAGGGAATAGTACTTACTAAAACCTTATACGGAGTTTGTCAAGAAAAGTGGAAGAAAACGAATTTGGATTTTGAGTTAATCACCGTAAGGTCTAAAATCTCCACACGAACTTTCAAATGAACGCTAGTTGGCTATGTTGCAAATTTTCTCCGCAAGAAAATGAACCGAAATGCAGAACAATGGCGCTAGTGGTACTATACCAGTCAAAAATCTGTCAAATAAAATGTATGTCATCTTGACTTTTCAAATATCAACATTGAATTATTTCAATATTTTTATGTTTTGCCTCGGTATTTGTTTAGTTTATCAAGTCTTATTGTTTTTAATAATCGTTTCGGGAGTGGTTTTAGTTATTTTTCCATGTTTTCTGTTTCACAGTGTCTTTCCTACAAAGTGATAAATTACGAAAATATTGTTTACGTAAATTAAATAATAGCAGCGCAGCCGAAAATTTGAGCGCAGTCCTCTCGTCTCAACAGAGCGGGGGCGACTGATTTGTGAAACATATATATGTTTGAAGTTCCCGCAACGTGCGACGGAAGATGATTTCTTCCACGAACTAAGAACGTCGTAAGTGCTATAAGCTTATCGTCGTAATAAAACCACAAATAAAAGTAATAAAATAAAATCCTTCCACAATCTAAGTCGCTTTATATTAATAAATTAATCATCAAATTTTCATTCTAGTAGTCATTAGCATATTAAGTACAAATCGAAAAGTCGTGAAAATTGGAGGTAACTTCGTGATGTTTTTTATTACAGAAAATTTTACTATTTTGTGATTTGTTGCCACAATAAGTTTGGAAATATCATGTAGTTATTCGTGTTATTTTTATTTTATACCTAAGTCTCATCAATTTCATGAAAAATCATATTGAAGTTAGGCTATTTTGGTTGATACCTGTTCTTAATGAATTTAACTAAGTGTGCGACGTAGGATGTGAAAACATGAATGCTGCAGTAAACCACAACATTCCGTTTTGGCACTGAACACAAACAGCCATTGTTTTACTTACATGAAAATAAATTATAATATTTCTGGAAGAATAATTACGAAGAAGAACTGTTGAATGAAAAACATACCGTTGGGGAAGTCTTTGTGGACTATGTCTGATGAGTGACGCTGATGAAAAATTTCCATTTGAGTAAAACATCACCCAAAAATTATTTCGAAAAGCATAAAAAATGCATGCTTATCCGAAAGCCTCTGAAATTGCAAGGCACCTTTATTACACCTTTATAAGGTTGCCAGATCCAGATTAGCTTTGACGTCTGCGGGAAAATTAATCATACGAGGCCCAACTCACACCTGGCCGCATTTTTGTATGGTGTTGTTGCGTAAAAAAATAATAATTATGGATGTGGTCCATGTTCGTGTATTGAATATACTAAGACCAAATCCAGTTTAAATCGAGATTAAATGTATATCTGCTTGTCCCTTGGCTTCGTTTGAACGTGTAAAATGCTAAGCTAATTTAAGGATTTGGCAGGGTTGAGTGTCAGAAGAAACAAAGGTTCGTGTCATCATCCTTCTGCTCTTATCTCAATTTATTTGGTGTCGTTGCAGCATTTCTTCTTCCATACATCTCTTTTAGCCTAACCTCAGTAGGTATTCACCACCTGCACCGGGAAAAAAACAATGCAGTTTATCTCAGAAATGAATATCATCGGCATCTTCTGGGCTTGCTCGTTCCATCATAGACCATATCCATCGCTATCCACCAGGTGAGATCGAGGTCAATAACCCATTTCGCAATAAAAAAGTAGGTACAAACGAGCACAACCGCTGCCTCTAAGCTCGCCAATTAATATAATGTAGCGCTACATTCATGTCAAAGTTGTCTTTAGTCCGAAATAGATGTAGTCTAAGTTACAATTACTTAACTGGGTCGTAACTGTACCCGTCAAGTATAGTAGAGCACTGTAAATGGATCACGAGTAATCAAACAACTTGCCTAGTTAACAACTTGCAATCACGGCTCGAGGACGCCACGCGATCTAGTCACTAGTCAGGCGCCATTTACACAATTTCGCCTCAATATTAGATTACAATTTACCTCACATCTTGGTAGATGTTTTCTATGTTTGATATTGTGCCTGTAACATTACTTTCGATTGTGACTATGAGGAAGGCCAGGCCGTCTAATATTTCTAAATATCATATAATATTTGTGCTCGCGAGTGGACGTGTAACACACTGGCATACACCGCTTATTGGATAGTTTCACTTTCATTATTAAATAGAAAGTAGATAGAAGGCAGTCAAACATTATAATGACAGAGAGTTTTGATTTAATCGTTATTATTAAGTACTTACAATTAGTTTTATATGTAGTCACCGATTGCGGGCATCGTTTAAGTCAGTTTAAACCGATATCGAAACGATTCAAGTCATTAATCACAAATGAGTGTAATGGAACTAGGCTAAACTAATAAATAACGTGGATGATTGGATGCTTTTGAAATATCTCTTTAATAGTGTGTACGTAGTTAGTACGCTCTCGGTGCGTGATCGTATCTTAACCATTATCAGGTTTACGCTGAGCCCGATAGGCCTCATTTCGTTTGCCACTAATTGGCGCATAAACAGTTATCTGGGACATTCCGTCCCGTCCTCATTGCTGCTCGGAGCCAAATAGCGAACAACTCAGAGTTATTGGCCTATAATCCCAATCAGTTTATATATCCATTGGAACTTATTTGCGGACGTGGGAGATATGAAATTGCACCCGAGATAGGTCCCGTTATGTCGTGATCCGGCCGCATCTGTATTGTTATTATTTTCAACGAAATATCGCGGAGATAGTAGCGCGAATGACCCCAGAAACTGGAACGCAGCGTAGGAACATATCATAAATTCAACAATATAAGGTTTCCCCGCAGCTAGTTGCCTTTTCGAGTGAACTTCCTTTCAGCTCAGGGAATATGTTCGCTTTGTTTTGTTGTGTTAGCGAGTTAGGAACGGCAAATTGTCGGATTACACAACTCCTAAGTTGCTAGGTCAACATAAACACGGGATCTCTTCGGATTCCGGCCTCTCTCGCGGTTTTTGTGTTCTGCTAAAGTAATTTGCTTATTGGCTCAATATGAGTCAAAGACAACATTTGTTACTTGTCGTTTGTTATTCCAATATAGCTTCGACGCCGACGTTTCCCGAGTTAAAAGTTCGGGGCGTTTGTTTCGTAAACAAAGCTTAATTTTCCAAATTGCCTATTAAGGAGAGAACCTTTCGAGGCGCGACCAGCTTGTTTGGAAAACCTGTTTTTCTTTTTTAAATAATAATAACATTTCAGAAACTTGTCGTAAATTCGGTGATTTATGTCTGTTTCCTTTAGTAGCATAGCATCCGTTCGTACGGACTTCCTTTTGGCGGCGCCGTGTAAATAAGCTGCCGGCATTTTGTTTGCCAGTTTAACGGTTGTAAATTGTATGAGAAAAACAGTAGCCAGCGCCCGTCGCACCGCGAGGCGGACGGCGAGCGCCAGTCCGCAACTTAACTCCTTACATATTTATGAGATTTTACAAAAAATGTATCTTAATGTGAGACACGGAGCGTTTATTTTAAATGTGCACGTGATCCAATCTACTTTGTTAGAGTTTAAACGATTTATAAATAAATATCCTACCCTCTAGGTAAAGAACAAAACAAAGACATCCGAGGCATCCCTGTCACTGTTTCCTTGGCGACTTGAAAGAAGTTCTTTGAAACGGGGGTGTGTCGCCTCGTATGTGAAATGGTACGGAACAAACTTAGCTATTTTCTATTAGCGCGGAATTCTCGATAAACAATCAACAAACGTCGTGTGTCCTTTAGCGTGAAATCGGAAAGACTCATGTATTTTACCTTAAGAATTCGTGTATTCTTGGCGGTAGATATCCGTTCTGAAACTTCCTCCGTAAATACGCGGCACCTTCCTTTGTTTACCGGTTCAGGTTGTAAATTGTACAATAATAATGGTGCGGTTTTGTAAGCTTCGCTCTAGTTCACGAAGCTACACAGCTTCCACCGCAGATATTCATGGGTTAACTTGGGGGAGTTGTCAGAGTAATATCTTCTTCCTACTTAATTAAAACTGCATCATTGCACCAAGAACTATTATTTTTTCACTAGCTATAAACTTAGTTTGTGTTTTTGTGCTATTAGAAACAAGGTATCGTTAAATAGCAGGATTTGTTGATTTTTTTAAAGATTTAATCTGCGTTTCTTCAGAAAAACAAGAGCCAGTGGATTGTTCTAATTGATGATTAGGTAAGTGCCTGCCTCAAGTTCACAAAATTCAAGGGTATTTGAAGATTAATTCGTGAGTAAACTCATAATTATAATAACGATTTTCCTGTTTCTGTCTGCTAGCTGAAATTAATTAATTATTATAATATTATCTTCAGCCTGAAATTCGAAGTTCGTATTTAAAGATAATATTAAAAGTGACTAAAGCTTTTTAAAGTAGGACAAAACTGGACGAAACTCTAATGACAGTCAAAGTCGCTTTGAAGAGAGTCTTTTTTTTTTGTTAACTGTACTTATACATTTGCTAAAATAGTCAAGTAGTCTGGCAAACAGAGACAATTATGTGGCACCTATTATGCTAGTGCAGGTAACTGTCATCCATCAAAACCAATTATGTGCAAAAGTCACGCTCAGACAATCGTTACCAAAACCACATACACAACGCAGAACTCTGTTAAAAAAGCAGGCAATGTTACGCCTGCACACTTATCTCTTTTGCCCACTGTACAACGGCAGTGCAGAGTCAAACTTCATTAAAGTCAGTCAGTTAGGCAGTTTGCGATGTCGACGAGCTACCTTGTTAGGAGGCGCGGCACGTTCGAAGCTGTCACGGCGACCGCCCGACTGTTTTTCCGTGGTCAGGAAACTATCACACGTGGCGGCCGTCCGACGTCTCTTATGCAACTGTGACCTTTAGGTATGTTTTGTAACTTGTAATTGTGCTTCCGAATGCGTGCGTCTGCTCTTTAAGAATTGGTGCCGGTTCGTGTTGGGATTTGTGCTTTGCTTTTGAATTTTTGATGTTGGTTTGATAGAAAATATACTTTAACTAGCTGCGCCCCGCGGTTTCACCCGTATAAGTGTCGATGCCGTGGGAATATCGGGATAAAAAGTACCCTATGTGTTAATCCTGGTTATACACTATCTGTGCGCTAAATTTCATCAAAATCCGTTCAGCCGTTTGTGCGTGAAGATGTAACAAACATACACAGTCACAAATTTACGCCTTTATAATATTAGTGTGATAAGCAGAGTTAATGTTGTTCGGAAGTAAAACTGTAAGTTGTTTGACAGTTTTCTTGGTAGAATGAGGCAATAATACTCTAAACCTGTGGCGCATGTTACTCATTAGTCATTACTGAAGAAAACAACGAAATTCGAGTACTTACTTTAGCAGTGAAATCATGAATGTCCCAACCACCTGGAATATTGTTTATATATCGCAAGAGTAAAAACTGTACGAATCAGAAGGCCAATTCTCGTAATTTAAAACGTGAAAAATCTAGTCGCAGTCTCATCACAGCGACAAACAAATGTCAAAAGCTAGTCATAATGTACGGAGATTAGAGGTATTTTTGACAGATTGAGACTGAGATCAGACTGTGAACGTTCTTAAAATTACGAGAATTGCCACTCAGATGTCGTTGCAACATTTTTGGCAACAGTTTCTGTTAATGCACAAGTTCTCTCGCTCTCTCAACTCACGGTGATTATTTCAAAACTTTTCTTTTAGAAACAGGACTGCTCCAACTTAGCACTGTAGTTTGCACGTCGGAAAAAGGAACTCAGTTCATTTGTAAAAGTACCTCGCTGTCGTAGTGTTTGTTATCACCGTTTGTGGATAAGTGCAGTAATTATTTAAGCAAAGGAACTTTCTGTTTCTCGTTTCGGCAGCTGTTCTCTTTTGTTTTGCAATACGCTAACGACTAACTGGCAGCCAGCTAGTTTTTTTTTTTGTTTTATTTATCGCGCTTTCTTATCTTTTGTGAAGATGGAAAACTTTCTTTAATTTGAAGTGGAGTTATAATCTAAGTAGCAGGTACCTACTTAATTTGAATGCGAAGTCGTAAAATAATTTATGCAAAACGTAATTTCGTTGATGGAGGAGAAGCGCCGTCAGAGTCTTGCTCCGGTCCCAACTGCTTCCTAAACTTAACAATAAAACAATTTCTCGCTCCTGAGGTAACGTTTACAATGCAGCAAGAGTCCTCTCTTTATGACGCCAGCGCATTATCTACTGCATACAAATGACACTTTCAAGTTTTACTCAGTACGTCGTTAGTTAGAATCTATTATGTGGTCAGATGTTAGCCATGGTGAATGTAAAACCATACGAATCATGTAATTTCTCATGTGACGCAATTTATTTGGAAATGGAAATTGTAACAGTGATTGTATCACTCGAAAGTTGTTTTTTTTTAACATATGCGCTTGCTACTTAGCGGTTGCAGTTGCTAAATTATAGAAATGTTTACTTACTGAATATGGTTTCATAAATGCATAGAATGTAGGTAGTTGAAGAAAAATTGTAGCCTAGATACGTAGCTACCCGCCACGAACCAGGTTTGACTGATCTGACGTTAGTGATTTATTAGTCTCGGTACTTAAATGATGTTTTTAAATTGAGATACTGGAACGAGTATTAACTTAATGTTTTCAATCCCCAACCAGCACACCCTTTAGACTTTTTGAAGTTTGGCTTATTTTCTCAAACTTCGTACATTATACGCGAAATTTGGTTTATATTCTGCGAGTACTTAGACGTTTTGAGTTCTTATAAAACATAAGAGTGATTATAAAGTTTTGAATAACATTTGAGTAGCGAAGTTATAACAGTTATAATAATTCTGCCAAATTATTTCGTTAGGAATATGTTGCCTTGCTAATGGATATGTTTTCCACACATGAGCGCTTTCATGACATGTGTATGTAAATTATAATAGTATACGCACAAATCTATCGACGCTGTGTCACAAAACCCAAATTACCGTTAATTGACTGGTAAATGATTTATTACTCGGTTTGTATATCGACGGCTGTGACTAATTATGCAAGTAAGTATGTTGAAGTCGGAACGTATTGTAATTGTTAAAACGCGTGTTATTTGGTTCGCTGAGAAATCACTTAAGTCACACCAATCAGTCAGTTTAATGTGCAGTCTAAAATTTACGTGGGTGTGCTTAACACGTTGACTGCCAGGCAACAGGCACAAGACCGCGTTGGCAGTCAATGCCTTAAACAGTGCTTATCTATCTGATCTATCAATATTAAGTAATTAAATATAATTTAGAACTTGTATATTTTCTGTTTTTTCTTAATCTTTACAATCTTATTGTGAAAGTGATCTTGGATTTTGTGTAGCACACTTGCAGTGAGACTCGATGACCAGCATGTTATAGAGAAGTATTTAGTTACCTACTGCAGTCTATCCTGTGTCTATGATAGACTATGCCTTAATCTCGCTAGATATTTTTGTTGGAATCTATTGATATTTGTACACTATTAATTTATCATTTCATATTATTTCGATCACCAGCTGATTATTAGCGTGGCAATTAATTACCTAACACAGTTTGTTGCAGCAGATGATTAATTATGATTTACTAGCTTCCGCCCGCGGCTTCGCCCGTAAGATATGTCGATAAAAACTATCCTATGTCCTTCCCCGGGATGTAATCTATCTCTCTGCCAAATTTTATTGAAATCCGTTCAGTGGTTTAGGCGTGAAAATGTAACATACAGACAGACAGACAGACAGAGTTACTTTCGAATTTATAATATTATTAGTATAATCATCAATCATAATCTCTTCTCTACTACTACTAACTGTAACTCTTAATTATATAATTTATAAAAATACTTATTTAATAAATCCATTCAACGATTAGGTCCGAACAAGCGTAATGTTGGCTTTCTCTTTAATTGCTGATCTATCTAATTGCCTTCATTTAGTCTGTGCATGAGAAGTTCATTTGAAGTAAAAAAAATCCTAATTAAGTAGATGCTTCAATTACCTGCTTAATATAACTGCTGCGCAACTTTTATTTAAATTAAAATACCTATATAAAATGGCGTCGATAATGAGGG
This sequence comes from Gortyna flavago, assembly GCA_963669345.1. Classification (NCBI taxonomy): domain Eukaryota; kingdom Metazoa; phylum Arthropoda; class Insecta; order Lepidoptera; family Noctuidae; genus Gortyna; species Gortyna flavago. Next base: position 13,554,112 of record OY770140.1, read on the forward strand.
CGCGCTGCAATCATGGTCTTTTACACGGAACTTCATAAAGTGCGCAGTTAATGTGCCGGGAAATGTTGACTTACCAAATATTCCAGTTTAAATGCAACACAGAAAATATTAAGTCCTACGTTATTTTCGTTCGATTCATGTGAAAATTTAAATAAATTATAAATTTCACTGTTAGGTACCTGCATATTATTTTATTGAATACAGTCGTCGTGGTTTTGTATAACGTCACGTTCAAATGGCTAGGTTGTATAACAACGTACCTATAGCACTTATTATGTTAAAATAATCACGTTCGAAATGACTATAGGATCCAAAGTGCCGGGTAATTATTTGCGGAATACGAAATTAAGTGAAAATAACCATGATCGGAATTTGAACTCACAAAGTTTTGGCTGTCAAATGCACACTTTTCCGTCGGTCGGTACGCCATCTTTCACGGATTATCCGGGTTCTTCGGGCCAACCGTTTAATTTGTTAAATTGAAAAGAAACATCGTATTGTTCAGATAGAATTAGGTTTATTTGTGAAACCCATTGGGTCGTAACAGAGATCCCATCGACAGAAATAAGTGAATGGAATAAATGAAATGACCTATAAAGTGGATAGGATGCGGCAGTTTCGACAGCGCTCACTGACACTGTATTTTACTTTCTTATCCCGCACCCCGTTCTCAAGTCAGACTATATGTTGGTGTCATTTATAGCTCAGTTAAGCCTAAATTATGATAGGTGCCAAAGCCTATCTTTCTTAACGTTACATCACAAAAATAACTGGGATAAGTACTACTACTACTTAACGTAGCGTTTGTATCTTTCGCCGCTTCAGCAGCTGAAACAAAATACCTGGATGAATATTAACAAATTACCCACTTCACAAATACCTCCATTGTTTAATCGGTAACTCCCAAGGGCCTTAAATACAACAGCGGTAATTGTAAACTGGGTAGTAGGTAATTTGTTTTCATTAAGCTTAACCATTTGCATCCCTGATGGTGTAGTTCTTCGTTACTGCAGACTCATCCTATAATTTCTTGTTTAAGACGAAGGACGTCTTAGACGTGACGTCACGCGATTATTAAGAGCTTAAGTACTAGCAGAGTAGCGACATTAAGCTCTGGATTAGACGAGCCCGCATTGTGTAACGATGACGCGAACTACAATAGAATACTGTGTGTCTCATTATAGCAGTATATATCTGTCTTTTATTTAGTTCCTAATATCGTAAAATCCAAGTGTTCGTCTTTAGTTACAAAGCGTTCGGTCTAAACGGAACCGCTCAAAATATTCACTCTCTATTCGTCTGGAGTGAACTTAAGTGCAAACTGAAAGCGTTAATCCAAAAATAGTAGAAACCAATACCGGAACTAGACCGGTCAACCAGGAAACTTCAGTGGTTAATAGAACGTTTGGAGAATCTGAAATAGAATGGGCGGAACCGGTAAAGACTCTAATTTTATTTCAGAACTGTACTGCATTGCAAAAACGATTTACTCACTTCACCTCGTAACATACTTTCTGTAAATAGGAAAATGATTTTCTCGGTGATTAAAAATGCTGCAGTTACTTAAGAGCGTTTACGACGTACGGCATTTCATACAAACTTTCAAGCCCTTGTATTTCGAAATGAATGAACCGATTTTAATGAAACTTCGTACGCATGAGCAGGACACAAAGGTCTTATAAGTTAGTTAAGAACATTTTCGAAATGTCTTATTTAAAAAAAGATAACTGGAAATCTCTGTTTCCATGGAAACTTTAAAATCGGTCTAATTTGGCTGTAAGTAATACTATTTTTCGAAAATGTTCTTAACTAACTTTTTAGACCTTTGTATCCTGCTTATGCGTATAAAGTTTCATTAAAATCGGTTCATTCATTTCGAAAAACAACGGCTTGAAAGTTTGTATGAAATGCCGTACGGCGTAAACGCTCTAAATTGGTCTTCAATTTTTTAAAGTTTCCCCAAATTGTTTTAAAGAGAATGAACATTGGGCTTACCCCAATGTGCACATGCAAGCAGCCATAAAATGAACGTTTAATATATTTGTAGTATCATGTTGAGGGTTTCACGTCGCCCGAGGCGGGAACATCGTTAATCTCGTGACGCTGCGAGTCTAGTCTACTTTGACATTTACATAAATATCACTTAAATAGGGATGTCACCCTGCTATATCAATAACATTTGAATATTAACTTGTGACGGATTTTGGGGAGCTTGTTTGCTGAATGATACTCGTGCGGTATTCAGAAATAACAGGTGAATTTAATCCCGTGGAACTAAAAGCGGGAACTAGTAGTAGTGGGACTGGTAGGAATTTGTTTTGAATTTTGCTGAGTTTGTATAGTCATTACAATTAAGCGACGTTAGGGCTTAAACGTGTCTGTGGTTGTGACGACCACTGTAATGATACTAGTGCATTGGTAATCTGCACTGGGATTTTATAGCCACGGATATGGGACTCAATGAATATTAAATTAATTTGTACATTTATCTTGAAATACGATAATTAACATGTGACGTATCCCGGTTGGTTTACGAGGTGATAAAGTTGTCGGACTGGCTTGATGACGTGTGCGTGGGCACTTCGTGGACGGTGCGGTCTGTATTGCTATTTGCAGGACCGTTTGTGTAACCGCTTTATCTTTATGATTGACTTCCTGACGTTACAACATTTAGTACCCCCGTTATATGAAAAAATATTCTGGCGCGTGTTTTTTATTTTATCACGTTATGAAAAATATGAGGAAAAGTAAAATTGGTGTTACTGAAAGTGAAAAGCGTTTCTTATATTTACACCCAAATGCCTCTAGAACTCTAAACCCCATTTGATGGAAATGACTATCTGTTGTGTTGGTCGGTTTTCCACAATCTTACCCATATGTCACAAATTCACAATATTATCCATACAGATCTCTCAGCTTTCGCAATATTTATCGAAGACCGATATACTTGATATTTCAATCTTATTTTTATTAAAAACGTTAACGTTCATATATATTTGTCCGCCTGAAAAAACTAGAAGCTCTCATCTCTTCGGAAAAGTAAAATGACTATTACTTTTGTTACAGGTACGTCACATTTCCCATCAAAGAACGAGACGAAACGTTTTTCGCCATCACGAGGTCGCCGTCGCCGCTCGACTGTATTGCCAATGTAAATAAGGTTGATAGGATAAACTATGTGTTTGTATATAAAGGTTTATTAGATGAGAAATGAGCCGTGAGAATTTTCACGGTTCGCAGCAGCCATTGTGCCACAGTGCAAAGATCTGTACGATGCACCTCTACATAGATGCGTCGTGATTTAAAGCTATTAGCATAAGCATAATCAGCCTATAATGTTCCCACTGCTGGGACACAGGCCTCCTCTCAGTGAGAGGAAGTGGGCAGTAATCCACTACGTGGGCTCAGTGCAGGTTGGTAGATGTCACGTCTTCGATTTTTTTGGTTCTAGGACATGCCGGTTTCCTTACGATATTTCCTGCACTGCTTTGGGAGCAGTGGTGATAAAATAATTTAAACAAAGTAAAACGCCTGTCTGGGTTCGAACCTTACGACCTACAACAACTCTTAAAGCCGCCGTAACCTCTTGCCCACTACTGCTCCCCTGAAGCTATTACTGGAATGAAATTCTTCTGCTTATCAAATCTGAAAAGAAAAATACAACTGCCGAGTAGAGCCAAGAAGGTAAGGTTGAACCGGGATCCAACGGAAATAAATCAAATATAAAAGGGCACAGTAGTTACATAATACTTTATAGGCTATTTTGATACATAATAAGTAATATATAACGTTTCCTTACATATCAATACAACTGATCAACAAAATACACATTTTTATAAATATTTTTTATTAAGGAAAATATGCTTATATTCATAATAATGAACCTTGTTACCAACATGAATAACAATATACATTTTGGTCATAATTAGGTATGCATACTGAAGGATGGTTTACATAAATCCTTAATGTCAATTGCGGAAGTACGGGAAACGTGCGTTTGACACCGCATCGGATACGCCCTATAATATGTTGCTGACGGTACTATGCAGCTCCATCGCTACGTCGACATGCAACCGTTAACTCGCTATTGAAATGACAATCGCAGTAATACAGTAGCAAGGCAAAGTCTATGTACTGAACAATTAAATCCCAGAGAAATTTAGTGACGAATCTGTCAAATGATTAAAGTCTCAATGATTTGGTCTCCTTTTTATCTCCGCCCAAAGATCAAACTTTTATTGCAGCTTGTTGTATGACGTTAATTCTCTTTAAAAAGAATTGCTTTTCAAAAAACCTGTCAAGTATCTAAGGTCTGCTCTTACACATTTTCGCAATACACAGTCGTATTTTCCTTGATTTGATATTTTACGAAATTGTTTTTGTTCTTTACGATTCATCAATTTGGAAGAGCAATCAACTGAAATTGGATTCGTTACGGAAATGGCCCACAATTGGCACTTTTACACGTCAATTTGAATCCACTGGGTTCTTCGGAAATACGACTATGATTTCAATGTTTGATGTAGTAGGTACCGAAGTTTGGTAGTATCTTTAGATTTATAACGAGAGATACCCTTTTACTGATAGTTCTTTTGGGTTATTAAAATCCTTATTTCAAGCGCATACGAACTTATCCATAACAGATTACTCTAGTCACCGGGTGCGAAAGATAAGCAGACCGTTTCCTCCAACAAGGTGTCGCCAATATCAACGTCTTCTACTACTAACTAAAAAAACTAGCTTCATATTTTCTGACTTACCGACTTCTTGACAATTCAAAAGTGCCTGTAAATGGTTTAATTGAAATAAATGCTTTGAGTTTGAGTTTGAGTTTGAGTTTGAGTTTGAGTTTGAGTTCGCCAGCCATGGCGGCCGTCACCGTCGCCGGAAGCGTGGAGCCGTCGCAGCGCCGCGCTCCATTCACCAAGCTTTACCCGCCACAGCTGCTGTAGCAGGCCCCTTTACCCTTAACTTATAAACACTAGAGTCGATAATCCTGTGATTTATTAGTATTAGCTTGTTGGTGCAATTGTAACTAGTGTCGATTACGCGCCATCTTGTTTGGACGTACCCTTTGTTTACACTGACGTGCGTCGCGCAGCAGGACATGGTGCACCGGTTACTAACAAGCATCTTAAATCTAGGCGGCACCCCATTGTTGTTTATTCTATTGTTCGTCTATATCATGATCGATTTGTTTGCTGTTTCTATTATGGTCCTATTTCAATAAGGAAGTTTACGTGGTTCAATAATTATATTATTAATTAAATATTTTATTTAAAAGACAATCGAATTACCTACCTAAGTGCTGGTGTGTTAAAACTAGATCTTCTAGATCTGTCTTCTCGAAACCGTAAGTAGTATTAATTCTTCCCAAATCATTTGGAGCTTGCCCAAAATCTCTAGAATCAAAAACTAATTCCAACGAAAACTAATTCTAACTATTCAATTAATCATTTGTTGAGTTTTCCTGTTCTTAAAATAACTTATTTAATAGTGCAGCACGGACCAGATTCATGATTGATTGCGTTTCTGTAAACGAACAAATTAGGTACTTAACTAACATTTTTCGGCATCTGGATTAAATCCGGCTGCATCTACTGTGTTGCGGTTAACACCATCGCGGCAGCTTTTGAGTAAGTTTTCTGAGCTCCGTTTCATAGTTCTACAAAATTTTCAAGACTACAAGATATAAAATGAATCGACCATGTAATCGATTTAACCTATAACGGTTAAGTGTTTTAAGACGACATGTCATGTAACTGTGCATTTCATGGCACGCGGATATGACCTGCCTGGGTGCCGCACCTACAATCGAACAAATCCGTGAGAAGCAACGGTTCTATTCATGTAATGTGCCGGCATTAAGTCTTTAAGGGGGGGCATAAAGCCAGAAAAAAATCAAATTTCACCCGCGCTTCCTTGCCTACCCCTCTCATCAAACACGACAAAAACAAAACACAATCCCTTCCCGCCAGCAGAAACTTTTCGCCCGGCCAAGTAAGCCAGAGATTAAAACAGAAGAATAACTAGCAGGGGATCGAGGGGGGAGGGGGGGGGGGTTCTCATGGGAACAGATCGGTATAAATCATATATATTTGTGTTTGAATTTCCATCTTCTGTAATAAGTATATGCAAAATAATCAGATGAAATGGCTCTATTCAATGTACCTAAGTATTATAGCAGGCTGTGCAAGTAGATATCTTGATAGGGCAATATTATTGTATGTCCCTGAATCTGTTCCGATGCTGGTAACAGATTCACGGACATACATGTAATACAGCCTATCTATGAATTTCCAATTCTGGATTGAAGGACTAACTTTACTATACAGTAAAAAAAAAAATCTTATATTAGAGAGCAAACCGAGTTGAATGCCTATACATTTTCGATTCCGAATGAAATTACAAATGAACGATTTTTGGATATTTTCCTGTACCTATTTATGCTGTGAGACCTTGCTTCTTGCCAATTTTCATTATTCTAGGTCAACGGGAATAATTAAAACGTATAAGGTACACCCAAGGATTTAAATTTCAAAACACGCGACATGAATGGCAATTTATGCTAGCTTCTAAGTCAGCGTCTTTGAGGCTTGATATTTCTACAGCTCCAAGAAACCGTAGATCTAAGTATTTGATATCAATTTCAACTTGATACGTATTCCTGAGAAAAAGGGACAGACGGATGGACAACGAAGTTATCCTGTATCTAAGGTTTTCGATTTTTCCTTTTGAGGTACGGAACCCTAAAAAGCAAAAGCACTTCCATCAAAGTATTATATTACATACTCCTAATCATAAATCATGATGAAAACAAACTCAACTAATTTGTGTTTTTAACAATATAAAGGCCAATGTAATCACATCGCTTATCTTATGATTTTTTATTTTGAGTTATATAATCAAGCCTTTTTAGAATGACGACGTTGTAATGGTCATATTAAGGACAAAGATGATTGAAAATATCTATCAAAAATCTTAGAAAACTTGTCGCACCGCAGTGATGAACAACCCTATTTAATTTTCTCGTATTGGTTTCTCAAATTACAATATCGAAATATGATCATTGTTCATTCCCTTTATTTTCAATGCAATTCTTTAGTAAGTAAAAACATCCGTTTATTTTGCATATACTTACTATACGCTAAGTTTGAATTCAGAATCTAAGAATCATGTCTTAGTATTTTTTTGGAACTAGAAACTCAATGTTGATGTGACAAAGTTCAAATTCCAATGTAACCAAATTTTGTTTAGGACCTACAAGTTGGACGTCACCACATCTTGATGAAAAACAGTGTTGACCAAGAAAAAAATTATATTTGTATATCGTGGATTTTTCTTTGCAGGATCGTGCAAAGTCAATAAATTTGCAACAGTGATACCCAAATAAAAAATGATATTCGTATGGTGGATTTTGCACTGTATTATGCAACGTCAAACGGCATGTGTCATAAAAGCCTTTCCTGCGCGAAGTGCGAGTAGGAAAAAATCCCCACCGAAAACATTTGTGGAAAACGAGGCTAAGTTCGGAACAAAAGAAGTACATGTTTGTCGGATTTACCAATATGGCATCTATGTAAATGGGTTCCAAAGTCTAAAGTTCATTAGGTTCCTCTTTTGTAACTGTTGAAACTTTCCAAGTTTCCAACTTGCCAAGTTATAATATGAACTGTAGACTTTCTCTCAACTCTATAGAACTTAGCACCCATTCAGAGCTTAACTTTTTTATCGGCGAAGCCGACAATCCCAAACATGTTGATCCGTCACAACCTTTACTCATCCTCACCATAAAAAGAAGGCTAGTCATGAGAACACTATCTGTATGAAATATTTCATGTGCCGTTTCGTACTTTTGTCCACAATAAACTCATTACGTATTTAATTTCCGATATTTCTTTTGTATGCTCCAATAATAATATACCCTTTACGCTGAATTTCGAGTTTCAACTTGATTTAGGGAATAGTACTTACTAAAACCTTATACGGAGTTTGTCAAGAAAAGTGGAAGAAAACGAATTTGGATTTTGAGTTAATCACCGTAAGGTCTAAAATCTCCAGCACGAACTTTCAAATAACCGCTAGTTGGCTATGTTGCAAATTTTCTCCGCAAGAAAATGAACCGAAATGCAGAACAATGGCGCTAGTGGTACTATACCAGTCAAAAATCTGTCAAATAAAATGTATGTCATCTTGACTTTTCAAATATCAACATTGAATTATTTCAATATTTTTATTTTATAGTTTTGCCTCGGTATTTGTTTAGTTTATCAAGTCTTATTGTTTTTAATAATCGTTTCGGGAGTGGTTTTAGTTATTTTCCCATGTTTTCTGTTTCACAGTGTCTTTCCTACAAAGTGATAAATTACGAAAATATTGTTTACGTAAATTAAATAATAGCAGCGCAGCCGAAAATTTGAGCGCAGTCCTCTCGTCTCAACAGAGCGGGGGCGACTGATTTGTGAAACATATATATGTTTGAAGTTCCCGCAACGTGCGACGGAAGATGATTTCTTCCACGAACTAAGAACGTCGTAAGTGCTATAAGCTTATCGTCGTAATAAAACCACAAATAAAAGTAATAAAATAAAATCCTTCCACAATCTAAGTCGCTTTATATTAATAAATTAATCATCAAATTTTCATTCTAGTAGTCATTAGCATATTAAGTACAAATCGAAATGTCGTGAAAATTGGAGGTAACTTCGTGATGTTTTTTATTACAGAAAATTTTACTATTTTGTGATTTGTTGCCACAATAAGTTTGGAAATATCATGTAGTTATTCGTGTTATTTTTATTTTATACCTAAGTCTCATCAATTTCATGAAAAATCATATTGAAGTTAGGCTATTTTGGTTGATACCTGCTCTTAAGTGTGTGCAGTAATTACACAGGAGTGCACTGGAAGAACGTAGATAGGACATTAAGCGAAACCAGCATGGCTATCATCTGTAGCTGAACTTTCCGCGTCGCCGGGCCTGTATCGAGGAACTTCGCCGATTAAACAATTGAGGACGGCCTGCCCGCCTGCCCGCCAGCTCGCTAGCCGCCTGGGGGACTCGATATTGCGCCTCGAAATGGGCTCTGTCCTCCTCTAGAGAATACTTCATACTGCAAGGTCTGCAAGTAATTATTATTTGGACATGGCCAAGTTAATTGACGAGAGTTTTATTGAATACGTTTAGAAATCGTTCGAGTTGTTAAGGCATTACTTATTGCAAAATAAATAATGATTTACGTATTTAGCGTTTGTTCTTTGAGTGGTGACTGACCCATGTTCGGTAATTGGAGTTTGCAAGTTGATGTGCTGATTATTTGGACACTTGTTAAAATACCACTTTCACAAGACAAGTACTGCTCTGAAAATTATTATCGAAACATAAAATTTACATTCTAAAAACATAATAAAACGTACGCAAAATACGCGCATTGACGTGGAGTTGCCACCACCAACCCGTATTACCTATTAAATCATAATATGTTGAGTACAAGTAGGTACTTACTTACATTTGAATGCCAAATAAAAATGATTGAAAATATACTTAAAACTTTGTTTAGTATATTGATCCTCAAAACTTTGCAGCTAATTAGCGACGTTTGTTGAAATACATTCAAATATGGGCAGTTCAACAAAATAATAATAAAACCCAACTTCACATAAATGCAAACTTTTGCTCTTGTATTTTCCGCTGAGATGCGAGTACCAAAATGATAATAAATACGGACAAGTGGTTGTTTACTAGTAACCATAACATGTGATACGAATAAGTAAGTGTCTAAGTAACTATATTATGTGGGAAAACCCGATTCCCCAATTACCTAGGCCAAACTGGTGCGAAACTCAATATAAAGTCTAGCCTAGTTTATTAATCTAATTGTTATCAGGAAAGTCTGATACAGAGTAAGGCTGCTAAGGCTGGTTTCTGAAAATTAATATGTCATGTATGTGTTTAAAGTTGAATTTCCATTGCAGTAATAGATCAGCCATTGCTGCCATCTCCAGATTGTAGGTGGTGTTTGCTTCTTGTTACTGAAAGCCACGAATTGTAGGCATAGGCACGTACCTCATATGCATATTGTGTCTCGTCATACGCCTTATGGACCAGGAAAAGGTAAAAATCCTCAAACATTGCTTTAAAAGCGAACCGTTTGCAGTATTATAGGTATTGAACCACGAGATTTAACATGAAAAACTTTTGTTTTTCTCGATGCTTGCTAGTCTTACGCCAGTCAAACCATCTGGCAATAATTAGGTTTTTACGAAATCATAGGTGTACAGAATCTAATACGTCATCCTAGCTTACGCAATATTTTAGGTAATAACTATTGTTTTGCTATTTGATCGATTAAAAAACTGTAGAATATTAATACATTATTTCGGTTATCTTTTATTTCATGGCTATTATATTAATTATTACCCGGCACCATTCATTGAGATATTATAATTTTAGTGAGGTTAATTAAGAGTTAATAATGTTTAAAATGCAAAATGCATATTAAACTGATATCCATTCAGGCAGTGCGATACGATACACAGAACTTTAATTATCTAACCATATGTTTTAATTTGAACTAGGTACAGACTAATCTAATAGACGGGTTCGTGACTAAATAACAGCCGCACGGCTCGATCGAAGCTACGCGTGCCGCGGTCGGTCCGTGGATGTCACCTATTAGGTACGTATCGAGACACCCCAGTGCCTCAGAAAGCACGTTAAGCCGTTGGTCCCGGTTGTCATTCGTAGATCTTTGATAGTCATCACAAGTTGACAAATCACCGAGCTCTCGCATCACGTCACCACACCCCTTCCGCGCCGCGCCGTGCCGCGCTGCTACCTCAGACAACGTCTCAGTTAAGCGGTCGGCCTATAGTATTCAGCTGCATCTGGTTAGACTGGAAGCCGATTGACTAATCTAATAAGTACCTACCTACAATGTCGCGGGTTATAATGTATAGGATTTGCGTGTGGCGAGTCGGAGGTAATTTTCCTCCAACGCCAATAATGGCCGTGCTCGATCATCTGGATAAAATCCAAGTGTAAATTTAAAGCTACTTACCGTCGCTCCTCCATTAAATATTATCTACGTTTCGACGATATCGTTTATAAAGTGGACAGTTTAATCACGAAATATAGTGAGGATAATTTAACGTTCATTCATCACGGGTGTACTGCTACTGGCGATGCTGTGTCCTAGGGAATAATGGCAGTTTCGTCACTTAAATGACAAAAAGGTGCGCAGTTTGTTAGATAAACGTAAGTAAACAAACGAACGTTCCTCTTAATTAGGTATAGATTACATGATGTAAAGCGTACTAATTAAGAGGAACGCTCGTTTGTGTACTTACGTTTAACGGCGTGATTGATGAGAAACTTTCGCCATGACTTCAACATTGCCTCAGGCATTACCCTCAGTATCATCTACTTCCTAAACAGGATCTTGATTGAGCTCTATTATCCTAAAAAAATATAAGTGGGTACTCCACCCTAACCTATAATCATCTTTACAGAAATCCTATTTCCACTTGAGTAAGCTATTACTCGGTTAGAAATCCAAGGAATTAAAGTTCACACATGTGCGAGTTTCTCTTTCAAGTAGTACGTCTGAGGTCGGAACCTTCCACATGTTTTAATTAAGACCAATATAATCACGATAGTGCTCACAGGGTATGCGAGCTACAACATGATTACTTCTCGTTTGTCGGGAATTAAACGTACTTTGAATTTCGCCAGAAGATAAATTATAATTAGAAGTTGTTAACTTTATTATTGCGAATTAATCCTCGTACACACAGGCGCGACGCGACAGGGCGACGCGATTCTGCGATATATATCCGTAGAACAATTTCTATGGAAACGCGCGCGACACTTCACACAGAGGCGACCTGTCGCGCCGCGACACGGTTGCGGAGAGACGTGTAGCGCGACACGGGAACATTTTGCATGGCGTCGCGGCCGCCGCCGCCGCGATATTGCCCGACACCATACTAAACGTTCATTTTGTATGGCGTCGCGGCGATATCGCGGACGCGGCCGCGATTCGCGTCGAGCTTCTTTGAAAGGTTGCGTCGCGATAATATCGCAGAATCGCCACGCGACACGTCACGCGACATGGCCGTAGAACAATTTCTATGGAAGCGTGCGCGACACGTCACACAGAGGCGACGGGTAGCGCGACACGGGAACATTTTGTATGGCGTCGCGGCCGCCGCCGCGATATCGTCGCGACACCATTCAAAATGAACATTTAGTATGGTGTCGCGGTCTTCTTCTCTTCAACGTGTCAAAGTGCTCGGTGATGAGTTTTACGCGCGCGCGTGCCCCTCTAGTGCACGAGTACGTGATGGGCGCCGCGCCTATGCAACGAGTTTCTAAGGTGCGGGATTTGGGGGTTATCGTCACTCCCGAACTATCGTTTCGCGATCATATTACGGGAATCTGTAGAAGGGCGTTTAGAAACTTGGGATTTATTCTGGGAACGACAAGGCACTTCACTAACATTGCAACAGTCAGAGTCCTGTATGACGCACTTGTCAGAAGTCATCTGGAACATAGTGCTGTCATATGGGCTCCGCATGAGGCCAAGTATACGGTAATGCTGGAACTGGTAACGAGTACAGAACAAGTTCACGCGCCACTTGTACAAAAAATTGTATGGGGTATATCCTTTTTACCCGTTGATGTACCCCACTCTGTTTATGCTCGGTATGGTCGGGTACAACCAGCTGAGGGTACGACGGGAATTCACGCTTGTAGCGTGTCTGGTTAGGTTACTTCGTGGTATTGAGCATAACCCAGGAATACTGCAGCGCCTGAGTGTATGTGTACCAGACCGCTATGTGTGGAGGCGGCGCCGCCCGCCACTGTTGGCCGTGCCGGTTGTCAGGACCAACCTTCTCGCCAAAACACCATTGACCCGCGCTATTCGGCTAATTAACTTCACGTGAAGATCGATGTATTTACATGCCATTTGAGTGAACTCGCAAAAATACTGATGTTCATTTATGTTATAATGTAGATTAGAGTAGGCTTTAAGTATGTTGTTGTTTTTATATTATTTTATTCTGTTTTATTTTATTTAGGGAATTTGGTAGTTATACAATTAGTTTTTAACGTTATTCATAGTTTTAAATTGTAAGTTATATTAATTTTAAGACCACGCTATCTCATTAGGTATAAACCTGTAATGATAGTGGTAGGGAGATTTTTAATAAATAAATAAATAAATAAAAATGATGCCGTGGCAAGATAGGCGTCATAACTGCTTCAGAAAATTGACAACATCGTATTTTATTTCGTGAAAATAAAAGTGATAAGTGAACCGTGGCGCGATAGACCTCGTGAAAACGAACGTGTACATGCGTTCAATCATGTTTGATTGATTGAAACAGTGATACCTGTTAGTTTCAATCAACTCAGCACATCGCAGTCCACTGTTGCACACTGTTCTACTCGAACCAAATTAAAACTTTCGTTTTCTGCATGGTAAGGATTACGAATCAAGGAAAAATCTTAGGTATCAAAATAAATAGAATATCGACCTTGTTTTGAAACCGACCGTTATATTATATCACCATGTTGGCAAGGTCTTTATCTAAAACATTAGCTTGTTTTTTTGCATGAATGGGAAAGAAATGTTGTTCCAGTCATTAGTTTACAAACAAATGCGTTAGTTACCAAGTTTTAAAGTATAAAGTTGCGATTACAATAAAAGGAAACCAGAAAAAGCCTCTGCCACTGCCACACACGATTAGACTCACTTCCGTCTAGAACCACTTTGTGGCGGAGTCTTTATTTAATCATGGGACCTCGCGCGTTGTCCAATAAGTTTGTAAGACTACACGAGAAAACTGCAGTAAAATCAGTATCAAGGTGTGTTCCTCGTAAACCGGTTGGTGTAACGACAGTCATGTAATGTTATAACCTAGTTAAAATGTACTCGGAAACACGACAACCGAACAAGGATTTCGTTGTCGCACATTATTTATTGGCACTTTCTTGTTTCATTTATTTCTACTTTCTAAATCTTGGTTACATTGGGCAATCGGCTTTAGATAACTCGTCGAAAAATTATTTGCCCGCTGGATGTAGCAAACTGGACTTGTTTTTCTGACCACCCCTACTTGGCTCCCCTAGGACTTGGCACTTGGCCAATGCTTCCTGATGACGTCTCCCACACGTTAAATTGATTTTGGCACTTAGCGCAGCTCTCGTTGTCGCTGATCATGCTGTAAAACTTTCAACTTTTGACACTTGGTATCTTATCGGATGAAGATCTAGAACTTTGTTATATACCTACTCCAATAGAAAACGTTGGACTAGACAAAGTTTAATTCAATACGTTTTTAAATTCGCAGCATTATAAATGGGACGGTGCAGGTGTTTTATACACTCACTTGTGAAATTATTTGTCATCTAATAGGGCAGAAAGAAGCCTGAAGAACGCTTGTAGATTGTAAGCAAAATCCTTAACTGGCTGCCAACTAAAAGTGTAATCGTAATCACACTAGTCATTACTAAACCAATATTGAAACACGGCATGACTAACTAGCAGTTGATGTTTGTAGCACATTGCAACAAAGGTCACGGCTCAGTGCAGGTTACGCAAGTCGTCCCGTGATGACATGCTCATGTGCCGCAGCTTACACGCCGAGTTGCCGAGCCAACCAAACATTAAATCATGCTGACAAATACAATGTAAGTAGGTATACAAAATTTTCCTCAAGATGTCTCAACTCCTCAAGACTATACAAACGTCCAACTTAATAGAAATTGCAAATTGGTTTCGCTGCATGGCTACGTTGCACCTTCCAACAGAGATTATGAAACGTTCGCCAATTGTTGTCGTTTACTAGAATATAGTTATCTCCTAACTCCTTAGAAATGTTGACTAAGTGAAACGTGTTTTACCTGTATCAAGCGTAACTTCCTAGTTGTCTATTCTGAACCAATCGAAAGAAAGTTAATTCCATGTCGAGTCGGGGGTTTAGTAATCGTCTAGAGTTGGTCTAAGGAGCTTTAGTTATTTTCGCCATCTCTCTTTAAAGTTTAGTGATGGTGAAATTTTTATTGTACGAGGCTTACAGAAGTAGGAAGTATTTTTTTTTAAACTTATTTCCACGAAAAGCTTTTACCTCTAGAGCTTTACTCAAAATGGCAACGGAAGCAAAACCAACTATGGAAAGCGTTTATGTTTCTAAATACATATATAGCTCTCGTACTACCCGCATAACATAGCACAGGCAGAAATATCAAAATATTTTTGCTGCGTCGTTTTAGTGGCCTTCATACAATTGCTAAACGACGTTATTGACATTCTGATATCCCCTTCGGATCAAAGTGAAAAAGGTACGTGGAAGACCTTGTTTCTTATCAAACGTTGGAATATTTCTGGTGGAATTTGGGATCCGCGTGGACTGAAGGCGGCGATCGTTGGAGTTTTGCCAGTAGTCAGTGCATTGTTGACCTGCCATGTTAGTAAATTAATATCGCCAATAGAGCTGCACTCTACACGGCAAGTTTCATCCATTTACGTACGGTCGCCATAGATGACACGTCGTCTTTAAGGGCTGTTTTGGTGTGCATTTATAACAGAGTATTTAATCACGTTACGGTTTGAACATAGCCCATGGTCATAACGTGTGATGTCTAAAATCGAATCTTGTTGTTCTTTGCTTCGTTCATTTTATTAAACAGATACTTACTAAACCATCCATTTTCGTTTGATGTCCAAACTCGAACAAAAAGTCTCGGAGAAACTTTTGTGAAGATAAACAAAGAAATTGAGATTATTTCCAGTAACTTTTTATACATCGACTGATCTCCGGTCGACGTTCTATGACGCTGCTAACTTTTATGGTTTCAGTATTAAGCATGGTAAAATGTATAAACATGTACTATGATGTAACCGTTTTATTAATACGCTTTTATGCATGAAGTCATGACTCATTTCACTTTCGATAAAGTCAGTTATGTTGGATGTTTTTAACAGATTTTCCCTACTTTACGTAATAAACAACAATAGAGTTTGTAAGTTGTGTTATCTCGTAATGTGTACAAGAAGTGTGAATAATAGTTGTCAATAGTTAGTCATGTCCTGAAATGACACAGGCTGGTTGCACCACAGTCGTGGTTGGCTTAGTGTTTATTTTGTTTTAGGGTCGTGTGTAATTTTAGTCGGTTTGTTTCCGACTTACTTATTATCAATTTATGTATGTTCTAGCAGCGCCCCGTGGTTTTACCCGCGTTAGTTTCGATCCCGTGGGAATATCGGGATAAAAAGTATCCTATGTGTTAATCCTGGTTATAAACTATCTGTGTACCAAACTTCATGCAACTCTGTTCAGGAGTGTTTGCGTGATTGAGTAACAAACATCCAACAATCTCCATAAACTTTCTCATTTATAATATCAGTAGGATCACTTTGTAATGGGTAACAGCGCTGCGAGGGTCAATTAAATGTAGATACAAGTTACTTAATTCCACTTTCTCATAAATAAAATGTTTGTTTACCTCTCTCATTAAAGCGTTGGAACTACTACAATAGGTAGATATTGTAAAATAGAAAATACTCAGTTCCATTTCAATATTTAATTAATAATAAAATTACACAGAGATGTACACTTCATAGACGTAGTAAATCACATGCGCACCACTAATACCTTGCTTAAATATCCCCGCTCTATGCGTGTGGTTTGTTTGTGGTTGGGCAGTCCTTAGCGGTGCGCATGTGATTTACTACGTCTATGAAGTGTACATCTCTGTGTAATTTTATTATTAATTAAATATTGAAATGGAACTGAGTATTTTAACTCTGAGAGACATTCCAAAACTAAGAGATATAGAAAAGATTTAAAGAGAAAAGAAGGTCGCATTGAAACTTTAGAGGAACTAATAGGAAGAAAACGTCGTGTATGGTGCGCATGTGATTTACTACGTCTATGAAGTGTACATCTCTGTGTAATTTTATTATTAATTAAATATTGAAATGGAACTGAGTATTTTCTATTTTACAATATATAATATTTTTTTAAGAATTCGGATATAATATTTACCTAGTTATCTGTACGATGAGGTATTTAATAAACAGTTTAAGATTTATCAGACAGTATCTAGCAGATACTTAAATTGTTCTAGTTATGCCTAAGTCATCATCTGCCTAGCCTTTTCCCAACTATGTTGAGGTCGGCTTCCAGTCTAACCGGATGCAGCTGAATACCAGTATTTTACATGGAGCGACTGCCTATATGACCTCCACAACCCAGTTACTGGGTAATACGATACCCCTTGGTAAAGACTGGTTATCAGACTTTCGGGCTTCTGACTACCCGTAACGACTGTCAAAGATTCACTGGATGAATGACAGCCGGGACCAATGGCTTAACGTGCTTTCCGAGGCACGGAGGGGTCTCGGTATGTAAATATGGTCACCCATCAACAGACCAACCTCGGCAAGCGTAGCTTAACCTGATCGATAGTCCTGTGCGGCTGTTATTATTTAGCCACGGGCCCCTCTAGTTATGCCCAAGTAGTTTCTAAACAACAAATTCGTAAGTAATTAAAGCAATTACAGTTTGCCAATAAATCATTGAGTGGGGAGACCGAACGGCGCCTGTTAACTGAAACGTTAAATCTATGACTAAAGAATAAAAAGGCTTGTCTGGCCGGGCCGGTAATAGCTGGGTGACTATTGAAATCGAAGATTTCAAGGCTGTCTTTGTGTTCTTGACACCCATTGTATAATAATTAGCAAGCACAAGTGGTATTTGTATCAAGCAGTAGCCTTTGACTGTGCGATAGGGCTTAGCACACTTTTATCATTTATTATTGTTTATTGAATTCGCGACTGTGTAAAAATGTTTGGTAATTTTTTGCAAGAAAAACTGGGAAAATATTCTTTACATATGTAGGAGTTTGTTTACAAGCTATTTTCGTAGGCAATGCATGGAAATGCATAAATCTGGTCGTAAAATGTCGTAACACCTATTGGTCACGCTTGTTACCTATTGGTAGTATAACATTTTTAACACGTTTCAATGATATAGATCGCAATGTAATATGCATGTAAGAAATGTGAAAAGGCATAGAGAGCCATAATCGGAATATCACCCAGTAATGCATAGAATAAGGGGGAAGACTGTGATAGTAAAGTTTAAATAGAGGTTGGCATTAAGCCAAATCATTAAAGAAACGCATTTAACTTTCAAGCATGCTTTTAGTTAATGAAAATGACTGTGATTAAGCGATAGAACATTATTAGAGCAGGAAATTTAAACAACGTAGAAAGGCGGTTGTTCAATGACGTGGAAATACGATGTTCTTTTTCGTAATTTGCCTTGTTTATTTGTTTTCTTTTATATGATTCCTGTTGCGGTTTATAACTGTAGGTTACTTACCCGTTAAAGTTGCCAACAACCAAACTATAGAAATATTAGCCAGGTCAAATTACATGATTCACTTTACAATTTTGATCAGGGGTCCTAAAAAGGCCACTTTGGCAGAATCATAAAACAATTAATATACGAAATTCATCTGTTTGACAGTTTTACATCTATATATCCCTGAAGGGTTAGGCAGAGGTGTACTTACCTATAACATTTTACGAATCTCCATACGAAACTGTCATACAGATGAAATTGCGTGATATGAATTGTTTTATGATTCTGACAAAGTGGTCTTTTTAAGTTGTATTTTTAGGCCCCCTGGTTCTTTGTTTTTCTGGCCTAAAATCAATCGCCATATATCAATCGCTGAACTCAGCCCAACGCAGTACACTGCTGTCCAAAATAATTGTAAAGTTAATCGGCTTTGTTAAGCAGTTTACATAAGAGCCAACGTAACAGCGGTTGTCACGTGTGTGCATGCGCATAGAGCACACGTGACGACGGCGACACGGATCGCGTGCCCACTGCCGGTAACTGGAGCGCGACCACCACGCAACCATTCAAGGTCGATTGGTCAGTGGTCGGTGGACAGTGATTGTCATGTAAACCTACTGCTGGTTTTATAGAAGTGCTGAAGATAGACGTCCTTACATAGTATCAAGACAATGTTTCGAAGTGTGTTGGTGCAGAGAGAGAAAGGATTAAGCGAAGGCGTCGTTTTGAATACAAAGGCATTTCGTGAGTTGGCTGCACAGCATACAATAATTTAAGAAGTAACTTTAAAACCAAAATTTACATAAAAGCTTAGGTTTGAGCTGAACCCTGGGTATAAAGAGTATAAAGTAGAACGCTATTGATATTTGCCTAGACCCTCGTCGTCCGGAAATTGAAAAATAAATGTCTGCCTGTTTAGAGCTGAGCGAAGCCGCGGATGAAGGTTGGCTTAACATTAACTGAACTTAGTAGTTACCTTGTGTTACTTAGATGGTTGTAAATTGCAGTTGACATTTGATCCCGTATGTAGGTACTTGGCAACCGCGATGTTTCGGTGATTAAGGTCACAGGTTTCAAAGTGCATAAAGGTAGAGGTTACAAGGAAAGTGTTTTGTAAGCGTATAATGTAGAATCACGCTAGATACGCGAATATCATTAAAGTTAATTCTGTGTTGAGAATTGCGAATGTTAACAAAGATTCTAAGGTATTTTGATTGATAATTACCCATCTCTCCACTAGTCCAAGGCTTGCTCTAGGATGCATATCCGGTAGGCTCTTAAATCCTTACCTATCCTACGGGCACGTCTTCCCTACCATTACCGCGCCCCCCGGTCTATTCCTTGATATGCAATGGTCGCTGTAGCACCATGAACATGAGGCTAGGAGCTAGTGCGAATCTTGGGGTTCATTCGATTAATCGAGTCTGGTTTAACCACGCTGGGATCGGTGCAATTCATTCATTAATTCATTCAAGTCTTTATTTAATTAGAAGTTACGATAAGATGAATGAAGGGAGTCTTTCGGTAGGCAAAAGTAAGTTAATCATAAATTAATCGCGGTACCATTCAAAGATCATTAAAAATAATGAAGCCACATTTTTATAAAAATACTTTTAATAAAAAATGTAGACGTCTCGAGCATCTAACGTTAAACTCAATCTCTACTCACCTTTGCATTTAATATATACTTGCTGAAAGACAAACTGTCTACCACATAGTTACTTTCAGCACATTTAGTCGAACAATTTGTAATGGCCAATGTTTAATCAGCAATCTGTAGGGCGAGCCATTAAGCTCGTTTAACTCCGTCAGAAGTCCAACGTGGCTATCGATTGCGGCCAACAGTTTTACCAATATTTGCTCCACAACTCCACACCGACGTTATGTGTTGAACTTTATTAATTATCGAGTAATGTGGCGAAGTTGTTCTACCCGTCGAATACTTCACGCACACTGCCGCACAAGTTTAGCAAGTTGCCAGTGATAAGAAATATTTCGGCTTGTCTGAGGTGCGAGGAATACGAATGTGCACAGAATTGCCAAGAGATTTTCAAGTAATGTATGTAAAAGCCTGACTAGAAATTTAATTTGCGGCTTAGACATAGCTGCTTGTAAACTTCAGACATACCTGTCTTAATTATTAGAGGACAATGTGTTATATATTAAGTATATATATTTATAATTGCACTTACAATGACCGGCAGCCATTTGGTTGGCCATGGAACTGACGGCAAGCAAATCTAAAAAGTACAAAAAATACAGTTGAACAAAAAACTGACGCCATCTTACCTTGGAGTGATGGCATGCTGTTCGTGACTCCAAAACAAGTTTAGAACATGATCACTGTTCAACTATTCTCATTGGATTCAAATATTTAAAGAAGTGAATGATACAAATGAAAAACAGCGAATTTTAGCACAATTTACTATAATACGTGATTTTTCTACAATACTCAAAAGGTTGATAAAATTTTCTCTATTGCTTAACCCCGAATGTCAGGTAGGTGCTTACTGACTTGACATTATAGAAAATCTGATCACGAGTCGAGTCTGATTCGCTTTCTCCTCGCGTGTGGCTATTATGTAAACACTGGCGAAACTGCTATCGTCTGCGAATCTGCTCGAGATTGTTCCGCGGTGGAATTGTATGATTTTTTACTAAATTCTAGAAAACATGAATAAGTAGTATAAAATATTGTTGACAACAAATTGGATGGCGCTTATGTTGTTACAAGCTCTAACGTTGGCGAAGTGTTTTACCTCCCTGTAGGCGAAGTTTTCCATCGATCGTGGTAATTTATTATGGCATGTATTTAACGCGGCGACAAATTAATCTGAATTTGGGATTAAAAACATATTATAGCCTGTAGCAAAAATAGTAGGTTGACAGCGAAGGATAATTTTAAGTAGAAAGTAGCAGCTTAATAATCAGTTGTTAGCTTTGTTTTAATTTAAACTGGCATCGTGTTTTTGTTTTGGTAACTGCATTTATTGTTAAGCACACTTGACGGCGGATAAAAAGTAAAAAATG
Source organism: Gortyna flavago (assembly GCA_963669345.1). Classification (NCBI taxonomy): domain Eukaryota; kingdom Metazoa; phylum Arthropoda; class Insecta; order Lepidoptera; family Noctuidae; genus Gortyna; species Gortyna flavago. The sequence continues at coordinate 13,575,520 of OY770140.1, forward strand.
GGCATTCTTAAATGATACAATGAGGTTGTATATGAAGTTAACTAATTGTCTTTAATAATAATAAGACGGAGTCGATGGAGCCTCGCTTCGCGGGGCCCCTATTTCTGCCTACAGAGTTTAAAGGAACCTAAAACGAAGGAGATGACGCTTCGCTCGCTTTGCTCGCTTACCTGAGCTCCCGTCATCCCCTTCGAACCTAACCTGTCCGAGTCGGGGTGCCCTAAGTCCCGAGCTCGCTTCGCTCGCTCTTGCATCTTAAGTTCTCAAGTTCAATATTGTGTGTTTCTGGGAATGAGTCTTCAGAGATGCCTATAGTTGCCTATAATACAATGTTTGTTATCCCACTGTTAATATTAGTCGCCATGTCATTATTTATAGTACCTAATAGTTAGTCGCCCTTTATGTTGTTAGTCTTTGGGACTAGGTGGAGTAGGTACTTGCTTAAGGTATGACATAGCTACATCGTAGGCAAAATACATCGAAATTGAAGTTTCGCGTAAAATGTTAATATTGAAATAGATAAAAGATTAGTTGAGTTGGTCCACCCAACTTTCCTTGAACCCAAATATCTAGGAGGACAATGAAGGGACAGTTCGCGTCGGATCACCTGTCCAAGTGTCTCAAACTCTGAGGCGTCGTTTGTCAATGTCACTTCTGCAAGACTGAGAATGCTCGGAAGGCGCCCATTGTCCGCTTGTCCAGTCATCCCCTATTTTTAACCTTCAAACCGGAAAGCTTCCTAAGACCACCTAGCAACGAATTGGCGGGAAAACGAACGCGCCATGTTTTACGTAGCCTGGAAATATTTTGTAATATTATAGTCGAACCTTTTAGCCGCGACGAATTTTGCCATTACTGCGACATTAGATAGTGTGACCGTCTTTTGTTCTTTATTCTCAAGCATTCTTGAGTACTGTTTCGAAATATGATGTTATTCTTGTAATATTAATTGTTAGTGTAAGTTGTAATTACCTTGAGAGTTGTGTCATAAGATTTGGAAGAAGAAATTGTTCAATTCAATCATTTTCGTGACACTTCTGAATACAATTGATTTAAACTAAAGATTTTCTAAGTGAGTTTCGTGTGATAGCGGGAATTTGTCACCGCCGTCTGTCTCCAAATTCCCATCGGGTACGAACTAGTCTTCCTTTGTGCTACCTACGTAGGTACTTGAAGTCAGTAACAATTAGTTACGTATTGTCTCATTTAAGTTGTTCCTCGCTTGAATAACTCGGCAAGTGTGCAGCAGAGTAGTGTTGCAAGTTAGGGCGGAACTTGTTTAGAGTGTCAATGACAGTTCGCAGCTTCTGCGTTATTCACTTCACAAGTAACTTTATTGTGCCGTGTTGCATTACAATGGATGCACTTTCGTATGCAAGACGTGCAGACTTCTTCATAACTGAATTTGCAAATTTTGCATTGTATGTCATTTTCGCGTGCTCGTTTGTTTTATTTACTTTTTGTTGTTTGAACTTGAAATCAATTTGCTTTTTGTTTGATTGTGATGATAATTTTGCTTCATCTTTTGTGTAATTTTGGAGAAGATTCTTTATTATGTCAGTACTAAGCAGAATCAACAGATTTCTACCATACCCTGAACTGATTTAGATCGAATCATAATATTTGTCATGGAAAAGCCAATCTGCTAAATAAATCATATTCATCTTTAGCTTCCACACCTGTCTTCAATATAATACAAGCAGACATAGACAAACATAATTTCGTTACAAGCCTATTCAATTGATTTCCCGAAGACGTGATGTCTTTAAAACACTTTGACTTCCTATGAATATTCTATTAATTTCACATTTGGTAATCTCTGTGAAGCCTGTTAATTTTGGTGCCAATTGGGTTAATCGTTTTAGGAGTACGCACTGAGTATTAATTAGTTAGTCGTGTTATGACATAAACATGGGCGTACCTTGTACGTGTACAAGAATTTGTGTACAGCGCTGTTTCATCAGATTGTAATTTATTTGCCTAAGCAAATATAATATTGTTATAACCACGATCGATAAATGATGTAATAACAGTATTGTTAGGTACGTCTGCTACGTGAACTTGAGGGTTAAGTGTGAGTGTTTTATTCTCAGTAAATGTACACTAATCAGGCATTGCGTTGCGTCGTGATTCACAATTAAGTAGAATTTTATTGCTGACCGCAGCTCAGGTAGTTTCAAAACATTGTTGTTGTTTATTCTCCTTATTTCCATCGTACTGCAGTTAAGCAGCGATTACGCGTAAGACGCCATTCTTTTAATTCGCACTTTCTCCTGCAGATTCGTGGGTTGCGATTGTGACGTCGAATTTATTTCTCTGAATTCTGCTCCAAAATAGCTAATGCATCCGGCTTCAGACACCATTAATTACAAAATTGTTATACGAACATGTCGTAACTTTAGTAATTGAAATAACAGGACACATGAAAAACAGCCGCAATACAAACAGGCTTTACCAAAAACATGGATTTTAGAACCTAAAAATAATCCAGATTAAAAGCTTTTCAAACTTTATTCGTTCTCGATCCTACAATAGATTGCAGCTTCACTAATGGCCATTTAATAAATAGAGCTGCAACAAATGAAATAGTGGAAGTATCAATCGGATAATCGCAATCGACAGCTCGGACATAGTAGATGTCCGACCGACTGTAAGAGATTAATAACTACAGTAGACCTTCTTCGAAGAAATATCCGTGCCAATAGACGTCAATTGTATTATGACAATGCATTGTACCTCGGCAATTACACAGTGGGTGCCATTGTAAGGAACCGTTCGGTCTCACCCCCTTTTATCATTCACTCAACGTTGAAATGTATAGAGATTGATTTCGTTCGTGTTATCGGATCTCTATTCTTTTGCTACGGATAGGTTAAAAGATGGTGTCTCAGAATTGTGACTATTCGAGCAATTACTAGGTAAGGGCATACAGCATGTATCAGAAACACAACTTTCTCCAAATTCATTGTTGAGACACTCAACATCGTAATCACGAAAAAATTATCGTCTGTCCTATATATTTGATGTTGACTAACAACATCGAGTTGTTCAGCACAAAATATTTCTGATAGGTTCATGTTGGGGGTCGAGAGGAAACTAAAACTTGGTTGGAAAATAAAATCCACTCTCGACCCCCAAGGGTCGAGAATAAACTATAGTTAGGGTCCAGTGGACACATTATTTATTGGGGGTCGAGGGGTCGAGAGTGGACTAAACGGTGTATTGTATAGGTAGGTACTACATCAGTTAGAATTAGAATTTTGCTTCATAGCAAAATCCCGATTCTAACTGATAGCTGATGATGCTCGTGGTTTTTCCGTGGGTAGGTTTTTATTTGGAAAATACTTAACAATTTAAAATCGTGTTGTGCTTTTTATGCTATTGCCCAGCCCGAACACATGTTAAATGTTCCAAACGATTTATTCCTATTGTTTTGCGTTCGGTTTTCGATAACAGTAAAATGTATTGTTAGATTGTTACTTTTTCCTATTTCAACTAATCGAGTGAAAGCTTTCGCAATCAGAGTTATTAGGATGTTGTATTTGTTGTTTTTTTATGTAGCATCCGACTATCGCAGTTTTTTTTGTCATTATTGTTAGGCAAGCTGTTGTGGTCTTTTATATTCTGTTGTTTTCATGTTTTAATTACTCAGGCTCTTTTAAAATTTCTTCTTTTAAATCTTCCCCTTGATTTACTTATTTCTGACATTGCCTTCATAACGTTTTATTTTTCAAATAGGATATTGCATTAAATAGCAAATTGATTGTGTTATTAATATATATTTAATAAATTAATTACATTAATCAAACGATGCTTATTATCGCAATTATAACTTTGAAACAATTCCTGTGAACAACTATCGTAATATTTTATTGTACGATTTGCAATGACTATAAAATTGAAGTATTCATAAAAAAAAGTTGTAATGATTACGGAAAAGAGCTTATTAAATTGCTCATTTTATTACTTTTGGTTGTAGTTAATGTCATTATCGCGTTCATGACCGTTAGATCATGCGTTAGCACTGCTTTTGGCATTGCCATAATGGTTTATGTTAAAAGAAAACAACGGAAAAAGAAATAATCCTGTTACCTCAATCACTCCACCTAGCCTTTTCCCAACTATATTGGGTCGTCTTCCATTCTAACCAGATGCAGCTGAATATTTTACATGGAGCGACTGCTTATCTAACCCCCACAACCCAGTTACTAGGTAATATGATATCCCTTGGTAAGACTGGTTGTCAGAGTTTCGGGCTTTTGCCTACCCGTAACGACTGTCAAAGATCCATGAATAACAGCAGTAAACCTCTTACCTACGAAATTGCTAATCAGGCAAGTAGTTAAGTCGTCAAAGAGATCGTAACAAAAAGCATTTATTAGTCAGCACTCGTCTGGTCATCGCACTACATAGTTACTGTGGAATTACTGGCGACCAATCAATAAGCTTTTACGCCCGATGTGTTAATGCTGTGCGTCAGTGACGTCATATCAAACCGCGATTAGGCGGGAAATCGATGGATAGTGAACGCTCTGCCTCTGAACAATTCGATCGTAAAAGGCGTTGTGCCAAGTTCCAATTACGAGTGATTGAGTGGTGCCGTCTGTGTGGTCATTAAACGATCTCATCACTAATTAAAGAATAGTTAGTAAATATGCTCATACTCATTTCCTTAACAAAGCCTCATCACTGAAGTAGCCCACGTAGAAGCGAAAAAGGGCGCTATAGGAAAGCCATGTGTCATAATCATTCTGTTGCAGAACGGACGCCGCGATTTCCGGGTGCCATAATATGCAGTTTTAACCCTTTTGCGCTTTCCATTTATTAGTTACTCCGTGTGACTAATAATCTCATTCACATGTTAAACTCGTTGTATCTGGCAGCATCCGTCATGCTTATTGTACTGATAGTAATGTAATCATACTAGAAAGGATATAGGTAGAAGGATGTTGGTAGGATTGTTGAGGCAGGGTTTAATTTAGATCAATGAGGACTTATGTTGCTAATGCCTTGTGGCTGAATCTAAGTAAGGAAACGTCGACTACATTGGATGAAACAAACGCTGCTTCTAAACCGACTTCAAAAAAATTATTAAATATTTGATAAAGGTAAATCACTTTTCTTCTGAAAAGTACACATGTTGTTTTATCATGGGATTCAATGGAAATAGCAAATGAAAAATAAATCCTTACTCCTTTTACTTTATTATTTTTATTCTTGAACCATAATTTCTGAATTATACTCGCATAACATCACACCTTGTTTCCCAGAAGGGTAGGGCAGAGGTGTAAACCCATATTTCGCCATTATGTTTAAGTCCCATGTAATAATGGGCGAGCCTATTGCCATCAACCGGGCACAAGTCCAGGCTGCATACTAAATTATAGTTTATCATCATACGATATAAACAAGGCAAGTCCTACCCAACTAAGCAGGCTATAAATACTTAAGTAGGTAACAATAAAATTCTTGGCACGTTTAGTTGTTATGTAAGTTATACATAAGTATAATCTATGAGATATAAGTTGCGTGCTCAGATCATATAAAGGCAGTTCACTGTCAATCACATGTCGTCGATTTGGGTTGCGTTCATCACGATCACTCATGAATAGACGCACCAACTTTACTACCGCAATCTTATACATGTATCGTAAATAAATGTTATTCAGACATTACTATAAATGTATTTGGTACCCAGTAAAGAATCAAATGGCACAATAAAACTAGGCAAATATTGAACTGATCCTCTAAAAAACTTATTGACCTTCTAATGGTGGACACTTGTTAAATTAATGAACGTTTAAAAAAATATCCTACTTAGTTCTTTAGTATTTTCAGGTCTCCAAAATAGGAATTATTTGAGGTTCCAAAAAGAGGTGCAATACTTATACTAGTGTCATCATCTGCCTAGCTTTTTCCCAACATGTTGGGGTCTGCTTAAAGTCAAACCGGATGCAGCTGAATACTAGTATTTTACAAGGAGCGCATGCCTATCTGACCACCACAACCCACTTACTGGGTAACACGATACCCCTTGTTAAGACTAGTTGTCAGACTTTCGGGCTTCTGGTAAACCTGCTTTGACAGTTATTACCGTCAAAGATCCACGTATGTTTAACGTGCCTCCCGAGACACGGAAGGGTCAATCATTAAATTACCTAGTGTGTTCAATAAATATATTTTAAGGAGCGCAAAATGGGAATTATTAAAGGTTCGATTTTATCATGCCATAAAACTATTCCAAACACGTGCTATTGTTAAAGTCTAAAATAATGTGAATGGAAACATCTAGGATTAAATAATTACGCGTAAAGTTGTTTGCTCGATCTACATCCGTTTTACTTAACGAGTGTACCTTCCGTTCAATCGATAGGAAAATCACTTATCCTTCACCAGTACTTGCGAGGTTCCGCATTGCGTGTGTGTTGTATCTACTGGAATAAGCCCCTGGGACTGTTCATAATCCCTGTTCAAATAAAAAGTTCTGATCGCGTGACTATTGGAAACTGGCCGCTTTACTTTACCTATTTATTGGATCGTTAATTTGTTGTACTCCATTTAATTTGATTGTTATCAATCAATCAAATCATATCACTTAATTCGATTGGTTTAATGGGAATCGATTAAATGGAGTGGGTTTGTTGGTTATACAATTTATTTTTATGTTAAAAGCTTAAGTTTAATTTAAATATTCGAAAGCGTTGAGTTATTTTTGACTGTAACTAGAATTGGTGAGGTATTCCACTCAGAGCACTGATTTCAACCGCACTTGGACGAACCGCACCTGAGCACTTCCACTAACCGCACTGAAACAAAATTTTGTAACGTGCGGTTCGGTGGAACACTTTATCGTTATTGTTATCAGTCCCCGAACGGTAGGTACCTAAGTTAAATATTTTTTTAAGTTAGCAAAAAACTAAAGCCATTTGTGACTAGACAGACTGCATTTCATATTTGAACAAGTGTGAAATAAGGTCTTAAAAGATATTACAACTAGATATATACAGGATGGCAGGGACATCGATGCACAACCTGTTACAATGGATGCCGTACATGACTCTGAATCGTGATTTTAAATTTTTGGTCGGTTATGAAAAAAGAAATAGTGCTGTCCCATTAATTTTTATCGCGTAATGCACTTTTCTATGAAACAGCTGTTTTTAAGGTTCCGTACCTCAAAAGGAAAAACTAAACCCTTATAAGATCACTTTGCCCTTCTGTCTGTCTGTCTGTCAGACAAGACCCTTTTTCTCAGGAACGCGTGGAGTTGTCAAGTTGAAATTAATATCAAATAAGTACTCAGGGCTGCAATCCCTCGAAGCAGTGAAAATATCAAACTTCTAATTCAACGCAATTAAAAGATACGCGCGTATATGTTGCGAAATTAAAACCTAAGGGTACTTCCCGTTGCAGCGGGATTGTCCGAAAGGGTTACCGCTGCCCCGGAATAAAAAGGGCTAAGGAAGGAACACGGATGGGTTTTAGTCAGTAAGAGTCTGACACTCCCTTCCGCTCCACCCAGAGCGGGAGGGGTCATTTGATGATTTCCCATCCTTAAAAAAAAAAGGAGTACTTCCCGTTGACCTAGAATCATGAAATTTGGCAAGAAGCAATGTTATGTTGCACAAGTAAAGGAATAAATCCGAAAACCGTAAATTTTTAGTTACATTACAAAGAAAAAAATTCAAATATTTAAGTACATACCTACAAATTTGTACGGAGCCCTCGGTGCGCGAGTCCGACTCGCATTTGACCGGTTATTTTTCATAACCGACGAAGAATTTCAACACTAATAGGGGTCTAGATCCCTGCCACCCTGTATGTATCTCTCGAATTCTTATTCTTCTTTGTATTTGGATTGGTACCTATTTATTTACATAACATGTGTGTAGATAAGCAGTGCAGATAGCAGTTTTGACAGCTCAATAATTACTCGCTTACATAATAAGCGGTTGCACAAATCTAACTCCCCCGTACCGTACCTACCTCCGTCTATACATTATAGGTAGTTCATTTGATATTTTAGTATCACAATTACGAAACGCGTGAATGTCTTGTATCCGCAAAGGCTAAAGTCGCAAGCTACGTAGGACTTAGAATGGCTAGCGGTTTAGTATTTTGATATAATCTGAAACAAACTAGAACAGTTATATATTAAACGGGTCTTGAAAGTTTCGAAAATAGATCAACACTTTGATAGCCGTTTATGTCCTGCTTCGGACATACCTACCTACCAAATTACCAATGTTACAATATTATTTTGTATATTTGTTTTTAGTTAACACCGTTTATTCATGCTTTATATAGACACGTTCTGTTTTCTGAAACTGCTGTAAGTTAGGTTTACCATAAATAAATAGTTATTGAAATAAAATTGCGTTGCGTATGGTGCGTTGCACGTAGTAATAATGTATTGCTTTTGTTTTATATTTTGTAAACCTACATTATTTCATTACAAAGACTTTAATAATTTCAGTAATGATGTAATTTTAGTTTTTGCAAAAACCGTACAAATAAATATTCATTAGAATACATATTCGTTTCTGAAATGATGCAACAACGTACAGAAACAATTCAACAGTACTGTTCTTAACAAAATACAAACAAACGTAACTTAGTACCTGTAAAGACAGCACACGAATAAATCAATGCTCGTTGAAACGACACTAGTAAGAATTTGAGTCATGTATTGGCACAAAAGCCTGGAATCTCGCCCGGATATTATACCATACACCTACGTGTTACAAGCAACTCAACCACCACAAGGCCGCTTATATTCGTATTTTTTTTTACATTTTGTCCACGAAAAGTTAGAATTTTCCGACTGAAAAATAATGTTTCAATTTGAGTTACATCAAATAAATTCCATTCTGTTCTGTTCTTGTTTTGTAACTTAGCCAATACCTGGAATTGTCCCCAAAAAATCATGTTCTTCCTCCATATTCGTTGTGAAGACAGGAAATATATAAGAAACTTTTCTCGTACGCGATTTACTTTCTGAACGTGGAAAGGTGTGTGCACAACTATATACATACTGTCATGGCGTATACCCGAATCTATAAGCAAAGTTCGTACGGAATTTCCTGCGGAATCACCGGGTCAATTTAAAAACTTTTTGACGTACAGACAGCATGTTTTGTGTAGACAAATACGTCTAGACAAATGTGAGCTCCATAGGAGGTTCCTTTCAGAAATCTGTTATGTTGTTCACGAAGTATTTTGTGGGAAACTAAGGAACTTTTCTGGCTTATGCAGTGAAATGAAGTGAATCATAATGAAGTAATGCGTAAGCAAAGGAGGTGGCTACTTTCTGTAACCATATATTACGCAGAAAAAGTTTACGAGAAACATAAATAATTGGTCTAATGGAGAAAATGTTTTCAGAATGTGAAGTAGTTGTAGTAACAGTATAATTGATGTTCTGTTAAAAGACTTAAGATGAATAACCAATCACACTAATAAAAGGCATTTGAAAAAGATACCCCACAAACCCTTATGGGAATTTGTCCTCGTGTAACGTTTAGTGAACTTTACAGGGCAAGCGATTGGTTCTTGGAATATTTGTGTGACGAAACGGTAGCTTGACTCGAAGGCACGGCCCCCGACCGCAGTAACTTGCGATCAGAGTTCTGACTAGTTAGATTGCGGCTTTAATCCAATTTGATGTTCATGAACTACTGTTGATATACGATCCGGAGGGTTTCCTGCCAAGATTTACTAGCTACGAAATGTTTGCACGCTGCTGTTTATTTATTACATGACTGCGGTAAATTAAATAACGTTCACTTGAAAGCAGTAGTATCCTCTTACAGGTTTCTCTTCACTAGTATTTCTTACATTGATCTAGGCATTGAAATCTTTGGAACAACATTTCTTTCTAAAAGTATATCTCAAAACTGGTCCTATGCAAAAGGATAGGACCAGTTTCGACGATAAAACATAAAATATCATAATCAGCCTATACCATCCCCACAGCCGGACACAAGCCTCCTCTCTGTGAGAACGACGAAACATGATCAACTGAAATTCCTGGAAAAATCACTACTTTTTAGCTACGTTCATGGGCGCCAAGATTAGACTCGAATGCCTGATGTAAAATGCGTCCGGTTCCAGCCATGCGTACTCTAATGACGTCATAAAGTCGTAAAGTCTGATGACATCCTCAGTGCAAAGAAGTTACTGTTTGACTCAATACCGTTGGGCCAGCAACTGAAGATTCGCAAAGGAGATAAGAAATCGCAGCGGGACGTTGATGATATTATTACGCTTCTGAAGCAGACTGATCCTGAGATCGTTCCAGTTTTTGTGGCCCGTGACCTTCAGAAGTTGCCGCCAATCACATTTGACCATGTGGATGTGACACGACTCCTCAAGGATATTCTGGTGTTGAGGGAAGAACTGAGGGCAGTAAAGGACAGCTACGTCACAATAGAAACATTCAACGCATTGCAAAAAAATGTACATGTCATGAAAACATCAACCTTAAGTTTCAATGACGAGTATTGCAACGTTAATTTGAAAAGAGGCTGTCGTCGTCAAAATGAGTATCATTGTGACAGTGGTCCGATGGGGCTACATCATTTTTCTCAGTCTAGTCCCAAAAATGACAACACGCTGTTGATAAATACCGTTGGACCACCAAATGAAACTTTTGTTAATTCACATCGAGAAAATATTAAACCAGATGTCGGTATGATTAACGGACAAGAAGGTGTAAACAACTCCTGTGCGCCCTCAACACCACGTATGTCGAAACAGGTAATTAGTACAGTAAACAACTACTGTGCGCCTTCAACACCACGAATGTCGAAACAGATAATTAGTACAATGAGTGCGATGACTAATGAAGCGACCGACACTCCAAATGATGCGCAAATGGAACCACCTTTGTCGCCTAGTCTTTTTGCGCGCGCAGGGTCGCTGATGTCACAAACAGACTCTGATTCTGCGCAGGAAAAACAGCGAATGTGCCAGCGAGAATCCCGTGCCACTTTGGCAGACATAGTTAAAACTCCTGGCGAATGGAAAACCGGAAATTCAACAGAAGAATGGAAAGTAGTTCAGAAGAAAAGGCTTAGAAACAGAATCGTAGGAAGAATAGGTGCCGCAGCCGCAGAACCGAAGGGGAAATTTAAGGCGGCCGACATAAAGATACCGTTGTTTATATACAATGTTGACAAGTCTACTACACAGAATGATATAAGTGCGCATGTGTACGACAAGTCTCAAATGCATGTTACAGTAAATAAACTACATATGAAAAGTGATAAAGGTTATTGCGCATACAAAGTGTTTGTACCTAAACACAAACTAGGTATATTTCTAGATGAAAACTTTTGGCCTGAGGGCGTACTGTTTAGGCGTTTTGTGGATTTTTCGAAACCCAAAGTGAAAGATAAGGAAGAGAAAGTCTCCAACAATGGATAGTGCAGTTATAAACAGGTACTGTAATTTTTTAAGTTTTAATTGTAAGAGTCTTGCGCGCTCAATTGAGTGTGTGAGGAAGCTATGTGAGTCAGCGGACATCCTTGCACTCCAAGAGACTTGGTTACTACAGCACGACATTCCAGTGCTAGGAACAATAGATTCGGAATTTTCATACACCGGTAATACGGCTGTGGACCTTTCATCAGGTGTTTTGCGTGGCCGGCCGCACGGTGGCGTCGCGCTCCTGTGGCGTAGGAATTTGTTTCCATGTGTCTCCGTAATTCAGTGCAGAAGTGTTCGTTTAGTGGGTATCAAGGTCACAACGAGTGATAGATCTATGATAATACTATCAGTGTACATGCCTACTGATGAATGTGAGAATCTAGGCGAGTTCTCATCATGTCTGGGTGAAATGTATGCGATTATCGAGAGTGAAGATGTGGACTTGGTTTACTTGTTGGGTGATTTTAATGCGCATCCTGGCATGCCCTTTTATAATGAGCTTAAGGAATATTGTAGTGAGCATCAACTGTGTATTGTGGACTCTGAACTCTTGCCTGCAGAGTCGTATACTTATGTTAGCGATAGTCATGGATGTAGGAGGTGGCTTGATCACTGTGTGACCTCATTAGCGGCTAGGAAAACTGTTGAAAGTGCGAAAATTCATTACAATGTGTTTTGGTCTGATCATCTACCAATAGAATTTGTAGTTAATCTAGGTAACTGCACACCCAAGACACTCGTAGATAGTTGTGTGAATAATAGCAATAAGGTAATAAAGGGTGTTATATGGGGGGATAGGGATCAGTTGCAAATAGAAAATTATCATAAAATATGTCACAGTAAATTAAAATGTATTGATTTTCCTTATGATTTGAACGGTTGTGCGGATATGTTGTGTAATAATATTGAGCATAGAGATGTGATTAATAGGTTGTACCGAGATGTTCTAACAGTGCTTATAGAAGCCTCTGTATCCAGCCATAAAAGTAATCCTGTGAAGGGGCGCCACATCGCGGGTTGGAATAAACATGTTCGAGATGCACATCAAAAGGCTAGATTCCACTTCCAAGAGTGGTGTTCATTTGGTAAGCCTAAGTCGGGAAGGCTCTTTGAGGCCATGCATAACTCTAGAAAATTTTTTAAAGCCAAACTGAAGTATTGCCTTAATCATAAAGATCAAATAAAGATGGATATAATTGCCGAACATCATAAATCAAAAAATTTCAGTCAGTTTTGGAAGTCTACAAACAAACTTAAGCCAAAGGTGAGTCTCCCAGCCAGTGTGGAGGGGATTAGTGCTCCCCGTGATGTGGCTAACCTATTTAAGAACCATTTTAGAGTGGAACCTCTGTTGAGGCAGGAAGAGGGCGAAATGATGTTTGATGCTGGGAAATGCGGTACCGGTGACCCTCCAGTTAAAATAACTTTTGCTGAGGTTGACAAGGTTATTAAGCAGATGACCAGAGGGAAGTCACCGGGGCACGATGGTCTCAGCATCGAGCATCTGCAGCATGCGGGTGTTCACTTGCCTAGGGTCCTATCCATGTTGTTTACTTTCTGTCTTCGTCATAACTACCTACCAGACGATCTTATGAAGACCATAGTAGTACCTATAATTAAAAATAAGACTGGTGACGCATCGGAAAAGGGAAATTATAGACCTATATCACTGGCCACGACCCTGGGTAAGGTGCTGGATGGTGTGCTTAACAGACATTTAAGCCAACACGTCTCTTTGCATGACGCCCAGTTCGGATTCCGACCTGGGCTGTCCACAGAATCTGCAGTACTGTGTCTTAAGCATACTGTCCGGTACTATACTGACAGAAGAACACCAGTATACGCCTGCTTCCTGGACCTGTCAAAAGCTTTTGACATGGTGTCGTACAATGTATTGTGGAGGAAGTTGAGGCTTAATACCAGGCTGCCTGTAGAGATCATAAATTTATTTAGATACTGGTATAATAACCAAAGCAATGTTGTTAGGTGGATGGGCGAATGCTCGGATGACTACAGGATGGGGTGTGGAGTAAGGCAGGGGGGTCTGACTTCACCTACTCTTTTTAATTTGTATGTGAATGGACTGATTGAGGAGCTCAGCAGTGCTGGTGTCGGTTGTTCAGTTGATGGTGTTTTTACGAATAATATTAGTTATGCTGATGACATGGTGCTGCTGGGTCCCTCAAGCAGTTCTGTGAGGTCACTATTGACCATTTGTGAGCGGTATGCAATGGCCCATGGGCTCAAGTACAATGTTCAGAAGAGCGAGCTGTTAGTTTTTAAGGCTGGGACCAAAACCTACAGTGTTCCTCCGATCACACTAAATGGAACCGTTCTACAGCAAGTGTCCAAATTTAAGTACTTGGGTCACTGGGTCAATGAGAAATTAAATGATGATATGGACATGGATAGGGAGCGCAGAGCATTGTCGGTAAGGGGTAATATGCTTTCTCGCAGGTTTACGCGATGCTCACGTGACGTTAAAGTCACACTTTTTAAAAGCTATTGCCAAACTTTATACACGTGCAGCCTGTGGAGCAATTACACTAAAAAAGCCTGCAATGCTCTGCGCGTCCAGTATAACAACGCGTTCAGGGGTTTATTGGGGCTCCCATGGCGGTGCAGTGCCTCCGGCATGTTTGCCGACCACAGCACGGACGGCTTCCAGGCGGTGCTGCGCAAGAGGTCGGCCTCCCTGTGGTCGCGGGTTAGAGGTAGCACCAACATGCTTCTGAGCGTGGTGTCGGACAGAGTGGACAGCCAAATCTTGAGGCATTGGTCGCTCATGCATGTCCAAAATAATAATTATTTTAAATTTTACTAACATAGCTATAAGTATCTATACTAACAAAATATGGACTTGTATCAATTTCTGTGTGCTTGGTCTGAAATAAATATTTTCAATTTCAATTTCAATAAAACCGTTTTCGAGCACAGCATCTGCGTCGGCCGCGCATAATATTTGTAATAAAATACAGTCATGCTAAGTGCACGTGTGTACCAAGTTTGTGTGCGGCTTTAGAGCAGCGCCGGCGACGTAATGATGGCAGTTGCGGTTTTTGCCAACATCCCGCGATACACGCATCGTAAAGGCATATTGTGCCATCGACTGAACTATGATTTGAATTTATTTATTTGCATTGTGAGTTCTCTGCTTTGATCAAATATGTACTGAGTAGCTTGAGTGAGGTCGCTACGCGCGGCGCAGCGCTCTTTGCATTTCGATGCAATCCATTCCAACCCTGCTTTACTACTCACAACTATCCCATAAAAGCCATGAATAAATATGATTGATGATGCATAAATTAATTGATGATTAAACGATCCCATCGATGCATATTTGCGTTCGTGAAAATTTACATTTATGATTGGAGACGTTTTTATATTAAGTAAACAATTTTTTTTTTGTACATTCGGATATTTTTTTAGAACGTCGGATAAACGAACTGGATACTTATCCAAACAAGTGGGAAGAGTATCGGTACTGCAGTGCTTTATTAGTGAACTTTCGTCATCATGTACCTATTTATTTTGAAAAAATCATTGAATCTCAAAAAAATCGCAAAGAATGTGGGCAATATGGATGGAGTAATGGAACTACCGAGTTGAATCGTGCGTATTCCATCGCCGCTCGTTCGATGTCCACGGCGCACAGGATAGAAGAAAAGCAGCACATGAAATGAAGCAATTTTTTGGTCCGTTCGTGTAATTGCTGTATGGCGTTCCAGTAGGAGGATAAATAAAAAAGAATCATCATCATACACTCACGGTCAAGGCTCGGAACCGGTTTAAAAAATACCGGTTAACACCGGTTTTTTTCGGTTTTCCTCCGAACTTTTCTTAAGAACGTGAACGTTTTAAGAACTTTATTTTAACCTAAATTAACCGGTTTATTCGACAAACGGCATGGCGGTAGACGCATTGCAACTTGTGACTACTTGTAAGGATGTAATATTTATTTGTTTGATTTCTCACGGCGTTGATGTTTAAAGCATCTATATACTTTAAAATATTGATATATGCTTCAGAGCGCATACATAGCGGCAAAAATTGTAATTCACCTATTAGCAAATTTCCAAAATAATAATTTCGTTTATCGAGGTCCTTATCAAATATGCATAAAACACATTGATTGACATTCGAAGTAGTTTCTTCTCCTAGTTTAGCACTGATAATATCTTCACCTGATTTGTTTTCGTTACTATCACAAGTATTTTCTGCATGCTCTTTCACAATTTGGGTGTTTATTTTATACGTGTTAGATGCGCTGAAGATACGCTTTTTAGGTGCTAGCAGTGATTGTGATTGATCTTCATCATCAGAATATTCCTTTCTTCTTTTTCGTGATTCACCGGTTACAAAGTAATAACACATTCATTTAAATAAACACTGAAATAGTTTTTAGGGTTCCGTACCAAAATAGTATAAAGGAACTCTTTTGGTGCGACTCAGTCTGTATGCCTGTCAATCACAGCTGGATATCTCAAGAACTACTAATGCTATCAACTTAAAATTTGGATAGTTTTAGATGACGTTTGCCCAACTATTTTGCAAATAAGAAAGAATTTTTTTTCTTGCAACAAGGTCTGAAAGGGTTTCTGAAATTTTCTGTACTACTAGGGCATGTGGGGTGTCATATGAAAGAGCGCAGTTTGCAAATTCTCAAACATTTTTTTCTTTTTTTTTTAGGCCTCATAGTTATTGACTTTTGATGAAAGATGTAAAAAAAAAATACCGTTCCCCCCTTATATCCGAAGTTTGAGAAAAATCTGAAATTATAATATGTGATAGAAGTTTATGTAAAGATTACAGGAAAAATATAAGGATGTCTCTAAATAGCACACTTTCAGAAATCATTAACAAAAGTTACATTAGTTCTACTATCGGTCAAGAGGTGGCACTGACAGAAAACTGCAATATTCTACACCGCAGCGCGCAGTTAAAATTCTCTGACGAATATAGGCCTCGCCGATGAAAATTTATAAACATATTATTATGATGGTACGGAACCCTCGGTGCGCGAGTCCGAGTCGCTCTTGACCGGCTTTCTTTACCACATAGATACACAAATACACGACCAGTTTCTCTGGTCGTTAATAGGTACCATCATCTAGTGAAAACTGGGCCAGGCGGCCTAAAAAGGCCACTTTTGGCAGAATCATAAAACAATTCATTTCACGCAATTTCATCTGTACTTATTAACCGGTTTTGTATTGTTCTAAACCGTTTAATCCGAAAAAACCTTTATGTAAATACTCTTCCAAATACCGGTTTAAAAAAAACGGTTTATGCGAACGAAACCGAATGTAAAGGTTTTGCGTCAAGTACATAATAACGGTTTGAAAATTTAACCGGTATCCGAGCCTTGCTCACGGTCACTGCTGAAAATAGGCATCCCACACCCACAAGCATTCACACACAGTCACAATGTTACCTAGTGAACCTTAATCAGTGACAATTGTTTAGCTAGATGTTGATTGTTTTGACTCGCTTTTAACTAACACATTATCTTCACCTGTGTTGTTAGTAAAGTACGTAATACACAAAATTAATTACGATGTTACAAACTTTGACATTGAATCCTCTTGTCTGACGTAAGTTAATTTCGCGGCAACTTAATGACAAGTTGTGACTAATGTTAGTTGTATTTACTTTGAATACGGTAATCTGTCGCTTAGAACTTTCTCACTATCTCATCTCACTTATGTGTCTAACTATATCCAATTATCCATACCTACTAATAATAAAGCTGAAGAATTTGTTTGTTGGTATGCGCTAATCTCTGGATCTACTTATCAGTCGGATTAGAAAAAATCTTTTTGCATTTGATTACCCAATTTTTTTATGAAGGCCATAGGCTATTTAACATCACGCTAGGATACGTAGGAGCCGAGCAGAATGAAAGAGCATCGGAAAGAATGCAAAGCGAAAGCGAAGTAATAGCAGGGGATGCGATGCGACGGGGAAATAAGAAATTTCACGCGGTCGAAGTCGCAGGAAGAAGCTAGTTACGAATATTTATTTATTTATTGTTATTAATTACAACGGTTGTACACCAGGTAACAGTAATTAATGAATATTATTTTATTTTATTTTTTATTCATTTATTAATAAATAAATTATTAATTAATAATAATATTATGAACGTGCAGCTCATAATAGTATGAGCTGCACGTTCATAATATTGTTATTAATTCATTTCACGCAAAAAATATCGATTCATATATAGATATGAATCGATATTTTGTAGAGGTTGGAATGCAATTCTGCAACTGCAACTTCAGCCATAACACGTAACAAACTCCCAATGACAATCGCTTTAATTTTGACGGTTCAGCAACATCCATAATTAACAAAATATTTATAATTTTGCCATCGACTCTAAAGAAGAAGAACAACATTCATTGCATTGATGATTACGACATGACTTTTAAAAGAGTAGACGCAGCGGTTGAATTGCGAAAATGAAAGTGATCGATATTAGGATTGTGTTACGCTATCAGACAGCTAGATGTATTATTTTGTAATATATAAAACTAAGAACATTCTCCTCGATTTCGCCGCGAGCTCAGCTAGTTACCGTAATGAGAGCTCAAGGCTTTAGTTTTCTGCTATATCGTTAATTAACTTAAATGCATATCGCCATTAAGAAATAGCCTTGGCCTGCTAGTGAAACGCGAATGTTGTCAGCCTATTGTCCTCAAGCGAGGAGAAAGTTACTTATTTCAGTGAATATTAATGAGCTTTACTGAAAACAAACCTGGTAACTTTCCAAAATGTTACGCGTAGTGTTTAAATGTATTTGTAAAGAAATTCTAAAACAAGAAAGTGTCGGTAAGTAAGTAAACTTAAATATAAACTTAAAACCTACAGAAACTTTTTGGTTCTTAAATTTATTTAACTTCAATTAGCAACTTAGGTTAATGGTTAGTTGTGTCAATGCGACTTTACAGACAAAACCTGAGGTTTCATAAAGATTTTTGTGAGCATACTGATACATTTGCACATTTTTAATCATAAACATCCTGGTACAGTGCCCATCCTAAATTATGTAGTAGCGAGCGAAATCTATTCAATAGGAACTCGAACGTATAACCTTTTAAAATTGGAAGCTTCGACGTTCAAAGTTAATTGACAATACCTCTATACACGTCCACGACAATATTTATGGTCTGCTTGTTTTTCGATTAAACGTATCACCTGTCGCGTCATCTCCGCCGGAGACCGGACCGGAGCTATTTACTCGACATTTGAATATAGAATAAGTACGACCGTTTTGTGTTGATTTGTTTGTTTAGATTGAATCTCCACCGTTCGCGTGTAGGGTGCTGGCTGGCTGGCTCGCTGAATCTCATTTCAATATGATCGTTACAATGATTGGCAATAAACAGAATTACGGTCGTAAATGGTATCGCTGTTACGTTTTCAAATGTCAGCTTTTAACGTTTTCCGCTTTTGACAATTTAAAAGCTTTGGGTCTTTATTTTACTTTTGGCGACCCGGATATCGCAGTGGCTGTAGCCGCTTACTGAGTGTAGTCGCGGATTCGGTATCGGTATAAATATTGGTATGACCTACCGATATTTGTTCCGTGTCCGGATGTTTGTGTTTGTGATTTGCGTAATACGTAATACCGTGAAGCCCTGTGTAATCTGTTTGAAACGTTTATTTATTTGCTTTCTCTTCTTTCAGGTACGTACAAAAGCCATCGAACAAATCAACTTCTTGCTTAGCTGGTAAAGTATTAGACGTCTGAGATATCACCGTAGATCGGCGTTCAATTTTGTTGGACGAAGTTGCGGGCAATTCCGTCGAGTACCGGGCTCGAATAAAAAGTCGCGCGAAGTGCAATAAGTGCCGCCATCAATGTCGCGTTAGCGCCAACACAATAAAATAGAAAGTCAATTGGCTTTGGAAAAAGTCGCCGGCTGTACCTCTGACGCGAGATCGAGACTCGGAAGGTCTCGCACGATACGAACGCCCCGTCTGTGGGTGCAGTCGAATTGCTTTTTTATTATGGTTTCCCTATTCCATAGCTCTCTCAAAATCTCGAGAACCGTTTATAAAAGAAAGGTTGCCGATGAACACGTTAAAGAATTTATATTAATTTGGCTATGAAAGTGAGCGCCTTTAAAACCTTTATTTTTATGAAAGGCCTTTTCGTATTCCTAATTTGTTTGGAAAGTTTTTTTTATGAATATGGAGTAAAAAGAGTTCGTTGAATAAGAAATCGAATGAACGTTAATTAATAAGGATTTCTAAAACCCCTTTTTTTTGTGAATTTCTGGTAATATCCAAAAAGATCGTGATTGCATACAATAAGAGACAAAAGAGAGCAAAACTTGGGTCTTACAAATACTAGTATCCGAGGAATGTGTTTATGCAACAAAATAACTATTCGTTGCATTCTGCCTTGTATGCAAATACACTTCAGTTCATTTATATTGACGACGTTTGCAAAAATGTAACACTATCAAGAATCGAGATGTTGCGTGAACGTGTTAAAGTAGTTTACATAATTACGTACGTGACATAAACATTATTTACATGGAGTGCGTTGCCGTGACTGTAAGTTAAGCTTTTTTTCCTGGACGTGTTAATTCCATTAAATCCTCACGCTTTGATACCGAATGATTACTAGGCTTAATTAATGTTGTTATGACTGTCTGCTGTACGGAAAATTATTAACTACCATACAGACTACAGATTTATTAAAAAGAAACTGTTGGTAACCGGATAATTACCTATATGAGATCGATGATGTCGAACAGTGGTTTAATTTTATATCGATTTCCATAACTAGTATAATGAGCAGTGGAAGAATAAAATATAGAAACCGGTTTTAACAAGCCGTCGACATCGGTTACGTATTAAAATACGTGTTTATACCTACCTACATATCTAAAGTGATGAAGGGTATATAAGAGAACCAAGGTAATATGCAAGTGTAGGAGTCCCAGTAAATGCCAGTCCGCATTCTTCTGTTTATCAATGCGATATAACCAGTTGCTATGTAAAGCCAAGTAATACAATTTGAATAATTACATATACTTTAAAAAGTCGTTATGGTGCTCATGTTTTTCTTCATACTTAACCGCGTCGTTAACCCGTTTCCCTTACTAATGGTAATGTAGTGTTGTAAAACATTCGGAGATTGTACGTGTGGTCTTTTTTATATATATTTCTCACTCCGCCACACGTATTACTAAAATAAGGAACACGCTGCACGAGACCTCTAGGCCAATTCTCGTAATTTAAAACGTTCAAAATCTAGTCGCAGTCTCATCTCAGCGACAAACAAATGTCAAAAACTTGTCAAAATGTACTGAAATTTGAGGCATTTTTGACAGATTGAGACTGAGATCAGACTGTGAACGTTCTTAAAATTACCAGAATTGCCCCTCAGGACGCGTGCGAAATCGAGAGTCCGACCAAACTGGCCGCCCCGTTCACTTTCACTGCGACAAAGGCCCGTTGTTAGTGTTATCTTATTAGCTTACCGACTCTGTTTTTGACGTTTCGTTTTGTGGTCAATTACCACCGGGGCAAGAGGCGACCGACGAAGGGTGAGCGATGTGGCTCTTGCGAAACTTAGCGAGAAAATTAGTTAACTCTGTATGTGGTGCGTACTTGAATTGCAGATTCTGTGATAAGTTGACCCGACTGACGACAGTGTTGAACTTGTATAATCTGAGTAAGTGTTAATAGGACAAACTGTGTTCTCAGAGTGTTAGCGTTGTTAGTGCTTTATGGTTTAGTTTCAGGTGAGAACCTTAACATTGTTACCATACATAATCATAATCAGCCTATAAAGTTCCCACTATTGGGACACAGGCCTCTTCTCACTGAGGCTGGGCCGGCCCCAGTGCGGGTTGGTAGATGTCACATGTCTTCGAATTTTTGGTTCTAGGACATGCCGGTTTCCTCACCATATTTTCCTTCACCGTTTTGAGAACAATGGCGATGAAATATTTTACACAAATTAAAGCACTTAACTGGGTTCGAACCTACGACCACACTCTTAAGTCATTACCACTGGTCCATCACTGCTCTCCTTGTTACTATGCTTTTCCAAAAGTTTAAAAATGTTGTTATCGCTTCAGTCCACAGTGTTCTTGAGCCATAATGTCAATACCATTAACATCCGCTCACTGCATTTGAAATGGCGAATCAATTAAAATAATTACAATGTATTTCCATGACCTATTGTTGAAATAGGTAATAATGATTTTTTAATAGCTCCTGCGGTCTGCATGATACTACAGTGAACATTTCTGCTTTTGACAAATTTGTTAGCCTCTGTCAGTTCAGAAATAATGAGCCCATTTAATGTTGTTTTGTAAGATTATGCGTTTTGGTGATTATTTACGACGTAAGTAATTAATTTGAGGGCAGTGTTGGCCCAGTGGTAACGGCCGCGACTTACGAGTTGTAGGTTCGAACCCAGGCAGACGCTTTACTTTGTGTAAATTATTTCATCACCATTGCTCTCCAAACGGTGAAGGAAAACATCGTGAAGAAACCGGCATGTCCTAGTACCAAAAATTCGAAGACATGTGACATCTACCAATCCGCACTGGGCTCGCGTGGTGAATTACGGCCGACTCCCTCTCACAGAGAGGAGGCCTGTGTCCCAGCAGTGGTAACATTATAGGCTGATTATGTTATGTATGTTATGTAATAATTTATTGTTTTGTACCTACTATGAACTTTAAATTAATTTCATCTTTCCATGTCGCAAGTCTTTGATGTTTCCAATACTTAATAACCTTTAATAGCGATTTTCGTAAGAGAATGTCTATAAAGTTTAGAGGTGCTGGGAACTATATGGTGTCTTTATTGTTGGCGAGGACTTTGCAACACATTGTTGGCATTTGAGACGAGTCACGATTTAACTTGCCTGCAATCTCCATGAAGTTTAAATACAAATAGTTTGAATGTCTCAATTTTAATTATGATTTCGGAGACGTTCCAGGGATAAAGGTTACAGTTTAATCTCTAATTGCGTGTCTAATATAACTTCAGGCTTGATAATATTCAAAAGTTTCAGTAATTTGGTCTGGTTTTAGTCGAAGGCCTCGACAACTTAATTAATATTGCTCTTGTTTTAATTTGTTATTTTTTTGGTGGAAGTTACTTCAAGAAAGTCAAGGTTCTCCTTCGTAACATTGAATATAGTGGAGCATCCAGTCGTAACACATACATTTATTATTAATGTTCATTGTGTAATTGTGTCGTGTCGTCTGTTACTCACACGTTGGGTTGTGTTCGAATCACGGTAGATTTCCCAAGAATAATGTAATACAATCAACTATTTACTGTACTGGTGTCAAATAAATAGATCTGTTCAGGTTGATACCGTTTGAGCCTCTAGTCTTGTGCCTTCACGTTTATTGAGACAGGAATATTCGTCCTTCAAAGCAGGATATCACACAATAGTGTCAGGTAACTGACACCTTGTTAGAGAGGTCGCCCCTTTTGAATCTTGCCTTCATTGTGTTGACATGGGTCGTCTGGATTCTGTTTCAAACATGTCTCATTTAATGTTGGACGGACAAATGGGACACCTACTTAATTGAAATTGCCTATATCGTCTACTCGGTGTAGACGGTAGGTACCTACGCAAATTCGAATGGGAATCAATAGTTCAGATTTCAAAAAGGGACCCGATTTTTGTGAAGGATCGTTACCACGGAATGGTGGACGGGTTCGCACACTCAGCTTGCGTTGGGTCCAGGAATATATTCCCCCGATGTCGTGTGTAGTCGCGTGTATGTAGGGGAAGCTGTCTAAAACATGCCAGTCTCCAGTCTATAATTCACGCCCGGACGAGCTCGACCGGCGCGAGCGGCTTCAATCGCTCAATGTCAATTGGCCCAACCCCGCCCGCGATCTTGCGCTCTCAATGGCACCTCGACAAAGAAATGTACGCCATTTTTCTTCGAGAAATGCAATTAGAACGGATGCATTTCTCTTTCGTTGCTTGTGTTGTGCAACAACGGTCTTGGATTTTTAATTTAAGGTTGTATTGTGTACTTGGTTTTATGTAATTTGACATGAAACAATTGTTCGAAAAGAAGAAATAAAACGTGCGATGTATCTCCAGCCAATTTTACACTAACTTATTTATTGCTGCTACAAAGCGGATTGATATTATGAATCTTCGAGTAGCTCTACATTCTTTATGTATTGCTTTTGTGAATGGAAGAATACAACGACTATCGCAATAAGAAAGATGACATTCGGAAGAACAAAGCATAACTGCTGTAGGTACCTCATAAACGTTAACGAGGTATTCATAAACAAAGACAGTCACAGTCAGCAATAACATTAGTGAATAAATTGGGGTGCAAGTTTTGTAATAAGCAAATGTCCCGAAGAGGTCGTGCGCGTTAATCAGCTCAGTGGTTAGGCTTGGGCAAGCGGTCGCAGCGGAATTTACAAGTTACGCAAATACTATACGTAGGTACAGTTACCCTATCACACGATATAGGAGTCTTTCGTTACCGGTCTCCTTTGATAATTGAAGCCTTGCCCGTACTAGCTCCTGTATCGTGTGCGATAGTGTAAGTTGATATTGTGTGGGATAATTTGATTGGCGGGTCTTTAGGTTCAGTGACGGTTGTGTAAATAATTTAATAGTGGCTCTATTTTATTTAGTGTGTTAGAAATAGTTGTGGGATTCGAAAATGGTTTGGTAACAGTAAATAAGACATGAGTAACATTTTTGTTACGAATTCTCAGGTGACAGCCATATCAACATTAATGAGTCTATTATATGTCAGTTTGTTACCGATAGTTTTATTCTTGATTTATTACAACTGTTTTTTTTTTCATATTTTACAATGGTTTCTCTCGAGCTGGTCATGGGTGAATTACGAGTGAAATTAAACTCGGTCCGTAGCTTGCGAAATTCATCCGGCCTTTTGAATAATGCAAACGCTTTATTGGACCGAACGTGGATACCTATGCTGGCCATTCTATACAATGTGTCGTTTTTTATTTTAACCGATTTAGTGGAAGTTCGACACAATGCGTTATCTTTTTATTGTCGCTACATAAATGGTGTGTCCGAATATCAATTCGTGGCTACAAACCGAATCAAATCAAAATCCACTTTAAAAAATGCATGGTGGTACCTACTCGTATATTAAAAATGTTCATAGAACCTGCGTTAAAAAATGTATGCGTCAATAAATTATGTAAAATAAAATTTATTTTTCACTGTCGAATATGTTCCGGATTACAGCCTATCTATCAAGCGTCGGACCATTAAATCTAAGCGACATGAATATTTCAGGCTCTACAAACCAATGTGTGTTTGTTGTACGTTTTTATTAACACAAGACATTAACGCTAACGGTTGGCTGCACTCGGTTACGCTCCACTGGTATAAATCCATCTGAATTAGCGCAACGACAATGCGAGGACATTACGTTGCGCGCAAGTCCTTGTACTAAATCAAGCGCACTATGTTAGAGGAATAACAGCTGCACACGAGTACTGCAATAAAAGCAGAGCCTTTGATATAAGCAGTGATGTGTCACCTAACTAAGTTTCGGACTTCGTTCCTCCGATGTTCATAGCGTTATATCTACTGCGCTACGTGATCGACGAACGATTGCGATTCGCTCGTTGAGGAAACCCGATGGAGTGTTAAACGGAGTCCGATTTTCCGTTTGTTATTTTGTAGTATTAAATGCAGGCTGGAAATAAAATACCATCGTCGGTTTCCTTTCGAACGTTTGAAGTTACGTCACAGAATAACTAATAGTACCTACTAAGTTACGTTTGAAAGGGAAACCTGCTTTGGAATTGACACAAAGGAAACAAACTTACGTATCTCATGTCACTCTTGTGTTATGTCGTACAATAATAATAGAGATTGTGTATATTTGAATACTACGATACAACACAATTTTGATAAAATTTTCTGGTATGGTTTCGTATTGTATATTGTGTGTACTAGATTTCGTACAGCTTTCTATTCTATCAGACGTCTGTGAGTGTTTGAGATTTCGACGGTGTTATAAGCTGGTGTGTGGCACTATTCAGCAAACCCGCACGATTATCCTTTGTTATAGTGGACTGTAGATTGGTTTGATTTCCAGGAGATCAGGGACAGGAAGGACGATAAATAGGTAACACGCACTTGTTACCTTGAATACGAATCCGAAGTCATATCTATTCTCACTTCTAAAAAGGCAGTGACACAAAACCACTGACAGATGATCTTTCAAAATGACAGTAGTACAATGTTACAATGTGTAATATTAACTAAAATGTTGCAACTTCCAACAGTGAGTTAAATAATACCAGGTAAAGTTTTAGTTGGTTACCTTCACATAAATCCTTTTAAGGCTATGTCCACACTCAAATATTGCAAAATATTGTCGCTTGGCGATTTTCATGTCTAGTAGTATTGAGTATAGTTGATGGCAATTTTAAACTGGTGGGCTTGATTTTGTCGGTTGCATTGTATAACTGCATGACTGGTCATGTCCTGGTTTTCGGAAATGTGTCACCACTGACAGCAAAACGAGTTTCCACTGTTGCGTTCTTGTGTGCGTGTCACTTTTTCTGTATCTGCAGTATGACGTATGGCGGATTCCAAATAAATAATACGTTATGTGTGACAACACACGCGGCTCGCTTTTTTATTCGTAATTCGTTTGTTTTTGTTCGTCGTATAACGTTACGCCATTGTTTTGAGCAGAACGTGCGTCATTTACGTTAAAGTGTTTTTATTTATAATATTTGAAATGAAATAAATATTGTTCCTATTATACTGAGAGTAGTATTTTGACGGTTTCAGTTGTTATCTTCCAGAACATTTTCCGGATAGGATCGCGGGATATAATCCAATCTGCGACAGTTTTGATTCATGATTTAATGCCTAGACATTAATATGACCAAAATACATGAGAGTTGTTTCAGTGGCCTAATCCATAATTATCGGCGTAATGCATTGCGACCGCGCCGCTTATTTGTTAGCGCGTGACTACGGTAATTACAAATTGTGGTTGTGTTTGATACTGTTTGTCTGTTGACGTAGTCCAAAATTGAAGCTCCACGTCACGCTAAATTGTGCAGTTAGAAAAATTGTATGTTGTTATGTAAACCTTTTACCTACTTACATTATTTGACGTCACTTATATACAAACACACATCATAATGAATATTTAACTTTAAATGCTGTCTTTATCTTCTTCATTCATTCATTAAATGCTGTCTCTATCTTCTTGACAATAACTTTACTGCAGATTGATCAATGTGATTGATAACCTAGGTTCGTTGTCTAAGCCCTTATTCCTTCAAACTTCTTACTTTCTTTAATTAATAAGCTATTTTTAATCATAGACAGCCATAGCATACCCGTCATAACTTCGAAATTTATTACCAATAAAATCTGCCATAAAATCTCGAAAGTACAGTTCGCAATACAACATTATGAGCAGTCTTTCTTCATCGGCTCTACTTAAAATTGCACAAATTGGTCTTTAACAAACAGTGCTGCTGGGCTAACAGTTTAAAATACGCCCCGGGACCGGGTAAACCTAATTTATAATATAGCAGTAAATTATGCAATGAATTCCCGGTTGAAATTTCCTCGTTGCGAGTGAAAATGGTCGGTGGCCCGGGGAGAGATAAAGCTCACCTGAGCGTAGGCGAGGCCTCTGTGCGAGCGGGCTCGGTGAGCTCGCACTCAGTTGTGGCTAGAGCGCTCCCTAATCGAATTGCCTGCAAATTGTATTACCAATCCTTCAATGGATAGATCAAACTAGTGAGCGAAGTGGTGCGTGCTGCGTAACACGCTCACATTCTGATGTTCATATTGTTTATTCCGTTCTGATATACGCACACTCAGGTATTTTTGTATTTCTTTTTTTCTTTTAGATTTTGGGAATATTCAGTGATTAGTAATAAAGTCATTTGAGTATAGCAGCATTTTTACATTTATTACATTATTCATTCGATTCTCCTACATAAGAGAACTTGGTAAGGTTTCAAGTTGACGGCACCTATTAAATTAAACCCACATAAGAATTTAATTTTAATTTAGAAGTGTGCTCCAAAATAGGCCCAAATTCTAATACCAACATTACAAGGCGAATGAGCAATTTGTTTGCCTTTGAAGATGCCGTAATTTAGAGTTCAAAGTTAAGCGTTACCACCACATTGATTGTTGTAACTACGCTTATTACATGGGCCAAGCATCAGTGGAATCCACATTCCACCGAGGAATTTAGTAGAAGCTTCTTGACTTGCTTTCTTGGGGCGTGTTCACATGGCGCACGTTATTTTCACGAGTCACCTACTTAATGATGTAACGGGTATTACGAAACAGAAATACTTACGAAAATATCTCTCAAGGTACTAGGTATTTGGAGCCGCGATTTATGTCCTCAAGGTATTTAGAAAACTATTTTTCAAAAAAAGCGGTCACAGCGTTGCATTCCTATTTAATTAGAACTCGTTCCTCGGGAAAGACTTACAACTGTTTGTGGAGCTTCATTGCCCAAGCTTTATCTATCTTAATCTATTTAAGCTCAGCAAAGAGTACCTGTTAAATGCCTCTTGGAAAATAAATTTATTTCGAGTTGTTTCAAGATAGTACGAAGATTGATAACCTAGTGGAAATGGAAATGGTAAGATTTCTAAAAAGTTATAGGAGTGGTTATCCTTCATAGATTTCCATCAGGGCGGAAACGTCCGTGCTAAAGTATCGTGTACGAAATTGCCTCGGAGGAAGCTCTGAAAAAAGGGAAAATAAGGCGACATCCGCGTGGGCCGATGGTCATTACGTTAATGCGAGACTAAACTTGATTGATGATCCCTCGCTCACGAAAATCGTTGACCTGCTGCCTGGATCAGTTGGATCTCTGTCGCTGTCTCCGTGAACAAGCTCTAAAAGGTGTTCACACTCCAATTCAACCTATATCATGATTAACATCTTTTGTGTTTATTAGATAATAATTAAGTAAATAAAATATTTCAGTCTGCACGTATTTTTACCTCGTAGAACATTGCGCAGTAATTTGGTCTCAACATTCAATCCTCTGACGTTTAAAACGAATGGGTATTAAATCTGGGTTTAACGCTACGCCGTACGGCATTTCATACAAACTTTCAAGCCCTTGTTTTTCGAAATGCATGAACGGATTTTAATGAAACTTTATACGCATAAGCAGGATACAAAGGTCTAAATGTTAGCAGAGAACATTTTCGAACAATTATGTTACAGCCAAATTAGACCGATTTTAAAGTTTCCATAGAAACAGAGATTTCCAGTTATCTTTTTTTAAATAAGACATTTCGAAAATGTTCTCTCCTAACTTTTTAGACCTTTGTATCCTGCTTATGCGTATGAAATTTCATTAAAATCGGTTCATTCATTTCGAAAAACAACGGCTTGAAAGTTTGTATGAAAAGCCGTACTACGTAAACGCTCTTAAAATGAATTCAGAACCGAATTTCGAGTGAGCACGAATATCACCTTTCAACCCTAGAAGCCGAAGAAGTTTCTTCGGCACGTAGCGTCCGACTAATTTAATTTTACAGCTGTAATATAATCTTCTATGTTTTCTTAAGACCTTAATTTTAGTTGGACGTCGGAGTTCTACATAACTACTATGTTGCGTCGATCATTGTGCCATGTTGAAGTTGGACTGGATAAACTTCCAACACAACGTTTAGTTAAGCTTGATTTTGCCATTGTTTCACATGCTCTAAAACCGATTTGCCATTCGATCCCGCTACGAGCGAAATGTGCCGCAGGCAGAACTATCTGAGCTAAACGAACACCTTCTTTTATTGCGATCGCGTGCAAATGCTCAATTGCCAAGCGATAAAAAACAAACGCGAGGCCTCGGCTCACGCAGTGCGAACAAACGACAAACTTCTGTCAACGCCTCTATGATATTAGGTTAGAAATGTGGTTGCATTTATTTGGGAACAGTCCGTCTTGTGTTTAGGGCTACGGTATGAATGCGGCCTTCCTCGGTGCATCGTGTCAGCCGGCGGTGTCCTAATTAGTTCATGGTGCGCATATAGCAGTAATGGACCGGCCATGTAGTAAGCAATGGACATCGGAAACCTGGACTAAATTTAGGTCCCACCTGCCTGTTAGCGTATAATGTAGAGCTATTGTTGAACGGTTGACTTGGCCTGTTAGCGCTGCAGGATTGAAAGGGATTATTATCTGTTGCGATGCTTGAGTGAGACCTCAAGATTAGATAAGTCATTGTTTGGATTTACTATTCAGTAGGTATATAGCCTAAGTTGATATTGTCGAGGCGTTGAATGCTAACTGATTAGAATTTCCTGCCTTGTTAGGGCTAATTTCACCGAACTCATCATTTTTGTCCGTGGAATACAATTGACATCGACAGTTAAGTATTATATAAAAAAACTGTCACAAATTCAAAATTTATTCTCAGTATATGACTTATTCTATGCATAAAACCTTGGTGGAATGCGACCTTAGTAAAATACGATGTGCTTGTAAGAAAAACACAAAAATCTCGTTGTAATTAGTTAAATAAACTTACCAAGGTTAAAGTCATAGTACAATTACGCCCGATGCTGGAATTCAAACAAACCGAAATTAAGTTTTGTTTAAAGTTTGCATAAAGATATTGTGGGCTCTTTAACTAGTTTCGCCAACTGTCATTACGTTTAAAATTGATGTTATTACAGTTTAAGTAGTCGGTACAAATTGCATTTCATTAAATAAGCTTGGCTTTTGGAGCCATTTCTTTGGTTGCCTCTTAGGAATGTTGTTTGAAAGTGAAAGGATGCGCCAATGGCACTGAATTTGAATCACTTTTGAAATCTATCTTACGCAATTAGATAGTGATGTATTCATGTCGAGTGTGTGACAGCTGTGACAGGCAGCAAAAATAAATTAATGATGGTTAAAAAAAAAATGTTGCTCGTAACCTCTCGT
This sequence comes from Gortyna flavago, assembly GCA_963669345.1. Lineage (NCBI taxonomy): Eukaryota > Metazoa > Arthropoda > Insecta > Lepidoptera > Noctuidae > Gortyna > Gortyna flavago. The sequence continues at coordinate 13,605,899 of OY770140.1, forward strand.
ATTATGTTTACCTTAAATGGAAAAATATTTTAGAACTAGGTAAGTACCCATTTTAATAAAAAATAAAAACTTTTATTATGACGATGAGAAAAAATGTTCTAGACTCTAGACACGTATGAAAATGTCTAAATTACTTCTTTTGTTTATCACATTTTGTTTGCCGTCAATAAGCATTTTTGTTTGTTAAAAATCCAGACTAAAAAGATAAAATAGATTGTTATTATTAGTGTTCTGTTTCATAGATCTATCATATTTTTCGTACATAAATAAAGTTTAGGTAGAATAGTGTAAAGTCAAATAATGCTACCTACTTAATTAGGTATACATTAACTAATTACATTAGGTGCTTCCTCCAATTTGGACCAAAAATAAACAATAGACTAACAGTATTTAATCAGTATTTGGCAAGCCGCAGGCAGTTCAAACAGAACCCAAAATCGCAATTTCCAGTAACAATTCCCAACACTTCAACCCTAGTCGTGAATCACCTCATTTTTTTCAATTCTCCCATTCGTTCTACTTGATCTGGCTAAAGCAATTTTATCTGTCGAACCTAGGGACCGCATTTTTCAAACCACACCAATGATTCACTTACCTTCGTCCCCTTTACTATTTACTGTGCTGGAAGTGGCAATAGACTTTATAGGCTTTATTATGCATGGGTAAACTCCAATAAATGTAGGCTCTTCTTTTAAGTAGGTACTCTTTTGTATTCTGTCCGTCAATGCGTACAAACTTTTGTAAAGGAAATTACTAAGTTCTCTTTTTCTTTGTATGGAAAAAGATTTATTTGGAGGTTTTTAGTTATTGACAATTTTATTTATATTCTAAGAGACTTTATTTTATTTGTACTTTGATATTTGTTTGAATTTAATTCGAACATTAAATCTGTTTCTTAAATTAAATTTAAGCATTGCAAACAACATTTATTGGCCAGTCAAATTTTAAAGGCTTAAAACTATATAACCGTTGCCGTTGCCGTATGAGGGCAAAATTCTAGACGCCTTAGTCGTCATTAAACGGCTTTACTTGCAATCTTTAAAAGTCTAATTGATATTGCTTTTAAATAACCTAACCAAAATGTTCCATTCAATTAGGTAGGTACCTACTTGATTTGTAAGTCAAAATGACAAAACACTGTTTAAATGTGATTGTTCACACAAATGTTTAGTAGATAAATATTATGGTTGGTTTTTTATCAGCTTTTCTCGAGACAATATTAAGGACTAACTGCGCCCCGCGGTTTCACCCACATTAGTCTCGATACCGCGGGAATATCGGGATAGTACATAGTAGTAGGACATAGTAATGTCCTAATCCATTTCCTTTTCTCTTTATAATAATTTATATTATTAAAGATTTAGATATACGAACACATACAGAGTACATTCACTCGTATTATATGTTTGTTCTAAAACCCTCGGAGCCAGTCTTTTGCGGCTATTACTAATCCAGATCCATCCCGGCACACTCCATTACTTGAATCCAGTCTGAGAAGCTTTATAAATTGACTGCCATCGGGTTACTTAGGACTTGAAGCCTCCAAGACCTCGGATGACTTGCTTCTTTACCCGATGTCTCTATACCAGATTAATATTAACGTTAAAAGCTTTGCTAATTCGCCTTATATTTACTTAGATTAATCTTGATGTAAAGGTAGCGGGTATGGGAACCGCAAAACACATCAAAGATCGTATTTACTAAGACGTGTTTCTTCTAAGTAATTAATATTTACACTTCCTGTACTCCTGCAAATTAAAATTTAAAATTCTTTTATTTTTCGTTATTATAATTCGTTATAACTTGTCAGTTAATGATAGTATAATCAGCCTATAACGTTCCCACTGCTGGGACACAGGACTCCTCTTTGTGAGAGGGTATGGGCCGTAATCCACAACGCGGGCCCAGTGCAGGTTGGTAGATGTCACATGTCTACGACTTTTTTTTTGTTTCTTGGACGATCCGGTTTCCTCACGATGTTTTCCTTCACCGTTTTGAGTGCAGTGGTGATGAAATTAAAAACACAAAGTGCCTACCTAGGTTCAAACTTACGACCTACAAACTCGTAAGTCGGGGCCAATACCACTGGGCCACCACACCACTACTCTCTCAGTTAATGATAGTGGCAATAAAACGTAGCTTCGTATACTTTTAATAAAACTTAGATGTAAATGTGGAAGACCGCACACATTGTGGCGGCAATGATCATTTATACAAGTTTTTTATCTTTCCACATCGCTAACGACTTGCAAAGATTCTAGAAATAATTCTTCCTGGGTAAAAACACACCAGTTTACAGACAAGTATGGAGATCGGTTAATATCAACACAAGTATAAAAATGAAATACGAAATCAAACGCAGCCACAGAGAGGGACAAAACGAAAATAAGTACTCATATGAAAGAAACCACTAATGATGTTTTTGTACAAAAAGAAGAACATTTCAGAGTTAATGAAAGCTTTGGTCTAAAACTTATTAAAAATGTACTTGGAAAAATAGACGTAAAAAGAAAAAAACACCTAAAGGTTATACAGAAATTATATGAATTTGAATTGCAGTAGAATACTAGATGCACTTACTTTCTTAGCAAATTCCTTATTGACAACAGGCCAATGAAACAGTGCAATAAGCTTTGATAATTCAAAATGAATTTGTTGCCTATAAAAGGACACAATAACAGTTTAACAGCAAACAGAATCTAGTTCCAAAGCTGGGATTGTACGAAAGGCGGCTACCCCGTAGCGCTCGTTACGGTAAAGCGCGACTAAACTTGATGGATACAGTCGTACCGTTGGCGCTTCCAGAGACGCTTGTTACTTTTATCTTAACTAAAAAGCTTAAGACAGACGGGACGCGGTTGTTCACCTCGGAAAAGTGATCGAGATAAAGGATCCTGAAAGCCGCGAGGACAAACTTCCCGCTTATGAATTATCTATATAATTTGACTTCAGCTTAGGAAGGCAGTTCTGCTTTAGCGTAATTTTTCCGGATTTAAAAAATATTTGCTTTACAATATTGACTTTCAACGACAAAAACAGACCGCAACAGTTTGGCGCACTAACGATCGGCAACATATGAAATGGTTTTATGGAAATAGCCTCATGCAGAATTCAATTTGTGTGAATCAATCCACTTTGTAGACACAAACTCAACTTTAGGGTTATTTGGGTGTGGTGTGGCGTATGCACATACATATTTTAAATGAAGGGACCGACATATAACACGGCCGCTTCGTCCGGACTTTCTTTTAGTCAAATGAGGCATAATAAAATAATGGTAGGAAAAAAGGTTCCTCGAAAAAGTTATGAAAGGGAGATCCAAAAGTTTTAGTAGCGTCCGCCCTTTTACATTTTATACATTCTACTCTGTTTTGGCCTTGTGTTATTATTTATGTTACATTTTCGTCTGAACGCAGCCTCTCGACTGCGGTGCTGTTTTTAATTAATGCTACCCATTCCACGTACCTTCCTTGTGTTACAGCAATTATTTTCCCAACCTCATTAAGAAGTTTAATGTTGAGAAGAAAAATATTCTCGTTGATGTTTCCACCTTCATGTTTTTCTTTCGTTCCGGCGTCCGCTCCTTTTCCTTTGTGCTATTGTGATACAGTCTCTCGATTTCCGACGCTTTTTTTGTTTATTCGATCCCTTCGATCGTTGTTTATTTCGATTGCTGCTTTTTCGTACCGATTACAAGGTGATTGATACGATCGAACGACTTCCTTGGCAAAGTTTTGTTAAACTTTATCCTTAGGAGAATTCTGTTCGTTTGTTTTTTTCGAAACATAATTTTTAACACTTATCTGCTCAATAAAATTCAGCGTATGAAACATGCGATGGCTCGTATCGGGATCGTTAGTGGAACGGTTAGGTCATTTCGTTATTTACCATCGGTCGTCCATCATATTTAATCGCGTCGCGTCGGTTCGTTTTTGCTCTTCGTGTGTTTGTTTCGTTCGGCGCAAACTGCGACACGTGTTGATGTGACGTTTTGTTTCTGTTGACGTGCCTATGATGGATCGCGCAAAGGATTTTCTAGATTATAATTACAACAGCTCTTTAATAAAGTCTATTTAGGTATTTGATATGTAGTCTCTATCCCACGGGCCGGTTTCAATTCCATTGCGATTTATGTTTTAATTATCATGTTTCAAACGCTAAAGCATTAACCTAATTCATTGATACAAAGCCGCATTAAGTAAACTTGTGATGTCCTTTTGTATCAGACGAGACTTTGATGTTTTATGTTCGTGCTGGAAGTCATTAAACGAAGCCAGACATCAAGTAAACATCGTCACTGTGCTCCTTAATGTCTTAATGTTTTCTGTTGAAATTACTTCCAGTCTACGATGCGCCGCCGCCGGAGAGGAAATGGTCATTGCTTATACCAAATAAGGAAGCCGGATCATGTCAGTTAGGTCTTAATGTCTACGGATTTCGTGATCCCGCCAGCTAACGGGGGTCTTTAAAGTAATCACCTCAGACATTTGGAGACACGTTCTACTTAATTCAGATAAGTTCTAATATGTTCAGTCATTACGACCTTTCATAGTTACAGCCTTAATGTTAATACATTTGTGCCTGAATGTAGAATGACAATCATTGAGGTCAGGTGTTAAATAAGTGAATTTCGAATAATCTACCTTAAGGTGGAACTAGTCGCGAGCTCGAACTCACTGGTGGGCATGGCCAAAATGCACGCTGTTTCACCTGGCATTGTGTCTGACAGAGCTAGTCTAATCAGTGATGAGCTGTTAGACGCTAGTCTACACGCACAGCGACTAGTTCACACGCACACAAACACGGTTCCGAACTAAGACACGCGTAGAAAAATACGAAAAGTCCTTTGGTAAATCGAGTTTTATGAAAAACCCACTGCATAAATCAATTACAAATAAAGTTTATTGAAAACTTCGATAACTTAGTGTGTCGGTACCGACTTTGTTTTGAAGATTTTAAAATTCTTTTTATTACTTATTTACACCCAAAGTTACGTTAAAATTAGCAAGAAAAACGAATCTTTGTTGGTTCATAACTTTTTAATGGCCTTTTATTTTACTATTCTGTTTCTGTACACACAAAATTAATAATTAGACAAAACGATACGATACAGTGGAGTCTCTCCCGAAATTTGTACGGAAAAAATATCGACTAGTGGCACTTTAATGGTGTTTGTTCGTATTATTTGAAGAAGGGGTATTGTTTAAATTACATGTTTCATCTTATTGTTCCTTGACATTTGTTAGTAAACTCAGTATTTCTGATTGATACATGTCTTCGATAAACCTTAGTGACACGTGTCGTGAGTAATTTATTGTCATAATATTATGATAAGTTAGTATAGTAAGGCATGTATGCTGGAAGAAATTTCATAAAATATTTAATAAACGTCACTTTTGTACGTAATTTTCTTTTCCTTTCTTCTTATCTGTTTATACGTGGAATTCATATCTATAATACCTACAGGATGGGCCATAAGGGTGTTAGCGGTTTGTATATGAAATAATAAAAAAAAAACTTTGTAACATACAACATTTTTTATTAGTAGATAATATATATAAATAGTAATTTTGGAATTTTTACGTCTTAAAAATAATGTTATTTAAATGAGATCCCTCGGCTGCTTGGCAGTCTTGAAACCGAAGTCGCAGATTTTGGGAAATTCGGCGAAACGTTATTCTCGGTATATTGTTAATTTCCAGAATAATGTTCCATTTGAGCTCCTCCAAATCTCCCGGATTATTCTTATGCTTAGACCACCGATTTAAGGTAGCCCCATACAAAAAAATTAAGTACATGTAGTAAGATCGGGACCATTCATATCCCCCCTCTTCGAAATGAGTTTTCCTGAGAAGATTTCTTTCAGCAGGTCTATAGATACCCTAGCGGTATGCCATGTGGCACCATCTTGTTGAAACCATATTCTCAAGGTATTGCCTTGACATTTTTGCCGCCTCCCCGCATCTTGCATTTCCGAGAAATTAAGGACGCAAATCGCCAACACCCTTATGGCCCACCGTGTATATTAAATAATGTTTAACAAATTAACTAAGCATTACGTGAGCTGAGGAGAAATTCATTGCCTCAAACCATTAGTGGGTCGTTTATTGTAGATCGACTCACTTCGTAATAAATTATCCGAACGATCGAATACTCTTGCCTTTTCCAAATTCTTTTCAAGTCATGCGAGACTACAAGAATCCTTTATTGAATTTCAGGTACCTTCGCTGTCACTGAATAAGTAATCGTAATGTTGAATACCTTGAATTGTTCAAATTAATAACTCCTAGTCACGGAAAAGGCAACATTTTCATTACAGCTAAGGACTTCCTCAAGCAATATTATTACGTTGGGATCAATAATATTGGCTGCGTCTCAGGGCTGTTACGTAATAGAAGTTTCTACTTACTTCCATTTATTTTAGAACAGGTCTATCAATACCATTATAGAACTTGCTGTAGGTACTCGTCTTGGAACCCGGGTATCTTACTAAAGATTCATAAAATAATTATTACTTGACAAGTGTTATTATTAGATTAATTATTTTTTTAATTACACCAATGAAAAGCCTTAATTACAATTTACAAGCTTACACTAACTATAAATATATTATATATAATAAAAAATAAAGAAAAAGGGAGGAGCTTATTGGGCATCAAAAAATTCGTCCGCATCGCAGTTAATGGGATAAGTGCCCAAATGGCTGACAGCATTACCACGTTGTATGGCAATCTTTGGGCTAAAAATAGGCCAGCCCTCTGGAATTCTAATTATATTTTTTTATTGTTGAGATTGTGGGTCTCCTTATTGTTATAATGCTTGGTTTAAATTCTATATAAATATTTTTTTTAAGATTATTAATTTGACTGACCATGTTTATTTTTTTAAATATAAAAAGAAACTGTTTGCATGCCTAATTTAAAGTACGTTGTACAGGGATCACAGCTTTGTAAACACCTTTATTTTGTGTACCTACCTACTTTCTTAGCAAATTTTGATTATGATTAATAAATTATACTTAGTATGCTTGCGATTGTACAGAAATGACAAACTCATTTTGATATATTATACGAATGCATAATTATTTCTCGTAGCTGTTTAAATATTTTTGCCAAGCATATGTAGAGCTTTAAGTTGAAGATTTTGAAATTCAAATGCATTCGTTGACCATAAGTTTGTATTCAGGATGGCGTCTATCCTTTATTTTTGACTTGAAGCACATACGAAAATTCCAGAACAAAGTACCTACCTACATAAGTTGCGCTAGAAGAAGATTATTTAGAAATATCACCCTAATAAATTGCAAACTAAAAATGTTATTTAAGACTACAATAACATTTGATATAATGCACAAGTTAGTTCAAGCTGAATTTTGAGTTTTATTCTCATTATACATGCTAATACACCTCACGCATGATGGAGATCAACAACTTACCTTTCTTCAGCCATACATTTATAATGTTAAATTTCGATATTTTCCAACATTAAAATGCCTGTCGACATTTCTCCGCCAGCCCTGTCCATGAATCAGACTCGTTGTACTTGTCACGTTTTCAATTAGTATGTTCAGAGATGCTTGGCTTATGGCCCTTGAGCGTCCCTGCCACTTGAGTACCCATTCATCCATTCGACTGTGGAGATAATTCTGACTATTCGCACCCTGAATGACGGGAGCAACGAATATATCTTTTTTATGTTCTTAACATTTCTGTTAATGTTTTTCCTTTCAACAGTTTTTCTCGTGTATTTTTCTGAGGGGACGATATTATTTAGGTATTTATGTTCTTGAGCGTCTCAGATTTTGCGTTATTTAATAAGATAGCGAATTTTAACATAGCACTCGATTATCTTAACTTCGCCTCTCAATAATAATATTCCAAGAAAACGTGCTTCTGGGAGAGTAACAGGATCTTAAAACATTATCTCGAAATTTCCTTATTTAAGAGATTCTCCAGTTTATGATTAAAGCTTCCTTGGTTTGAAGAGGTATCATCCTGGCATCTCTATTCCGTATCGTTAGTTGAAGCGACGACTTAAAACGCTCCAAAATACGGAACTATTTATCCTCTCTGATGTACCAATTCGTCGTGTACTTCATTCAGTGTAAAGGTAAATGGTCTACAAGCAATAGCTGCATCCGAGTATATTAAAAATCCGATAAGAATCGGTTCAGTGGGTCCCGCGTTATAAGCAAAACAGGGCGAACGTTGAAATTTTATGAAACACTACCAATGCCCGCGACCGTGATTAAATCCCCTCCGTACTGTGCTATTTAGGTTAAAGTTGAACGAACTTTAATAACCAGACTACGTAGAAATATGAGAAAAAAGTCTCTTTCGACATGTAATTTAATATGTTTCGCGGATCAATTTTACAAACATTTTAACATTCTTAGTAGGTAATGTAACTTTGTATGGAAAAGTAATCGCTGAGATAAGATATTGCGATGTTATGAATGACATAAAAATAATATATTTTTATCTGTATTTATTTTTATCCAAAGTTAGAACCGACCCATTCTTTATTGGTTTACGTTCCGATTGGATTGATTATACTCTTTCTTTCAATCGGTTATGTCTTCATCGAGTAAGTAATCTATGTACAAGCACAAAATTTTCCAAAAAACTTGAAGTTCCATAAATACTCCTTTGGGTTTTTGTTAAAACTGGTAAAACAATAAAGACCTCTCAGTAAAACAAATTGGATTAGCAAGGAGACCATTCATACCGTTACAAATTACTGGTTAACTAACCGCTGAGAACATCGCACAATTAAGTTACCTTTTAATTATGCGTCCTTTCCTACATTACACCTCTATAGTACCCAAGTTATTCATTTGCATACGGGTATGCCATCAGTTGGGGGTCAACGCGACGACGTGTACAATTAGTACGGTTGGTTGGTGTATGGTAGGATCAAGCGGCCCAAAGGCCCGATCTCGCAATCCGGGACATGCGCGTTTATTAACTGAGTCTTGTTACTAATTAGGGTCTAGGAGGCCTTTATATGAGTGCGTACCTTTGTATACGCTTAGATTTTGCTTGTGTGTGCGTAGAATTTCAATGGGTACTAAGTACTGATGCAAAATGAGTATTGAACGTGGACGAGGCTATGTTTAATAGAGCGAAGTTTAGTACTCCAAGGCTCCGTTTAAGGTCAGAAGTCTCTCTCGTAAAGAAGAAATAAAACGAAAATAGACCGTTCTTATTGTTGTGCAATGAAGAACTATTCTTTATATTTCCCACATGATGACGCGACCATTCCATTCCTCAATACAAAGAGTACTTCGCTTCCAGTCTTTAGTAGTTTTGAAGTGCATTCTGTGCGTCATCACTTTACTATTGTGGAGATAGATCTTTTGTGGGCTCTTTCTTGCCTTTATGACTGTTCTAGATCTTGGGTTTGATCTTTAAAAGAACGAACTTTTTAATTCTTATATATTTTTTAGTTGGTCTAGCTCTAGTGACTGCCTTGTTGGTCTAGTAGTCGCAAGCGCTACTGCAGAGCATGAGGTCCTGGGTTCGATGCCCAGTTTGGGCAGTGTTATTTTGTTTTTCTATATGGAATTTATCAGTAGCAGTCTGGTGTCTTATGTCAATATGGAAAATTAAACATAATTATGGTCACATTATGATGATATGAATTATGTTAAAACCCTATTATGAGAGAAAGTGTTGCATTATTATCATAATGTTGATAATTAACTATTACATAATGCGTGTTTGGTATGGAAATTATTCGTAATTGTTATCTAATACAAATTAAATGCATCGGCTTTAGCTAGTAGGTAGTGTTCATTACATTTCATTATTTTCATTTTCTGTTAACGAGTGAGTGGTTATAAAAAATCGTATCTGAATATTGCACTATGGCGCTTTATTTAGAACTTTAGAGTCGAGAGTGGTTCTGCACTGCATCCGATCCGATTCCGAATTCAAGATCCGAGTTCAATCCGAATTGCATGACATAATCAGCCTATAACGTTCCCACTGCACACAACATACAGGCCTCCTCTCTTGGAGAGGGAGTGGGCTGTAATCTACTACGCGGGCCCAGTGCGGGATGGTAGATTTCACATGACTTCGAATTTTATGTTCTAGGTCAGCGCATTTCATTAATTCGTTTATTCTAGGACAAGCCGGTTTCCTCACGATGTTTTCCTTCACCGTTTTGAGAGCAGTGGTCATGAAATGATTTACACAAAGTAAAGCGTCTGACAGAATTCGGAACACCACGCTGCGTTTCAAAACGGGCATACTGGATCGATGTAGGAAAGTAGGCTGCCAGGCTCAAATGGGATTGGGCGGGTCACATCAGCCGCATGCACGATGACCGCTGGGCATAAATCTCCTCATAATGGGTGCCTGGAGATGGACGGCGCCGCCGAGGCCGGCCCAGAAAGAGATGGCGAGATGACCTGGACGCGAGAGGGCTGGTTCGAGGTAGCGCGGGAAAAGAGTTCCTGGAAGGATTTGGGGAACAAAAAAAAAGGCGCGATTCTACGACCTATAATTTGTAAGTCTGGGCCGTTACCCAGTGGTAACGGGAGAACATTCCCAATTCGGAGAGTCTCCGAATTGGGAATGTTCTAAATTCGGACGGACATAAATCGGATCTAGTGCGCAACCCCTCATACAATAAATAGTAGGTACTTATGGTCGCTTCGGACCGATTTTTTTCTGATTAGGAGCGTATGCAGTGCGGAACCGCTATTATTGGGATAAAAAATCCCGGACAAGTGCGAGTAGGATTCGCGCTACTTAGAAGGGTTCCGTCTCAAAGTTGTGCCCGGCTGCCCGAGGCTCCATTCAAGTGACACTGCCTGTAATTTTTCAATTCTGGATTGAAGGACAAACTTACAACTTAAATAAGTATCCATGTGCGCGTTAAAATCCCGCCGCGCGCCGGGATATTTTTACGTCCGTGTGACGTGGGCATAGATTAGTAACAAGGAAAACCGTGTAACAAGTAACAACATAGTTGATATCACATAATTAGTAATTACCTACTTATATCGTTATTATTGATTTTCTTGTGCGAATTCCCGATTGACGTAGGTACCTACTCGTATCACATCACAGCATTTTCTAATGATCGTTTTCTAAACGTGATGTTGCTATCGATATATCTATCAAAAGCTCTGCCTTGTTTGTTTGTTTGTTGCGGTCTGTCAGCGGTTTTATATTAATGTTCAGCAATGAGCAACCATGTCTACTATTGTGTATATTTCAATTTATTATTGACCTACTAATAATATTCCCTGACATAGAGATGCAATTAGCAATTATTCGCTGAGTATTTATTACTAGCTTCTGCCGTGCCCCATTACTTCATTTTTTGCTTAGCTTTCTTTTTGCTCGGGTCCTAAGCATCGTTTCGTTTTCTTTTTATAAAGTATCACAGTAGGTGGTCCTTTATTCACATTACAATCTAGCCTATTAGCTAATAAGTAATTGAAATATAACTTAAACTGCTAAGTAATTATAATCGAGTCGTATCGTGATGTTAAATATAGAGAGCCTTTATTTATCCTGCCTCAAGATTTGGCTTATCAAATGTCAAAAGAACTTTTTAAATCCGACTGGCCAGTTCTAGAAAATAGTGCGTTCAAAAAAAAAATTGAAAGAACTCTAAGCAAAATGGATTAGAGCAGGTGCTGCGATGCAACGGGGAGGGTCGGGGGAACAAGGAATTTCTCACGGAAGAAGTCGCGGGCAGAAGCTAGTTCATAATATGCATTGATGGAAAGATGAATGCAAAAGTTACGTATTCTATGGACCTAACTTTAGCACGAGGACGTAGGTATGCATTCAACTACAAATTGATTGTAATCTTTGTTTATTCATGATTTGTAGGACCGGCACGTGTATTGAGGATAAGTAAATATTGACAAGACTTTTGCCTTACGCACTCGGACAATAAAGATAATGGTGCGTTTTGTAAAACAAATGTCTATCGCAATTTCTTGATTCAATGGCATCATAACTATGTCCCTCTTATTGCAAAACAAGGTTTTTCTTAATCAGGCTTAAACCACTGAGCCAGTTATTGAATTAAGAGGAAATGCGGGTGGTCTTTTCTCCATAGAATCGCTCTCGCCTGTTTTTTTTTGGTTAATGACCATGAAGCAATGATTTTTACATAATAATAACTATTAATTACTTGTAAGTCCCTATGTTTTCCTTTTTGAAGATACATACATTATTTTTATAAGCACTAGAACCCTCAAAAATGCCGATTTAAACCCCTGTCACAGAGGCCTATTGTACAAATTTGACACTATTAATGGAAAAAGAAAAACATAGAGACACAGATCCTTCTAATTCAGTTTATAAAATATCTTTTAAATTGGTCCAATATTGTATTGTATATATTTTACTGACTTTTTCAGAAGTCTCTCCGAACGCATTTCGAAGATAATTATCTTTTATAGACCCGCAGTTCTTTATACAATAACATCCTCCTTTTTGGAAGTCGGTTAAAAATAACAGCAGTGCGGTGCTAAGTTGTCATTTTAGTATTAAAAAGTAGTATGGAAAGGATCTCAGCTTGGTCCACAAGAAACTCCCTGGTTCTGAATCCTAGTAAGTCTAAGTACATTGTGATGGGATCTAGGGATTTTCTGAAAAAAATGCTTGCTTGCAATCTGGACCTCAGGATTGATGGATGTGGTGTGGAAAGGGTTCTGGAGGCTCGTAATCTGGGTGTAGTATTTGACGGGCAGCTACATTTTGAAACACACATATTGGAGGCCGTGCGCAACTGCTTCTACCGACTCAAGGTCTTGTATCGTATCCGCCCCTACATAAGTGTGGATATGCGTGTTATGCTGTGCGAGTCACTTGTTCTATCCAAGCTGAATTACGCTGACACTGTGTATGGGGCATGTATTCTCGGTAGAAGCGAAAGACTGATTCAGCGGGTGCAGAATGCTTGTGCAAGATTCTGTTACAATGTCCCACCACGGTCCCACATCACTCCTTTTTTAAATGAGGGTAATTTGATGAGAATGACGGCACGCAGAAAGCTTCACTTGGCTACCCTACTCTTTGGCACAATTCTCACAAAGAAACCAGAATATTTATATAATAAACTGTCTTGGTCACGCGATGTTAACAAAATTAAAACTAGAGCATCTTCCTACCTCATGTTAGCCTCATCGCATAGAACTGCTGCATTTCGTGGCAGTTTCAAATTCGCTGCCTCCCGTTGCTGGAACGATTTGCCACCTCCTTTTCGTGCTTTAAAAACAGTTGGTACTTTTAGGTTAAAATTTAAACAGCATTTACTGCAGCTTCAAAAAGATACCAAACTTTGAACCTACCCTTGATGCGCACGCAGCTAGCAATGGTGGGCCGGGCGCTTGGCAGCGATTAACAGGCACAGCAGTTTTTTCGCATCTTGTTTTTGTTGTGTTCATTATGTTCATGTTCGTCAATTAATTAATTTTATTTTTTATTCCGTTTAGTCCACACTTTTACTGGCAGCATCAAATCAAAGACATTAAATTATTATTCCTGACGAATCGTTTTTGCTGGCCTACACAATGTTTTGTTTCGTTGTCACTTGTTTTTTGTAAATTTGTACCTTGATAGCACTCTCATTATTAGTTGTATCTCTATTTCTCCATTTTATTTCGCCGTTAATTGACGACCACACAACACTCTTAATGTATTTTCACCTAATAATGTTCCACACTACATAGCCGTAATGTTTAGTGTTTTTATTTTTAAATGTAGGTATTTATTAATTCACGCCGTAAGGTCGGCGCCTGCGACCTCTTACTTGTCACAGCGATGCCACAGAGTGAACAGACCACAATAGACAAGTAGTGAGGTTACGTCCGGAGCAGATTAAAAATTAATATTTTATTTATTTTAATATATTTTACTTTTAAATCTTTTTAAATATTTATTTATTTATTTCTGTAAATGCCCGTGACATCACAGCGGGCCCTATCAGAATACCAGCGCTGCGACATTTAGTTTTTTAAGTGTCGCAGTATCATGCTGAGATAGGAGCCTTTTGGCCTCGTACAGGACTTTGTTTTATTTCATGTTTTTGTTACTGTTTTTATAACTTGTTTTATTTTTTACTGTGTTTAGTTTTTAGTTTATTGATAGTTTGTGATCCTCCTGTACGAGTCGCAATAAATACTTTTTCTTTCTTTCTTTCTTTCTTTCAAAAACTTTTCCAGAATTGAAATAAAGTGCGAAAATACTGGCCCTAATGTTTAGGCTAGAATTAAAGTTAGATTTCGTTTGTAATAAGACTGTTAGGGTTTTACCAATTACAAACTTAGTAGAACAGTAATTTATATTATTAAAAAAAAAAAGTTTAAAATCTAAAACCCGACAAGCGGGCTATAAGATCGGAAATAGCGGTTCAAGACCATCCGGGAGAGAGACGCTTCAAGCACGGTAATGTTTTACCGTGCTTCAAGTGCCCGTCCGGACTCTGGACGAGAAGCTATTATGATACAAAGCTTTTAAAATTAATTACCATTTAGATAAGAGCACTTGAAACAGATAGGTACACACTCGTGATCAATTAGAAAAGATTCGGTTTATAGGTATTGAATGTAGATAGTTTGAGCAAGGGGGTGCATGTAAAACATTATTCAAGATGCAATACAATTAAGAATAGAATAGAATATTCTTTGTTATGTACACGGTAAATATTACAGATATAAATGTATAAGGGGTGACACAATGGGCAGTCTTATCGCTAAAAGCGATATTTTAAAGACAACCTTTCGATAGATTTAGAGAGAGAGTAGAGACAATACTGCAGGTAGTCTGTGGTGTACCATCTACATATGTACAATTAAAACATACATACACAAAACATATACTTATCTATATAAATAAATACGCTTACCTAAGCTCCATTTACACGGTGCAAGTCTATTCCCTGTGGCATACCATAAAATTGAAGCAACAATTGACTGTCACCGTCTGGCAACTCTGTGTTTAGTCATGGCAAAACTTGCATGCATTAATTGCCTTGGTGTACAGAAGTCGCATGCAATTACTGATTGGGATTAATTGATTGGGATTTATGGCATGCAATTATTGCTCTTGATCGTTCCAGAAACTTGCAACCTACCTACATGCTTTTGTGTAAAAAATGGTGTTTCCGTAAAATCATACAATTTTTTTTTTCGTAAACCCCTCTCGTGTTAAGGGCAGGCACTGTTTTGTTTTTTTTTTCATTTTCAGAATATTCTACCATCAATAATTTGTATGACTTAACTGCATATAGTGGAGGAATATTTGAAGCTTCCAGATACCTACATTTAACCCCTGAATTAAGTTCTCATGTAGAACCGCTCTTAAGCGATGTCCAAAAGCAAGATTGATTTTGAAATCGATTTGCACTGAGAAAACTCATCATTTTGCAAGCAATGGTGCAAGTTTTGCTATTTATATATAAGTAAGACAACTAAAAGGTTATAACCCCAAAAAATTTTTAAGTAGGTACTTATATGAAACTCACAAGCAATGTTCACTAACAAGTTTGCTCGTTAGTACTTTACCTTGATGTAAATAGTCAGTAACGATCTAGTATGCACGTGTATAACTTTATAGACGTGCCTTTGTCCGGAGTGGCGGATTGTGAATATTATTGAGATGAGGGTCGACATGTGTCCATCCATCCGCGGTTATAGTCACTGTGAACACACACTACCAATACACTGTTGCTTTTCAACACATTTATCTGGAATTTGTCTGTCTTTTTGAGACAATGTTTTAGGTGGAAATGAGCTTTTAAGCTGTTGCTTGGTTGAACCCGAATAAACAGTCTAACAGGTTCTACAATTTTCAGCATTCCAAATCCCAATTCGAATGGTTAACTTAGCTTTGAATCTGATTTATATTTCCAAACTGCGTGAAAAAAATTAAGCTAATTTGTATTTATCTTGTATGTTAAAATATCACATGACCTTGCCTAGCATAAATTGTTTTGTATTGCTTAACCGTTGATATGTCAGCCAGTATTTCAACCAGTTGACTAGTTTCTTGACTGTCAGAATATTTTAGGAATAAATCAGTCTTTTACTGGTTATAATAGTGCTGAAAATCAAATGTCACGCAGACGTTAGTGCATACTAATGTTGGCGTGATAGAATTCAAAGAAGGTCTGGCCTTCTTTGAATTACAGTTACCTACTTACGTACTTAAGCGAAATATTTGGTTTCCAAGAAAGTCTGAGCTGAACTAAAACTAATTGTATTTTGTGTGTTCAATTTGGCTTAGGAGAGACTGATAATGTCGTACAAGTTCGTATTAACTTGTAAGACGATGAAATTTCCGTCAATAGGATAGATGAGTACAATAGCTACTAACTACAACAGCAACGAAAATGTTTTCAGTTTAAACACCGCACTAATAGTATGAAAACTGCGTAATGTAAAGATATTTGATTCTTGCCTGTATACGAAACTCATTTGTTGACAGTACCTGAAACCCTTCTAAGCATTGTAACAATAACCGTGGTCTCCTTCACTAACAGACAATTCTCTATTTCAGGTAAGCAGCGCAGTCGTTAGTGCGACGTTTCGTTTCTTAGAAGCGGAATCATATCCAGAGTAAGTTTTCTCCTACAAACAAACCTATTGATGTCAAAGCTTCTCTACAAATCCCTCGTTACTTGAACGAAATACATCCTCCGATATTTTTTTCCCCCGACGAGTAAATCTGTTCAATTACATTGCATTACTCTCAAAATTACTTCGTGGAATAAGCTTACGTTTTGCGGGAAAGTAACTCGTTATTTTTATTCTATATACTCGAGGATTTTCAGAATGTGAGCCAATCAATATCTTTCTAATTATTTTTAGGGTGACGAGCGTAAACGTGCGCAGTGTTTACCAAGCTGCTCAAATGCTCCTAACGGGTACAATCATTAAAGGTCTGTTAGCACTCCGAGTGAATCCGTGTAAATCCTTGTGTAGTGATCACTTTAAGACGAAAAAGTGCGTCGTGAAATAGCGTTGAATTATCTGATGGCAAAAAGCGTGGACGACGGCTTAGTTTCAAGGCTATGAAGTTAGCGATTTACGTAGCGGTGCACAAGAATTTTTTAGTATTTTTGACAATTTTACATTGTTTGCGGTGTGTATGTTAAATTTTAATTTGGAAGCAAATGCAGTAGAATGACAAATTAATATATATCGTTCCATCATAGAGATGAGGTCTATGATGGAACGATTTATATTAATTTTCATCTTGGAACGATTTACAACTTTATTTTGTAATACAACTCGACGTGCATGAGCATTTAAGTATCTATTTTTTTTTTTTACAAAAAAAAAAGATTTATCAAAAAGTTTAAATCACTATATTGCTGTGTTATTTTCTGACCAGCGCAAGAGGGGCTTGTGGCTAAGTAATAACAGCCGCACGGGTCGATCGATCAGGTTAAGCTACGCTTGCGCGGTTGGTCGGTGAATATTTGACCATCTTTACATACCGAGACCCTTCCGTGCCTCGGAAAGCACTTTATGCCGTTATTCCCGGCTATCATTCGTGGATCGTTGACAGTCGTTACGGGTAGTCAGAAGCCCGAAAATCTGACAACCAGTTTTACCAAGGGGTATCGTATTACCCAGTAACTGGGTTGTGGAAGTCAGATAGGCAGTCGCTCCATGTGAAATACTGGTATTCAGCTGCATCCGGTTAGACTGGAAACCGACCCCAATATAGTTGGGAAAAGGCTAATAGGCTGATGATGATGACTTTTTGATCAGCGCAAATGCCTGTAACGCATAACGTACAACGATAAAACTAATCATCAATTTAACGAAAGTGTTGCACTCAAATCACGCCTCAATTTACACACCCCGCTGTTACCAAATTGGATTAGAAGCAACGGAAGCAATTTCACACATAACATGCATTACTCGGGTTACAAACGCTGCCTGCGTGGCCTCCTTACCATAAACCTCTGTGTACGGAGACAAAGCGGCATTCGCTTTGGGCGTCCCATTACAGTAATGCGCAGCTAAAACTTGACTGATTACTGGTCTGCCTGGATGAATTTTTCCACTGTCACACCACTGCGGCGGTTTAGACGGACATTAGCAGTATTAGAGGGATTTTCTCGTCTGTCTAATCGAAATTCTTGTTTAAACGAGCGCGTCGCAGCGGTTATCTTGTTCATCCATCATTACGCAAGGTTTCCTAGATAATTAAGGAAACTCACAATTTGTTGGGTTTTCGGTAGGTGGGTAGGTAGGTACTTATGTTATTGCTTTTCTTGAAAGTAAATTCAAAATGTAAAGTGATGAGGGTAAATAATTTAAATAATATCTAATAGCTGCTTGTTGACAGCCCAATTTAGGTTAGTAAATCAGTATTTTCATCGAATTTATTTTTAATATATGAAAATGTTTTCACAAGGTTTCCATGAATAACTTTCTTGAAAGTCTTCGAGCGCCACATCAGCAGCACTATCCCTTAAAATCTCCATATTCAAATGTGAACATCAAGTTAATTTACTGTAGGATCTTAAATTACCTTTGAAATTAGATATATTTCGCTGTCACTGCGGATGTAATTTACATTTATTATTAGCCTTGTTGAATATTCATTATTAACGTAATAGTACGCATTATTCCTGGTATTCGGGCCGTGCACGCGAAAAATGCTTTATAGCCATCGTTAACTCGATACTATCTGCATTTAATGCTAATGCATTTACCTACTTATTTATGTACATAACTATATCATTTGTTATATTCTTCATATTTAGTACTAGCTGTGCTTGCGGCTTCGTCAGAATACAACAATTTTCCGAGTTTCAAGTTAACTGAATTTCATTAAAATCGGCGGCAACAATGGCCGCAAACTGACACAAGAAATTACAATTGATTTACCTAAACAAATATTTATCTTAGGACCGTCTGGAGTCTAGGTCTTGATGTACTCAATCCTCTTTGACAAAGACACAATGATAGAGCTTCTGATCCCTTTAGTTAACATTGTAATTTAGTTATCTTGGTACCTTAGAGCTCCATTTTCTTGTCCTAATTACTAGAGGAAGCCAAGGATTTTAATAGGGACCGACATCTTACCGTACCTTTTGAGACACGACAAGAGGATTTGTCAGCTTAACTGAACAGTGTTCCTTTAATTTGTGGCTGTTTGTTTTACTCACACACATGCATGAACCCTGAAAGGTTCAGTGCCGATCAAGGGTTTCTAAATACATAGTTACGATTAACGGCTCGTAAGGGATTATTGCCATAAGTAATTTTCACGCATGAAAAATTTTAAAGAGTGTAGAAAATCTGACATTTTAAACAAAATTAATTGAATTTCACGGGTAGGTATAGTACCAGTTGATATATTCTGTAAAAATCTCATCGTGAGAACTTAGGTGGAGTGAGGTGTCAACAGTCTCAACATCAGCCGGTCAATTCTGTTAGAATCTCACCGTGAGAAGTTAGGTGAAGTGAGCTGTCATTCCATCTGATGTTATAGGGATTGACACTAATGACAGCTCACTTCACCTGAGTTATCACGGTGAGATTTTTACAGAATAGCACTACAGGAGGAACGACAGCTCACTTCACCTATATTTTTGCGGTGAGATTTTTACAGAACTGACCGACAGTAGTGCGACCCATTTGAGAGAGATACGCAGGATATTTTTCTAGCTTCTGCCCGCGAGTTCGTCCGTGTGAAACTTTTTGTTCCCCCGACCCACCCCATCGCATCGCATCGCCTGCTCGCGCTATTACTTCGTTTTCTTTTTGCTCGGCTCTGCAACAACAACTCTTCAGCTTTATTATTAGTATAGATTAATTAATTTACCGAAAACATAAGCGCTAAATGCAATGCTACATATAATGTATATAGTTAAAAGTTTAGCAAACTTTAGAAAAATTGCAAAAAAAAAATACATTTTACACCGAAATCGAATTGCCTTAGATGTAAATACACGAACACAAATTGCTGGCACATTACAATAAAAAACTATCCTATATTTACCTCCAATTAAAACTCGCGCCAGAATTATTGGCAACTATTGTTTTCAATGCTATTATCGTTGGTATATCCTGCTCGTGTCTGCAGCAGGCACGTCAGGGGGGGGCAATTATAATTAAAATAGCTTGTTCAACGACAACAGCGTGCTGCGATCGAGGTCGTGTCTCATTGTTTATTGTAATGTGCTCTGTCATTATAACCGATGTCGATACTTCGACAGAGGTTCACGACTTGCTGTATTGTCAGACTACTTTAGGTGCTTCCTATTCAAGCTGGAATATAATAGCTAGACACAGCGATGCCGATAATAGTTTGATAATAATCTACTCAATGAACATCTTGTAGGTTGTTCCACAAGACTAGTAAATTCTAAACTAAACTACGTCGATGTAATATTAATTGAATATATTGACAGCTATATTATAAATGTAGGTTAATAACTGAAGTTCCATTACGTCATGTCAGCGTACTACCAGATTTCCCATTGTACTGAAAAGCTCCGCTCCCCTCAAGAATCAAGTCAAACAAACTTTATCAACGACATACAATACAAAACGTGTTTGTTAGAATAACAACGATATTGCATAAATCAAACACAGTTTTCCATAAACCATTCACTGTTGCCGAGCAAAACTTAAGTCAATCTATAGGTTCCTGCGATGCAATTGCGTGCCCATACATATTCAAGTGTTCATACATCACTAGTGGTAGCCGCGGGATTGTGCGCTCGTAATAACATGCAACTCGTGAGACGTTCTTGCCGTTTATTCAGATACCCCTGTTATCAGGACCGCTTTGTCTCCTTCTCCTTTGAAGCTTGGATGCAGCTGATTTGCTTTTAGGTTTTCGTCTGCTGTGCTGTATTTTAAAAATGTATTTTTATCTTTTTATCTAAAAGACAATCTATACTCTCTAGATACTAATAATAAAGCTAAAGAGTTTGTTTGCTTTTTGTTTGTTTGAAAGCGCTGACCTTTGGAACTACCTACTACTAAAAATTGCTTTTGCTTGCTTTGCTTAAATTTGCTTTTTGCATTTGATAGCCGAATTCATGAGGAAATAGGCTATTTAACATCACACTAGGACCCTTAAAAAAACTAAGCGAAAACGAATTAAAAACGCGGGCAGGCGATGCGATGCGACGGGGTGGGTCCGGGTAACAAGACATTTCACGCAGATGAAGCCGCAGGCAGAAGCTAGTACATTATAAGTATTACTATCTAGCTATCTTGTGTTCTGTGCTACAGCAGAACAAAGGTCTCTATTCCTCGTTTCGAGTTCCACATACTCCTGTTCTCCCCAGACTTTTCGGTAGGAGTCAATTTAAGATTTTTGGAATCTTTGCCTTGTTCTGCCACGAATTACGAGTATTTAAAAACGGTGAAGGAAAACATCTTGAGGAAACCAGCATGACCTAGAACCAAAAATTCGAAGACATGTGACATCTACTAACCCGCTTGAACATTATAGGCTGACTATGTTACAAATAATGAAAATAGATTTTGTCGGTAGGTATAATATGGCTATCTCAAATTCTACTCAATCCAAATTAGGATGTTAAACGATGTTCATATCAGATGTTACACACAGATTTCTCTCTTTCAGTCGTCAGCAATTTGGCTTTCGAAAGAAGAAGACAAAGCGTTGTGTAACTATGCAGACGCTACGCAACGTTTATTAGTAAGGGGGGCTATATTCTTAAAGAAATACGAAAACTAGTTTCAGTACACTCTGTAATGAAAACATGCGCATGCAAACTCAACAGAAATTCAATTTCAGTGTCCCAAATTGAACTTTTTATTAGAAATACTCCTTTGTTTCTTTCATATTATTTGTACATAAATTCAAGTCATTTCATATGAGCTACATTATAAGAACGAAGAGATTTCCGAGTCCATTACCCTTTGAAACCCAGACGTTTTCTTCTATTTGTAGCCTGGCATTCCCATTAGTTATAGGTCAGGTCACCCACCTTTTTACAAAGAGGGAATGCAGACGTCTGAACGAGCCTCGGAGCTAGTATTAGATAAATGAAGTGTCCTGTTCCTCTGACTAAAGCGTCTGTCGTCCTCATCGAATCATAGAATTATTAATGTCACTCGGTTTTTGCTGACTGCCAGTGATAATGTTCTTACAGGAATAGACCTTTCTTGCTTTCGTGGCCCGTTACTAAAAATCTTGTTTGGCAAGTGGAAAGGTAGTCACAGATTTTCTCGGTAATTTAATGTTGTGCGGTCTAAAATATTAATATTTTGCTGTTTTATAGTAGGTACATGTAGCTGTTGCCCGCGACTTCGTCTGCGATCAAGAAAAAAGACACGTGGCGCCATCTATTATCATAATAACGTTATTGTTGTTTTCTTCGGGAACAGCGCTTTTTCTCGGGATGAAAGGTACCCTATGTCCGTTTCTGTACCTACACCTGACAACGTATGTGTAAAATTTCAGGATGATTGGTTCAGTGGTTTAGGCGTGAAAAGGTAATAAAAAAACTTACTTTCGCATTTATAATATTAATTAGGATTAGGATATAATTAATAGATTTCTTGTTCCCCCGACCCACCCCCTCGCATCACATCGCCTTGCGTCTTGCGTCTTGTTTCTGTTTGCTCGGCTCCTAAGGGCCCTATAAGTGTGATGTTAGAAACCCTATATAACCTTCGTCAAGAATTGGGCAATGCAAAAACTCCGTAGTTCCAGAGAATAAGCGTTCAAAAAAATAAACTCTTCAGCTTTATTATTAGTATAGATAGTACCTATGGATATAGATGAAGACATTATTTTTTAAAGATTTGAGTGTTGGTTCTTACACAGTGCACTCGTAAGTAGGTATACTTATTAAGATTAATTATAGTTCGATTAGTTAAAGCAAAACAGGTGGGTTTTCTCTCAGCCGTTTTGAGAATATCACTCATGTTAAAATGTGTTGGCAGCACGAAGCTTTCCCCAAAATGTTATCTTTCTCCGTCAGATGACGTAGATATACAGACGTAAACAAACACTTTTCGGTGTTTGTAAAATAAAATACGCTAAGTTTGCTACTCGCATTTGTTTTCACTTTATTTTAGATAGTAGGTACTATACGAATTGGTTTCTTTGTTGATTTGAATTTTGATTTGATTTTTTGTATGTTTGCTTATTACGCTTACACGCTAAAACGGTTGAATGGATTTGGATGTAATTTGGTACCTACATGGCCTAGATTAGGACATAGGATACCTTTTATCTCGATATTTGGGTGAAACCGCGGTGTAAGTACAGCTAGTTGTTAATAATTTAATTTGACTAAGCCTTTGCCATAAAAGAGTTTTTTTTTTTTTAAATCTTTGTGTAGGTAGGTACGTACGTAGCACATGCCGTAATTCCGGAATGCACTTCCTTGTCTCTTACTAATAAGAGACTAATAAGAAAGAAAGAAAAAAAAAATACGTTTATTTGTGGGTAACATGACGCAAGAACACGAATCACAAAAAAAAAACAATTTGGGGAGAACATGCGTCAGACTATCTTAGGAATTATATTGCGTACAAATGCAATATGCATTTTCTAAGACGTCCATTTCAAAAGAGATACCAGTAATTCATATACCAATTTGGATTCTTTAAACACGTGTATGTACCTAGAACGTTTTATTGTTATTACCTTGAGCGTAACTTTGCAATTTTAATGGTGTTAGAAAAAGGAGGATTGTGAAAAAAAAAATTGGTCAAGTACAAGACGATAATTGACGGTTACTGCTGTTTCGAACCGTAATCTATGTAGTTGCTTAACTTTACAAATTGTTTTAATATAAATATAACAAAAAAATGGCGGGACGAGCTGGAGAACACAAACGACCCGTGGTCCACATTAGCCCTGGATAGCAAGAGCTTGAAGTCATAGGGAGAGGCCTTTGCCCAGCAGTGGGATGATGTAGGATACCAGTAACAGTAACCTATTAGCCATAGTCTATTAGATAGTTTAATATTCGACACAAAGTTTCGACGTGTTGCCTATGGTCAATTCACTTTTATAACAGTACCTACATGATACATTATACTCGAGTAACTTATTAACTTAATTTAAAAAAAGGCTTTCAAAATAGTAATAGGTCAGATAGGCAGTCGCTCCATGTAAAATACTGGTACCTACTCAGCTGCATCCGGTTAGAATGGAAGCCGACCCCAACATAGGTGGGACAAGGTTAGGCAGATGACTTTCATAATTATATGCATTTAGTAAAAAGCTGTTATTTTGAAATTACAAACAGACAGTTAAATTTTATTCATTTTCGTAATAGATACGTCATTGCAGATGATGACACTTCCAACATAATATAGGTACACTCGTGTAGCTTTCGTCCCGCATTGCTTTATTAAACGGTAAATCTGAAAGATCATTATGGACCCATAATACGTGGGGCGCAGCACATTAGGAGGAAAACATCTACAACTTTCAGATTGAAAATTGACTGCGTGTGACTGAATCTAGTTATCAATGTAAATAAAGAAATCAGTGTCTTTATCTTATTAATTTTACCCAGTAATTATAAGTAAATTATTAAGTATACGGGCTCTCTATCTAAACATTGAAAACCCAATATTATTGCAAATAAATATTCTGTTTTAATGTCACCACAGCAAGATGACCACTGAATTGTTAGTAATACCGACCTCAACGTAGATATAAATCCATTAAGTTGATTAATTGTACACAATTAATTATGTATCTTCATACAAAGCGGCCATGAGAGATAGAATCGAAGAGCACCTACGACTAGATTAATGATCGTAATGTGTGGAGGTGGCAAGGATAATAGGCATTACATTCATTAACTTTAAAGAGGCGTAGGTACGTTTCGTATGAAATACCACTGTAATTGGATCTGGTTTAAAATTCATAGCATTACATCTTTAGGGCCTGTGCACACCACGTTTTTTTAAACGCGCCGTTGACGCGCGTTTTAGAAACGTGCGTCGACGGCGCGCTTTTATCCTATATTTTATCTACAGGCTGCGTCTGACACACGTGCGTTTCTCGAATGGCGCCAACGCAACACGTGCTCATTAATTACTTCAGAACGAAGCAAAGAATAAAAATACCAAGCCCGATACAAAGAATTTGCGCTTACCTACTGACGTCAGAAAAGAATAATACTACGAAAAGCAAATCGGTGTAAAATAAGGCGAACGAGAGCCGAATTTTTCCAAAATCATTGCACGGCAACGTCAGTCGCTCTCATGGAAGTCCGACGAAAAATAAAATATTTGTGAGTTTGTGACACAGCCACTACCATTCAATATCAATCTATGTAATCTGATGTGAAGTGACACGGGGATTTGAAGAGCTCCCGAATTAATCCAATACGTACCGCTTTCGGTATGATATTCCCTTTATTTCAGTGCCAGTGAACTGACACGGCTCCAAATTAATGGAATTAGTGAGTAGCCTGTTTGACCGTGGCGGTAATTAGATGTGAATGAAGGACGAATGGAATTTCCGAATTTCAATGCAAATAGGTTGAATCTAATTCTAAACCGCAATTTCCGATTCCACAAAAGACCTCCTTTGATCTCTGTATGCTTCCGAATGCAGTACTTCATCCGGCCAATTTTATAGGACATCTTCAAACCAATCCTAACATCTACCCTTATGTCATTATGTGTGTATTTCAAAATGTTTCGACTTCTTTTTGTTTATATCAAAAGGGAAAAGAGGGTTTACTAAGAAATACAATATCGCAGAATTTATATGGAAATAACCCATGTACCTATTGATAGCTTACTTCGCACGTTCATCTCGGCGCTTCTCGTACGTTCCGAGGCAATCCGATCCTGTGTCGGTTGGCATGGACTCTAATCTCGGCCGGTTGTATTGAGGCTGTATTACTATCATGTGAATATTGAACGACGACGTCAGGTTTCCCCGGGATTTATCGGGCCCTCTCGGAGTATACCGATTGGTGTACTTGTACCATGCAGGATGTTCTGAGCTTATTGGATAGGGTAACGTACACGAGTGCTTACATGCTTTGACTAAGAGCAACTGCTTGTAAAGGTCGTTTTCGCACATTACTAATCAATGCTATATATTAGTTACGCTACACAGTACCCCGAAATGTTATAAGACGGGCGGCCCGCGTGCCCCGGTTGTTCCATGTGGATTCATGTAGGACCAACGCCGGGGCGCGTATGCCTCTTCGACAGCTTGTGGAAACCTATAACACACACTTCATGGATATAGATATCTTCTCTCTCTCTAGTAAAAAATTTCAATATCTCGCTATAAAAACTTTATCACAATAATCTAAGAACTTGTAATGCGATGAGCAATCTCGTCAATTCTTTCGTTTCCAATTCTGCACATATTAATCCGTGGACAATGGTGTGGGTTATATGTTTACCAATTCATTATTTTACTTATAGATTTACTTAAACCTTAACATTAACTGTTTTCTTGTCCCTTATATAAATAAATGCAATCTGCCGAGCCTTTTCCCAACTAAGTCGGGGTCGGCTTCCAGTCTAACCGGATGCAGCTGAATACCAGTATTTTACATGGAGCGACTGCCTATCTGACCTCTACAACCCAGTTACTGGGTAACACTTGGTAAGACTGGGCCAATGGCTTAACGTGTCAAGGAGGGTTCTCGGTATGTAAAGATGGTCACCCATCTACGGACCGACCGCGACAAGCATAGTTTTATAACCTGATCGATCGACCTATGCGGCTGTTATTACTAAGTCACGAGCTCCTCAACACATTAAGTACCGGTAAACCGGGGTTACTTTGAACAGCCGGGTGACTTTGATTGAAGCTTTTATTTCATATAAAATTTGTTTTTTTTTTCTTGGCTAACATCATTGATGAACTGTTGAATCCTTTCTAGAGGACACGCTGGCAATTCACCAACTATTTTAAGCACCGTAAGCTTAAGCATTCTTTTTAGGTTTCATTTGTCTTTTACTAGATCAAAGTTACCCCATACGCAACGTGCCCTATTTTCTTGCGTAATTCCAAAGCTATCAAAGAATTATTCTCATTATAACTTTGATTAGACAGTTTTTATTTTTTTTCTCAGAATCAAGCCATATTTTTTCACATATTATTACAGAAATCGCGAGTTTAAAAAAAAACGATTACTAGACGGATTATATATTTTTTTTACAACCAGAGATTCAAAAGATATGGACCTTGAAAGTTCAATATTGATCAAAGTAACCTCGGTTTACGGTACTAATCATTTGGGACTATTATCAACTAGCTGAATTTCATTTGCAGTTTGCAAGAGTTTGTTGTTAACAAGATGTATTTTGATATCTCTGCTTGCATGTCAACTTCCTGCATCTATATATAAATGGAAACCGCACATCATCCGCTAATATCTTCACATGCTAACCTAATGTACATCAATTTCACTTTGTATGGATAATTGAGCAAGCAATATAATTTAGTGTAGCGTACGGAAATACATCGTCGGGTCTGGTATGTGGTACAAACGTCACGAATCGTTAACGCGTCACCTCACGCCCCTAATTCACGCACATTTTAATCAAGTTATGATTATATAACTCGATGCGATTCTTCTTTCAAACATAAATCGATATTGTGTAAATTCATGATCGATTTCGACTAATAAATTAATTAAATTGCCGTAGTTGATATGCCTATGAAATTCAGGAAACTGCTGTGACCGAGGTAGGAGTCAAGTTGGTGATAAAATATTTTATCAACAACAACATCACGCCTTGTTTCCCCGAAAGGTTGGGCATAGTACAACCACATTTCGCCAGTTATGTTTAAGTCTCATGACTGCTACTGAGAAATTCCAGATAGAAAACCCCCAATAACACTTTGCCTGACCTGGGAATCGAACGTAGGACCTCATGGTTAGCAGTAGCGCTTGCGATGATTTATTTTCGTTGGATCCCGCTTTTGACACTAGACCAACGAGGCTGTTATGGCTAGCAATTATTTTATTATTATAGTAAAATGTTGCTTTAAAAGACTTCCGCAGACAGGCGCGACGCGACGACGACGGTGCGACGCGATTTTGATAAAACACTTTCTATTAAGTTTTCATAGAAATTGTTCTACTAGAGTCGCATCGCGCCTGTCTGTGGTAGCCTTAAATTATGTTAATGGCACTTGCATATGAAGCGATCATGATGTACGACCCCCACAAAAAAAATAAGGAAGGTCTAATTTACCAGCAATTCCACAGCTATTTAAAGCAGTAGGTACTTAACACAAGTCAATGTACATATAAATCACGTGCGATTGAGACAAGTGGTTCCAATCTGTTCTAAGAGTAATTCGGTGCGGTGCCTGTAGGAGGCGACATCGAATCCAATTACTCGACACTTGTTATGTTAATTACTAGTCAACGTTAATATAGTACTTGAGCATCTGTATGACGCTGGTAAATTAATATGGTGTGTATTTGTACGGCATACGTTCACACCTAGGGCTGCTGCACGTCATCGCGCACCAAGGGATTGCTGGAAAGATTATAAAAAAGAAGTGCCCTTTCTAGTCCTTTAATATGCACTATAAGTACAAAACAAAACCAACTGAGAAGTCGATCACCTTTGTTCAGTAGGTACTGAAATAGTGAAATGGTTTTAATTTCCCACGAGAAGCTTAAAATTTCTTAAATGTTCTTGAAACCAAACATGAGCATTAATTATGTAATAGGTATTACATAATTAATGCTCATGTTTCGTTTCAAGAACATTTCTAGTAATTCAGTACTAATGTGCTGTCAGATTAATTTCAGAAAATACTGTTGCTATTGCTGTTTTAAACATTAGTGTAAGTAAACAGCTTATAGCCAGCCCTGATCACCACAATCAGCGGAGTAGAAGTAATTACATGTTCATTAATGCGACTGGGACGACACGCCATATCGCGTGACAATGTACAAGGCACATCCGACCTGTACTTGTTATCAAATAATTATATACTTACTCCCATTTGAAATGATAGATGAGAGTAGAAGGGGAGAGGCGAACTTGTTAAAGGACTTCTAAGAATTAATTGTCAAGTCTATATGCCCCTATCGTGATCTAGAAGCTTTCATGGTTAAAATATTGCAGTTGTAGCAGCAAAGTGTTTCTTTAAATATTCGAAACTCACGTCTAAAAGCACGTTTAGAACTTGATATTCGATTTTCAGAAATATCGGTGATATTTGATACGGCATTCATAAATCAGAAGCCTAAAAAAGGGCTACCTATATTATGGAATTGTATTGCGAAAATACAGGTGCTTCATGAAACTTTTTACCGATATTCAATCTGGCCAAACTGCCGGCCCTTGAAGCGGAACTGGAACGAATATCGCTTATAAATATGCACTTATATCTGAACAGGCCTTAACGCGAACATTGCGAACAGCTATTGTTTACGCGGCCCGTTCGCCCGTGACGCCCCGAATGAGAATTGACGGCGCGCGTGTGACGTAAGCAAATGACGTTGTATTTCGTTCGGCGTGTTTGGTCGGACGTAATTACGTTTGTTTTCCAATAAGCTGCACTCTGATACGTTACGATTGGATGGAATTGAAAGTCAAATACATTCTGTGTGGAGTACGGGATGTGCTGTTGGTAAAATTTCGTTTGGTACGGATATGATACGTTTCTTCGCATGTATGCTTATTTGCATGTGAACTTGAATGAACTAAGTCAGTTGAGAGATAGGGAATTGGGGGACGTATAATATATATATATAGTACAAATAAATAAAATTGAAGTGTCTGTTTGAAAGTATTAAACAAAGTACGGTTTTTTAAATTATTATCTGTCTGTCTCCGAAACGGCTGGACCGATTTTGACGGGACTTTCACCGGGAGATTGCTGATGTTATAAGGAGTAACATGGCTTTTATTTTAGAAAAATAATTAGGGTTTCGCGCAAAAAAATAAAACCCGTGATATCCAATTTGTTTTTCGACATGCACGCGAACGAAGTCGCGGGCACTGCTACTGATAAATAAGCAACATTTGTTTGCTAAATGGTTTCATTCCTAGTTCTGTGAACTTATATATTATCCCGATAATAAACCATTTGAATGCCGATTTATGAAACGTTTCTTGTCCGACCATTTTACCGATTCGTATCCCACATGCGATCCTCTTATTTAATACAAAGGGATACACATTACACACGCTAAAGTACGAATACCTTTTTCTCGTAGACCCATATGATTTCGGTCGTAATTGGAACATGCCAAATATAATAAAATAGGCCGAAATAAGCTTATTTTCTTCTTGACCTATCCATGTTTGTACGAATCATAGTCGAGTTGTGACGCCACCAGACTATCGGCCGATGGAGCGGGCCATGAAATACGCGGTCACTGATAAGAATCTCCTGTGATTTCACTTCCATTGTATTTATAAATGCTACTGTTTTAATATCACTTTCACTACATAAATCTATTCTAGTAATAAAGCAGAAGAGTTTGTTTGTTTGTTTGAACGCGCCAATATCTGGAAATACCAGTAGGATAAAAAAAAAATGCATTTGATAGCCCAATTCTTGTGAAAGATGTTAAATATTGTTAAGATGTTAAATATTTTAACATCACGCTAGAACCCTAAAAAGCCGAGCAAAAAGGAAAAAAGGAAAAAGAAAGAACGCTAAGTGAAAACGAAGTAATAGCGCGGGCAGGCGATGCGATGCGACGGGGTGGGTCGGGGGACAATTAAGTTGACGCAGACGAACTCGCGGGCACAAGCTAGTGAGTTATAAACTGTTCAAGTAGATCTCTATCGCAAAATTATTGACAGTCAGAATGAATTGTTGCGATTTTACCGTTGTACCTAGTCCTGTCAAATTGATGGGTCATCTTGGTCATTCACATGCACAAAATACGTTGATTGATTTCAAGCTATAAAAAACTGCAATTTTGTTTTCGGTGGCCTATTCAGCGGTGGACGTCTTTCGGCTGAAATTATGATGTTTTCAGACAAAACGGTATCACATCTAAGTATAATGTAATGGATATAGCGGAACGTTAAGCACTCGTTCCACCACTGGCGATTAACGAGAAGCGAGAAGAGCTAGCACCTAAAAATTATTACTAGCCTATGCGTATGTACTTACCAAGGTGCATCCAGACAGAGCAAGGCATGTGCTACAAGTGATTTTTTTCATACATTAGATGCCTCAGCCTGAGGCAACCGTACTAAGTACATATAACAAAATCATTTGCGGCGCATGCCTCGCTCTGTTTGGATGCACCTTGGTAGAAATATAACAAGCGTGAGTCTCTCAGCGAGTGTTCTGCCCGCCAAGCGAGCGTCGTCGTTGAGCGAGTACTATCTTTGATAGCTCTTGTCGCTGCGAGAAACGAGTACTCGCCAGCGGCGGTGTGAACAGACAGCTATCAACTATTAATATATGGAACTCTTTCGACTTTCACGGGACCTACGATCTTTTCATGTTTCCCGAGTGAGAAAATCGTTTATAGCTAAGTAGTCGCTTCATCGGCGGCGTGGGTCAGGTGCCTTAACGGTACCGTGTTTTGGAACTAATTGCTTTCACAGCGGCTTCTCAGGCCTAATCCTGCATGTACCGTCCATCTCGCGACCAGAAAAACCGAGGCATGTCTAGACGTATTTTTTTAGAAATAACCTACCCTGACTCCAGCTTTATTTAATATTAGATGAATAGTAATATTATATTCTTAGTATCCATTACCTTCCATCATAATTCACGTAGTTTTAACCTGCTTAGATATTTGATATCGTAGTAGCAACACGATCTTGTTATTTATTCAGGAGCAATATGAATTAGTGAGACATTTATGAATGTGTCTACGTCACTCTACGTCTGTAACTAGGTACTTACTGTTGGTACTAGCCACTGTTCTGTAATAAGTTATTTGTAATATACAAAATTAAATGCCGCCGCTTTTTCTTCATTCTTCCAAAATCATAGGGATTTTAAAATAGAATAGAATTTATTTGCTCAGAATGTAGGTGGTTACAATAATATTAAAGAATCCTTGTACATTCTACCATTTTGGCATGCAAACATTGATGCAGTTCATCATCAAACATGCAAACATTGATACACAACTAAAATGTATCAGCTAGAAAATCAGATACGGAGAAGTAACATGTTTATTTAATAGTTGTACTGTTAGTTTCTTTTTTTTTAGAGTAGTTTAGTTCATGTTATTTCGCTTTCCAATATTGTAAGGATCTTTTTCAGCACTGAATGTTGACTGACGACAAATCTTGGTCAATCAGCAACGACTGATATTCTGTATTAAGACGAAGGAAGGCTTTTTCTCTTAAAATATTTAAGTAATCATGGTCTGACATTTGCTTTATTATAACGACTATGCATTCCTTGAACTTGTTTTAATGTTCCCTCGTACAATGCTCGCTGTTCCCCTTTGCGTGTTTGTAAATTCTCAGTTGTGAACTGAAACTTTTTGTGTGCATCATTTGTACCTAGGGTATTTAGTGTTTCTGATGGCCCTTTGTGTAAAATAAATTGGACTGCTGAAGATGTTTTAAATGTTTGATGATTATAAATTTATAATAGGTGTTTCTTTGAATCCAGAATCCTATTAAGCCCAGTATTTTGTTATATTTTACAATGTATGTATTTGAAGGATATCGCTTTGATGTTTTCTATCGCTTTGATCGGGCACATATTACTGGTGAATAAAGACAACTAGCTACACCTTATAATCAGCCTATTATGTTCCCACTGCTGGGACACAGGCCTCGAGAGAGAGGGCTGTGAGAGGGAGTGGGCCATAATCCACCACGCGGGCCGAGTATGAGTTGGTGGATGTCACATGTCTTCGAATTTTATGGTTCCAGGACATGGCGGTTTCCACACGATGTATACCTTCACTCTTTTGAGAAATATATTTATATTTTATTAGCAGTGGTGATGAAATTAAATACACAGTTTAAAGTGCCTGCCTGGTTTCGAACTCACGATCTACGTCTCTTGAGTCGTGGCCGATACTAGGTACTGGGCCAGCACTGCTCTACACCTAGCTCTATAAATAAAGTCTACAAACTTGTACGTATTTGCTTACACAACTTTGTTTCTTTTATATCCTTCATAGTCGAGAGTTTGCACCTTCCATTGCAGTAAAATTAAACATGTTCCGCTCTGATTACCCATTAAATCTGCACATTTCAACTTTTTCCTCACGAAACGTATTAGAAGGTAAATGCCGCACATTTTATACGCGCAGTTGTATCTTATATTTACTGACGCATGTAAGCACGACTCTGCTATTTCCCTAAATCGAATATCCAAGTGTGACGGTTGTTTGCCTACGTCGCGTCGGTACGAAAATGGGATCCCTCAACACTTTTACTGAACATGTCGCACTTTTATTTTCCTCCACCTACATTGTAGTTTCTTCCTTAAATTCTACGTGCGACAATGTTCAAGATTTCAGTATCGTTTTATTTATGAGTTTACGGACCTTGGTAGCATTTGGTACAAGTCAAATGTATGCTGAAGATAAACAAACTTGTGTACCTTTGCTGAGGGTTGCCGAAGTTGCTCACAATTGCTCTAAATATTTAAGGACGATTTTGGACCTCTTCGGACCTTTAGAATGTTCTAGGTGAGATGGTAGTGTACGCATTGCTGGTACAGTTTGCAGTAGGTATCAATGAAAAAAAAAAAGCTTGCACAAATATACTTAGTACCTACGCATGTAATTTGAGTATGTATATCCTACGCTTTTAAAGGATAACAATAACGCTAAATAAACGAAAGAAAGCAATACTTACGTTTCAATATTAGCATATGTATGCCGTTTTCCATATTATATTGCAAAAAATTGTCTGCCAACATTTCTGGAGACGATACTACGTAATACATATATCTATAGGTATCATTTATATTGTTTATCCTCAGAAAGGGGTATATTTGATATCAGTCCTTTGTGCTGATTTCAATATTAAAATCTTTCTTATTCGGAATATATTCCATTGTTGGAGGTTGAAATAGTTCTTTTTATTCGAATACTTATATATACGGTTGTGCGTCTTTTTATAGTTCGACCTTTTAGCATTATAAGTATATATTACTATAGTAGTAATACTTTTAGTTATTTTTTCTACATTATAAGTAAGTAACGCGGTTATAGAAAATATTTCAAGAATTTCCTTCGACAGCCTTTCCAGAAAAGCTGTATCTAATATGCTCGAAAAGTAATGTACAGAGCATGTAATAGCTAAAGAGCTGCTGACCTAAAAATGGTAGAAATGTCTGGACATAGGAAGCGAAGTAACGTATAAACGATGTCCTAATGTGTTGAAAGCTTCCTATGCTTGAGTCGAGAAACTAAAAGTACGAGAGGAATTTCGACTTCCCTTTAGGATCAGTTATCAATATTTAGCTTGTTAAGTTACCTATACAACTGCTAACAAGTTACAACTGTGCTTCAGTAATAGGCACTATAGTTTATAAAGTTAAACGGTTGTGACTAACAGACATTTAGTACAAAATTAAAAGTAAAATGACAAACGTTTTTCCTTAATTTGTCCAGACTAGCTTCTGCCCGCGACTTTGTCCGCGTGCAATTTCTTGTTCCTCAGACCCAGCATGTCGCATCGCATCACCTGCTCGCGCTATTAAGTACTTCGTTTTCACTCAGCGTTCTCTCTGACTTATTTTCTGTTTGCTCGACTTCTTAGGTTCCTAGCATGATGTTAAGTAGTCTATTACCCCTCTAGAATTGTGTTATCAAATGCAAAAAAAAAGTCGGACTGGTACCTATTTCCAAAGAGTGTAGCGCGTTCAAACAAACAAAAAAAATAACAATCTTCAGCTTTATAATGAATACCTATATACTCGTAGATATTCTACTTCACAGTTTTAATATCGATAAACCATTTCATTTTAATAATCATGCTTGACTATCGTGAACTACCCATTCAATTGAATGATTATATTTCAAAGTATAGATCC
This sequence comes from Gortyna flavago, assembly GCA_963669345.1. NCBI lineage: Eukaryota > Metazoa > Arthropoda > Insecta > Lepidoptera > Noctuidae > Gortyna > Gortyna flavago. The sequence continues at coordinate 13,640,833 of OY770140.1, forward strand.
TTTATCATATTACATCTCTGAATAGAACACCCATGATAAGGTAAGTACTTACAATTGAAAAAAAAAAAGCTTTTACTTAAACGATATACATCATGTATAATCCTATTTTGAATGATCACGTGTCTTTACAGACTTTGTAAAAAAAGGAAAAAAAAAGGTCAAACTCATGATGATATTATCGTCATGAAGTCTTTGTTATATTTTAGTTTGTGTTACGTAATAGTTAGCTAAAGTTCTATTTATACATTTTTGTGCGTCGTAATGTTTTCGCGTGAGTTTCCATTTCTCGCATATCATCATTATCAAAGTTCAGAAGTTCCTTAACAGTGATGCCCTAGCGGTTAGAAGCCATAATTAAAAGTTGCCGGCTAGTTTCACCTTAAACTTCTCTCATTAAAACTTAGCACCTGAAAGGAACAAACATTCTTCTCATGTACCGTTCACGAAAGCCCAAACCGCTAAACGAAGTTATTTGGTCCTACTGAATTTATTTTAAAGAAAAGAACTCTTGTAGCGTCAATATTTTAGGTTACTTTACAAAATATAGGTAACGATGCAGTAATGTTATATTTGTGTACCTACCTACCTACCTATCACATTAAAGTTAATACGAAATATTAACAGACATTCCATAGCGAAATAGATCAATCAAAATTTCATAAGACACACAGTGTTTTTGTGATAGCTAATAATGGATTTGTACATCAAAATTTTCTCGTAACACGTCTATATGTGAGACACAGCGGTGGAATAATAAATGCCGGCATTTTGGTACGGGTCGAGGGTGGGTCGGGCTCAGCCCGGGGGTGGTTCCATTCTTCGCATTTTGCGGCGACTTTGCTGTCGCGCAAGGAAATACTCACGAATTTTCAGTCTCAGTTTTTGTAAAAAGGTGCGCTTTGTGTTCTGGCACGTTCCGAGCTGGCTGTAATCCGTTTCTTCTACAGGTGGCCCGGGCCCGTTTAGCGAACGCTAATGGAAAAGGCCTCCGAAATTGTACGTTCTCAAATTGTTCCAGACAAATGTTGTCCTAACGTTTTTGGCACTGTTTGCTGGGGTTTATATAGTTTAAGGAACATTTTAAATGTCTGTTTAATTTTCATTTAAGCCAGAGTTTTTTTACATGGAAACAATAGGACTTACAAGGCAGGCATTAAAAAATAACTGTTGAATGGGTATCCCATTTACAAATTGTGAATTGTGCATGTGAATGTGGGTCATTTTATTATTATTTTTTTGTTTAATTTTTATTATTCTCTTTGTTCTGTTAGTTTTTTTCTAGGTCTGGCAGATTGTTTAATTTATGTGGCCTACCCAAATGTCCTTTCTTTGGTATTGTTCGTCGAATCGTTGAGCTCCTTAAGTTTTGAGTTGAGCTGCACGATTTCTGACAAATGCGTGCACTGACTGGACAGGTCCTCTCAATCTGTGTGGTTCTTTCCTCAAAAGACCATCTCAGACATCGATCTACATGGTCTTCATATAACCTGACCAAGATTATGTCTGGTCTTTAAAAGAGACTGTGACCTCTGAGTTTGTTTCGGCCTTTCTTCTCAGAGTAGTCAGATAGGAAACGCCGACTTCATCTAGTTTTATAAAAAATATAATTAATAATTGACGTGTAAAAGTGTTTGTGCGAACCTACTTACAAAATAAAAATCATTTATCAATTCAATCATTTTTTTTTTATAGATAATGTATTGATATAACATCAACATTCGCTCCAAATTTCCCATTGTAGCGCCAATATTTGTTCTAGATTCGTAACTAACGTTTGTATACCACATCGATGAGAGTGATCAGCGCATGAAACGTGTTTGCACAAACTTCCCCGTTCTATTTTACGGTATATGTTTGGACAAGCCCCGAAACTAGCCCAAACCCAAGAATTATAGAGGTCAGGTTGTTTTTGGCACAAGCCGTGAGGATTTATGCTTCGGAGAGACATCAACTGCACTCATAAACAGTGCATGTGCGCTCAGAGCTGCCTGATTCATGGCTACTCTTGTTTTGAATACACAGTTTATTGTACGTCTCGGCGACATTGTGTGCTATGTTTGCTATTTCAGATTTCATAGCTAAGTTATTATTAGTTTTGTGCAAGATAGTTTTGAATAGAAGCAGTTTGGTGACTAAAACGAGTGTCTTTGATGATACAGAAGCGCGCAAAAGCACTTTCGGGATAACTGTTTAGATGCAGAGTGCAGCAGATATATATTTTATGGGTTTATTCACCACTAGCGCTTTATTGCAATTTCTTTTAGCTCCCAAACGAGTAATAATTATTAGTATTGATCTCATTTCTTCCCAAATTACGTATTTCTCCTTGATGTCTGTATAATAAAACCTTATCCAAAGTACACTCACACACACATACAGTCCAGTCATACAGTCCCCAACCAAATGTCAAAGAGTTTTCCTACCTTTCCTCAATAACGAAATAATTAACCCTCATTGTTGTAGAGAACAGCCAGTCAGTACTCTATTGGGGGCAGTTCTGGACTCCGAAGTCACGTAATTGGCCGGAAATGGTACCGCGTCGCTCGAGATTACATTCGATCACGTTCCCGTAAACAGTTTAGCGTTGATTTTTTTATTCGCCGATCTTTGTTGGGCCCGATGGATCGAGTTAATTTTGTTGGGAAATGGGTGAATTCGTTTCGAGATGACTGATGAAATACTATAGGTATTTTTAGCTAGAATGAAATTAAAACTTCAAAAGCAGTAAAACATGATAAAACAACAGAATTTAGTTGTAGTTCATACGATAACCGTGGTAGTTGTAAACGATAGTAGATAAACCCTCGCCACATTTCGGACATCTGTCGAGGAAAATATGACATTAATAACTAAGTCAATTTCCAGTAAAGCCGGCTGTTCGGGTACCGGCTAATAAATTAATCTGGCGTCGGATCAACGTCAATGTTACATTAGGGTCAGTGACAGAGTTCGTAAGGCGCGAGATAAAGCTGTCTAGCAATTAATTAAACGCTGATTTTGGGGAATGTCTCGCCAGATAACAACTCCTTAGAGGGTGCTGTTATTGGATTAAAGGAGCTTTTCGCCTCTGTCTCTCTTCGTTCTGTTGTACTACATTAATTTAATTATAATCAAAAGATAGTCGCTCCAAATTCAGTTGATGAACGTCCTAGTTTATCGCCAGCGTTTTGTTGTGTTCATAGTTCGGGACAAGATAGTGTATTATTACGTTGCTACAAGCATTACTCCCGGAAGCACGTGTATTTTCCGGTCGTAAATATTACCTTTACGCTCAACATTACGCACATACTTTTCATTAATCGTGTTTTACCGTTCATATTGTGGAAATAATAGAAAGTGATATGTGTATGTTAAGTTCGCGACTCACGTTTCCAATAAATAAATTAAATGTTTAATTACGAAATTCCGTCTTGAACAGCCTTAATTTGCACGTAATTCCGTCTCGTTTTCAATCTCAACTTTCGTTGAAACTTTTGCATTGTTCGGAACGCGGTAGTTGGCAACTATACCGACCGCTAGAACAAAGAGACAAAAGCGCTAAATAAACTCTCGCTTGACGAGTTTTTGTGCTAGTTGCGAGTCGGATTATAACACAGGTATTAATGCCGATGTCGCGGGAGGCGGGAACATAAAAACTGTACTTCCTAGGGTGTTCAAACTTGCCTCGGCCAGTACTCGTGCAAGTTGTTCTTTGACAAGCCAAGTTCCTTTTGTGGGTGCCATAGTAATTAATGTTGGACGACAACGTTCATTCTGTTCCGAGTTTTCTTATCGCATTTCGTTTACTCGTGTTTTGCTGTTACACTTACACAACTTTTTTTCACAGACCTCATTTTGTTACATTGTCGTAAATAATGAGGTACATTGGGTTTGCTGCGAGATTCGATGTTCTCAGATTACGATTTTCCCATTTTCATGGAAGTTGGAAAAGTAGTTACTTTCTTGTTTATCGTAACGACGTTGCTTTTGGCAATTTGTACTTAGATACGATACTGTCAACATACATTTACAATATACCTATTATCTTATTTCTCAAGATTTTCTTCACAATGTAGGTACCTACATATTGGAAGAAAATTAGAAGCTTATTGGGCCCTTAATGTGCTCTTAGACGCTGTTATATCAGCTCATCTGCTGCCTGATTGAATTCTTATAGAAAGTGAAGATAGAGTGGCAACATTATTATACGTTTAATTAATGTAAATAGATAGGATTATCGACAACAATGCCTTGCAATTTCGCATGTTTAAATGTGTATTGCAGCAAACAATACAATTACAGAATTCAGACAACTTTTTTACCGGCGACAATTACAGAGATGTTATCGCGACTCTATTTCAACACGAAAACGAAACAAGCTACTATTCGCAACACGTAATTGACTTGTCGCCATGTCTAATTATTGTTAACCTTAAAAAAACTACAATAGCACATTGTAGTTTTATTAAGGTTTAAGGTGTCCTTATTTATTCGCTACAGCTTTACCTATATTATTCTATAATTTGTTTGTTTCGTTGAAATCGTTGCTTTACTTGTTCAGTTCCGTTAGTAACTAAATAATTTAGTTAATTAGGTACAATGATTTTAAACTGATATATCTGACCCTACTCGTCCATAACCTACAGTTAGCTGTAGTACATTTCCATCGAAGTCAATCATCTCCTACAGCGTATACGAGCCATATCAAATTTCCACCAGAATCGAGTCTAGTATGCCTCTCGCCAAAGCGCACTGACAGCCTGTGCCGACCAAAAGGAAGTGAACAATTCATACCAGTTGCGTACAATGGATGCAACGCGAAACAAAAGCCTAACTGGGAGTCAACGTCCATTGACACTTTTTAATTGAACCGAACCAGTGTTAGTTCTAACATCGCGAGCATCGGATGTGCAAATGGTCCGTAAATCATTCCCCTAGTCAGTCCGTCGAGTCGGCTATCTCGTTCTGTGCCAACTAACGACCCCGCATTCGGAAATTGCAATACTCATATGTCACTAACTGCAGTAGCGCCTCTATTGATGCGGAATGCATTGCTCTCAGTGAGCCGACCAGCATTCTTCGAGCCTTGCCTCCTCCGCCGTCACTTTGAAGCACAAATTGAGGCGGGGTGTTTCCTTTTATGCTCATGTGTCAATCGTAATTGGTCGGATTGAGTCGCCAGTGCATACGGAATGTGGTCCCGGTGACCGTTTAATATTTCAAATGTAACCCAGATATCCGAGGTCCAGTCAGCTCAAAATAATAGGTTTGATGAATCGAAAATATGAAGCGAAGCATCCTTGTATGTTGGTTAGGCTCAAATCTGATGTATCAAAATACACAAGTCCTATAGTCCGTTCACAGTTATTTTACCTCTGAGTTTGCATCACTGTTTATCCACAGTGATCTTTATTCTTATTCTAATAAGGTTGCTGTTGGGTTGCTGCCACTGACATGGCCGTAAAAATCATTGTGATTTTTATTCTCGTTACATAAGGTTGCTGTTAGGCTGCCGCTATCATAGGTAAAATAACTGAATGGACTGTACAAACGATTACGAACCACTGCATCCCACATATGAACGTGAATAGGACTAGAGCTATAAGTTGGATCTGTAAACACATTTAGTCATTTAACTAAACGAAGTACCGAGTCACAAGCTAGCCAGATGTAATCAAAGTTTAATGGTTTTCAGAAAATAAATTAAATTAAATCCAGCATTTCTTGTATAAAGCTGAAAATTAATTAGGAGGACTACTAGAATTATTTAAATATTTAACTAACTAAATAGAAAATTGCCTTTTGGGAGCTTAAATACAATTAATGTTCAGAAATAAAAGAAACTGAGAAAATTTGTCACGGGTACACGACTAAATAAATAGGCCCATTGAGGTTAATTTAGGACCCCAACGAATTCTATTGTGGCCTGTGTTTATACACGTAGCTCATTTTTAACGGAAACATTGTGTGTTACCTTTTTTTTAAACGTTGACTCTCTAATCTCACTGTGAGTAAATTGCGAAAGCTCATATAATGTTATGAAAAAATAATAACATATAAATAAAATTGAAGTGTCTGTTTGTAATGTCAAAATAATAGCTTAAATGCATATGACATTATATACGGCAATTACAATAAAAAAATCGGCAGCGGCACAGCTAGTACCAAATATAGGAACATGATTAATCAACCATTGATACACCCGAAATAGTTCGAGGAAGTAAAGGTGTATGCTTTAAATCCTAAACACTAATTAATTCCTGGTATTGATGTCGCAGCCAACTGGTTAAATTAGCCGTTCAGTTAACTGCCTAGCCTTTCAACTGAACGGCGGCCGTTCAACTAACGGCCTGAATGATATTCAATTACAGTTTACGTTGGAAGTCTGTAACCAATCACGCGCGAGCCGAATTGGTTGCAGTAATTAAGGCATTTCACCCCGACCAAGAGGGTTAGGTTAGGTTAGAACTGTGATCAACCGCGTGCGAGCCGAGGGAGGAAGCGAGGCGAGCACTACTTCTAAAGGCCAGGCAGTTAACTGAACGGCTAATTTAACCAGTTGGCTGCGACATTGACATAATTATATCATGGTCATCTGCTAATAGTTCTGTGCCGTACGCAGCTTCCTTTGTCATGTTACCTTTAGCTTAACAACTATCAGAACATCGTACATTATCGATTACGTTACGTATTAACATATAATGTGGGTAGTATCGCTGGCTTCCACTCTATTATTATTCAACCGCCCGCACTAATGTTGCCATCTCCAGACATTTCATTGTTATCAGCCTGCATGTGTAATGTGACACATGTAGTTGACATAATTACTGATTTTGTCGGCCATGTTGTATTAAATCATAATATATCCGCATCGTGCGCTCAATGACGCTTGATTGTGTCCGTATGTGATGTCAATGATTTATCAGGAATGTTACTAATTGCGCCTCATAGAACATAATATGCAGATATGGTTACACGTTCTGCTGTTTATGCAACTGCACTGCTGGGACACAGGCCTCCTCTCGGTAAGAGGGAGTGGGCCGTAATCTACCACGCGAGCTCGGTGCGGATTGGTAGATGTCTCATGTCTTCGAACTTTTGTTTCTAAGACATGCTGGTTTCCTCACGATGTTTTCCTTCACCGTTTTGAAAGTAGTGGTGATGAAATAATTTACACAAAGTAAAGTGCCTGCTTGAACCACTGGACCACCACTGTTCGCGCTGGGCTATCACTGTTTATGCATTGTTGCTTGTTTATACGTTAAAGAAAACGGTACATCCTTCGTGCACTAGCATTCTTTTAGAAAACAACTCCATTCGTGTGCAAGTAAAACAATTCAATTTAAAAAGCATGTTCACGTGAAGACCAAGAATTTGAACTAAATATTCAAATTGTACAAATGGAAAACAAACTTGCCGTTCCCAGCAGTAGCAAAGTCAAAGTCAAAGTCAAAGCATTTATTTCAAATAGGCACATAAAAGGCACTTTTGAACGTCAAAATTACAATGAAATAGAATTGATTCTAGTCGCCCCTTCCAAAAGGTAGTTTTCGTATGGAGAAGAATGGGCAAGAAACTCCACCGTTACTCTTTTAAAATGTTTTACAATATTTTGCATACATTCATTATATAATAAAATAATATGTGAAGACGATGCACCTAAAATAAAATTACTATACCACAATAGGTAAAAGAATTAGAAATGAAACCATGACATATAAATTAATAATCTGATAGATACATGGTGCTCACATATTTACAAAAATGGAAAAAGTAAACGATTTTGATAAAAAAATATATATATGTATATATATATAAACAACGTACGCAAAATACGCGCATTGACGTGGAGTTGCGGACACCAGCCCGTACCGATATATATATAAAAACTATTTTAACAAGTAATAAGTCAGGGTGTGAGTTAAGAGTAATTATAGAATGTAAACAAAGTAAAAAAGAATAAATTTACAATTAAATTAGCAACCAGTTTGATTTTGTCTAGACTCTAGATTGTCCTATGGAGCAGGACCAGCATGTTTCCAAGCGTTCTTATCCTGGATATAATCTTCTAATTTATAGTATGCTTGTTTACTAAGTGTACGTTTAATGCAAGTTTTAAATTTTCTTTCATTTAATTGCAATATATCCCAAGGTATTTTATTGTAACATTTAACACAGTACCCCATAAAAGATGTATGTACTTTGGCTAACCTGAAAAATGGTTGATGTATTTTATCTTTATTTCTAGTATTAAAATTATGTCTATCGCTTATTTTATTAAAAAGATGTAGATTTTTTCTAGCAGTTCTGGTATTCTACTTAGTTCGCTTTATTTCCAACATTTTAAAGTTTCAGCTTGTCTAGCAAGTCGATTTCGGCCTCACGTCCTCGTAAGTTCTATTCCTGCCTAAAATAATATCACTAGTCTCTTTGTTCGTCCTCACTTTTTAGGCCCAGACGTACCCTTTTCGCTAAACTTTACTTTTCCTGTGCTTCTAATAAATAAACCTTCTAATATAACCCTTTTGTCGCTATCTCCAAATTTCTCCGTGCCGGTACCAATTTTATGAAAGGGATACCTTATTATATTATTATTGAAATTTTACGTGATTTTCAGGTCACTTTATCATAGTTTTATTATATTGAGCGTAGTTATTAACGAGAACAATATGTGAATCCATCCAAATTGAAGGCAGGGCTTAATTGATGTGCTTTTAAATGGCTATGCATCTAAAAGCGAGTGTGGCTAAATTTTCGAACTCACCAGTTCCATCAACTAATGTAGGTATTCGGCCATCAGTATTATAGTGTTTATTTGAATGAAGCATCAATGGGAAGCATTGGGCACACACAAACGTTTCCGGTTATTCTAAAATGTACAGTGCGAAATTTCATTAAACTCTAACACGAATGTTCGCACAGTATGAACTGTATAACCGGGAGCCGCAATTAAAAGTTTGCTTAGAGAATATATACGCCAACATTTTGATTTAAAGTTAGAGGTTTCGCTCGACACCCATAGCGCGGCGAGAGAGCTCACTTTTTACATGCCACTTCAAACGTTTTGTACCATGCACATTGCTGTTATGTATTGTAAGATTAATATTCCTAAAGTGGAAAAGTTGCAATGGACATAAAACTAGTTTGAAAGTTCGAATAGATTGCTTTTTGTAAAGCTGTTATAATTCGCCCAAAGTTGGCTGACCAGCACTCAATTAAGTTCAATGGACTTAGTTCATGAGTGGTTAAGAGCATTAAAGACGATGTTTAGTTGAAGTGTGGTTTGTGGTTTTTAACCTTCCATAATAGCTTTCTCATTAAGGATCGTGCCACGATCGTGTCACTTAAGATTAACTCGTTGGAACTCCTACCATTTCTCCCTATATTTTTTTTTACTAGCATTTGTGGACTTTCCCAGCAGCGACGGTAAACAGTAATTCATGGTATTTATTTACAGCTCTTGATAAACATACCAAGTTCTAGAAAAACAGCTCATCCTTGTCGCAAATATATAATTCTGAGACCCAGTTTCATACATATTTATCTCCACTTACAAAATATTTACTACCAAAAGTTTGGTTGCAACTGCGACTGAAAGTTTGATTAAGCTGTTTTTAAACTAAAATGAAGCAAACAGGTAATTAATTATTAAATATTTTCTATAAAGTTACATAAACTATTTTGTAAATACCCAATGTTTTTTTTTATGTGCAATTTTTTTTTCTATATTATTGTCAAAACATATGCGTACTCTATAAAAACCCGTTCCGAATTCGAACTTACGTGTCGGGTACATTTACTTTTCCTTTTGTGTCGAACAATATGAAGTTTTGTTTGTTCGAAAAGTTGGCAGTGGACAGCATCCATTCCATTAGTATGGAACGGAAAGTTTGTGGTTATTTTTAATTAATACCGGGGCCGGAGTTGCGCCTTCGGCGGCGACGAGGGAATTCGTTGCGAGTAATATCAGAGGTTTAGTAGATTAAGCAGGCTACTAAGTGCTGGCAACCTTACAGTTCTCTTTATTGTGTTAGCTCGAGCTTGTGTTTATGATTTGTGTTTTCGCTCTTACCTTTTTTCTCTTTCTTTCTTTCAGAAATGAAGCCAAGCACTTTGACGGTCTTGTTGGCATAGCTTTGGCGGTTTTGAAATTTGTTTTATAGCAGTTTCAATGGCTGAATGGTGGTGCCAATTGATTTTTATATTTGTGTAGTCACTGAAAAATTGGAAATGCGTCAGAACTCTGAAACCACTGACTTCATTCTATTAAACTTGATAGGTATGTTAACTTTTTATTTTTCTAAAAGAATTTTCTATGAGGTAATTGCATACCTACTCAGATTTATATTTAAATGTATGGTTTTGCAAGACACCTCGTTGGTCTAGTGATCGTCAGCGCTAAGTGTTATTGGGTTTTTCCATCTGAATTTTTTGGTTGCAGCTGGAAGTCTGGATTTGTGCCCAGTTGATGGCAATAGCCTTGCAGAGTCGCCCCCAAGACCGGACTTAAAAACTTAACTGGCCAAATGTGTTTATACTTTTTATATGTACAACTCAACCCTTCAGGGAAGTCAGGCGTGATGTTCTGGTAGTTCTCAAGTTTCCAACATTAATCAAATTACCATATTAAATGTCGTCCACAACATCAACCTTCCATCCATTGTCATAAAGCTCGTCACAATTAATTTGTCAATTGTGTCCTCTCATGGCGGTAATAATTCAATAGGAATTCCGTACATGCTCATTAGTGCTTACAGCTCAATTGGAGCCCGTTACAGCAACACGTTCGCAGGTACACGCTGACGCGCGAATTATTGAAATTTTAAACGAACGGTACGTTGCGCAACATGTTCGGTTCATTAGTATTGAAAGAGAATACAGCATGCACGCCTGTTCGAGTTTGTTGAGAGCTATTTTATCAGGCTCATTATGCTCGTGTATTCTGGATGCGGACGGAAAAGTTGTGACTTTATGACCGTAATTTGGATGTTCCTACTTATAGATGATGTGAAGACTGGTGTAACTATAACTGAAGTTTCACATGCAAAATGTTTACAAAACGTCTTATGGTTCTAGTAAGGTCGTTTTTTGTTTGAGTGCTTCATTTTTTTCGTGACTTTAACAACGTAATTTTGTCTCGGTACCTAAACCTTCATCAGTGCATAGATAAGTCACTTTTCTTATTTAGGAGTTTTCTCTTACAGACAAATTCTAACTCTGGCCTATAAAACAATCTGTTGATGCAACCACATTCTCAAAACAAATGTTTTATTTAAAATGAAATTCTCATTCGAAGCTCGACTCTGGAAACTAATTTCGTATGAACGTTACAAGTTGCAAATGTTAATCGAATCTGTTTGCAAGGACGCGATGCGTTTCGCAAGTGAACGCGAGTGATGGAGCGTTCGAAACTTCTCGTCAATTAGTGATGATGGTTGCTTAACTTGCATGTGTGATGGGAACGCAGATGGCTAAGTGGTTCGTTCGTGCTTGGATCATTTCCAATGTTTGTAATCATGACATCAGACTTAAAAGCTTTAGGTAAGTGGTAGGAATTGTTGTTCTGTAAGGAAAAAATGTAACCGGGATGCGTATATACTACTAAATTGTGAAGGCTTCATAAACAGGACGATTTTTATACCGCCTCGAAATTTTACAGGGTGTTCTACCCATGAATATGAACAACTTTCACTATGGGACCAACGAAGTAATCACGAAAAAAAATCTGCTGTACTTATCATAAATTCTGGTCAAGTAGTTATTAAACAGCCGATTTTTTTTTATTATTTCAGAATTGGTCCCATAGTGAAAGTTGTTCATATTCATGTTTAGAACACCTTGAAAAATTTTAAAGATGGTAAAAAAAATCAGTATAAAGGAAAACCTCATAAGTACCTAGTATAAATCTTATTCGCAAGCACAATGAAACAACAAAGATGTTCACAATATTACCAGTTTCTTTAGTTAAATTTCGGAAACTTACGAAATTCCTTTGTTAAATTTTATCTCGCTTGTAAAATAGTTTTGAATACAAACTTCGCAGTTCAAAAGTAGGTTCTGTGTAGGTCGGCTACGATGCGCCGAGCCGCTAATATTGCAAGTGGCGTGGAATGCTCAAACCTCCAACTTCTCTTAATCAGCCGAGGAGATGTCGCTTACAATAGGGAGACGGCAAAGTCGCGCTGACAAGGACAAATATTCGACAAATTTATCTCGAGCAAAGGTTCAGAGTAAACGGATGATATTCTTTTCACCGGGACTGCAATAAAGGACAATGAAAGAAAAACAAAAGTGGGTGACGGAGCCGAGTGTGGACAATTAATGATTTGTCCACAGAGCCGTCCTCGTTTTTCTTTTTCGCAGGTGAATTTCTTTTCGTGTAGGCATAATTTGTTAATTAAGGATTTGCCATTCCATTATACGGGATCTAATTAAGCTGTTTGCTTCATATCGTAGTCAAACGTTATACGATCAAGTCAACAAGCCGTTCATAAGTAATGTTGTCCAAGGCCCAGTGAGGCAATCGCGCAGGTGAATGTAATTCGATTAATATTAAACACGTATATTTGCAAATTCGTATTTATAATAAAAACTGTACCTTGATGTACGAGCTGTGGTCGTGTGTCGTGTATTTATAAGATTTATAATTCATTAGCTTGCGGTTTTCCACAGTGCAAACGGCAAGCGGATTTAAAACGAGATAGAAGTCACGCACTTAAATAATACCTAGTGGTTATGAATTATGGCGGGTTACTGGCCTTAGGGTGTGCGCACGCGTTGTTCAACTAAAGTGTCCGCCGATAGTCGACCGATTCTAACATCATATTTTTATGGGTTACCTACCCTCTCATATATATCCATTTGAACTCCGACTTAAAGTGCACTTCCTGACACTCATAACCATCTTAATCCCTTTCCTGAGGCGACATGACGACGTGCGCTGGATAATGAGGAGCTAAGACACAATATTTCACTCTCCACATACACTCGCGCAGAGATTCAACAAAGTTGAGAATATTTTAATATCCAGGACTTATCTTAAAATATTAGTGACGCGTTGCGACGCTAGTGTTCATAAAAGCTACATTTGGGATTACCGTAGCGCCAGGCGGAACTTAGCGTAATATGTAATATTGTACTGGTGTCACAATCCGACTAAGTTTTCACTTGGTATTCAGCTAGTTTTAGTTACAGACGACTAACCGATACGGACTGCCGCGACCGAGGACGTGTGTATTGTTGCTAAGGAAATTATGGGGCAGTAGTTTACTGAGAATTGTGGAAGACTGCTGGAACAACTTGCTTGTGGGTGTAACTTAGTGCTTATTTTCAGTACTTTGCAAAGAAGCGCTGTGATAAAACAGATGCATTTAAAACAGTTTTTGTATTTCAGGAGTAGGTAGATACTTATAGTAGTAATTCGGCCGTCCCAACATATATTTTTTAACCGCTTCATTAAAAATGCTGGTGTTCGGTTGTATCTGGTTAGACTGGAAGCCGACCCCTAGGTACATAGCTGGGAAAAGATTAGGCAAATTGATTGGCGTCTCGCAGGTCAACCTAGAAGTTTGTCGGCTGCTTAACTGGGCTATCATGTGGATGCCTTATAAATAACACCTCCCAGCCAGATTTCCCAACATAATGAAAGTACGTGTTATCAGTTGCAAACTTGAAATGCGTCGGACAATAGATAGGTACAGTTGCTTCAAAGACAAACCGAAACTGAATTACCGTAGTTTTGCACAGTGTAAAAGCTTTATTGAAATATGGCGTGTTCGTGTTTGTTCTGCTTGTCAGTATTACACTGTTACGTACGTTACCAGCTTATTTGAATGCAGTCGAGGGTTTATTTTAAACCTAGAAAATAGAAGAGTCCTGTACGTGGCCTGAATGGATTTATCTTGCGACGGTTTAGTTTGCTGTTACTAGATCAAATTGTTTATATATACTAGTTATTTTATTATAATTTTGAATTTATATTTACATCATTTAAAATGCTCACGGTCTTGAAATAATATTAATATGTACACAGTATTTAAAAAAGCGGGGAAATAATCGTAGGTCATCAAAAAATTCGTCCGCATCGCTGTCAACAGGATAAGTGCCCAAAGGGTTGGCAGCATTGCCAAAATAGGCCAGCCCTCTGGTCACGTGAAGAGTGGACCAACCGCTTGGCGTTATTGATATTTTGAGTTGTCATTAAAGTGTTTAAATATTGAAGTAGATGGAAATGAAATACATGGGATTCTATTGTTCAATTAATTACATCGAGGTTTCTGGTATAAATCGCCTAATTTCTACGCAAATTAACATTAAGCTTCAGGAGTTCCACAAAGGTCTTAGATATAACGCGAAACTTCTTAAGAAATGTTAGACACTTTAGAACACGTGTAAAATTAGTGTCTGTGTGTGTTCTATTCAAAACACCTTGATTACATGAATTTTGACACAAACAGTTAGGAGTGAAGTCTGTTTTGTGTAGTCAATAGGAGGTAGACTTTCAGTTTATCGAACTGATCATGAAGGTCATCCCGGGCTCATAGTTGTCACCAATTCAATGTTCCTTAGAACCCACAAAGTTTCTCCATTCGTCGGTCGCACTCGCGCCAGTGTGACCTAACCTTAGTCATTTATTTACGTCATCGTCACCGAGGAAACGTAAAAGAAAATAAATTATGTTTTCAAGTAACGCCAATGAAACAACATGGCGGCTATCACGAACAAGTACCTACTCGTAGACTTTGTGTTAGTTTAGTGGGTCTTAATTGAAATAATATTCCTTTGTCTCCGAGCCAAAGGAGATTGAGGGCGGGACGTGCGGTATTTTCGTTGTTTTTCCTCTCGAGCAAATGAGAAATACTTTTCTCTTTGTGACATACGACGCCGACTGTCCGCCACGATCGCTAAGTACCGACAAAATAGAAAAAAGCTCCTCACACGTAACACTGGCATTAAACTTCTTTCACAACATAATATTTACTTTGTTGCGCTGCGCTGGCGTCATTAACTTTGCGAGAGATGTGATTAAATTCCCGACATTTAATCCGGACCACGGTTTCTGAAATCATAACACACACACACACACACACAAATAATGTATGATTTGTTTTGGTCAATCGTCTGGTGACCACCACGCCCGCGCCATACCTACGGAATGGTATGGTGTTTTGCAAAGGATGGATCTGTTTGGAGGCGTTTGGTAAAAAAAAAGGTTTATGACTCTGAAGACCAGCGGAAGAGAGATCTAGACAGTAGGCGGAGTCTTTGGACAACCGAGATCACCTCAAATGTAAACATTCCTCCAACATACTATGCCATTACCACAATGACATTCTAACGTGTCCGCACTGTGCACGGACCTATATAGTCGATTTATTCCGGTCCGAACCCCTGCTAGTTTTTCTTGGATAGAAACAAAAATAGTCACCGTAGCCGAAATCGGCTTGGGATGTATTATTAGTTCGGTCAACCAAATCACAAGAGCAATAAAAAAAAGACTGTCGGCAGACTTACTGATGGAGGAGGCTTATTAGGCGTTTAGAATAAGGGTAAGATTTTCACGTTCATGGCTAAAGCTTTCGCATAACGCCTTGATATAAAGTGGCAACAAAGCGAATTCGGGTTATAGTTAACATTTTAAGAGCTGATTTCACCAAAGTATTTTATCCGTGGAACAAAATTGACTTCTGATGGTTCTAGTATGAAAAACTGATAAATATTCAAAATTTATTCTCAGAATAAGATTTATTCTAGGTATAAAAATTGGTGAAATGCGGCCTCAAACTAATAATTGCGCGGAAAAACTGTTTAAAAAATTTAAGTAAAATTTTTCTTTTCATTATAACGCGATAATGTTCGTAGCTTTTCTTTCATCTAGTAACAGAAGTTGAGAAACTAAAAGTTGGTCCGAATCGCAGCCGTGGGTGGTACTTAAAATCTAGTTTACGCATTCTGAGCGAGCGTAAATTAAAAAAGCTGAACAAAAGTTTATTTTCAAACTAATTACTTAAAGGGTATAAACAGCTGTCAGAATATTAGGCTGATAAACCGCTGTATTAGCCCGGATTGTTTGGTGGACATAGCTTTTATGTTACTGAAATATCTAGATTCATCATCAGCCAGTAAATGTCCGGTAATGGACATAAGCCGCCATAGTTCCGCTTTACAGATTCGTGTGAGAGTAATTTTACCACAAATCCGTGTTTCGGTTAGTCATCGTCATAATATGGATTGGTCATCGTGTCACGTTGATTTACCACGAGTGACGTAGTGCCTGTATGTTGTGTCAATCCTGTTACCAAATTTGCTGAATGGTGAACAAGGAAAGATGTAAAGGCACACATTGCAGCTGACCTTCTAAAAATGTTCATATATTTGTTGCTAACGCCAATAACCCCCAATAAGTAGTTGAGATGGGGTGGTTTTACATTTTCTGAGTCACAACGCCAGTATTTCGTAGATAGGCACCCTAATTTGAAATAAGCACTTGTATTAGTATAATTCAGTTGTATATAATCAGGATCGCGCTTGTTCCAGTCACGTGCGCTTCGTCCGGTGAATATTACGACAAATGGAAGCGGACACCCCGGATAGTTTATTACTGCAGATAACATTAATGTTAAGGATATGACCTACGGCCGTTCGACCTCTGATGTTATAATTTATGATGTTAACTGCACGGTTTATCGCCTCACATTATGTCTCGACCCGATTTATGTTGAACTTTGATGGCCGCTTATTTGGACGGTCGTTCCACTTGATTGACTCAATATTTATGCATAATTTTCTCGGCGTTTTCGAACTCCTTGAGTTGCTTTTAGCGAGTTTTAAATAACATTAATCTGTACTAATAATAAAGCTGAAGAGTTTGTTTGTTTGTTCTGAACGCGCTAATGTCTGGAACTACCAGTCGGATTTGAAAAATTATTTTTGCATTTGGTAGCCCAATTCTTGAGGTATTTAAAATTACGCTAAAACCCTTAGGAGATGAGAAAAAGAAAAAAAAAATCACAAAGAACACTAAGCGAAAACGAAGTGACAGCGCGGGCGGGCGATGCGATGCGACGGGGTGAGTCGGGGAAACATGAAATTTCACGCGGACGAAGTCGCGGGCAGAAGTTAGTAAATTAATAATGAGTATTTATTAGTGAGCTTAAAAATAAACAAACAATATAGCGGTCTACATGCTTAAGTATTCTCTTTGGTGGTTGTAGTGTTGCTAGTTCTGGTTAGTTTACTATAAAATGCTCGTTAAAAGCTCTGTCAGGCTTTCCTGTCAAAGCCTTTAACGAGCATTTTAACAGCTTTCTGTTTTACGCGAAAATCATCACTGCTAGTATCTCAGGAAACACTCGCTAAAATATCATATTAATTTTAGTCAATAGTAATGTTATCAACAACCAAATACGGCTAACAACCAAATACGGCTCTGCACTTTTCCCGGCGAAGCCTCTAGACGGGTGTTTAAAAAATTACAGTCAGCTAAAGTGTGGTTTAGACACGCTTGAAAATGATTCACGGCGCTAAGCATTGTAAATATTAGTTAGATGTGGCGTCCGCAGCTGACCGCAAACGTCACGGTGACAGGCGAGTCGCACACGACACGGGGCGACGACGCGCGACGCGGAGGTCCGCCACGCTCGTCAGATTGCATCTCACACCGTCCGTGTCGTGACCACACATAAATCGCACACCGGCCTCGCACCATTACCTACTATTCCACACACCGAAATTGAATTATACGAAGCCCCGGATTTTATATCTATTAGGAAAACGCTCAACGGTCCCCCGGGCGAGGATTTAGATACCGATAACTTTCTCATTTCCTCCGGGCAGCACCAACCTTTACTTAGACGCATAAAGCTCGATCCCTCGTGACAAAAAAGGCCGTACGGTACAGCGTGACTTGAAATGAAGCTATCCATCTCTTACCTGACACTCCGTTTACACGTTTATTGGGCCATATTTTTATGCCGCTTAAAATATACAGAAATATATCAGATTTATCCGTCGACGGGCACTTCCGTTTGTCCCGGTGGACCGAATAATAAATTACCATCGATATCATACCGATATAAACATTCATTGATAAACACTTTCCACTAGGGTTTCAAAAGCTCTATAATCCTTTGATGTAGAGTGAAACGTTGTGTAAGACGAATAATGTGTGACGTTGATCTATTGAGCTGCTGTATCTCAAGCAAGGCGAAGCTCCAAAGCGTTGATTAGCGAAGCATACTCAAGTATCTGGTGCTTGTTCACACCTACATTAAACAGCCACCTAGAGAGAATAGCTAATAAATAGCGGTTGTGGAAGGCTTAATTAAAATAATTTGGCACATGAACTCCGCTCTGCAGCGTGCAGGTAAACTTGATTAAACGCTCGCTTCGGATACATTGTGGCGGCAAATATTTTTGTATCCCGTAAGATACAGGCGGTAGTTGCACTGTGAATTTTAATGATGTTTTAAGGCGAGTGGCGCTCGGGCGGCGGCGTGGCGGAGCGATGGTGAGGCGCGCGATTCGTACGTCTAATCCGCGGGAGCTTCGGAACGTGTTTGTGTAAAGTTTTCCATTACATTAGAGTGAGCTGCCTGCAGCGCACTGCCTCCGGAACTAGAACAAATGGACGCCAGAGCGCGCTCGGATATCGTAACTGCGACTGTTATTGTAACGGATGTAACTTTGGATAAATGTCAACTGTTCTCGAATTTACTGCGCCACCGGGGCGACTCGCGTTTTATTAGCTCGCTTTGCATACATTATACAAAGTGAGCCGATACATGAGCGGACTTGAATAGCTACGACAAGAATTCTCCTCGCTCCACTAAATATATTTTGAATTTGGGACCACTTTCCGTCTATTTCTCTGCAATTTTGCAAATAAAAGCTTTAAAGTCTATTCAGTAAATTATATACAAAGTTTAACGCTGAAGAATGAAAATTGGCTTCAGTGTAGTTCACGCGAGTGAGGTAACAACTTTTCCACTGTCCAATTTGCAAGAAATTCTCCCCTATTTCGCGTAACCGAAGTAAAGAAATAGGATTTGCGGAAGATCCCCCTCATTTCTTCTCCATTATTCTGGATTTTGACTAACATCATTTTCGAGGCATTATTAAACGGCTTTAATGATCTCGGAGCGTTGGAGTATTTGCGTTTTTTTTATCTGAGTGGTTATGTACATTATTACTCTCACCATCTGCCTAGCATTTTCCTGACTAGATGCTGGGATCGGCTTCCAGTCTAACCCGATGGAACTATTCCTCTATGCGAAGGTTTACATTTCGTATTTATCATCAAACACTACTATTTCGTTATCCTTTAAGACCTTTACCTACATTTTCAATCTATCAAGAAAACCCGTTGAGGTACCGAGAATCAAGCTAACTCAATTACCGTCTATGTGCGGAGTGGTATAAGGCTGTATTCAAAGGTGGCACGGTTACCTGCGTCCTATCGGAGCGTCTAATTCGAATTGATCGGTAAGTGCAGACACAGACGTCCACATTCGACTACGACGTCAGCCACGTCAGCATCATGGTATGCGTAGTGCTTCGGGCCAGGTCTTTGATCTAATTATGTACCGGTTCGTCTCAACAGAGTGAAGGGCGTGATTTTGACATATTTAGGCAAGATTCCGTTCTTTGTGTGCTGTTATTGGCTTTAGAGGCACCTTCAGAATAATACTGGAAGTTGTAAATGATGTTCCGAATGAACAGATGGACGCCTAAACCAAAACGGCCGACTTTGTTCCGTGACTTGTTCATTTGTGTTGATTCATAGTCTGCATAACTCAATAGACGCCACATTCGCTCCGTGATTACTCGCGTGCCCACCTAATGGACCAACGTGAACAAACATCTTTCTCATCTGCTTCAATTGGATGCCATTCAGCCGTCTTTGTCCCTTAATTGTTTGTTCGGAACCAAAGACGTAAAATGAAGAAGCATGGAATTTACCTTGCAAAATTCATTAATGGAAGACCTATTATCGTGCAGGCCATTCTAGTATTAACTAGGATTTCCACCTAATTAGTCATGCATAACCAATTTCGTGGCCAAGGACCAAACAATACACAGTCGTAAGCCCCTGTTTGCACTGCGTACGATAATGTTTCACCCTGTATACCTACATAATCAGCCTATAATGTTCCCACTGCTGGGACATAATCCTCCTCTCTGTGAGAGGGAGTGGGCCGTAATCCACCACGCGGGCCCAGTGCGGGTTGGTAGATGTCACATGTCTTCGAAATTTTGGTTATAGGGCATGCTGGTTTCCTCACGATGTTTTCCTTCACCGTTTGGAGAGCAATGGTAATTAATTTACCTACACAAAGTAAAGAGCCTGTCTGGGTTCGAACCTACGACCTACAACTCGTAAGTCGCGGCCGTTACCACTGGGCCACCACTGCTCGCTACTAGGGCAACTTCGGATGTTGCAAACTATGTAGATGATAAAATGACTTAGGTATGAGGTACCTAAATTCCTGAAAAATTATGCCGTGCTCAAATTATATTGTTACGTGCCATTGGTTTGCCATCTCTGATTTAGGGTATTTATTCGATAACCTTGTTAGTAATTTCAGACGTGTTTTTGTTTCATTCCTATTTATAGTCTCTCATTTCCTCAGACCTCAGAATATTGTTTATGGTACCTACGTGCTTTTGTGGGCTGCAATATTACTGCTGCACTGCAATGTTATTTCTATAGAGAACAGCTCTACTAACGCTTAAGCGAAAGGAACCAGTAACACTCCATTGATATATTAGCCTTTTAAATGGTAATTTGTAAAGGGAATGTATTTTTTTCCAGTACAAACATTATCTGACAGGTATTTTGTCAGGCGGAGCGCTTATATCGAGTCTGCCCGAGACAAATTAAGGCGCTGCTCGAACATTACGGTGTAATCGCGGCAATTTGCGAAAAGATCACGTCGCCGTTGTATTTTAACACTGGTCGTTTAAAAAAATGGTCACCATATAAATTTTTTGTCTACTGTTTTTCTAGTATTAGTACGTATTCAGTTTGATGAGATTTTTTCTTCAATATCAATTTCGCAGTGTTTCTTTTACGCTTGAAGCTGCATGAAATAGTTTCTAATAGAACGTTAGTGCTTGCATTTTCTTTGAGTTTTAGTATTATTTATCTGTCTGCTTTATTTTTAGCTTAACTGCCTTACTTTGTTTATGTCGAATTACGCTAAAATACAAAAAACTATCATAGAGTCGTATTGGCTGGAATACAAACACGAGTATTACTATGCAAGCTAGCCGAACCACAGTTAAAAATGCATCTAAACAAACTTTACATAAATACATATTGCCAAAAAATACACGGACAAATCACACTAATAAATGCAAATCTCACACAAAACCAACACATCAGATTGGAGCTTTACCAAACAAATTGAAGCTTGAATTGTGGTTTTTTATTCACAAATGCGAAACAAAATAGAAGCATTTAAAAAATTTCAAACTTGTGCAAACAATGCGAGCAATATATTGACGAACGTTATAGCGCTCGCTTGTTTACGTTTTAAACTGGCTTGTTTGCGCCCATGCTTATTGAATTTTGTTTCGAATTTAGTTTTTGTAGACGTGGGTTTAAAGTATTTGATTGTTATTAAAAAAATAACGTAGTTTCAGCGTGTAATATTTACGTGATCATGAAACTGGGTCTGCGTGTGTTATGTACACTTAGTAAAACTATCGCCTCTTTTAGTTTTACGGGCTGATTTTTCAATCGACAGATAATTTTTATTCGTGGAATAAACTTGACGTCTGACAGTTTTTGTATGGAAAAATTATCAAAAATTCAAAATTGTTTCTCCGATAAAATTATCTGGCGTTGGAAAAATCAGCCCTTACATAATATATTTATAACATAATAACTAAAAACGCATAAACTAACGCTTGCTTCCAATGGGGGTAGATGGAAACTACAGAAGGCCATCTGCTACAATCCTTACGTAGTCTTTCTGCTTCGTTTACTTTCATATCTATATCTGGTCATACACGCATGCCGGTTGCGAGCACTACCCACCTACTAATAACTAAATAGATTTGGAGCTCTTGGGTACAAAAGTAATACTTAATTAATGTAAAACATTTACTTTGGACTCGTCCTCTGTTTACCGAATTTACGACACAGCCTTTACTAATACCTAGCTAAAAGTCCTAAAATCAAATAAACGAGATCGTAGACGTTTTTAAAGTAAAGCTTTTTAAAATGACATTTCAAAGTTTCAAACAAGTTTGATTGGAGTAAATGATTTGAACTAACCTCAAGGGCTTTAGGACTGACAAATGTCACCGCAAACAAATAAAGTTCATCGCAGAAAAAAAACAGAATTTATAATAACTGAGCCATTAATTAAACTTCAGCGTATCTATGAGGGACGAAAAAATAAACGTTTTAATTTTAGGATAGGTAGGTACTCAAACATAATAGAGTTTTATTAAAGCTAAACGTGATTAAATTTTTTTTTCTATAATTATACGGCCTGTCAAGAGTCTCAAGAACAGGCAATTAATTTCTTTTCTCTTTTATTCCAATTCATTTACAAAAAATACGGGTATTGGGCTGTTTTTAAGTCTGACAAGCTTATTATTTTCTGACAACAGCGTATTATTAAAAGATTTTTAACATTATAAAGAAAAAAAAAACCTAAAGAGCTTTAAGTACCTAGAAAGAGTACATCTAGGTATTTGACCTAGATCACTAAAGGCTTAGGCCCCATTCACATAGACCCCTACATAAATGTCATAAGCATCCCTCGATTACAGGTATGTATTATACGCGAGAGACAATGTAAGGGCCCTGCAGGCACTTGCATGAGCCTAGAGGGGGCCCCTCAAGCCGATACAATGGGGGCCCTTGACGGACGACCCACTCCGCAATTGTGGTCTATCTCACGTGATATAGCTCCGATCATTGGTTGGCGGGCGATCGATATTCGATTAATAACGAATTGATGGTTAGCTTGCTGATGTGTGTCTGTACTGACTGTCCGTTTGTGCGTACCGGAGATGTAATCGGTGGTTACGGTACTATTCAAACACACAAACACATATACTTATGTATTTTATGTAAATACACACATCTTGTTCATACCACAAGAACATCGACATAATTATGTATGATTCTAATCCAGTTAATAATTAAGTGCAGAAATCCAAACAACGCTAACATTTCAAAACAAACCAGATTTATGTTATTCCGTACTTTAATTTGAATTAATGGTCTATTAGTAGGTATCAAGTTAGTATGCAAGTAAGTTGGTAACAGAATTTGCCATCGAGACAGTTTGGTATTGTAAGTAATTAGTATAATAAATGCAGTATTCTATTTTGTTGTGAATATTCACTCATATTAATTGTATAAATATTTACATTATTGCGGGGATGCTCCTCAGCATAAAAACGGTTGCATGTTGAATAGGTAATCAATTTATTAATATCAGTCTTAAGTAATTAGTAGGTATATTGAATGCAACATTCTTTTTGTATCTGTTTGATTTATTCGTGGCTAAATAAACAGCCGCACGGGTCCATCGAATGTTAAGATACGCTTGTCGAGGTCGGTCCGTGGATGGGTGGCTGTACATTACATACCGAGACCCTTCCGTGCCACAGAAAGCACTTGTAAGCTGTTGGTCTCGGCTGTCATTCATAGATCTTTGACAGTCGTTACGGGTAGTCAGAAGCCCAAATGTCTGATAACCAGTTTTACCAAGGGGTATCGTGTTACCCAGTAACTGGTTTGAGCAGGTCAGGCAGTGGCTCTATTTAAAATTAGTATTCAGCTGCATCCGGTTAGAGTGGAAGCCGACCCCAACATATTTGGGGAAAGGCTAGGCAGACTGATTTTGATTTATTCGCTAAAACATTTCTCATGAACTGTGGTCATTAATTCTAGCGATGCTAACCATAAAACGCTTTCATGTTATACTTAGGTACCTATTTAATAATAAATTTATGAAAAAAGCAAGACCAGCATTATTAAATGAGGTAATTACTAAATACTTAAATATTTGTGCATGCTTAGAAATTGGCAAGTCATTAATTCCAAGTTATAAGAGATAGCAGGAAAATTATTAATAATTTGTATTCATGCAAATCTTATACAAGTAATGATAATTTCTAACAAGAATTCCTTATTTATATTCGTTACTCGTATATTTATAACACCTCATTTACATAATTACGTTGGTTGACATTAATTTACAGTTCTTATGGTTTTCTGAATATTTTACTTTTGCATCCTTGTCCTCATGCAGCAGAACTGCAAAGCTGCAAAGTAAGAAAGACCATATCGGTACTCTTTGACGCAGTCTGGTTATTTTATTCTTTAAAATGTTCTATTCAATAAAATGTTGAAAAAAATAAAGAAAAAATCCAACAACTAACCGTCAACTGCCCCCACAATCAAAGGTACCCGTCACCTTTTTCCCCATTTCCATAAACCACTTTTGTTTCCATTTATCATACGTTTATTCTATTACCGAACGCCTTGCATCTGATGGGCGTACCAAAGTCGATGTAAGTCTACAAATGGCGTATAAACACGATTCTGTCCGCAAGCCCGCGTCCGGACGAATCCCGAGCTTGCCCACAATTGGGTCACGTGGTCTACGTCACTAGTGCTGTACCACACATTAATAGTTGACCGAACTATTAATTTTTAATGCTCTTCTTTATTGCTGCTGTGGTATGGACGTTTGTGGTTGATATGGCCAGTTTGACGACGAAACAAAATAAACTGGAACGGCTGGAGATTTTCAGATGGTATTTTGTTACGGTAGAAATCGAATATTGTTCTTTAAATACAGTCCACAAAATATTATAAATAATAGAATTAAAAAGCACTACCATTTTCCATATAAATTAACTGAAAGCAAACCGTCTACCTTTATTGTTGTGGAGTCAAAGTTTCGTAGAGCTTCTGAATGTCGTAGACTGAAGTCCGTAGCGTTAACTGAGCGTAGCGCCTCGTAGCCGGTTCGTAGCATATTGTGCTACGTCGACCGCACTCCGTGCCACGTGCCTAGGCATAATAAGCCGACTTGATAATTCCTATTGTTTAAACTGAACTAGGTTTTTTATTTGTTGTTTACTGTTATGTTCAGAAAGGCATGCTTTTTAATAAGTTAACATTGAGTAATGAACATTAATGTTAATGTAAGCTGATTATGTTTGTTATTAATAACTTTTAATAAAGTAGTAGGTAATGCAAGTATTCAGCCGTACCGAATGGACTGAAGGCTTATTGCGCATTGAATTGGTGAGGATTATATGAATCCAAGTTTTATTATGTAGGAATCATTGTGGGACCAAGTACACATGTGATCATTTTCAGTATGCTTTTGACTTCGTTTAGAGAATGAATGTATAATTTTAGAATTCATAAATAATGCAAATGATAATTATTAATGTTATTTATTTATTTAATTAAAACGGTTTCAACCTAATTACAGAAATTAAAGACACAGTTTGTATGTACACATAAAAGATAAAATATAAAACCATCAAGTAAGTAAAAAGCTAAAAAGTTTACAACACGTATACCTTATCCTAATTAAGTATCCTATTTATTACTTAATATATCTTATCAAATTTTAACAAAAAATTCCTTTTTTTACGCGATACTAAAATAACAGTCTAATTCACCGACGAATTACAATTTCACCCGAATCGCAAGTTAGGTACTTCGAGCAGAGAATTAAGTTGCATATTTCACGTAAGTACATAAATACAAAAGCGGGCATTTCGCGTTCGTTGCGGAGCGCGTTGCATTCGCTTCGGAAAGAGCCGATACAGCGAAACTTTATCTATAATATACAGCGCTTTTACATACCACCAGCTCAAATGAGAAGTTTACAATTAGCGCACGCGAACTATTGGGTTTAGCTAAACATTTAGTAGAATTGAAGCCGAACTTATGAATGTACCTTCTCGTATTATGTACAACGGGGTTTTATTATATCGTGTCTCGGTTATGTATCGGTGAGTCCCATGTTTAGTACTGGTTACACACTTTTAGTCCTCATCCCACCTGTCTCCTATCACATCAGGCACATGGTGGTTCAAATAGTGTCAAAGGTTTAACTCATTAAGCTCCGCTAATGAGACACAGTTGATTTTGTATTGTATCGTAACACATAGGTTACACGCGGAGCTTGACCAGTTAAAGAGATACAATGTTCTATTACCTATTAGATTGCATTTATATATCTAAACCAGAAGTTCATTAAAAAATCATGCCTGCGGCTGCGGCTTGGCTATACAAACGAGCAATGCATTGTAATTAATCCCATTATCGATAATAGCGGTCGATGTTAGCCACGTCACCGTTTATTTGCACGGTGCCTGTTTGATTTGGCCCGTGCACTCGAAGGCTCCGTAAATCAAGACCACATTAACCTGACCTGCCAATATTACTCCGCCTTCCCTTCACGTGTTCCACATCGCTTACACCAGAAAGGGGGCGGGGGATCAAGTTAGATTGGACGTTATAATGGCACTTGTGTTTCGCAAACGATGTTTTATTCATGCCGCGATGCTCGACTGCTGCGAATAACCGGCTAATTATTGAGGTGTTCGGCGGCAAGATTTAGGCGCCCGGAGGGATCCATCGGCACAGCTTATTATGAATGTGCCGCTTCACTTGTCACGTTAATAAAGTCGCGAGATGTATTTTCAATATGCTTGCTCAAGGAGTTGCTACTCACTAAATTGATTATGGTAATGTCTTTGACTTATCTTTGATTTCTGTTAACGCTACTGGATGGCGGGAGCGCAAATAGGTACGTATCGCTCGTTGCGTCGCTAATTTTTGTTTCGCCTCAAACTGGGTTTCCCGAAAATTACAGAGCGAAAAATTTGATCACAAAAAACGAGTGGTACGACTTTTTTGGTTAAGGAAAATTGTGAAACTTAATTCCGTTTTCTACTTTTATTATTTAGCGTTAGAAACCGTGAAAGCATAAACCTATTAAATAAAATTAAGTTACGTTAAACAATTTCGTATCAGGCAATTTGCTTTTAATGTTAAATATCTGCGTTATGGCATTGCATAAGTATGCTCCTACAGCTTTTTGGCGCAGTTAACGTTACTTGA
Organism: Gortyna flavago; assembly: GCA_963669345.1. NCBI lineage: Eukaryota > Metazoa > Arthropoda > Insecta > Lepidoptera > Noctuidae > Gortyna > Gortyna flavago. Next base: position 13,667,930 of record OY770140.1, read on the forward strand.
TGGCACTAGACATTATGGCAGATGACACGGCCAGATGAGTTTCAAGAAAATGGGATGAAAAGGATAATGTTATAGGCAACTGGGGGTCACATCACAAAATGTGCCAAAACTCCTAAGAAAATGTGCGGTACTCAAACAAAGCTTATAAAACAAAATAGAACAAATCTATTATCTGAATAAATATGTCTGTGCAATATTAAGTCGTATATATCAGGGTTCTCCGCGACCCGCAATGTACCGATTACGTAGGCTAATGAAATTATCCTGGCTATAGCCGAAATTATTTCAAACGACCCCGAGACCTTTTAAATATTGCCCCGAAGGGTAAACGCGTGACGCAATAAAAATACAACTTAACACCCTTCCAGTGATGTGTTGATGTGGAATTTAAAATTTTGTGGACCGAAATCTGGAGTAGCCTTTACTTCTTTGCTGTTAGATTCAGCAGGATCACCAAGTATCGTGTTTCATTTATTGGAACGAAGATCTTTAACGCGGCTTGCGTAGGAGTAAACTGGGAAAAATCGTCACGTAATAAAAAAGCGATATGCCCCCTCAATGCAAATCCCTGTCTCTCTCTCTCTCTCTCTCTTTTCCGTCTAGTATATAAAGAGACAGAGGGAGAGAGATGGTTTTCATGGTTCTACTCAAAGCCGATAGTGAGGTCAAAATGAAAATCCAAAATGGTGACAACTTTATGAGAGCTTCTAAAAACTTAATGTATTAAAATCGCGTATTAAATTAACTTTCTCTCTCTGTCTCTTTCTACTATAAACGAGTGTGTGTGCATGCGAGTATCGGTTAAGGAATTTCGTTTCTGACGGGCGTCCCCTGACCGCATACATTTTCTGACGGGTGTCGCCTGACCGCATAATTTTTTTCCTTTTAGGGCTGACGAGTGGAAACTTTATAACAATCTACCCTAGTCTACCCCAGCCCACTCTATCCCTACCCTGTACACGTGCCGTGGTACCGTATACCCCAGTCTGTGTATCCGTATGTTTTTGGGCTGACACAATCTAGAAGAAGATCCCATCACAGTCGTGCAAAAGGTGTCCATGTTTTTCTGCATCCACGCGATCATATTATGCTGCTATCTTCTAAGACACGAGTACGGTATTCTAATATCCTGTTCGGGCATATCAACGTAAACTTCACGATAATATCTTTATCAGATACTATTTTTCCGCGAAACCAGTTCGATACGAGGCTAAACGTATATTGCGCATATTATTTAGTATTTCCTGCAAGTAAAATGTGCATGAAGAAGTACAAGTTTACTATGATTAAATTACTTTAAAAGTACGTAAGGCTAGTGTGGTTCGGTGGAGGTCTGTCCCGCTTGGGCAGAGCACCGCCGTGTCCTCGTAGAGGCGATCGGCAGCGGCGGCGACCTCTCGCGCCCGGCCCTGGTCCAAGCCATGGTCCGGGGCGAGAGGGAGTGGGAGGCAGTCACCTCCTTCTGCGAAGCAGTCATGCTAGCGAAGGAGGTGGCGGGATGGGAGAGGGAGAGAGCCGAGAGGGCCGCCCGTCCCAGCCGCCGCGGTAGACGCTCCGGGCGTCGGGAGCCGCGTGACGACTCCCGGCCACCGTAGGCGCGGGCCTGCGGACGGCGAGTAATGGGTAGCTCGCCGTCCGATCAGGACCAGGCCCGTGCCGGACGGCGCGTACGTGTTCCACGCGCGCCTCAAAGAGATGTCAGCAGACATGGAGGGGCCCGTTAGGGCCGAAGCCTGCCGGGGCAGCGGGATTGTCCGAAAGGGTTACCGCTACCCCGGAACATAAAGGGCTAAGGAAGGAACACGGATGGGTTTTAGTCAGTAAGAGTCTGACACTCCCTTCCGCTCCACCCAGAGCGGGAGGGGTCATTGGATGATTTCCCATCCTTAAAAAAAAAAAAAAAAAAAGGCTAGTGTGGTTTGCAGGTAGCATTTTTACAAGAATAAGACCACAATATTTTTAGCACAAGAATTTATTTTGGCCGCAGCTTTTCTTTCATGTTTTACCGATTCAGGCATTTTCACACTCCCCGTGAGCCTTTAATAAATTGTTTCTATACTTAATTGAAAATTGTTATCGTTGAACCCACGTTACACGACACGACACTGAATTCAGGTTGTTTAAAAATGTTTCACAATTAATAATTTTACCAAATTGAAACGTTTCACGTCAAAGGTAACAAATTTCATTACATTAAAACACGGCGGGCGTCCGTGTTATGTATAAATAACGAGATATGTGTTACGGTGCATGGAGCTGTGATCTGCGAATAACTTGCATGTTTCATAACGGTCATATGATATCAAAATAAATTCCCAATTACGTGTTATTGATATGTTATGATAATTGACTGATTTCATGTTGCGTTTTGTGAATTTATGTAGTAAGTACCTATCTGTTATACTACTTATTGACCATGTAAAATTAATTGTTACCAATGATAGTGGTCCAACATGTGTAATCAGAAAGAAAAGAAAAATAGATTGATTAAAATAATAATGAAAATAATGAATAAATTTGACTGATTATATTGCTTGTTTCGCGTCTAGTTTAAAATAACACCCGCTGTTGTTTCTTTGGAAAATTTTAAATCGGTCTAATTTGGCTGTACCATTATTTTTCGAAAATTTTCTTAACTAACTTTTTAGACTTTTGTATCCTCCTTATGCGTACGAAGTGTCATTAAAATCGGTTCATTCATTTAAAAAAACGGGCTTGAAAGTTTGTATGATATGCCGTACGTCTTAAACGCTCATAAGACGATGACACCCAATTAAATGTAAATACATGACATAACCTGTCGTGGCACGACAAAATTGATATAATATTTTTAGTGCGCGAATAGACCCGATTAAAATATGTAAAACTAAAATTTTATCTGCATCTAATGAAGTGTGATTTCATGAAATTCGAGCTAATTAACAATTTCTGATTAAACAGAGTAAAAAAAAAAATCGTGATTACTAAACACGTTATTTAAAAAGCACGCTACTATTAACTAATTAAAACATTAGTTTTAGTTTAAAGCACCTACTTCAAACAAAAACTTTACATCAAATATAATTTTAGTGAACATTTTAAAACAAGTATTATCTCACGAGACAGTTTTTAGTCTGCTGCGAAGTCAGGAGGCAAACAAGTTAAATTGTTTTTATTGCACCCTCGGGCAATTGTGAAAACACACGTGAGAAAAAGCTTGCTTAGTTCTGAGTGGAATTACTTGTTGCCTCACAGAGCTATTACTGAATTGGCGCGGTCTTATTAACAGTGTTTCAAGAAAAGCGAGTTTCTGTTACTGGGACGTACTTATCGCCGTAGCGGATTGACTAATTGCTCAAATAAGGCGTAAAACGATTGTTAAACGAATAACTGGTTCTAGATTTTATCTTTCTAGGGCCCTTTAATTTATTAACAAAGACTGCTATAAAATAAAAAGACAAGCTGAAAAAGTCAAACCGACGCAGGCGGGGGACACAAAGAATTTTGTTTAAAGGTTTTACTTTCACTCGTGGCGGTCGTCAGATAAATTTCCAAATAAAATTTCATAAATATTTTTGATATATTCACGGTCAGGCTTTTCATACTTTGCCCGCGTGGCTTATCTGGATTATCTCGGGATTTCCCACGGATTTTTTTAACTTGTTCGCGTTTGTGCGTCCGCTTATTGCGTTTTATCTGGCGCGTGATTTGCCGCGGTGCCGCCTGTGCTCCGCCAAATATGTTTATCGCACCCTAAATTCCCCTTTATGTTTATGGAGTTCGTTCGAACGTAAAAAATAATGCTAAATGAAGAGCGGAGCCTCCGCCGAGGGAGTTACTCTTTATTAAAATTTAATATCTCTCAAGCACCTTTTGTGTTCGAGACCGGGTACACGTTACAATTACAGAGAACCTTTTAATTAAGTCCTTCTATGTTAAAGCCTAATTTAATCGTTTTTGTTGCAGGTAGTACGAAGTGGGATGACAAAGTGTTCGAACGGGTCAATATTGGCGCCCGGGAAATATTAGTTAGAGTGTGTTTGAGAAAAAGTGTGTGGGTGGTCCTTATGTCAAGGGTTGTTAGTAGCTGAATCGCTTGGTTGGTACTGTGTGGGTAGGGCGCAGATGCGGTTGTGATTGTGCAGTGTTGTGCTCATTGTCATGGTGACGTCATGGCGCGTGCTGGCGCTGCTAGCGGCGCTGTGCTCATGCGCCGCTCTTCCCGAGCCTGTGTACCACGACCAGTTCGCGGTGCACGTGCCCGCTGGGCCCGAACACGTCGATGACATCGCCAGGAGGCACGGCTTCGTCAACCATGGACAGGTATGTTAACCACCTTACTTTTCCGTCAATGCCCAGTGTTGGACTGCGTACTTCTTCTTCTTGTTTTGACAGCCAGATTATACTATTTAAGTCCAGAAGTCTGCTACGTTTATTGCGGCTACAGAGAAGTTGCTCGACTACGTTAAAGGTCGCACAACTCCCTACTGAATAACATCCTTGAAAGTTGAAGAACACTTAAAAGGACAGTTCGAAAAGTGGTAGGTAATGTGCGTAGTTCCATACACGTCATGCTGGGCAAGCAAGAATGTATTATATGGTCTTATGTAGTTACATAAGACACATTATGCCAAATTATCCGAGCGTAACCAATTAGAACGCAATTACGTTTCTTTTCGGGATTTTTTGTTTTTACTGTAGCGTTAAGATTTAGGTGTCATGAAGTGTCTTACGCTACGGAGCGCTGCGTTGCAAAAACCATTCATTATAATTAGTTTTGTCTTCTACGTATTTTATTATTAACTGTTTGGCGTAGTCTAGTCTGGAGACTGTCAGGTCTCTAGAGTAAACCAAAGTGCTAATTAAGTTTTTTTTATAAATACTTTCTGCGATATCATGAAAAGATTCTTGGAATATACCTACATGAAAAAGTAAAACATAATAACATACTTAACGCCACGCCTTGTTTCCCCGAAGGGTTGGGCAGAGGTTGTTGGATGTTGCAACATTTTAGTTAATATTTACTCATTGTAACATTTTACTACTGTCATGTTGACAGATCATCTTTCAGTGGTTGTTGTGGCACTACCTTTTGGTAGTGAGATTAAAGGAGTCTTCGGAGCCGTTTTCAAGGTAACAAGTGCGTGTTATTTACCGGATTTCCTATCCCTCATCTCCTGGAAATCAAACCAACCTACAGACCACTATAACAAAGAGTACCTAATCGTGCGGGTTTGCTGAATAGTGCCACACACCAGCATATGTATAACACCGCCGACATCTCGAACAGACGTTTCGCTAGCTATGTTAAACTCCTATGTAAGGGGGCGAGCCCATTACCATCAACGAGGCACAAATCCAGACTGGGGACTGCTACTGAGAAATTTCAGATGTAAAAACTAAATACCACTTTGCGCGACCCGGGAATCGAACCCTGGACCGCAGGCTCAGCAGTAGCGCTTGCTACCACTAGACCTATGAGGCAGTAAAACATTGAAAAATATTGTTAATCCGATTTATAACGCAACTCATATTCAATTAACATAACATTTTACAAACAATAACACATTAACAACTGCAAGAAACAATTAAAATAATAGACTGAAACGGTTATTTTAACGACGTTGTTATATGTCCATTAATTCATTGGTATTTAACCAATTACTGAAAAAGCGCTGAAATGAAAAATGGTGGAAAATCGACAAGTTTGAGTCGTAGTTTTGTAAAGTAATTAAAATATTAAAAGGAAATTTTACTTATTTGCGAGTTTGTATGTAAGAGATAATCTTCGGAACTACTGATCCGATTCTTCACTAATGAATAAATTCTTTCACTAATGGGAAGAGTGTCATAGGATATATTTTAATGTTAAAACAAGAACTTTCACGCAGACGAAGTCGCGGGCAGAATCTAGTCTTATGTATAAGAATAAACATCCAGAATTAATTATTGCAGTGCTATTTTAGATGTTACTAGGTACCTATATCAGCTTTACGCAAAAAACCATTGGGCATATAATATCACCGTGAAAACTGCCAGACATAAAGATTAATACTCGGTTTAAACACCAAAAACTTTTAGCAGAAATTGTTATTTCACTTCATTTTCATTTTCATTTTTAGGTTAACAGCTATTTAATTACCAATTTACGATATAATAGCAAAATGTCCATTCAGGTCAATTGGTGCCCAGAGCTTTTATTACAAAGCCCAGATGTCCCATGTTATATTTATACAGGGTGTTTTTTAAAAAGAAAACTATATTTTCAAATTTTTTAAATCTCTGTTTAGCCAAGAACGGAATCCGATCTTGTTTTTGGCAAAAATATCACCCTATGATAATACCAGCCTATTATTGTCCCACTGCAGGGCAAAAGCCTCTTCTCATACAGAGAAGGCATAAAAGCATTGATCACCACGCTCGCTTGCTCAAGACGGGTTGGCTTGGCGATTACCCCCATAATTAATAGCTCTGAGCAATACTGTTGTCGAAAAAATAATACAAATAAATATTACAAATAAAATGAAGGTACCTAAATAGCTTTTTTTTTATTTTCGTACATTAAATTTTTTTTTAATGATTGTATTGAATGTTAATGTATTTTACTTTAGTGATCTAATGAATGTTTATGTATTTAATTTTAATGATCTAATGAATGTTATGTATTTTATTTTGATGTTGTATTGAATTTTATTTATTGGTGACAGTGGCGTGCATTGCATATAGGCATAAAAGCAGTGCCTACCTCGATAAATCACCATAAGCCTGTCAATTACATTTTAGTGTAATTATAATTTAATTAATTAAAAATAATTGTATTTTTTCCCACAGTAAATTATCATACATTAGAAAAAACAAAATCTTCCTATAAACACGTGCGGCAGTAGGCATTCGCCAGACGGCCTACTCGGCTCCCGTATCCTATTCGCGCGTTGTCATTGGTCTTTACTCGTTCAAGTTAATACGACGAAATTAAAAATACATACGTCTCACGCGTAATACCGTGACGTTCGACCTTCGCAATTTATCACCCTAAAGTAGGCATGCGTACTCTAACCAACCGAGTATGAAACTACGATTGTTATAATCGTAATTTGTAATTCGTTCGTAATTTGGCCGTGCGAAGAAAGAAAGGGATGGATATTGAGATCGCCGATAGTGAGGTAAAACTTTCTTTTTGTTAGGTAATAGATACTTTTTTTTATGATTCTGATTAGTGACCGCGTCTGCCTAGACTAGATCCGGCCTAGTGTCTGCCTAGTGCCTACCTATCCTGAAAACCAATGCACGCCACTGATTGGTGATTTGTATACTGGGACATATATATTACAATAAATTTTAAAAAAATCACCACGAGACTTGCCAAAGACGATATTGTTATCATAACAACTCTGTATACTTTATGTTTATATTGCCCTTATTACACCCAAGTTCTTTGCGTGACTGTCTGTCGCGCAGCCGTCCAATTAAGTTTTCTCCAGTGATTAATGGCTCCTAACTCTATACCTAAGGTTTTATGTAATGTCCAGCCTTTTTGCTTCAATCTTCGTTCAAGTTTTTATATTGTGTTACAAACGTGTCAGGCGTCCTGTTTAATTAGGTACTGGAAGATAGATTGGTTGTCGCTTCATTAGGTTACTGTTTGACTACTTAATTGGTTGATGTTCGTAATAATAATGTCGTTTGACGCATAACATTATGTGTTACTTTATGCCCATGACTTCGTTCGCATGAAATTTCTTATTATAAAAATTTTACTTTAATTTTGTCGTAAACTCATTCTAAGTTTATAATATCCAAAATTAATTAACGACTTAATTAAATTGTACACCACATTTCTGTAGAACTAAAGTAATAAATAGTATTTAGGTTGTTAAATAAACTAGTACAAGGTAATGCCTTGCGTAATATTCTAATATTGAGTCGGGTCTTATTTATTGCGTAGCACCGCTATCCTGTTAATTATGTTTTTTATTTACCCACGGCTTCTCATTTATCAGCTCGGTACAAGGTGAGGTTTCAATTAGGTACGAGTAATATTTAGGTGGGTTCTAAATCTGGTCGGTGACAAAGGACCTGGCGGAATTACTTACCCAGGTATTGCGAGATAAATTGCAGAAATACGGCCTTAGTGAAAGGGAATAGAAAAAAAAAAGAATAGAATGTCTGGTGAAGTGTTTCGTGGAAATTATGGTGGTACCTGTCTTGTCTACTGTTACAACGCAACGGAACTTTTTTAACACATTTTTTTTTTAATAGAATTTTGAATTTGAAATGAGTAATTTTTGTTTTTGCTTTTGTGTTGTCATGGTGTAAAAAAATAACAGTAAAAATCGTCGTCAGTAAAAGCTTTTTTCTTTCGAGCTTAAGTCCATTACCCCTACCTTGAATTCTGATGAAACTTGTCTGGGGTTTAGGTATTATGTTTTCACATCTTTCGTTCCTGTTGTGTTTTGTTTTTTGTGTCTATTTTTTAGTTGGAGCTTTTAACATCTATGTCTTAACATACATAAACAAAAGTATAAAAAACGTAAGTGCTGAAAACTTACCTCTTTATTTATAAACGTTGCTTAAACTTAAGTAATGATTAGAGACTGTTAAACCGATTTATTCCGGTCTCATCCCCTGATCCCCCGTCCACCCCCTCCTATGGATCCCCCTACATTTTTGACGTCTAAACATCTCTTAACATTACTCAACTTTTAGAAATAAATCCCTTATTTCAATGAAAAGAAAGAAGGTTTTTGGATAAATTCATCATTTGAGACGCACATGGGTTTCAATTATTGTTTGTTGTGCCATACTTTCTTATCATTTTGGTGTACGTTTGTGTAATAATGTTGTTTTGTAAGGATGTTATTACAAATTACATTTCCCCGGCGTTCCCTTTTCCTTGTGTTGTTACATTATGTCCGGAAGCTGATAAATGATGTCGCTAATGCGCAATTATTTTATGATTAGTTCTATTTTATGTCATTAGATATATTCTGCGACCATTTAAAGGGCATGAAATTATATAACACTAGCAGCGCCCCGCGGTTTCACCACCATAAGTGTCCATCCCATGGGAATATCGGGATAAAAGTATCCTATGTGTTAATCCTGGTTACGAGGATACACTATCTGTGTGCCAAATTTCATCCAAATCCGTTGAGCCGTTTGTGCGTGAAGAAGTAAAAAACATTCAAACACACTTACAAACTTTCGCCTTTATAATAATAGTGTGATAACATGAGACTTAAAAAACATAACTAGTGAAATGTGGATGTAGGTACTACAGGTACACCAACATTTCCCAGTAGACATGATGATGACTGCACTGGGACTAGCGGTAATTTCAAATTTCTATTGAAAACTAATTTTTATCATATCTCGTCTTTAAATCAGTGTCCATTCAAAATATTGGGAACCTAGATATTCTGTAATCGGAATAAATACACACTACATTAAGAATACGTTTGATTTACAAATTATTTTGCTACTTATTACGTTTGTATGAACTCATGCTCCGCGCGCCCCTTAAGTCTCATGTAATAAGGGGCGAGCCTATTGCCATCAAACGAGCACGAATCCAGATTCCAGGCTGCTACTGAGAAATTCCTAATGAAAAATCACCCGCGATCTCGCTCGTCCTGGGAATCGCACCCTGCAGGAGTTCATGCAGCAGCAGCGACCACCACACCAACGGCAGTCTGTCAGTGAAATTATACATAAATATAACCACAGAATCACACTAGCATTATAAAGGCGAAAGCTTGTGAGTGTATGTGTGTGTGTTTATATGATTGTTACTTCTCCACGCACAAAGGGCCAGCCGTTTAAAAAAAATTCGTAAAATTGGTCTAGACCAATTTTGATAAAACTTTGTATGGAGGTAGCTGACACCCTGGATTAACATATTGCCTACTTTTTATCCTAATATTCCCACGGGATTGACACTTACGCGGGTAAAACTGCGGGGCGCAGCTAGTTTCCTCTAAATAGAAGTGGGTAGCAACATTATCGAACACAGTTTGCTAAAAGTCTTAACTCGAAGGACACAATTTACGTCGGTAATATCCATCAATTAATTTCGACTCGAACACTATTCCGACAATCTGTTAATGATTTATTGCGACAAGGACCTTCAAACTGCTGGGTTCGAGCTGAAAAATTAGATAGTCTGCTATGTATTCAGGTTATTCAAAGACCTCTCCGTTATTCACAGAACTGGAATCCCACAGCTTGGAAGTTGAGAGTATACACGAAAGACTTCTCGATGTTTGTCTTGTCCGAATGAAATGAAACTCCACGGAGATTTAAAGTATTCATTCGTGTCTCGTGCAACATGAACAGCATCGTGTAACTTTTTATGACAGCCGGACGGTTTACTAACTTTTCCGTATACCCATTTCAATGTCCATAGCCATACTCGTTTCAATCTTTGAGCGCTACACCGCTGCGATCGCGCCGACCGATCTCAAATGTCATGCGCTGTCCAAAAAGTGTTGACGCCAACTTTTTCCCAAATTAGATTTTTATTTCCAATGCGAGCCGATGATCGGAACGAATGGAATTGAATTCGAAACCGGGAAACGTATCGTGGAGCAGGTTGAGTGCTTACTCCGGACTCAGCTGGGAATAACCGGGGACTGTTCCATGAAACACATTGAAACATTTCCTGTCGAATTATCGAATGTTTGACTCATACGAGAAACAACGTACGAACGTACAACGTATAAAGAGATACGCAGAACATGTCTGGGGAAAACGATATAGGCCGTTATTAAAGGTTCTGATTTCCGGTATCTTGCATTATTAATTTTCTGGCTAGTACCTTAACAAGAAAACGGATTACCTAATGTGCTATTTGATGGTGCTCTTATAGTTTTTTGATGTGCAGAAAAGCATTCATGTACATGTTCATGTATATGTGCTTTCGTTTTGTCTAAGCACGAAACGAAACAATACTATTCCAATCTTCTTCTTCGTGCCGCTAGCACGACAGTTATTAAAATTTTGTTGGCCCAAAATTTTGCCACTTCCACAGCGTTATCGGTGGCAGCGCAGAGGTCACTTTGGCTGCATATTTTGGGGCACAAAGGGCGGTGGAGCATAGTTTGTGTCACCGCTCCACATCCACACCCTGCTGCCGTTCCGTCGAGGAAGCCCCACTTTACGAGGTTCGACTTACATCTTCCCACTGGATTACGGGGAGAATACCAATGAAACGTTTCCATTTCTAACTATTTATTCACTTAAGAGCGTTTACGACGTACGGCATTTCATACAAACTTTCAAGCCGTTGTTTTTCGAAATGAATGAACCGATTTTAATGAAACTTTATACGCATAAGCAGGATACAAAGGTCTAAAAATTTAGCAGAGAACATTTTCGAAATATCTTATTTAAAAAAAGATAACTGGAAATCTCTGTTTCTATGGAAACTTTAAAATCGGTCTAATTTGGCTGTAACACAATTTTTCGAAAATGTTCTGTGCTAACTTTTTAGAACTTTGTATCCTGCTTATGCGTATGAAGTTTCATTAAAATCGGTTCATTCATTTCGAAAAATAACGGCTTGAAAGTTTGTATGAAATGCCGTACGGCGTAAACGCTCTTAATAATGTTTTATTATTTAGGACTAGTATCATGTCCATGTTAAGAAGGTTACTATTGTACACAAAAACTTTCTAAATAAGCTTATGAATGTGTTCGCCTGAAACACTTGTGTTTTTGTTGAGGAAAGGGACTGTTTGTTATACCTTGTCACGTGTATAAAACATAGTATTTATAACCTAACCAAAACCCGGGAGGGTCGGGGAGCTAATTCCCTTCGTGGCGAGCAAAAAGATTCGTAACTAGATATCTAATTTACTCCAGACACAAAAGCGTTTCTTGTCTCTCTTAACTCGAACAAGTCGTTAGCGAAGGAAAAACTCAGTAGAAACTTTAATTTGGATCGTAAAAAGTGTCCATGATGCGAAAATAATAGTTTTCACTTAGTCGCTTTTTTATTAGCACCCGCGCTGAAATGTGACGATGAGGCTGTCTTTTTGCGTTGGTGTCGTTGTTAAATTGAATTGCATGACAGTATAGTACGCCATGTTGCAGTACATGACCCTAATGACAAAGACCATCATATTTTCATTCGCACATTATTTTAGTATTTTTCACATTTGAGACACATTCAACGTTACTGAACCCAAACTCGCTCCTTAAGTAAGAACTAAGACCAGTGTTATGCTAGTAAATCTTAGTGAGTGTGTGTGCAAACTCGACGCGGTCTGGCGTGCACACACACTCGAGTGTGCTGTCATTGTCGAGTAAGTGTCGCCAAACACTCGCTCTATTCCGCGAGACGTCCTGTACCGCCTGTGTTTGACATGCTCCACCAAATCGACCCACAAGAGCCCTCGACGTGTGTGCGACTACATTCACGACACACCACGACACTGTGCCGTAATGTGTCATCCATCACTAACGTAATTCTTAAGCGACACGTAATTTTGTTATGTAGTTGGAATACTTGGGAGCGTGTGCGCGTACACGTCATAAGTTAAGGGATGATTAAGGAGGTTCTGATCAAATTATTGTAAGACAAGTGTTTCGTTTATGATCGGAATATTGTATGCCATTGAGTTTGCTTCATGCTCCAGGCAGTAATTTATTTAAATTATAGATTCAAAGTCTACAGCTACTTAATGATAGTCGTTATATGAACATTCGTAATTTTTTTTACTTAATTTGATACGCGGTCGATTACCCTTGCCAAACCTATGTACAAAAACTAGATTCTATCATTAACATTCATGTTTTTTGTAAGTCCGTCCATTTGCCATTCAAATGGTGGGGCAATATTGCCAAACACTAAAACGAGACCATAAAAAGTAAAGGCACCAAAATTGCGAAACCAATCTTTAATTTTTTTTCGCTATTTATTATTATAGGCACTTATTCGTTTGAAGGTTAGATCACGCAGAGTTCCAGTAACGCTAGTATTGTTTGGTTTAAATTGTAAGAGGATTGGTAAATTTTTCTAGTTCCTTCAGGGTAATTTTCGATGGTTGCATATAGTCTAAATGCACTCGACCAGATCCAGGCCCACTCGCGTTATAACATAGAAATCTAGCCTAATCGATAATACCTATGGTAGGTGAGTATAGTTTGAAGTCTGTACAAGTGAAATATTTTAATTTGTAATTCTGAATAGTAAATATAATATTGTGTTCTCTCGATTTATTTTTACATGCCGCATCATTGATACAACCCAGAAGATTTTCACAATAGAAAAATGGGTGACTTAATTCCGACCCCAAATTCTTCTACACAACCCCTTCTAACTCGTACCATAACCCAAAACCGCCGCTAAACGTCGCGCGTTAGGTTAACTTTACGTTTCGCGTCACGTACTCCTCGTCGATGGCTCTCAGAGGAGGCCCATTCTTCCCATTCATTTTATAAGTATTCAATAGTGTTCACAGTTTGTACGTATTCGCTGTCGTTCGTGACTCGATTAGTTGTTTACTCGACGCTTCAGACGTGTCTACAATGTTTGTTTTGAAGATTGTGGGTTGAGATAATTTTTATTGCCTTTTTTGTCGTGAGCGAGCCATTCAGGAAGTACTGGAGTTGTAACATCATGTTCTACTGAAGTTCCATGTAGCCCAAACAACGAAGGGAAAAGTTGCGAAAATCATGGTAAGTACTTGGGAAATCTTTTGGCGGTATTGGTACCCGGTGGTATCCCTATTCCTTCCCTTGCTGTACCTAATTCCTAAGTCGGTTTATACTCTACCTACTAGAAGACTTGGATGTTCGTGTTACTACAATATCATAATATTACTATACGCAAAAAAATTGCCGGAATGTAAGGGAAAAGGTTAATCCCGTACTTACGAAATATTGCAAGATGTTACTGAAGAAGCTCCCCGAACCGATAAACACTTGGATTAGCGAACGTATGCTCTCGAGGGTTTGTATTGAGTTGACCCTTATACTCTTTTATACTGGGTCGTGACAGACGCACAGCTCTATTCGCTCTTAGGTTGCTCCAAATTCTTTGGCCTTGAACCACTTGCTTGGTTCGTTTTTACGTTAGGCACATTTATATTGTTGCGATTGGGATTTTTAATAGGAAACTTACATTTCTTTAAAATGTAAGTAGCATGTAGTTTTTTTTTTAATTATTGGTAAATGTATCTGCACTTGGAATTAGTTTAACCACAATATTTTCTGTTCTATTTGTTATTTTTTTACCTTTGCTCAACGTAAAAATCTGTTGAATCCCGCTATATTGTTGTCATTCTACTGAAACATTAAAATATTTTTTAAAGTTCAGCCAGTTTCATTTCAACGATGATTGCTGAAATACATGCAGCGTATCGTGAAAATGTGTCGATTTCCATGAAAGTAGCCTACTTTCAAGACGTTTGTCGGGTCGGTAATGCAACGATCGATATCAGGTGTTATTGACCTGCTTTATCGACATCGATACACGTCTAATTACATTGAGTACTGTTTTTAATATTAATTATAATTCCTTGTAATTGACAGTGTTGTTTTCTTAATTACTTAAACTTCGCCTTTATTTAAAAATAGACCTATTAGCCGTGATTGAATTACGGTGTCTTGTAATTAGAAATAAGTGCTGTATAGTAGAGTGCTGTAGACCAGTGGTGGCCCAGTGGTAACAACCCCGACTTACGACTTGTAGGTCGTGGTTTCGAACCCAGACAGGCTCTTTACTTAGTGTAATTTCTTTCAACACAGCTGCTCTTAAAACGGTGAAGCAAACATCATGAGGAAACCAACATGTCCAAGAACCAAAAAATCGAAGACATGTGACATCCATCAATTCGCACTGGGCCCGCGTGGTGGATTACGTACGGCCCACTCCCTCTCACAGAGAGGAGGCCTGTTTTTCTAGAGGGAAACGTTATACGACTAATTATGCTGTATAGTGATTTAATAGAAAGTAGCTGATTCAATAAGATTTTTTGTCGATTTTGTCAATACCCACTGTGGTCAGGGGCAGTTGTCAAAAGAGTATAGGTATATTATGTGCCTTAGTGAACTTTTTTGTGGACAGAGATAAGTTTATGTTGGGAAAATTGGCACAAAATAAAAACAATATTTTTTCCTGCTTTTTCGATAAATTTTATAAATTACTTTTTATCTACAAATTATGTAGTAGCTGTCCCCCCAAAAGAGAATGTAGGTATCATTGCTCGACTGAAACTAAGAAAATTCAAAAGTCGACATAACAGGAATGGACGTAGAGTGAATGATTCCCTTCAACAAGTGATCATTTTATTCGGTCCTCAAATAAAGGTCTATAATGCCATCCATCCATAGTAACCTTGATATGATTACCTAATAAAATGAAAAAACGGTCACGCACATACTTTTGTCAATCTGATTTTATCACTTAGAAAAGTGAAGAAAAGGCTTACCTAAATTGATTTAGACCCGCTTTTACTTGTGTGGAACCTACGTTTTCTGAAAACTTGGTCGGGAGGCCTGATTTAATACTATTTCGTTCGGTCTAAAAACTCACTATAAAAAAAAAAAAACTTTTAATCTGATAAAAATACACCAGGCTGTTAAAAATGCAGTTTTTTTTATGGACCCGTAGTTCGTCTTGTATATTTTTCTAAACCTGTACACTTACATTTTATTTCACTTACAAAACATTTAAGTGTTAAATTGAGAATTTTGCGTCAAGAATAACGTTGGAATATAGCTTCTATTTTATTTAGAATAGCATTCTGCAGTGTACAAGGTCGTTCAAAAACTATTAAGTAACTTATTCACATTATCGCTACAACATGACTGGTTTATTACTTGGCGCACTAAAGTGTAAAGCTATGAAGTTATTAATTATACTCGCTAATTGCGTTCAAAACTTGGGGCTAATGTGTTGTTTAAGTTATTTATGTAGTGGTTAACTTGCACGATCGATGGGTATGCCGCAAATAAAATACTGTTTGCTTTTACATTTTCATTGGGTTGTAGTTTTTGCTTGATGTACATAAACAGACAATAATGTTCCCACTGCTGGGACACAGGCCTCCTCTCGGTGAGAGGGAGTGGGCCCTAATCCACCACGCGGGCCCAGTGCGGGTTGGTTGCTTGATATGATAACGGTACTTTTATTAATTAACGGCGTATGCACCTATGTTGTTGTATAAGTATGGTAAGCCGAAATTAAGTCACATCCCGTTTCAACAAAATCTGACAGTGTACCCTCGTCTGAAAATATCATTATTTTGTAAATAGGAAAATGATTTCAGTAAGGTTCGCCGAGATTTCAGCCATTTTTCAGATGACGACATAAAGGTATCTTCTTTTATGCCTATAATAAATAAGGTACATATAAGATAATTTTTTGGTTAAAAGTGGAACGTAGCAAGTGGTGTCCTACCCCCATGGGGAAAAGGCGTGAGTTTGTATGTATTTATGTTTGTATTTGCAGCACCCCGCGGTTTCCCGCGCCGAAGTCTCGATCTCGTGTTATTATCGGGATAAAAAGTGTGCACGCCAAATTTCATCCAAATCCGTTCTGCCGTTTTTGCTTGATTGAGTAACAAACATACAAACCTTCACATTTATAATATTATATTAAAGTAGGATAGTAGGATATGGTTAAAAATGTAGACAAAATTGCTGACACTGTTAACGTTAGTAGTTTCCCTAAGCACCCTAAGCACATCGCAAATGCAATATTTCCTCCAGCAAACACTTCATGAACAAAGTTGGTATTTATTTTTATTTTTACAAAAACAATGTGTGCGGAATTAATTATAATGGAGGTACTAAGAACGGTCGCCGTTGTGGCGTCGCCTTAATTTGTAGTAACGTTTAGTGACTCTCAGCCTCGGCTGTTGCTGCGATAATTACATTATAACGTACCACTATTATGGCGAAAATGGTTGCATTGAAGATATTCGTATTGTAAGTGCTTTCGGAATAATTTTGCTCTTGGTCTAGCTTTTTAGCGGTGCTTAGCAGGATATGCACCTAATTAGGTACTTATTTAATGCAATAGTCTCGCTCCCTATTACATGGGACTTAAACATATCTGGCGAAATGTGGATGTGACTACTATTGACTTCTGCTTTTAACCCTTCGGGAATTACAGGCGTAATGTTGGTATGTGTAGGTTTTTTTTTTGTTAGCCTGTTGCTTAATTAACGTGCTACGTGTGCGCGTGGTTTTGACTAAAATGTCATGATTAACAAAAATATTGTCATGTTAATTGCAACTTTCTCTGTTTGTTAATGGATGTCATCTGTCAGGCAACAACAAAAGGATTAAATGATTTCATGCATAACAAAGAGAACCCAAATGTAGTTTTTGAGTTTGTGCAATTTGTAATTATTAAAAAACCACATAATTGACGCAACGTGTCACGGTCCAGGCTATGCACACACAATGTGCTATTATGTGATATTATCTGCATTTTACCGTCACATTACCCAAGCAGCGGCATGTCGTTACAATCGACGCTTTGACAGCGCGACTTGTGGAACGCGACAGCGTCGTTTGCGTCGGCTCGCAGCCGCGCCGTCGCGTCGCGTCGCATCGTCGACGCTCCTTTGAAAGACATAATGTAATATTCCTTTCTGAAAAGGGAACTGTGACAGGTGTGCGGAGCGTACACTTGAAATCTCGCTATGAAAAATGCGCCCAGCTCTCAGCTGAATTACATAATGCAAGAACGTGTCAACGCGTCGCACAGAGACGCGACGCGGCGCGACTTGGCATACAGTTTTGAGATTCTTTGTGTTCGTAATAAGCGGCAGACGTACGTCGAATGCTCGTGGGGAAGAGCGAGAGGGGTGTTCCAAAAATTTCATATAAGAGAGAAGCGTGCCCTCTATACTTCACGCGCATGTGTTTATTATGACTTCTTCTATCTCAGTAAATATGATTTTCATTGTACGTAATAAAGTCGTAATAAAGGCGGTCCCGGGGTGGGACGGAAGGAAGCCTCGACCTTTCCTGTGGGACAGGGACCGCCGGTATATCGCCACGAATACGGTTAATATTCGACCACCCAAATGACAGCATGAGGCCTTCGTTAAAAATTATATAATTCAATTGTTTGGAACTAACTTATTTGGGAGCTATAATGTTACAGTTGTTGAAATATACTTTTAACGAGTTATTTTGAGAAAGATTCATGGTTTTAGGTAGGACCGTAACTAAACTTACTGACAATAAAGGGTGTTCTAAATATTATATAAGAAGTCCGTATAAAAGCGAATAGGTATGTTCCCGTATTAAAAGTTTAGATTCAATGGAACAAAACAATGGTTCTCGCAAACAGTTGGTGTTTATTGCAATGGAATTATTTTGAATTTCGTTCCGAGTTTTGAGCGATGTTGAGTTCAGGTGACATTGTTTTGGACACAATGAATGTAAGCTTATTAGCATAAGGCTATTTTCAAACTTTCAAGCTGTCGGAAATGCGCCGGAACCGATGTTACAAGTAATAATGGTGTGTGTGGATATGTATGACACTACTGGCAGATTTCAATCCGGTTTGCCATACATACGCTGTCGGTATTTCGCTTGACAAAAGCCTGAACATGAACGTGTGAAAAGAGTCTAATAATTTATCGATTTCAGTTTTCTAGAGAGATTAAAACCTATCTATAAATTACTCAAGTATTATCGAATAGGTAAAATCACTTCGCTTTCGGGCTTAGTAAAACCCAAGATGGTATTACCAACACGTGCGGACAATATTGAGGAGTACCGTACAAGATTTACCTAAATCAAAGGAGAACCCTTTTGTAAGTGAAGAATTGAGAGGAACCCTCAATTTGATCCTTACAATTTACGCAGGAATCGGCACACTTGTAGGTCTTTCATTTTTAAGGGTGTAATGATCTGATCATTTTTGGGGAGTTTGTTGCGCCACTTCTTCTCCCCAGCGAAAGCACTAGGAAGGTGGTGAAGGGCGGGCGTTTGGGGGTGTCTTTTGTAATTTTAACGTTCGAAAATGCTGATTCTCAGCCTAGTTTGAATAATGATTTTTGATTTTGATCTTGGAAGATTTATATTGGCTTAGGATTCATAATACAGCTTGGTAATTGCGCAAAACACAGAAAATGGCGATCGATTGCAATGCCTTTCATTTTGACATCCATTGCTTCATAGGTTTGAAAAAATCGTCCGCTCAACGTCTTACATGAAGATTTATTCCGGTCTAATTGAGCCAAAGTGTTCGGGAATTACTTATTTTTAAAGTCCAGACATAATCTTGGTCAGATCATGTGAAGACCATGTACACACATCAAAAGTGTCTAGGGATCAAGCATTTTTATGCGGATTTCTTGAGATTGAGATGTGGCTTTGTAATAAATTTATGATTTTATAAATTTATATGGATCCTTTTTGGTGCATTTCATAATTTGAATCAGGAACTGTGAATCAAATTCGAGTAAAAGATGAAAATCAGCTGTCAATATTTTCCCTATAAAAACATACAACGCATTGAAGACATTATTAGTGCTACTGTTTCCCTACTACTGATTAAAACCAACGTTATTATGGAGCGGCGACGTCATTTAAGCAGGGAAGAAATGCTCAGAGCCGTGGGAATGATAGAAGCTGGTTCCCGGCAACGTACTGTGGCTTTAGCTCTGAATACAAGTCAGAGTGTTATCAGTCGACTTTGGACACGTTACCGAAGCACTGGTACCGTGGCTGAGCGCCATGGAGGACGGTATCGCTGCACCACACGGAGACAAGACCGATACATTCAAATCTTAACTCGAAGAGCTCCAACAATAACCGCCATGATGTTAGCCGTGAGGCTTCATCACTCTTCAGGGAACTTAATTAGCGACCAAACAGTCAGAAACCGCTTGCATGAAGTGAACCTTCATTCCCGAAGACCGCTACGGGTACCACCTATAGCAATGCACAATCGTAGGATTCGATATCAATGGGCTCTTGAACACAGAAATTGGGCAGAAGAACAATGGCGTTTCGTGTGCTTTTCTGATGAGTCTCGTTTTGGTATGAGACCGGATACAAGACGTATACGACACTGGAGAACCCCTGGACGCCAACAGCGATTAAAATCCTGCCAGGAAGTCCATCCTTATAGTGGTGGAACCATCATGGTATGGGCGGGTATTTGGATCGGCGGAAGAACTGAGTTGATTTGGATCAGAGGCAACCTCAACGCTCAAATTTATGCTGAGACGATTGTATCAGACGTCATCGTTCCTCTACAAGTGCAAATCGGTCCCTTATTTCAGTTAATGCATGATAATGCACGACCGCACACCGCAAGAGTTGTAAGACAGACTCTCGCCGCAGCTAACATCAATGTCCTGCCCTGGCCTGCTCAGTCGCCAGACTTGAACCCGATTGAGCATGCATGGGATATGCTACAGAGAAGAGCTCTGCCGAATATGGAGGGTATCCAGTCGCAAGAAGACCTTTTTTTGTTGTTGCAACGAACATGGGCGGCCATTCCACAGCGTGATTTGGATGAACTCATTTTGAGTATGCCAAACCGATGTTCTTGTGTTGTTAGTGTTCGCGGTAGAAACACGGATTATTAATTGTTTAAGTTACCCAATAAAATTTTAAAGAAAACTGTTATTTCAGTCTTTTTTTCGAATTTTGTGTTAGTGGTTCAAATGTCAAAAATCCCTTTATTAGGAAAATGGCAAATTTCTTTATTAATGCAAAGGTGACTTGGTTTATCGTTACTGTGACAAACGAAAACACTTTATTTGATGAATCCTTAAAGAAAATTTTAATTAATATCAATCAGGAGAAAAGTTATTGCAAAAATATATGTTGATCCCTAGACACTTTTGATGTGTGTAGATCATTGATGTTTGACATGGTCACTCAAATCTAGATTTCCGTATTTTTTTAGCTTTGCATTGTTTTCAATACCTACTGCAACATCCAGAAGAAAGTACACGGACTATTTTTATGACCTGAAAGAGCGATACTATCAAAAAAACATCAACCGCGGTGGTCAGTTTACACACCAAAACACGCACCTTTTCGAACGGCTAACAAGAATGTACCTAATAGTCGATCGGTTACGTACAAAACTAGTGACTAATTGAATTAGGAGGCCCTTCTGTTCCGAGACGGCCCTCGACATCCCTGGGCGAAAAAAAAAACCATTTATTACCGTATGGGATAGGCACTGGTTGGAACGAAGACATATTGCGATCACGGAGCCATTTTTCCTGGATTGGTCGCTCGGTTATTTATATTGATTGATGAAGATAGAGCCTGTACATCTAGAATATTATAGCTGTGTGATTTTTAGGGTTAAGCGGAGTTTAAAGTTTTGCTAGAGTTTGGTCGAACTAGGTATCTTGAAAGTGAGAGGTTGCAAACTTATACCGCAGTATTGGACCTAATATATAGCCCTTTCTTTTAGCTCAACTTACGAAATGCTAGTATTAAAAGCAGCTATTGCGTGATCCTCATCCAGACCCGTGAGGAATCCTCATCCAGACCCGTGAGGAAACAATAATTTATTTTTCGTTTATTAAATACTCCACCATAGTTTAGAATTAGCCATAAAATGGAATTATTTAGTGTCACGACTGAAAACTGCAAATTAGATTTTAAGTAGCAATAAAAAAGTAATTATCAAAGTAGTAAATTCGAAATTGATTAATATATTGAGTCATAAAAAAGTTAATCGCGTTCTCTACACGATAAAAACGTTAAACTTAGGTAGTGCATAATTTACGGAAATAATGTATCTAATTCCAAGTTTTTTACTCAAGGAATTGTTTACTCATTGCTAATATTCTGCTAGTATACTGTAGTAAAGCCTTAGGGTCGATTCATACTAGCGCAGAGTCAAACCGCAGCGAAGCCCCAAACTAAATTATAACATAGCAAATTCACTCTTATCCCTACACCGTAATGCTCTTATTTCTATTGCGATAAAAAAGACGCGCGAATTCTTTTAATGATAAATGATTTTATTTCTGTAAGTAGGTTTGTAAAAACACTTTTATACGTCAGTCATATTTTAAAAACTAGACGAGGTCGGCGTTTCCTATCTGACTACTCTGAGAAGCCGAAACAAACTCGGAGATTCGGCATTCTACGGAAACCGCGCATCTGCATGCGACCAGCGCAGCGCTTATAATTGGTGCGCGCGCGTTACGTTGTAGAGATAGGGTTGATGCTGTTATCTTTTAGATTGACGATCCGCTGCGCTTCGACTCGACCCTTACGCTTTTAAATCCGTATACAAACGGGAGGTTAAATAGCTCATCATACTTGTAAATGATAAATGTTTTTATTTCTGTAAGTAGGTTTGTACAAAGACTTTTACACGTCAAATCATGTTAGAAAAATGAAAGGAAAGGAATATGCCTCGGGAATTTGTAAGGAATTCCTTCAGGTTTATCGGGAATTAAATTGACCTAATTTCCCTTTGACCTTTGTCGAGATAACTGGTCTGATGAAACGTGTGCGTTCAACTTCTTGTGGAACTTGGCTTTGTGATTAGTGAGTATAGATCCTTATAAGTGGGGAATCTTATTGATATGTGGAGTGACTCAAGAGGCTTCGGGGAGCAGTCGATAAGCTCTTCTAAAATATTTCGTGAATGACTCACGGTTTGTTAATAGCAGAAACATGACAATTGACATAATTCTTTTCATTAGACGATTAAATATGGGTAGGTGTCTACGTCTACTCATTATAGCACCCTAATTGCGTTAGCACACTATCAATCAGAATCTGAATCATGAAGGATATTGAATCCATTGCTAATATGTTCGATTTTGTCTGCTGCTCAACAACGTAAATAACGCAATTAATGTTGAACTGTTAAAATGGAAGCCATTCCCTACTGTTAGTGCTTTGCGAGGTCGAAGTTTGCCAGAGGGCTATGGAACGGAGTATTCTGGGTATCAAACTAACAGACCGGGTTAGGAATACGACCATCCGTTTTATCACAAAGATAACTGATGTCACTTGGAAAGCTGCCACGCTAAATTGGAACTGGGCTGGACACATCTGCCGCATGTCAGACGAACAATGGGACAAACTTACGACCCAATGGGTCCCTCCTCCTGGGTGGCAAGCGACATCGTGGCAGGCCCAGACGGAGATGGCGGGATGAGCTGTACTCCTTCAACAAGAACTGGTCCTCAGCAGCTTTGAGCAGAGAGAAGTGGAAAGAGAGTAGGGAGGCCTTTGCCCTGCAGTGGGACATCACAGGCTAATAATAATAATAGTTGTAAAATGTTATTAATTTTACTTGGAAATGATTCAAGACAGTGTTCTACTAATTTTATGGTAAAGTCACAGTTAATCATTTATTTCAAATAGGCACAGGACACCACTGGACGTCAAAATGTATGAAAAAAAAATGCAATTTATTCTAGTTGACCCTTCCAGAAGGTAGTTTTGTAATATGACGTCCTAACTAACATGATCCTCATGCAGACATAAGGGCAAACAGCAAATATTAATAATGTTCTCAAGGTGGAAGAAAAACCGAAACCTACTATTCTATTCTATAAATCTCTTGTTTTAAACCATAAATACTTAATAGATCCTTTATGCGACCTACAAAACAGCTCTCGAATAATTCAATACATTCAAATTGGAAGGGTTTTGTAATATACCGATCATGAGGACACAATATAGTCCGCTTGTATAGGACATTATTGTAAACTGTATTACCCGGAATAATAGAATACATAGCCACCAGCAGGTTACCGTCGCGTCGTGTGAACGAACAGTTGTTCTTTATACTCAGTATGGTATGTGTATGTGAAGGTACACAAGCACGCTATTGCAGGTCCCATTAAATATTGGCATTCGAATAATAATAGGTATAAAGCTACACGTAATACAAGTACACGGAATACAAGAAAGGAATCTGTCAGTTGGAATGTGTCAAAGTTGTGACACGTTACTTTTGACTTTACAGATCGATGTTAATATAAAAATAAATACAGTCTTTAAGGCTGTACACAGTACAAATAACTCAAATTAACAGTTAGCGAAACGTGACTGAATGTGTGAAGATCAACATAGTTACGAAACCCCACTTCTGTTTAGATACTTTATTATATGGAGAGTCGGGAAGTAGCCGACAAAACTGTCTTCGCTCTACGAAAACAAATCAAACATTTCCGATCGTTATAAAAATAACAGCGCCTCTTCACCCGCGTTGACATTACAGATGCTTACGGTACTTTAGTTGTCTTTACGACGCCCATGAGATGGAAGAGAATGGCCCATTCTTTACCAGGAACGACAGCGATAAAACCCAATATTGATAAAATCAGAGCCTTATAGCAGTGACAATAGAATCGCGATAATAAGCTGTCTTATTAAAAACCAGATGGTATAGTTGTGAGTCTAAACCACGATCTTACATTTGTTAATCACATCACACCAGTAGTCCTCACAGGAGGAGGCAGAGGTGCATACGTTCACCTGTTTGAGTGCGGTTAGTGGAATAGCTTAGGTGCCTTTCGGTCATATGCCGTTGAAATCAGTGCTCTAAGTGGAATAACTCCTACCGAGGCTTGTATGTCTCATGTAACAGGGAGCGAGCCTATTGCCACTAACCGGACACAAAGCCAGACTCCTGGTTGGTCCGAGTAATTCCTAATGGAAAAACCCCAATAACACTTTGTCCATACTGATCTCAGGGCCATGCTCAGTCATTGCGCTTGTGACCTCTAGACTAAAGAGACAGTTTTACAATATTTACCAAGCACAATTTATTTGCGACTTTATAATTGAAGTGGATGAAACATTGTAGAGATAAACTAACGATAACATGGCGCTCCCCTCCAAATTACTGTTTCAATGTGTGTCCTTACGAAGGAGTTTGTATGTAGTTGTAAGTTTTTGTTTGACGGCCGTCTCATTACGCACACATGCGTTGTGAATCTTGGTGATGCATTGTAAATACTTTCACAAATACTTTCAAACGTTTTGAATTTTGGAGTGTCGCGCCATGTTATCGTAGTTTATCTCAACATTTACTGGTTTTTAGGAATTTTGTCATACACTAGCGTCTGCCAAATACAAATGTCTGTGTCTGACGTTGAATCTAATAGGCCTTTAAATGTGTACCTTGAATTTCACCTACGTAAATATTTTGCCAAACATTTAGCAGTACTACGTAGCTTACCATCATCTAATGTAATCCTTTGCGAGATTCCTTTTTATTTTGACAATTTAACAATATTCATTGCGTTAACTTTGTTTTCGAGCAGACGTATTGTTCAAACAAGAAGCAATGAATTTTGTAGTATTGTCTAAATGAAAGAAATTGTCATTCTGACGTGTGCCAATAAGGGTGCTAATTTAACTACTAATAGTATCTACTTATTGAAACACAACACGACTCAAGGCAAGTCACGGTTACGTAGATTAATGTTCCAATGATCACTAGTAATGAGCCGTTAGTTGCAAACGGAGTCATTGATTGATTGATAACTATATATTTGGATGATAAAGCGCTATTTTTTGTGTTGCTGATAACTACGGTTTCATTTGATGATCGTGGCGACTTAAAATACAATTTATTTTGCTTAATTAGGTACCTACTTAATTGTGAAAAGTAATTTTATAAATTAAGCTAGTAACTATTACAATATTTAAGTAATACAACTAACTATTTACACTTAAGTAGTAAATAAATTGAGTACTAAATTATTACGTTCTCGCCGACTAGTCGACACTTCACGTGACCAAAGGGCTAGGTGGTTCTTTGGCCAAAGAATTAGCATTGCATTTTTTTTTTATTAGCCTTTACTGTGGCAATGCTGCCAGTACTTCGACGCATATGTGTCCTTTAATTTTTGTCTTTATTTGTAGTTAGTTAGTCAGATAGTAACTGTATTACCAAAAATCATAATTTTTGTCTCATTTATATAATTATACTTTGGAATATTCTAGGCTATAATGGTTTTTTAAATGTACTTAAATATATGTACCTACCTCCCTACCGAAATGATAACGTCTCGTGTCTATTTATTAGAAAGTAAAAACAAGAAACGTCAAGACTCGGAAGTTCATACCAGCGAACACACCGAACAACAAAAGATTTCATTATATTAAATAGTACGATCATATCAATCTTGCATTATATTTCACGTCGTTCAGTGCCAACAAAAGTCGCGTGCCTGAAATGATATTCCGTGACACAAACCATTTGACACGGACTTCGGTAAATATCCGCCATTGAACACTGATCTTTACTGTACTGATAATTAAATTAAACCCTCGTATATTAAAATATTCATACATTAGTTGCACTGATAAATGATAAATGATTTTATTACTGTAAGTAGGTTTGTACGAATACTTTTACAGGTCAATCACACCCGCACAAACCCCAACAAGCCAGTCTAACTCCACAGCAACACACACACAAACACTCCCCACTGTGTATGTAAGCATCAGAGTTATTACGCAATCTACGCATAGGTACATATAATAATTATGAATATTTTGTAAAACGTGTCAATCCCTTTTAAAAGTACACTGTTATTATGTCGTCTAACTATTAAATTAAATTGTTGCCTGCTGAAGTGTTTTGTTAATTTTCATTAGAATTTCTATTTATAAATCGCAAACTTTCATTCTGTTATAATATGCAAAATAGTAGAGATTTTGATCAATAAATTCATGTATCCATAATTCCTACAGTATGTAGCGAAAATTTAAAATTTCAGTTACAAAAAGATGAAAAAAGCGTACGACTGCATCGTAAAAATAAGGAAATGTTACCCTCAAATGTAGGATATTTCTTTTTTTCCCAACTTCATAACGGTAAACTGCACGGCTTCCCAACACGGAAATCGTAATCAATGTATTGAGAGGCTGCACTCATCCGCGATTCGTACCGGGAGTATTCGTTATTTTTACTGTACGATACGGTTTGTATTTTTACTGGTGTGTTTGCTGTTTACACTGCTCGCACGACGGATTGGTCGAATGTGCATCCGTCATAGGGTTGTGTCTTGATATTTTTCTGTTTTTTTTTTTCAATCGCAAAACTTCAGCTTGTCTCAAACGTCAGTGTCGTCTGCTTTCGTTTTTCCAGGTTACGTTTTTTCGTAGTCAGCAGTTGTCGACTTGCTGATAGGTGCCAAGTTGCCAAAGCACCCTTTCATTTTTCAGGCAGAAATTTCACTGACGAGTGAGGTGGACTGATGAAAGGATAAGGTGAAAAATACTTCATAGAATTCAGCAGAGTTATGCCTATTATGACTTCTTTGTGCGTTTAGCGGTCGCAAGCGCTACTGCTGAGCATGACGAGGACCTCATAACCCAGGAGGGTTCGATTCCCAGGGCGGGCAAAGTTATTGGGTTTTTTCTTTTAGAATTTCTCAAGAGTCTGTATTTGTGTTATCTATGTTGGTGGCAATAGGCTCGCCCCCTTTTGCACGGGACTAAAACATGACTGGCGAAATGTGCGCGAGTACCTACTATAAGTACCTACACTTCTGCTTAACCCTTAGAGGACTACAGGCGTGATGTTATGGTTTATACCTATTACAGTATTACTGCGTGGGTAACGATAGCTATTTCAGAAAAATGTATACTAAATACTTGTGCAATATGACTATGTTTTATTCTAATATTTTTGTTTAGATTTCAACTTTTATCGATAAATAATGAAGTGCGGAATGGAGATTTGCGTAATTCGTTTATTTATAAAATAAGCGTTTCCATTTATTTGCATGCAATTTTTACAACGCAAAAACGAATGTTTTTAGCCACTCAATATTGCTGGGTATCAGGCAATAATAAATCAGCCGCTTTTCATATTACATAATCAGGATATAAGGTTCCCACTGCTGGGACAGAGGACTTCTCTCTGTGAGAGGGGGTAGGCCGTGATCCACTACGCGGGCCCAATGCGGGTTGGTAGATGTCACGTCTTCGAATTTTTGGTTCTAGTACCTGCCGGTTTCCTCACGATGTTTTCCTTCACCGTTTCGAGAGCAGTGATGAAATAAATTACACAAAGTAAAGCGACTGCCTGAGTTCGAACTCACGACCAACAACTTGTAAGTCTGGGCCGTGACCACTGGGCCACCGCTGCTCCCTATTTACTGACTGCTCGCTTTTGATATTACATCTCTTACAAATAGTGCCTACATCATGTTTCCATCACGTATGCAACATATTTGAAACGAAAGTGATCGGTTCTTCCGAGAAGCGCTGCTGGTTTATCGCTGTAAAAAGTGCCACCCCTACCATCCAATGAATATTCACAGAACCCATCCTGTATTGATATGTTTGGCCTGAAGTGTACTTTTGGGATTATATAAGGTAGCGTGTGTAACAAGCCGCTCGGGAAATAAGAGAGTTGTAGGTTTTTTGTGTGTATCCGTGCTTGCAGAGTAATTATTTAATGCTATAACAACGTCTGATATTTTGTCAGTTGGACATGTTTTTAAATACCTAGATCTATGTCAAATAATTTAGGTAGGTACTACATTCAAAATATAATTATGAAACGCCAGATTGAACATCCTGTAAACGGCAACTCAGGCTTTTGTATGCAGTCTCATGAATCCGTACGATTGCCCTGCAAAAACACTCGGGATATACGATACGATAGCCGCCTGTTTGATTCACTCCTATTATTTATGCAATTCTAGTATAAATTGCATTTACAATGACAAGCAACTCTCTGTTATGCGTTTTACGTAAGGCGCTCGGCATTCCAGAGAAGGCACTTTATTTTAAACAAAAACAGCAATAAAATAGTGATTGTACAGCTAGAATATTGTGAACAAATAGACGAAGTTGCGGTTTTACGTTTGTAGGTCAGTATTTGCAACACGCTATGTAGTTCGGAAACTATTTCAAGGAAGCCAACAGTACGAGAAGAAACATTGCCTTTTACCTAATTTACCTTCTCTTCTTCAAGATTCAGACAATTTTTAAATCCACTTAAGCCTGTTAAACACAAAGAGCACCAGTTAGCATTGTGAACTCAGACTTAAACAACACAAGTTATTTCGTCACGGGAAGGTACCTATCTAGATACGAAAAAACAATCTAATTCCAGGAGAAACAAGGCTTTCATAGAGTTTGGCATCTGAGAACGTTATATTTATTTTCAATCCCCCTCCCTTCGGTTCTTATAATGTGATATTCATTTATTTTATTTCCCGGCGGATGGGCGCGCGCCTGTGGCTCGGCGGAGGAAACAAAGCCATATCCTAGACGTCGCCAATCCGTGCCCGTGAGGCCACTAGACACGCGGCTACGTGCGTCGTGCGACTCACATAGAGGGGCGGCCCGCACCCGCTCGTGCCCTGACTGTGCCCGACACTGACGGCTGACACGACACGTTATTAAATCTCGCTCTTTTATTCTTGTCGCCTTTTTTCTTTGTTTGCATTTGACGGGTTTGGGTTTAAGCTAATGGCTTATGTGCCTTATTTCTTTAAATATTCCCCGCATGCAACGTTGAGGTGAGACAAATAACAATAGGTAATCGTATTAAATTAATTTTGAATTCACAACTGCTATTCAAATTAGTTCTGCGAGTCAACATCGTGATTATTTGATTGGCTTTTATTAAAAGAGAAAATGTGCCGCAGCTTGTATTTGTTCGAAGTCAGAGAAATAGCGAGGTACCGTTTTTATGGAAAGTCGATTTCTGTGCAGACTTTATTCATTTTGAAATTTATTCGATTTCGCAATAAAATTATGATATTTGTGAACTTTTACAGGGCGTACCCCTTTACGTCAGTGTGATTTTAGACTCATTCAATTAATATACCTATTGTAAATGTTCGGTTGTCAAGTGCCTATTGTGGTAACTTAATAAGTACAAGTAGGAATAATACAAATTGACAGAATCTTCGGAGATACATCGCAAATATTGGATTACTTCCATCTCAGAACGACCTTATTCGATTCTCGTAACAAAAGCTTTTAAGTCTGCTATATTTTTGTTCTTATTTATACATTCAGATACTGTCGTATAATGCTAAGAATTCAACACAAAGACATAAAGTTCAGTACAGAAGAGTATAAAAAAAATGTATGGCGTAAATACAAAGGATTATGTACGAGTAAGATGCGTATTTTTTACATTAGAACGTTAAAAGTCGCTCGCCCTGTATTCGTATTATCTCCCACAGAGGGATGCGCTGTCTAAGACGTGTCGATTTAGCATTCCGACTGAATTTGACATTCGCAATGTTTATTGCCATCCCATTTGGCGGGCCTCCTTTGTGTGAATCTTTTTGTGGTATAATTTATCTAATTTGGAACAATGCGGATGTTCAGTCAATTCACGCTAGAGTCAGTCTTCAATTTTCATTAGAAAATTCTGTTTTTTTTTTTCTGTTTAGAAGGTGATTTAGAGTTTAAAAAAACTGGCTCTATATTTTTTATCGCTCCTCTATGTGAAAATTCAGAATCCTTAACTTACCCAATAAAAAAATATTAGGCGTTTTTTGTCGTAATCTAGGAAGAGAAGCTTTATTTATTAATTACAAAATCTGTTTTCAGAGACTTAATTAAGGTCGCGCTCGGCTAACCTGAGGGAGCTGACGAACAGTGAGTTTTGTCTGAATAAATATTTTATGTCAAAAAAAAAGTCCGACGAGGATGGGATTCGAACCCACGCGTGCAGAGCACATTGGATTAGCAGTCCAACGCCTTAACCTCTCGGCCACCTCGTCATGTAAGACGATGATGAAATAACGGTCCCCTTTCTATTGTAACTTAGCATTAAGATCTGTTTACCCAGTTGCTCTATGGTACAACTTTTTTCATAATCCATTGAAAACCCCATGATATGCAGCTGTTGTTTTGCGGCGCTTACTTTTGCTGTAATTTATTCGAGTTGTTGTTTCAAACTAGTATTTAAGTTAAACGCGGAAAACATGAACCGATGATTTGATAGTTATTGTAATAATTTTACTGTACATAAAGAAATTATGAATGAGTTACATTCCTAAAAGCTTAAAGAATCACAGATTATTATAATTTTTGCTATTTAAATATAGTTTTTACCGAGTTTTGAATGTCGGTGATGTTGGTGTTGGGGTTGTTGGTGTTGTTGGTGTTTGGGGGATGTCCCCGAGTGTGGAAATTCTGACTACAGTTGTTGTATTGGGTTTCCACCTGTAAATAACAAATGTACCTTAGTGGTAATAGTAAAATAAATAAATAAAATGTTAGGTCTTTGAATCGTGTTAAATATGCAAATAACACATTAGAATGGAGTGATTTATGATAGTAGAAACTTGTTTTTTCTTCCATTTGTATTTACATAAACTGGCTACTGCTGACTTGATTTATTACCTAAGTACCTACTAGCCGAAGTAAAGTTGCTAATACCTAAATTTATATCAATCATCATCTTTGTACGTAGATAATATTTTTCTGTTATTTTCTTTATGTCCTTTTATCCAATGTGGCGATGACAATACGACAATAAATAAATGAAGACACTGGTAATACTAATGCATAGGCGTATTTATTAAATCTTAACTAATATTATAAATGCGAAAGTATGTTTGTTTGTTGTTACCTTTTCACGCCTAAACCACTGAACCGATCATCCTGAAAATTTGCATATACGTTGTCAGGTGTACAGAAACGGACATAGTACCTTTCTTCCCGAAGAAAAGTGCTGTTACCGAGGAAAAGAACAATAACATTATTATTTTAATAGATGGCGCCACGTGTTTTTTGTCTTGATCGCAGACGAAGTCGCGGACAACAACTAGTATCAACAGAAATAAAAATGTGATTATTTCTAACAAATTAATCAGTATTGAGGGGCCGACTATGGATTTTGCTAATCTTTGACTATTGGCGAAATTACTGGGACTAGGAGCGTGAAATTTTTAACTCGGCTTCCTTTTATTTACTTTGTTCGGGTTTTGTAGGGGAGCACTAAGAAGGGGGTTTTGGGAATTCAACCTTTAAGGGGGTGAAAAGGGAGTATGGTAAATAATACAGACTTTTAGTTTCTTAAAACAACCACAAAGGTTAATAAAGAAAAATTCAAACGCCCTGTCGGATTAACTCGATACCAATACTTGAAACAAAAAATTAAAAAGTATGCGTTCCAGGATTTATCAAAAATGAACTCCTAACGGTGGCAAAGGGTAATAAAGTTTAAGGGGTGGATTTTACTGTTTGCTTCAATTAACTCGAAAATGGGTTTAAATATTGTTTAAGTCTACAATGGAAACGTACCATGTTATAGATCGAAAACATTGATTTTCGAAAACTACATTTAAAGGGGGGTGGAGTGGTTGTAAATATTTTGTGAGGAAAGTACGAAATCTACGCGGACAAAGTTGTGAGCAAAGTGTAGGTAAGTTATATTATAAACAGTTTAATTTGTTGTTGCATTGTCGACTCCACCATGTATGTATGTGTGTGTGTACAACTACGTAAACCCATTATCCACAATAATGGGAACAAACTACAACTCTCATTCTACACAGCCGCTCTATAACCTTTTTAAAAGATTCCGAAACCATTCCATCCACTCACCATCGACGAAAATAGACATATCTCAACCTAACCAACAAAGTGCTAACCTTAAAGTTCAATTAGGCTAACCAAACATAGGGAACGTGCCCGTTTCAAAAATGGTATGTCAATAAGACAACAGTAACGCTCCACTTGTGTCCACTTACCGTCGCTCCAGTGTACGACACTAACGCGGCCCGTCCCGGCCCCATATGGGGCCACTAGTGTCCCTCGCAACTAAACCCGGGCATAAAGCCGAAGGATTTGCCCGAAGCGCTCGGCCAAATATGGAATGCACCTGGACCGATTTAACTTAGCTTGTTCTTTGTATTATTTACTTTTGAGGACTTACAGCAGCGCGTATATTGGCAGAAGATCCCCGGATAGGGACGCTAACGTATTTCACCTTGCAGGTGGTCTTTTAAGAGCTAATAGAAGGAAAATTGTAAAGAGAAGCGTCGTGCACTGTGGTTCATGAATGCCTCACATGTCATGTCGGTCACGAAGCACCATGAAGACACGTGCACGCGATATTAAACATTCATTACGATAATTGATACTCAATCAAGGCGAGACAAGAATAAACTGACAGAAGATCCAACTATGCCAGTGAATGACCCCTGACTAGCCCTGACCAAAAATTGTTCGTGTATCGCTACCCCAATAAACAAGGTATACCGCAGCTCGTAATAAAAGCTAATAATCTACTACATTTAATTTTAAGCAGCTATCTAAATACTTTGTTTCCGACATCATGGCCGCCGCTCATTAAGTATTATAACTTAAACGTCACAGCGCCGACCCATGTAGCAAATTGTGCTCGTAGAATTAATTCAGCTTACATAGAAGCTATAACAATAACTGGATATCATTATTATTCGCACAGGGCAGGGCTGCCAGTAGGAAATGAATATTCCATTCGTAATGGACCTGTACTTTCTTTCATTAAAACTTACATTATGTGCCCCACTCCACTCTTGAATAATTACTACACTTCTTCGGAATTTGAATGAGCCGACGCGTCGGTAATGAATCGAGAATTTCATCGCCATCGTTGCAGTCTGCTTGTTCACTCTGAATTATTCATTTTTCTGTAGTGACTGTCCAAGTGTGTACAGGGCTTTATAAAGGAATTTTTCTGAGATATGGGCCAGACGTGGCGCTTCGTTTCAAACTCGTATCGTTTAATGGTTTCCTAGCAAGGAAAGCTTGAAGCATGTAGGACGCATATTCGAAGCTTTTGAAGTCACTTGCAGGTAAAAGGTGTCGTGTTCAAAGTCTGTGTAGTGCAAGTTATAGTGACAGATTGCTAGCACGTAGCACGTAGTCTGGATGGCTGGATATCTGCAGATTGTTGAAACTTTAGTTTCTTTAAAGCTCGAAGTTATTAAACTTCATTCAAATTGTTTTACGAAGCATGTTTGACACGTAAGCTAAATGTTTCGTGGTATAGGTACCTGTAGTACTATTCTGTAAAAATCTCACCGTGAAAACGTAGGTGAAGTGAGCTGTCATTCCACCTGATGCTAGGGATTGACACTATTGACAGCTCACTTCACCTAAGTTTTCACGATTATATTTTTACAGAATAGATCGTTCAATCTCAGAAGATCCATTGTCCAGATCCATGATGGATCTAGTGACAATTGTTTTCTCATTGGATCCTGTTTTGAAGATGTGCGAGCTTGATCAGAACTTACACACACGTAGGTTTTCATCGGAATACCTTTGCATGATTGATTAATGGGATTGAGACGGAGTAACTGAATTATTTCCATTACGAATTGGAAATTTCCAGCGAAACGTGGCAGAGCTTTAATATATGATGACTTCAGGTTAACCCTGAATGAGAATTAGATTGTTTTACGTTCAATACTATACTACATTTGTCTCATGTTTACCGTTACGTGTAATCGATCTTTTGCAATCTTACTTACTAAAGAATTATTAGGAAAGATCTACTGAACCCGCAATGTCATGTATCTGAATTATGTTTCTGATTCAAACAAGCCACTTAATAATATTATAAAGGCGAAAGTTTGTGAGTGTGTTTGTTACTTCTTCATGCACAAACGGCTGAACGGTTTTGGACGAAATTTGGCACACAGATAGTTTATAACCAGGATTAACACATAGGATACTTTTTCGGAATCGACACTTATGCGAGTGAATACGCGGGGCGCTGCTAGTAAACGATAATTCTAAATATCCATTACAAAATGATTAAAGTATTGTTTCGGTAAACCACTAAACATGGCTCCCTGAAGAGTTATTGCGTTACACGCAACCTAAAGCTTAGTCAAATGTTTATCAATATATACACCGTTATACGACAATGCGCGTTTTACTCTCTGAGACGCCATAGCGCTTTTGCTCTATATACAGAGTAATTTTATTTCCATGGCTTCTATTAGAACTTTTTAAGCCTAACAAAATATTGCTGTTCTTCCAATGTTTTCCAGTGGAGGCTTGCTTGTTGTTACTGCCGACATATTGACGTCCTCGTGCGGGACCCGGGTTAACATAAACAGTTCTAACAACGTACTTGTTTTTCTTGCGCTGCCGCTGTGTATATTATGTGTTGCATACTATTGTCATTTTTATGCTGAAGGAAGTAAGTGTACCGTGAGTTTTCTTGGTGTGTTTTCTTGCTGTTGTTTTTAATGTCTCGATACAGGGAATTCTTGTTTTAGCTGCTTTCTTGAATGTAGTTATGCTGACTTGGACACCTTTTTTAACACAAATAATTCACATACGTTCTGTAGGTTCGTGGTGGTCTCTTTCCCCTGCTTTTATTATTTTTACCCGACTGCCTCAGAAAGAGGGTTATGTTTTTTTCGGTGTCTGAGGTTTGAGATAACTTTGTTCTCATAAGAATACAATAATTCACTTACATTAGAATATTAAAACTAAAATATTAGTTAAGATTATTGGGCGTTTTACAAAAACTAGACTTTTTACAGTAATTATTTTGTGGCTAGATTTTTCGGTGTCTGCTTTTCATACCTAAAGAAAATGTTTACACATTTTCTTTTAATTCTGCTCGTGACGGGTATAGCTTTTAGTTGCACCATTTTACACCATATTTTCATACACTAACTGAGGCAGCTCATAAAATATAAATTGCTCGTGAAACATTATTGAATAATTTACATTAAATTATTAAAATGGCCGAATCATTTGTTATGTTAAAGTTATTTTCGTACTCATTTAATGAAAAAGGTACTTTTGAAATAACGAAATTCGGTAAGTTTAATGTACTGCATTAAAATGTATATGAGTGCTCTCAAGTTAATCATAACAATGATAACGAATGGGCTGTTGATATTTTGTATAATAATTTTATCTTGGAATACTGATTAACAAAATTCATTGGGGAATCCAGAATGATAAGAGTAGGTAGGTATGATGATAATTAATCAAGTGTATAAAAATGCTCTTGTTGTTTTAAATTTTAGTTATGATGATAAAAACATCGTGTTATTGATGACATAAAATTCTACATTTATGTAAGTACCTTGTTCTGTTACGCAATGCTCTTCCAGATCAACTCACCTTGAATTAATTACCTCTCGCGTTCAGGACGTTGAAAGGTGAACGTTCCAATGTCCCCAACGCACACAACCAAACAAACACGCGTTGTGAACTTGTGATCATCAGTGTGGTCTGGTCATGTGTGCAAATTATCGATTCCGTTTGCCGTCACGTCTGTCAATGTGCCGTTTACATGTGCACGGATGGCGGCTGATTGGCCTCTCATTTGGCCCGATTGTGCCTCACGCATACATAATTTGTGTTCAGCGTCGTCGCCATTAAGATAATCTCTCGTTCGGCCTGGGTCTGCCGGTCTAATTGATTACAACGATGTTCGGTTTTCCCGCAGCCGATTATATCGGCCTGTTTGTGTTATTGCGGTTTAATTAGCAGGTCAGTTTAGGGCAGTGTGCTCTGTGGTTTAATACGTAACGAAGTGGAAGAATTCGGACAGCGAATGATGTGGTCTATTGGTTGATTGGCGTTTGTGTGGACACATACATGGATCCATAAACTCGAGCCTTTTTCCCATGGGGGTAGGCAGAAACCAAAGAACGCCACCTGCTATGATCCTTACATACTCCTTTTGCTTCCAACGGCTTAACGTGCTTTCCGAGACCCGGGAGTATCACACCGCCAGCCATCGCGCCTGATCTCTCTCCGGTCGTGTCGGATTGCCGTCCCATCGGACTATGAGAGAGAGGGAAGAGGGAGTGCGCCTGTGTCTGTGCGCACACTTGTCTTGTGCACTATAATATCTCCCGCGCCAAAGGCTAGTCTCCATTAAGATTGGCCGCCGGGGCCGAAATACGGCCTGGAGGACTTTTATTTATTTACTTTCATACATCTGGTCATACTTAAGTATATGCAAGTCGGTTGCGAGTACTACGCAGCTGTTTGTGGAGATGCGTGGAGTGATTGTATGTTTTGCACTGTTTAGGTACTGTTTACGCTCACTAAAGTGACGTACCTACGTTTAAAAAAAATATAATAAACCATTAAAACTAATTTATAGGCTTGCGTTAAACTTCAGGAAATATCAGTACAACATTGTACGAAAACTTCCGCCGAGCGTGCAACACTCTTTAATAACGCAATTTTAAGTAATAAAAGTGTGAGGTCGGTCAGTGCCGGTGCGCGGTGCGCTGTGCCCGCATCCCTGTGCTTGAAAACCACCTAACTTTGTGAGCCGACAAGTGGCAGCCACCATTAAAACTTAGTTCAGGGCGACACAACGCGACACACAGTCGGTGCGGGCGGCGCCGATGCGAAAGTAATCTCAATTAGGCCGAGAAAATCGCTTTTAAAAGTTTACCTTATTGCTGAATGCTCGCTCCTGGATACGTAAGTGAGTGTAGAAGCGTCACAACACTTTTATAATGATTTACGACCACCAACGCCTTGAAATATAGTGCAAGCTTTAGAATATAACTCTGCTTTTCCATCGTCAAATGTAATTATAGTGTTAGGAGTCGTAACGTTTTTATGCAAGTGAGCTAGCTCAGAGAACTCCAGATTAATATTGCTGCAGGCTATCGAGACTGTTATTGTCGAGGCAACTTATCATATGACACCTTAGGGATGCACATTGTAGGGCACGCCGCGATAGCGGCGGTAAGGCCCCTCTTTGAGGAGTGGCTAGAGAGGCGTCACGGCGTCCTCACCTACCGCCTGACGCAGGTCCTCACCGGACACGGATGTTTCGGGAGGTTCCTGCACATAATCAGGCGGGAGGAAACGCCCGGGTGTCACCATTGCGAGGATCGCCCAGAGGACACGGTGGAGCATACGGTGGAGGTCTGTCCCGCTTGGGCAGAGCACCGCCGTGTCCTCGTAGAGGCGATCGGCAGCGGCGGCGACCTCTCGCGTCCGGCCCTGGTCCAAGCCATGGTCCGGGGCGAGAGGGAGTGGGAGGCAGTCACCTCCTTCTGCGAAGCAGTCATGCTAGCGAAGGAGGTGGCGGGATGGGCGAGGGAGAGAGCCGAGAGGGCCGCCCGTCCCAGCCGCCGCAGGAGACGCCCCGGGCGTCGGGAGCCGCGTGACGACTCCCGGCCACCGTAGGTGCGGGCCTGCGGACGGCGAGTAATGGGTAGCTCGCCGTCCGATCAGGACCAGGCCCGTGCCGGACGGCGCGTATGTGTTCCACGCGCGCCTCAAAGAGATGTCAGCATCGAAGGAGGGGCCCGTCAGGGCCAAAGCCTGCCGGGGCAGCGGGATTGTCCGAAGGGGTTACCGCTACCCCGGAACATAAAGGGCTAAGGAAGGAACACGGATGGGTTTTAGTCAGTATGAGTCTGACACTCCCTTCTGCTCCACCCAGAGCGGGAGGGGTCATTTGATGATTTCCCATCCATAAAAAAAAGGGATGCACATTGTCCTACCTGGCAACACAAACGTTCTTGCCATACATTCTAGCTAGGTATCATTTCAAAGGAGTTAGGTACGTAATATGCTTGGTTTACCAGACGCAGACTTTGAACAGTACGTTTTAAAACATTGTTGTGCAAATGTATTGTTATTTTTGCAACAATAGCAACTTTAAATATAATGCTGTCTAGGGAGAGCGGGGGTGTGCTGTGTAGAGGGTTCTGCGAAACAATTCTCCACACATTCATCATTTTTCATATCACGCTGGTGTTAAGTTCCAATAAAACACAGTAGATAGCGGGTAGCGAGCTCCTCGCCCCCCGGGTTGTTACTAATGCAGATTGCGTTCAGAAGGTCATATCTAAATCACAGGATAGAGCATAACGTCAGTACTTTATCTCAACTCCGCACCTGACGCCCCCCTCCGCTTGAGTTATAACGTCGGTTCTCCTTGTGTTGTTTACGAATGAGTTTTTCACGCTTTTCTTAGGCCGCGGACCGGTTCTTCGACACACCTGCTATTCTCCCCCGGTGTTATATTTATTGTACTCATTCTATGTATATTGTGAGGGAACGCCGAATAGTAGGCGCCGTTCGCGCCGTTGTGGGAACTTATCACGTTTATATATTTTTTCCCTCCTGCCCCCAAAACTCGGGATGATGTTTTTATTATAAACACGTGTCAGGACTTGGAAATATTTGCGCATGTTTGCGCTGTAGTGATGTGCGTCGTTCACGTTTGAACACTCTTTTTGATGTTTCGTGGGAAAAGTATGATTGATGAAATATGGTGTTATTATATTTATTATTGTGTTACAATTCTTTGCAAATGTTGCCTTTATTACCATTTCAATTTAAGGGTGTTTAGTGTTCCTGTTTACAAAAGCGGTGTCTTTATTTATGAAGTAAACACATGTCTTGAATAAAAGTTTGTTATGCCTATTTGCGACCAATCAATTTTCGTGATATAAGTATTAAACATAATATATCATTTCTATTTCTACTACCTACTCTCATTTTTCTCTGGAAAAATATCTGTAGGTATCTGTAGGTACCTACAGATATTTTTAATTTAATTTATTTTTAAATTTTTTGTACGTAAATCCACACGTGCTGGATTTACGTCAGCTATAAGTACAAGGTATTTTTTAATTCTTTTTTTAAATAACGTTTTTTTTGTTTTAATTTTTCATACAAAATAATTCGACAAAGTCACGATTATTAATGTAAAACACCCTTACGTGAAATATGACAACGTCGCATTTTCTTAGCTTTAAATATGAATGATTGGTATCAATGGAAATTAATTACTCGTATTTATCAATGAAACTTAGATACATGAATCTTCGAAACTATGCATTTTTGGACCACATATTGTAGGACTTTTTGTATTATTTTGACTTATGGAATATAACCCTAGAGTTAAGAGATATTAAAAAAAAAGTTGTATAGGTATAAACACGCATGTTAACCATAAGTGCCAGCCGGAAGAACACGCAACATAGAAGATCAAATTAAATACCTATTATGATGTATGAATATAGCTGAAAATAAATGATTAATTTGGAAAACTATTTTGCAGCCACGTGTTAATAATGTGTCTCCATACTATACAGTATACACTGTAGAATATTGCTTACCTTAAA
Organism: Gortyna flavago; assembly: GCA_963669345.1. Lineage (NCBI taxonomy): Eukaryota > Metazoa > Arthropoda > Insecta > Lepidoptera > Noctuidae > Gortyna > Gortyna flavago. The sequence goes on from OY770140.1 coordinate 13,707,952, forward strand.
CATGATATATAAATAAAATAAAAAAATTGGGTAATTGGTGTTTGTATGAATTTATTTACGTACAATTAATTTACTAAAGCAATAGGCTCGCCCCTCATTTTATAGGATTTTTACAAAACTGGCGAAAAGTGAGTGAGTGTACTATAGGTAGACCTCTACCTAACCCATCGGAGATTAAGGGCGTGATGTATGTAGTTTAGCATACATCGTTCGACCATAATATTTAATCTCAGTGTTCCACTACACTAATGTTCATTGAATACAAACATGTGGGAAAACAAACGAATACATTACATTGGTCGTTACTACGTCAGCTTTTTGTCCAAATAAATAATTTACGAATGGTAACCCCAGCGGATTTTTTCGGTAAGGCTAGAACCACACTGTGCCCACAGTCTGAGTTAGGATAAGCCAGACTATATTTTATTTAGTAGTGCCCAGAGCTTTTTCAGTAGGTACCTAGGCATCTGAGCGAAGGGCATCCGTGTTTACAAAGTTCGAAAATAGCCGAAAACATGCTATAAGTACTGGCTAAACATCGAGATTTCTTTAATGATTTCTAAGTTAAATATTTAAGTTCTATACACATAAACCTTCCGACATAAATTATCTAAATAATGGTGAAACCGCATAAAAATTTGTTGCGCAGTTTAGAGAAACAACACGGTAAAATAGACAGACAAGAAAAGCAATTTAATTATAATACTTATGTATAAATATATTATGCTTCAACCTACATCAGCGAACTTCAGAAAAACCATTAACAAATGTAAATGGCCGCCATGTCAGAGGGCGTTTTGATTGAATTCTGACGTCCATGTATTGAGCCATTGGCAGCTGGCCAATTGAGGCCATAGCGTCGCGACGCCGCGCCTCGCTTCTGCGAATGACGCGTGTTCACTCCCTGTATGCAAATGAGCGATTTTATTGAAAATTTAATAAGCGGTTTATATGAGAATGAAAACCTGTAAAACGTGATAGGTAAATTGTTGTTTCTGTTTGCTATGCCGCTTCAAAGTGAAGGTTTTGTGTAGTCATGGCATGTTTGTTTTTAATGTGGGCGTTAAAATTTCTTGTGGATTTACCTGTATCTAAAACTAGACGTATACTGTCCATGATGAAAAATCGTGTGGTATTTTTTTATAAAATTTAAAGAAGTCTCATGTCGTCGTTATGCGTATCGTACTTATAGCAAATGCTAATTGATCCTGTAGATTTAAAAATAACCTGCTGCAATATAGCATCAATTCATTTTCAAAATACACTTGACTTTTTTGTAATCTTGAACGTGCAGTGTCACAGAACGTCGTCGGTACACCGCAGTTGCATTAAACTAAACAGCTAAGTCCAAAAACTCAGCATCTTCATAATATTAGAAACCCGCAAATTCTGTCGTTTCTATTCCGAGCAACATTTTTACTAACCACTCAGTATCGCAATAACAGTTATTTATTCCACCGCAATGTTTACATCATTTTATATTGTCCAAGTTTAGTTCACGTATTGTTGCTATGCCCGTTTTAGGATATTAAGAGTTGGCACTTTGCGGGATCGTTATTGTTTTCATTCCAGTAAGTACGGGCGTTAACTAGCAGCCTGCAGAACACAGGAACACTGAGCATAGTTAGTACTTGCAAACAGTAAATAAATGAATATGGTATTTGTGCGGGCGCAGAGCGACGAGCAAGCACAATATCACTCAGCACTTGGAGCCCGCTTTGTTGGCATCGCGTTCATTAATTTAATTATTGCACTGTATTTTAGAAATCGGACTGAAGTTAATCTTGTTTCGGTGTCTGCCCTCTGCTGTTTATATCTCGTGTGTTTGTTACGTAAAGGAACAGTATTTTATGAAATAAGTGGATATTTTTAATTCGTTAGATTATTACTTAAGTACCTACCTAAATAATAATAAAAAAAACACAAAATAAAATACTGGTATTCAGCTGCATCCGGATAGACTGGAAGCCGACCCCAACATAGTTGGGGAAGGCTCTGCTGATGATGATTTTATCTAAATACCAGCCATTCTATTCTGTAAAAATCTCTCAGTGAGACTTAGGTGAAGTGAGCTTGCAGTGATCTGTCATTCCACCTGCCGGTCGATTCTGTTAGAATCTCACCGTGAGAAGTTAGGTGAAGTGAGCTGTCATTCCATCTGATGCTATAGGGATTTACACTAATGACAGCTCATTCCACGCTCACTTCACCTAAGTTTTCACGGTGAGATGGTTCCAGAATCGCACTGCTGATGCTAAGGATTGACACTTTTGACAGCTCACTTCACCTAAGGCTTCACTGAGAGATTTTTACAGAATAGATTGGCAGTAAGTAAATGATGTCTTTCCTTACTTTAATTTCAAATTATCTGTCAGTAAAACGGGCCCCATAAAGTTGACGAGACTTTGTAATTCCGTGAATATAATAATAGTGGTAGTTGTGACACGGCAACGTGTATATGTATTTCCTGATTCTCCGAATCACGCTCATATTTTGTTAAAACACAGCAAAATGTGTAATTAGCTTGTTGGAACTTTTGTTTAGTTTCCCCGTTATGGCATGACGTAAGTACGTCTGAACCCGAGCTCCAGCGTCCAGAAAAGTATTTTACGAATTTATACGAACCGTCGTAAAAGTTCAGTGTCCAAAATCCTATTTTCGCATAAAATTTAAATAAAATTTGTCATACAAACATCCCTTTTTGTTTTACTGAGGTAAATAACAAAATGAGTGCTAAAATACGAGTTGAAATTAATTCACTCGATGAAAATATAATATCTGCCTTGAAATTATGTGACAGAATTAGAGATAGAAATTCTCCCACGAGCTGATGTTATTTAATTTTGTTACCGCTTCTTTATAGTTCGCCCTGATTCATTCTGACTGCCAGTTTCTGCACTTTCTGTTTTCCAGCAAGTTCATTTATTATGCGTTAAAAATCTTCAATCCTACCCAAAATTCCATCCTAAGTAATTCCACACCTAAGTAGCTTTTGCGGTTCACCACCCAAAACTTTTTGCCCTCGCAATTTTTAAAGCGACCTTAAAAAGCGTATTAAAAAAAGTGGCACACCATTAACACAAGTAGTGCACACAGCACGGTTATACTAGTGCAATTTGTGGCGATATTGTCGCGGGCCGCCCCGGAATGTTCGCTAATGCCCTCCAACATTAAGCCTCCAGATTATCTGGGCAAAGCCCTAAAGTCTCACTGTTCCAATAGTCCTTAGGGTTGGCGAAAAAATATTTTTTGAAGGAGGCTACTTACCTTTCACCTTTAAACATATTTCAACACAAATGATGGCATCATATCAGAATTCAATGCACATCATCTAATCTTTGCTAACACGGAATCGATAACTCGTAGTTCTTAAACCAGACCAAATTCCTTAAAGCGAACAGTGATTGCGCTATTTAGCTATCAATGCCAGCGCTTTTCGTTTACGGCCAATGGAAAATAAAGAAGCATGCGGTGCAAAATGCACTTTATGCCGTGCGTCGCGTCATAGCGCTGCGGTTAGCTGCGATCACACAACGGCAAGCTACGGCGAGAAAATCTTTTGACCACGACACAATAAGAGAAAAAAGAATACCACATTCGGAGACTAAGTACCTATGTGATGGATGGTACCGCAGTACGCTCATAATTTTCAGTAGAATTCGGACTTTAAATTATCTATGCTCACTAGCAAAGATACGAATAATGGAAATTAAGTTTGTCATTTAGTTTACTTCCTAAGAGATAAATGGGATTCTGGGAAATAAATAGTTAGAGTTTTCAGAATCCTTTGTAAATATTGTACAATATACGCTTTATGCACGATAATGAGCATGTTTGACCTGTACACATACCTTCAGAAGGCCAATTCTCGTAATTTGAAACGTTAAAAATCTAGTCGCAGTCTCATCTCGGCGACAAACAAATTAATGTTAAAAACTTGTCAAAATATAGGGAAATTCAAGGATTTTTTGACATAATTATTTAGACTGAGAACAACTGAAACAGACTGTGAACGTTCTTCAAATTACGAGAATTGCCCCTCAGGTAAACAATACCTGGACGTAAGCCTTTCCCTCTTTGTCGCCGGGCAATCGAAATTGTAGTAAATATAAAGGGTGAGCGGTGTGGAATGCACTTTGCGTCCCGCGTCCCCCCGTGCCTGCGGTTTAGCTACGAGATCAGAGGGTGTGTGCAAGCGAGAAATTCTTGCGGAAAGTCAACCATTGGAATAAAAAAAATATTTCGTGTACGATGTCAAAAATCCGGACGTAGAGAGGAACTAAATATTTAGCGTGACGTTGAATTTTCGAAAAGTATCTAACTGGAATACAAGTTTTTGCTCAAGAATTTTTGACCTGAAATAAACGATATTAAAATTGGAATCCTATGTGCCATATGAAAAATTGGTAAAATAATTGTTTTATTTATTACTGTGAATGGTGGCAGCCCTGTTAATGTCGCACCAGGTGAGGATTAGCGGATTAGAGGTGGAAGTGAAGACGATCCACATCTTGATAGAATTCCGCTAGTCGACTCTTAGCGCTATATTTTTCGCGTATATTGAAAAGTTTATGTTCATAAAATATTTTTACCTGTTTCTTTAAAAATTTTAAATGAAAATCAAAATGTAAAATAATTAAAATAATCATCAGACTCTCAAAAAATAAAATAAACTATAACAAAAGACGGTCTTGAAGTAAAAGTCTGTATGTTTTAGTATCTACTTACTACAAAATTCATTAGGCCTAACAAAAACAAAACGCATATATAGACCTAACAAAAGCAAAATGAAATGCATCGACCGGGAATCGAACCCGGGCCGCCCGCGTGGCAGGCGAGCATTCTACCACTGAACCATCGATGCTTATGTATATTGTTTGAATTTATCACCCAGATTGATTTCATTTACGTTCTTCTTCATCATTACATAACATAACGTGCTGACTGCTAAGTAAATTGATGTAAGTAACCATATTTATTACTGGTTTTGAATAATGAGGCAGGTTTTGCTTGTACGTCAGAATACGTGTTTAGCTGTGAATAAATAGGTAATTATGTAAATCGACGTATTTACGAGGGTCCACAGATTATATGAATACGAATGACTAGGATTTTACGAGTTTATTGGAATTCATTATTATTTGAAGGTTTCTCTTTTATGAACGTAGCACTTAATTTTAGGGTTTATGAATTTGTAATATTTTTTTTATTACCTATCTAATCAGCAGTTAAGGGTTAAAATTTTCAGAATAGGCAAAACCTTGTTTTCAATGTTTTCGTTTATTGTTATAGGTAATTTATGTAAAACGCAAAGAAACAAATTAATTAAAACTTCGTGAAATGGAGACAGCCATTTAAAAAAAAAAACATAAATCTGTAACTGTAAAATAAGCGTTCTCCCCTGAAAAGCAAAAGTGCCACAATTTCCTAAATATTCGTGAATATTTAAATGTACCTACACTGGCAGTTACGAAATACAGTAAACATTTCACCTTCAGCTCTCGAGTTTAGCAAAAAAACTTGGGTACCAACGTTACTGTCGGACAAAAAAGCGGCTTTAACGATTTTACGTATAAAACGAGAGGAGCTTGCTCTTTTATTTCTGTTTGTAGCCAATACTATCGGATTTCGATACGCGCGCGCCGCGGACCGATTTCACAATATCACGAATTTTCCCAGCTGCATGTCGCACCTGGTTTTTGAGGTGGAAAGTGGAGTTTTAGGGTTCTAAACCCTGTATAAATTCCTCTCTTAAATCTTTATTAGATTCCATTTTTACTATTCCACCTTTGGTAATTGGGAAACGACGCCCTTATTTGCTTCATCTACATAATTATATTTCTCAGTTCAGAACAAAAGGGTTCGTTTAAAACAGCATTGCATTTTCCACCAGATTTCTCTTTTATTCAAAATAAATTTAATTTAACCTAGAAGTCCAGTGAGCTGATTCAAAAACAACTGCGTAAAGACTCCAACGTAACAAAAGTCGCTAGTCATTTCACCGTTCTTATTCCTCATATAGCTTCAGTTATTCATCGCAACGTCAGCTAATGCGGAGAGCTCTTCTCGCGAAGGGTGCCTTTGAATTCGTCTCTCTCACGGCCTCTTTGCTACTATAAAGTAAATGACGTTGTGCAGCCTAGGCCTTACTGCATTCACACGGGCCGGGGCCAAACGACCTATTTTTGTCACCTCCCTCCGTAGCTTGATTGGCTCAATCATCTGTTCAAATGGCACCCGACGGCACGGCGAATTTAAGTGCATCGTTATTTTGAGTGGCGATTTAATTTTTAATTTTCCTTTTTGCTAATTAGTATTTGCAAATTGGACTGCAGCCTTTTCATTAGTTGAATTCGTAGCAAATACCGTTTATAATTTGTTTATCTTCCATATATATCACATCGAACGAAATTACGAAATTTAACAATCAACATCTCTAATGCGTTTTTTAATACACGATATTTTCAATATAAATTCGTCATTGGGTGCCAAGCAATGTTTATATTAAAGAATCGCTTGTCAATACCACTCGTGTCGCCAACATTGCTGAATGGAATAAACGCTGGATTCCATATACACGTTTTATTTTTTGACAGCTGGCTTTTTCCACGCATCTCGGCATCAGCCACCTAGATTCATTTCAATACCATGCCAATATGCGATACCCCCAATATTACTTACCTACATTCTTATTCCATGCTAGAGATCTCTTAAAAAAATTTTTGTTTTTTGTTGGGCTCCTTAACATTTACTTTCTCAATATAGATGTTTCAGTGCTATGTAGTTTGCAAACGATGTACGATGTGTTATGAGTAGCTGCTGCGTACTTGACGTCCTTGTAGTAAAATTCTTGTTGGAAAATGTAAGCAGTTTTCAAGGAGATAAATCATGTGCATAAAGTGGCTTAATAGAAAAGACAGATCCTTTTAGAAGATGAAATTTAAGAATCCACCACTATACAAGCACTTTGCATAAAAAGCCTCTCGATTTCGAAATAGTTCCGCCGTTCTATTTTGAAATGGAAAATATTTAGTGCATGTCCATAACGAAAAGTTTATTTTTGGACAGCTTTTGAAGTAGTTTGTTAGCGCGGTGCGATACAATGAAAATGTAAGGTATCACGTCTATCACATCGAAGTGAGCATTGAACGAGTTCAGATATCGGAAATAAAACGTTGTCGGATACGCGGACCGGTTTCCGATATCGGGCGATGCGTCATACAGGCCCACATTTGTAATGTATTCATCGGAACGAGTGTGAGTACCACGGATCTGCGAGCAAAATTCGGTTTTGAATGCATTTTGTACAGGTACAGTACGGGGGTCTCCAGTGGCGTAGATAGGAAAATTTGGAGGGACCCCAGAAATAATTTAGACTTAAGTTTTATTTCAATAAATCCAGAATGCATTTCTTTGATCTCTGTCTGAATGTTTAAAGTGATCTACGACCGTCTTCATACCTTACCACATTCTAGGCGTGTGCATAGGAATGACACTTTCTGATTTTTTTGCCTTGGCTTGATGATTTTAATGTTATAATTCCGTAAATACACAAATATTTGTTACGGTCACGAATCATATTTTGATTAACATACAACCTGATATTGACCTGAAAATTGCAAAAATAGTAAGAAAAGTAGAATTTTACGGCCTACGCTTTCACCTTCAAGTTCTTGATAGTTCGACAGTTGATACCTATCATGAGGTTTAGATAAGAGAGTTTGGAAATTCTCACATAAATTAGTCTAACCCTTGACATGATTTGGGTGGTACCTAGCAGCAGACTGTAATTTGACAGCTGATATTATAACAGAGCGGTAATTGGACATCTAATCAACCGTCGTATTTGTATTAATGGATATTAATATTTGTTTTGATTTGACGCATGGTCAGAAGCTGTTGTATCTGGAATTCTGGATGTTTAAAAAAGCACATGATCTTCAGTTCCATTGATTCTGTTTACTGGTCCTGTTTGACTCAAAATATGTTTATGCTTATTAAAAAGAACAATTATGTCAATCAAGTGTAAGGTTACCTTGAAGACTTGATGTGAAGACTAAATTTTCATCATCACTAAAGCCTCATCCTATCATCGAAGAAATTATTTCAGTTCCGCATGACTCGAAACTATTTCTCATTACTGTAGCATTTCCGAAACAATCCCTGTGTTGGCTGGTTTGATTTCGGGAAACGATGCCGGTTAGAATATCCACAATTTTTCCCTTGGTCTATTTTTATCACTATGATTCGTTCAATTACCGCATACATTTATGTAACTTGTTACTCCACTGTCTACATCAAGTATTGCGATCATATAAGTATTGCAGTCGCGTCGCCTTACGCCGATGCAAACGAGCGAGTTGCATACATATGTAGGTGGTGTTACATGCTCTTTATTTTACTCGCCCGCGCCCGTTGCGTCACTCACCTGAGCCGGTAAGTGAATGCACCGTTGGAATACGAATACGGGATGATAATGCCGTTTCGCATGGAAATGTTTTTCTTTAGTGGGTGCGGGGACGACTGGTATTTTTGTGGTCCGACTGGTTTTTGTGGTTGTTAAGTTTTTCCTTTCAACTCTACTTCTTTTTTTCTTACTATTCGTCGTTGTTTTTTTTAATATACAGGAAGAGTTTTTTTTATCTCCATCCAAATTTTTACAGGATGTTCTACCCATGAATACGAACAACTTTCACTATGGGACCAACTCTGAAATCAAGAAAAAAAAAAACTGCTGTTTCATACATTTTGGTCAAGTAGGTTATTAAACTTTTTTATGAAACAGCTGATTTTTTTTCACGTTGATTGCGGCTTCAGTTGCATTATTTAGGTCATTCGAGGTGCAGGTGAACGGGCACTTCGAACACCCCAGCAACTGTACTATTATAGTAGAATTAAAGGTCTAAATTGTTTACTACATTTTGGATAAAGGTAACCAAATTGTCAAAATAGCCGCTTGACTTAAAATTTAACATTGACGTTTGGATACTAAAACTCGCAGATGTAAAAGTATTAGCTTAGAAGATTTTCAATAAATAACCATGGACGACTTCGACTTTCTCAGAACTTTGTTAATGGCTGTACAAAGTTTAAAACAAGAGCGTGTTCACCAATAACGATTCCATAAACTGAAAGTACCACAAATTCAGTCTTGATACATACATTCCACTAGACTATCTCTCGGACTGAAGTACCTACGTGTTTGAATATGTTGTGTACATTTGTACTATTTGCGATATCCGACCAAATACAGTCCGGGTTTTATCGTCGTTTCTTGTATGAGCATACTTTTATCACATCGGTCACGAGTTTTGCATCAGCAGTTTTGTCGCCGGCGCCGATTGCTGAGTCTGCGTTGCGCGCTACAAGCGTGCTTCGTAGCCCCGCTCCCGTCCCCGCAGCTCCTCCCCGTAGCGCTGCCCAACCGACTCGACCATCTGACCCGTTGGTCACTGTGAGCACCCCAACTGCTCCCCCCGCAAAGCCCGTGCCTGTAAAGGAAACGGCCCGGGCTGATGATGACGGCTTCGTGACGGTGCTAAGGAGGAAGCGCCGTCAGAGTAGCTGTAAGAACCGCTGCGGCAAGGCTCCAACGGAGCCCAATGAAAAACTGCGTGCTACGAAGCCGAATACTCCGGTGTATATTTCCCGCCTCCACTACACTACTGACGCGGAAGACATCGTGACGTACGTGCGCCAAAAGTTGAAGTACGCGCCGAGAGTTCAGCTGTTGGAGTCGCATCGCAACGTCAATTTTAAGGCGTTTGTGGTGCGCATACCAACATGCTACCTGCACCTGGTGATGGATGAAAGCTTTTGGCCGCAGGATGTGGTATTCCGCCGCTTTCGCGGACAAGTGCCACCTGAACGCACAAAGACTTAGTGCAACCAAGTGATACTAACATAGTTATTAAGTTTTATTTACTAACACAATTGTTACTATATTATTATGTATACTTAGGTTAAGGTATGTATCTATGGGTCTTACCTGAAAATAAATGGTTTATTATTATTATTATTTATAGAAATGGTTCGCATTTACTCGGATTTCTATGCTGAATGTACGAAACTATGTTAGTTGCGTATTTTTTTTAAACTTCTTGATATTGCCAGTTTTATTAGCGTACCTATGTGGTAAAATGTATTCTCGTAAAATATTTCAAATTTTAAACTAGACAGATTCTGTTTGATTATGATTTTTGTTGGGTATTTCAACAGATTTTTAATAATATATTTGAGAAGAAAAGCAAAAAGTATTGCATCGGCCGGGAATCGAACCCGGGCCGCCCGCGTGGCAGGCGAGCATTCTACCACTGAACCACCGATGCTTACGAGAGCAGATATGAATTGCGCGATTAGTCACATCAAATCTAAATGAATGAACACTATTCAAAGAATTCATTCGATTTAAAATATTGCAGCTGCTTCGTTAAAATGTTGATCAAAGCAATTCTGCTATGCAAATATTGCCGAGTCTGACTAACATTATTTGCAGGCGTAATCGGTTGGTAATATTTTTATTGATTTTGCTTATCTACACATTTAAAAAAAAAACAGCTCAGAATTTTTAATTAAAATTTTTATTATCGACTAGCTCTGCCCGCGATTTCGTTCGCGTGGATGTCGGGTAATGTGTCGCTTAGAGAAGGTGTAGGTACCATTCCTTCATTAAAAAGGAAGAATATTTTTTTTTCTTTGAGGTTTTAAGTTTTTTTTTGGGCGGTACCCTAATCATTTTTCTAAAATAAAATTAGCCAAAGTTACTCCTAATAACAACAGCTACCTGCCAGTGAAAGTCCAGCCGTTTCGGCGATCAGCCGAAACAAATCGACTGACAGACAACATTTTTTAAAATGTTTTATTTTAATACATATAGTACTGTAGGTATACATATGAAAGTATATGCTGTCATATGCAGAGAGAGAGACTTGAGAGAGGGGCTTGTGGTTAAGTAATAACAGCCGCACGGGTCGACAGACCAGGTTAAGCTTGCTGCGGTTGGTCCGTGGATGGGGGACCATCTTCATATACTTACCAAGACTCCTCGGTGCCTCGGAAAGCACGTTAAGCCGTTGGTCCTGGCTGTCATTCGTGACGTCGTTACGGTTCGTCTGCAGAAGCTCGAAAGTCTGACAACCAGTCTTACCAAGGGGTATCGTATTACCCAGTAAACTGGGTTGTGGAGCTCAGATAGGCAGTCTACTGGTATTCAGCTGCATCCGGTAAGACTGGAAGCCAACCCAATATAGTTGAAAAATAGCTAGGTAGATGATGATATACTTTCATATTATATGCACTTAGTAAAAAGCTGTTACTTTCACATTACAAACAGACACTTCAATTTTATTTATTTGTATTAGCAGATTATTTTTTATAATATTGCGTCACACAACAACCACGTCAGTATGTACCCAGCTGTTTCGACACATTTATGACGTCATCCTGTTCGTTAGTTCTCGTTATATTCAACACTGCTGCTATAAACTCAAGCGATAACTGAGAAAACATCAACAAAACGAGCGTGCTTCCTAGACAGCCACGTACGAAATGCAAGATTCCTTTCAAATATTTCCAGTGAGTATGAATAAGACTAGCTCGAGAGGAGAGTTTCTGTACCGAAGTGTGGATAGGTTGATGAAGTGCTAGCACAAGTACCTAACATATTATTAAAATGTTTTACCAGTTCTACAGCTAAATTTCAGAAGCAATAGCAGTTCTTAGCGTATCATAATTACTAGTGTTATTGTTCACTTTTTTGCATTTTTTTTTTTTTTTTTTAATAGAACATAATATTTCCATTGCTTTACACAGGGTAGCAGGGACATCGACGCGCAACCTGTTACCATGGTATCAGCACAGTCAACAAAAGAGATAAGTATGCAGGATCATCGGATATAGTTGAAGTTTAGTAAGAAACCGATGGATGTTGTCGACTGAAATTTAATTTGATAAATGAGCTGTTTGTTTTCTATTAATAAAATAAAATTTTATTAGAGAACATCCATCGGTTTCTCAATAAACTTCAACTATGTCCTACGATTTTGCATATTTATCTCTTTTGTTGTCATGATTCTGAAACCCCATGATTCGACAATTTTCGTCGGTTTAAAAATAAATAGCTCTTCTATACATTTTGACCGCGTAGGTATTGCACGTTTCTATAATACAGCATTTTTCAGCTCGAAGGGGTTCAGAATCAATATTACGCCTGGTTATATTACGCCTGGTTATATTACGCCTGGTAATATTATGTTATGTGTTTCTTTTTTTGTTTTTCTTTCTTTCAGTTGCGCTCCATATCTTCTTCCTACTTTATATTCAAAGTTATCTCAGTGTAATAGCTGTGTTATTACTCGCGATTCGTTGATATTTGTCTTGTAGCAAGCGCGCGTGCCATACGTCACAGGCTAAATATTAAAGCTAGAACATACCAGCAGAGATTAATATGTCGTCAGTGGTACTTTACGAATGCGACGCGCCAAATGTATAGGGAATATGGTATAGGCGTCAGCGGGTGTGATAAGACTGGCATTGTATATGAATTTGGTGTTGATAAGGACGATTATTGATTGCAGAATTTGGGTATTTTTGTGCTGATAGAGATAACAGTTGGGCTCATTAAATGTTTTCTTAAATTTTATTAATCGTCTGTTCTCGTTTCATAAGTCAATAATAAATAAACAATAAGTTAGAAATTTTATTCATCTGTTTCCCATATTCGTCACTTTGCAATACAATCCTATGTCATGGTGGGAAGTTTAGCCAGTTAATAAAATTTATAGAAACAGTTTACCCAGAACTCCGGTCCGAGACTAAAATTTACTCCTATTATTTTATTTGGTTTGAGTCATTACTCTTCACAATTTCGCGATTGTACCAAAATCTTTTCTCCCCGACGATCTTGGATCCCACAATAGCAAGAGGCATGTCGCTCACACCTTGCGGCATCCCCCAATCACGGGTAGGGTCTTCGTCGTTGGCCCCCGCTGACAAGGGTCCAAATCAGAGATATTAATTTGTTGGGCGCGCTGTAAATTAACGGTCGCGAGTTCGTGTAACCGAGTTACCCCGGAGTCCACATAGGGAGGGATAATTTGTAACGTGAACGAGTAATAATTTCCGCTGGCTGTCCCTTAACTACGACGTGTGCGGGATTAGACGTTAAGAAGGGTAAATGTGTTCCCCGTAAGGCATCGTGTAGGTATGTTTAGATGTCGAGATCTTAAGGGGATTATCCGACTTTCAGCCTACTTTAATCTCAATATTTCAGTCAGGCAGTCTCTGTTTCAGGTACCGGAATGACAATGTTTTTCTATCGTGGCTATTATTTTGTCCCTAGACAGTGATGCCGCTATTAAGGGGGCCGGTGCATCCATTTATTTAAATTATGGTGTACTTTTACTTAATGGAAATAATTTCTTAGAATGGCGGCGGATATTTTTACGAAAGGGGAAGGAAACGGAAGAATTTATGGTGATATTTTGTAGTGAAAGATTTATAAGAGATTAAATTGAAGCTGGTTTTTATGAGACTTTTTGTAGGTAAGTACCTCATATCTCTTTGGTTTTAAATGATTAAAATTCTTCCAAAAAAAAGCCCAAAAATCTGCTACTAAACATACATACCCGTGGGCCGTGTTATAAATACAGATTGTTGTTACCTCGAAGTATTCCAATCCCAAAATTATTCTAAACGAAATCAGTAGGCCAATTCTCGTAATTTAAAACGTTCAAAATCTAGTCGCAGTCTCATCTCAGCGACAAACAAATGTCAAAAACTTGTCAAAATGTACTGAAATTTAAGGTATTTTTGACAGATTGAGACTGAGATCAGACTGTGAACGTTCTTAAAATTACCAGAATTGCCCCTCTGATATTCCATTTTAATTCAAATATAATTTCTTGAAAACAAAATCAAAGCTTTACAAAATTCCATCGCGTTGTTTTGCTAGCGAACAATTTTAGTTATGCTCAGTGACTTGGAATTCTTGGAATGTAATGCGAATGCCCCTCTACTTCAGTCTCGAACTTAGACAATTAATTAAAAGTTTTAAGAATGGTCCCGCCCCCTGACTTGTGACTGATGGTTTACATTGCCAACTAACTCTACGATTTATTTACGATTTATTTCTCCGACATATTTACGAGGGGATTATTTAAAAGGGAGGTGAAAAGTATAAATTATAATGTTAAATATTAATTTGGTTTTATTCTTAGACTTTTTCTGATTGAAAAGTCAAAGATTTTTATCGATTGAAACTTATTTGAAAATAGATGATTGAAAGTAGGTTTTTTACTTAGAGTGGCCTCGTAAATAAAAAATCTGACAGCTGTGTACTGCTGTCAGATTTTTTATTTACGAGGCCAAGCCAAGTTACGAGCCAAGCACTAAGTCATCAAACATAAACGAAATACTATCTAAACAATTTCCTCCAAAATCGAGAGTCCTCAGCTACTCAAACGTTTGAACAGTCGGTTTATTAGCGAATGATTTACGATATATACACTATAGCCCTTGTAGCAAGTGCTTCCAAAATTCAAAGATCCAATACTTCAGTATTCCAATATTTCAGCTGAATACATTCGATATAAATTTCTAATTTTGATCACAAGTTTAAACGAGAGGCTACCTGAGCTAAGAAACGACCACTTCAGATAAGGTTTCAGTTTATCGAAAACATTTATAAGGTCTCCGCGATTTTAATTAGCTTTTAACCTCTTTTAGAGCTAAGGAAAAAACACCAGATGGTTCAGTAATTACTGACATCGATCTACCCTTTCAAATTTTACTTAATCTAATAAAACTGGCCATAGAGAAGAAAATAGTTTAATGTTTCAACGTAAACTACCAACAAATGCTACAAAAACCTATTAGTTAATGCGTTGTAAATTAACTCGCTTTTTGGATTCAGCAGGACGCAATTTTCAGCTTTAAAGCTGTCCTGGACACGGCACAAAATGTATATCACTAGCAACATAAGTGCCGCAAACCCATTCTCTTGATAAAGCATATTTTTATAAAACCAGGTCGCATAACGGCACCGCAAGTAGTTTCTGGCTGTATTCCATCTTGCATATTCGCCGAATAATCTCTATGTGGAAGGCTTAACTGTAATCAAACTTTAGCAGTGCTTAAGCACAGAACAGATGACAACGCAACAGCAGCTTTAAGCAGAAAATAAGTTAATTTTGCATCATACATTCGCTGCGGCGTTTTCAAACGAGCGACATAAATTGTGGGCGATGTGAAAAATAGACCTGACTGCGGTGGCGCTGGCGGCGCGTGGAGCCGGCACGAATATATGATCTTGAATTTTACAGGTAAACTAGACCGAGAACTATGTTATATTTAGTAGGTTTTAATACGATTGGATAAGCTCCACTCGTTGGAGACCTAAGCGTATTCAATATTTTACGTTGTACGCAGACGATTCGATTCGGGGTTTCCAGCAGTTTGAGCTCGGAACACATTTTAGCATTTTTATTTTCATTGCCTCTAAATTCTGGCGAGCTATGCTTTTAACATCAGACTACGGAAAGTTAATTTTATTGATTGAAAGGGGCAAAGCTTTTCTTTTCCTTCATTTGTTAAATTGTGAACATAAACGTAATTATTTAAGTACCTCTATGTTTTTACCAAGTCTGTTCTTACAATGATTTTGTCAAGATTTATTCATGAAGCTATTGTACCCAGGTTTACTGCTGATATTAAATTGGTTTAAGTTGGCTAACAACTCCAACATAAACTTTATTAGTACATAAAGTATATCAACAATGGTTGTTACGTTCCATATTAAACATCGTTTGAATCTCCCTTCTAGTAATAAACGTTTGAATATGAATCATAAAATTGTGTTATCTTGGTGTGGTTAACATAAAATTTTGTCTCCAGAGCAATCTATAAGTGGACGTGCTCGTTATAGCTTCGTTTCCTGAGATGATGTAACGTCGTATAATAACACTTCGGTAAAGATAGGAATAACAGTCAAAAATAACTGCATGACAGGTTATAGACATTCTTTTAAATGTATCTCTTACATACTACTACTTGGAACATAACACCTTGTAAAGGTCCAAACATGAGCTTCTTTCGCAAGTTGTTTCTGTAAAGGCCTTGCTGCTATTGAAGTACAAGATTTAAGGGCGCATTCTACCAAACTTTTATACCTAGAATAAGCCTTATCCTGAGAATAATTATTGAATTTTTGACAGTTAGTCCATACTAGAACTGTCAGTCGTCAATTTTATTCCAAGAATAAAAGTTATCTGACTTTGGTAAAATCAGCCCTTAGGCGCATTTTTAGTAAAATCAGTATGATGTTGTCAACGTAAGTCGAATTCGAAAGCCTAGTCTACTTAATTTTCAAACCATAGTTCTCCAAAAATAAAGTAGTATGACTAGTGCTACCAGTACTTATTAATCTTTCTATTATAATAATAACCTACATTATGACGACAATCTTTTAAAAAATCCTAATCCAAATGCTTTATCATCTGTTAGTCTGTTATTATTTTATGCTGCTAAAGTAACTCCATTTTAACACACTTCCAATATATCGCTAGACTGTATTCTAAACATAGAGTGTAGGGCTGAAAAATTGCAGTAGTGTGCAAGTAGTGACAGTTTGCTAGATCGTAGCCCCGACGCTGTTACATGAACCGTATCGACTTGCGCGGAATTGTAAGCAGTTGCAGCACTTAGATATTTTCTTTTCATTGTTGACTAGGGGCGGGCGATTTATATTAATAGAACAATATACGGGGTTGCTTTGAATTAATCTTATCGTTTAAATTCTATTGCGGAGTTCGCGCAGCTGAATATTGCGCTAAGTAAACGGATTGATAATTGAAACTGGTTGTAGTTGCAGGTAGGACGTCAGTGGTTTTGCAACCAATATACTCTAGGATTATTAAAAAAAAAACATATAATTGAAGTCTCATCGTTAAACAATGCGTATTTGAGTATCGCAGCCACTTATTAGAAAATAAAAGTGATACGGAAATTCCACGATTGTTTTCATTACCGGTGATACGTCAAAGTGAATTGAATGCGTACTTGCTGGCAACACGTGGCGGGCGGACTCTCTCCTGAATACTACGGAACTACCTCCGCTACTTCGAAACTATGCAACACAAAATGTACAAAGCACGTTTCACACGTCACTACCTTATTTCTACAACTACCGTCAACGGGATGAGAACTAAAAACGCAATGGAATGTAAAAAGGTAACCGGGGCCGTGTTTCGCGCATTCGCAGAAGATACCGGAATCCTGCCGGTATATTCAGTTCAATAAGAATTTATGCCCTCATATTTCGTATCATCAATACCGTTTATTTTCCACACGTTTTCCTTGTCGGTTCAGTCGGGCGTCGGAAATACATTTCAGGGTATTTTTCTCTTGCAAGAGATAGAGTTAATTTTGCATACGTGTTTTTTCAATCTTATGATATTAAATTCTCGATATCGGTAATACCTATTTGTTTCTTTAAATTGGTTTTCTCTTGGATTTTATCGGAAATGTGTAATGTTGAGTGCATTATTGACTCGGCCTTGGAGTGTAAATGTGGTGTTGTTCCACAAACGATGGGACTCTTAATATCATGTCCTGCGTGTCCTGTCAGCTGCACGTTACAGGAACTGATGGACGCTAGTGATGGCGCCAAACAGGTAGCAGAACTCTGGGCCGAGTCCATTGAGATTCCTTTCGACACAAAAAAGTTCCGTTTAACTCGTATAATTTTATGAAAATGTGTGGTCTACCTTGTCCCTGCCTATTATGCTATAATATTTCACTTACATTTCATCGGATATTGCCGTCCTAATTAACCACGCTCTGCTTAAATTAAAAGTAACAAATGACTACATACATTACCCGCAAAACCCTTGTAAATTCATAAACAAAATAAAAAAGAAAGTGCAATACACGGCACGCGTCCAAACGTCGACTTTATAGTCATTGTTATGACCCAATAAAGGTAATTCAACACTATGTTTCCACGCGAAAAATCTCGCACGTAAATGTAACGAAATTACTAGGAGTTTCATGACCGTTGATCCTGCACCTGATCTTTCTTTCCTGTCGAGTCGGATTGCCGTCCCTTTGAACTATGAGAGTGAGGGAAGAGAGAGTGCAACAGGTGCACTCTCAGACAGTCAGACAGTCCTGTGTCTGCACACACACTTGTGCACAATAATATATCAAGCCTTGGCCGAAATTTGGCCAGAAGAACTATTTATATAAATAGTGATTGGAAATTTGGAATACCGTACATACACGATAGGATTAGTTGTCTACACCTATTATGAATTATTTAAGTTATGGTTAAACTGTTTCTTAATGTAAAACCTATTATGCAATCCGGCTTGGATTACATTTCATATACATTGTCACTAACTGTTTGGAAAATTGCAGCTTTGTAAAGTGCAAATTTTAATATCCCACCACCAAGATGAATTGAGCTACCAACACCTGCGAGTGGAAAAGTATACTTTTCTAAGTTAATATGGTTGTTGATATATACCTTGATAACTTTGTGGTTCGTAAAAAAAAAAAATCTCTGCTATGTAATTCTCCTCACGATTATAGTGCGAATACGAGTTAATGTTTTTATTAGTGCAAGTAAAGGATTATGGTTACTGCCATTAAGGACGTGTTGTAAATGGTACTTATGCTTAATGCCGGCAGGATTAAAAATCCTGTCGTATATAATGTAAGCAGTTTAATGCCGTAATAAACGGTAAAGCCCGCGAGTGCGGTAAGGCCGGACATATGTGTCATGGGTAATTATTGTTATGTCATGTCTGCGTTGCCACTTTTGTTTTTATTTTATGTAAGGGACAAAACGCAATGGAGAGACTACCGTTGCGTTTGTTTCTGGGTATCTGAAGAGAGGCTTGCGTGTTACTGAAACGCTTGTGAAAGAAAATGTAGTTTCGGAACCAGCAAAAGCCATGCGAGACTCAAAAACTACGGTCATGTATTAATATGGCCATTAAACGTGAACCAACAAATCAAGTACTGGAAATCAGTATTTCGAGGTACTAAGACGAGTCACAGCAAAGGTTCTTAAAGATGACAACGCTAAGTCTCCATGTTAGTTAATAGGGAGAACGTTAGACACAGCGCCACCGTCGACCTCGTAAACCATCGGCTCGTGAGCTGCCAAATAATTTAATCTCACTTTTATTTCACCCAGGTACTGCTCAGAGATTCTACCTCAATCTAAATAATATGTAGAATAAGTTGGTATCAGAGCTTCTGAGAGATTGTTTGGGTACTACGTTTTAGGATCAAGTCTATTTATTTCTGTTAAGATTACCTATAGCTGCCTAGCAAAACGTAATCATGTTTATTACATAGAATAAGTAGATAGATGAACCTCAATGAAGGATAACGAAAATAAATCTAACCTTTATGATAGAGTAACAATGAAAGAACGCGTATCAAAATCCCCAGTTGCTGATGCGAATAATTTATAAGAAAGATTTTTATCTCGAATAAAAATATACCTAAATTTCGTAACAATGGGTGCCGCAACTACAGTTTCTGTAATTTAACACTTGAGTGAGGGCAGGGCGGAGCACATCGCGTGCTCTCGTTTTATTAGAACACGAGCCGAAATATACTAAAAAAAATAGTTCGCGCCAACGTACTAATTCCATACGGAAAGCAATAGGAATAAATTACTTTAGCTAATGTTTTTATAGTACGTAATCGAGAACATTTTGAACGGCCTCTGCTTGTTGTGAAGAAAAATATAAAGTCGCCGATAAGCTCGGGATAGTTAGGCTACCCCGTTAGGAAACTCCAATAGCCTTGACATAAGTGTCGTTTGGGCGGGGTGCTGTTGATGCCGTGTGGAAAATAGCCATTTAAATACTGAAGGGCTAGCGGAAATAGAATACATTTGCCGAATATTATGGAATACCTTTTTTTGCCATATTATTATTACCAGCCATCACTGACCACTTATTTTCTTGGAAATATTTTTTTTTTTTTTTTTCGTTGTGAATCTAATTTATTTTCTTTCTTTGTTACAGATTGGTTCTCTGAAGCACTACTACTTGTTGTCACATCACGAGGTTCGGAAGCGGTCCGCGGAACCGAGCCACGAGCACCATAAAAAGTTAAACGATGAACCACAGGTAAGGAGCCAAAACGTTTAACTACAAAATAAGAGTCAACTGCAATAGCTTGCACCCTAATGGTGTAATTGTAACCCGGCCCTTGAGCAGTTTACAGGAATTAATAAGAAACAAGATGTTGATGGTTTCTATTGATATTACACTACTCACCACCGTGCTAAAGTAAATTTATAAGGTATAATCTGTTAGGGAAAGATTCAATTAAACAAGTACCTTCTTCAACAATTAAAGTTTATTGTTAATACATAGAAATAGGTAGGTACACAAACAAATAATGTGGCGAGCCACTACACTATATACCTTTCCCAAACACTTGGGCATCCACCCATACAAATAGTCTCCGTTCCTACTTGTATTGGTGAAAGCCTGCAATGAGACTTATTACAATTTCTCAGAGTCGCTATATCGAGTCCGAGAGATGAACCACTTAATAACTTCTAGCTCAACCGTTCAAGTATTGACCTTTTAGGATTGTGCTCATAAAGGGAAAATAACGATTATGCAAAGCAATACCCGAGACACAATACTCTATAACAACTGGCTTAACACCTAGTTCCTACAAAGGCCTAACTCTCTCATATGATAAATTATGACACTATAGATTAACTCAGCATTCTCTCAGTATAACAAATTACCTCTCAGTTAACAATCGAAATACCGTCAGTTGACGATTGAGTTACCCTCAGTTAACAATCGAAATACCGTCAGTTGACGATTAAGTTACCCTCAGTTAGTGGGATTAAGTCCCTTGGCTTCGTTCACAGGTTAAACCTGTGAACACACGAATAACGTGGCCTACGGGCATAGAAGGTGACGCTGTCGTTACCTCGAGTGGCGAACTTCCCTCTTCACCTGCATTCGGCTAGGTAAGGCCTTCCTTACTGCGGATGACCACACCACAGGGGGTAGACTAGAGTCGCCTGCACCCGGATCGATTTCCTATCATCCGATCACAGGGCCGCACCGAGACATCACGAATCGCTCGCGCGTAGCTTCGTGCAATAAAGAAAAGGCTAGCATATAGCCAGACCTGTAACAACGACCTTGTGTCAGAACAGAAATGTAAGACCCAAAGGTTGACCCACAGTAACAAGGGGAATGATTGAATACTCACAGGGTTCAGCTTCTGCCGTGCTTATAAATACCCCAGAGGGTTATTAGGGCACATCCCGATCCTCCCAGGAATACGTCCCTTCAAGTCAACCTCTTGGCTCGTGTCCTCGATCGTAAAGGCCGGAAACACTCTTGTCTTTTTTCAAACCGATCTGACAGTTTCGGGAATGTTCTGTCACAGACTAAAGAATATCATATCGATTTCATAAACCTAGCGCCATCTAGTGACGCGTAAGCTACACTAAACGAGCCTGTACAGACCCACGATAGACGTCGCTACCTGTTGCGACAAATGTCTATTTTGCAACGTCACAATGCCCCTCTTCCCACAAAAAGGTTTTTGGGTTCGCAAAAACCACACCGCCCTCGGTGTTAAAACACTGAAGTGGGTAAACAAATTCCAAAGGAAACTTAAGTGGAAGAGCAAAATTTATTTGAAAACACATGGTTTCAATTTAAAAAAAAAAAAAAAATGAAATAACTTCAAAGAAATTCAATTATTTCATTAGTAAGTCCTACTGAAAGCAAATAACCAACCATAAATAATCCAACCTGCCAGGAAACCTATTCTACTAACAAAACTTCCTACTATCCGGGCATAACCCCCCCCAATCTTTCATGCATCCCTAAATTTCCTCTCTTTCAACCTGTAGCAACCTGCATTCGATCCGCAGGAGGCCACCTCTAGCATACTCCCGAATTCCGTCTGTATACCAGTGGAACTCTGCATTGTTCAAAATAAACCAAAACGATCCCCCTGGTGAATATGTTCAGCGAGCTGATACATATATTGAGCAAACAAAGTGCATACTCACCAGGCAGGACGTATACAACATTCCCAGAATGAAAAAATCCTGAAAACAAAATGGTGGCTTGGCTTATTTTAAGAGTCACCCGCCGCTCTTAACTAGATAAGCTCTAGTGCTGTCTATAGTCTCACCGAAGCAACGATGCTATCTCGGCTAAACAAAACATTTGTGAAGGCCTATTTTAGAAGTCACAATCCGCTTCATAAAAAAAACAACCAAGCGAGCTTGGCTGATAACAACGTGAAGGCTTATTTTAGTAGTCACTATCCGCTTCATAAAAAATAACCAAGCGAGATTGGCTACAAACAACGTGAAGGCTTATTTTAGAAGTCACTATCCGCTTCAGTAAAGGCCTATTTTTGGAGTTACTACCCGCTCCGTTTCTGAATATGGATACAGCCATACTGAAAACAACAACCAAGTGGGCTTAGCTGTACACAACGTGAAGGCTTATTTTAGAAGTCACTATCCGCTTCATAAAAAACACATGGACACTGTCCTTATAAAAGAAATGGAGAATAAAACACAAGGCATGCAAAACGACATAATACGGTGCAGTATAGAATTCCGAACGAAACCTGAAGTCACGTTCATAATATAATAAACAAAAAAAAAAAAAATGTAAAAACAAAGTATTACATCATACCTACTACGTTACGCCTCGTCGTCGTTGTTGGAATAGACCTCCAAACAACACGTGAAAACACGGACTACGGCTAATAAATAAACTGTATAATTAGAGATGTGAAAAAAAAGAAACGATTATACACTTGGCAGAAGTATCGATTTATTATTAATCTTTTTTTTTATGTATACTGTCCACGCACAATGGTCCACTGAAGGACTAAGTGCGGAAAGCAAACCCATAACATAGATGTATACCGTCCATCCCTATAATGCTACATAAAAATTAACACATGGCTAATAGCTCCTAGCAACAAAGCCATTTTAATTAATTAGAAAAAAAAAAAAACTATATATATAAAAAAATATTATGGCTGAATAATCCCCTGTCTGGCATAAATAGTGTTGACTCTGATGTGTTGAGTTTGTTATAATCAGAGACACATTCTAAAAGATTTATATATACCTGTATAGACCGGTTGTGGTGGTTAGTGACAGACTGTTGTAACTAGTTTTTTAAAATGTTTGTGAAATTTTATTGTGGTCATGTTTTATCAACAAACGCGTCAACTCTCTCTATAAAAATAAATAAAAAAATCCTTTTCATTGAAGCTAAAAATTTTTTTTTTTTTTGCTTTATCCTTCCACCATGTTAGTGTCTGGAGCGCCCATAATGTACTTGAGGTATGTTAAACTTCTATAATTGCCTATGAAACTCTGATCCCGTGAATTGAACCTCATTAACGGTAATTACGGTTTCTAAAATCCCGTGAGCAAGAAGAACATAATTCTCTAAGTTTTAGGCTACCAAAACTCTGTAATGGAAACAATTACTTATCAAAATTTACTGTTTTCCAAAATTATTCCAATACTATAAGAGCAAAACCAAACGCAGAACAATCAACAACTGATAACCACACGCAAAACGTATTTTTGCTAATGTCGTTTCCGAACGCACCGAAATAAATCAAAACGTCAAATGTCACCAACTATGTCAATGAGTTTAATAGGTTATGTATCTATGTATGAAAACGAATGACGAAACAAACAATGCTGTTATACGGAATGCCGTGTTTGTATTTTAATCCATGGGATTAGTGATGTGTGTTAAAACGATTAAACGTATAAGTGACCAACCAGTTGTCATAAAGATTTCAATAATTCCGTTTCAATGAAAGTTGACAGTTATTGTTCAATAATTTCCAAATTGTAGCTCCCTGTATTGCACAATCCAATTATCAAAAGTGAAACTTGCCAATAATGTTATTATCTCACCACGATTATCTTCTCAAAGAAATAAGAGACCGCTACAACACCTCTGAGAACTATTAATTTGCAGTTTACAAATTATGAAGTTTACCTCCAAATGTTTATAACTATGTATTTAAAACAGAAGTTCGTGTCGGGTTTATTTAATTGTAAAACAATGTTTCACTCCAAAAAAATGCAATACAGTATATCAAAACATGACCTTAAACACATGAATATAATCAAACTGTTATATCTTATATTCTTACCAATTATTATTGTTCAGTTGTAATAATTATTACATGTACCTGTGTGTTGCTATATGAAAACAACCAAGAATGCAAACCTATTATGTTACATAAACCTCCAAAATATAGGAAATATTAAATCACTAACCTTCAAACAAAAATTGAGTACATAAATAATCTCAATTTAAATACAATTTGTCCAACAATGTGTTGGGCATAAAAAACAAATAGGTTTAATGACCTTTATCAACCTCTGCACCTTACCGGTCCAACAAAAGAAATGGTTAGAATGTGGTGCATTGACCACTTAATATTTAAAACTTATATACTAGCCTTAAAACTAATACGAAATCCCACCAACTGAAGTGACTGAGGGAACTGAGAGAGAGAGAGATACTGTTATTAATTTGTTCACCTTATACAATTAAATAATTATATACCGTTGGGCGCCAACTGTAACCCGGCCCTTGAGCAGTTTACAGGAATTAATAAGAAACAAGATGTTGATGGTTTCTATTGATATTACACTACTCACCACCGTGCTAAAGTAAATTTATAAGGTATAATCTGTTAGGGAAAGATTCAATTAAACAAGTACCTTCTTCAACAATTAAAGTTTATTGTTAATACATAGAAATAGGTAGGTACACAAACAAATAATGTGGCGAGCCACTACACTATATACCTTTCCCAAACACTTGGGCATCCACCCATACAAATAGTCTCCGTTCCTACTTGTATTGGTGAAAGCCTGCAATGAGACTTATTACAATTTCTCAGAGTCGCTATATCGAGTCCGAGAGATGAACCACTTAATAACTTCTAGCTCAACCGTTCAAGTATTGACCTTTTAGGATTGTGCTCATAAAGGGAAAATAACGATTATGCAAAGCAATACCCGAGACACAATACTCTATAACAACTGGCTTAACACCTAGTTCCTACAAAGGCCTAACTCTCTCATATGATAAATTATGACACTATAGATTAACTCAGCATTCTCTCAGTATAACAAATTACCTCTCAGTTAACAATCGAAATACCGTCAGTTGACGATTGAGTTACCCTCAGTTAACAATCGAAATACCGTCAGTTGACGATTAAGTTACCCTCAGTTAGTGGGATTAAGTCCCTTGGCTTCGTTCACAGGTTAAACCTGTGAACACACGAATAACGTGGCCTACGGGCATAGAAGGTGACGCTGTCGTTACCTCGAGTGGCGAACTTCCCTCTTCACCTGCATTCGGCTAGGTAAGGCCTTCCTTACTGCGGATGACCACACCACAGGGGGTAGACTAGAGTCGCCTGCACCCGGATCGATTTCCTATCATCCGATCACAGGGCCGCACCGAGACATCACGAATCGCTCGCGCGTAGCTTCGTGCAATAAAGAAAAGGCTAGCATATAGCCAGACCTGTAACAACGACCTTGTGTCAGAACAGAAATGTAAGACCCAAAGGTTGACCCACAGTAACAAGGGGAATGATTGAATACTCACAGGGTTCAGCTTCTGCCGTGCTTATAAATACCCCAGAGGGTTATTAGGGCACATCCCGATCCTCCCAGGAATACGTCCCTTCAAGTCAACCTCTTGGCTCGTGTCCTCGATCGTAAAGGCCGGAAACACTCTTGTCTTTTTTCAAACCGATCTGACAGTTTCGGGAATGTTCTGTCACAGACTAAAGAATATCATATCGATTTCATAAACCTAGCGCCATCTAGTGACGCGTAAGCTACACTAAACGAGCCTGTACAGACCCACGATAGACGTCGCTACCTGTTGCGACAAATGTCTATTTTGCAACGTCACATAATGACACACTTTCAATCACAATCCGAGGGTTTCGAAGGAAATTTTTACTCCATAACTTCATAGCTTTGAAAAATTCATCTGCTGAACAACATAAATACGCAATGAACGTGGTTGAACTGTCAGCAGAATGTAATCCATTGCGATCAATTGTCTTTTATGTGTGTTGCCATTACCCCGCTGGAGATCATACAATCGTGGTTGTTGATGCATAACTAAAGTATACCTAATTGAGTAGTTCCTTGTTAAGGAGCAAGGACCAGAAGATGTATCTTTATAGTGTACCTATAATAATAAAATTTACTTGAGACTTTATAAACGCGGTATGTTTCCTGTGCATTTTGCTGAATAAGTCGCTATTTTAAAATCACGTATAAAAACTGCATCATTGTGAGTAAATCTCTCCTAGCGTGACGTGATTGTTGGTCTTAGGATTTGTCTACTAAGCATTTATTTGAAATAGGCACAAAAGGCAGAGGAGCTTGTGGCTAAGTAATAACAACCGCACGGGTCGATCGATCAGGTTAAGCTACCCTTGCCGCGGTTGGTCCGTGGATGGGTGACCGTCTTTACATTCCAAGACCCCTCCGTGCCTCGGAAAGCACGTTAGGCCGTTGGTCCCGGCTGTCATTCGTGGATCTTTGACAGTGTTACGGGTCGTCAGAAGCCCGAAAATCTGACAACCAGTCTTACCAAGGGGTATGGTATTACCCAGTAACTGGGTTGTGGAGGTCAGCTAGGCAGTCGCTCCATGTAAAATACTGGTATTCAGCTGCATCCGGTTAGACTGGAAGCCGACCCCAACATAGTTGGGAAAAGGCTAGGCAGATGATGAGGCACATAAAAGGCACTTTTGAACGTCAAAAATTACTATGAAACAGAATTTATTTTAGTCGTCCCTTCCAAAAGGTAGTTTTCGTATGGAGAAGAATGGGCATGAAACTCCATCGTTACCTACTCTTTTACAATATTTTGCATACATTAATTATATAATAAGTAAGATGTGAAGACGATGCACCTAAAATAAAATTACTATTCCACAATAGGTAAAAGAATTAAAAATGAAACCATGGCATATAGGTAAATTAATTATCTGATAGATACATGGTGCTCACATATTTACAAACATGGTAAAAGTAAAAGATTTTCATTTAAAAAATATGTAAAAAAATAACAAGGAATAATAACACCTTCATCATTAATATTGACCACATAATTATTTCCACGCCTCATAGAATATTCTCTACTTGAGTCTTTCTACTCTAAAATGGTTCAATTAAAACTCCGTTCACGCCGCGTGTTAAGTATTCATTTCCTTTAACGTGTTAATCCGGATTTTTCTATATTGAGCAATCTTGGTGACAGGCTCACGACATTGTTCCTCGAATTTTGAATTATAAAGAAGGTGTTTTTGAATTCGCTTGTCTTGTGTACCCTGTGGAAATTTTTGGAGTTGTAAAAATGAGAGTACAAAATGTTCTAAAGTTGCATTTTTTAACACTTAGACAAGCACTTTTTTACTATATGTAATATATTTTTTAAGCAAATTGAGTACCAACTTAAATTGTTCGTATATTCATATCGCAACTATCATTCGATGACAGTTGTATGAAAAAGCTATTATCATCATCATCTGCCTAGTCTTTTCCTAAGTTGTGGTCGGCTGAATACCACAAATGACAGCCGGGACCAACGGCTTAACGTGCTTTCCGAGGCATGGAGGGCTCTTAGTATGTTAAGATGGTCACCTATCCACGGACCAACTGCGGTAAGTGTAGCTTAACCTGATAGATCGACCCGTGCGACTGTTATTACTTTCCACAATATTATAACATACTAAATTTGCTAACTGTAGGTTTATAACCTACCTGGCAAACTTATTCGACCCAATTTCCATAGAAAAATGAATAGGGCCAACTATGGAACAATTACTGGTATGCATGTGCATCCCTAACGAGAACAAAAACAGTCCGGCTTCCTTCATTCAACTCTAGCCCGTGTAGTGATCCATACTTCCATTCATACTAATATTATAAATGCGAAAGTGTGTCTGTCTGTTACCTCTTCACGCCTACACCCGCTGAACCGATTTAGATGAAATTTGGTATAGAGGGGCGCTGCTAGTTTCCTATAATTCGCAGAATAATCTTGTTTTGCAAGGATGCGTGCATCATCGAAGGTTTACAACCTAACCCTTCAGCTAAACCACATCCTCACTTAATCTTTGTGCCATCTGACACGCGCCTTCTGCATTCTCCTCATTTCATCTTGCTTTTCTCACACAATGTACCCGTTTTCCTTAATTCTTTCTTTATTTCTATACAAGCCGGGTGCCCGATGGGATTTTCCGTCGGAACAATTACGGACTACCATACAAACTTTCATCCTCTATTTAGCCATTTTAAGGGATGAATTTTCGTAAATCCTTCCTCAATTTACGTTATATAAGGAACTGTTGGTCAACATTTAAAGTTTCTAGACCCAGCGGTTTAGGTTGTGCATTGTCCGGCACTGAATGAATGAATTAAAGACTTTTATTAAGTAGATCATCTTCATAGGGATCATCTATTGGGCTCAACAAAATCTTCACATTATTAAAACGATTTGTAATACAATTTCTAGATGACAATGTGAAAGTCACAAAGTCCTCAGTACGGTCGTAACGTTTTTATGATTTGCTTTGTGAAAGAAAACTCTGTTTTTCTCGGGTTTTTACTATTTATCCATGAATAGAACAAGGGTTTAAGCTGACATATTCCCATGTCATGTTACGTTGTTATTATAAAAGTAAGTAAGTACTTACTTACATAATTTTATTTAGCTGTCGACGTGTTCAACCTACTCGTTACGACCTATTTTATTATGAACATAAAATACATAATACCCAGAAAAACATTCGTGTATTTATCTATAATCTTTATTTATGCTTGATACCTTTTAACATTAATCAAAACATCCTTTGTGTAAAATATACCCGAAATTACGTTTTGTATTTTCTTTTAGTCTCGTTTAACTAATTAATTCCTGAAGTGAAATTAAATAAACTTATTGCTCGTGTTTGTGCTGTGTCTATAATGAAATTATTTCGTACCGTGCACTCTTTGGTACAAAGTTAGTTTTCATCTGAACTACTTAAATTTTACATTCAGTGAAATGGATACTACATTTAAATTTTAAACTGTTTTAGAAGCTATCCGGCGCTTACGTAACCTATTTCGAATATTTCTCTTTCTGGGATTGTTTCGCGTCAGGACTTCGAGGGTATCAATTGCTCCTCTATTAATTTTCTCTTATGAAGTTGGCCCAGATATTTAAGAAATATCTCCGATTAACGTCATTTTACCCCTGATATCAGCAACGTTTCGTTTTTCTCAGCAAAAGTTTCCAAAAGCAACTGTATTGACCCAAACAATGTTCAGTATAACAGATAAACTAGCGGATTGCGGAGATAACGCATCAAAAACTTATTACTTAGTCCTATTCGGATTATAGGCCTTTTTTCTTTGATGTAGTCCCGTAGTGCGTGACAAAGCAAAGAGGGCGAAATATCAGCCATCTACATTAGTCGCGGGCGGCACTTCACCGGGTTTCCGTTTTTCTTCTAGAGACACAGTGCTCATTGCGAGTGAGTCAGTGCTACGAGATTCGTGAAATTTTACTCTCGACGTTATCTAAAAAATGTGACATTTATTACTATTATACTTTTGTAAGTACGTCGCCGTCAGTGCTCCGAGGAATATGCAAGCTGTATGCAAGAATGTCTTGAACGAAATATCCTTGAGCATGTGGCGCCTTTTCTTGCCCGCTCTGCAACTGAGTTGAGCATTTTTCAGTTGTATGAAATTAGTCTATGTTCAAAAGAAAATACAACGCTGCTTAGAAAAATGACCGCTTTTGTTGCTAACGGCATTACATTTACTACAAATGTCAAGTTCTTTATTTTATCATACCTTTTTAAAATTCTGTACCTACCTACAGTGTTCTTTTATTCATCAAATTATTATTCTTAATATCAATTCGCGTATTTTATCTGAAAACACCTACGCTATTTTCGTGAGAAGTAAAAGAAGTAGATATAAACTTTTACTTTCTTGAATAATTATAAATTTTATTTATACCTCTTCAAAGAGACACTTTCCAATTCTTTTGTTTTGTTTTTTATTTACGTAATGTAAACAAACATAAAAAATAAACATTTATTGAAAAACATCAAATTCATTTCTAGTTAGGAGTCGTCTATAAGTGGCGAGACCACCCGCGGCGCGCAGAAAAAAAGTGTTCAGGGACAGTCACGGCCTAACGGGGAAAACCGGGGCGTGTGAGTGGATAACCTGCAGCGTATCGGGTTGGCAAAAATACCATAATAAATATGCCAAGCTGTGTGCACTCAACCTTACATTGACAGGAAAAGATGACCTTCCGACCGGAAAGTAACTTTTCCTCATAAGACTACCTACCTAATAAAGCGAAACAAAAGGAAGTCTATTTTCTTTTTTTATAAAGATAGTGTTACGGGGATACGAAAGTATTAGCCGAAATGAGGCGGTGAACTCCGCTAGTCCCGGGCTCCCGACCACGTAGGTATTAGGAACAGAATCAATACCTTTTGGGCTTTTTATTATACGAGCTGCTGTTGTAGCGACCCTTGATAAATGTGGACAGGCACTCAGTGTAACACATCGAAACAAAGGCTATTGAACTTTCGGAAAAGTGAAAACATTCACTGAAACTGTAGACCTAGACACGTACTTTTCTTCGCCCACATAAATATATGTGATATTTTTACATATCGTACGCTGCGACTTTACACCGTAACTGGGGTTATCCTTAAGGGTACGCGGCAGGAATACTAATGCAATCCCTTGTTGGTACAGCGGGGCGCAGAACGCCTTCTGCAAAAGTAAAGACGTTGTAACAGTTTTTATTCGAGGTTTTAAGGGGGAGGCTACGATTCTTTCAGGCATTTTTGTTTCATTTGTTACTGTGTTCTTTTTTTAATTGATTACTTACAGTTTCATGTAGCCTTATTCTAGGTAAATAACTTAAGATATGGAAAACAGTTCATAGGGCATAGAAAAAAAATCTTTGTACTCAATCTTCTCATATTAGCTTCCAGAATCCAATGAGATACTTACGTACTTATTAGGATTAAAGAGTTGGCCATCTAAAATGCACATTTAGGTATCATTTACCTCAGGTGTTTTGGCCTTGATATCTTTCAGTCAATATCTTTAAGTATAGTTTTTCTAACCGAACAGACAGCTGTGCTGCTGGGGAGTTTGTTACCCCATTTCGTCTACCCAGCGAAGTCACTAGCAAGTGGTGAAGGGCGGGTGATTTGGGCGACTATCTAACTTAGTTTTAACGTTCGAAAAGTGTTCGAAAAGTGCTGTTTTCAGCCTAATTTGAATAAATGACTTGATTGTGATTTTAATCTGTAAAAAAGAATTTTACGCTAAGACCATTACATTCATAACACGTTATAGTGCTCATAGTATTAAAAGATAGGTAGTTCAGTGAAAATCTCTGCGTTCTCTAATACAAACGTAACAGCGAACCCAACCATCTGTGATCTTAATAAGAAGGCAAATCTCAACTATTTCTATGCATGTATTGCGAGCATTTACCGTTCTTACAGCTAAAGTTGAGCTTTAAGCGCTGCTCACATTGTCTCGATAGCGCTTAACGCTTTCAAGGCAAATGCGAGGTGTAGAGAGTTCTTCACGCCATTTGATGAGAGTATAAAGTATTAACATAAACGTTACACAATCACACGTGGGACATCATTTTCAGTATCATATTTAGCTTTCGCGGAATGAGCTGCAATAATAACGAGATTTCTCTTTGGGAATGGCCCTTTTAACCTTTTTTCTGGGGGAAATGACATCATTCCGTCTGATGGCTTATATTGTTATAAGCCTCTGTATGTTTTGCCCGTGAATCTGTTGAAATTGTACCCACATGTCATTTTCATTTTTGGCAATACGCGCATGGAGCAACTTCTTCTAAACGATGTTATTTTCATTTGTTTTGTTATGTTTTATTTATTTTGAGCTTATCAGCGGAAATACGACGACATCGTTGAATTATTTTGTTTGTTTCATAGGTTTCAAGAGTCAATATTCGTTATTATCGTTGAGTTTATTACGGGAATAATAAAGCTTATTTGAGAAAGCACAATACCCACACAATTTTGTCGCATCTGTCAGCATTCCTCAAGAATTGGACTATGAAAAAAAAAAAAAAAAATTATCCGACTCGTACTTTCAGAGATTAGCGCATTCAAACTAACACACAAACTCTTCTACTATATTATTTGTATAGATTCCTATCTTTTAGCACAAAAGAAGAAACAAGCAAGAGAAGTTTCTTAGGAAAAAAAAATCAATTTTCGCTTTGATCAACTGTTTGTACCCACATGATCCGGAAACACAAATCAGTAGGCCCAAAAGTCTGTGTTACAAAGCAACAAAGCATTTAATTACTTAAATATTAACTGGGTATGTGCCGAATACGTGACCAGCTGTCCCATTTACATGGGGCAAATATTAGCCTGGGCTATTTGTATCACTGGTCAAATTTATTGTGAACTAAAGTTTCCTTCAGCAACGTACCGTGACGGTTTTGTGTCTTTGTGGCCGTAACAAGCGGAGTTGGGGTCGACTTGGGCGGAGTGGACCGTGGACTAATAAAACTCTGGGGCGTGCCGGCCCCAGCGACCGGCCTTTCTCATGTTGATGAGACCAACACCAACATAGATAACCTACATAACGCCCCTTATCAATATAGTTGGTGAATTTCTTGGAAATTAGAAGCCAAGACCTTCTTGGTAATTATTGTCGACTTTAAATATTTGCGTTGCGGTTGATTAAAGTTGGACCTATTTATTCAGTGCACTGTTTAGACTTGGCCTCTTTTTCCATGGCTTTTTTTTCTGTCGAGAGGCCTTTATTTATAAGGGTAACCGCGTTTAGATGTAGATGACAGAGATTTGTATTATGATTTCTCGGCGTGATGCGGTCACATAAAGTGCTCCGCATTTATAGTGACTCATGCTTTGGTCTAGGAAGTGTATTGCTATTAAGATATTCACCAGATAATGGATAGGAGAAAGAGAGAAGACGAGAAAGGGAGGCAGGGAGGTTAAGAGTTTATTTGTAATAAAATATTCACTGTTAATAATGAGTTAAACAATAACCGTTCTTAAAATACGAGTCCCCTGGGCATACACGTCGCACCGGCCTTCCGCTTACATTATACTACAAAAAAGCTTTTTCATAAAGCCTGTCTACATCATAATGAACACCAAGAAAGAATTTTAATTAGACTAAAAACAAATACGTTCACCGGAACGCAAATTGGGTCGCGCAACAAAAGACAAGGGTCAACCGCGTAGATGAAGTGCGTTTCTTTTAGGCGTAAATCTGTTCAAACCCGTCCGTGCCCTAGACTTGCGGCGTCCGTAATAGACCCCTTTGGTCTATTAGTTTAGGACCCTATTACGTTACGGTGTGTTACTACAAAGGAGCTTTATTAAACCTCATTCGGTATGTTCGGCTCTCGTGCCGACTTTTTGCCCGTCCCTAGTCGAAGGATAACTATATTTGGTTTGCGCGACATCTGCTGTTTGTTCAGCTGAATGTGCGCGCAAAAAACAATATGCGAGACACGAATGTTTGGATGAAGCAGAAACTGATTTTTATCAACGTCAGCTGAATAAAAATATTGTTTACCTTACGACTAGAAGTTTCCGTGCCTGTAGACATCTCGTATTACTGTAACGTGTTGATGTGAAGATAAAAACTTTACTAAATGTGGAAGGAAGAAAAATACTAACTTTTCTTATTAGATTTAGAGCCTGTTCCACTGTGACTGCGGATCACTGGGATATAAGATTATAAAAATAAGTGCTTGTTTTCTTTGTCAGCAAATATTGTTTCTCCCAAAGAAGGCATTTAATTTTTTTACGTACACATAAAACGCTGCAGTTAAGACCATAAAAACGTTATCTCGTTGTTCCTGTTACATAATCATGCATTATAAAAAGAGTAGAGCGGGGATTTCTATTAAATTACTCGAGCTGCGGTGCTGTGACAAACAGTGGACGTTTGCTCCTGAGTCGTTCATATGCTGCGGCGACTGCGCCAATAAAATACGTGTGACATTCCGCCCCACTCCGCCGGCACCAGCCACAAACCACGTAATGCTTTTTGTACCATTTCAATTGTGTGCAAACGTTGTATCCTTGTATTTTGCTTGAAGTAGGTAATAAACAAGGATGTAAATATTAAAATCGTCATTATGGCTACCTGTATCCCTTTTTATGATGGGTGTATTTACGACTGTCTTCTTATTTTATTTTGCAGGTGTGAATGTTTCCTACAATGTTATTTTACCTTGTAATGAAATGTGCCTGTCTATGAAATCTAGAGACTGAAATGATCATAGAGATTTCCTTATTCATACTATTCTGGACCAAGTTATATCTGAGGCATAAAACGACCCTACAAAGTTTACAAGCTGCATTTTAGGAAATTCCACAAAAAGAAACGAAATTTCCTTGGAATTAGAATTTTTGCCTTGCGTAAGTAATTCAATTTTCCCCCAACTATTACGTGGCTTATGGCCGCTCCTCCAACGTTTGCTCTCACCACAGTTGCTAATGAAATTAGAGTACCGCAGCTAAGACAACACAATTTACAACAGCGGAGAATATTTTTAAAAAGGTACATTTTGTTCGACTTTTTTGCTGTTAAGTTTCGCGTCAGACGAATTGTGTCGTTTCGTCTCGACCTCGGCACTTGTGAAAAAGCAATGAAACCCAGTCCCGGCGCGGCGCCCCGGGCTTTCTCATGCTAATACACTACGCTGCCTGGTGCTAGCCGCCCCACCCTCCCCTGTCCGTTGCGTTCCAACAACTGTGAAATTGCACCTTCTAAATGTTAGATTTGGATAGCCT
Organism: Gortyna flavago; assembly: GCA_963669345.1. Taxonomy (NCBI): domain Eukaryota; kingdom Metazoa; phylum Arthropoda; class Insecta; order Lepidoptera; family Noctuidae; genus Gortyna; species Gortyna flavago. The sequence goes on from OY770140.1 coordinate 13,742,911, forward strand.
TTATTTTTTGGACAGTTAGCATTTTTTATAGAGGTTTTATGTTTGGCTTTTATAAAATCGCTACTTTATGCACTCTGACGGGGACTTACACAGATTTTTGTTTTTTGAGAGTACGACAATAACCATAAGCATAATCAGCCTATAATGTCCCACTGCTGGGACTCCGGCCTTCTCTCTGAGAGAGGGCTGTAATCTACCATGTGAGCCTAGTGCGGGTTGTGTCATAAACTTTTTGGTTCTGAGTCATTTATGCCGATCTTTTTTTTTCGTTAGCCTATACTGTCCCACTGCTGGGCAACGGCCTCCCTCAGGAACTCATGATAATAAAAACTAATAAATTAATGCTGTACCAAAATCTTTGCCGTAGATTCCAAACAAACAGTTGTTCAACCAAATCTAGGGTACCTCAAAATCAAAAATCAAAATATTTTATTTCACATAAACCTACATGGGCACTTATGAAACGTCAGAAGCTAGGTGCACGGTTCCAATTGGTCGTTTCCTATGGAGAAGAACCGGCAAGAAATCCCACGGTTACGTAGATTACTACTTTTGAGTTTTCATTTTATCTACTGTATAAGTTAGTATAGCCACTTTGACAGAGTCTAGATCTTTTCAACAATATTTCTTTATTTTTCTTTTTATTTTTACAGTCAGATTTTCTCCGTCCAATCCGATAATCAGTCTCCTTCACTACAGCATCGCAACCACACGACCAAGTATTGTGTTTCTCATTCATTAATTAGTTTGAACACAGAAACCACAGGTCGCCTCCGACGCTAATAATAAAATCTAATAACAGTCCCGATCTAATTACTTTTCTATCTGCTTTCTTTATTTGTGTCTTTTCTAATTATTAGGCTAGTTAGCGTTGTCCTTTGTTAAGAATAGGTTGCCCTATTTCTTTGTACGTTTTCGTATTCACAACAATACGAGAAAATCATACCCTGGTGGAAGTCAAGAAGGTTGGCTTATTTATTTATACTAAAACTAGCTGCGCCCTGCGGTTTCACCCGCGTAAGTTTCGATTCCAAAAAAAATCTGGAGAGGGCCACCCTTATCACTTAGGGGTGTGAAAAATAGATAGTAGCCGATTCTCAGACCTACTGAATATGCATATAAAATTTCATAAAAATCGGTCAAGCCGTTTCGGAGGAGTATGGCAACGAAAACTGTGACACGAGAATTTTATATATTAGATGACTGCCCAAGGTACGCCAAACGTGCTTACCTAGTAGAGGTTCATAATTGTTGGAGGTGCCTTTAGGTACCTAAAAATCAGGGATGAAAAGTTCAAAATTCTGTAGCCGCTAAAAATTCTGTAGTCGCTAAAAATTCTGTAGTTGCTAAAAATATACTTACCGCGGAGATTTCTTGAAAACGGTCAAAAAGTTTGTGCTCTCTTAAACCGTAAATAAAATTGACCAAAAGAAATTTTTTCAAGTCTTATTTTATTATATCCTACAGTGATGGAACTCAAATCATAATTAAACATACATTAATGCACCAAAATAAATCTTTAAATACACCTCTTAATTGTCTTTAAAAGCAGTTTATACCTTCATTAACAATTTTAATTATAATACAAAATATACTATTTTTCTAATGCCAAACTGCTCAGTGATGGATTATTTATTATTAAGTATTTTTTGTAAATAGATAATTGCTTCATATTTTGCAATAACTTACCAGTGTTGTGTCATCGCGCTTCTCTTTCTTTTCTATGCAGTCCGACGATGACCGCGCTTTAGATTATGTAGTCCCCTAATGAGAATTGACTGTCTCGGTGGTCTAGTGGTCGGCTTATTAGTCGACGAATTTACTCGCCCGAAAAGGGCGAATCGTCATTTTTAATTAATTAAATTTTTTCTATAGGTGACTCCCACTATGAATTAAGAAAAAAGTACGTTTTATATTATTTGACTCACACTTCTGTGCACTTGTGTCCTTTTTTCTATGCCAGTGGTTTCATGCGCTACCGCTGAGTACGACGTCCTGGGTTCGATTTCCTGGTCAGGCAAAGTGTTATTTTGTTTTTCCATCTGGAATTTCTCAGTAGCAGCCGGTCTGGATTTGTGCCCGGTTGATGGCAATAGGTTCGCCCCCTATAACATGGGACTTACATATAACTGGCGAAATGTTATATGTGCACCTCTGTCTAACCCTTTGGGGAATACAGGCGTAATGTTATGATGTGCTCATTTATTTTATCCTTTAAAGTAAGCTTATCCATTAATTAGTCTTGGCAAACAGTTTCCCCGTCTTTCACAATTAATTCACTATAAAAGTCTAAACCTAGATCCAGAATATGTTTGTCGGACCTTTGTCTTTTTGCTTGGCCGCCATCCAGAGCTAAGAGCTAAGAGCGTTGTAATTACGTCTTATGGCTCGCTAAATGTTTTGTATCCAATCTAACACGTCTTAACAACCGTGAAAGAGATTGTTTCAGCTCCTCTGTAATCTCTCATTATTTCCCAAGAAAAGTATTTAATGTTTACAAACTAGCTCTTGCAATGCAATGTTTCGCAGTTGTTGCTGCGTCGCGTTGTTACAGTTTAGTTTTAAAAGAGTTTTGTTTGTTTAGATAAATAAACTCTTTGATCTCTGGCTTCTTGGTGCTTGACTTAGATTCCTAAAATAACAAAATATTGGATGTAAAATAATTTTATTTCATTTTCTCGTGAACTTTATTTCAAATAGGTAATCTCCTAAGATTTAAGCAGTTTAATATTTCGAAAAAGGCCTTCAGAAAACATCACTGAAAATTAGAAAGAGAGAGAAGAAAAATTGATTTATTTGTCACAGAAATAATTTATATAAAACTGATTTACCTAGGGAGGCCTTGCCCTGCAGTGGGACATTACAGGCTAGTTAGATTAGATTAGATCTACCTAAGATAACAAACAAAAAATCTCACTGTATTTAAGCGTTACCTTTTGTTACCACCATCGTGCAAAAAGTTTATTTGGAGGTTTTCTATAGAATTGTACTAACCGAGCACTTCTGTTCCCAGGTCCGATGGTTCGAGCAGCAGCGTGAGAAGCGGCGTATGAAGCGCGACTACTCGCCGTACGACCGCGCCGCGTTCTCGCAACTCTCGCGCCGGTTACAGCCGCACCGGCCGCACTATCGCGCGCTCACCTCCTCGTCTTTCTTCCCCGACCCACTGTTCAAGGAGCAATGGTACTTGGTACGTATCTCTTGGAACGTTTGATAAGGATGTTGTAGGGTCAGAGTGATAGGATGTCCAAGGAATTATAGAGATGAAGAGGTTCAATTAAAGAGTTAGCCTCGTCATTAATAACCACAATCAGCCCATTTTTTTATATCCTTGAGTCGAAAGCGATGGAGGATTATGTCGAGAAAATACATGAGCAAAAAAAAAACTGATTTTTATTGAATTTTGCAAAGTATCTGAATCCTTTAGTTTCATATAAAAATCAGTAGGAATATTACCTACTTAAAACGTTCAAAATAATATTTAAAGCTTTTTATTTTTTCACTAGCAATTTAATTTAGTTCAACGTAAGTATAATTGTATCTCGTGATGATTCTCAAAATGTAGTTTATTTTGTAATTATTCTCTAGTTAAATGGTTAATTATTTGTCCTAGTGGATAAGCAAAACAATACATCTACAAACAAAACGGTAAGAGCTTAATGTGATTTAAATACTCTATATTTTTATGTTTTGTACCCTCTAATCTTCAATAATGTGGTTGTACAAAACAACATTCTATCCCTGCGAGAAAAACCAACGAAATAACTGTAAAATACCCACTTCGGAAGCTTGGCCGTCTCCTGGCTTCCGTTGTGAAAATGTTCAAAGATTTTCATACTTAACGTTTTATTTAGAACGGAGGTGCCAAGGACGGTCTGGACATGAACGTGGCACCTGCCTGGCAGAAGGGCTACACCGGCAAGGGTATAGTCGTGTCCATCCTGGATGATGGTATTCAGACCAACCATCCGGACTTGGCGCAGAACTATGTAAGTAGCTTTTTTTGACACTTACCCCCTTATTAATAAACGTTGCGTAGCGTCTGCATAGTTACGCAACGCTTTGTCTTCTTCTTTCGAAAGTCAAATTACTGACGACTGAAAGAGAGGAATCGGTGTGTAACTATTTATCTGATATAATTATCAGAGTTCGTCAGTAACTTGACTTATAAATCATACAATAACCATCATATAATAATAAGGAGGTTGTTGTATGATCGTTTGTATAATATATGTGGCATCGAGTGCTTTGCAATTTTATTTCGGCCATTGATCTTCTCTTGTCAAGGAGGAGGCCAATGGCCTGAACTAGCCAATGGGGAGTGGACATAGGGAGGAAGTTCCAGCTAACAAAAAAAAATTACATTGTCCTCTAGTATTGATCTCATTGCGTGGCCTATAGTAGTTGTCTCTATATTTACAGAAAATTGAGTGTCCATAAAACATATTTAATCCAATTATGAGACTCGGTTTAAAGCTATTAGAGAGCTTTTACTACTACGAAACCTTACAATAAATGGACTCCACAAGGCAACGCTAAAAGGCTCATACGCACAGAAATATAAGACGAGAAACAGTAAAAATAATCTCTCTACGGGAAGTGGTTTCCGATTATACTTTTGTGGAGACCAATAAACTATCATGCAGAATGCAGATAATATTAGTTTTCACAAAATTGCTCGTATCTACAATTTTTACTCGGATAGGATGTTGTTTGGATTTAATACGAATTCCCATAAGACCATAGCTTATAGAAACCTCTAAAAGTGGTATCAATTGCTGTATTTCGTTTTCGAGCTTTGATGTCCTATCGTATATTTTTTGCTTGAGTTTTTGTCTGTAATTTGCTGAATGAATACTAAAATACATATTTCTAAAATATTTGAAAAATGGTCCACAGTAAAACCAGAGATCCACTCAGATACAGTTTCTAGAATATTTCGACAATAGTTAGCAGAGCCCTACAATAATGGTTATTACAGATACATGAACAACATAGAAATACGTCCCAAAATTCAAAAGCCACAGTATTTCAGAGCTGTATCTGTAACATATCGATAAGTTACACAGCATTTACTTGTTCCATAGAGGGCCGTTAATATAGGCTGATAGTAATATCAGTTGGACTGTTGAACTAACTGCTGCTGTAAAGGTCCTGCACCAAAGATAAGCCGCCCGCATTAAGGCGACTGCATGACCTAAAACGCGGTCACTATCGGACTGCATAGAAAAGAAAGAGAAGCGCGATGACACAACGCTGGTAATTTATTGCAAAATATGAAACAATCATTTATTATTGATTTATCAAACACCAAACAAATAAAAACCGTATACTAAAATTCGGGGAATTAAATTGTCTTTTATATGGTGAGTTTTATGAAAATACACCCGATAGTGTTTGCGTGATTATCGTTTTTATGTCCGCGGTAGACATTACTTTACAATTTAATTACACTATGTTAAAAAAATATAATTGCAAATATTCACATATCAAATTACGAAGCTAATGGTCTAGTATAACATTAATTTTTTTCAAAGAAATCAGTCCGGTCGATTAGACGTGATGTTGAATTTAAAATCATTAGAAGTCGTATATCTGCGCCTTAACTTACGAAGTTAGGCTTTCGAGCTGAGTTAGGTAGTGTTCATGTTTTTGAAAAACCCTATAACTTGTATCTGAAACAATCTAGACTAGACACTTATTAATCTCGAACGGATTCCATTACTTGCTTGTTTAGTTGGATGTAGTGGTTTATTAGGGTATTTGTTCTCGATTAGATGTGATTTATAAGCAGTCATATCTTGAATGTGTATTAGTTTTTTTATTATCTTAAATTAATCTAGCTAGTCCACACTAGCTCAAGACAGAGGGGAGTGGAAAGGAGGAAGGGAGGCCTTTGCCCTGCAGTGGACAAAAATAAATAAATTAATCTAAGTTAGATACCATAAAATTGCTCCAAGATAATGCAATGTTACCAAGTTTTTTAAATGAGCAATTTTAGTGTCATGATAGCGATGCTCTGAAAGATTTGCGAACGTTAATACCTTGAATGGTACTCATTCCATTAGGGAAAATTGAGTACAGTTGGAAAGGGTCGAAATTTATGAAGTTAAATATTTATCAAAACGCGCCAAATTACTAACAGTGTAAATGTATCAACATCAGAATTAATTAAATTTCCCAAAAGTGCCATGAATTTTGTAAATTCATCAGTCCAATCCAACAAGGAAACAACATTTTTGAAATACAATTTCTGTTTTGTTTTAATATATTTATACCATTGACCGAGTTTCTGGTCGTTTTAATTATTTTATATTTGTGTAGGATCCCAACGCGTCGACAGATATCAACGGCAATGATGATGACCCGATGCCTCAAGATAACGGTGACAACAAGCACGGCACACGTTGTGCCGGCGAAGTTGCCGGAGTTGCCTACAATCAGTATTGCGGCGTAGGTATCGCCTACAACGCTAGTATTGGTGGCGTGAGGATGTTGGATGGTGTCGTCAATGATGCTGTCGAGGCTAGAGCCTTGGGTCTCAATCCAGACCACATCGATATCTACAGTGCTTCCTGGGGACCTGAAGATGATGGCAAAACTGTTGATGGTCCAGGACCTCTTGCTAGAAGGTAGGATATTGGACTACTATAGAAAATTATTAGTGAAAAATTAAAATGAGAAAAGTTAAAAATAATCCTCGCTTTTGTTTTTCAGGGCATTCATCTACGGCGTCACAAGTGGTCGTCGCGGTAAAGGATCCATTTTCGTGTGGGCTTCTGGAAACGGTGGAAGACATACAGACTCTTGTAACTGTGACGGCTATACGAACAGTATTTTTACTTTGTCAATTTCTAGTGCAACGCAAGGTGGTTACAAACCTTGGTACTTGGAAGAATGCTCTTCAACTTTAGCTACTACATACAGTTCAGGCACCCCAGGACATGACAAGAGTGTCGCCACTGTTGACATGGACGGCCGGTTGCGGGCCGATCATATTTGTACAGTAGAACACACGGGAACTTCGGCTTCCGCTCCCCTCGCGGCAGGTATATGTGCGTTAGCCCTGGAAGCAAACGCAGAACTCACATGGAGAGATATGCAATACTTAGTTGTAATGACGTCGCGACCCCAGCCTCTCGAGAAAGAGGGAGGCTGGATCATAAACGGAGTCAAGAGGAAAGTAAGTCACAAATTTGGGTACGGTCTCATGGATGCATCTGAAATGGTCAGCTTAGCAGAGCAATGGGTTTCCGTCCCGCCACAACATATTTGCAAATCGCAAGAAATTAACGAAGACAAGCAGATAGAATCAACATTTGGATACACCTTAGCAGCGCATATGGACGTTAATGGGTGCAGTTCCACAGTAAATGAAGTGCGTTATCTTGAACATGTTCAATGTAAAATATCGTTAAGGTTTTTCCCTAGAGGTAATCTACGTATACTTTTGACATCTCCAATGGGCACAGTCTCAACGTTGTTGTTTGAAAGGCCGCGTGATGTAGTTAGTTCTAACTTTGATGACTGGCCTTTCTTGAGTGTTCACTTCTGGGGCGAACACGCTGAAGGCAGATGGACACTACAAATAGTTAATGCTGGCAATAGGCACGTTAACCAAGCTGGTATTCTGAAAAAGTGGCAGCTTATATTTTATGGAACATCAGTAGATCCAGTACGATTAAGAACAAAAAGGCCGTCGCCTGTAGCACCGCCTTTTGCATTCCCCACCGCCGCGGACGGCTATGAAACTATCGGGGATTCTTTTTACAACACTGACGCGTTTGCCAACTATCAAAACTTTCCAAATCTATTCGCCGCCGGGTCCAACCCGGAGAAGGCGGTAGCTCTGCTCGATGGACATAACGTCCCTTCTCCGCATGGGGAGAATGTCCTCGCTGATAGTAATGACAAGCGTGTCATGCATGACTGTGATCCCGAATGCGATTCTCAAGGATGCTATGGAAAAGGACCGATTCAATGCATTGCGTGCAAACACTATCGTCTGGATGACTCTTGTGTTTCCCGGTGCCCTCCAAGAAGTTACGCGAATCAAGGTGGAGTATGCTGGCCGTGCCACGAGTCTTGTGAGACTTGCGTTGGTCCGGGCCAGGACTCGTGTTTGACATGTGCGCCAGCACACTTACTGGTTGCAGACCTAGCCGTGTGTCTCCAACAATGCCCAGATGGTTATTGGGAAGACAGTGAATCTTCCGTTTGCCGGCCGTGTGCAGCCCACTGCGCCACTTGTTCCGAACGGGCTGACGGTTGCACGTCTTGTGAACACCATCTAGTTCTTCATGACGGAACATGTCTGGCGTCATGTCCGCCTTCTCACTATGAAACTGAGGATTATATGTGCGCAAAATGTCACGAATCTTGCGACACTTGCCAAGGGCCCGGGGAAGCGCAGTGCGTGACTTGTCATCCGTCGACTTACGCATTAGACGGGCGATGTGTGACGTCATGTCCTCCAGCATATTACGCTGACAAAAAGAGGAAAGAATGTATGAGGTTGGTATCATATATTTCCGTGATATTTTAATATAAGCTTTAATGTGACCTGGTTTTGATGTTTTTGTTTTTTTTTAGGTGTCCCGTCGGTTGTTCAACATGCACGAGCGCGTTTTGCCTCTCGTGTGAACCGAACTGGGAACTGAATAAAAAGGGAAAGTGTATGCCTGTGGGAACTGAGAAGTGCACTTCAGGCGAATTTGCTGAAGGCCAGAAATGCAAGAGATGTAATGAAGCTTGCGACTCATGTTACGGAGAAAACGATGGAGATTGTCTTACTTGTCAGAATCCTAACTTAATTCAGGATTACAGGTAAGTAACATTGCAATTTGTTAATTAACGCTGTCTTTTGTATACTAAATTCTGCTTTCGGATAAGCCGAACGGAAAGTGGACTCGATAAATCATAAAAACGGAACTTCTCTGTCGAGTTTAACCCTTTAAATTCTATATAATTTTCACGCGGAAACCTTAACGAACCGCGGTTCACGTGCATGTGGACGTGACCCGGGTTCATGTTTATTTTAAGCTAATGAGTAAGGCCAACATTAATAATTATGTTACCTTGGGTTATTTTCAGGTACTTGTATTTTTTGGCAGATACAATTATTGCATCCCTCTTGTTTTTTTTTTATTTAATTTTGAGTAATACCATTTTTTATGCTTTACATTAATTTTAGGATGGCTATGTCGTAAATAATGAGTACTTACTGTGTCTAGTTGTTTAACATACACGAGTGCGTTGCGAGTGTGCCTCGTTGAACTACTGGTCGCAAGTGCTACTGCTGAATATGAGGTCCTCGGTTGGATTCCCAGGCTGGGCGAAGTGTTATTGAGTTTTACTGTCTGGAATTTCTCAGTAGTAGCCTGGAGTTTGGATTTATGTCCGGTTAATGGCAATAAGCTCGCCCCCTGTTACAAGGGACTTACACTTAACAGGCGAAATGTGGGTGTACTAAAGCTACACCTCTGTCCAATCCTTTGGAGAAAAAAGGCGTAATGTTATGTCTAGTTACTTAAATTATGAGTAACTAGCTGCGCCCTGCGGTTTCACCCGCATAAGTTTCGATCCCGTGCGAATATTGGGATAAAAACTATCCTATGTCCTTTCCCGATCCTCAAACTATCTCTATACCAAATTTCATCTAAATCGGTTCAGCGGTTTAAGCGTGAAGAGGTAATAGACATTCAGACACACTTTTGCATTTATAATATTAGCATGGATTAATTGTCCATGTCCAATCTTGGAGCTTTTATGGCTTGTGTTTTGGAAGGTTTCAAACACTTTTTTCTTATGATGTCCTATTTTAAAGTGTACTTTTCTTTTTACGAAACTAAACCATATCTATTCCTTATAGATGTGTATCAGAATGTAGTCGAGGGTACTACGCGGAAGCGGGTCGCTGTGCACGATGCATGCACGGCTGCTCCGAATGCGTGTCGCGACTAAACTGTACGTCGTGTGTCAGCGCGTTGAGGCTACAGTCAGGCGCTTGCAGGACAGCTTGTGCTGACGGGTATGTTCTCCTCTTTTATTTATTTATTTATTCATGCACAGAAAACACCGAAAAATACATAAAGACAGAAGAGCTCAGATGTACTTACCAACATGGTGTTCACTTTCTGAATTAAAGCTTCCTCCAATTTCTTTCAAATTACTTAAAGTATTGTTACTGTCGCAGGTACTACGCAGACCGCGGTACATGTTCGAAGTGCTACCTGTCGTGTCGCACGTGTATCGGCCCGAGAAGAGACCAGTGTGCGTCGTGTCCTGAGGGCTGGAGGCTGGCTGCGGGAGAATGTCACCCGGAGTGTCCACAAGGTAGGACGAATAACTTAGTGATTTTCGTCGTCATCATCCTCTGCCTTTTCCGTGTTAATTCTATTATTCATTGACATGTATTTAATCGAATCTCAAATAATTCCCATTTTAAGTCCTAAATTAAAATGGGCACTCTTAGACTCTAGAAGGTCAATAAGTTTTTAGAAGACCAATTCAATATTTACCCTATTAAGTTCATGCATAATCAGCCTATAATGTTGCCAATGCTGGGACACAGGCGTCCTCTCTCGCTACCTCTGGGCCACACATTCGAAGACATGGCACATCTACCAATACGCACTGGGCCCGCGTGGTGGATTACGGTAGATATGTCGCAGCCAACTGGTTAAATTAGCTGTTTAGTTAAACGCCTGTCCTTTAGAAGTAGTGCTCGCCTCGCTTCGCTCTCTCGGCTCGCACGCGGTTGATCACAGGTCTAACCTAACCTAACCCATTAAGTCGGGGTGCCCTGGCTTAGTTACTTCGACCAATTCGGCTCGCGCGTGATTGGTTACAGACTTCCAACCGAAACTATAATTGAATATCATTCAGGCCGTTGGTTCAACGGCTGCCGTTTAGTTAAAGGTTAACTAAACGGCTAATTTAACCAGTTGGCTGCGACAGATATACCTCTCATAGAGCGGAGGCTTGTCCCAGCAGTGAGAACAGTATAGGATGCTTATGCATGCATGTTATTATGTAGTATGACAGCTGTCATTTCATTTCTTTCTTTCATATTTTCCCTATTAGTACTTAAAAGATAATAATCTTCATAATTTTTCCTGAATGTATCACGGATTTATTACCTATTCTATTTACTTTATTAGTCCCCTACCCAGAAACAAATAACGATGAAAATGAAGATAACAATCGAATGTTTCCCCTGGTTACTGATTATAGCATTCCTTCTAATGAATCGTGTGAGGCAAGCGGATGGGAAGATAACAAAATACGTTTCTTCTCAGTATTGATTAGTATGGATAATACAATACACGAGATTAATGGAGATGTTTCGCTGAAGGGTAACAAAGCGGATTATAATGTTGTGTTAGTGGACGGGGCGTAGAGGGACACGCAAGGGTCTCCAGGAACTTATAATGAATGATCTTATGATGTGAAGCTTTGTCTGGTTCACGAAATATTTGTAACGGAACAGGACTGCGGAATACCGGTGTGCAAAATGATAAATTTTATCTCGAAATGCAGGCGTAGTGCTTGCATTCCCCGTAGGGTCAGGCGTAGCTTGACTTGAATGACCCGAATTTTTGCCAGTTATATTAAAACTCCCACTGCCTCAAAAAAAAGGCGGACTGCTGTTAAAAATATTAATGATTACTAAATTCTCAAACTGTATTTTGTTTTTTTAGGGTTCCGTACCTCAAAAGGAAAAAACGGAACCCTTATAGGATTACTCGTGTGTCTGTCTGTCTGTCTGTCTGTCTGTCCGTCTGTCACAGCCAATTTGCTCCGAATCTTATGGACCGATTAAGTTGAAATTTGGTACACATATGAATCTCTGTGACCCAAACACAGACGTGTAACGTAAATAAATGAGTTTTGAAAATGGGAGTCATTTTTGAGGGGTAAATAGACAATAAAAAAAAAAAAACAATCTGTACCGTGTGACATATCAAATGAAAGGGCTTACCGTGAGGATCACAAATAAATTTTTGTCATAATTTTAAAGTAAATTGTATTAAAGTTATTTAAGACAATAGACGGAAATTTACCATTCCCCCCCCCCCCTTATCTCGAAATTACTAAGCCTAAAATTTTGAAAAAAATACAGAAAATAGTTCTATACCTATAGATTACAGGAAAATTAATAAGAAGTCTATGATCTTGAAACAACATGGTAAATCTCTCAATATTGTGCGTACAAACTTACATTTTCAGTTGGAATGTATGGGAGAACATGTTTTTCAACTACAATGTTAAGTTTGTTCTTGGGATAAATTCATTCCAACTACGGAACCCTTCATTGTGCGTGGTCCGACACGTACTTGGCCGGTTTTTTTACGAAAGCGCTATGCTTAGGATGCTATGCTAGGATTAATCCGGACGAATCGATAGAATTTTAGAATTGTTTTATATTTTATTTACGTTGCTCAAATAAATAAAATATAAAAGAATTATAAAATTCTATCGATTAATGTTTTAAAACTTTTTAAACATTTATGCAAAGGTTGGGATAGCTAATTGCTTTAACTGACTGTACACCTTAATCCAAAAACTCTAAAATGAGTTGCTGTGTGTTTGTATAAGCGTTGGAGAGCCAAAAAAAACCTAATTAAAAAACCCAATAAAATTAGATAGACTCCAGGATTGAATCCAGAACGTCTTTCGTTTAGAATAGAGTCTGAAATTAAATAGCATGTAAGCTTTAAATCCATCCGAATAATAGGTAGTCGTAATTTATTGTTATTTTATCGCCGAGAGGTTTACGTTTAGTTTAACTGAAAGAGATTTATCACTGTAAGCATCTTGCGGCCTCGAGTAGCTACTAAAGAGTCTCTCCTGAATTCAGTTTGCGGTGCGCACGTTTACTCAAATTTCAAGTGGGTTTCAAGAATTTTCACTTAGAAAAGGTGCGGTGGAAATCCCAGTAGAGGTTGAAAAAGATGTTATCTTGTAATCCTATAAATGGTGGTAGGCAAGAATGAAAGAAACGATACAATTATAAACATCCCGTTGACACTAGAAGAATACTTATTTAGATAATGCTGGATAATATCCTATGCAAAGTAGCAATTCACTAGTCAGTCACGGCTTACGATAGAACCAGAATATTACGCGAATTTTGTTTCCGAACGCAATATTGTTAATGAATGGCCTGTTACCCCCCCTTTGTTAATTTAGCCTTTCGCCTCAGAATTAATAAGAACGAATGTAAGTATGAGAAAATGAATTATCTTCATTTTTTTTTTCGTGAAATTTTCCCGTGTTTTAATAGTTATTCTGCTATTCGGGGCGGATACAAATATAAAAAATCAATGATCATAAAAATATGTCCAGCCGTTCTTGAGTTATAAATGGTGTAACTAACCCGACTTTGTTTTATTAATATAGATAGAAGATAGATTTAGAAGACCAACATCATGTGATGATCAAATAGGTAGGCGATATTTTATAGTTGCACAGTAACCACGCTTAATCAATCCGCATAAGTTCCAGTCAAGTTATTGACTTATCCGAATACTGTGAATCCTAAATCTTTCTTCCTGTTCCACACATTTAACGTGTGTGTTTTCCTCCAGGTTTTTACCAAACCCTCGGCGGCTGCCGGCACTGCCACCACTACTGCCGCGAGTGCGACGGCTCAGGCCCGCTCCACTGCAAGTCCTGCCCACACCGCTTCATGTTAGACGGCGGGCTATGTATGGAGTGTCTCGGCTCGCAGTACTACGACGCCGGCAGTGGAACGTGTCGTGGATGTGATGCGACTTGCCGCACGTGTTCGGGACCGGAGCCGTTTCGCTGTACCACGTGTTCCAGACCGCTAAGACTTGATAGGTATGTGGATATTACTGTAGTTTACTACACAAGGTGGGTTATATATCGAGTGTTATGAGGGAAGTACTACGACGCAAGCAGTGGAACGTGTCTTGGGTGTGACGCGACGTGTAGAACTTACATTCGGATCGGAACAGTTTAGCTGTACCACGTGTTCAACACCACTAAGACTTGATACGTATACGGATATCTAATACTTTAGTATACAAGGTGGGTTATGTATCGAGTGTTATGAGGAGATGTACTACGGCGCGAGCAGTTGAACGAGTCCTGGATGCGACGCGACTTTTCGAAGGTGTTCGGGACTTTGTCAGTTTAGTTTTACCATGTGTTCTAGACCCCTGCGATTAGACAGATTTGTGGATATTAGTGTAGTTTACTAAACAAGGTTGGTTATGTGTTAGTTTGTTTGAAGAGTTGTACTACGACGCTAGCGGGGAACGAGCCCGCAGTAATTATACATTGGTCTTAGGGCCTTGGAGAGCAGTCTGACGGCGCTTGTACACATAGACATCACTTGTTCAGTGATTTAACAAGATAACAGACGAAAACTCAACTATTTCCAAAAAAAAAACCTTAACTCTGATATTTATTTTTATTTCTAACAAAATAATTGCTAGGAGCAAATATTGAAGTTGACATGCGATTTAACAACGCTCTGATTAAATCCTGGATTTTAGAAACCAGCAGTAACTCGCAAAGGTAATTTCAAATTCCGCATTTTTTTGCGTCTGTGTGCTCACAGTTCAATTGCCCCACGTTTCACTTTACGTTGACTCGACAGGTGGGTCATACGTTTTGAGGTTACTTTAGTACGCCGGTTATGTATGAAATAGCGAGTGAAACAGTCTGGTTGAGCGGGCCGTGGAATAGCAGCCGGCGAGAAATGTCGAGTGCACGTGCTGAAAGCGCGTCAGTTTTCCGCTCACGTTAAAATTTTGTTCTGTGGTCACTTGTGTGAGCATAGCTAGAGATTACAGGTAATATAAATTTAATTTTGATTTAAAATATTTGGCTTTAGAATTCTCAATTAAGTAGCAAATAATAAATAAATAAGCAGTATCTTTGTACACAATACTAATATGTCGTATCTGTATCCATTTTACTGTGTGTACAGTCACTAAAGGAGATAAGTAAACAGTCGTCGGATATAGTTGAAGTTGAGTAAGATAATCGATGTATGTTTTAGAATAAAATTTAATTTAATTAATAGAAACAGCAGGATACAAAGGTCTAAAAAGTTAGTTTAGAATATTTTCGAAAAGTACTGATACAGCCAAATTAGACCGATTAAAAAATTTCCATAGAAACATATTTCCAGTTATCTTTTTTTAAATAAGACAAGACATTTCGAAAATGTTCTTTGCTAACTTTTTAGAACTTTGTATCCTGCATATGCATATGGAGATATTCATTAAAATCGGTTCATTCATTTCAAAAAACAAGGGCTTGAAAGTTTGTATGAAATGCCGTACGTCGTAAACGCTCTTAATAGCCGAAGAAAAATCGTAATACGGTTCAGAATCATGTAATGAATCCATGGTACATACCTACTTGATAATAAAAGAATGCGTTTTATTTAAAGCACACTCTTCCATGATTAAAGTTTATTTTCTGAGAATTTATTCTAAATGATAAAATAAGTTTTAGAAAAAAAAATCGCTTCATAAATTAAATACAAATTAAAAGTGTAGGTACTTAGACGCAAAAATTATATTCTTTTGCGTCGCATTTCCCTTTCCGCTCCAGTGAAACATTTCACCCGACACTACCACTTAGTTTCCACATCTTGAGGCAAAGGTGGCGAGACGTAAGGGTCCTTAGTGATTGAAGGACACTGACACACGTACTACGCGTCGGCCAGAAACTCTTGTGACGTCTTACGCTTAAGCTAGTGGACTTACCTACAAAGTGTTTGACACATAGTGCTACTAAATATTTTTGTGGGTTAAGATTTTTTTGTTACTGTTAAATATGTAGGTAATATTGAGGGCGAATTTCACCAATGAAACTGAATCCGATTCGCACAGTTTTGTTGGTAAAATTCGCTTTTGGTCTGAAGTCTTTTTTCTGTAGTTCCGTGGTCGACCAATTTTGTGAACGGTCAAACCAAGGCTAGCAGTTTTAAAAAGATTACCCAGTTTGCAAGATTGGTAGTAGGTAACGGTGACGCCTCAGGGTGTTATGGATGTAGAAGGTATTGCTTAGGTATCGTTACTTGCGGAGACTTTTTTAATGTAATTCTCACTGATAATCATGATACGGACTGGGCAGTTGAGGTGCAGGTCAAGTCAAGTTACAACGTTACAACGTGGATGTGACGCATATTTTCCACCAACTTGTTCTTTTTGTGTTCTCTTTTTGCGTCATGTTTACCGCATCTAATCATCTGTTGCACCGCTTATGGATCGAAATCGCTTGTCACTTCAATTTTTACTTTTGTCGTAGAGTGCATATTTGCCCTGCTCTAGTGACTATCTGTGCAGGATATCTCCAACTATCAGAAATCTCGATTTATCTCGATATAGAATCAAATTCTGTTCAATCATCTGTTTAACACGTAACACGATTTGAATTGAACTGAAACGTATCCTATACAGTTTGATTGTCCTATACAAGATAATCGAATATCTCCTACTTAGAATACTAGAGAAATTCCAGGAATTGCTACCTATAACGCCTGTATAATACACGTTGTATAACAGACGGATATCGAGAGGTAGTTGCTGAAAATCAGCGCTGTTGACGATAGGTTCGTCCGAAGTCACAGTATATTGCTGAGCAACGACCTGTTCTTGCACAGATGCGACGCACGGCTTAATTGTCCTTATTATTGTTGTTTGTTTGTTACAAAAGTAGTTATTTTTCCACTGTGAAATTGATTTTTTTTTAATTGTTGTTGTTATATTATTATGCCAGTGTCACGGGCGCATCACGGATTGGTTTGTATTGTCAAACGTCAACCTCAAATTATCAATGTCAATTAATGTGTGTTGTCTTTGGTTCCTGGCCCTGACTTCTAGTAATACATTTTTTAAGATTGATTACGAGGCTTTTGACTAGTTTGTATGTCGTTGTAAGTTTTTTAATTTGTAATGTGCGTTTTGTTTGTGCAGAATAAACAATTTTTCTTTCTTTCTTTTACATAGATCAGATTAGATTTATTTATTTCTGAATATATGGTACATTAAGATCTTAATATTAAACAGTTTCACGTACTACCGTTGCCGGTGTACAAAAATATTCAAATTAACTTGCAAAGTCAAGTTCTCATATTACCTATTCCTTTGTGCTGCCTAGATAGTGGGTACTGGATAGCTACTAAGTGGCTGGGATTTCAGATGTACACCACACCTATCCAGTGTTAAATATCAGCTTATTTGGTTGACAACTCTAGAAATACGGATTAGGCAATTGACACGCTTTCGAATTTTATGCAATAAAGTTTGATAAATGATAAATGATTTATTTTCTGTAAGTAGGTTTGTACAAACACTTTTACACGTCAATCATATTTTTTTAAACTAGATGAGGTCCGCGTTTCCTATCTGACTATTCTGAGAAGAAAGGCCGAAACAAACTCAGAGGTCACAGTCTCTTTTAAAGTCCAGACATAATCTTGGTCAGATCATGTGAAGACCATGTAGATTGGTGTCTGAAATGGTCTTTTGAAGAAAGAACCACACAGATTGAGCGGACCTGTCCAGTCAGTGCACGCATTTGTCAAAAATCGTGCAGCTCAACTCAGAAGTTGAGGAGCTCAACGATTCGACGAACTATACCAAAGAAAGGACATTTGGGTAGGCCGCGTAATTTACTCAAACTGCCAGACCATGATTAAAACTGAAACAGAAAAGTACACTAGCGCACAGAAGTGATAAGTATTGTTTTAAATACAAACTCTATGTGTACATGAAGTGCTTATGAAGTAAACGCCAACAAAAACAAAACAATCAATTTCAATGTGTATATAAAGTTGTGTATAATGGATTTTGCATGATAATTAAAATGTCAAGTTTTATGTCTCTGCATCACTAAGGTTGACTGGTAGAAAATGTCTCTGGCATTAAATCCGCCTTACAGTATTTTTTTTTACTTGTGCATAAAGTTTTAATAAACATAATATAAACATTTTTGTATAACATCTCCTGTAACAGGCTAAACAACCAATGCGTGCCGTGCTGTTCTGAGCGCGGCGCCACCAACTCCACGCCGGCCACCAACGACTGCTGCCATTGTAACCCTGATACTGGTACGTTATTAACCTATTTTTATTCTTTGCTTTTTTGTAAGAAACGAGAAATGATCAAAAGAAACCAAGCGAATAGAGAAAGCGTTCAGCGTCAATATCAAGCTTCATTATAATGGGAACTTGTACTTTGATACTTACATTTTGGGAACATGAGCTTTGCCCAATATTAGTACTTACTCGCTGCTATGACTGTATAAAACTTCAATTACTTTAGAGTCCAAGCAATCCACATCTCTATAATTTTTCATTAAATGTTGGTTTTCAAGATTAAATAGTTAGGTATCTGTTTAGGGCTCTAATTCAGTATGACCACTCAGTAATTCCTTACTTCGAAAACACGCCAATTCCTTAGCTAATCACACCAATCTTGCGTTCATTTCGCGCGGTTTCGTTCATTGTGTCGTAGAGAATACGGCCCCAGTTCTGAAAAACCAAAATCGGCTTTAAGCTGAAATTACTCAAACATTTTTACTATAGTTGTTGCGTTTTAGCATCGCAATAGCGGATATTGCCCTTTACCTAATAAATCTCCGTAGGGATTCAAACAATAAACAATGTACCTATGGTTTTTCGAGATAAATGTTGAAGATCACTATAGATATTAATTTAGGACTTCATTCAGGTTTTGAATAAAAAAATCTAGTTAATGTAGGGAGGTCAATGACCGCTATTGCCATGCTAAAAAGTGATAACTATAGTAAAAATGTTTATGACACTGCACTGCACTGCACTGCACTGTGTGACCTAATCCCGCACTTAAGTCACGCTTTTGTGTGACTTAAGTAGTGCATGTTACTCAGAAAAGCGTGAATTAGTGCGCGTATAGGTCACACGTGCTATAAAATAGTATACGATAAGTGTGACATAAGTAGTATTAATGCACGGCGTTTAGCGCCCAGCGTACTGTGCCATAATGGACTACTTAAGTCACACGTATTTTAATGTAGGTACTATTGAGTAATTTCAGCTAAAGGCTGAATTTAGGTTATTATTCTCTCAAAGCATTTCTAACCGTCGTCATTTCCACCAGGTGAGTGCATAAACTCGTCAGTAGCGGGCAAGCGCCGCGTCGCCGAGTATGGCGCGCTACACACCGCACCGAGCGCGCGCTCCGCGCCCAGCGTCGCGTTCGTTACGCTTGCGGTGTGTGCGGCGGCTGTCGGGCTGTTCATAGCTATACTGATGGTGTTACAGGTATGTAAAGCAAGAAAGAAAACTGTTTTATCTGGGACACCTACAGGAAATACAAACAAGAAATAACATTAAAAACTAACAAAATAATCGAGAAAAAGACCCTTGCGAGGATAAAAGAGCTCCTGTCTCAGCATAACGCTGCGATATTTAAAAAATAAGTACCGCAGCGCTGGTATGACTGTGACAGGAAGTCAATGTCTTTTTTTTTGACAACAGCTTTCTAAAATCTAATCTTTTGATTTAAACACTGCTGAATGTATGAACATTTTTAACGGAGTGACTGCCAATTTCTGTCATATTAACTGTCATATTTTAAAGATTGTCAGATGGAGAAATTATGGTCCATGCGTGTCGCAAGCGCAACATTGGCAAGGTCTGCAACAGTCATATTATGTATGTCCTGCAAGATAGAGATACGCTTGCACAAACTAAAGAAAGTATTAAAAGGACATCGATCAAATTGTATGGAACTTTGGGCCCATAATAAGTTGTGGCTTGTAACTAAATAAAATTATTAGTTTAATTCAAGTACAGTATTGATATCTAGTGGGGGCTACTATTTGAACGTAATATAAGATGGATATGTCAAACAAAGTACACATTTCTCATCACAATACTAATAAACCATATAACGGTCTGTACATCCATAAACATTCATACTTTACTGCGAATAACCTCATTAATGTCGCTATCGACATTCTCGTAAGAGCAGCATATGAAATGAAGACGTTTACGTCACATAAATACTTCTTTTATTTTTGTTGCAATAATAAACTAAGGATACGTCCACTTCATGTTTACTTTGATCTAGAGAGAAATAGAAAAGTTCTAGAAATTATTGTTTTTGTTATTACAGAACAATACTAGGAATTGTTTCTTTTGAGAACATAGACATAACAAATATGTAAGGGATAGTCTCCACAATTTCTCCAGCTCACTGAAGCTGATATCGAGCCGTGTGTGTTAAAAACTAAAAAAATACTCATTCAAACAAGAATCTGACAGTTTCACGCATCGTTGTTTTTCATCTATTTGCAATCGCATCGTTGCAAACATTGAAATATCCACACACGGCTCGATAACCATAGATTGTAACGATATGCAATTGCATGTATGTGACTACCCTGAGGAAACATATTCGTTTATAATAAGCGGTGGAAAACTCTTGTGACCACAAACATCTTAAACGTCCTGCAGGCGCACAGTCCACATGAGCAGAAGCAGAAGCGCACACGCATGCGCGGCGTGGTGTACTCGCCACTCGCGTGCACCGACGACGGCGACGTCGCCGTTCTCACCTCGCGCATAAACTTCCCCGCGAGAGAGAGCGAGAAAAAGCGACCCGAGTGCGAACAGGAACCACTATTCGAACATTCCACATAGCGCGCGCTGTGATCGTAGAAGTAAGTCATGACGTCATCAGTCAAGTGATCCGCGACGAGCGGTAGGTAAGTCAGTAAGTGATGGACGGTTACAACTTCCTAATTATTGAAAATTTTTGTTGTTCAATTCGAATTTTTACACCATAGAGACATAAGCAGTAAGTCAACTTCGCTAGTTTGTTACACTTTGACACTGATGTCAATAAAAGTTGGACTACTGTTCATTTCTTTACTGTGTTTTGAAGGAGGATCATTACGACTATGTTGATTGGACATTTACCTACAGCTTTGTAAAAGCTAATGAAAATCGGAAGTATGTAAAGCGCGGACTTTTTATCGATAAAGTCAATATGATATAGTTACTTCCGTTAATTATTTATTTACTCGACAATTATCTATCGATCGATAAAGGTCCATGCTTACTAGTTAGAGAAAAGTTCGATGAAAGACATCTATCGATTATCGATAAAAGTTTTTCGACTATAGTTTGCAGTTACCGCCTTTGCATAATGTTTGGTGAATATGGAGTATCAGTAGACTGTCACCGTCATCGGAATCTCCACATTTTGTCCAAAATTCGAATATAATACTGACAGACGACGAAGAATGTTCCATATTTGATCAATTTTTGAAACAAATACGTAACTCTATCTGTATCTATAATGACATAATAAAATACGCTACTAAGATATTACTACTTGACGTGTTCTTTTTCTGTAACAAAAAATCTAACAATTTGTATTAGATTTTTCGTCAGTAGTTACACTGTTAAGAAAAATGAACTTCTATCGTTTGTCTGTATTATGTATCGATAAAAACCGCATCATCAGTCGAAGTACTAAAGTCTCGTAATTAAAATAATTATGTATGTATGTAATATAGCTAGATATAAAATTGTAAGTTGAACAAAGAGTTCGTATAGCGATGGTTTCAATGCCACACTGTTACAATGTGATACTTGGACGATATAACTCCCAATAGTGTTCCTTCGGCATTCTCTCGAAAGTTTTCGAAAGAATGGATTCCATATCAATCACTCAATAGTTAAAGATAGATATAACATTCCGTACAAACTTTCGAACTACTCGAAAATAAAAAATAACGTCCAGGAAAATGATTTAAATCGATTACCATTCGTTTCGATTATCAATTAATAATCGAAACGTAATCGATTAAGACTATGATAGCTTTGCACTAAGTTACGTAGCTATGTTTAGGAACACAAGTCCTTATTAGTGGTTCCATGTTTGCTGGTACATCTTGACTTAGCGCTCACTCGACTTAATCAAACCTGCCTTTGATGTTAGCCGCTGAGGTAATTTGCATTACACCTGTGGTATGTTCCGTCTCTGTCGCACAAATAACTGAGTGCCTATGACGTCATCAACCGTCCATTGTTTGTTCCCTTTTCACATTAATTTGGGCTGCCTTGATGCATTATTGTTTTACTGTTGTTGATGAAGTATTGCATTGTTAACAAGTGCTGTTTTGGCTTGACGGTCCATAGAAACTTTTCTATAGGCAGTTATGCTAAAATTAAGTATCCATAAAGTTTCTACATTGTTCTGAGACGGCCTAAAATGATTGCTTGCTGTTGCTTACATCAATTTGATACTTAGATGAAAACAATGTTTTGATCAGTGAAATTAACAGATCAGACAGATATCAGCAGACATGATTCCATCATAAGTCATTGTAATATAAGCCATAAGACATGCCACAAATACACTATAATGTCATATGAATCTGGTTTAAGATCTGATGAGCTCTCTTAGTATGGCGTTACGACCCCTAACTGTAATTAAATGTAGTATAATTATAATTTAGTTCATAGGCCCAAAGTTACCATAGCGTTTTAAAAATTGTACAATTTTTAATTTTGAACCTATTCAAGTTGACGAAAAAGTAGTTTAAAATCTTGATTCTATTAGGCAATTTTTTACATAGTCTTAAATATACCTTGACTCGTCATAATTTTAACGTTATTTTATAAGTAGTAAAGCTTCCTAGTTTTAATTGTAATTAGTTAAAAGATAATCCATTCATTTATTTCTGCCGCGACCTTAGATATATTTTTAGAAGTTAGATTTTTATATTTAAATAATAAAATTGTCACAAATTTCAATCTCAAATGTATAAAGTCTCAAAATTTACATGTTTTGTATTCGACAGGTATGTTAATAACTATAAATAATGTGATATAAGTACTGTAGGATGATACCCGGTCATAGAGAAATTAAATTCTGTAGAGTCAAAGATGTAATGTTACCATTTACCATCACAACTGTATATAATCTTAGCTAGATTGTTGAATTGTTAATAAAACAAATATTGTCAATAAATTCTTATGATATTTTAAATATGAATGAATGTCACAATTTGCTTTGGCTTGGAGTTTCGTCAATTAAAATGTACTCAGAATAAGTTATTAGGAAACAAATTTTTATAATCTTAAATTTTTTATTTTCTGTTTTACGAATAACTCTTGACATCTGATTTCATAAAATATTTTTTGCATTTCCACTATGATTGCATAATTAATTATAATCAAAATTTTCTGATTATTGTATTTGTGTAATATTGATTTTAATTTTGTCTGGCCCGCTCCTGGGGGTCTTGATCTATCTATATTTTCTAGTTTGTTTTAGTGGGAATCTTTTTAATTAAGAATATATTTTTGTATGAAATGTTCTTATGTGCAATTCATATTTGTAATAAAAAGGAAGTATGTGTCAACGATGCAAGTTTTTCATTTCAATTCTTAAACCAACAAGACGCATTTGCAGCTTTCAAACCAGTAGTGTAATTTTGCGTTACGCACATGAAATAAATTGCGATTTATCGCAATTTATTTCATTTTGACATTTCATACACATTCTGTTATTTACGTTGTTGAACAGACGAATTTATTAAACCTATGAAGCAATGGATTACAAAACAATATCCTTCAATTATTTAATATTGAAACTGTGTTTCACAACTGAATATTTTGTAAATTAGCTTTTAACGTTGCGATTGCAGTTTTCTTGGTATCGAATAAAGTTATTGTCAGAGCTTGTACAGTCGATTTTGCCATAATCAAATCGAACCAGCAATGGTGGCACAATGGGAACGGCCTCGACTTACGAGTTACAACTCGTTTCGGTTCGAACCCATGATCTACAGGTCATGGGTTCGAACCCAGGAAGGCGCTTCGCTTTGTGTAAATAATTTCATCACCACTGCTCTCAAAATGTTGAAGAAAAATATCGTGAGCAAACCGGCATGTCCTAGAACCAAAAATTCGAAGAGCTAGATTACAGCCCACTCCCTCTTGAAGAGAGGAGCCCTGTGTCCCAGCAGTGGAAACATTATAGGCTGATTATATTTATACTAAATCGCCCAACACATCATACAGTTAGCATTAGCAAGCTACCCGTCTCGTTTTACTGTGGCTTGACTTATTGCAACCCGTAGGTACATAATTGCAGGCGTACCGAGGCAGGGCAAATGCGTAGATCTTTTTACATACAGAATATATTGGCATAGGCCTTATTTATTTACTTTCCAAATCCTTATTATAAGCAGGTACGTATTGGCATCTGCTTTCTAGGGATCGGTGTGTAGTCTAAATGTTAATGCGTGGACCACGGGACAATACTATGCAAATATCATCCCCCTATATTGGGCCTGTAATGTATGCGAGGGGATGACACGGACCTCCCACCGCCCAAACTAATACTTGCGATACCTGTGTACGAACATTTTCTGCTAGTAGGTATAGATGGGCAAGAATTATCGGAGATATTTTTTTTGGCATATGCTTTTTGTCTTTGGAGCGTATTTCTTTTCCGTGTTAAATTCAAGACAGCGGACACCACGCTTTTGTGGTACGGTATAGTAACAAGCACAAAGACCTTTAAAAGCGTTTTGCTCGAGAAATGACAATCGAAACTTAAATAAAAAAAAACCTATTTCCTAATATCATCTAATATCATATCATCCTAATGTCATCATCTGCTTAGCCTTTTACCAACTATGTTGGGGTCGATTTCCAGTCTAACAGATTGCAGCTGAATTCCACTATTTTACATGAAGCGACTGCCTATCTGACCTCCACAACCCAGCAGTTTTTTTCTGTTTTCAATTTTGTTTTTTTTTTATATCGGGATAAAAGATTGCAGATTATTTTCTATGGTAAACCCAGGACACTCAAACTCAAAGCATTTATTTTAAATAAACCAATTACAGGCACTTTTTGAATTGTCAAGGGGTCGGTCAGACAGAAAGATGATGATGATTTTACATTAGAAAATTGGTGGATTTTTCTTACAGAATATGCTGCTGAACTTGTAACTGAGGACCCAATTGCAGCCTTGAGTCGAGCGTGATCCCTAGGAGAAATTGTAGGTACCAAAAAAACATAATACGGTGAAGTTCATTGTTTGATAAAATGTGTGGGACTGATATAAAGTTTTTTGACCATAAAACCTTCCTAAGTAAAGCGTTAACAACTTTTATGGGCGGGTCATAAACGTACAGTGTAGGTATAAAGGCAGTAGAACAATGGAGAGCGGGAATGGACTGGCGGTAAAGTCCTGCCAATCGATTCTGTAAAATTCTCACTGTGAAAACCTGTAATTCCCATGATACTATTAAGTATAGTACTCTTAAGTTTAAACAATGACATTTGTACTGGATAGATGCGGCTAAACCGAACGCGGGACGTTTGACGTGAGCCCACTAGTTTAGGTAGTGGATGTGAATTTGTTATATATAAGGTAGGTAACTTTATAAAGAATCCACCTTGGTCAGAGTGTCGTCTTAGGGGCGGCAAATGCATATTTTTCTCCGATTTTTTGTCAGTCAAAATACGCTTTTTGCCTGTATAAGTGTAGATATTCTGTCTTTGTAGATCATCACAGTCTAGTAATTTTCCTATAAAAAATCCTTTTTTAAATCTTTATTTTGAAAATCTAAACTTCTGCACCTTTACCTACCGCCTCGCAAAACTTGAAGTTTGAAAAGTACGTAGTATATAATAATAAACATTTCAATGTCTCAAAATGTTCCATGAAGTTGCGTTCATAATTGGGTTAAAAAGCTATTAAACGCATCTGGATTGCGTCGTGGAGTGGCGCCGGGCCATTTGTTAACGATCCCTAGGGGAGTAGCCGGCTAACGACTGATTAAAACTAACTGTGACTCGTGAGTTATGAGCGCGAGTTAGTGCACTGGTTGTTTGTGATACTGTGTACTATGTGTCGCATTCATGCGTTGCTATAACGTTACACCAAGGTTCGCCGAGTACGAAATGATAATTATGACAGTTTGGTTACTGTTTCCTAGTTTTAAGTAGCAATTTATTATGTTGTTATCGTTGTTGGTGCTGAAGTTGGTGAAGAGTTTAATGAACTTCTGCAGACTGATAGTCTCTCTAGAGAAAACGAGCCAAGTCAGCCTGCAATGTGGGGACCTTTCATTTAGGTATACGTTAGTAAGATATTCCCATACCTAACAGTGTTTTCAAAGGGTTTTATGGTTACAATCAACCCAAGATGTATGAACGTAAACGAAGCAAAAGGAGAATGTAAGGATCGTAGCAGGTCGTGTTCTGTACCTATTTCCTAGTTTCTGCCTATCTCTGTGGGAAAAAGGCGTGAGTTTATGTATGTAACCAATCAACGCATTTGATCCGCAGGCATAAATTAAAACGTTCATAATCTAGTTGCAGTCTCATCTCGGCGACAAACAAATGTCAAAATGTAGGGAAATTAGAGGTATTTTTGGCAGATTGAGACAGATAAGATCGAGATGTGAACGCTCTTAAAATTACGAGAATTGCCCCTCAGACTGTGAACGTTCTTAAAATTACGAGAATTGCCCTCAGGTATTTGACAACACACCTAAATGTATTAATTTGCTAAAGCTTTTTAAAACTGGAGGAAACAGTCAGGATAAATAACAGAGAGAGAGAGAGAGTGAGTGTTTGTGAGAGAGAGAGAGTACTCAATGTCCCCTACATATTCATCAACGATAGTAGAAAAATAATAACCCTCGTAGTTTATGCCATTACTAAGTATACACCTCGTATTTAACCCTTAACCTATTTTTTTACGTCGCTTCATTCAATTGGCTTCATTCAAAGTAATGGTGAAGTACTTACTTAATGGTCAGAGAACACGACATATTCTATACGTTCAAGTAATGGGGTCAAAGGTACCATAAGCTATGAGTAATTTACTTACATAGGAGAGGTGCCCAAGTAATTTATTGAACCCATAGCGTTATTAATGGAAAGTTTTAGGTATTGACATCGAGTTTATCGTGTGTATCTTATCAAAAACTTGTACTTTATCAAAAAGTTCTATGGGAATTAGGTATCATGAGTTTTTTCAGTTATCCTATGTTGTCCTACTGCAGGCCAAGGGTCTCCTCCATATTTTTCCACTTTTTTATGCTGTGCCTTCCCCGTCCAATCGGTTAGGAACGAGTCCAAATCGTCACGCCAGCGTTTCTTAGGCTAGCCTCGGTGACGATGCCCGTCTTCAGGAACCCACTGCGTTACGATCCATGGCCCATCTGTCTCGACACAGCCTATAGGTGTGACCCACTAGTCCCACTTCAGCCTCGCAGACGTATCGCCAACATCTATTTTAACGCAGCTAGATTTATGTCCGAGAATATGTAGCTTCTAGGTAGGCACCTACTTAAAATGTAGGTCATACCTAAAAATATTGGTTTCACGCACAAATCAAACCGGTGACTCGCAGTTCAGAAACCGATTGCAGAATCACGGCGGTATTTCCGATTAAACAATAGCTAAGATAAACATCTTTGAACAGAAGTTTGTGATGCCACGGGGATCACAGCAAAAGTGCCGCGGGTGGGGCTCGAACTTTTATCCGTCTACAACATCCAGTTCTTTGCCGCTAAGGCTTCTGTAGCTCAACTTAGGATAATTATAAAATGGCTTCCAATTTGCCCCAGTGCTCTTCCCCACTCTTATTACCTACTCCCACTATCCCACAAATCCCGAAAGAAACTTTGGCGATTTTTTCTCGGCAATAATGGTTTTGCGCATTTCGGGGTTTTAAAAAATACACTAATAAAAAAAGGATCTATTCTACCCAAAAAATTGCGGTTTAGTGCAGTGTTACCGTTCTGTCTACGGTAACGATGCAATTAACATGGAGTGTTGGTCTCTTTGTATGCGCGCAATTTTGTGATTAAGTTCCTATTGCCTAATTCAGGTTTAAATAATAAAAATATACCTACAATCGATTCAAAATACACGTCAATCTTGCTTAAAATGTTCCCAAAAACTCACGTATTTTAAAACAATTAGATACAGAAATACCTTTCCACCGATCATTAATTACCATTTACAAGATAAAGAGCCACATCCTAATGAAAGGCCCGAACCCTTGATAAAAGCATAAAATATCGAATAATAAAGGTAAGCGGTGGTGGATCGCAGAAATTATGGCAGGGTGGTTATTAATTGTCGCTTGTCGTGATGGCTTTCAGCCATCGGGTATCGGCGCCATCTTGAATATACACTGAAAGTATCTAATTTCAGTGTATAATTTGTCAACGTGTATGGGTTCACTTTAGTTTTTTTTGTTGTAATTATGTTGTTCTACACCGGAGGTTGGAGGTTCCGTGGGTATAATTGAGCTTGAGACTCATCAATCATTAGATTGTTTACAGCAAACGGTGTGATGGATGCTTGAACATATTCCAATCTTAATTGTTAAGGAAATGGATCTTAGTAGGTCGATTGGGATGACCAAATGTCTATTCTATTCAGCAGGTAATTTTGGTTCTTTGAAGAATAAAATCACAAATGAAATTATCCGGAAAAAAAACCGGTGTTACAGACAAAGCTTGCAGAGTAAGCAAACTGAAGTGGCAGTGGGCTGGCCATGTTTGTCGAAGGACCGATGGCCGGTGAAGCAGACGAGTCCTGGAGTAGAGACCGCGTATCGGCAAGCGTAGTGTGGGTCGCTTCTCAACTAGACGGACGGACGATCTAAAGAAGGTGGCTGAGACCGATTGGATGCGGAAGGCGAAGGACAGGGTGTTGTGGCGTAGCCTGGGAGAAGCCTATAACCAGCAGTGGACTGCGATAGGCTGAGTCAATTGAGGTAATTTTTGGTCAAGCCACTCCACAAAGTAGGTGCGTTTGTATGTTTGACGAAGTTAGACTTGCTTATCGATATCATGCATGTATCTATCAACATTTGTGCTTTTATTATGTTAATGTAGTTTACATTAACATACAAAGGTATTCACACATCATTTAGAAGTCCCAATATTGATTAAGCCGACGTTCCATAAATACATATTAATGTCGACACTCTTCCACACGTATCGACACGAAAAATCGATTGACACGCGAACGAACCTAACTCGTGTTGACATGATATATGATAACCCGTACTTTTTGTTCGAAAACCTTTTTTTCGCTTATGTAAATAAATTCAATAACTTGGTCCCCTGGACACGACGATGTCAACCATCGCTCGGTGGGCTCGATAATTCAATATATGCGAGTACATTGACGCGACGTATCCCTCAGGACAATACCAGTCTTCGTAAACAAAGGATATAAGCACAATATCACACCAAATATAAATAATGTATGGGTTCCCGGAAAAAATATTTCTTTTACAGAAGTTTTGCTATATCGCCCGACAGTTTACGGATTCGCTGTGACGGATATATTATTTTTTTTTTTGGACAATCATTTGGTTCCTGGGTGATGTCTTTGTGAAGTAATAAGTAGTTGTTTTCGTTGTATAAAAAAAGATTTTGTTGTAACGATGTGCTAGGAAAACTTTTATGTATATCGAGTCCGAAAAATACGGAATTAAATTGCGATGGGTTTGACGTGTGACAGTAAACTGAGAAAGGTTGAGTTGATTGATTATGCGGTTGGATTATAAAGGACCTACTGGACTTAGGCGTAGTCCTGTGTCTTTTATCATCATCATCATTTCATCCGAAAGACGTCCACTGTTGGACTTACGCCTCCCCAAGCACCGCCACTTCGACCGGTTCTCAGCTTCTCGCATCCAGCGGATTCCTGCTGCCTTCACAAGGTCATAGGTCCACCTCTTGAGCGGCCTTCCAACGCTATGTATTCCGGTACGCAGTCGCCACTCCTGAACCTTTCGGCCGTCAGTTCTGCGAGCTATGTGCCCAGTCTCTAATCTTTTTTTTCTTTTTTATTTGAAATGGATTTGCTCTTGACTGTAGTCTAGGTCAGAGGTGACAGAGACCAAGTAGCACACAATAAATACACAAGCACAGCATAGTAGCAGCAGCAGCATAGTAGCAGCAGTAGTGCATAGTAGCTACACAATTAAAATTGTTGGATAGAATTAGATCTTTCTTTCTCGTCATTGCTGTATTTTTACTTTCCAAGCTCCTTTCTTATTGATCTTCCCAAAAAGTATAACAATTTGATTATAAACCTTCTCACTAATACATAATGCCAATTCATAACTAAGCCATATTCATCCATATTACATATTAATACCTAACCCTAATATACCGTCGTGAACACATTATATCATCGACAGCCACTCTACAAACTAATTTATGTGACATTTATCCACTTTATTCCAGTGTTTGAGCGTTATTAATTGAATAATTTGGCCATTATTGATTCGCGGGTCCAATTTCAGTGGAGTTAGTTAATTTTCTTATTCGAAACGGTACACATCAAACAGAGAGTAGAGGTATTGTTTAGTTTAGTCTCGTGGTGTTCCAAGCGTTTTTGTCATGGCCTTATATCATTATTAATTGTGGGATATATTCGACTAATTGTTTGTGCATTCATGCGGCTTTGAAAATTAAATGTTTAGGGAATTCATTTTCAGGAATATTTTGAATTGAACCTCCGTGGGTCCTTTGTCAATAAGTACTGTGGTGGAAGGGATATAAATAGATACACTTTAAATAAATAAATCTTTAAACCTAAACTTGAATAGCTCGTATGGATTGAACTGGATAGTATCACAAAACAATGCTATTGCGTTTAAACTGAGGTGGGTATGGAAAAATATTTATTAAAAACTTAAGAAAATTATCGTCCTCCAGAAGTAACGTAACTGCAAGGGTGATTTTTTATTTGTACCAATAACATTCGTCGATACAAATAATATTTCACGAACTATGATAACAGTTAGTAATTTAATTTATTTCGAAAACTAAGTGGCAAAGGCTCATGTTGGTCTGGCTATTCAACAACATACAATATTCTTAAAAAGACAAAATCCATCTACAACCAGGTATTTACTACTAGGTGCCTAACCTAATATCATACAAAAAATAAAAACAAACAACCGGCCAAGTGCGTGTCGGACCACGCACAATGAAGGGTTCCGGTTCTGTAGTTGGAATGAATTTATTCCAAGAACAAACTTAAAATTGTAGTTGAAAAACATGTTCTCCCATACATTCCAACTGAAAATGTAAGTTAGTACGCACAATATTGAGAGATTTACCATGTTTTTTTAAGACCACAGACTTCTTATAGGTTTTCCTGTAATCTACAGGCATAGAAATAATTTCTGTATTTTTTTCAAAATTTTAGGTACAGCAGTTTCGGAGATAAGGGGGTGGGATTGTAAACTTTCTTCTATTTTCTTATACAATTTACTTTAAAATTATGATAAAAATAAAAATTTATTTGAAATCCTCACAGTAAGCTCTTTCATTTGATATGTCACACAGTACAGATTACGATTTTTTTTAAATTTCTATTTGCCCCCTAATATGACTCCCTGTTACACGTCTGTGTTTGGGTCACAAAGATTCATATGTGTACCAAATTTCAACTTAATTGGTTTATTCGATTCGGAGCAAATTGGCTGTGACAGACGGACGGACAGACACACGAGTGATCCTATAAGGGTTCCGTTTTTTCCTTTTGAGGTACGGAACCCTAAAAGCAGAGACACTAATTAATAAATTAAATGTAACATAAATACCATTTAAAACTTGACCATTCAGAAACAAACGTTACAAAACAAAGTTTAATTAACAAAGAGTATGAACGTACTCAAACCGCAAAACAAAAAGTGGAACCCTATCACAAGGGCTAATCAAGTTCCCAACGAAATAATTAACCTGAGCTCTACGAATAAGCCTGAGCTACTCTGAATCTTCAATGCCTTAGCATAATGTAAACAGGACCAAATGAATGTCTCGAATCCGCCCCAGTGGTCACAGCACCAACAAAAAAAGGTCCTAATTTATCTTTGAAAGAGCCTGGAGGGACAAAAAGGAAGGTACAATTTGGATAGCGAATTTTTCGGGACCCTATCTATATGTTAATGAGACGGTTGATCAAATGTATGTTAAAACGGGTGATATTATTGAGTTCGGATACGAAATGGAAATTGTATAAATTGAAATAACAAGGGTATAAGTAGTATGGGTGCATATAGAAAGGTATGTGTGTCGGAGATTAATTCCATGTAAACTAGGCTCTGATCCTGTATTACAGGTAATTGTAGCGAGTTCAGTGGTCGCCCAGTGGTACCAGCCGCTACTTACGTAGGTCGTAGGTTCGAACCCAGACAGGCGCTTTACTTTGTGTAAATTAGTTCATCACCACTGCTCTCAAAATGGTGAAGAAAAACATCGTGAGGAAACCGGCATGTCCTAGGACCAAAAATTCGAAGACATGTGACGTCTAGCAACTGGGCCCGTGTGGTGGTTTATGACCCACTCCCTCTCACCGAGAGGAGGCCTGTGTCCCAGCAGTAAAAACATTATAGGGTGATAATGTATTAATTGCGCTTTGTAAAAAAAAAAGTGTAGAAAAAAAAAACAATGTGCCTAGTCTTTTCCCAACTATGTTGGGGTCAGCTTCCAGTCTAACCGGATGCAGCTGAATACCAGTATTTTACATGGAGCGATTGCCTATCTGACCTTCACAACCCAGTCACTGGGTAATACGATTACCCCTTGGTAAGACTGGTAGTCAGACTTTCGGGCTTCTGACGACTATCACACCGTAACGACTATCAAAAATCTACGAATGACAGCCGGGACCAACGGCTTAACGTGCTTTCCGAGGTCACCGTGGTCACCCATCCACAGACCGACTGCGGAAAACGTAGCTTAACCTGATACCCATAATACAGCAGCTGAACATTATGTTTAATGTGTTCGGACATGAAAATTTAGATGTAGGTATGATACATGTCTGGTTTCATAAAAACCACATCCCGGACTAACCTATCAGTCCTTAATGTAGGTTGGCACGGGAAACGACTAGAAATTGCCATCCACAACCGAATCACTATAATAGTCTTCTGTAGTTGTGTAGTTAGATAAGCGTGAAAACAATTCTGAATTTTGGACTACCTGTACCTGAAAGCATGCCAAATGAAATAATATCAATGTGTTTCGGCGATTTAGTACCTACTAACATAAAATAGCAATCGTTTACAATTAAAATTATTTTATATGTTTAAATGCTCTATTATACTTCACCCGGCGTTATCGAAGTGTTCGGGCTAAGGTATTTCATTGCGTTCGATAGTAGGTAGGTAACTCTAGGAAATTATTAATTGGTATTTTAACAAAATAAAAACTTATTTTAAGCAATTCTAAACGATTGCTATTTAATTAGTAGGTACTACATTAGGTTCATCTTATGATAGTTTTCGTTTTTTTTTACCTTTTTTTTGGAAGGTATTTATTTTTTATTTTTCTGGGATCCTTTATCGATACTGAACCAACCTCTAAGCTATGGCACGCGACTACTTTAACACCCTGTATATTATGTAGGTATCTGCTACTAAACGACGTCTTGGCAACCTGCAGTGCGATTCTGTAACCATCTCACCGTGAAACCTTAGGTGAAGTGAGCGTGGAGTGAGCTGTCATTAGTGTCATTCCCTATAGCATCAGATGGAATGACAGCTCACTCCATGCAAGTTTTATCGGTGAGATTTTTACAGAATCGACATGCTGGAATCAAAAACGAATAAACACGAAACGAATGAATATTTTTATTAAATAAATGCTAAAAGTAGGTAGGTGTTTGTAGTTAGTACCAACTACCTACCTACCCAGGGTCATTGACCTCAGAAGCACTACCAAAATAGATTGCGAGTAGTCTCCGTGTCACAATCCTCAGCGGTATAAAGTACTATGCTACCGATAACTGTATTAAATATTAATCTGCGACTGTCGAGCTGACGGGAGCCTGGGCCTGATGTTATTTTGATAGAAACTAATGAAACTTTACCTTGTTTCGGATTGGTTTGTAATTTACTATAGGAACATAAGTTTTGGATTTATTTGATCAAGCCTGTTCCGATTGAGAGATAGACAGCGGCAGTTTACAGCCTTAATAATTGAGGAACGAGACATGAAGATAGAAGTCGAAATTCTGCACACCCTGTCCTATCGAAATATTTTCGGAGTTTTTAGTTTTTTGACCTGGGGGTCATTTGCGAATGAAGTCAGTCTAGTATGATAGATTCTTCATCTTTTGCTCTCGTTTTGGCCGAGGAAAACAAGGGAAGAAAAGACAAGGAAAAATGGTGAAAAGAGTTGTCACTCAGTATCTTACTACCATATACCTACTTATAAAAAAAGATGGATTCCACGTCACGCATATCGAAAGTGAAGCACCGTACCGATGCCGATACCGTGCGTGATTGACGACTGACGCTGGCGTGTCACGTAATGGCGGCCGGTCGGCATACTATGATGTAAATGTGAGCGTGAGGCGTGTTTGTACAAACGGTACAAATACTTACTGTGCTTCACTTTCGATATGCGTGGCGCGGAGTCCATCTTTTTTATAAGTCTATGGTACCCACTTAAAGACAAGACATTGCCAAGCGGTTGGTCGGCTCTTCACGTTATCAGAGAAAGCTGGCCTATTTTTGGCTAAATAATCATCATTACCATACAACGTGGCAACGCTGCTAGTCTATTGGGCACGTTTCCTATTGACAGCGATGCAGACGAAATTTTGATACCCTTTGATTGTTTTCCCTTATTTTTATTTACTTGTACATAGGTACTCGACAAATTTATTCTTGTTTGCCTATTTCAAAATAAAGCCATAAACATAATCAGTGAAACATATCATTGCATAACGAAACTGACTGGGACTGTTTTGTCGACGGAGCGACGTTATGCAATAACACTGCGGTCTCCCGGTGTGCACCTGGGCTCTGACGTCATAATATCAAGATGGTCGCAGATTATTAGTTCATGTTAACACCACAGTATACGTAGCTACAGTAAATCCATTGCATGGGGATTGATTAAAGAGATGAAATTGTTACCTACTGCAGTCGAAATTTCTATTTTATTGTTTAGTAATCACATAACATCACGTCTGTAATCCCCTGAGCGTTAAGCAGAAGTGTACCGGTACCACCCACACCCACATTTAGCCAGTTATGTTTTAAAGTCCCGTTTAATAAGAGGCGTTGCCATCAACCAAGCACACATCCGATAGACTCCGAGCTGCTACTGAGATATTCTCAATGGAAAAACCCAGTATAAGCACTTTGCCTAACCTGGGAATCAAACGCAGGACCTTATCCTCAGCAGTAGTGTAGGATAAAAAAAAAAACGGGAGATATTTTTATGTTCTGTGTATGTGTATGTATGTCTTAATAAATCTGGAACCAAGTTTAAAACATGAGAAAGAAAATTTTAGTCTGAATCTCATTTCCTATAACATGAAATGAACATTCAAATATAATCATTAAAAAAAGGGTTATAAATAAAATAATCTACAATTTTTCCATGAATGCTCATAGGGTGTTTCTGATCTAGGCGTCTGAAGTAGGTACTTAGGAAGGCCCCGTCCTGCGAGGAATTTGAAAAATATGTATTTGAAGAAATACATATTTGCTGTCGCCTTACCTCAAGTCTGCCCACGTAGTGTGTGATAGGGACAGCTGTAGCTCAGACCGAAATTATCACAAAAAAATTGACGAGATCTCGAGACCCTTTTTTCTCCTCGAAAACTGAGCCGATTGAATTATTTTTTACATTAACATTTTAAGAAAGAGTAGGTTCCTATTATTTCTTATCTATAATCTTTTCTAATTTGTCTGTTATTCCTTTAATCACGGTGTTAAAAATAGGGCATTTTTTGTAATTTTTAGAGGGTCATATTTTCTTTACTAATTAGTTGCTGAAAAAAAGAAAATGACAGGGACCTGTAACAGGTCCATGTCATTTTCTTTTTTTAAACAGTTCACCTGTTTACAGCAGATCTTGATTTTATTGAAGAAAAAAGGGGAATACATTTTTATGGAGTATCGCACGCCCTGTTCCCTCTTAAGTATGAACAAGAATATATTGTGCGATGTCGTGTGGAATGAATCTACTCCTCTCATCTTATCTGCTCCCTGCACTTCCTGTTGGCACTGTTATTTCTTAGTAGAATATAAACGATGTTTGATGCCATACAGTGCCCAGTTCCTGCAGTGGAGATCTTAGAACTAATATCCTCGTCTCAAAATAGTAGGTCTAGTTCAAATTGCAGACAGGGATTCTAATGATAATGTGTTTGGCAGCTGCGCTATGTAGAAACTATAAAACCAGTAACCCTAGTCACCTAGTGTCCCCGTGTGGCCAAGTAATATTAATTGTGAAAAACATAAAAATAAAATCGTGACACTAAGAACAAAAAAAAAACATGAGACTTAGACCATAATTAGCGAAATGTGAATGTAATAATTTAGACTTTTACCCACCCCACTGGGGTAACCATGCGTGAAGTTTGTGTTTATGTAAAAACTACAAAAGTAGGCGAAGACGGAGGCACTGCTTGCTAGGTTTTTTTACTAACCCATGTTACAATTTTATCAAAGTCAAAGTCAATTCATTTATTTCAAATAGGCACATTTAAAGGCACTTTTGAACGTCAAAAAATTACAATAAATAAAATAGAATTGATATTCTAGTCGCCCCTTCCAAAAGGTAGTGTTCGTATTGAGAAGAATGGGCAAGAAACTCCACCGTTACTCTTTTAAAAATGTTTTACAAGGTTTTGTATAGATTCATTAAGTTTATAATTATCAAACCAACTACCATAAAAATACATTACAGAGGCCTTTCAAACTCCTGTTACATTATAATGCACTTATCTACATATTCCATTGCGATTCACAAGAACTCGGAATGGCGTACTGTCGGATTACTGACCGTCTGCTGCATTTCATTACTCTGTGGCACTTTTTGTAAGATGGTAGTCTGTCTCTGTCTTCAACTTAGGGATATTATTATTGTCTAGGACGGTATGGTCATAATGTGTGTGCGTTCAGCGAAAGCAGTGCTGGCTCAGTGGTAGCCGCTCCGACTTACGAGTATAGTAAGTAGGTCGTGGGTTTGTGTATTTAATTAATTCAACAACACTGCTCCAAACGGTGAAGGAAAACATATATATATATATATATATATATATGAGGAAACCTACATATTATATCCTTGAACCAAAAATTCAAACATGTCACGCGTACCAACCTACACTGGGCCCGCGTGATGGATTACGGCCCACTCCCTCTCACACAACGGAGGCCTGGAATCCAGCAGCTCAATCCAGCTGTTCAATGTATCACGAAGGTAAAGTCCGGCCGGCCGTCGAGAGAATGCGTTCCTAACATCAGTCAGAGCGACAATTCCAGTAGCTAATAAAGACCAAATTCGCAAAACACGTATTCTTTTGTACGAAGCTGAGAGGTGCCAAGAAGGCATTCTCTCTTCAGCCCCACTATTGTTAGAAAAATAATAAGTTGCAAGCAAAAATAAACTTTCAAGGTCTTCTGAAACATTTTAATTCCTTGACTGTATCTACTTGTATGAGGGCTTAGTATTTAGCACTAACACTCTTATGTTACGTAGTTTAAATAAAACTGACTCGAACAAAAAAATCGATACCAACCGTATGTATGACTAAAATAAAAAAAAGTTAAAAGATAAATTGGTGATTTAAAAGTTAAATTGGTTGTTAACCGCTCCGGGGGGTAACTAGAAACTCGAACAAGTTATAACTGCTATTTATTTATGTTCAATAACAGTCAGTGTAAATCACTGGCTGTCTCTTCGATACTAAAATAAAGGTGAACAGTTTGTTTGTTTGTTTGAACGCGCTAATCTCTGGAACTACTGGTCGGATTCTTTTTGCATTTGATAGCCCAATTCTCGAGGAAGGCTATAGGCTATTTAACATCACGCTACGACTCTAACGAGCTGAACAAAAAGAAAATAGAGAAAGAACGCTAAGCGAAAACGATGTAATAGCGGCGGCAGGTGATGCGATGCGACGCGGACGGGGTAGGACAAGCAACAAGAAATTTCACGCGGACGTGGAAGTTGCGGGCAGAAACTGGTGGTTGAATCTTACAAAGTAGCTGGCTGCAAAAGAATTTATAACCGGCCTGTGTTTTGAAGTCAAAAATCCCCCTATAATACCATCAAGTCAAGAACATTTTAAGTTGAATGGGTTTTTGAATTCCAAACTTTATGCAAATTTAATTTAATTTATTCATTTAAGTCAGACACAGGGATCCATGTTTATGTTAGTTTACTTAAAAAATCAGAAATGAGGAGATTCGCAGGAGAACCAAGGTAACCGACATAGCCCGAAGAATTGCCAAACTTAAGGCGACTACATGACCTAAAACGCGGTCACTATCGGACTGCATAGAAAAGAAAGAGAAGCGCGATGACACAACGCTGGTAATTTATTGCAAAATATGAAACAATCATCTATTGTTGATTTATCAAACACCAAACAAATAAAAACCGTATACTAAAATTCGGGGAATTAAATTGTCTTTTATATGGTGAAAGTTTTATGAAAATACACCCGATAGTGTTTGCGTGATTATCGTTTTCATGTCCGCGGTAGACATAACTTTACAAATTTTATTTACAAATTAAAAAATAACACTATGTTAAAAAAATATAATTGCAAATATTTACATATCAAATTACGAAAAGTTTTATGAAAATACACCCGATAGTGTTTGCGTGATTATCGTTTTCATGTCCGCGGTAGACATAACTTTACAAATTTTATTTACAAATTAAAAAATAACACTATGTTAAAAAAATATAATTGCAAATATTTACATATCAAATTACGAAGCAAATGGTCTAGTATAACATTTATTTTTTTCAAAGAAATCAGTCCGGTCGATTAGACGTGATGTTGAATTTAAAATCATTAGAAGTCGTATATCTGCGCCTTAAGTGGCAGTGGGCAGGGTACATTGCTCGCAAAACAGATGGCCAATGGGGCCGAAAGGTTCTGGAGTGGCGACCGCGTACCGAAAGATGTAGCGTTGGAAGGCCTCCCACAAGGTGTACCGACGACCTTGTGAAGGCCGCAGGAACCCGCTGGATGCGAGAAGCACAGAACCGGTTGAAGTGGAGGTGCTTGGGGGAAGCCTATGTCCAGCAGTGGACGTCTTTCGACTTAAATGATGATGATGACTTAAAAATTATGTTAGTAAGTAATAAAATGCACACAAAACAATCACACACAAAATGCACAATAATGCTATTTTAATTAACACAAAATAACTGAAACACATAAAATCAAATAGAGAAAAAATAAAAAATAAAGCGCAAAAATCTTTGTAGGTATGTGTGTGATTTTGCTACTACATGACATTGCTTCTTGCCAAACATGATTATAGGTCAACGGGAAGTAGGTATATCTACCCTATAAATTTTGATTCCCTTGAGAGTGTCGAAATTTAAGTTTTTTGCGGCATAAACGGTCGTAGGTATCTTTTTTTTACGTTAACTTAGAAATTTGATTTTTTCACAGCTTCAAGGGACTGTAGACCTGAGTATATGTTTTTAATTTCAACTCGATATCTCCACGCGTTCCCGAGATAAAGGGTCTTGACAGACAGACAGACAACAAGGTGATCCTATAAGGGTTCCGTTTTTTCTTTTGAGGTACGGAACCCTAATAGAAACAGACAGTAGTTCACAAGCACATTATCCAATAAACACATAATCCGCACGGGAATCGCAGTGCAAGGCAAAGAATTGTTCGAGATAGCAGAGAGTAACTTGTTCCCGCGTGACCTGTAGTTAAGTATACTGCGGTGTAACGTTGTATGTAGTGTTATGGCGATCGATTGTAGTACATTTCATCGTAGATTCTAGAATTTAGTATTTATATCAGCGGTATTGTGTGAGGAGCTCATGGCTAAATAATAACAGTTGCACGGCACAGCACACGCGCAATAACAGCTTTTTACTAAATACATATAAAAATATTAACGGTAATATTAACAAAAAAAAAAAAAACTATTTTCATATTTTTTGTATGTCTGTATTTTACTTCCGACTAATCACTGGCAGATAGGTGATGTTATAAGGCTACTTTTATTGTAAGGGTTCCGCGCAAAAAAAAAACCCATGAAATTTAATTTAATTATGACAAGCACGCAAACAAAGTCGCGGGCACAGCTAGTTAAAAATATGATTAAAATTAATGACATTAAAACGAAAGCATGTATCTGTTTCTTCTAATTATCATACAACCGAATTGAGAACCTCCTTCTTTTTTTGAAGTCGGTTAAAAAGTATGTGATTTAAACGTAAACAAATGAATCAGAAATCGTACCTGTGATGCCAATTTGTGGTGCCACTAATAAATTAAGCGCTTTGATTTGATTATAATACTTTAACCAGAAATTATAATTTTAAATCACCATTTAAAATCTATATGGTGATTTATAATTAGAAATTCGAATTGAAGTTAATATTATAACTTTAATTTTTGCTGATGATTTTTCAATAACAATTTAATAATGTTGTTCAAAACATTATTATTTCTATCAATTAGAATATAAGTAACCATAATTTATAGTATACCATAATATCTATATTTAAGGAATTTTAGACAATACTTATGTATACGCACTTGAGTGAGATACCTGAGATACAGGTTTATTCCTAGTTCAGTTAGAATCCAATAATTTTTACCTACATCTAGTATGAGGCCCTATTTTGTAAATATTTATGTAAATCAATTATTTAAATAAATAAACAATTTCAATTTGCTGGAAAAGCTGGTGAATAACTAACTACCTACATATGAATGTGTTATTAATTCACTTTGGTGAGTGATTGCGTAAGAATATAATCTGAACAGGGATTGTTTACACTTTCATTACATACTTTTGAAACAGGCTGTAGATTTGGAAAGAAAATCTATTCTATTTCTATAGGTACAAATGATAATGATTCGGTCAAAAAGTGTACGGAAGCCGTGACTTCCTCTGTAATAACTTTCACGTGTCAAAAAATAATCTACCACAAACTAAAACTTCATTTCCTTCAACGATATACCAAAACTTTACAAGTGTCCTAATCCCATCATTTGCAATAAATCAAAATTATATAAAGTCGCTAAAATTATCTTTAAAACAAGATAAATTCGTCCCGCACTAATTAGTGGCCGTACGTAGGTATAGGACTATCCAAAAGGATGAAATTCAACTCCAATTAAAGTGACTTGCATCACCAAGGGTGGTGCTGTCCTAATTATTGTGGCCACCCCTAGTAATGGTAGACCATAAGGGGGTGTGTGTGCGGGGGATGTATGGTTATGTTTTCCTTTACGATGTGTTTAAAACTTGGAAAGCGAGCTCTGAAACTATGTGGCTGTCTAGAATATTGTCAGTGAAAATACTCGTAATATGTATTGATTATGTGAGTTTTTTTGGCAAGAGGGGATTTTTAGCTAAGTAACAATAACCGCACGGGTCGACCGATCAGGTTAAGCGACGGTCGCTGCGTTTGGTCCGTGGATGGGTGACCATCTTTACATACCAACCTCTCCGGCTTTCGTGGATCTTTGACTCGTTACGGCTCGTCAGAAGCCCGAAAGTCTGACAATCAGTCTTACCAAGGGGTATCGTATTACCCAGTAACTGAGTTGTGAAGGTCTTGAGTGAATCCGTGTTAAGTACTGGTATTGAGCTGCATCAGGTTAGACTGGAAGCCGACCTCAACAAAAATCTCAAAACAAAAATGCAGCACTAACATAAGTCATCGGCAAGATGCTTCCTGAAGAAACGTGAAGAGTCCCGTAATCGCTTCCTGAACACATATGAAGATTCAACATACAACGCTACTTTATTTTTTGTGTTTATGTTTTTTTTTTGCATCATTTTCACCGCAAATAAACTTTTTTTCTTTCTTTCTTTCTACTGAGTCAGAATTTACTTATTGGGTACTTTCTATAAAAACGTGCAAACAATTTTACAATAACATGTCGACATCTGGACATAGGTATGTCATTGTCGTGTGTTGTCATGTCGTCTGATTCGGTAGATATTATTTATAATATAACCAAATATCATATTTTATCTACCGAAACGTAAACACGACAAAATAACAAGAATGTAAAAGATTTTTCTAATTAACAAACCTCTGAGTGACATTAACAATTTTCTGTTTATGCCAGGCATTAAGTTGTTCGCAAAATTCATTAAAATCTCAAAGATTTACTGTAGCGATATCGTTGAAACATGTTCAATTTCCCGCCCAATATTAGACGAGTAAGCAAGGTCACAGTACCGAGAGAACAGCCAAGCAATTTAGATAAAAATATCTTTGGAATATGAAAAACCCGAGGTTGTTGTTAGTAAAAATAATTACATTTTATTGGCAAACGGAATCAATGAAAAAAACATACCATACATAACATCACGGCACCTGTATTCCCCGTAGGGTAAGAAAGAAGCAGATACAATAACGAAAGAATCAAATAATCATAATTATTAATCAATTCGATAGTTTTCTAACCTAAGTTAAACTAATCATCTTCTTATATATAAAAATGAATCGCTAAATGTGTTGCTAAGCGCAATTTTCGAGAACGGCTGCACCGATATCCCATTTTTTTATTTTATAATATTCCTTGAAGTACGAGGATGGTTCTTACGGAAAGAAAAAAAAATTGCACCCGTGCGAAGCTGGGGCGGGCCGCTAGTAAATTAATAATAATATAATGAATATTAGTTTCCGGTTGAGTTCTTGCGTCGTATTGTACAAACTACAATCGAAAATAAAATGAATTGTTTAAGAGCTATAAAAAAAATACGACTTTTTTGTCCTGGTGATAAGAGTATACAAGTCCAAACTAAGTAACCACCCTGCCACCCATGTGCCATTTGTTTCTAGACTCACGCTCGCATATCGTTGAGAATTGCAGTTAAATTTCTGTAACTCCCTCGACCTTTGCACGAACTTGATTCACCGCACCGGCACTGTGGCGCGGTTGACAGGTAATTAGAATAATGAATGTACCTTCTAATTATACAGCACAATGGGTTTTATTAAAGAGAGCCTATGAAGTGAGCAGCGTATATTAATTATAGAGAAATTGTATAATTAAGCCAATATTTACTCTTTCAATGCAAACAATACGAGACGTTCACTATTGTCGTGAGACTGAGACACTCGCAGACTGCAGGGTCGGTACTAATTATGTTTTATGATACCTTATAAACGTCTTTAAGTAACGTTATTAGTCTTTGATATGAAGCAAATTAGTGGTTGTTTACACGAACTGTCTTTGAACAGTCCTGCGTAGTTCTACGATTATAGTGTTGCTACGCCGTAGCAGCTACGCGGCTACGAAATACTACAAAAAATTTCAATATGAATTTGACGATTTGTTGATATTTCGATTGTTAAAATCTTTATGCAATAGTATTTATAGGTAAGTGGTTGTTTACACGAACTGTCTTTGAACAGTCCTGCGTAGTTCTACGATTATTAGTGTTGCTACGCCGTAGCAGCTACACGGCTACGAAATGCTACGAAAATTTTTAATATGATTTTGACGATTTGTTGATATTTCGATTGTTAAAATCTTTAGGCAAAAAATATAATATTGTGTACCTCCGTCTGAACTTTCGTCTCACTAATTACGTAAACAACTACATTGTTCACATCAACTTATTCAATCAACAATTAATTAACGTCTTCATTGTTTATTCTTTAAGGTCAAATCATTACATAAAGAGCTATTTTGTCCACGACTGGGTATTAAGACTCCCCATTTCCAAGAATAACCGCCAAGACAAGATACTTACGAACACAATTACAACAAAAGTTTTGACATAGGACTTTTTTATGGACAAAGACGAATTCACCCGACATTATAATGAAATAGAAAAGGCGGGTTGTTTTGTGTTGGAAAACAGAAGTTTGGGTGGGTGCCTAGTGTAGTTTTTTGTGTGATTGAAAAGGCAAATGGCTGCAAAGATGTGTTTCTGATTCAATAAATGTGCGCCGGTATAATACAAGGTATATTGAGATATTGAATTTTTTTGTTAGGTCGTCTTGGTGTACAGACGTCAGCACATCAAGCTCTACAATCTGTTAAACATCTTTAATAAATTTTTAACTTTAACGCTAAATCATAACGTTCAAAGTTGATTGGGAAAATTTGACAGTTTCTATACCTAGATGTCAATAGGCGACCTAAGACCATATGGGCCATAGAACCCTATTGCTTCAACCTATAAAATATATATTTTTTGCTTATAATCTTTCACAGTATAGGGTGACTGATACTTAACCTCAGAATACAGAAAACTTTAAACACATTAATGTACTCATCATAATCTTATCCAATGAAACGATTTTTTTTTAATTTACCCCAATAGAATGTCAAGTAATAATATGTCACTAATTATCAGTCACCCTGTTTATTTAAAATATTTAGTAATTGAGTTATTATATATATATATACTAGCTGCGCCCCACGGTTTCGCCCGCGTAAGTTTCGATTTAGGGGTATGAAAAATAGTTAGTAGCCGATTCTCAGACCTACTGAATATGCATATAAAATTTCATAAAAATCGGTCAAGCCTCGGAGGAGTATGGTAACTAACATTGTGACACGAGAATTTTATATATTAGATATATGTATTTTAAACATTGATATTCCTTGATACACGAATTCTCTAGATTCGCAAAACTAGAAATAAATAAGTCCATGTTCCGATAAAGAGACCAAAGTGATTTTTCTACAAATTCAACTCGGAGTGCAAAATGTTCTTTTTACCTGAGGAACATGTTAAAATAGAAACGTTATAGTGCTTTCGCCGCCATCTTTGAGTCAAGACTAGTCAGAAATAGACAGTTGTGTGTGATGGCATTAGCGCCTGAAATATGTGGAA
Organism: Gortyna flavago; assembly: GCA_963669345.1. NCBI lineage: Eukaryota > Metazoa > Arthropoda > Insecta > Lepidoptera > Noctuidae > Gortyna > Gortyna flavago. Next base: position 13,787,793 of record OY770140.1, read on the forward strand.
CTGAAATAGAACATATACATATTGTATTTGCTATTAAATATGTGCAGGAGCACCTGCCTCTCAAAAGATTTAGGGGTGCTACAAATTACATTATTGTGTTATAATTCGGAGCAGGCGAGCGGCAAAATCAAATATAATAAATATAATATATGTAGATATATGTTTGGGAAAATGCTGCTCGACGGAACGGATAATATTTATTTATTTATTTATCTATTTATTTCAGACTTCAAAGCCCATATAAACACATACACACACACATACATATATTGAATGCAGTTGAAGAAGATACCTTTAAGCCTTAATTTAAGTCTAATGGGTGAACCTATTGACCGTGTGGATGAGGCGCGGAACCTTGGGTTATGTATGGACAGCGTTGCTAACTCCGTAAGAAACTGCTTCTATCGTCTGATACTGCTTTACAAGATGAGGCCGTTCATATCTGAAAAGCTTCGAGAGCAGCTAGTCGAAACCCTTGTTCTGTCTAAATTAAACTATGCTGATACGGTTTACGGCCCACGCTTGCTGGCTCGTACCGATCGACTAATACAAAGAGTCCAAAATGCTTGTGCGGGCTTCTGTTACTCTGTTCCTCCTAGAAGTCATGTCACCCCCTTTCTTAACAAACACTTTATTCTCAAGATGAAGTCGAGACGGAAGTTACACCTAGCGTGCCTGCTTTTTGGTGTCGTTAAGTCTAAAAAACCGAAGTATTTATACGACAAGCTTAGTTGGATGGCTAGTAGACGAGATTGCGAGCCCAGGCAATGTGCACAACAACTTTCAACACAGACTCATAGGACAGCAGCTTTCAGAGGCACTTTTCGATACGCTGCATCTAAGGTATGGAATAATATCCCACCACCATTAAGGGTACTGGGCACTATCCACATGTTCAGAACACGTTTACGGCAGTATCTGATAGATTCGCAACATAAATTAGATATGGTCGCCCTAAATGTTTCACTTATATGAAATGCCCACAGTACTTAACTTAAAACATAATTCCTGTAGTGTCACGAAAGTATGGAATGGGGTATGTCCTGGGGTACGTCCTTTGCTGGCTCAAATGTCCATTACTCGATGGCGCTGCTGTGCCATCCGCAGCGCCTAGCTGCCGCCGGTGGTGAGACCTGTGGAAACATAAACGGACACATTATTTATTTTTGTCACCGCAAACTCTTAATCTGTTAAATCATAACACGTTGTTTTTCATACTTACACATTGTGCCTTGTCTACTTGCGACTGTGACGCACAGCTGGGGTCGAGATCGCATCGCGCATCCAGTTCTTGGCCGAAGACGGTATTTTGTTATTGTAAACACAGGCTGTGTGGCATCATTCGAAAATGCACAGCTAAAACAAGAGAGGGTATACTAAAATAAATAAGTTATTTTACACTAACACGAAACATAAAACAGCAGTGCTGATCCGTAAAAGTAAATTATCATTAGTAGTAAATAACGCTTACCTACCTTTTTTGTTGTACCTACTTCATCTATTGTTATGGGTGGGTACTTCACTTTCTTCGATTATCATTAAATTAATTTAACTGTTTGTGTATTTTTTTTTTTAATTATTTTTATCTTTGTTTTTTATTATTATTACGACTATCCATGTTTTTATTCAAACAGCCCACAGTTTTTCTTGTAATAACATGTGCTGTCCGTCGCGCTCGGCGGCCTGTTGCGCTTTGAGTGCACCGTGCACGGAAGAACGACGAGGCGAAGAACAGGTTTTGCTGAGACTTTGTTGTTTTGTTTTGTTGTTTTCGTTATTTTTTATTTTTGTTTTGTAACTATATGTTTTCGATTACTAGTTATTTATTTATGTATAAGAATAAAAAGTATGTATTAGATATGTTGAAACTGTGTGTACTCCCCGTCACTTTTCCCTAAAGGTTCATTAGAAAACCAGCGTCAGACAGCATCTGTCTGGCATTAATGCTGAAATGAACCTTTTTGGCGCAGCCGTGAGGCACACACTATTGTTGTTTGAAACATTTTTTTATTTTGTAATTTTGTATTATGTGTTTCACGAACTGTGTCCAAATAAACTTTATTCTTTCTTTCTAATTCATGTAAGCGATTTCTTATGGTTTGACCGCTTATTAACATCCCTGAAGAACTAAGAACCCTCTTAACCAATATCAGTGCGGTCATTGTACGATTTCGTCGAACAGTAATTTGTATGTAACGATCTTGTCTGCGTTTTTTGATGCGAGCTCGTTCTCCATGTCGCTCTGCGCTCCCACGCTGCCAGTGATACGGTAACGTGTCCAAAGTTAACCCAGAGCACGTTGCCGAGAACCAGCTTCCAACATTCCCACGGCTGTGATCATTTATCTCGGCTCAAATGACGTCTTCTCTCCATAATAACGTTCTTTTGTATTGATTCCAGTCAAAATTATGGCAGAATTGATTTGGCCTTAACCCCGTTGCAAGATTACTCGTATATAGGAATATAACGTGACAAAAGATTTTCATCTTTTGACCGAAATTAAAAAACTGTTCCTTTTTCAAATGACGAAATTAACTAAAAAGTATCCATAGGAGTTGCAAAAAATATCTAATCTAATCTAACTAGCCTGGACTGTCCCACTGCAGGGCAAAGGCCTCCCTTTCCCTTTTCCACACAATTCCGTCTTTTGCGAGTGTCGGCCAGTCCCTGCGGTAGGAGTCAAGCTCGTCCCGCCATCTTCGTCTTGGCCTGCCGCGATGGCGTCGTGCGTTTAGTGGGACCCTATCGGTGGTTCTCTTAGCCCAATTGTCATCTGACATGCGGCAAACATGTCCGGCCCAGTTCCACTTAAGTCTAGCGGCTTTCTGGTTCTGTTATCTTGGTTTTGGCGCGCAGTATTGTGTTCCTTATACGGTCATAATTCGAATCCCAGGATACTGCGCTCCATGGCTCGCTGGCAAACCTCGAGTTTGGACCTTTGCTGAAGTGTCAAAGACCAGGTTCGAGCACCATATGTGAGAATGGGGAGAATACACATGTCCATAATTCTCCTTTTGTGACAGCGGTAGATATAACCTCTATATAAAAAAAAATATACAGCTTTTAGTGACTAGCAAAAACGTACTTGGTCCCTAGGCACTTTAATGTGTGTAATATTCTAATTGGGGTGTTTGGTGGTGCGCCTTAATTCCGGGATAGTTGTATGATGATGATAAATAAAGATTTTCCTATATAATCCAAGTATCTTCACTACCAAAGACTGTTGACCCGTTAATCGGGTGTACTTGCTTTTGTTTTCAAAGTAATTAATATTAATAAATTATTTCTTTATTGGTATAAATAATTTTTAACAAAGTAGTGACGCCTTGACTCTTGCGCTAGGTATAGTACAAGATACAGACGCCAAAATAACTTAAATTTTAAATTAAATTTAGGTTAATTTAATGGGTAAGTATTCGTATTTCCTCATTGTTTTTTGTGGTAAAGCGTGGGTTGTACTCTCCTACGCGAATTGAAAACTAACGAAAAGGTTAATTAGTTGTTACTAACACTTAGTTTTGTGTAGGTTGTTGTTTGTGTCGTGTTATTGTGGGTGTTCTCAAAAATAAAATTATTTGCAAATGCCAACACAGTTCTGCAAATAGATTACCGTAGTAGGTGTTTACGCCGCCTACTCAGAGCCTTTCTTTGTTTCAATAGGCTATGATTACCATAAAATGTTGGAAAAAGATATTTTACTATTTTGTCTGTATTTTTTATAAGATTATAAAAAAGTTATTTTTTGTTAGAACCTCCAACCAACCTGTCTTATGAAGCTGCGATTAACTAGTGAAAAATAAAAACCAAAATGTTAAAATTAAAATATCGTAAGGAATATAAGTTTTCCTTTATGAGTATGTTGGTTACGAAAATAACAAGAACGTAATTCCTAGCTACAGAATTCGGCAAATCTCAGCCGTCCAAAGCTGTTATAAGTGTTTATATAACACCACTTATCCTCCTATGGTACATTTAGTAGTTACATCCATCATATTTGCTTTGACAGGCACACCATGTACCCGCCACTTGAGAAAAATAATTTAACATTTCTTTCCCTCCAGTGGTACACTTTTAAATCTATGCGATCGGTGTGTTTGGTTGAGCTGAAGTGAAAAGTATTGGGGCTACAGGATCGAACTACTGAGTCTCAGTTTTAAAGTTCAAACAATTTGAATGTAATGTTTTTAGAGTTTTAACTTTCGTTGGCTGTGTAAAGGAATGGTTTCCTAGAAAACCGGTGACCGCACATAACAGCCACAGTGACAACTGTCATAGAAATTATGACAGCGGCAAAGATTTAAATCGCTAGATACGCCCACCGCGTCAAAAGATAATAATAATAATAAGTTTATTTATTTCTCTCACAATGTTTTTGTGGTACTTTACAGTTTTTTTTTTAAACTATATAAATTCACATTGTGAGAGCTGGTGCCTGAAGTAGGTTTTTGGAAAAACCTGTATTACAGGTCACCAGGCCCCACATAGTGGCATCATACAATTAAGCAGGCATAAGTTGTAATTCCACTAAACAATAAAAACAACAAAGGCAAAAAAAAAAAACAATATAAAAAACAAAAAAAAACAAAAGCAGTCAAAGGGTGTGGTGAATGTGTAGGTGAAGGGTGGTGAATGTGTAGGTGAATGGTGGTTAATGTAAAGATGAGTGGTGTCGGGTTTATGTGAATGGTGGTGAATTTGTAAGTAATTATTTGAATACAAGTATTATTCAATCGAGTGGAGCAATTTCTCTGTGTCCTCATAGGAGAGAGTTTTCAAGAAGTCCGTTACTTTTTGCTTACAACTGGGTTTGTGTAGTGAATAAATATTTAGACCCTTGTTAATAACATTATATAGATAATCCCCTAGGTAACAGTAAAACTTGTGGGACTGATGTAAACGGAAAAATGCTGTACTGCATACAGCATACTTTCTTCGTTTATCTTTGATTAGATCCGGATCATAAATTAGCTGCGAGTGCTTTTTGAGGACTGTATGCAGATCGAAAGTTTGTCTTATAGACAGTACATCCCACTTTTTGTATAAGTGGGCTGTAGGAAATCGGAAGGGGAGACCCGCAGCAACCTTGAGTATGGCACGTTGAGCTCTTTCCGCCTCTATCAAGTGCGTTTTAGCAGCACCTCCCCAGGAGATGATGCAGTAGTCAATAAGCGACTGACACAAGGCATAGTAGACCATCTTGATGGTGCGGAGGTCGGCTACATGTTTTAGACTCTTAAATATGTAAATGAGTTTGCGCAATCTCATTACCAGGATGTCTATATGTGGTTTGAAGCTGAGGGATTGGTCTAATGTAACTCCAAGGTATTTAATTTTATCTGTCCTTTGAAGAGTAGGACATACGCAAGGCTGGTAGGTTAACCAACACGTGTGAGCCGTTATTGACAGTGAATCTGGGGGTAGGACGTTCGATCGATGTGCAAATGTCACGTGTTTGGTTTTCGTGACATTAAGAGTTAGCACATTATTCCGTAACCAAGTAACAACCCCGTTAAGCCCCTCCCGAGTCACACCAAAGACCCCCCTTCCAGCTGTCACCACTAAAGAAGAGAGCTGTGTCATCGGCGAATGTAAAAATTTTACCATCAATAAGGCGAAGCTGGCACAGGTCGTTGATGTAGATCAAAAAGAGAGAAAAGATAGTCCCGTTTCTGTTTCGTTTCACACACACAATTGACGCAGTGGCTTGATTTGTCATGGATATAAATATAATAACTTTACGGTTACTAACTTTGAATTTACAGTGTCAAAAACGCTCTCTACGAAAACACACCAACTTATTTTCATAGATGATGTTTCAGTGACGTAATTCACCGGTAAATTGCGGACGCAATGCTTCTTCTTCTTCGTTGTCTCGCAATATCTGTTTTAAATAAGCTTCGACTAAAATTCGGTCAGTTCGACAGCGTTTTCGTTGGCCTCGCAAAGGTCTTTCATAGCGTAGATGATTTTTCAGAGAGCACGTATAAGCACAATCAGCCCATAATGTTCCAACTGCTGAGACACAGGCCTCCTCTCTGTGAGAGGGAGTGGGCCTTAATCTACCACGCGGGCCAAGTGCGGGTTGGTAGATTTCACATGTCATCGTTTTTTTACTCTAGGACATGGTTTACTCTCGATGTTTTTCTTCGCCGTTTTGAGAGCAGTGGTGATGAATTTACACCAAGTAAAGCGCCTGTCTGGATTCGAACCTACCACGCGCACAAGCACATATATAAAGCACAAAATATGTAAGTTTTATGTACTCGTAATGTAAGTGCTATTAAGTATCTAGGGGCATGAAAAGATTCTAAAACGAGTCTATTGGAAAACTTTCTAATAAAGCTGATTTAGTGACCATGGAAATTACACTATACATTGTACATAATGATAAACCTTGAAAATTAATGCAGATACGAGTACTTATCTATCACTTTATACATTATCTACTAGTACGGGGTGTATTCTGTTGACCGCTACTGGAGGTCAAAAGAGCAATTAACGTAATTTGAAGAACGTTCACAGTCTGATCTCAGTTTCAATCTTTCAAATACCTTTAATTTCCCAACATTTTTGACAAGTTTTTGACATTGATTGTCGCTGAGATGAGATTGCGACTAGATTTTGAGCGTTTTAAATTACTACAATTGGCATTCAGATATATTGTGATGTCAACAGTATACTTGAGGTAATAAATTGAGCATAAATAAATAAATAAAAAAATAGGCCGCCAAATATCTTTCCAGGTTCTCTGACGAAATCAGACTTCAGGGTACTATAAAATACTCCTAACCAAACTAATAAATAAAAAAGGTAAACAAACGAAATATAAAACGGAGCTCATTAATCACAGACAACAAGTACTTAGTACCTCAGAGGACCAATTTCCTGAGGGTGTTGTCTGCCTTAAGATAAGAGAATCTTGAAGAGTAGGTACCTGCCGTCTGCGCTAATTTGCTTTAAACTCCTAAGGATTACGGAGCGCGACTCTTCTGTAGATTAGCCGGTTTGCGTCACCTGCATTATGTCTGTACTGATGTAATTTAATGTAGCGTTTACGTAGATTTTTGAATAATTGTGTTTTAACGTTTAAATGAATGTGGGAATTAACGCATTTTCGAGGAGGAAATAGTGATTAAAAGGGCTATAACAGACAGGTCTTGAGTTCAGAACTTACTTGTTGAACTATTAACTGGGCGTAAGCTCAGCACAATAAGAGAACATAGTTGAAGGTGTTAACAACACCCACACCACATAGTAGTAGTCTAAACTAAGAGCGTTTACGACATACGGCATTTCATACAAACTTTCAAGCCCTTGTTTCTCGAAATGAATGAACCGATTTAATGAAACTTCGTACGCATAAGCAGGACACAAAGATCTAAAAAGTTAGTAAAGAACATTTTCGAAATGTCTTATTTAAAAAAAGATAACTGGAAATCTCTGTTTCTATGAAAAATTTAACATTGGTCTAATTTGGCTGTAACACTATTTTTCGAAAATGTTCTTAACTAACTTTTTAGACCTTTGTATTCTGCTTATGGTTACCGTACCGTATAAGTTTCATTCAAATCGGTTCATTAATTTCGAAAAACAAGAGTTTGAAGGTTTGTATGAAATGCCGTATGTCGTAAACGCTCTTAATATTTTATAGAGAAAACATTTTATTTTGTATGTTTGTTACGCTGTCACGCTAAAATGGATGAACAGATTTGGATGAAATTTGGCACATGGGTAGACCATGACTTGGATTAGGACATCGACATCCGCACAGGATCGTGACTTCTGCGGGTGAAACCGCGGGACATAGCTAGTGTAAAATTTGCAAAAACGGGCACTTAAAAACGAATGAGTTATTCAAGAAATCTTTCGTGCACGGAGCGGTAAAACAAGACCAAGAGACGAACGCTACAATAAAACATATTCACTTACCCATAATATTTGTAAGCACGTTTCTTGGCAGGCTGCAGGTATATTTTACTTAATATAGTTATCCTCTAGAGTAGCAATTCTCAAGCAAGGCACAAATGCATGGCAGGGCCGGGGATGCCAGCCACAGCCCACAATGGCGTTCGCGTCAAATATTTATCTTGCAATTCCCGCCGCTCTCATTCATCTATGCTGCAATTTATTTTTCAGCGAGCAACCCTGTAAGCCGTGATCCCCTTAGGATTAGTGCACATTGACCACATTTTGTCGACGAGTACCGTATGTCGAAAAGAGTATTCAGATAGGTATATTCAATGTGTAGGGATCAAAACCATAATATTATTCTTAGTTGAGACGTTGTAGATAATATAAATGAAATAAAAATCTTACCGTTTAATAGGTACATATCAAGAGAGTTGTCGCGGTTTGTCCATGGATGGGTGACCATCTCTTTACATACCAAGACCCCTTTGTGTCTCGGAAAGCACGTTAAGACGTTCGTAGCGGTTCGCGCGCTCATTCGTGGATCTTTGACAGTCGTTACGGGTCGTCAAAGGCCCGAAAGTCTGACCACCAGTCTTACTAATGGGTATCGTATTACCCAGTAACTGGGTTGTGGAGGTCAGATAGGCAGTCGCTCCATGTAAAATACTGGTATTCAGCTGCATCCGGTGTGACTGGAAGCCGACCCCAACATAGTTGATGATCTAGAGAGTGAAAAAAAAATGTATGAAATTAAAGAAAGATGTTTGATGGAAAGCTTAATTACTATTATTCTTATGTAGCGGCATTTACAACGCCACATGCAAACTCCGCATCACACGGCGTCACGCAAAATCCTGCATCGCGCAAGCAGAGTTTACCGCGCGAGTAGCATATAAATATACAACGTCCCGACATCAATCGTCGGGCTGTTGCCCAACAGACACGACACCCGTCTGGTGGTCAGGATCCTCCCTCTTCTATGGAGGATGAGTGAATTTTACACTCTGTTCTCCTCCCTCATACCTCCATACCTACTTTCTTTTACAATCAACCTGACAAAAGCTATAGGGATTATTTAAATATCAAATAAAGGCTCATTCAACCTAATTGGCACAAGAATAGCTAACTAGTATCTACATTATACATATCTATCTTTTGATATATTATTAATGTTGTATGAAATCATGTTAAAACAATAAATGTATATGACGAGTGACCCATTTTCCCTTTATTTGCAAGGCTGGGCAGCATCCGCATGTAGGTATTCTGATAACATTAATTGTAATCCCGCCCGGACCGGTCTTTGTAATGTACCTGTCTGTTAATAAGCCGTTTAAAAGTTATATTTATAATCCTGACGTTTTAAACGGCCGAAAACTCAAACGGAACTCAATGTTAGTACCCCATCGGGGAATTCATGCGCGGTCACACTTACTTTATAGTTTTGATCATGTGGGATAGAGAGAAATACCTACTTATGGTTGAGGTTTGGTTTCATTCGTTCTAATATGAAATACAATATCAAATTCTGCAGTACTCTGGTAATGGAGTTGATGCATCAGTTTTAATGTCGTATATTAACCGATGTATTCTGTAAAAATCCCAGCTTGAAATCTAATGTCCGGTTCACATTATTCCAGTAGCATCTCAGTCCAACGATATTCTACTGCAATAATTTGAACCGGGACAATCCAGTCCCAGTCACGAACGACACAAGTGTCAATTCCTAGCATCTGGTGGAATGACAGCTTACTTCACTAAGGTTCTACGATGACATTTTTACAGAAAGACCGGCCAGTTCTACCATCTACCTGGGATTTCCGTACAAGATATAATCGTATTGCCTGTGTAATATCTCACCGTGAAAACTTAGGTGAAGTGAGCTGTCATTTCACCTGATGTTAGGGATTGACACTATTGACAGCTCACTTCAAGCTCACTTCACGTAAGTTTTCATGGTGAGATTTTTACAGAATAGATCGGCTGGTTCGAACATACAAGAAATAATGATCCAAGCAAGGAAGTTTGATTAAAAAGACTAGCGTAGTTATACGTTAAGTCCTTGCAACAGTTTTCAAGATATTTTTATATGCAGCAATTGCATCACTGACAGTAAATGCTATTAAAACATCTCATCGTCTGAATCGACAAAATTATAATCTCTTTTATTATCAGCACCAAACATTCAATACATTGAAATAAACTTAAACTTATTGATGATCAAACATTCGATTCGAGCACATAGCAAACCGATTAAGGTTTAATCGATGTAGTGTCAGTGTGCTTTAGTCCTAAATAGTGATCCATTTAGGGCCGAGTTCCCGTTCTACTAAATTTGAACCAAAACAAGTGAATGTCATTTTTTATTTTCTTTTGTTTAAAGGGAACTACAGTCCGACCGTTGAGATAATATATTCCTGACACCTGTCAGTGCGACAATTCTAGTAGCTAATAAAGATCAAATTCCATTGTAGGTGGGTAGACTAAGTGGGTAGGTAAGCGGGCGGGTAAGTGGTGGGTGGTGGCGGTAGGTTGCTCCATGTAAAATACTGGTATTCAGCTGCATCCGGTTAGACTGGAAGCTGACCCCATACCGTATGGCTAGGCAGATGATGGCAGACCAGATGATGATGGGTATGAATATCGATGAAGACGCGACTTCAACAATAATCTAAGTATTCTAATAATAATGGCAGCTGAAGAGTTTGTTTATTTGTTTGAACGCGGTAATCTCTGGCGGTCGGTTTTTGCAGTTGATAATTCTTGAGGAAGGCTATAGGCAGACAATAACATCATGCTATGACATTTAGGAGCCGAGCTAAAAGAAAATAAAGTCAGTAAGAACGCTAATCGAAAACGAAGTGATAGCGCGGGCAGGCGAAGCGATACGACGGGGTGGGTCGGGGGAACAAGAAACACGCGGACGAAGTCGCGGGTAGAAGCTAGTGTTCTATCACGCAAGACATAAGCACCTAATTAGATTATTCTGTCAGACTTATGATATTTGTCTACTTTTACACCACCTCCGGATCTCGCACCAACCAAAATGGAAGAAATATTTGATAACCATTTAAAATTTAACAAAAAAGTTTGTACCTACCTATTTAACAATCTGCTAGATAACTAACCAGAACCTACCCGAAAGTTGTAAACACACCCTGAAACTGTAAGTAGTTTTCTCACCAAAACAAACGCGAATCGTCAATTAATTAAACTGTCGTCACTTGAAAGCGAGTTGATCGTGAACAGCTAACGGCAGCGGTACTTTCGAAGTATGTAAGTTACAAGACTTATTGGAGCATAAGTACTAAGTAGGTAAGGAGCAGAAAACTTTAATTCTTTACTGATTGAACTGTACGTGTGGAAATAAGAACTGGATGTGACAGGAAACTTTTATTTTTGATAGAAGTCCAGAATAGTATGATAATCTTTGACGTTCTTGTTAAATGGCAAGGCCGATCGTCCATCGATCTACAATCTATTTTCTGATAAAAGAAAAGAAAAACAACTAAAACCCACTAAAACTCCACGGTGTCCTCCTCTGCCACTTACGGCGGGAACACGGGCACGCGTTAGCACTCATCCGTGAACGTAACGGTAACGACATCTGTATTGCAAGGGGTAGGCAGAGATGTTTAGGGGGAGCTGTATACTCCCACGTTTAGACAAAGTGAGTTAATGTTGTTGAACTGTCAAAATTAAAATCATTGCCATTGTGTGTTACGCAATTACCCCGCTATTACACTGCGATAGGATGTACCCTTAAGTATGCGGAAGCACCCAAAATCGCTTGCGCATACTTTTTTTACTTAACACATACACATACCTACGCTCTCAGATTGGATTGCCTAAAATGTATATACCTATTTAAAGCAATACGGATATCTGGAGCCGCGAGATATACCAGTAAGGATGTACTCGAACAACATTACGTTTATTGATACTCCCCGTATACCTACTTAGTAGGTACACGATATGGGAATATATTATGTTATTTTGAGTGGTTTCGTAATGTGAAGTTTCTTTACCTTGTTTCAGGATATTTCGAGGGGCATCGAACTCGATGGAGGTTTGCTAAAATAATTTAATAATGCCCTCAACTAAAATACGAGTTGGAGATTATAAAAGTTCGCATTACATAACGATTACGAGTATGTCGAAATTATAATTCAGCCAGCCTCAGCCTTTTTATAAACTTATAGAATTTGCCGCATTTCATAGGTAATAAGGGCTGTTGCCATCAACTCCACGTCAATGCGCGTATTTTGCGTACGGGTGGGAAAATTCGATCCAACCCAGCTCCTCAAGGAAGGCCTCAACGCCTTGATGTTACTGACCGTTTCACGTAGAGTACCTGGGTTACCGAAGTACTTTGCCCTGTACGTGGCGACCACCGGGCAGTTTAGAAGCACATGTGCCGCTGTCTTTTGCCGCATTTATAACGTTGACAATATTAAGAAAACTCCCAAAAATCCACCAATCTTCAAAGGGATTTGAAAATCCGTCTACTGTCCACCATTCTGTTTTTATTTTCGAAATCGCGGCCATTCCTGGATCCTATTAAAATCGATAGCTGACATCAATGCCATCATATCACTCGATCAGAACAATGAACGCCTTTTGGAAAATAAGGCTTATAAGCAGATATCCTTAAGTAACACCTGATTCAAGAAGTTTTATAATTATTAACTAGCGGCCCGCTCCAGCTTTTCAAGGGTGCAATTTTTTTTTAGATTTTTCTAAATTTTCTTTCTAATACCGAACACAACAAAAAAAGAATTATCCAATTTGGTGCAGTCGTTCGTAAGTTATGCGCGTACAGACATTTTGGCGACTTTGTTTTATACTTTGTAAGGATTAAAATAATATTTTGTTTCTAAGCAGACTTGAAAATGACGAGCAATTAGACTTAAGGTCCTTGAATCAAGTAGATTTCAAAATGTTATTATAATATTTCTATGCTAATTAGGTATTTGATGCGAAAAGTCAAGTTTGCTCATTATAATTTATACCTAGGTGGGTTGTAAGTTACGAGTAGCTGTCTAAGGAAACCGGGTTGTTATAGTGTTTGATACTGCTAGGGTTGCAAGACTTCACAATACGTGTTCCTATGTTATCATCCTAGACGTGGCTTTAAAACACGTTTAGTCAAGGGGTATCGTTTTACCCAGTAACTGGATTGGGAAGGTTAGATAAGCAGTCGTTCCACGTAAAATACTGGTATTCAGTTGAGTTCCGGTAAGACTGGAAGCCGACCATTGCGAAAAGGTTAGACAGATGATGATAATGACTCTTTACAAGTTTTCTCTGTCACCACTTAGACTAGAGTCAAGAGCAAACACATTTCAAATAAAAAAAAGAGCAATGACTAAAAATATTGATGAAGTTGAAATAGAGGTTTTTGCCATAAAACATTAATTGCGTTATTTACGTTGTTGAGTCGACAAGCAATATCTACCTAGACAAATTTTTCGAAATGCGTGTGATTGCGCTTTAACAGTAGACAAAGAATGAGTTCGCCTTACCGACACAAGGAGTGCATTTCAATATTTAGCCTTATACTCAATAGAATGTATAGGATCTTTGGTACCTGCTTGCTTGATTATATACTGTTTCCAATAGCCGATCGGTAGGTCAAGAACTATGTCAAAGTTGTGGTGGTTAAGATTGTTGTCCAGAGTCTACGGTCAGCAAGTTTCAGTATGTTAGTACGGCATCTTTGGCGGCTAGCTTTGATGTCCGATATTTACCTAGCTATATATGCACTGAGTCTACATGGGTACTAGATGTTGGCTGTGAGTTTGATGGTGGGAGTGAATTTAGAGGGAGATCAAATATCTAACACTTGTATACGCCTACAGCTATCCTTACGAAAGCTCGCTTAAGAAGCTTTCATTGCCTGGATTATCAACTAGTGCACTAGTGTTTGCTATTTTTTAAACTTAAAAATTGAGTAGTTGTCAAATGAAGGCAGTCGCTCTAAGTCTTACCGGTACTCTAAGTCTTTCTGGTATTGTCTCTGGTCGTTTTACCCACTAACTGGGTTGTGAAGGTCAGACAGGCAGTCGCATCCACGTAAAATTCTGGTATTCAGCTGTATATGGTTCAACTGAAAGCCTACTTCAACATAGTTGAGAAAAGAGTAGGAACATGATGATAATGAAGGCAGCTACTCCGTGAAAAAACATACATAGATACGCGTGAAAAACATAACCTTGTCTTTGGTGTCGCACAGTCGTCTTAAAAAAGGCATTTAGCCGCATATGAAGCCCGGCTTCAAAAAGGCTAAATGTTTTATAACTTTATACTTAATTAAATTAATAATTCACATCCAGCTTCTAAGCATCTTTGCATCCAGGTACCCGATACAATTTAATAGAAACTTCGCCGGGGGGAACTCTCGGAGCGATTACCGGCATCCGTCCCGCGATGCGTTCCTCTTAATAAATCACCTCGCGTTATTAAGCAACACTTCTTTCATATTATAACTTGCTTATAAGGTAGTTGGGTAGGGGATGTATTTTCGTACTACCTGTGTTTATGTGGGCAAGGTTAATTTGTGAATGTGCTTACGTTGAATATATCTAAGAAATAACACGTATTTGTCATAATTAAAAGCTTTTCAAACGATATGATACAAAAATATTCGCTGGACATTATTTTTACTAGTATCTTTGACGAATTTTGGCAAAGGTACACCACTTTTTAGGTACGGTAATCTTCAAGTTTTCAGTGGAAAAGGCCACTACTTACGAGTTGTAGGTCGTGGGTTCGAACCCCGACAGGCGCTTTACTTTGTGTAAATTATTTCTTCATCACCTCTGTGAAAACGGCGAAAGGAAACATCGTGAGCAAACCGGCATGTCCTAGAACTAAAAATTCGAAGACGTCTCATCTATCTACCCGCAGTAGGCCCGCGTGCCGGATTACAGCTAGTAGGTAGGTACCTAAGGTGCTTATCAGCAAAAGATGTACGTTTGTGCAACTTTATTATATTATAAATTTATTTACTTCATTAACCATAATTGTGTTCTAAAATACATTTATACTATATACAAGTGTTTAAAAAAAAAGGGAAAAGAAAAAGGCAGGAGCTCATTGGGCATCAAAAAATTCGTCCGCATCGCTGTCAATGGGATAAGTGCCCAAAAGGCTGGCAGCATTGCCACGTTGAATGGCAATGCTTATTCTTTCTTCTACTTTATTATTGTGTGAGTTTTTATATGTTTAGATACAAAAAACACTTAAAAGGTTAAAAGACGTATCTCTGTAACACACTAATACTAGACTGAATAAACTATCAAACTATTAAAATAAAAATATAATGTCCTAACCTAACTAAAACTATGAACAAACTAAAAAATCTTCAACATCGCTGTCGACTGGTAATGTACTCGTGCCCAAGAGCGGACGGACAAGAAAGTGATCCTGTAAAGGTTCCATTTCTCTTTTAAAGTCGGAATCCAAAAATCGACCTGAAGACCAATTCTCGTAATTTAAAATGTTGAAAATTTAGTACAGTCTCATCTCGGCGACCAACAATTAATGTCAAAAACTTGTCAAAATGTAGGGAAAATAAAGGTATTTTTGACAGATTGAGACTGAGATCAGTAGTGTTATTCTGTAAAAATCTCACCGTGATAACTCAGGTGAAGTGAGCTTAAAGTGAGCTGTCATTAGTATCAATCCCTATAGCATCAGATGGAATGACAGCTCACTTCACCTAACTTCTCATGGTGAGATTCTAATAGAATGGACCGGTAGACTGTGAACGTTCTTAAAATTACGAGAATTGCCCTACGGTTATAATTGTTAAACTTAAATGTCGGTTATTCGTAACAAAAATTATTCACGTCTAACGTACTCATACTAAATTGTTTGCACAACATGTAAACGCTCGAAACGTTATCACCAAAGTTTTAACGCAAATTGAACTTACAGATAAATAGATTTAAATGTATATCCATGGATTACCTAATGGATAAAGTTGTTGAAACCCCAGTTATAAATCCAATTTGGCTAAATTGATACTTGTGTTAAAAAATTGATTGCACGCTTAGGCTTAACACATGCGGGAGATTTTTATTCGGTTTGTTTTTTGTCCGACAACTGTTGGAATAATATCGTATTAAAGGCACGGGTGGTGTATTCACCTTATTAAGTACCTTACCGTAAGTACTTACTAGATAAAGTTAAAGCACTAGTACCTACTAGTGCTTTAACTTCATCTATTGACTAGCTTCTGCCCGCGACTTCTACCGCGTGAAATTTCTTGACCGACTCACCCAGTGCATCGCATCACCTGCCTGCGCTATTGTTTCATTTTCGCTTAGCGTTTTTTCCGACTTTTTTCTTTTATTCAGCTCATTTTGATCGTAGCGTGATATTGAATAACCTATAGCCATAATGGAAAAAGATTTTTTCAAACCCGACTGGTTGTTTCAAAGTTTAAACAATAACAAACTCTTCAGCTTTATTATTAGTATAGATTTAGGAGAACTTGTATAACATTATAGAAATAAATCTATGTTATATTTTACTTCCTAATGCCTGTCTCAGACTTACGATGAAAGCAAGCATAGGAAGAAAGTCAGGACTTATTACTTTTTTGTATGAGAGGCTTTTCCCCTTTAATGGGTATGAGCACGGGTATGAGTACGGGTATGGTGAGGTTACAAAATCTCCATCTAGAGATGTCATTGTCGAAAAACATGAGCGACAGGTAGGTTTAAAACAGACAGTTTCTGTGGAGCAGTAGCGTTAAAAACTTACCTTACCATAGCAATAGATTTTGTTTGCAAATTTGAGGTGAAATTCCCGTAATTTTAAGAATGTTCACAGTCTGATCTCAGTCTCAACCTGTCAAAACGACCTCTAATTTCCGCACATTTTGACAAGTTTTTGATATTTATTGTCGCTGAGGTGAGATTGCGACATGAAATTTAACGTTTTATAAGTACGAGAATTGGCCTGCTGATTATTGTAGTCAAAATTTCAGTCGGTTGTCTGTGGACGCCTTTACTTAATAACATTAAACACACCGCACGTTAATATTATTGTAAAAAGAGTACGTACCTTACAAATTGTGTGTGGCCGATAATTTGAGCAAAATGGATTCGATTATTAAATTTAATGGTTTCAAATTGCAGCGCATTATGCTCATGATTTGATCAGGCATGCTAGGTATGTATTTGTATAAAAGGTTTATTATTATTAGAATGGAGCTCCAGTTATTTTTGGATCAATGCAAATTGTTTTACTAAAGTATTCCTGCCATTCAGAGCATAGGTAGATAGTATGCCTGAGTTGTAATTCAGAGCAATAGAAGGTATTTTCTGCAAAAGAGAACTATAAATCATACAGGGTACTCAAAAATTACTGGTAATAATATAATAATAATTGATCGCTAATGATTTTATAGTGTTTAGGATGTAGAAACGTAAAAATCTCTCTAACGAACGGACAAGAAAGTGATCTAGTAAAGGCTTCGTTTTTTTCTTATAAGGTCGGAATATAAAAAAATAAATCGACAAGGTTATAAATTGTTTAATTGTTTTGAGAACAGTGGTGGCCCAGTGGTAACGGCCGCGACTTACGAGTTCGTGGGTACTTTGTGTAAATTATTTTATCACCACTGCTCTCAAAAAGGTAAAGGGAAACATCGTGAAGAAATCGGCATGTCCTAAAATAAAAAAAATAAGACATGTGACATTTACCTACCCGCACTGGACCCGCGTAGCACTCCCTCTCGCTGAGAGGCCTGTGTCCCAGCATTGGGATTATTATAGGCTGATAATGCTTTCAAAATTGGATAAGCGGCGATTGTTTTCAAGAAACAACAGTTATGTGATAGGTGCGTAAAAGTGAGCTCTTCCTTTTGAAGTAAATAGAGATAATTCAGTGCTTATTGCTTCCTATTTTCGTATGTAGCGCCTACCTACCCTATATAGATTCTGGTACTATAAGCGTGTGCAGCGCTCACAGAAGGTACCTCACAGAAGGAACCTACAGCTACAAACATAATTTGTAATAAAGACAATAAATATGGGACTTAAGGGAGTCACTTTTTACGACTTTTTCAAACAAAATGTTGCACAAACAGACAACAATTAATCGTTAGCTTATCTCCAAGGACATGGCGTGATACATTTTAACTCGGAAGTTATTACCGCTCCTACTAAAAAACTAAAACAAAAAACAAAAATCAGCTATGAAATATAACACGTTGCACGCTACACCTGCTTATGACGTCATGAATTCCCCCCTCTCCTCTGCCCCTACGTGATCCGAATGTATGAAACAACTATGTTTAGCAAGTAAATAATTCCACACAAAAGGGTGAAGAAAATTCTTCAGACCCAAAAAACATGTGTCGTAACAACTTAAATCTGAATGAAATAAGAATTCTGGGAGTCGAGAGGCACTTGAAAATCGGTGGTACGTGCGAAGAATGTATTGCGTACCATTTTTTTTTTGTGTAATTTCTTACCTCTGTGAACATCAGTGAAGAGGTGATGTGAGAATTTGGTACAATTGTCGTAGCAATTTTCGACAACGAAGCACCGTAGTCGCCTCAGTAGTGCTACGCCGTAGCAAGTGATAAAGATTTTCAAAGAAATATACTGAAGAAAAACCTTACATATTCAACTATATTTTCACGTCTGTTGGATACGTAAACGTAATATTATAAGCGCAGGTACTCGTACGCACGGGCGTGTTATTGCACGAGATTTTGAACGCACAGCCTAGCGCCGAGCGTTGAAAATCCGACAGTGTGTGTTTTTGACGGGCTGGGATGCGTTATGTTGGATTCTCAATGCTCGGCTAAACATTGAGAGTTGAAAATCCAGTGTGCGATAAAATCCGGCCGCGATATTTTACGTCCCGTACGTGGGCTAACTCCGTGTGAAAGTCAAACGTTTCATCGTCTTTATTACAATAATGTTTAAACCGCTTTGGTTATTAAAAGACGGAATATTATAGGGCGTTTTAGAATTAATTACATTCGAGCACAAAGCTGAGCACGTGAGATGAAAATTTTCCAATGAACATCTGTTGTATTCACTTCAAAGGCCCCTAATAACCCGCTAGGCTTTATAGCCGCATTTCTGTTAAATTAATGCATTTTCACTGTTGAAAACCGTCGCCATAAATTCGCGTTCCATACATTATTCGAATTATGAACACAACACCTTTTAATAAGAGCGAGTTGTAAGACTGGTTACACACATGCGGATGTTCCGAAATCGTGACAAGTGACGCATCGCACGCGTTTTATTAACGTGACATTTATGTCACAAAGAGTGTGATATACCTGTCACAAATAGATGTTTTCCCATTGTTGAAATTCGTGTATTCGTGTTTTCTCGTGTCATTTTACATAAAAGCTGTTTGCATCACAATAGTTAGTGTAGTTTACAAATGTGGGCGCCATGACACTTGTCACAATTTATTAATCTTGTTTCTGGTTAACACATTTTGGTATTTACCCTGTTTGGACTGTATCTGTCACACCACACGAAACGATATTGAATAAAGAATGTACGTTGTGATTTATGAATATTGATGGATTATTTATGAGAAAAGTACTCGTGAATTTGGAGGCCTTTAGGGTATTAGTCTGCTAATGCATGCGAGTATACACGTTTTCGTTTTACGTATGTTTATTATGATTCTCGCATAATCGCTAATATCTACAGCTGAAATTACGCGTGATTTGTATTAGGTATAAAAAAAAAATTAGAATTTATTTCCTTGATAAAAAAACAAGATATGTCTGCGAAACGTTCTGGAAGTGTCTAAAGATCTTAAACAAGCTTACTAAATGTACCCCTTTATTCATAATCGTTGCTTAAAAAAACATTACTTAGTGTTTAACCAAACATTTTTGACGTCACTTAAGTTAAATCATTGTTTATAAATAAAATTTGCTTAAAATAATAATAAAAATAATGCCCGCATTGTTAGTAGGTTCCTCTCTCTGGAACCCTGCCTACCGGTAGTTTGGACCCTGTTCTCGATACCGGTGGGCTTCTATTTTTTATATTTTTACTAGCTGACCCGGCCACGTGTTTTTTCAAGTTGGATCAAACTGCACACGGTGTACAAATTTGATTAAAATCGGTTAAGTAGTTTAGGAGTCCATCGCGGACAAACATCGTGACACGTAATTTATATATATATTAAGAATATGTTTTTAAATTCTAATATTTAAAAATATAATTTATAAGTTTATAATAATGAATTAAAGGAAATAATAATAAAAAACTTTATTGCTCAAAAGATTACAGAGATTTTACATTGGCCCCAAACTAGGCAAGCCTGTATCTTGGACACCAATATGGAATAAACTATGACCTATTTTATAGCCTTATTTTATTTTCAAACTCCTCCATTCTACTGAAAAGCCGTGACAGTAGCTAAAATTGCTAACGAGTCGAAAATGTGCACCCCTCCTATGAAATTTTCGTATAAACTCATGAAATTCTCAAAGTTAATGCTCTGAGGTCGGTTTGACGTGTTACGTTTGTGAAACATTATTGGTGACGCGTGTGATGTTGGCACAATTAATATTAACGCAAGGCGAGATTTTACGGTTTTATTGCGAACCGTCAAGATTTATTTCCTTGCGGTTTTTGACGGTATTGGTATGGTTTCATTTTGGTTTATTATAGAACCATGGCGTTCAATTAAATCATTAGTACCTTATTTGGGTTGTGACTAAACTGAGTTTTATCAGGTGCTATCCGGCAGTCAGCCCCTTCAATCCTGCGCCACAACACCCTGTCCACCGCTTTCCGCATCCAGTCTACCCCAGCCACCTTCTTTAGGTCGTCCGTCCATCTAGCTGAGGGGCATCCCACACTACGCTTGCCGATACGCGGTCTCCACTCCAGGACTCATCTGCTCCACCGGCCTCCCTCGCTTGTTTGTTTTGTTTTTTTTTTTTTATTTTTTTTTTTTGTTGTTTGTGCTAGTGCACTTCAGTTTGCTTACTCTGCAAGGTAAGTCGGTAACTCCGCCACTAATCTTCCTGACTGACAAATTTTTTTGACATGAATTACCTACTATTGTCGTATAGGACCGTATCGTTGTATTGACGCAAGTTTTAGCTACACTAACTTCATCATCAATGATTTGTAAAATGAAAGTAGTAGTATTAGTTATTATTAGTTAAATAATAAGCGTAAGCATACAACCAAGTCTGACAACCAGTCCTACCAAGGGGTATCGTATTACCCAGTAACTGGGTTGTGGATGTCAGATAGGCAGTCGCTTTATGTAAAATACTGGTATTCAGCTGCATCCGGTAAGACTGGAAGCCGACACCAACATAGTTGGGAAAAGGCTAGGCAGATAATGAATAAGCGTAAGCATAATCAGCTTATCCCACAGCTCAGCTCAGCTATCAGCAGCAGCTAAGCAGCTCAGTTCAGCTTATCTTCTTCCCCACTGCTGGGACACAGGTCTCCTCTTTTGTGAAAGAGATTTGGCCATAATCCACCACCTGACCTCAGTGCGGGTTGATGGATATCACATGTCTTAAGATTTTGAAAAATAATTGTTTCTAGGACATACCGGTTTTCTCACGATCTTTTTCTACCTAATAAATAAAAATTTCATAACCCCAAAACGTAAAAGTTCGTTACTTACGCAACTTCACAATCGCACTGTCGTTCCATTAAGTGTAAACAAACCTTTACCCAGGGACGACTTCGATAGATAGTTCAATTTAAAAAAAGAAAAGATTTTTAGACACATGACACGTAGTCAATTTTCTTTGCCAGTAAGAGTAGGCTTGTGAGGGTGAATTAGAAGGGAGAGGGGGGGACGCCTGATCATCCATCATATTCAGTTTGACAAGCACATGTGTTCTCTGAATTGAACAGTTTCTCTTCTCCGAAGGCGTAAAGTTGGGCGAAGTTGTGAAAGATTCACGATTGAGATTTATTATTTTTTTGGGCATAATGTTTTCTTACAGTATTCTTTCTCGACTTTAAGAAGGTGGCTGGGACGGACCGGATGCGGAAGGTAAAGGACAGGGTGTTGTGGCGCAGCCTGGGAGGAGCCTATGTCCAGCAGTGGACTGCGATAGGCTGAATTGAGGGCTATTCTATAAACATCTCACCGTGAGCCCTTAAGTAACGTAGGCTTGAAGTGAACTGTCATACTAACTGACGCTATTGATTGACCTCTCACTTCACCGAATTTTAACGGTGAGATTACAGAATAGACCGAGATGACCGACTGATGTCTGGTACAGTCTAACTATATTAGAAAGATATATGGTATAGAAAAGAACACTGAAGTAAGAAATGTTAAATAGTAAATAATTCTATTTCTGTAAGTAGGTTTGTACAAACACTTTTACAAGTCAATCATATTTTTAAAACTGTAGAGGTCGGCGTTTCCTATCTGACTATTCTGAGAAGCAAGGCCGAAACAAACACAGAGGTCACAGTCTCTTTTAAAGTCCAGACCTAATGTTGGTCAGATGATGTGAATACCATGTAGATTGGTATCTGAAATGGTCTTTTGAGGAAAGAACCACACAGACTGAGTAGCCCTGTCTAGTCAGGGCACTTAATTGTCAGTAATCGTGCTGCTCAACTCAGAACTTAAGGAGCTCAACGATTCGAAGAACAATACCAAAGAAAGGACATTTGGGTTGGCCGCATAAATTACTCAAACTGCCATGATTAAAGCTGAGAAAAAAAAAGCAATGACCCACATAGTCCTCAAATTCACAATAATTAAAACCATATAATACTTTACAAAGTAAATATTCATATACTAGCATTCAATTTGATAAATGATTTTACATATTAAATTAATCAATGTCAAAAGATAGAAGGGAATGGAAGATACAAATAACTGTTTTATAATATAGTACGTAGAAGTGGAAACCGCTTTCATTATTACAAGTGGTGAAAGGCGCAGTTATTGAAGCTTAAAATTGGTTTTGGTTTGTAGATAGGTGTCATTTTCTGTATATTTTACAAATAAAAAAAAACATCAAAACCTTATTTAAGATCAACTTCACATGACTGGTTTTGACGTATATCCAAGAAAAATAAAACATGTGCGGTCGGGAGACCCCCGTCAGGCACGCACACACACTCGTATTATAATAGAAAGAAACAGCCAGAGAGAGACAGAAAGTCGCGACTTGAACGTAACGATTTCTACAAGTTAACTCCTATTGCTGAAGGACCTTTGTTCCAGTAAGAGCTTTTCTAATAAAATCGCTTGCGCTTATGACATAGACCTCATACATATAGATTCCTAGGTTTGTTTGCTTGCAATCTTTCATACTGCGTGACGGATTTGGTTTTATAATAGGAACCTATCTGTATTGCTATTATAACCGGCGGCCAAGTGCGTGTCGGACCACGCACAATGAAGGGTTCCGTAATTAGAATGAATTTATCCCAAGACCAAACTTAACATTGTAGTTGAAAGTCATGTTCTCCCATACATTGCAACTGCAAAAAGTTGGTTGACTATTACTCGAAAACTTGTACAGCCTACTGAGCTGTGATAGTTTTCCTTTTAATTTCGTTATTATATACTACTGCCGTGAATTTTTTCACATATCCAAAAGCAACCATTAATCTGGCGACACACACTCGACTCTAACAAAAATTTGCACTTAAAAGCTTAATATTTCACAAACGGATCCTTGAATCGAAAAATGGTGAGAGACCTATCTAACGATAAGTACCCCGTACCATGGGGTACACGAGAAAAAAAAACATCCCCACTTTACATATAGAGGAGGTAGGTACCCTACAATTTTCTTTTTCATGATTTTATGTTACCACTTTGTCGGCATGATTAATACGTATCTAAATCTATGCCGAATTACAGCTTTCTAGTACTAAGAGTCTTTAAGCTAAGCTGCGGACGGACAGACGAACATGACGAAACCATAAGGGTTCTTTGTTGACTTCGGAACCCTAAAAAGAAGGTACAAACACACGGTTTTTTTCAGGATTGGTTTGTCGTGGAATACTATTTTTTTAAATAATGTTCACTATCGTACTAGGATTATCCCTGTCTTATTATCATAACCATCTATCAACCCGCACTGGGCCTTCGTGGTGGATTACAGCCCACTCGCTCTCGAAAAAGAGGTGTGTGTCCCAGCATCAAAATCAAAATCAAAATCAAAATCAAAAGTCATTTATTCAAACTAGGCTGAGAATCAGCACTTTTCGAACGTCAAAATTACATAAGACAGTCCCCCAAAAACGCCCGCCCTTCACCACTTCCTAGTGCTTTCGCTGGGGAGAAGAAGTGGCGCAACAAACTCCCCAGCAGCACAGCTGTCTGTTCAGTTATAAAATACTCGACTGTATACAAAACTAGACCTGCAAAGTATCTAATTAACATTACAGGACACAGAACATTCAATAAAATTATTTGCCATATGTTAGCTAGCCACGCCAATATACCAACAAATACCATAAAAATCTATACGTACTCAAGCTAAAATAAAAATACTAAATCAAAAGTAATAAAATAAAAATAAAAACTACCTAAATAAAAGCCTCCAGGTATAAAGGGCGTGACAACTTACATATTTATGCAATGCTGGGTTCTGTTCACATAGCTGTCACCTGAAGGCACAAATGATAGACCAGGACCATCAAAGTAAAAATTAATAAACAAGTTAGGTATTACTAATAACAACAATAAAACCATGGTCAGCAAGACGACCAGTCACCACAAGCAGCACCCGTTCACGAGCATAACGCAAAGATCAGCCATTCCCCCCCTCGCCATATTTGAGGGAAGGAGGCAACCCGACCCCCGACGCTACCGCAAGCAGTGACATCTAAGGGAGCATGACGAACTTGCTGCCGGTTACTCAGGCAAGAATAAAATGATCAATCATAGAGGTCGCTAGCTAATCACTTATTGCAATCAACTCATTACAAAACATTGAAATGAATTGATTATGTCAATAATAAATTAAAATAAAATTAAACTGAATTTACTTATAGTCATCAAAAAAAAAAAAAATCATCCCACATGGCTCATTATATTATTATATTATGATGTCACTCTTTCCAACAATAATAGTTGTTTTACGCTCCAGTTACACAGTAAAATATAAGTCTAATATTTACATAATTTAAATAAAATAAAGTTCTCCAGACCTAATTTCGGCCACGGCAGCCATATCAACAGAGACTGGTCTTCGGCGCGGAAGATGTTACAGTGCACAAGTATGCACGCAGACACAGGTGCACTCCTTCTTCCCTCACTCTCATAGTCCGATGGGACGGCAATCCGACACGACCGGAGAGAGATCAGGTGCAGGACCAAAGGCTTAGCGTGCTTTCGGAGACAGGGGTATCACACCGCCAACTTCAAAACTCTGGGCTGATAATATGAAATTCCTAATGGAAAAACTCAAAAACATTTTGCCCGACCCGGGAAACGAACCCAGGATCCCACGCTCAGCAGTCCCGCTTGCGCGCTTCTAATACTAAATAAACTATTGAAATAAATATAATTTTTAAACTTACATTTTGAAAGTTTTAATGTTCTTTTTTTATTTATTGCTTTTTTATTAACACGCTTTTTTTAGCTTTTTGTTGATGTTTCTTGTGCGCGTCCCGAATAAAATATTGTCTTTCTTTCTATTTTTGAACTACCCTAAAGAGAACTCTCCCTAAACAAAAATAACAAAATATAACCCCATTCATTACTTCATAATTCTCGTTTACATTTCTGCCATGTTTCTGCCCCGCCGCTTTTAAAAGCAAAGGTGCAGAAAGATAAGAACACAGTAGGTTAGATATATCAAAACATGAGCGTATAAATCACGAGCTAGTTGAAAAGTACTCGGAAACTGCAGATAAATGAGCGTTCCGTTGCATGGTTATAATAAATATAGTTTTGTGGGAATTGCTACTGCTATTATGTTGTTGTTCTTCCATTATTGCTGGCGAAAAAAGCCAGTTCTCGGTTTCACCTGTGCGTATGTATGTATGTATGTAGGTGTAAACATAATTGCTGAAAGGTGGGTGAAGCACCGAGATTTGTCACTCTCTCAAAAACTCCATCATCTGATTAGCCTTTTCCCAACTATGTTGGGGTCGGCTTCCAGTCTAAACGGATGCAGCTGAATACCAGTATTTTACATGAAGCGACTGCCTATCTGACCTCCACAACCCAGTTACTGGGTAATACGATACCCCTTGGTAAGACTGGTTGTCAGACTTTCGGGCGTCTTTCTGAATGACTGTCAAAGATCCACGAATTACAGCCGGGACCAACGGCTTTACGTGCTTTCCGAGGCACGGAGGGGTATGTAAAGATGGTCACCCATCCACAGACCAACCGCGGCAAGCGAAGCTTAACCTGATCGATTGATCTGTGCGGCTGTTATTATTTAGCCACGGGCCCCTCCAAAACTTTCGCAAAAACAGCTGGAAAATATTAATGCTTCATGCACTCATACGTCTTCTTCCCATGTGGGTAGGCAGAAACTACAGAACGACACCAGAGGGGCAATTCTCGTAATTTTAAGAACGTTGACAGTCTGATCTCAGTCTCAATCTGTCAAAAATATCTCTTCGCTGTAGTTCGTTTTTTAATCTCAGAGACTAATCTGGTAGGTGTAATGTCAAACTTCCATACTAAGAAAACGCAAAAACAAAAGACTTAAATGTCAGATTAGTCTCTGAGATTTAAAAACGAACTTTACATGTTGACAAGTTTTTGACATTTGTTCCTTACATAGCCCCCGGTACGTATGTAAAGATTCCTACCTTTTCTCTTCTCCTATTTGATTTGCGTAACATAATAATATAATAATCAGCCTATAATGCGGGAACATTATAGGCTGATTATGTTATTATGTTTGCGCGGAAATCTCAAGTCAATGTCCTAAGCATTGGGAACTACTAGGACATTTACTTGGGATTTCCGTAAATAATATTATTAATAATTTTTTTTTTTGCATTTTTAATGTTTTTTATACCTACCTATTTTAAGAAATATTTAAAAATTTAATAAAATAAGTTAAATAAATAAACAAAATAATAATGTGCTAGTGACCGGTTCCCTGCCGTTTTATCCGTGTATATATAAAACATTGATCAGGCAGGGGTTCTTGGTAACCAGTCCACTTTAGCCACCCAAACCCATAGTCCAACTTTTTATTTTACCATATCCTGCAATAGTCCTACACCAACCGGGGGTTATCCTTGGGTGCTCTTGCATAGTGCATATAGGGATAATCGTCGGTTGGTGCCGCATTTCATTAAAAATCCCTAAGGGGCCTCTGCGAGTTGGCTTCGGCCCCTCGTACGCCTTCCAAAGGACTGGGACCCCATGGTCCCGAGTTATGTCAACTCAATAATAATAATAATAAACCATTTATTTTCAGGTAACAAAGACCCATAGAAACATACCTTAATCGAAGTATACATAATAATATAGTAAAAATTTTGTTAGTAGGTAAATAAAACTTACTGCGTTATTATCACTTAGTTGCACAGATACCCACCCACTGTTATGGCTTTTATTTTCTGTTGTGTTTTTAGCGTAGATTTTAACTAATCAAAAGTGTATTATTTTATAAAACAAATTCTATGTAAAAGTAAACTCATTTCTAAAACTTCCCTTACAAATTTATAGGGACGTCTTTTAATAGAAGCTTCCTCTCAGGCTTTCACCGACGCGGACGTCTCAACATAAACAAGCTTTCGATATTAAAATGTTAGTCCTATTTAGTTGCGAACTTTTCAAAGAATCAGCTGTTGGTAATTAGTGATTTTTTTTATTAGAGTAGAAGGTAGAGAAAATAATAAGTAAACAAATAACAACTAATAAGCACTACGGTACTTTGAAGTACCGTTTGTTTTATTATGTGGCCAACATTTAATCTGGCTTGATTTCCGTACGTCTTTTTCGGGTAACCACTGAAAATCAGCGCTGTGCTGTGGGTCCTCTATAGCACAGCATCATGCTGAGTGGAAGCCTTTCTGTCATAGTCATGACGTGCAGTCTTCGACTATCATGCTTTGTGCTTGTATTGTTAAATAGTATACATTTTGTTGTTATTTATTTATTAGAATTAATTTTATCTTTTTGTGTGCACTTGTTTCTGTGACAAATAAACCTATTTTTCTTTCTTTTCTTTCTTTCTAATACCTAATTAATAAATAAAAAAAATAACAAAATTAAATCCTATTTAACTAAAACTATACACAAACTAAAATATAGCGTCGAAAAATTCATCCGCATCGCTGTCGACTGGTAATGTAGGTACCCAAGTGACTGGCGGCATGGTAATGCAAGTCTGTGTGTATGTGTGTGTGTGTGTGTGTGTGTGCGTGTGTGTGTGTGTGTGTGTATGTGTGTGTTTATAAAAAAAGATGGACTCCACGCCACGCATATCGAAAGTGAAGCACCGTACCGATCTATGTGTGCGTGATTGACGATTGACGCTGTCGTGTCACGTAATGGCGGCCGGTCGGCATACTATGATGTATATGTGAGCGTGAGGCGTGTTTGTACAAACGGTCCGGCCATACTTACTGTGCTTCACTTTCGATATGCGTGGCGCGGAGTCCATCTTTTTTTATAAGTCTATGGTTGTATGCTTAGCCTCTGGTCAGGTAAAAGTCAGCCCTTGGGTCACGGGAAGTGTCAACCAGCCGTTACCATGAGCACTCGGACCCCACGGCCCAAGGGCTATTACCGATTTTGATTTATTTGTTAGGTACTTGTTACTACGCAGAATTTCCTCGTTTTTCCAGTTAACGATTATTTATAAATACTTGTTTGACATAGAGAAATGACATCTAACCACAACCAAATTATCTGCTTCGATAGTATTTTCTTTTCCGAATAATATTATTTCTGGATTATATACTTCAAAGATACTCGGAGCATAGCACGCTCCATAACGCGCTGAGCGATCTTGAACTTGTGAACCAGCCCGACTGTAATGTTAGTGTCCACGGTTACCGTGGTCCGGAGTTACCGACACAGCTTAAGCAAGCTGAAGTGGCAGTGGGCTGGCCATGTTTGTGGAAGGACTGATGGCCGGTGAAGCAGACGACTCCTGGAGTGGAGACCGCGTATCGGCAAGCGTGGAGTGCTGATCTACGAATAGTAAAAATAGCCATCTACCATTCTGTGGTATGACAACCAAACTCTGTAGTGATATGTTTCTATGGAAACTTTGTATTGTAATGTCACTTATGTCATACCTTGTCTTATTTTATCTAATTGCATATTATCGTTTATTTTGTTGATTAATACCTATATTATATTAGGTTTGTCTTATTACACATTCGTATAAACCCACGAAATATTGTTTTAGGAAAAAATATATTTCGATCCCACAGAAGTTCTAGTAGGTACATAAATTAGGTGACTGACGAACTTAACTTACGTAAAAGTGAAATGCTTAGTGAAAAGACTTATAAAAGTTTCGGTTCCCTCCCGATAAATCGGTTAGTTTGCTGTCTCTATTGTCGTAAGTCGGCAGTTAAATTGGATTCGGTTAAAGAGGTGATTGGAACTAAGTGGAACTTATTTATCGCATTTAGAGTGATAGGTAAACTTTATAGAACGACATATTTATAGGTATAAGTAAGCAAATCTTTTAAGACACTTTTACAAGCCAATATGTTGTTGGTCAATGTTTTAAAAACTAGATGGCGCCAGCATTTCCTAGCTGACTGATCCCGGAGATGAAATGCCGGTGCCGGTGGTGATATGAACCGATTACAACTGGTGCGAGTTAAATTGATGATATATTTTGACTGTCCCGTTGGTCGTAGTTGCAAGCGCGACTGCTGAGCGTGGGGTTCGATTCCTGGGTCGGACAAAGTGTTATTGGGTTATCACTGCGGGTTGGTAGATGTCACATGTCTTAGATTTTTTGGTTCTTAGGACATGCCGGTTTCGTCACGATGTTTTCCTTCAGCGTTTTGAGCAGTGGTGATGAAATAATTTACACAAAGTTAAGTGCCTGCCTGGGTTTGAACCCACGACCTAACTCGTAAGTTGCGGCCGTTACCACTGAGCCACCACTGCTCACACAGCTCAACAACGTAGAAAGAAAAGAAAAGAAGAAAATTAGGTTTGTTTGTCACAGAAACACACATACATACAAAAAGATAATTAAATCTAATAATAAAGAAAAATAAAAACATAATAGATCTATAATCACTAGCACAAAACAGAAATAGTCGACAACCGCATGTCATGACTGTGAGATGAAGGTTTCCACTCGGCATGCGTAGGTAGACTGATATTATTACCAAGTATTTATAAAGGTTTTTCCGATCTGCCTAGCCCTTTCCACAAAATAACCGAGGCAAGCGTAGCTTAATCAGATCGATCGACCTGCGCGGCTGTTATTATTTAACAGAGGGCCCAAGTATCGTAAGTATCAGGCTATTTAAAAATCTGGAATTTAATGTGGCATAAAAAATCCAAACCATGAACCAAACCGTGCTAGTCCACCCTTAACATTCACTCCCTACATATAAATCTTAAAACACAACACAAAACTGCATCTAGACAAAATAATACACCACAACAATCATGCAAGTCGGTTGAAACGTGGTGTGAATAACAAAAGAATGGGGGTGTAGAGGATTGAAAAGGCGCGGCAATACACCCACTTATCTAGTGTGACCAGGAGCTAACACTTATCGCTCACTAGAGATTTTATAGGAAGCTAGCAAAAGGATTGTTGGAAATTATTCTTAGAGGGACGGTAAATACTTTTATTGATAGCCTTTGAGAAAGGTAAATTAAATTAATAAAAATTAATAAATTAAATAAACCGAATCGTCGAACCAGATGACTAAGGACTTAGGATTAGCACAGACTCACCTGTACCCTTTAATACCATTGTGCTATACTATGTGGCGTTGTAGATACCGCAACATCACTCCCCTCCGGAGACCGGAGGTCGAGCAGCCGGAGTCGAGTTTATACATTAAAACCCTTTGCTTTTGCTTGGAGTTGTTTTATGAGTACAGGTACATTCTACAAAACAGCGATATCAAGGCACCAAGTTTCACATAATAAGAAGAAAAGAAAATGGCCATTGATTGTTTATTATAAGAAGAATTGAAGTCACAACTCTTCTTAGTAACGGCTATGATACATTGGAAATTGATTATCAGAAGTAGTCCTCCAGACCGTATTAAGGCCGTGGCGGCCAATTTCAACGAGACTAGCCGTCGGCGCGGGAGACATTATAGTGCACAAGTGTGTGCGAAGACACAGGCACACTCTCTCTTCCCTCACTTTCATTGTCCTTTGGACGGCAATCCGACATGACCGCAGAGAGATCATGCGCAGGACCAACGGCATAACGTGCTTTCCGAGACACGGGGTTATCACACCGCCAACTTCCAAACTCCGTGCTGTTACTAAGAAATTCCTAATGGAAAAAACCCAATAATACTTTGTTCGACCTGAAAGTCGAACCCAGTACCCTACGCTTAGCAATCGCGCTTGCGACCACAAGAAAGTAGATATTATGATGGTAGGTTAAACGTTTCTAAAGCATATGAAAATTATATCATATGAACGTTATTTCAAGTGATATTATACTGTTATTTTGCCATATATTATACACTCGTTCTAGATCATCTCTGAAACTACAAGATTCACTAAAAAACCATTCAAGAATACGAAAAGTATTTACCATCACTTTTAAACTAAGCTTAGTACATCTGTAAGTGGAATATTCGCCCCCTTTTAGCAGCATGTGGAACCTCTGTGTGCGAAATAAATCTCTTGGCGGGGCTCATCCTGCTCGAGGTGACAGAATCGGGGGCGAACACTCTCTGCGACTTTATTATTTAAAAACTCAATTCAACAACTTATGGCATTTATTGCTGGACAGTTAAGTTATTGTATTTGAGTGTTTCAGTTTTATTGAAAAGGAATTGTTTGTGTTGATAGCGTTTGTGGAGAGATACGCTGGGTGCTTTGTTGGTTATCTGCTCTGCGAAACTTGCTCAAATGGAGTGTTGAACGATCAATACTTTCGATATTTTGGTGTAGGTAATAGAAGATTTTGTCAATCCGTTCCATCACTAAAATAACTGATGTCACTCGTAAAGCTACCACGCTTAAATGGAATTGGGCTGGACACATAAGAAAGAAAGAATGAAAATACATTTATTTACATCTGCCGCGTGTCAGACGATCAATGGGCCAAACTTACGACCCAGTGGGTCCCGCTTAGTGGCAAATGACATCGCGGCAGGCCCAGGTGGAAACGGCGGGATTAGCTGGACTCCTTCAATAAAGTGGATGCCTTTGTCCAGCAGGGGCAATGGATAATAATAAAAATAGAAGATTTGGGCAGTCAAATCACGGGTAGAGTCGACGACGGCCCGTCGAGGTTACTCAACCAATCACAAACTGGATAATAACGCGTTAGTAAGTCTTCATAGAAATACATACTAGTGCTGTGACATTTTGGCTACTCATTGGTGATTTGAGTTTGTGACATATTATTTTTGAGTGGAGTCGTGGCCGGCATTTGTAATAATTAGTATGGATAGCGAACGCATTAGGCCGCTAACCATACTAATTATTACAAATGCGAAAGTGTGTTTGTCTGTTACCTCTTCACGCTTAATCCGCTGCACCGATTTAAATGAAATTTCGTATAGAGATAGTTTGGGTCCCGAGAAAGGAGAATACTTTTTATCCCGATATTCCCACGGGATCGAGACTTATGCGGGTGAAACCTCGAGGCACTGCTAATACCATAATAGAAGAAAATGGAAACTATTAAATTGTCATTTTGACACTCGTGGTAAACCTACAGCTGATTTTATGTAGGTATGTTAATTTTAGATATTGCAGACTAACGTAAATTAGAAAAAAAAAAGAGTGGTAGGTAACCTTAATGATCTGAAATCAACACGGAGTAGATAAGTGTGGAAGTTGACATTCGCACCTTTTATAGTAAGAGATTATGATCTGCACGGTTTAAGTATATGGCATGCAACCTTTTTGATAATTATAAGGCAAAGGCATAACATTATAAGATAAACGCAAAAACGGATTTAGAAGGCAGAAAACAGCAGGCGTCATATTTGTCTGACAAGCCAAGTGAGAAGGAAAAAGATGTGAAACGATTCCGTAATAATTATTTTATCTTAAAGATATATCTTTTCATTTTTTATAAAACTATAGTTTTATTGATATACCTACCTTTCCTTCAGTAGCTACTCGCCCCTACTTAGAAAGTTCATAAATAATCATCATCATCAAACATTAGACCACGAAATGTCATAAAACGACGTTATTCTAACCACAAAATACACAACATCATTTGAGGTTTGTTATCAATTAAAAAACAGATACCATAGATACTTCGCTCATAAATTTATGTTAAAAAATTAAATCTCATATAAGTGAACAGTATCATGTTCTTTTGAGAAATAAAGATTCTTTAAACCTATAATAAATCAAAGCCTGATAATTGGAAATTGGCAACAAAAACAAATACCTAATTACAAGCGTTTGGTTACGCGACCATGAACGAATTTATTTTCGTTCACTGTACGCGACACATTGGCGATTTAATTACTTGAAATGCTACCGTGACATTACAATTATGGCTAACTATGCGGATCGCGTTCTGTAAGAATGACCTTTATTGTGGAGTGTGTAAGGGCTATGATTAGACGGTATAAGGTCGCTTAATTGACAGGCTAATAAATTACGAGTGCTTCACCAATAATTGGTAACTAAATTCTAGGTTACAATATACAGACAGTTGCGCAATGTATACGGAACATTATCTTGCTTCTAACGTCATTGAAACAATCCATTCAGTCATTCACTCATTGTCTTTTTTTAAATAAACCTATGTATTTGTGAGAAGTGATGGTCCAGTGGTAACGGCCGCGACTTACGAGTTTGTAAGCTTTATTTCGTGTAAATTATTTCATAACCACTGTTCTCAAAGCGGTGAAGGAAAACATTGTGAGGAAACCGGCATGTTCTAGAACCAAAAATTCGAAGACATGTGACATCTACCAGCCACTGTGCCCGTGTGATGGATTACGGCCCACTCCCTCTCACCGAGAGTAGGCCTGAGTCCCAGCAGTGGGAATAGTATAGGCTGATTATGCTATGTATGTATAATCTGTGTTGCCAGCAACATTTTTCAAAAAAACATTTTGCCAAATGAGTACGGGAACATTAGCATGTTGCCCTTGCCAGCGTTATTGCAACAATCTATGCAACTTTGTTTTCCTAACGCCACCACGGACCTATGCCACACATCAAATGAAATGGCCACAAACCTAACCACACACACCATATACACACCACACACACACACACCACCACACACATGGCCACTTTGTGTTTAGGGCATTTTAGACAATTAAAATGCCCTAAAAATTTCCTAAGCATTTGGTTTGCTCATGGCATGGCTAAAGACACACCGGTACCCATAGTCTTTGCCGGTACTTGAGTGCCTTTCATTTTTGGGGAAACTATAATTCTTGTACCCAATTAGTACGAATTATGGGTTCTCCGCAGTTCACCGTACATTTATGTTTCATTCCAACCCCATTGCAATTAGTTAGACCCCTTTCTACTTTGAATTAAAATAATGATTAAGTTATTAATAGCTTTTAAGTACGTAATTAGTAAGCTCATCATTTTAAAATCATCGCAAAAGTAATGTTTAAGATCTTCTTTAATATAGTTGATGAGGTTTTTTAAAGGCAAATAATTAAATAGAAATTTTTCACAAAAGAAAATTCTAGTAGTAGCCAATTTACCCCGGTTTCAATTATCACAAACTGTGCAGTATACAATACGCAAAAAAAGACATGACCCCTTTCCACACACTTTTAATTTTCCGTATCCCTATAACTCACAACACAGGCCACATACAGAGACAGCGAAAAGAAACAAATTACAAAAAAAGCATAGAGCAAAACAAAAAAAAACATGGCGCACGAATGCCATGTAATTCGGCGATAAAGTTTGCTGCGAGCATCAAGCCACGATTAAAACCTTTCAATGTTCTCTTTAAAAAATTTCGTAGGAAAGAATTAACTCGTTTTAGTGCCTAACGGTGCCTAACGGCAGGCCTAAAACGGGAATCATTCCTTTCGTTGGATGATGTAGATTTTTAAAAGAACATTTGGTAGCAATTATCGTTAGCGCGCCAGGTCCGAAATCCGTTTTTAATCCTTTCAATTCTTAATCATTTTGCATATTTTAAACATTTTACTTTGGGTTTTTCTGCAGTAGCCTGCGCTGAGATTCTTGTTATTAGAAAGCTTTTCAGTTAATTAATTTTGCATACATTTAAAGTAAGACTTTACATTTAAGTTATCTTTTTCACATCGTGTTCATTTTGTTTCAGCGAATTTTAAAATATTTTAAGCCTGATTTACGCGGCCCTATTTAATTGCCTGTGGGCGTACTATAAGTTGTGGAAAGGAAAGCCTTTGCTCTGCATAACATAGACTAAAAATAAAAAACAAACCACCAATTATATTAATATAATAGGAAATGACTAATTGGAACCGTGCACCTAGCTTACGTGTCATGAGTGCCCATGTAGGTTTATGTGAAATAAAACATTCTGGTTTTGATTAATAAATAATACGATAAGTTGAAATAACAATAAAATGTGCTTGCATCGTCTAAAGGTAATCAGTGTTTATACGCTGCAAGTCATTTGTTACGTCAATTTTATTGTGTGCAAAAAACTCGCATCGTTTAAATGGGGCTTCAGAGACAACGTTACAACAAAAATGCGAAGACATTTTTATTACAAACCAACAAAATATATCGTCAAAAATAATACCGTGCCTACGAGTAATAAAAAAGAAATTAGGAACAACTTTTTTAATAACACGTCAGTTGCGCCTAATAAATATGAAACAAACAAGCATAAACCATGGTTAACGACAGTTTGCAACCAATCTAACGTAGGCACTTTATACTACAGGAATTGTACAGCTTACGTACACGTGTATTTTTATCAGCATCCGTAAGTAGTAAAATATTGTTTAAAATGAACGTGTTATTATTATTTTATTTTCGTTTCGGCTAAAAGCGGCATAAAGCACTGGCTTCACTGAGAGGAAACCTGCGCAGGATGCGGGACGTGACTATGCGCGTCAATTATTATAATGGTGGTGAGTGAATTCCGTCCCGTATCCAGCGCGGGATTTGCCTGGCGCAAAGCAACAGCGCGACGCAACCCTAGTAGTACAAATTCCATGAAGTGTTTAAACAAATAATTCTACTAGCGTCGTGTCTGTCTTTAGGAGCGTTATGGTTGGCCAGAACCTAATGCAGTAAAGGTTTAGATGTACCTATAAGTAGGTAACCAAATTGATAGTAGATAGGTACCTATGGTTTGGAGGTTAAACCTGATAATTATTCTTACGCAACTTTATTGTGTTTAATTAATTAGGCCTTGAACTTGTTATAGTTTATTAATAAACAAATTTATTAAAATACCCATTATTATCACAATATCTTCTCGTCCCACATACCGCAGTGTCTCAAGACGAGTCTTTGACCAGTGCGTGTTGCCAGTGATGACATATGGCACTGAAACGTGATCGCTCACAATGGGCCTTATTAGAAGGCTAAAAGTCACCTAAAGGGCAATGGAGAGGACACTGCTTGGAGTTTCCCTGCGTGATCGAATCAAAAATGAAGAGATTCGCAGGAGAACCAAGGTAACTGACATAGCCCGAAGAATTGCCAAACTTAAGTAGCAGTGGGCAGGGCACATTGCTCGCAGAACAGATGGCCGATGGGGCCAAAAGGTTCTGGAGTGGCGACCGCGCACCGGAACACGTAGCGTTGGAAGGCCTCCCACAAGGTGGACCGACGACCTTGTGAAGGTCGCAGGAACCCATTGGATGCGAAAAGCACAGAACCAGTCGAAGTGGAGGTGCTTTTACGTCTTTCGGCTGAAATGATGATGATGACCCATTATTATTGTCATAGACGAGGATATGAGGACTCAATGACGAGATTCTCAATGACAACTTTACTGAGGACTTTACAAGAAAATCAATCACTTTTCTTTGTACTTAATCAGACTATAATGTTCCTACTACTGGCACACAGATCACGGCCCACTTCCTCTCAGTGAGAGGAAGTGGGCTGTGATGTCACATGTCTTCGAATTTTTGGTTGTAGGCCATGCCGGTTTCATCACGATGTTTTCCTTCACCGTTTAGAGCACTGGATTCCTTATACAATTTGAATAAACCCATTCGATATTCAACATGAAACAAAAATCAACCTCTAAAACGCCGCTGTGAACAAAACACCCTCTCATGTTAAAGCGGCCGTAATAAAAACCGTTTTAAAAACGTCCCCTTTTAATAAATAAATGGTACATATGTCGCAAAACAATGTACGCACATTACCATTGTTTTCGATTGTGGCCCGTATTAAAACCGGCCCGGTCGGAATATCTGACGCGTTTCCGTGTCCGGCTGGTTATTATCGCGGACATTACAATCAGGATTCCTTTGTGTGGTGATCAGGAACTTGGTAAATTGCATTTATTTTTGGAGTGGTTATTAATAGTACTTACTTATTTATTTGTGATTAAATGCTAAATGTGTGGTTAAAATATTCTTGTCAAAGATGATGATTTTCAATCTTTACTAATGTCTGTTCCAAAAGTACGTAATAAAGTCAATCTTTTTATAACTAACTATACATTAATAATAAAGCTGAAGAGTTTGTTTGTTTGAACGCGCTAATCTCTACAACTAACAGTCGGATTTGAAAAAAATCTTTTTTGTTTCATTGTTCAATTCTTGAGGAAGGCTATAAGCTATAACATCACACTAGGACCTATAGAGGTATGAGGAACAGGGTGTAAAGTTCACTCATACTCTATAGAAAAGGAAGGATCCTCCAACCAGACGGGTCTATCTGGCGGGTAACTGCCCGATGATTCATGTCGAGCCGTTGTACGAGTATCTATGCTAGTTGCGCGGTAAACTCTGCTTGCGAGATGCAGGATTTTGCGTGACGTCAGTATGACGAGTTGTTCGCATGAGGCGTTGTAGATACCGCTACAGACCCTTAGGTGCGAAGCAAAAAGAAAAAAGTCAAAAAGAACGCGAAGCGAAAACGCAGTAAAAGCGCGGGCAGGCGACGCGATACGACGGGGCGAGTCAGGGGCACATGAAATTTTACGCGGACAATGTCGTGGGCTTAAGCTAGTAAGAAGATAATAAATAATAACATAAAATGTTAATGGGCTACCCTCTGGGGCAATAATTATTATTCAACTTTGACGGTCTTGATTTCATTTAGAAAGTACACACTTGACATTTGGATGGTCGCTGAGAGCCAAATTAATTTTACGCAACCAGTCAAAAGTATTTTCGTAATTTTACAGCATTTTCACTCTTAGGCTTTCAGAACTTCAGAAGCAAAAAGTTGATTTTAATTTCTTATATAATTTAAAGAAAATCTCTTGGATTTATATATTTAAAGATGATTGCGATTTAACCTATGAATTTATTTTACAATTTCATTTACCTACTTCAATGATTAAATTTAGTTATAGGTATGTACTAACTAGTATTATTGTGGGATGTATTTTGTTCTTTGGTTACTAATATATTTTTTAAGTATACTAACATAAATATTTATCACTATGTCCGACTTAAATAAATAAATAAATTGTACACTAACCAGAGTAGGTGTCTAAAATACTTTGGAGTATGGTGATAGTGTCTAATATTTAGCTGCTCCGGCTTATTTTATTATTTTATTTTTGTATTGTTTTCTTATTTCTATTTGCTGTACTGTGGAAGATTTTAAAGTGTACCTACGTCTTTTTTACATCGTTCTCTCGTAATTATAATTATAAATTCAACATTATTGATGTAACAAATTTTTTTGTAACAATATAATTTAAAAGAGTGTCCATGAAGTTTCTTGCCCGTTCTTCTTCATAGGTACAATCTCGACGATTTTAATACTTTACAGTTACTTTACAGTTTATAAAGATCATTATTTAGATGTAATATAACACACCGTTACAAAGAAAGCATCGTCCACCCAGAAACCATACCATCATAGTGAAAAGAATCGTGTCTCCGCACTACTTTCTTGTATTATCTTTTTCCAAACCCCTATTATAGTAACTTTTCCGCCCGCACTAGTAATGGCAATATAGTACCTTATTACAAGGTATTTGTGTTATTATCTTTAAGCATTAAGTTCGGCGCGGCGTGTATCTAAGAATGGAAGCGTGTATCTATTTCACGGGCAGTGGCTTGTGTTGTCTTCCATAGGAACGCATCCATTGGGAGAATGTGCTCACTTGAAAATGTTTGGTTTCTTACATCAGTTTTTGTAGGAAAACTGAAGGTGCTATAAGAGTTAAAGTTGTTATTTGAAACAAGGTATCATTTAGGTACAAATAACAATTTCAGGCAAAATTGTGTCACCAAAATTATCACATCCAGCGTGATCCAGCTTGAACAACACACCACTCTTTTGTGTATTTTGAAAGGTGGATAATATTATGTATATTAAGTAGCAACAGTTTATAACTGTAAAGTTAGTCGGCTCTGTACCAACGTCTTGACAGAATACAATTTTAACAAAGCATGAGCGATTCTAAAACCGACCGCGGCAAGCGTAGCTTAGACTTTGATCCACCGGAGCGGCTGTTGTCATTTAGCTACGGGCCCCCACTGATTACAGTAGATATCGCATAGCCGATTATTTTCCACTGCAAGACAAAGGCCTCTTTTCGTACAGAGAAGCGAGCATTGATAACCACGCTTGCCCAAGACGGGCTTATTGACTTTGGACAAAAAACTAAGCGTTATTTATTTGCCCTATTAAATAGGAAACTAAGACCTGAATAGAATAGAAGTAAAAAGAATAGAGTTTTGTTTAGGTACACCATACGAATTACACATATGTATAAGTACCTAAATATAGTTTTCAAAGAAAATTCAAATATTTATCCAAATCGTCCAACGGATGCTAGCCTAACCACAGACGGTAGCAGCTCAATCCGAACATTAGCAGTCCAGTCACGCGGTCCAATCGCTGCACTCAGACAGACCAGAATAAATACTGTAAGATAACTCGGCCGGATCCGGGGAGCAGAGCATGTATACTATACTTGTCTATAAGTAAAGAGCATCTGATTCGTATAAGTTTTAAAACCTAGTATTGTTGTCTACGGGGAAAATTGAGATTTTGTTGCATTGATTTTTATTATTTCTTTGCAGTTAGGTGGTAAATGGTGTAATGATTCAAGGTCGTTTAGCGTGCTATAATGGAGCGGTTTATGCTCGGAGTTTCTTTAATGGATAAAATCAGGAATGAAGTTATCCGAAAAAGAACCAGAGTAACCGACATAGCTTGCATAGTCAGCAAACTGAAGTGGCAGTAGACTGGCCATGTTTGTCGAAGGACCGATAGCCGCTGGAGCAGATGAGTCCTTGAGTGGAGACCGCGTATCGGCAAGCGTAGTGTGAGACGCCCCCCATCTAGATGGACCGACGACTTTAAGAAGGTGGCAGGGACGGACTGGATGCGGAAGGCGGAGGACAGGGTGTTGTGGCGCAGCCTGGGACAAGCCTTTGTCCAGCAGTTTATGAGGTGAACCAATAGAGAAAGACATTAGGTCATGTTTACAAAAACTTTT
This sequence comes from Gortyna flavago, assembly GCA_963669345.1. NCBI lineage: Eukaryota > Metazoa > Arthropoda > Insecta > Lepidoptera > Noctuidae > Gortyna > Gortyna flavago. The sequence goes on from OY770140.1 coordinate 13,828,408, forward strand.
TTCTTTTTCGTTTACTAATAAATAAATATGCGACACGACCGGAGACAGATCAGGCGCAGGGCCAAACTCCGGGCTGTTACTAAGAAATTCCTAATGGAAAAAATAATAACACCTTGCCCGACCCGGAAATCGAACCTAAGACCCCATGCTAAACAGTCGCGCTTAAAACCACGAGACCAAAGCGGCAGTTTACTAATAATGTGATTATATCGGTCATAGCCAACAGGCGTATGTCAACAATATTGCTTTTGAAGAACATAACCGCTAATCAGTTAGTAAGGTATTGTTAGCAAAACGATAGTGATATTTACGAAGTCGCCTACATAGCAGATGAGTAACAGCAAGGTATAATGATGACAGCTCAATGTTAGACAATAAGCCTTACACTCAACATAAACTCATAAAATTCCGGACAGGTAGGTAGGTACCTTCCAGCGTGACGTAATTTCCAACCCTCAAAACCATATCCACACTATACAAAAAAGAATAAGTGCTGGCAATACAAAATTCATAACTCACCTTCCTCCTACGCAGTCGGTTAAAACACTCTTGAGCTTCGTGATGAGTTACATCACACTCGGTACTTAAAACGAGATTGCATTAAATATTTATAAGCTACCAACATTTTAATATCAAAAGGCGGTGAATAAAACCATATGTATTATTTGCAGACGACTCCTGAAAGGCTCAAAAGTAATTGCTACCTGTATTTAAATCTGTAATATAATTACTGGTTAAGTATTTCTGTAAGGGTTGATTTGTCAATAGTCAGATATTTTTATCTGAAGAATAAATACGAAAGTTCGACAGCTTTTGTATAGAAAAAATGTCATACCGCCATATTTATTCCTCAGGTAAGACTTAAAAAAATGATAATGAATGATATGATATTTATTAAAAAAAAAAAAAAATTTTTTTAGTCTTATTTTTTTTTTGTTGTGTCATTACACAACACAACATTTTGACAGTTACGACGTTTTTTTCATTTAGTTACTCACAAAAGTTGTTAATTTATTTCATTGTGCCTGTTATACTGATTTTATTTTGTTACTCTCAAAATTTGTTTTTTTTTATATGGGCATAGTTTATAGACCCAAATCCCAACTATCTGCATCGTCAGTCACTTTTAAGAAGCACGATATTGTTCAGATTCGCTTATATTCTTAGAAATAATGTCCGACGTAATCTAAGTTAAGACAAGGAAACAGAATCTTTAATTTTTTAATTCCAAGTCTCAACAGGTCAGCTCCATTTCTTTTGACCCCCAAACGCAAGATACTATTATTAAGATACTTGAACAACGTTCCGTTCACCGGCAATTTGTCAAACAGATAAGTTCTTACGTGACCCGAATTATCTTAAACAGCATTCATCTTTTTGAATAATTACAGACATTTAGCTTAAAAAAAGAGAACAAAATGACTATTACCGTTATTCATGATTCAGTTTTCCCGGTTGTAAAAGTTATGGGGTCTACACTCTCGGGTCGATTTTCGCTGCGTAGTTACCATACTGTCTTACCAAATGGACTCACAAGTTCGTGTTCGGGACAAATTAAGTTAGCTAGCGAAACTCCATAGAAGTGAAGGGTATCGATACATACACATGATAAAAAAAATGGTTTGTTTTGACCTTTTGGAAGGGGCGACTAGAACCAATTCTATTTTATTGTAATTTTTGACGTTCAAAAGTGCCTTTTATGTGCCTTGTTGAAATAAATTATTTGACTTTGACTTAGTAGATTTTTTTTAATCGTGTAGGTTACTTCAGAAACTAAATATTCTCATCACCTCTACGACGGTAGCGAAACGGCGAAACCATTCATTTTTACTGATATGTAGAATTTGTGAAACTAGGGTCGGTAGAGTTAGGCCGTGTAGATTCAGAAGCTTGGCTCTACATGAGATCTGATGATATCTTTTTCACAGGGAAAACCTGATGTGGTCATCTTGGCAACATTTTACATGAAATGTTTTTGGTGGGTATATATTATTAGTGCAATCATATTTGGAACTTTACTTATAAATTAAGAATCGTTCTTTTAAACTTTATTTTCGCAAAACTTAATTAAAATATACAAGCCAACATTAAAATTCTACATTATGTTAAAGTGTATAATAAAAAAAAGAGAAGAGCTCATTGGGCATCAAAATTATTGATAAGTGCCCAAAAGTTTGGCAGGATTGCCATGGTGGATGCAATGCTGATCCTTTGCGCTAAGAATAGGTCAATCCTCTGGTTTAAGAATTCAGTTATAGTGTAGAACACATAATGAATGTGCGACTAAACATTGGCTAGAAAATTGACTCCTGTGAAACCTTTGTTAGGAAGCGAGATGAATCTAAGTATAGCCTTAGCCTTTCAAGTGCCAGGAAATTAATAGCTCCTGTCTTTTTTTCTATCACGATGGCGAAGGATGTAATTTTCATTAAAGTTTTTTTTTCATTCATCTATTTCAAGGTATTGTTTTATACGTTTTCACATTAAGAGTTCTTGCAATTTTTGTTGAACATGAAAGCCTGGCGACAGAGATGTCACTATCGAATGAGTTTTAGATTTGATAAAAAATCTAGCTAGTAGTTTTACTGCGGTTTGTGTTATCGTCACATAGTAAGGTGTCGATACGAGGAGAATATACATACTTCCATACTTAATATTGTAAATGCGAAAGTAACTTTGTCGGTTTATCTGTTTAAAATCTGAAGGCCAATTCTCGTAATTTAAAATGTTCAAAATCTAAAACAAATGTCAAAAACTTGTCAAAATGTAGGGAAATTAGAGGTATTTTTGACAGATTGAGACTGAGATCAGAAGGCCAATTCTCGTAATTTAAAACGTTCAAAATCTAGTCTCAGTGTCATCTCGGCGAGAAACAAATGTCAAAAACTTGTCAAAATGTATGGAAATTTAAGGTATTTTTGACAGATTGAGACTGAGATCAGACTGTGAACGTTCTTAAAATTACCCCTCTGATCTGCACCCTAATTTGTCTGTCAATCTGAATCATTTTGAAGGATATTGCTAATCCATTGTTGCATATGTTAAAAAAAAAACTGTCCAACAAAGTACCAAAATAACGCAATGAATGTTGTTGAACTGTCAAAATTAAAGTTCCTATTGGCGTGCTACGTAGTTACCCCGCTAGATGAAATTGGCACTCAGATAGACCATGACCTGGATACTAGGACATAGATATAAAATATTTCCATTACAGAGCTAGAACTCCTGAGGGGCAATACTTTTAAGAACGTTCACAGTCTGAAGGCCAATTCTCGTAATTTAAAACTTTCAAAATCTAGTCGAGACTGTGAACGTTCTTAAAATTACGAGAATTGCCCCTCTGATCTTAGTCTCAATCTGTCAAAAATACCTCTAATTTCCCTACTTTTTGACAAGTTTTTGACATTTGTTTGTCGCCGAGATGAGACTGCGACTAGATTTTGAACGTTTCAAATTACGAGAATTGACCTTCTGATCTCAAACCTAATTTCCATTTGAAAATGCCCTCAGAGATCTAGGTACGTAACAGGAAACTCAATTCGCTATGACACGTCGTACCCGCAGATTAGTTATAAAATCAAAACGAAATCCCGATTGTGTTCCCGCGTCGTATTTACAAGAGCCGAGGAAGCTATGAATAAATTTCAGAGTTCGTTACTGAAGGATCGACTGCAGTGACTCCCTGTAAGAAGGCTTGAAGTCCCGACGCAAATTATTTTATAGACTACTCTGATAACGTAGATAAATACGCGGTTATTGCGTTTGAGGAAATTGAGGCATTTGAATTCGAAGCTAGTTTATTGTGCTATTAACTTTATGCATCGCATCGGGGAAGACCTGTGCTGTAATTGTGCATCATTTTGACAGTTCAGCACTTAGAAATGAAAAACCAAGACCAAGCGCTGAGAACGATACAGAGAAGCATGTCAAAACTACACCTCCGCTCTGTGCATACACGCTCACACGCACACATTTACGACCATTTACAATCGAGCTACACCTCACTAAGTGCACACATGTTTACGAAACCGGCTTCACTTTACTGTTGACAACCCTTTGTCTTGTTTTTTTTTTATTTGGTCTAAGGTTCAGCCACGTTCATTGCGTTACTTACGTTGCTGAGAAAACGAATTTTTCAAACCTATGAGCAATGGGTAAGGAAGTTCCTTCTAAACTCTCGGATTGTGCATGAAAGGGTGTTATGAAATTTGTGCTGGATGAGACTCGCACAGACCAGGGAAAAAAAGGGGACGCCTGTACTCAGCAATGAGTGAAACAAGGCTGCAAATGATGATAGTGATGCTCTCATCGATGTTGATGACGCTGAAGCATTCGCAAATGGCGACCGCGTACCTATACCGGAGGTGCAACGTGGGTACGCTCCCTAAACAGGTAGGCGGGGATCCGCTGAATGCAGACAGCACAAGATCGGTCGTTCTGGCGATGCTTGGTTGTACCTTATGTCCAGTAGTGGGTGTCTATCAGTTGAGTAAATGATGATGATGTGTGAACCATAACCATTTTGTCATATTGACACTACGTACTAACGCAAAAGGCTCTATTTTTGAGATCGACTATGTTTTAGAGAAAAAAGTATTGCCAACAACAAAAACAAAAAAAGCGGCGGAAGAAAACTACCAGAGTAGGTACCACGTAGGTACATACCAGGCATAGTAATTTGTACGATAATTTAAAATTTCTGTTGTTTCGTTAGCCTACCAGTAATTAAATTATTGCGTCAGGTAGTAACCTGACGCTGATTTTCAGTTGCAACCTACGAGTGCCACACGCTAGAATAACAAACACATTGGGAAGTGTGTATCCATTATAATAAATTGAGATAATTAATTAAATATAGAAAATATCATACAAAATCAAATAAAATGTTGTGACATACATGTGGGTGTGTTGTGTATAAGACAAAATCGTGTGACTGCATTGTTCTTTACGAAACGGATTTACATGCGATATTTAAATTATTTTAATTTAAAGCAAGGAAAATAGTAATTGACTAATTCAGAATTCAAACTGATTGAAATTAAAAAAAAGCTAATAATAATAAAATCGATAGCATTGGTAAAGTTGAAAATATTCATAAAATTAATAAAATAAATTGTTCTATGGCAGATATGTCGGCTCGAACATTTTCAATATTTTTGATGGCTTTTAAAAGAAATTCTTTTAATTTCAATTTGAAAGTCGAGCAACTTTTGCTATACTTTATGGGAGGAGAGATATTGTTCCAGCATTTTGTAGCTGCGTAGCGAAAATTGAGAGCAGTGGTGGTCCAGTGGTAACGGCCGCGACTTACGAGTTGTAGGTCGTAGGTTCGAACCCAGACAGGCGCTTTACTTTGTGTAAATTATTTCATCACCATTGCTCTCTAAACGGTGAAAGAAAACATCGTGAGGAAACCGGCATGTCCTAGAACCAAAAATTCGAAGACATGTGACATCTACCAACCCGCACTTTACCCGCGTGGTGGATTACGGCCCACTCCAACTCATAGAGAGGAGGCTTGTGTTTCAGCATTGGGAACATTATAGGCTGATTATGTAGCGAAAATTGCCTATAGAAGTCGCCGACTTGTGCTGTGGGATTGAAATTACGTAAAGGATTTTACTTCGAGGTATTTATTAATAAACGTTGCAAGCATTTGCTTTTACGTGTCAATTATGTTTAATTTATGTATTGTTTTGTTTGTTGTTGTTGTTTGTGTTTAATTTATTTTTGTCATGGATATTATTATGGGCCTCTACTTTATCTACCTTTTCATCTCGTGTCGGTTTCATTTATCCAATTAAAAAAAAAAAACTACGCACAGCCTAAGCCGCTGGGTCTAGAAGCTTGAAATTTTGCACAAGTGTTCCTTATATAAATAAGGTTAGCACTAAGGAAGTTTTTTTTTAATTCAATATACATCTTTTATAGAGGTTAAATAGCGGATGAAAGTTCGTAATTTTTGGCGATAGGATCTCCCCCTATCGCAAAAAATTCCATAGGAAACAGCTTGAGCGCGAATAATTAAACAACAATTCCGAATTGCCTCCAGCCCCTATATAACATCACTTATAATAACTTTTCTGAACTCCTAACAAAATACCCACAATCTTAAACCAATCTCCGTCAAAAACTGGTCAAGAACATTCCATATCTGTTCAAACCATTATATCAAGTCCGGGGTCTATTTTGGTCGCAAAATGGACCCCACCGACAGTTCCCAACTTGGGATGCGGCCAATACAATCTCATTCAAAGTTTCTCGTTCCGGAACAGCTCGAAATCGTTTGATTCTTCGCGGGAACATCTCTATACATAAAATGTGTTTCTTTGTACGGCTGTGTGTTTCTTATTTTATGTAGTTGATTGGGAAACAGGCTGACTAACCGTCTCGTAGAAATTCAGATGTGTGATTTTATTTTAGTTTTTTTCTAAATGAAGTTTGATATAAAACTGACTAAATGACCACCACCGCCACCTCACTGATCTGTGAGCTATTAAAACTGACCATAATACTACTATTTGATTTGATAATTATTATTTTGCAGCGCCCTGACAGGGTTCATGTACAAAACCCGACAGTAATTATTCTGTAAAATGTGTGATGTATATGAGAGCAAATAAATAAATAAATACTGATGGCAGTGGTAAAAAAAACTGTGGAAGCTAAAAATCTCTTTTTAGGAAGTTAACCATTTATGTAATCGGCAATTGACGACCTCAGGCAAGGTGGAGCGACGAACTGGCAGCAGCTGGATAAGAGTCGCCGAGAATCGAGCTGAATGGCGTGCAATTGGACACAGAGCATGTAACCTTTTCAATAGGAGAGGCCTATGTCCAGCAGAGGACTGCTGTAGGCAGATGATGATGAGCCGTTTATTTAATTTTAAAATAGTCTCCACGAATGGCAATACTAACTTAGACTACCCGTGGGAAGTCATTACCAACTTGAAGACTGGTTAACATTTTTACACTGCCACGAGCTAGTGGCATTTAAATATCTTTATTACCACCCTCCCCTGTTCGCCTCTTTATTTATAAACGTTGCTTCAAGTTAAGAGACGCATAAAACTTATAAAAAAAAACTATTAGCAGACGTTAATCATAACCTAACTTATCCAACGTTTCTACAAACGGGGGTCTATCTTTAATGCCAATATCAAAAAAGAATCTCACGCTGCACAATACCAATAAGGTTCTATTCGTTTTTATATCAGTTTTATTTCGTTGTAAATAACGTCAAAGCTTTGTTTATTTCTTGTTAGTCCCCATTTCTGTCTGTTTTTTGACATCAGCAATAAGAAAAGTCGAAGAGTAAAACTTTGCGAGATAAACATTTTATGCTTTTGCCGATTCCAGAGCCTTAACAATGTTTGGTGACGAACAGAAGAATAAATTGTAAGAGTATAATAAATGTGGAGGACTAAACTTTGTTTTATTTGGATGTATATTGGTTGGGATATCTACGAGAAAAATATTGCGCTTAAGAGCGTTTACGCCGCACGGCATTTCTAAAAGCTTTCAAGCCGTTGTTTTTCGAAATGAATGAACCGATTTTAATGAAACTTCATACGCATAATCAGGATACAAAGGTCTTAAAAGTTAGCAGAGAACATTTTCGAAATGTCTTATTTAAAAAAAGATAACTGGAAATCTCTGTTTCTATGGAACTGGACTTTAAAATCGGTCTAATTTAGCTGTAACACAATTTTTCGAAAATGTTCTCTCCTAACTATTTAGACCTTTGTATCATTGTATGAAGTTTCATTAAAATCGGTTCATTCATTTCGAAAAACAACGGCTTGAAAGTTTGTATGAAATGCCGTACGGCGTTAACGCTCTTAAGACTTATTATGAGGGTAAAAGTAGAGAAATATTTAAATCGGATTGTGTTATTACATCATCTGCCTAGCCTTGTCCCTACAGAGGTATGAGGGACAGGGTGTAAAGTTCACTCATCCTCTATAGAAAAGGGAGGATCCTCCGACCAGGCGGGTGTTGTGTCTGGCGGGCAACTGCCCGATGATTCATGTCTATTCATGTGTATCTATGCTAGTTGCGTTGTAAACTCTGCTTGCGATATGCAGGATTTTGCGTGACGTCAGTATGACGCGTTGTTCGTATGTGGCATTCCCAACTATGTATGGCGGGGTCGGCTTCCAGTCTAACCGGATGGCAGCTGGACACCAGTATTTTACATGGAGCGATTGCCTATCTGACCTCCACAACCCAGTTAATGGGTAATTGATACCCGTTGATAAAACGAGTTTAGCAGACTTTCGAGCTTCTGACTACCCGTAATGTCTGTCGAAGATCCACGAATGATAGCCGGGATCAACGGTTTAACGTGTTTTACGAGGCATGGGGGCGAAGCTCGTAAGTTCGATTGTGTTAGCTCTGAATTTAATTTTAGAGGCAAAAACAATTAAGTGAGAGAGAGCAGTGCCCAGTGGTATCTGCCGCGACTTACGAGTTCTAGGACGTAGGTTCGAAATCAGACAGGCGCTTTACTTTGCGTAAATTATTTCATCACCACTGCTCTCAAAACGGTAAAGGAAAACACAACAAAAATTTTGACAAAATAGTAAGTCAAGGTTTTCAGTGTCGATAAGAAGGTTCTGTGTCCCAAAACTTGCAGTCAAAGTGACCTCTGCGCTGTCACTGACGACGCTGTGGAAGTAGCGAAGTTTAGGGCCAACAAGTTTTGAATTTCTGTTGTGCCAGCAACACGAACAAGAAGAAGTAGGTACTTTACGTAAAAATCCATCGATTTATAAAAGTTTTTTCAACCGCAGAGACCCAAAAAGAAACAAAATAACGAGCAAAACCACGTAACTCTGTAGTATAAAGTAAAACAATTTGAAACAGCGAGTGATTGATCCTCGTATAAAAGTTTCTAATGCCCCCGTGACGTCATACCTTATCAATACGAAGCAAATTTAACTTCGCACGATACTGCCGTACGATTGTATGCGATCACTTGCGATACTTTTGAACGAATGAATTGTTAACAGATGTGGAAGAACACGATGTTACTTTTAATTTCTTTAGTAGGTACTTTTTGTGATTGATGCCTGTTTCTTTGTGATGTTAAAAGAGTATTTTGTTTTATTGAAACTGTAGTCTTTTTAACGAAAAAGGTTCCTTAACTTTTGCAATTTCCATCGGATCATCTTATGAAAATCATGAACGTCTGTTTGGAAACTTGCGTGATTTCTATTTGGCATAGGAAGCTTAGGAACAGTACAAAATCTGACAACCAGTATTACCAACAGGTATCGTGTTTCCCAGTTACTGGGCTTTGGAGGTCAGATAGGCAGTCGCTCCATGTAAAATACTGATATTCAGCATTCAGTTAGACTGGAAGCTGACCCGAACATAGTTGGGAACGGCTAGACAGATGGATTGAAGCGTAGGTACTTACAGATTATTTGGGAATGTCATTTTTTGTCAGATTTATTTCCGTTGTTTTTAATGAAACTGAATGTCTTCTATTTGACCTGGTGGATTCATACCGTACCACAGACTGTAACCGTTAGCATAATCAGCCTATAATGTTACCACTGCTGGGACACAGGCCTCCTCTTTATGAGAGGGAGTGGGCCATAATCCACCACGCGGGCCCAGTGCGGTGTGTTGGATGTAACATGTTTTTGAATTTTTGGCTTTAGCACATGCCGGTTTCCTCACGATATTATCCTAAGCCGTTTTAAGAGCAGTGGTGATGAAATTATTTACACAAAGTAAAGCGCCGCTCCTGCTTACGTTTGAATCCATGAGCTACAACTCGTACGTCGGGGCCGTTCCTACTGACTCACCACTGCTCGCAACTCTTAAAGCTTCCAAAATCAAAATCAAATATCATTTATTCAAAATAATTTTTCAAACGTCAAAATTACATACCTAAAACAGCCCCCAAAAGGCCCGCCCGTCACCACTTTCTATTACTTTCGCTGGGAAGAAGTGGCGCAACAAACTCCCCAGCAGCAAAATAATACATTTATCTAGATAATAAAACCAAAAGCCCAGCAAAAATCGAAATAGCAACCTACAAAACATTTAACACTCCACAACAAAATGGCAACGCAACCATAAAAATGTGTCAAATTTACCGAAATTGAGAAACAGCTTGTAGTCATGACGGCATTTAAAACTTTAACTCGTTTTCAGTTTCATTAACGGTTATACCTCAGCTTAACTGTTGTAATTATGTACGCAATTTGGCCGGGCTTTAACTACAAGAGCTGACATGGCTTGCTAGAGCACCACATAATCGCGAAAGCGGTACACTTTGGAGGCATTTTTATGCCCCATTTCGCAAATAAGTGACACTTATTGTTAGGGAATTTCTGCGCTTATTTGAAAATGAATATAGCGTTAGGATGTACCTTGAGTTGATGTGTTTTTCTTTGGTGCATGTGTCATGGGAGTAAAATTGCGTAACACACTAAGAGCAGGAATGGCTTTCATTATTCATTGCGTTATTTACGTTCTTGAGCCGACAAAAGACATGGCTAAACTACTGCCTTATGCATGTTTACAAAATTCTCACTAGCTCGTAACATTCAAATATTCATTCATTCATTATTAGATACGTCGTGTTTATTATTCTCTACTTAGACAGTAGTGCAGTTACTGTTTTTATGTAAACAACGGTGATTGGAAGTATTATAACATCATCAAGTTATATCGAAGCTAATTCAAAAAACTACCCAAGCAAAGTTAATGAAACAAAAAAAAATACGAAATTGATCCACAATGGCCGGAGATATCGCGTAGGTAACAAATTCCACCTCCTTTTTGAAGTCAGTTAAAAATATCCTTTTACCGTTTTTATTTCATGATTTTCATCAGAAGACTGTAAATCTATATACAATCGCTTCATTGGCAAATCAATAATATTATTTGAAATTCCAGGTTTCTAGAATAATGATGGTTCATTAAAGTTCCTGTTCCAATCTAGACCAAATTTATTATATTCCAATATAGTTCATTATATATATTATTATAGGATCGGGAACCGTATTGGTAATGGCAACATATTTATGTATTAAGTGTACATATACAGAAATGTTATTACTAACCTCCATTAAAAGCGTTTACGACGTACCTACGGCATTTCATACAAACTTTCAAGCCCTTGTTTTTCGAAATGAATGAACCGATTTTAATGAAACTTCATACGCATAAGCAGGATAAAAAGGTCTAATAAGTTATTTTCGATAAATAGTGTTACAGCCAAATTAGACGTATTTTAAATTTTCCACAGAAACAGAGATTTCCAGTTATCTTTACCATATATCTCAACCATAATAGTCAAAAACATCCATTAATAAAACTTTTCATAGGTCCCAGGCTTTTCATAGGTCAAGCTTCTCAAGCCATGGGCCGCAAGCGGTGTTTTAGTCAGGGAGCAGGGGCCTTGCTTTGATAAATAAAAAAGTCAAGAGGTTGTCGTGGGACATCCGGTTCGAAAGAAGCTCCTTTCGCTGTTTGTTATGCACTAGCTTCTACTCGCGACTTCGTCCACGTGAAATTTCTTGTTCACGTCACATCGCATCGGCCGCCCGCGCTATTGCTTCGTTTTCGCTTAGGGTTCTTTATGACTTTAATTTTGTTTTTTTACATAGCCTATAACTTTTATCAAGAATTGGGCTATCAAATGCAAAATATTTTCTCAAACGCGACTAGTAGTTCCAAAGGTAAGCGCGTTCAAACAAACAAACTCTTCAGCTTTACTATATTAGTATATAAATTAAATAATAGGCACAATGAAGTAAATTAACACCGTTGGAGAGTAATTAAATGAAAAAATCTGGTAAGTACTCACACTCAGGGTCTGCTCTTGACGTCGATCATGCCTGATGAAAAGCGACGGATGAGGTATATGATGGAACGAGCGTGCCCAGAAAATGCCTGTTCACAATAAAACACAGAATACGGAATAGACACTAGATAGGTACTTTCTTCGACCGTGTGCAGAACTAGTCAAGACTGTCTAAGTTCCACTTGTCGCTCTAGTAAAACAATGGCACACAACAACAAAACAGTTTCGAGGACAAAACAATGCTCTGTCAACACAAACTGTTTTGACTAGGTCCTTGTACAGCCTTAAAGGGAACTGGGGGCCTAAAAAGGCCACTTTGGCAGAATCATAAAACAATTCATATCACGCAATTCATCTGTTTGACAGTTTCACACCTATATATTCCTGAAGGGTTAGGCAGAGGTGTACCTATAGCATTTTATGAATCTTCATACAAAACTGTCATACATGCAGCATTTCTAAATCGATCAAATCTACAATACCTACCAATCCTACCATACTACCGGTTTTGTTCTGTGTATACCGGATGACTATTTTTACCGTCTCGAAAATTTTACAGGGTGTTCTACCTTTCATATTCATGAACATCTTTCGCTATGAGACCAATTACGAAATCACGAAAAAAAATTAGCTGTTCCATAGATTTTGGTCTAGTAGCTGTTTTTTTTTCGTGTTTTCAGTGTTGGTCCCATATGATAGTAGTTCATATTCATGGGTAGTAAAACACCCTGTAAAAAAAAATCATCCGGTATGTAGTGCAGCTAAAATACTTATAAGAAATCGGTGCCGGCAAATAGTGTCGAATGACACTACGAAAATGTTCTTTACGTTAAAAAGGTGGTGTTGTAAAATTTAACTTCTTTTACATCCGCATTATCACGGCCGGTGCGGACACCGTCAAGTCAAATCCCGCTGTCTTCATTCCTATGCGGACTACGCGGACGTTACTCGTACGTAGCGGCCACCGCTATTCTGTGGTCCTTTAGGACTTAGCGTAGTCGTAGATGGGCCAAATAAAGTACCTAATTTATTCGACCACAAAAATAGGTAGGTACAGGTTGACCTCAGTAAAACTAAGTAAATAAATAAGTTGTGACCACAAACAACGAAGACAATGTACTCTAGCCAGGGGTCCTAACGTACCGCCAAAGTACGGGCACCCCACCGAGATATACGATTCCGCAGTTATTATTTATACCAGTTCAGGGAGAACGGGATCTGTTTATGGTACTGTGTATTGTGCCCGCGTGTGATATATTAGCACTTAGGTGTACTTATTGTGTACTACGGTAGGTACTAGTTTGTGTACTACAATGGCTGGACTGTCGGGTATAGTTCAGTGTTCAAAATTTTATGACGTCAACTTGTATAGTACCCTTACCTATTTCTAAAGGAAAACTTAAATTTTCTACTTGAGTTCAAATCTAGTAAAAAAAAGAAGGTTTTTATGTAAAATGAACTAGGTATTATATACCAGGTTCAAATTATAATATCTAGCGAGACACTGCAGACGTGATGGGTACCAATATCTAAACATAATAAAATTAAAATATTTCGTGATTTTTTTGGGGATCAACGACCGTTGATTGGTAGTGTTTTAATTAAAGTACCTATGAGTTGGGAAAATCTGTTTTCTTTTGTTTTATCGTGTTTAGATATCGATAACCAATACGTCTGCGGAGTTCCGCTAGCTAATTTAATTTGACACTGTATAGTTGTTATTTGTGCCGCCAAATGCGTGCACTGACTGGACAGGTCTACTCCATTTGTTGTTATTCTTTCCTCAAAAGACCATTTCAGGTCATTTCAAAGACCATTTCATTCATGGTCTTACCATTTCATTCATGGTCTTCACATGGTCCGTCCAAGATTATGTCTGGACTATGTCAGATAGGAAAAGCCGACCTGATTTAGTTTCAAAAATATGATTGACGTGTAAAAGTTTTTGTGTAAATCTACTAAGAGCTGATTTCTCAATCATCTGATAAATTTACTCGAGGAATAATTTTGAAATTTTGACAGTTATTTCATAGAAAAACTGTCAAACGTCAATTTTATTCCTCGAATAAAAGATATCTGGCGATGGAAAAATCAGCTCTTACAGAATTAAATCATTTATGATTAAACATGAAAATGATTTTATTTATAATGAGCATATAATGTTCACACTGCTGGGACAAAGGCCTCCACTGTGAGAGGGAGTGGGCCGTAATCCACCACACGATGTCACATGTCTTCAAATTTTGGATTTTAGGGCATGCCGGTTTCCTCACGATGTTTTCCTCCACCGTTTTGAGAGCAATGGTGATAAAATAATTTACATAAAATGTAAAAAAAAGCACTACTGTGTGCTATAAACATTTCAAATAAAATAAAAACACCGGTTAGGCCACTCAGCAGGATTTCCAAAGTAGAGATGAGAAATGCATTGCAGCATCAGACCCCCTGCTGTCTAATGGGAGCCGTTCTGGGCAATGATTGCGGACATTAGCCTGCAAATTGTTATTACTTGATAACTTTTCTACATGCCATGCTTTTACACAAAATTAATGGGTTGTGAAACTGTAGTTTTTGATACAAATTAAAAAGGTGCATAAATTAAGTGTGTTTTTGTGGTTTTTATAATTATATGTATATGTTAGTTAGTCTATATAATAAGGTATTTATGTAATGGCTCTTCGTTACCTGAATTAAATTATTTATTATTATTATACTTTAAGCCTCCGCTGTCCGTCCGTCCGTTCGTCTGTCAGCGGGCTGTATCTAAGTGTGTTTTCAGGTAGAAATTTTCACTGTGTGTATTTCTATTGCCGCTATAACAACAAATAATAAAATAAAATAAAGTAAAAAATTAAAGGGGGCTATACAAGAAATGTGTTTTAGTTGGCGTTTTTTGCGTTGTGGTACGGAACCCTTAATGTGCCGAGTCGTCGTCACGTAAATCCGAAAGTACCTACTTAATAAATCATAGTTTGACCATGGCGTAAAGGTCGCAGTTCACTGAGTGTCCATTAGTGAAACAAGTGCAGTGAAAGGTCGCATTGTAATGGACTTCTCATGTCCTTGTAAGGTTCTCGATTTAATTCCAGAAAGTGCGACTCGTAATTAACTATAAGAAAAAGGTTTTTTTTTCTACTAGCTGCATAATCCTACTGATTGATATTTTATGAAATAGTAATTTAAAAGGATTATATGAACTTAGAGGCTTGTATTGATGATTTTAATGATTATAATTCTGTAGTCATATTTATTACGCCGGATCAATATTTAAATCAACATTTAACATGACACTGACCTGCAAATAGTACAAAACATGAGATGAGAAAAAAGATATAGAGATAAGAAATTTAAAGAAAGAAATAAAAAAAAAGAGAGAAAGAGAGAGTTAAATAAAAAAGAATATTTATTCCTCAATTTTCATGATTGCACCTACCACTATTTGTCTCTGTATCACCCAAAGATTGACTGGTGGAAAATGCCGATTGCATTAAGTCCGCCTCTGTAAACGTATGCATGTGCTTGAAGTAATAAATAGATAATAAAATTTAAGAAACCGTACTTTTTGGAAATATACACAGTACTCAATATATTTATTGCTTCCACATGTGAACTTAGGTGATAGGGTTTACAGAATATTATGATCATTGTGGTTGTCGGGCATTAGAAATAAGTAATAAGACGGTGGATTTAGTTCCGATTTTCCACGCGCCAAAAGATCCTTAAAAATACAACTTTACAGACTTTTTTGGCGGAGACAGAATGAGGAACAAAGTTTTTGTCGACGCGTATCGTACGTGTGTATTCAGAGCACTTAGTTCTTTAGGTTAGCATTCAAACTCAGTACCTAACTTTTTCTACCAGAAAATACACAAATAAAAATAGCAATAGCAATGGACAAAATTGTCAATTGTTTTATATGCTTGAGAGTACGAGGCTTTTGACTACGTTGGATGTGTATATTTTATGTATTTTTATTATTTGTAATGTGCGTTTTGTTTGTGCAGAATAAACAATTTTTCTTTTGTTTTTTTAGTAATCAAAATTAAAATGAAAACTTTTTCTACCAAACCTACAACACAAACCCATAATGGCTTTTAACATACTAACCTGAATAAAACGAATAAAAAATAAAAGATAACTTTTTGCTGGCTGGCAATTAAGTCACATATAATCTATACATGATTGTATATAATGGGTCCCGTGGTACATCAGACTAATGTATCTAGGCCTCAAGGGAAACCTTAGCTATAATAAACAGAAAGGTTTGTTATTAAGGTCCAATTTGGCACAAATGGTGTTATTATTGGGCTAGAGATAGGGAATTAGAACCTCTTCTAAAATGATTGGAGGAAATGTATGGTCAATATTATCTTATCAATATTATATACATTTTTTTTTCCATGGGGAAATTCTCACGGTCCCTCAGACTGGGGAGGAGAGAGGGTTATGTCGGACTCCAACGGAGAAAAACCCCACTTTTCCTTCTACTACCATGTGTCGGGGCCCCGGGAGATACTTGTACATTTGCTGTACCCCCGACTGTTATGCCTTATACATATACTATAGGCCGACCACTTAACTGAGACGTTGTCTGAGGTAGCAGTGCGGTGCGGGAGGGGTGTGGTAACGTGATGTGAGAACTCAGTGATTCGTCAACTTGTGACAACTATCACCCCTCCCGCACCGCGCAGCTACCTCAGGAATATAATAATAAAGCTGAAGAGTTTGTTTGTGTGGGACTACCGGTTGGATTTCAAAAAGTCTAGATTATTAAGGAAGGCTATCTCACGCTAGGACCTTTAGGCGGGCAGAAGCTAGATTTTTATATAGGTACCTACATACATATTGTTCGTTGTGGCGGGATTTCACACAAAAAATAGAAGCAAAGTTACCGGTTTTTACATACAGTTTTATTTCTTGCACAAACACAATGACAAAATAGCATAGAACACAACTTTTAACAATGAAACTAGACTTTTGGCGGGAACGCCTCAGCGATGTTACACACTCTCCCGCTCACAGTCGTGGCTCAAGCTACACTGGCGCGGCGTTCCGCCGCATCGACCGGCGGCGCGCGCGCGAACTCAACAAGACGCACTGCGCATGCGTTATTTTGATACTATTATTTAACATAATGATCGTACCTATAATGAGTTGCCTACATTCCACCCCCTTGTTCCTGAACAAACTCGTCAGTAGGCAACACAATGACCTTTACAACCGGTCTCTTCATAAAGCCCCTACAGGTTCTAACAGTCACTACTCTAATGTGGCCATCGCGACCTGGGTGGACTGCGCTGATCACGCCCCTAGGCCACACATTACGAGGCTGGTTCTCTTCTAAAATAAGAACCATGTCTCCCACCTTCACGGGCGGCACATCGTGTAGCCACTTTTGGCGCTTTTGAAGAGTGGGGACATACTCTTTCAACCAGCGTCGCCAAAACATGTCCGCCAAAGTTTGAGCCTTTACCCAAGCCTTTCTACTGGTTAAGTCCGATGCATCATAAATACCTAGCGTAGATGCACCGGTCGCTGTACCTATCAATAAATGATTGGGGGTAAGAGCGATGGGCCCATCAGGGTCCGTACCCACAAAAGTTAACGGCCTACTGTTTAGGGTCATCTCTACCTCAGCCATCAATGTCGTTAGCAACTCCTCTTTAGGCGCTCGCGCCGACAAAGTAACTCTAAGTGCAGTCTTTACTGAGCGAACGAGCTGCTCCCAGCACTCACCCATGTGCGGGGCTGCAGGAGGGTTAAATTGCCAAGAAATGCCCTTGGTAACGACGAAATCATGAATTTTGTTGCTCTCCATTGCCTGAATGGCAGCTTTCAGCTCTGCTTCAGCACCAACGAAGTTCCTGCCTCTATCACTGAATATGATAGAGGGTTGTCCACGGCGAGCTATCAAACGTCGAATTGCCATTATGGCTGAGTCAGCTGATAGTGAAGACGCGAGCTCAATATGAACACCGCGAGTGACAAGGCAAGTGAAAATAACGCCCCATCTTTTTTCTCGACGTCTTCCTATCGAAACTTCCATCGGACCAAAATAATCTACCCCGCAATGTACGAAAGCTCTTCTTGTATTTACAAGTCTAGCGGTCGGTAGATCTCCCATCTTGGGAAACGAAGGGCGAGCACGACGGACAAGACAAAGCTGACATTTAGATACGGCTGATTTGACTGTACGTCGCAACTGAGTTATCCAATATTTTTCCCTAATACTGTTTATGACAGTTTCAGTATTAGCGTGGTGAGCGCGCTTATGATATTCGAGTGCAATAAGTCGCGCGGTATAGCTGTGACCATCTAAAATAATGGGATACTTCTCGTCAAACATTAATTCTGGTGCAGCACTAAGGCGTCCTCTGACTCGAAGCAAACCATCATCTTCATACAAAAAAGGATCTAAATCGCGAATTTTACTATCAGCAGGTAATGCAGTTTTTGATTTCAGTAGTGACAACTCCTTGGGGTAGGTCTCAACTTGACACTGTTTCAACAAAAGAATTTCAGCATCACGGACATTGCTAACTGTTAACTTCTCAACCTGCTTTTTACGACACAAACCTAAAAAAGCAAGGACTCGACCCGCGGCTCTAACAACACGTGTCCAACTAGAGAACCTATCCACATTAAATAGAGGTTCATACTGTTTTACTAGGTGAACCTTCTCAAGACGCTCCAAATCCGTATCGACTGCATCGTCGAACTCGTTGACCGGCCACTGGTCTTGGTCCGTGTACAAGAAAGAGGGACCTGAAAACCACAACTTACAATTTGTAGACCAGTACAGTTTCGTGGCTTCATCAGCAGGGTTTTCTGCAGACGGCACCCAACGCCACTCACTTGGGTTAGACTTCCGATCTATTTCTGCCAACCGATGTGAAACGAACTTCTGAAAATCACGAGGATCCGAATGTACCCATTTTAAAACCGTTTTCGAATCGGACCATAAGTATTTGCGTGTTATTGTTAAGCCTTGCTCTTTAACAACGACGCAAGCTAACCTACACGCCAGCACAGCTGCTTGCAGTTCGAGGCGGGGCACGGATATCACCTTCAGCGGAGCGACACGAGCTTTGCCAATAACAAGTGAGACGGTTGGTTTGCCAAATTCATCCCTACCAACTAAGTATGCTACTGCGGCATACGCTGATTCGCTTGCATCACCAAAAACATGTAATTCGACAGCTGAAGGATCAAGCCTGTACTAACGCGGCACTCGCTTGTTACCTAGTTGTTTGATATCCTGCAGCCACCTTTCCCATTCCTTGAACTCGTTTTCCTTTAGCTGATCGTCCCATCCTATACCAGACTTCCATATTTTCTGTAACAAGATTTTAGACTTTATCGTGTAAGGATAAAGTAAGCCTAGAGGGTCAAAGATACTCATAATAAATCTCAGAAACTGCCGTTTAGTAGGAATAACTCTGCCATCAACTACGTCAGGTGTCACTTTTTTAAACGATAAGTCGAACGCTAGCTCGTCTTACTCTGGCATCCATATCATACCTAAAGTTCGTTCACCACTATATGGAGATTTATCAAAATTAACAGTACCGGGCACGACAGCTGGTAATTCTTTTCGAAGCTCGGGTGAATTGGTCACCCACCCCCTGATAGAGAATCCACCAGCGGAGTGTATCATGGCAACATCTTTGATCAGCTGACGTGCACTATTTATTGAATGAACACTATCTAGGTAATCATCCATATAATGGTTTTCGTGAATTGCCTTGACGGCCTCAGGATACGAATCTCGGAACTCACTAGCATTTTTATTCAATACATGTATGGCTGAGGCAGGCGACGACTTGGCACCAAAAGTCATAGAGTCCATAACGTATGTGTCAGGATCGCGCTCTTTATTCCGGCCTCTCCAAAGAAAGAGCTGCGCGCCCTGATCTTCTTTCCTTATTTTAATACGCAGAAACATATCAGCTATGTCCGCTGTATAACCTATTGGGCCAGATCGAAACTTAAACAACACGCCTAACAAAGAATTTAACAAATCCGGCCCTGTTAGCAAATAATCATTTAAACATGCGCCCTTGTATTTGGCCGCGGGCGGCATCATATACCAATCTGAGCTTATTTGGTTTATTCGGGTTAACGACCCCAAAATGCGGCAAGTGCCATACCGGGTTAACAGTCAGCCGAGTATCCAAACGCCTAGCATATTTCTCAGAAATTAACCTATCAATTTTACGACAATACGATTCAGCATAATCGGGGTTTTTATCCATCTTACTTTCTATGCCGCGTAAACGCTTGACAGCATAATCATAATTATCGGGCAAGGGTACAGCGTCACGTGACCATAATAGTCCTACCTCCCAGCCCCCATCGACACGGCGACTAGTGCTATCTAGGATCTTACAGGCGCGTTCAGTCTCAACATTTTTGCGTGACACTTCTGTGATACCGATAGACTCAAGCAAAAATTGCTGTTTAACGAGTTCGTTTAAATCATCTAAATTATCAAAGACTAGATTGACCGATTCACGAACAGAATCGCCGCAAGTACCTACAGGCCCATGAACAACCCACCCTAACTTCGTAAGCGACGCTACGGGTTGTCCGGATTTACCCTGTCGTATTTCCTGGTTAACTATTAGCTGCCAATTATCTTGCCCGATTAATAGCATTGGTTTTGCGCACGACATCTCACAACAATCTAAGTCTCGTAGATGTTTATTCATAACTAAAACTTTGGCGGACACACTTTGGGTGGGCAAATCTAAGTTATCGATAGTACGTAATGCGATATCATGACACAATCCGTTGGGTCCGCGTATTAGCGCAGTCACCCTACATGAATTTTTATCAGTAACAACCAGACCGCGTGCACTAACAATTTTCAACGGGGACAATGGTCCACTAAAATTACAAACACTTGAATCAATTAACGACACAGTGGCACCATCATCAAGCAATGCATAACAATTATGTTCGACATTATTTACAATAATAGTTACAGGCACAATTTTTAGTAATGTTTTTGTGTTCCGACACTGCTCACCCATACTCGTCACTGACTCGGTGTCCGACGGCGGCGGTTGTACGGCGCCGGCGACCGCGCCTGCCACAGCCGGTACGCTAGCGCCGGCGACGGCGGCGCGGGCGTCCGGGACGCTCGACTTCTCGTAGTGGAGAAGTGTGTGATGCGGAGAACGACACTTTTCACAGCGTTTTGCGCGACAGCGATAACGAGAGTGACTTTGCACTAAACATTTAAAGCATAGTTTATTTACCTTTACGAAGTCCCACTTTTCTTGTTCACTTTTGTTTACAAACTTATCGCACTCGGGTAATCGGTGACCCGCACTACTACATAACACGCACACATTCGATGACGACGACGACGACGTACACGGCGACCTACTCGATGACGCAGATTCCTCGCTGGTAATATGGACACGGTGAGTTTGTTCCCGTTGCTGTCGCCGAGCAGGATCCGCGCGCCCGGCGCGCGAAGTGTTCACGGTGGCTGCGTTAGCGGAGTTGGCAGCAGCGGTGGGCCGGTTACGATGATTCTCGGTGTTCAGTGGTAGGTAATAAGCTGATGCCCGTGACAAATGACTCAGGAATTCGAGCACAATATTAATGTTCGGCGATACACGAAGATCTTGTTTACTGTCGGTGTTCATTTTCATCACAAACTCGCCGTACTGCGCTCGTTGAACGTGAGTTAATTTACTAAGTATTTCGTGCGTTATTTGGGGGTTATTTATATAACCCTCTGCTTTTATGTTCTTGAGAATGTACACGCAGTTTCGTATAACGCACGTCATATTTCTTAACTCGACGCCACTGTCGGATACTTGTGGTAAACTTCGAACTTTTTGAAGTGCTGTTTCTAACAGTAAATTGGGATGTCCGAACTCCTCTTCTAGGGCTTTTATTACGTCCGATGGGTCGGACCCGGTATGCAGCAGACCTTCAACAGCACACTTTGCTGCGCCACGGAGCGATGCTTGTAGTCGTGCGGTGTTCTCGTACAAGCTATACGTGGACGCGGTAGCTTCGTAGGTACGACGATACGCCAACCAGTCTACCGGGCTGCCGTCAAACACGGGAAGATCATAATTTTGTCGTGGCCGCTTCGTCATGTTCGTAATGATAACGTCGGCTAGGTGCATGATGTCGGAAGCAGCGACGGTGCCAGCGGTGGTTGCTTCGGGCGGAACGACAGGCGCATATTTCGGTTTGGACGGGGAGGACGCCGCCGCGGGCTCGAAAAGCCCGGGAACACCGGGCGTGGCGTACGGCGCATGCGCGGACCCGCGCGCGCGCTCTGGCGCTAGGCCTTCGGGCGGGCACGCGCCGGCCGGCGCACAGGGCGCTGGCGGTATTTCCGCGTGCTCGCATGGGGCTTGACTTGAGCTTAGCCACTCATCCACTTTATTACTACTGCATACACTGTGAGCGCGGTGTTCTGATACTTCGTCCTCGATTTCCGCGATGTCCAACGCTAGTTTCGTTTTGATAAGCTGTTCTTTCAACTTGGCGAGTTCTTCTTCGGCTTTGTACTCGGCACGGAGGCGTAGCGCTTCGCGGCTCAAACGGCTTGATCGCGACCCGGTCGACGTGGCAACAACTTCACTACGCGGGATCGTAGTGACACACGTCGTATTCGCTTCAGGTCGCGGCTCAGCTCCAGCGTGAGCTTTGCTCCTTGTGACGACGCCAGTAACTTTGCTTTCCATTTTATCCGGCTCGGAAGGACCAATGTTCGTTGTGGCGGGATTTCACACAAAAAATAGAAGCAAAGTTACCGGTTTTTACATACAGTTTTATTTCTTGCACAAACACAATGACAAAATAGCATAGAACACAACTTTTAACAATGAAACTAGACTTTTGGCGGGAACGCCTCAGCGATGTTACACACTCTCCCGCTCACAGTCGTGGCTCAAGCTACACCATGCCTTACAATCTTACTCATAAAAACCCTGCAACAGCATTGTGATAACCCAACTTATTACAGATGACATGTACAAAAGATATATTTCCAGCTGGTTATTAGCTTTACAATTTCGTAGTATTATAATCTGTTAGTTTAGTATTGTAAATCCAGAGGCGCTAGTGTGGCCTATAATGTAGGAAAATAAAAAAATATTCAAAGTTAATACTGCACTAAGGTTTACAATGTTCTCCCTAAATAAATGGTATAATATTAGTAGTACTGTTAAGAATGTGTTGCCATAATTAATTCATTATTTGCTACATAGAAGTTTGATTAGTTCTATTATTGGAGATAAGCAAAGAGTGTTTATTGTAAATATAGGATTCGTTAGAATAAATTAAATATAAACATACGTGTCCATGATGATAAGTCATTTTTGCTGAAAAAATGTTGAAATAAAAAGATCTTAAATACTTTGGTAAGAATTTAGAGATATTTAAATATATGCCCTGGCAGCACTGGCAGGTAATAAACAAAAATGGCTGTTGTTGTTTTGATGTCGTTCTGCTGTGATCGTTCGTTGTCTGCTGTGATCGTTCGTGGTACCTATATCCCCCTTACTAATAAACATTGTGTATCGTCTGTATAGTTACACAACGCTTTGTCTTCTATCGAAAATCAAATTACTGACGACTGAAAGAGAGAAATCGGTGTGTAACTATTCATCTGATATAATACGTTTATTAGTAAGGGGGTGTGTAATTCAAATAATATCTAAATATGTTGTACTTAACAGATTTTGAATACTTTTATCGGTATAATTTTATTATCTCTGTTACAAGAATATTTATAAAACAATTGGACCATGGATGGATCAAGGTCGCGCGAATAAAATACTGACACGGATGTAGTTTAGTATTTTAATCGCAGAGGGCGCTTTTTTAATCTGTTATCGTTCAAATCGCGCCAGATGGCTCTCTATTTCCGTATATACAAAGTACTCTTTGAGCTACACTGGCATGGCGCGGCGTTCCGCCGCATCGACCGGCGGCGCGCGCGCGAACTCAACAAGACGCACTGCGCATGCGTTATTTTGATACTATTATTTAACATAATGATCGTACCTATAATGAGTTGCCTACACATATAGTGAGATTATCCAAAGAATACGTACCTACTATTATTTTTATTCAGTATTGATTCCAGCAGCTTGCGTATCTAATGAAAGCAGTATGTCTCTCCCCTTTTAAATTGCAATAGCTAGTAGATCAAGTCTGCAAATCTGCAGGAAGTGAAGCATACTTTTCACAGTCGCGACTACAAGCACGACTTACAAGATAGTAGGTTCAAACCCAGGCAGGTGCTTTACTTTGTGTAAATTATTCGCTCTCAAAACGATAAAGAAATCATCGTGAAGAAACTAGAACCAAAAAATCGAAGACTGTTACAATCACCAACATGCACTGGGCCCGCGTGGTGGATTATGGCCCACTCCCTCTCATAGAGAGGCGGCCTGTGTTCCAATAGTGGGAACATTATAGGCTGATTACGTTTAAGCATACCTATTACATAATGTATGGATGACATTAGCCATTAATTTTTTAGGGTTCCGTAGTCAACTAGGAACCCTTATAGTTTCGCCATGTCTGTCTGTCCGTCCGTCCGTCCTCGCTTAATCTCTGTGACCGTTAGCACTAGAAAGCTGAAATTTGGTACCAATATGTATATCAATCACGCCGACAAAGTGGTAAAATAAAAATTGGAAAAAAATGTTTTATTAGGGTAGCCCCCCTATATGTAAAGTGGGAAGTGTTTTTTTTTAATTTCAACCCTAACGTATGATATATTGTTGGAAAGGTATTTAAAAATGAATAGGGGTTTACTCAATTCATTTTTTGATAATATCAATAATTTCGGAAATAATCGCTCCAAAAGTAAAAAACAATGTTTCCCCCCTCTAACTTTTGAACCATAAGTTTAGAAAATATGAAAAAAATCTGAAAAGTAGAACTTTATAAGGACTTTCTAGGAAAATCATTTTGAACTTGATGGAAACAACAGTTTTTGTACAAAAAAGACATAAATTTGTACAAAATAATTTCTGGACTAAGTTTGTAGTATAATCGTATATGCAAGCATTTTTTTAAATTTCGTTTACATATTTTATTATCCTGAACGTATCTTTTTTCAAACTAAAAAAGAATTATTAAAATCGGTTCTCGCAATCCAAAATTACCACCGAAAACTTCTGGCACGTCTATGTATTAATTAGTAACCCAATTCCCCGAGAGATGGCGCTGTAGGTACTTATTACATTGGTCGGGTATTATCGAATTGTTCGGTCGGTCTCTCCTTGGCATTGGCGGTATCTTATAACTACATAAAACTTCTATCAGGAACATGCTAAGGCAATTTAGAACAAAACTAAACTTCATTTTTTTAACGCCATCAAAATGTTAAGGTAAAAACCAGTTCATAAATGGTTCGATAGATGGCGTTGCGTAATGACGTAATTTTTTTAAAAGTCGATGTTAAGATTTTCCGTGCTTTCATGACCTACCGTGGTAAAACATATTAGTAATTTTATGAGTGCACAATCTAATAGTCGTCGAGGTTTGATTAAATTAGATTGTGGGTAAAATTAACTTCTTTTGCGGATATGTCCTTTGTGGGCCCGTTTTTAGTGTTCCGTAATTATTAGAGTTCCGTAACAAATAGCCTTTTTTAAGTTGGGTTACCAGTATGTTCGCGCTACACCAGCGCTCCGCGCTCCTGCAACTGCTCCAATGGATACGTCGCGAGCACATCTACATGCGCTCCCCTTTGTGTTCGCGCTAAAAACCGTCACGAGTCGGAGCGCCTGCCGCGGAGCGTGCAATGTTGCACGCTCCGTGTTAGCGCACGTACCCACTACCGGGAGCAGTTGCAGGAGCGCGGAGCGCTGCTGGAGCGCGAACATAATGGATACCCACCTTTAAACTCATAAGTGGGAACACTTATTGTGACGGACGGGAAACTACGGAACCCTACACTGAGCGTGGCCCGACACGCTCTTGGCTGTTTTTTTTTTAAAGATGCCTTTATATAAAGTCATACAAAGTATAATAAATGTGTTCTATTTTAACTTTGTTCAGCAATCCACTTATCTCTATTTCCAGATAAACCTAAACAAAACAGTATCAAAATTAGTTCAATTAGCCAAACTTTAGCCTTCGCTTGCCAAACCCGTAGTTTATTTGTCAGAGTTACATTTCCAAAAGTTTAACTAAATATATTTTAACGTAACTATCGCAGTCTGGACGTGAAGTACTGTTTTTATGTCACTTTGTCCTTATATTCCATTATGGAAGGGTCCCAACGCATTTTATACTGATTTTATGGAGTAAGGACTTTAGTGCAGTTTTGAATTTAACGTAAATAGAACTTGTATTGCGTCTGGTGGCGTAAACTGCAGGAGTGCATTCTAGACTTAAAGTTTTGAGATTGACATTTTTCAGGGAGTGTCCGTAATGTGAGAATAATTTAACTAGAAAATTACAACGACGTCGTGTAAAGTCAGGGAAATTAATTATGAAGCAGATTATTAAGCAACCGTTTGGGGTTGAAACACTAGTGCCATGGGGTCCGAGTGTCCACTTAGTTTATCGAGACATCGCCAAGCGGTTGGTCGACTCTTCACATGATTTTGGCCAACGAATCAGCATTGCCATACAACGTGGCAACGCTGCCAGCCTTTTGGGCACTTTTCCAATTGACAGCGATGCGAACAAATTTTTCACGCCCATTGATTATTTCCCCTCCTTTTTATATACTTGTACATATTATTATTTTAAGACTGTTAGCTTTTTAAATTATGTTAATATACGATTTATATATATTTCACATTCGTTACGGGTCGTGAGAACCCCGAAAGTCTGACAACCAGTCTTACCAAGAGGTCCAGTAACTGGGTTGTGGAGATCAGATAGGCAGTCGTTCCATGTCAAATACTGGTATTCTAGCTGCATCTGGTTAGACTGGAAGCCGACCTTAACATAGTTGGGAAAAGCTTAGGCAGATGATGAGGAACTAGCTAGAAGATTCACAAAGACCGTACAACCTGCACCATACAAAGTTGAATAAAGTCCTCAAACAAACATTATTAAATGACAAACAGGTTGATCCTTATATCCCTATAAAATTGGAAGACAAACCAGTTTTGAAAGTAGGTATTGATAATGGCAATACAGCGGGTCTCGGAAAAATCCTGGGGATCCAACACGAGCGGATTCCGCTGCATTTGATCCTTGCTTGCAGCAGGCCAAATCCCGGATACACCGGAAAAATTGTCGTTCGGAAACAATTCTAAAATGCATTGACAAAAAGGAATAAAAGGTGGTCTAAAGCTAGGGTACAGGGAGTATATTTTAGTAGTTAATTTAGTGATTCTACTAGTTTTGATCCCCTCTTCATGGCGTACTGAACATCTTTATTGTTTGTGGAATAACACTCGTTTCAGGAAAATTTAAACGTTGGTCATCATCAGATCAAGTAATTTATTTACCAGAAACACGGTAGGTATATAGGATATCATATAATTAAAAATAGATATCCAAATGTTATCAGCTCAGCCTATCGCACCACTGCTGAACATAGGCCTCTCCCATGCTGCGTCACAACACCCTGTTATCCGCCATCCGCATCCAGTCTGTCCCAGCCACCTTTTTAAGGTCATCTGTCCATCTAGCTGGGGGGCGTCCCACACATGTTCAGAGCACTGCTTATTTAAAAAACGTAACAAAATCCATAAAAATTGACCATTGACGTAGAAGGTCGAAAACACTGACATAACATTCATGTAAAATATAAAATATTATTTCACAATAACGTAAACCCTTCACAATTTGAATACGGACCCGGAAAAGGGAATGTACAGACGCCAGCACATCAACCTACCCGAAACTGTCAAATTTTCCCAATCAACTTTGAACCTTATATTTTAGCGATAAAGTTGAAAATCTATCAAAGAAATTTGACAGATTGTAGTAGGTTGATGTGCTGGCGTCTGTACACGGGAAAATATGTTCATTACTTACTAACAAAATCACGGACAGCACGGAAATAACATCAAAATTCCAAATATCTCACACAATAACTTCCTAAATAAAATATAATCTACATTTGTAATCTTGAAGTTTCATGAGTGACACTTTTCCTGACGAGGGTGACTGGTCCCCTATGTTCGTCGACTGACATTTCTATTAGCAGGCAATTTTCAATCCTGAGGGTAATTCGTAAAGTTCTGCAGCGAATGTCAATTTTGAATGAAGTTTTTAATTTGATGACAAGGTCTGTACATAGTTGATTTGTATTTACTGTGGAAGGAATATATAGGTAATACTGCGGTGGGTACACCGCGATTCTATTTTATGGTCCTTTTTCTTGAATGCTTTTAGCTTTGGTTTTATAAAGCGGTGACCCCACATAACGACCGCATTGACGACTGTCATGAAAATTATGACAGAAGCAGATTCAAAAGTAAGGTGAGGGCAAATCTAGCTATTAAAATCTTTGGGCAGTAGGGTTTGACTTTACTGTGTCAAAAACGCTCTTTACGAAAACAGATCACCTTACTTTCATATACAACGTTTCAGCGACATCATTTAACGGTAAATTGTGGACGCTATATGACCAGTCACCGCTCTTCTAGACCGTAGCTTAAGAAAGCGGTGACCGGTCATACAATAACCGGTTGTCCAAAAACAGAGACATTATAACAGCCTATTAAAACTTAATTACAACATTATAAATACTGGCGAAATTGACAGATTTTCAAAACGGCCGTTATAATACGACGGAACCGCTTTCCTAGGAATCACAAGCTTTAGAGAAAGTTTTCGACACAGACGAAAGTGCAAGATTCACGTATCAATTAGATCGTATACCTATTTTGTATTCATGGGTCTCTACTGATAACGAATTTACTTGGCTGGTAAGGACATACCTGCGGGGTACCACTTTCAGTAGCAAATGGGTTTTATTTTGACAGTTCAACAAGTTGCGTTACCTATTTACATTGTTCAGCAGTCACATTTTTCGAACACATCAAGCAATGGATTAGCAATTTCGTTCAAAATGGTTCAGATTGATATTGATAGTGTCTTACGCAATCAGGGGTGCTGGTCTTTAGATAGTACCACCTATATCGAGAAGAAAATGCATTCATTTAAATCTAAAAGTTGGAACCCTGCCCGGTTAACGGGTATTTTATGAGCCCTGATAACATCTATATGCTTGGTCCTGCGGGTCAGTGAACTTACTTGTGTATGCTACTATAGTTTTAAAGTTTTGCTAAGAATCTTTTTCGTAAAGTTTTGCTAAGAATCTTTTTCGTAAAGTTTTGCTAAGAATCTTTTTCGTAAAGTTTTGCTAAGAATCTTTTTCGTAAAGTTTTGCTAAGAATCTTTTTCGTAAATTTTTTATCAATTTTGACACTTTGGTACGAAATATTGACTGTAGGAGTACTTTACGAGTTCTCAGGGTAGGTACCGGGAGGAATCAATTCACGGTTTATCGCATATATTCAATTAATGTTCCTAGAAATCGTTCTACGTGCTTTGTATCTTTATCTCGCTCGTGTAAGCCAAAACTGACGCCTACCGTTTCTGCATTCTCAATTCGTCTTGGCGTTTATCTTAAAATGTCATGCCATAATCTTATAATTACTAGCGCTGGGGCTCTGTCTCATATGAATCTTAGCATTGTGCTGAGCGATGTTGCTTTTGCGTGGAAGTGACGCATGTTTTCTCCCAAATGGTAATTTTGTTTTTTTTTCATGCGTCATTTTTGCCGCAAATAAACGCATTTTCTTTCTTTCTTTTTTTCTTTTACCAAAACGTTTGCATGCCACAAACCATGCAGATCATAATCTCTATACAGTACCAACCTTATTGCTTGGAATCTATGAATCTATCCCGCTATATCAGTCAATATTTAGGTCATGAGGTCTGTTAGAAAGTCGTTCTAAACTACAAAGATACCCTGAGGAGATAAAGTCCGGGGTAAAGAGAAAGTTAATTTTCATTGCGATCATTGAAGTAAAATTAAAATGTAACGATTTAAAACGTAGCTGGGGACGTATAACTGCGTTCTTTAAAAGGTTCTTTACGATTCTACCGGCTTTTATTCTAGAGAATTATCTTGGAGACGAGGGGAAGACTGTCTCAAAGATTTTATGATAGGATATGAAAATTTTAGTGTGAGTAGAAAGATGCTTGGGGGTAGGTCGTCCTGTCCTCAGTTATGTGTTGTCGTTCGATATATCGAGGAGTCAAAATAAATAATTTTTATTCGTTGCTATAAAAATGAGCTTAATACGTTATGTTTGGCTACGATATATTAATGTGACAATGAAGGCTCATAACAAGATGTCATTTACGTAATCATTTTGAAACACGTTTCAACATGTAACGTATCAAAACGCTCTGTCGGAATTAATATTAAAAGTGTTACATATTATTCACATTGGTGTCGATTACATATTGAATACTTACTTTAGGGATCTCGTTTCATTGTTGGTTTATGTCAGTGTCATGTCTGTAGGTAATTTAATTACCATAGATGAGGGTATCTATGTATTAGTAGTCTCACCTACTAAGTTAAAATATGACCTAGTTCTTATTTATATATCCTGTTACTGACTGCATGTTGGTTTAGTGGTTGCAAGCGCTACTGGTGAGCAGTGGTGGCCCAGTGGTATCGGCCGCAACTTACGAGTTGTAGGTCGTAGGTTCGAACCCAGACAGGCGCTTTACTTTGTGTAAATTATTTCATCACCACTGCTCTCAAAACGGTGAAGGAAAACATCGTGAGGAAACCGGCATGTCCTAGAACCAAAAATTCGACGACATGTGACATCTACCAACTCGCACTGGGCCCGCGTGGTAAATTACGGCCCACTCCCTCTCATTGAGAGGAGGCCTGTGTCCCAGCAGTGGGAACATTATAGGCTGATTATTTAAGCGCTACTGGTGAGCATGAGGTTGTGGGTTTGATTCCTGGGTCGGCCAAGTGTTATTGGTATTTTCCATCTGAAATTTTTCAATAGCAGCCCAGAGTCTGGTTTTGTGTCCGGATGATGGCAATAGGTTTGCCTCCTATTACATAGGACTTTAAATGTGGTTGTGCTATAGCCACACCTCTGCCTAACCCTTTGCGAAATACTGACGTGAGGTTATGTTATCCTGTTACATAGCTGCAAGAAACAAATAACATTTCAATAAGAAAACATCTTGCTTCTAATATATGAATCAGCACGTAATTGCGCGCGGAACCTTCGCGTTTGTGCTGTATTATCGAACGATAATATCACAGTATCATGTGTCTGTTTCTTGTTTTGTGTATACAGGGTGGCATTTCAGGGGACATACAGTTACGTACATGATTCTGGAACCCTATGCGTTGAATTTTTTCCTCGATTATTGAAAAAAATAATCAGTTGTTTTAAAGGAAAGTGCAGTACCTACCTATCTACGCGGTCAGAATGTGTGAAACGGCAACTTAAAAAAAATATAACCGACTAAAGATTTCAACGCAGGGGTCGTGCCACCCTGTCTCTTAGGTAGTATAGTTTGGGTGAAAGGAAAGGCTTCATAATGAAAAAAATATTAACACCGCATCTGGTTAGGTTCCTTGATTTTTGAGAAAAGGTATGGGATTTCGGAAATGATAAATGATTAAATGATGAATGATGAAGATTTCTTTTTCATTAGTCTTGCCTGAATTGTCATGCAAATGTGTTTATTATACGGTACGCGTGTGTCTTTGCATTACGCCCATCTTCCGATACCGAAGATATTTCAAATTCCGCAACATAGCTTCGACGAGAATTCCGTAGGTAGGTATATTATAGGTACCTACACCTCAATCTGTCTAACTCCCTGGGAAACAAAGTGTGATATTATGTTAACCTATTTGTAGTAAGTTCTACAGCCATTCTGTATGGTGGAAGTATCGTGCATCAATTAATAATAATAATAATAGCCTCCCGGCTCAAGGGAGATTAGCCAGGTACGCAGCAGATATTATAGTGCACAAGTGTGTGCGTAAACACAGGTGCACTCACTGTTCCTTTGTTCTTATAGTCAGATGGGACGACAATCCGACACGACCGGGGAGAGATCAGGCGCAGGACCAACGGCTTTACGAGCTTTCCGAGGCACGGGGGTAGTGAACCGCCAACTTCCAAACTCCGGACTGTTAATAAGAAATTCCTAATGGAAAACCCACCTGGAACGGTTTGGAAGAGGCTTTCACAATACTAAGGGGCTGCCTCCACGAGCGAGAGAATCGCGGCGATAGTCTCGCCGTGCCATCAAATTTTCGCGGCGATGATATCGCCGTGTGGAGACACGTTCTACGAGAGTGTATAGAATTACGTGGCACGACGATAATATCGCCGCGATTCTCTCGCTCGTGGAGGCCGCCCCTTACCTTATTTAAGTACAAAACTAACATTACTAACAAATAAATAAATAAGTACACAACACAAAAACTAAATGTAAGGGATAAAATAAATCTAATAAATAAATAAATAAAAAATGGAAAACAAAATAACACATTGTCTGACCCGGGAATCGAACGCTCTCGTGCTTGCAACCACGATCAACGCGCAACGGGACAGTCAAAATACGAGTATATCATCAATTTATTATAGCGCACCAGTTGCAATCGGTTCATATCACCACCGATATTATTGTGACATGACGGGGCGGCCATTAATAAAATGTACGAGTTGATTGTACTTTTCTGCATGTGTGATGTACTTATCGGGTTAAAAAATATTATTGTTAATACTTATTTTATTTTGTACTAGCAGCGCCCCGCGGTTTCACCCGCATAAGTGTTGATCCCGTGGGAATATCGGGATAAAAACTATCTAACTATCCTATGACCTTTCTCGGGACTCAAACTATCTCTATACCAAATTTCATCTAAATCGGTTCAGCGGTTTAAGCATGAAGAGGTAACAGACTGACAGACAGACACACATTCGCATTTATAATATTAAAGTCTGGATTTTTGTGTCTAATGAAATAATCAAATAAAAAATAGATCATTTTATCATTTTATAAATTGATCCAGAGTCCGTATTACGCCATTCCAGTGCGAAAAAGAGATGGTGCTATCGATCATGTATAGCTCCGTTTATCTCTTAAACTGGAACCGTGATGGCATTAAACCGTTATAATATAACTGTTTTTTTTATTATTCGGGCGTGCATCCAAAAAAGTACTAATAAGGACCTACAAATAGCTGCACAAAATATCTCATGCCGAAATCGAGCCCACAGCCATAAAAACACAGAAGCTAAACAACTACCACTACCTCCAATTATAAGCCTTCAAATAAAAAAACACATAAAAAATGGCTTAATTTCAGTTCCAACACGTCTTTTTTTGCAGCACATCATTTTGATTCCTACTCAATATATTGTGCCGCACGTAACTGCAGCGAGGCGAATCGCACGTTATCGGAGACCGTTAATATCGCCCCGGTTGCGATCGCAACACATTGGCCAGCATCGCACAGATTATTGCGACCACTCGCTGTCTATAAATATGCCGCCGACTGTACTTGCTGTCTGATATATAGCGTTCGGTTCGAGAGATTTGTGCGAAACCGGAATACAATACATTATATCTCGTATTCGTGGTTATTTTATCGCGTTATTTATTTTAGTGTGGTGGAGGAATGTTTCTTTATTGAATATCAGTTCAATAAAGAAACATACATACATAGACTTATAAAAAAAGATGGACTCCGCGCCACGCATATCGAAAGTGAAGCACCGATCTATGTGTGCGTGATTGACGATTGACGAGTCGTGTCACGTAATGGCGGCCAGTCGGCATACTATATGATGTAAATGTGAGCGTGAGGCGTGTTTGTACAAACAGTCCCGACATACTTACTGTGCTTCACTTTCGATATGAGTGGCGCGGAGTCCATCTTTTTTTATAAGTCTATTCATAAATATTTGGATTTCAGAGCAGTACTGGCCCAGTGGTACCGGTCCTAACTTACGAGTTGTAGGTCGTGAGTTCGAACCGAGGCAGGCACTTTAGGTACTTTGTGTATTTAACGGTGAAGGAAAACATCGTGAGGAAACCGGCATGTCCTAGAACAAAAACATTGTAGACATGTGACATCTACCAACCCGCACGGACATCGTGTTATTGGAAAATAAAACCATTATAGAATTTTATTTCAATTTACCCCTTACTATAAAAGTGTCCTCAGTTAATAACGCGCGGAGCTTTCATGTCTATTTAATAACGTTCGACACGACATCGTTTCTAAGAACTGTAGCGACGATATTGTTCAATTTAAAATAATTTGTTCGGCGTACCTCTAGCATTAACAAATTTAACCCTATTTGAAAACTGTGTCATTTCTGTCAGATATCATCATTCTCCTGCACTTACTAGGCGCAACATGTCTTTTTCTTCCATACTTCTCTATTAGTCGTCATTTCGGTAGTCACATAGTTATCATCTTTCACATAACCCATCAAAAAAGGAAGTTCTGTATTCGACCCGTATGTATGTATATATGTTTGTATTTCCCCGATTTTCTCAAAAACTAATGAACCAATTTTAATAATTCTTTCATTAATGTGATCTGCATACTTTCAGGAAGGTTTTATTTTGTAATACATTTAATTCTTCTTATGTACGAAGTTGTATGCATAAATTTAATGTACCTACTTACTGCATCCCCGGCATTTCTATGCGAATTTTGATGATTCTTCTAGTCGGTGTCTTCAATTCTTCAATGCACTAGTGTTAACTAAACTTTTTACACAAAACACAACCGACTTAAAAAAAAAACACTGCAAAGTGATAAATCGATGTCAAAAAACGAAAATGCGATACCAACGACACCGACTTTCGAAATTAAAGTGATTTATCACTTTGTAGTGTTTTTTTTTTGGATTTTCCTACTCCAAACTTTCCTCACGACATTTTCTAATTGATATCTACTGATTATTTCAGTAGATGAGACTGCCGAGAATTGGGTCTGACCTGAGAATCATATCCTGGAAGAAAGCAGGAGTGGAGGCTCCTCCCTTCGCCTGCCTGCGGTCCTCAGATAGGTCGAGGTGTTATTGGGTTTTTCATTAGATTTTGTCAGCAGCAGTCCTGTGCCCGGCTAATGGCAATGGGTTTTCCTGTTTTAAGGGACTTAACATGTCTGGCGAAATATGAATGTATAAGGTACGTTCCTACATTTCTGATTGACCCATCAGTGAAAACGGGCATGATGTTATGTAACCTGAATCAAACACCCGGAATTTAATTTACATAAATAATATCAATTCGCTTCTAAATGTGTTGGTTTTAATTGACGTTGTATGAAAACAGCGATGTTATCACGTCAGTTGCAATTGCAACAACGCGACACAAATTAGTGTGCGCCTGTAGTTCATAAATATCTGAGGTCGACTGTACCTACAGTGGTAGATTGATTAGGTTTACTGTAAATAAACTGTTTATGAATCGTGTTTGTATTCGTTTAGCTTCGGTGTTATTGTTTTATTATTTTATTTGATTTTTTTAGTCTGACCAAGGGGTATCGTATTACCCAGTAACTGGGCTGTGGAGGTCAGATAGGCAGTCGCTCCATGTAAAATACTGGTATTCAGCTGCATCGAATTAGACTGGAAGCCGACCCCAACATAGTTGGGAAAAGGCTAGGCAGATGATGATTGTTTTATAACTTTTATTTTCAAATAGTATTTATTTTGTTTAAATTAGACTCGACTTCGTCCGTCCTCCGACCAACCCTGTCGCATCGCATCGCCTGCCCGCACTGTTACTTCGTTTTAGCTTAGTGTTCTTTCTGATTTTTTTTCTTTCTCCTCGTCTCTTTCTCTTATGGAGCATACCGTCATGTTAAATAATAGCCTATAGAATTGGGCTATCAAATGCAAACAGAATTTTTCGATTCCGACCGGGAGTTCCAGAGATTATCGCGTTCAAACAAACTCTTCAGCATTATTATTAGTATAGATATAGAAGATACAACTACGTCTTTATTTAAAACTAGCTGAGTGCCCGAAGAGATGTAACTTCGGCAAAAATGAAGAACTTGTTTACCAACTTTTATCCCTTATTAAACCCGTCTAGGGGATGAATTTTCAAGAATCCTTCCTTATTTGCTCACTTTTGTTGTATAAGGAAGTCTTGTGCAAAATTTCATGCTTCTCAAGCCAATGACGGCTGTGCGTTGTATGTCAGTGAATGAATTAAAAAAAATTATGAAGAAGAAATAGCAGCGCCCCGCGGTTTCGCCCGCATAATTTTCCCGTGGGAATATCGGGATAAAAACTATCCTATGTCCTTTACCGGGACTCAAACTATCTCTATACCAAATTTCATCTAAATCGGTTCAGCGGTTTAGGTGTGAAGAGGTAACAGACAGACACACTTTCGCATTTATAACATTATAGTATGGATTCAAAATTACTACATTATGATACACACCTTCTCATTATGCATCACGAAGACACAATGGATCATGAAGTTGATGCTTTGGCTCGAGGTTCATACGGTTGAAATCAAACGCTTAACCAAGTAAAGCTCAATAGCCTTTTCATTTCGTTTAATTACCTACTTCTTCTAATAGTAGATTGTTTGCCAAGGGAGCAAACAACTATTTTGAAGGTGAAAGGGATTCAAAGTACGTCACTCGAACTTAAAATGGTGTTGCTCCCGAGGTGGACACTCTACTTTTTATTACGCTCTATGAAAACATAAGTAAGGTGCCACTTATGAATAATAATAGTACTTACTTGAGGAAGACACAATTTTTTTATAAAAATAAGTAAAATCCTAATATGAGTAAACAATTACGAACGAAGGCAGAATGCTTTACGCGCGTTATTTATTTTTTCACAAACATTTTTTTATTTTATCATACAGCCTGTTAATTCTTCATAAAATGTTCGTGATTGATCTCTTTGGTGATTGGAACTTTTACTAACAATATCTACATTGCAAATTCAAATCACTTTTAGTCCCTAGGGATTATACATTAGCTCTTTTTGAATAGATATGACAAAAAAGATTTACGCAACATCACGTGTTTGACATCGTTCAGATGCTTAAGATTACCTACAACATTTGCATCAAAAACAACCCTAATGATCCTTAGTGACACTGGTCAAAACAAGATTAATTTGCATATTTTTCTTTCCCTATACCATTCATTCAACATGCAAAACGCAATGAAAATATTGATGCACGTTGGTACGTGCACCGTGTAGAGCGTGCACGGCAATGAGGCGTTGTGTAACATTTACAACGTGCTGTTCGGTGGCTTATTGCGTTCGTAATGCTTGTTAGGTATCGGCTCTTGTATAGTAAGTTGCGTTTGGTACAAGTCGTGAGCGATTTGCGATCGTTTTTCAATATCAACTCCCTTATTCACGTCACAAGTAGGTACTGCACTTCCTAATTTATTAATCTCGAGAGCAGTGGGTCAAACGGCTTGGTTTATAAATATAAAGTCTTTTATAAATTAATATAACAAACAAAAGACCAATTCCCATCTTAATTTATTAAAAGTGGTTAAAATCTAGTCGCAATCTCATTTCAGCGACAATCAATGTCAAACACTTGTAAAAAATATAGAGAAATTTGTTGTAAGTATGTTTGACAGATTTAGACAGATCAAACTGCAAACGTTCTTAAAAATACGACAATAGCCCGTCAGATTGTAAACATTGTTAAAATGAAGGAGAATTGCCCATCTGATTTCCATTTAGAAGTATGGCCTCTGTTAGTAGAAGGCACAAGTAGGTAATCTGTCTCTAGACTAGAGATTAATGGTTTATCTGTCTATCTATCTAGAAATCTAGATTTGAGAAGATACCTTTATACAAGTGAAAAAAAACTTGTTTAACCACCAGTTGTAGCCAGATAAGTAGACATAGCCCACAGAATAAATAAGGTTTAGTGGCAATGGGCCGGCCATATTATCCGAGTAGCCGAGTATCGAATTAAACGACGTTGGATTGGAGATGCTTATGTCCAGCAGTGAAATGAAATTGTTTATTATGTAAATAGGGTATTGGAATCATTTTTACCCGATATACGAGTATGTATTTAAAAAAATTTGCTAGATGATGTCGACTTTTCGTATCTGACTTCCCCTGAGAAGAAATTGCGAAAAAAATTACTTAGGGGTCAAAGTCCAGACAGTGGAAATCTAGCTTAATGAAAGCATAAGCATAATCAGCCTCGTTTCCACTGCTGGGACATAGGCGTCCTCTCTGTGATAGGGAAAGAAGAAGAAGAGACGAAGAAAGTAGAAGCATCATTATCATCATCATTATCACCATCATCCACACCCCGACTTTACCCACTGTTGGGCATAGCATAGGCCTCTCTTTACTTGTGCCAATCCCCACGCTCCTGTGCCAGCCTCATCCAGGTTTATCCCGCGATGTCAACAATTTCGTCTGCCCATCTCGCCGCTGGACCACCGACATCTCGTCTTCCAGTCCTTGGACGCCTCTCTGTCACAGCCTTACTCCACCTGTCATCACATGTGCCTTACCAGGTTTCCTGCTCAATTCTAATTGAGTTCCATAATACGCTTTCCGATATTGAAGACCTTCGTACGTCTTTGTATCTCGATGTTTGGAACTCGGTAAGTAAAAGTATAGCCAAGTTTTATTCCCGCTGCCTCTTATGCCTTACTACCGTCTCACAGCACATCCCGAGGCAGCAATACTACACAATACCGATCCGCATCGCAGTTGCTGCATTTGTTGGCTTCTGCAATTGTCGCCGCGCGAACTAGAGGATCGATCGTCTCTTTAATATATGAATAAATTACGTTCTTTAAGCTTAGCCGAGCGATGTACTATTAACGTGGGGAGTTCACGATACAAATGAGGCTCTGGCGTAATACGGAGTGTTTGTGTGGCAGGAATGTAGGAGTTCTGTAGAGGAAAAGTTCGTAAAATGTTTGGTGTCGGTGTAGCAAGGAAGTTTCTATTGCATTTGTAGTTGCGTTATAAATGGAAAACTGAGTCTGTCAGGCACTGGAATTTTATGGATTTTCTAACTGATTTTGTTATTTTTTTTACTAAAAGGTGGGTTATCCCAATTTGTTTGGGGTTGACGCAACATGAATTTTTCTACCATATATCTCTATTAATCGTTATTTCGGTACCTTTCTAGCCATATAGTCTTTCACACAGTCTGTGCATCGTTTTTTTTGTCTTCCCCTACTCTTGTAGCGATCTACATTCGATGTGATGAATGATGTAATGGGCAACTAGCTTCATATTTCTGACTGATCGACCCCTTGACAATACAAAAGTGCTTGTAATTGGTTTATTCGAAATAAATGCTTTGAGTTTGACTGAAAACTTTACTCACGACAGTTTCCTCATTCTTCCGCATCACATGCCCACAAAGAAATATTGAGTTCGTTTCTTCCTGAAAAACACAGGATCTAGTTATTTTATAACCAGAAATGATTATCTGCAATGTGACACCGACATCTACAAGTTCTTTCATTTTCCTGCCAGCCTTTCACACACATCTACGATCTACGATCACTATGCGAAAAATAGTTTCAGATGATTCTAACACTGTCCAGTTTCCGAGCGGACGGAAATCATAATCCTAAGCATTTTGCAAACGCGGCCATTTGCCAGCAAACGTACCACGGTCCACGCAGTAGATCCCTTAAGTAAGCGATTTGCCTGAGAAAAACTTAAAACTTCTCCTATTTTTTATCTCTGACTCGTTAGAGCTTGAATTCTTGGAATTCTTTCTTGTTAGTTCGAGTATCTACTAATTAAGCAGTAGTGAATGCAAATCTTTATTAAGGAAATTAAAGCCTTCGTTAGCTATGGCGAGTGTGCTCTCGGTTTTTATTAAAAAAGGTAGTAACTTCGGATTTCTGGGGAGTTTGTTGCGCCAATTCTTCTCCCCAGCGAAAGCACTAGGAAGTGGTGAAGGGCAGGCGTTTTGGGGGACTGTCTTTTGTAATTTTGACGTTAGAAAAGTGCTGATTCTCAGCCTAGTATGAATAAATGACTTTTGATTTTGATTTGTAGTCGTTATTAGAGATGGGTAGGTAAACTCAAATG
Source organism: Gortyna flavago (assembly GCA_963669345.1). Taxonomy (NCBI): domain Eukaryota; kingdom Metazoa; phylum Arthropoda; class Insecta; order Lepidoptera; family Noctuidae; genus Gortyna; species Gortyna flavago. The sequence goes on from OY770140.1 coordinate 13,868,304, forward strand.
TTGTCAATCTATAGTAATAATAAAGCTGAAGAGTTTGTTTGTTCAACGCGCTAAACTTTGGAACTACCAGTCAGATTTGAGAAATTATTTTGTATATTGTTAGCCCAATTCTTGAAGAAGGCTACTTATAGGCTAACATCACGCTAGGACTTTTAGGAGCCAAGGAAACATCTTGTTTCCCCGACCCACCCAGTCGCGGGCTAAAGCTAGTATGACACTAATATTTCAAAAGTTTGTGAATATGTGTGTTTATTTGTTTGTTACTTCTTCACGCTCAAACGGCTAGACCAATTTCGATAAAAAATTGTATGGTGGTAGCTGACATCCTCAATATAGGCTACTTTTTATCCCGATATTCCCACAGGATCGACATTTACGCGGGTGCACGGGTGAAACCGCGGAGCCCAGCTAGTTTGAATATAATTACTACATTAGCTGGGTACATTTTTAAGGACGGTACAATTCGGATGCACATTTGAATGGACAATGGGAAAAATCATAATTATGAAGAATGGTCAATCTGATTCCATCTAAGCGTTTGAATATTTGGTGCTGTAGTAGAGTTTTACGAGCTCTCAGGGTACCGGGCCGAATCAATTAAATCGGTGTTTCGTATTTGTGGAATTATTATTCCTAGACATCATTCCACGTGCTTTTTAATTTTTTTCTTTGTCTCCTGGCTTGTCAACCAAATCCACAGACCAAATCATAGAGGAAAAAATTTAATAGGACCAAATCTAACGCCTACTGTTTTCTATTCTGAATTCCTATTGGCGTTTATTTTGTAATGTTATGCCATTATCTTTTAATTATCAAAAAGGTTGCATGCCACAAACTATGCAGATCAAGACCTGACTGCCTTTACCACTATATTCTACCACCATAAAGCCATTGTATGTCTTAAGTTCGAATCCTGACAGGCGCTTCACTTTGTGCAAATTATTTCATCACCACTGCTGTCAAAACGATGAAGGAAAACATCGTGAGGAAACCGGCATGTCCTAGAACCAAAAATTCGAAGACGTGTGACATCTACCAATCCGCACAGTGCCCGCGTGGTGGATTACAGCCGACTCTCTCTCATCGAGAGGAGGCCTGTGTCCCAGCAGTGGGAAGGTCATAGGTTGGTTATGTATTTGCCGTAACGTAACCGCCGTAAAAGCGATCAGTGCCGCGCAGGCTGATGGTAAAACGCTCATATCCAATAATTCGTGCAAATACTAGAGAGGAAGCATAAAATATGATTTTTTCTGAGTATATCGTTAATTGGTCAAAGAAGACGAATACTTGTATGGAAGTTGCACATAAACCACTTTATTTACAAATGATTACGACTGTTTAACCCTATGTTTTTGACGTTTAAACATCGTTTAACTTTAAGCAACGTTTATAGATAAACCCCGTAATATTTCGTTCCCAAATATTTAGGGGTATTTTGAATGCTCTTAGGTAAATCATCTGTATCGGTACTAAATCGCCTATTTCAGGGCCATAACATAAATCTCTGCATTTTACTGGCGCCGTTTGGATCCGGCAGATGTTTGAATTTTAACACTTCCTTAAAATCGAAGTTCACGACGGATTGATCAATCTTCTGATCATTTGAATGTCATCTTCTGCATGCATTTAATATCACCGGAAAGGTGTAGGTTTGATATCAACGGCCACAGCCGATACTGCCAGAATCTTCAAGTTTTCAAACTGGTGATCGCAGTGTGTTATTTATAAACAGCGTTCGCGATTCAGATTTCAAACATGTAAACAATTATGTGGATTTGAAAAATACCACTTTAATTTCCACTCACAATATTCAGTACGCGATACAACTTAAAAAAAAAAAAATTCTTCAGTAGTACTAGTCATTCCAAAATCAACTTAATATACACTTGAGTAAAGTTGATATTCGTTTAAGTGGAAATAACATCAATTGGAAACAAGGATAAATAGACTAATATAATAGCTAACATGAGGGTGGGGTTGTAATGCACTAGCTATTTATAGGTAGTGATGCTTATCTCATCTATACTTTTGTTTATTTAAATTACCACGGTAATATGGGTGTGTGTACCTACAGTACAGACCACGAAGCAGTCGCGCCGAGGCGTCTCTGGATAAGAATATAAATAATTCATTTGTAGAAAATGTAAGTGTTACCAGTTTAATGTTCATATTATGCCTAAACAGGTATGCAAAATTAATTTTATATGAATACCTAATAGGTACTTATTTTAATAAGTTATACAGAATGTAAGTACATAAAAATACCTATTTTCTAATTATAGATTTTAAATTAACTGTGCTCTGTGGTTTACCGATTCAAATCTCACATGTACTATGCGGTAGTACTTGTTTTTATCGACGAATTTTTACCCGCACTGTATACACTAGTTGCGCGGTAAACTCTGCTTGCGCGATGCAGAATTTTGCGTGACGTCAGTGTGATGCGTAGTGCGCATGTGGCGATGTAGATGCCGCCACACTTTTATTATTATTATTAAACAGTTTACTGCCAAACAGCTTATTTATCACATTATTTTATAAGAGCGTATAAAATAATGTGATAAGCTGCGAAGAAATGATTTTAAAATCTCATTTTTGACGTCTTCAAAACGAACCTTGCTTTACATCAAGAAGCTTTTACATTTTCCAGGTTTTATACCTTAGTAGGTTTAGTACATAAGTGGTTTCAGTTGTAATAATTTCACTGAAGAATTTTATGAGTTACTTGGTATTCTCTGCGAAGAATTTTTAGATTTCAGAGGTAGAGAATAGACTTGTTTTGGAAGAATGATTTGATAAATATAGCATAACTTCAAGTCTGTATTCCCCGAAAGGTTGAGCAGAAGTGTACCTATAATACCGACGCCCTCATTTCACGTTTAAGTTGCATGTTACCTATAGGGGGCGAGCATTTTGCCATCAAAATCAATCTTCGTAGCCTTTTCCCAACTATGTTGGGGTCGGCTTCCAGTCTAACCGGATGCAACTGAATACCAGTATTTTACACGGAGCGACTGTCTATCTAAACTCCAAAACCCAGTTAATGGGTAACACGATACCCCTTGGTAAGACTGCTTGTCAGACTTTCGGGCTTCTGACGACCCGTAACGACTGTCAAAGATCCAAGAATGAAAGCCGGGACCAACGCGGTGACGGCTTAACGTGCTTTCCGAGCCACGGAGGGGTTTCGGTATGTAAAGATGGTCACCCATCCACGGACCGACCGCGGAAAGCGTAGCTTAACCTGATTGATCGACGTGTGCGACTGTTATTACTTAACCACGAGCCTTTTGCTCGATTGATGTCGAGCACAAATCCAGACTCCGGGCTGCTGCTGAAAAATTCCAGATGATGATGGTTTAACGCTAATGTATTTATTAATTAAATTCATCAATCAAATTATGGTGGTGATCTTAACTTAATTCCTTCCTCATTCTCAAAGAAAGGGGGTTACATAACCATTCGTTGAAGGAAATTTTTAATTAAAGACATTAACCCGCATTTTAGCCTTGCTATAGTCGGCGGGCGCGTATCGGTATAAACTATATTTACCTACTTATTGCAAAAATAGCTCATGCCTTGGTAGATTATATTTATCAAATACAGAGTCGTAGGGATGTCGACGCGCAATCTGGTACCATTGATAGTAGGTACATGATTCTGAACCACCCAGAGCAGAAAGGTGACGTCGGTTATTTAAAAAAAAAAATTGCTGTACTGTTTGACCGCGTAAGTCACTTTTCTATGAAACGGCAGATTTTTTTTTGATAACAGACGATAAATTTCCGCGGTATCTACGGTCTAGAATACGGGACAGCCTGTATATTGTAGTCAGCGAGGTGGTAAACAACCATATAGAGGACTGCCACGGGTGCGTAAGTCGATGGTCTGTTCCAAAAATATCTGACGAAAAGGTAAACAAATGGATCAGAAAGCATACCTACATGTGGATGAAATTCGAAGTCCTACAAAAAATTATGTGGCTTTGAGTTTATTAATTGAATACTTAAACCCGAAATTCTAATTTCAAATCACCTTAAATTGTTTTTTCATTTGAAATTTGCGGTTAATTTTATAATAACCAATTTTTGTCGATGATTCTGCAATTACAATTTAATATCTAATGTTATTCAACTCAAATTGATCGAAAAGTAGTGTAGATATACATTTGAAACCTTTTAAATACATATTTATGTGTTATTAATTCCCTTTAGTGAGTAAATGCGCAATAATTAAACCTGAATCGAGTTTGTTTACACTTTCGCCATTTACTTTTAAAACAGACTGTTAGATAATATACGCTACAGTCGTGGAAGCCTCCACAAGAGTTGATTCTATAATAATTCACGTGTTAAAAAATTGGTGTTATGAAGCGTTTTAGAAGGATTCTCAATGCTAATGCAAAATACTGTTACAATAACAACTATTTACGGTTCTGTATTTGTGTTCGATGGAGGGCAATAGACTCGCCCTAGAGGGGCGAGTCTATTACATGGGACGTATACACAACTGGAGAAATATGGGTTTACGACTAACCCTTCTACTTAACCCTTCGGGGGAGAAATGGTGTTAAGTGAATGTGTAACAACTATTAAATTCAAGTTGGTATGTATTTAAGGTGGCACTAGTCGATATTTTTTCATAAGGAAGGGCATTACTCCACTGTTTGATATTGTACATCCAAAGTTAAACATAATATTGTTTTTTCTTATTATTAATTCTGTCTGTAGGGAAACAGAATAGTAAAATAATAAAAAGCCATTAAAAATTCACATGTCCCACAGTTGGTTTTTCCTCGTAGTTACTACTTACTTACTAATAAGTTTATTGTCGCTAGTGGAGTGCACATAATGCGTGGAAAGGGGTGCATATCAAATGAGTAGGTATCTACCTTTTTGTTGAACATTCAACGGGTTAGAAACAAGGTCTTATTTACCTACTGTTTACAGTTTCAATTTTATTAGAAACAGCGAGGGAAAACCAGGCAAAACATGTCATGTCATGTTGTTCCGCTTCATTTTTATTTTTGTTACTTTTTTATGTAATTTGGTTTTTTATTTTTGACTGTGTATAGTTTAGTTTGTGATCTTTCTGTACGAGTCGCAATAAGTAAATACTTTTTCTTTCTTTCTTTCAAAAATTATTATTTAGCTAGTTGGGAATATTCGCTTATGCTACGGTAAAAAAAATCATACAATTATCATCATGTCTGGGCTAGAACCGAGAGGCATGTGGCTAAGTAATAACAGCTGCACGGGTCGATCTATCAGGTTAAGCTACGCTTGCCGCGGTTGGCCCGTGGATGGGTGACCGTCTTTACATACCATACTCCATGCCTCGGAAAGCACGTTAAACCATTGGACCTGCTGTCATTTCTGGATTTTTTGACAGTCAAAAGTTCTTAGATAGCTGAAAGTCTGACAACCAGTTTTACCAAGGGGTATACACTAATATATTAAGTATACCAAGGTATTACCCAGTAACTGGGTTGTGGTTGTCAGATAGGCAGTCGCTCCATGTAAAATACTGATATTCAGCTGCATCCGGTTAGACTGGAAGCCGACCCCAACGTAGTTGAGAAAAGGCTAGGCAGATGATGATGTCTGGCTAGAGCCAAAAATTCCAAGACCTATTTTGACATCCACCAACTCGCACTAGGGCTTCGTGATGATATATTGCACCCCATAATCTCCCATCCCACAGAGTGGAGGTTTGTGTCTCAGCTGTGGGAACAATATAGGATGATATTTATTTATGTAGCCTCCACAACCCAAAACTGGGTTGTGGAGGTCAGATTTGCAGTCGCTCCATGTAAAATGCAGATATTCAGCTGCATCCGGTTAGACTGGAAGCTGACCCCAACATAGTTGGGAAAAGGCAGGCAGAATGATTTGATTTATTTATGTAGCAAGGTTTATAATTAATCTAGGTATCTTTATAAAAAGCGGCTAATACTTCCAAACGAGCTTAAGAAATCTTGTACCTATAATGAAATTGCAGACTGTTTTGCAGTTAGGCAAATACTGATTACTGTTCTACTGTGTAATTTTTTGGGAAACAATAAACAATCATACAAAAACATAAAATATTATAATGTTATTAAAAAAAAAAACTTTACCTATTTGTGAACATAAAAGTACCCAAAAGGTAGGTACTCGTAGTTAAGCCGCACAGACACGAGTAATTGGACAAAACACACCCTTCCCTCACTCACTGACGAATCCGACAATAAGATTACGTAGATTGCCAAGCGTACTAATTGAGTATCCTTATATTAAGTTCATTAAGATAGGCAGAAGGGACATATTGAGGAGTAATTCTCTCTTCGTTTGTAACCAGCCTTATAATTACTTGACGTTGTATGTATTGTACCTAATGAAGAGTTTCGGAGTGTGATTACTGATTAGTGTAATTTGATTACCGACACGTGTATAAAGAAAAGGTCACGACACGACACATTTGATCAAATTAAAAACTAACACATCTGGGAAAGCACGACAAGACACGACACGACAAAGAGGGGCTTGTTGCTAACTAATGTGGGAATACGCTAGGCAGATTGTGAAAACATCATGAAATACTCATAACCGTTAGGTACCTATTATAGGGGCTTGAGGCTAAGTAATAACAGCCGCTCGGTTCGATCGATCAGGTTAAGCTACGCTTGCCACAGTTGGTCCGTGGATGGGTGACCCATCTTTACATATCAGGAACCCTCCGTACCTCGGAAAGCATGTTAAGCCGTTGGTCCCGGCTGTCATTCGTGGATCTTTGACAGTCGTTACGGGTCGTCGGAAGCCCGAAAGTCTGACAAACGGTCTTATCAAGGGTTTTCGAATTACCCATGCAGTAACTGAGTTGTGGAGGTCATATAGCAGTCGCTCCATGAAAAATACTGGTACTCAGATGCATCCGGTTACACTTGAAGCCGACCCCAACATAGTTGGGAAAAGGCTAGGCAGATGATGACCTATTATAACAATTTAATAATACCTACTCGTATGTAGTAACACATAACAAGCTAGTGTCTAGACTAATCAACCTTCAATATAATATGTAGGTACCTAAACGAAGTAGATAATCCCTTAGGTGATAGAAATAATTGATAAGATTATTCTAGTCAACACTTTTGTACTTACACAGCGAAACTGTTTGGTGTACAGACAATCAAAGTACTTCTGTGAACTACGCAGACAAAACTAAATAGATACTTACAATGACATTGTTTCTATAAAATTTATATTCTGTAGGTATTCTCGGAAAGAGAGCAGAGGAACCTAACACATAACTTTATACAGAGCTAACTCTTTACAAAGATATTGTCTTAGTGTGCATTCACACGAGCGATACGCGTCAATGACAGCAACCGTCGACGTCAGTCGGTGTCTGTGAGTTGCCACTGCCGTCGACGCAGGTCACTCGTTTGTATGGACATTATGACGACATCTTTTTTAAAAGATGTGTCGTTTGAGTGTTTGACTAAATGAACTTTGCAGGTCTTTAAATCTTCTAACAAGAACAATTACCTACTGTTGACTAATTATCGCTTCGTTATTTTTATCGCTCGTTCCGAAGTAAGATTACCAAAACAAAACGAATGTTTTCTAGAAAAAATGTTGACGCACATAGTCTAACGCAATACGGACACAAAAATATCAAGTTACTCTTATCGTTTACGAGTACATAACGCAATTGTTGTTAATATTAAAATAATAATAAAAACATAATCTGAAAACAATTAATATGCCTTATTATACCTTTTCCCAACTATGTTAGGGTCGGCTTCCAGTCTAACCGAATGCAGCTAAATACCAGTATTTTACATGTACCTAATACTGGTAATTTTAGAGGTCAAATACTGGTACCTACTGGCTGACTACTGCAGCGACGGATTATTTGACCTGGACAAACCAGTTACTGGGTAACACGATTACCCCTTGGTAACACTGGTTGTCAAACTATTGGGCTTTCTACTACCCGTAACGACTGTAAAAGATCTACGAATGACAGCCGGGACCAACGCCTACCGTGACACGGAGGGGTCGTCATCCATCCACGCCACGACCGCAGCAAGCGTAGCTTAACTTTTGATCGACCCGTATGGCTGTTATCCGTACAATAACATTGGGCCAAATCAAAGACATCAAATTATTTTTTTTTTTTCAACTATCTACGTTAATGGTTCCGATTGCGTCTGTCAACACAGTAGGTACTTGTAACTAACTGTAACTATTTCTGCAATTAGGTACTTATCGTTTAAGTACTAGGTAAGTACCTATGTGAAGTGGAAATGTGGAATTATATTATAAGTGCGAGACTTATGCCGAAAATTCTTGTATCATTTACTTGCGCAATCGCAAGCAAGGATTCATTCGTGTCATTATTAATACTATAGCAACTGGCACGTATAGTTTTTACGCCACGCCTATAAGCCTAGTGACTTGACATCTGTTCGATGTACAGAGGCCAGCACATCAAGCTACCCCAATCTGTCAAATTTCTTTGATAGATTTTCAACTTTACCACAAAGGTATAAGGTCCATATTCAATTGGGAAAATTTTACAGATTGGGGAAGGTTGATGTGCTGGCCTCTTTACGCTCGGCGACTTGCGAAGGCGCTCAGCACTGCCGCCTAGCGCCTATAGTAGAAGGGCCAAAAGTACGACAACCAATCTTACCAAGGAGTATCGTGTTACCCAGTAACAGGATTGTGGAGGTCAAATAAGCAGTCGCTCCATACCAGCGACGAGCAAAGGCGCCAAGCATACAGTGCGGCCGGTTTCAAAAATCGTTCATTTCACTGCGCTACTACTGCGCGCTACTCGCAAGGTGACTGGCTAGGTTCTAGACGCTAAACAAGCCACCTGGCAGTGCTTACGTAGCCTGACACAGTCTGAGGGACATTCCCGTATTTTTAAGAACATTCGCATTTTAATCTCAGTCTGAATCTGTCAGAAAAACCTCTAACTTCCCGAATTTCCCTATATTTTTGACACGTTTTTTATGTACGAGAATAGGTCTTCAGAAGTTGTTATGGCATGTTCAGTAGCTTGCACAATAACACGCAACTTCATCATTCACCAGAAGGCCAATTCTCTTAATTTAAAACGTTCAAAATCATCTCGGCGACAAACAAATGTCAAAAACTTGTCAAAATGTAGGGAAATTTGAGGTATTTTTGACAGATTGAGACTGAGATCAGACTATGAACGTTCTTAAAATTACGAGAATTGCCCCTCTGACCTTATAAAAATTTATTTGTGGTCAGCGCAACATGTCTTTTTCTTCCATACTTCTCTATTAGTCGTCATCTCGGTAGTCACCTTCTTTCTAACCATATCATCATTCACACAGTCCATCGTTTCTTTGGTCTTCCCCTACTCTTATAGCCATCGACATCCACACTCAAAACTATCCTCACGACATTTTCCTCATAACGTGCAACTTATAATATTTTTAATTACTAGGTACCTACTTAAGTACGAGACATAAGCCGGAAATAGATGCTCGTGTCATTTGCTTGCGCAATCGCAAGCAGAGATCCATGTCATTGATGGCATAGACACGCACGTAGACTTTTATTCAGTCTGAGGGAAAATCGGGAAATTCCCGTATTTTTTTAAAGTTTCGTGTTCTAATCTCAGTGTGAATCTGTCAGAAAAATCTCTAATTTTCCTATTAAAATCATGTCAGTACCGTATCAATCAGAAATTTTCAAAAAAGTTTTTGATTGTTACTGGGATGATTTTTGTTAACGTTTTTAAGGTCTTCAGAAAATGTTATGGCAGTGCCAGTCGCTTGGACAATGACATGCAACCTCCTTGCATGCCATTTTGAAAGCTACTGGCACGTGCATAACTTCTAAATTCGTGGAAAATGTAGAAAATTCGTCAACATCCCGTCACTAATATAACATTATCATCTACCTAGCGTTTTCCCAATTATGCTGCGACTAGCTTCCAGTCTACCGGGATGCAGCTAAATACCAGTATTTTACATGGAGCGACGGCATATCTGACCTCCACAACCCACTTTTTGGGTACCACGATAGATACCCCCTGTAAGACCACAGACCTACTCAAACTTTCGGGCTGACGACCCATAACGACTGTCAAAGATCCACGAATAACAGCTGCGACCAACGGCTTAGCGTGCTTTCCGAGGCACGGAGGGGTCTCGGTATGTGAAATCACACCCATCGACTTACTGGCCTCGGCAAGTGTGATTTAACCTAATCGATCGACCCGTACAGCTGTTATTGCTTACCCCGTCGCTAAAAGCAATATTTGAAATGCCCAATTAGATCGTTGGTTGGAATGTTGATGTTTTCAGCGTTTTTATGGATTATTTGTAATTGGCAATAACGGCGAAATAATAAAAGATCGCCTAAGTGCGAGTCGGACTCGCACACGAAGGGTTCCGTAGGTACCACAAGGCAAAAAACGCCGAGAAAAAAAAAAGATTCTTGTAGACCCTCTTAAATTTCTATCAACTTTATTTTATTACACGACTGTCCAAAAAAGGAGTGTTGCTTTTTCATTATTTGATCAAAATACACACTGGAAAATTTCTACTGTCTACCACGGTTTATAGGATATACAGCCCGCTGACGGACGGAAAGCGGAGGGAGGTTTAGTAATAGGGGTTCGTTGGCACCCTTTGAGTGCTAAAAAACCCTAAAAGTACTTAGGTTCGTAAAACGTAGTAAACACGATATTGGGGTTACCCTATCTATTTGACCCCTTGCGGGGGACTGTAGACGAGTCGCTATTATGAGATAAGACGTAACATAGTTCTTTTTATCATTGAAAGCATCAGGCATATTGTTATTGGGATATAAACTTTCATCATCTTTGTCTGGCTCCAATCGTTTTCTGACGAACAATCAACCATTTTTAGGGTTCCGTATCTCAAAAGGAAAAACGGCACCCTTTTATGATCACTTCGCTGTCCGTCTGTCTGTCAAAGATCGCGCGCACTCTATTACGTTTCATGAGATACAGCACACACACGCTGTACCGTCTAGACGGACAGCGGAGACTTGATAATAGGGCCCCAATGGCACCATTTGGGTACGGAGCCCTACAAAGAACAAGTACCTACCTACCTACTTTATACTACCAGCCCAGTATTGTCCCACTGCAGTTCAAAGGCCTCTTCTCACTCAGAGAAGGCACGAGCATTGATCACCACGCTTGCTCAAGACGAGTTTGCGATATAAGTCCAGCTTTCCCCACGATGTTTTCCATCACTGATGTCACCCTACCTTTTTTTTACGTGGGGAAATCTTCATGGATACCATCCCCCTCCGTCATCCCTCCGAACGGAGGATTATGTCGGACTCCTACCGACTAAAACCCCACTGTTCCTTCTACTACCAGAAGTCGGGAGCCCGGGAGATACATCTACAGACGCCAGAACATCAAGCTACCCGAAACTGTAAAATTTTCCCAATCAACCTTGAACCCTTTTGCTTTAGCGACACAGTTGAAAATCCATTAAAGAAATTTGACAGATTGTAGTAGCTTGATGAGCTGGCGTTTGTACATTAGCCGTACCCCCGACTGGTATCAGCCCGCCATGCCGAGCTCCATCACCCCATCCTCCCATAAAAGTGCGCATGCAACACTGCGTGCCACTTCTTTGGTCCTGACTGTTCGATCGACGATACAGCCTCAGTTTCGCCACCCGCAGTTTCCCCATTATGGTGGCCGGAGATCGTTAAGCACCCTTCGATGCTCGGCTACTCTTCTGTTGCGGGTGGAGTGAGAGGCATGCATCACCTCCTCGCAAAAAGAAGCGACAGCATCCCACGCGTTTTCGCCTACCAAGGCTATTAAAATAATGATTTCCTTGTCATCGTAGGGAAACGTTTAGTTAATTGCTTATATTATAAATTGAAACACGTGACTAAAACTTTTTCAATTAGCTGTGTAGGTAATTACTTTGGGCGAAGACTTATCCTTCTTTGTATTTTTGTTTCCGAAGAAGAAACGCGGTCAAGTTGAATACGTGTCGGATGCTGTGGGTTCCACATAGTTAATTTTTTTTTATATTTTTTAAATGAAAAGCGTTTAGGTACTTTTACCATATTTGTAAATATGTGAGCACCATGTATGTATCAGATAACTAATTTATATGTAATGGTTTAATTTTTAATTCTTTCACCTAGTGGTATACCTAGTAATTTTATTTTAGGTGCATCGTCTTCACATATTTGCACAAAGAAAAACACACACAAAGAAAGCTGACACACCGAAATGTGCAACTTGCTCACGCTTTAAAAAGCCCAATTGCCACAAAACGGGAGATGCTGAGTGCCCTGCTAGGAAAATAGCGGAGTACAGGTACATCAACTCAATCGACTACGAGGGCACCTAGAGCGTCATACTTAAGGTCAGATTTCCGTGTCTACTGCGTGCTGCTGACTTAAAAAACACTGCACTGACCTACAAACCCTTGATTTTGTTGATCTTTAAGCACATTAGTCGCCCGCAGCAAAAATCGAATACTTAAACACATTGCATCGAACGTGATATAATTTTTGTGCAACATTGACTTTAACCCACTTACCAATTTCTGCTGACGCAAAATCATTAATTTCATGTGTTTAGCTAAGTTCTAAAGTGCAAGAAACTATTTTACGCTGATTAAACAATTACGTGTAAGTAGTGAGATTTTTTGTTATTTTGATCTTTAAGGTAAATAGTATTTAAGTAAACTAGGTATAAAATAATGAATTTGAACTTTGTCATTATTTCAAGAATTCTAATGTTAAATATTGTTTTGAATTTTATTGTCCTTCAATTACCATAAAGTATCCTCATGCCGCCTGTGATACAGGTTTATGCTAGTACAGGCATCTAACATTATTACCTTTGTAAATAATTTCTAAGACTTTATGTAATAATTTTACCAATTTTAATACTGAATAAACATTATTATTATTATTATTTATAGATTTGTTTACCTCGGCCTAGCCGGAAAACTGATGGCACGGGCCTAAGCCAAGTGTTCATCAGTGGGGTTACGTGTTGGAGTAATATTAGGTACTGGGTGGTTATCCGCAGTAGGCTGAATATTAGCCGAAACTATATTTGAGTGGGAGTAATGGTGCAAGTTATCGGCCTCACACTATTATTATTATATTATTTATTATATGTACTACCTAATTAATGTATGCAAAATATTGTATAACATTTTAAAAGAGTAACGGTGGAGTTTCTTGCCCATTCTTCTCCATACGAAAATTACCTTTTGGAAGGGGCGACTAGAATCAATTCTATTTCATAATCATTTTTGACGTTCTAAAGTGCCTTCTATGTGCCTATTTGAAATAAATGCTTTGACTTTGACACCTTAGAATACGTGGCGACGCCAGTATTATGTTTTTATAATATAAGTTAGTCAGGAACGCACCCTTGTTAAGTGGTAACACGCGAAGCTACGATGCGGGGCAACCCATAGCGTCCTTCTCTTGTTTGTCAACCGTCGCGGAACACGGGCTAGATTTACCTAAAGTCATTAAGTAGTTAATTTTGTCCCTACTAGTTTAATTATTATTGACTGTGTTAAAGAGTGTACCTACCTAACTTTTAACTGTAATGCCTGCGTGTGGCAATTACAATATTATTACAGATAGTGCTATTCACGAAGACGCACCCCGCTCTTTTTCCTAAGTTTACAGCACAAGTGTGCAACATTCCGCTAGTGTTTTAGTTTTGTGCTCAATACACACTAATTATTATTAGTGTGTATTGAGAAAACTAAAACAGTAGCGGAATTAACTGGCGGTTACCACTAACGATTAGGAAGAAGAGTGGGGCGCGTCTTCGTGGATGGCACTATGTGTAACTGCAAGTTGGAGTTTACTTCAGCTCTTCCTACGCGAAAGGAGACAGGTAGAATACCTTCCAAAACCGAATAAATTGCCTTTATTACTACAGCCTTTTGAGAAAATAAGTAGGTAGGTACCTAGTTATAATGTAAGTAGGTACCTACTTAAATAAGATTTGCATGTACGTGTGTAGGAACATAATATTAGGTATGTAGGTATATGTTCCAAGGGTTAACAATAGGAAATCGATTACCTCCAACCACGGTCATTAATAATAATCTTGCTCGGGCGTCGGGTCTGCGACGTAACCACTACTTCACTGTACGACACGCAATCTTTGTACATACATAGATTATCTAAGTATGTGCAATCTTGAACCGTTGAACTCTGTGTAATATTTCCCACATGTGAATCGACGATAAGAGGTGATAACGGACTAATTATGTGCCTGCTTATAAGAAATTCCATTAATTTAAGACGTTAGCTTCTTGATCTTTAGGTGTTTGATTGACATGGGAATTTTAGAAAACCCCTGACGCAAGTACAAGTACCTACTTAGTCTGGTAAATACGAGGCAGGTAGGATTAGACATTTTGCAAAATAAATATTTTGATCGGTTCTAAGCAATGGGAGCAGTGGTGCAGTGGTCATGGCCCCGACTTACGAGTTGTAGGTCGTGGTTTCGTACCCAGACAAGCGCTTTAGTTTGTGTAAATATTTTCATCACCACTCGTGCCCGCGTAGTAGATTACGGTACACTGCCTCTCACTGAGATGAGGTATGTGTCCAAGCAGTGGGTAACATTATAGGCTGAATAATAATGCTCTATAGCAATGTCAACCTCGCCCTCAGAACAAATAAAAAACCAAGACAGAGCGCTGAGAACGGTACAGTGAAGCATTACAAAACTACACCTCCGCTCTGTGCATACACGCACTCATTTACAACCATTTACAATCAAACTACATCTCACTAAGTGCACACATGTTTACGAAACAGGCCTTCACTTGACTGTTGACAGCACTCTGTCTTGGTTTTTTATTTGGTCTGAGACCTCGCCCAATTTATTTTCCCAATCGATCAATCTGAATATCCATTTCTCAACTACGTTGGGGTCGCCTTCCAGTGTAACCGGATGCAGATGAATACCAGTATTACCAGTAATTTGCGACGAACATTCCCAATCAGAGTAACACCTTGTCGTAAACTGTCGACGACCAGAAAAAAAAAGTTCAATTCGTTCACAGCTTTGACGAACGGGACTTTTTTTGAGCGACTGCCTATCTGACCTCGACAACCCAGGTAGGTAACACTTTTCAGGTCAGACTTTTCTTTAGCTAACAAGAACCATTTTTTATAATCGCTTTCTAAATCAGAATTTTTCATTTTGGTATCGCTCAGCGGAGCGATCCCGAAAAATTCTGTAAGTCAGGATACCGATGTCATACCTATTGTTACATCCAAGACATTACACCTCTCTTCACATTAAAAACAATTTTACCGACTAATCAAAATTTAATCAGAGCCTCCTTACCTTCTATCTTGGTCTAATATTACCAACATAAAGATGCGGTCTTATACGGGGTGCCACAAACCCCTGTAATATAGGTACATGTATATAGTTACAACGTGCTAGTAGGTAATAGAGTCGGTAATTCTGCTAATTAATTATTTACACACCCCTTGTCTTCAAATGTGGTGTCTTTACAGTGGCAGGTCGGAAATTGAGTGATATTAGGTAATTTTGTATGGGTGTTAAAATTAAATGAGGCATACAATTTAGTAAGGAAGGTTACGTAACCGTAACGTTGTTTAGAAACGAAATTACGAACGCAAGATAGGCACGTATCTTGCGTTCGTAATTTAGTTTCTAAACATGTAAACCAATATGTGTTTTTCGAAATACAACTTTAATGCCCACACATAAACTTGAGTATGGGTTAACCGTAAAAAAAAATACGTTTGTACGTCTAGTAATTCTGAAATCAACTTATTTCGCATTGGAATAAAGTTGATATTTGTTTAAGTGGAAATAATATCTATGGGAAACAAGGATTTGAATACGGACGGATAATTAACTGCTACTTAGGTTGTTAAGTGGTCAACTAATGGATCGATTGTGTGTTTTGTGATTGAAACGTTATTGCACTAGATAATAAAAACGAGTATTATCTGAGTAGGGACACATTAGAGTGCTATTTCTAAGGAAGATACACAGCAAAAGAGCTACTTGCATACAAAAATGCAATTATTTACTATATTAGGTTCGTTAAATTTTACAAATGAAACAAAAGTTATAAATGGGAAGAATATAATGTATAATTAAATAGTTGCATACAACAATCAAAAATAATTAAACAAGTTAATACGCAATTAACCAAAACTTATAAATACTTTTAAATGTACGTCTTTTATTTATCCTTACAGCTCTAAAAATGGAATAAATTATACTAAAATAAGGCAATCAGATTTTTTTTTTAAATTTTTGTGCATCACTATAGCTTAGGTACTTTATTTGACCATGCTATAGAATTTTGAACCTTATTCACTGTCCTGAGCGTTAAATTAGTAAACTACATCAATCACAATTACTGGAAGACGAACTCTTAAAACGATATTACACTTTAGCATATTGTCAATAAAGTTCAATGTTGCTTATCATTTCTTAATTCGACGGATTACGTTAGTCTCGAGAAATTCTCAAAACAGTACAGTCATTCACAGCCATTCCTTTTTTTTAAAGGAATGTATTGAAACTATAAATATCTATACAATCAATGCATAGAAAAATATATTGTGCATTCTCAATGTTTACATTGAAAATACAACAATCTTACAAGTAAATCATACCCAGAATAATATTAATTATCTTTATAATACTCAATGATCCTTAAACACTAATAATTATTTATCTAATAGATAGGTATCTGTAGATACCTGACGTATTTATTTAAAGGCACACTGGAATAAATTATAAATTTTGAGTTAACAATTTAAAATATTTCGATATAGAGATTCTTTTGATTTACAAATTCAAAATTCTATTTAAATAGATGTCAATTTTTTTAAAGTTTATTGTTAAACACATGAACAAGAAATGACCAAAGACAGAATTATTCTAGATACGCCTCATAGGCAGAAAACAACCCCTCTTGGCAGTCGCGTAAAAATTAGCCCTCACAAAGCTGAGGAAGTAGTAATTCTGTTATTGTATAGTCGACCTCGTGAATGCTTGACCATTTTTAATAAAAATTTCCAAAACAAACTTCATTAAGGTTGAAACGTGCTTCGGAATGCACGTTAAGCCGTTGGTCTCGGCTGTCATTCGTGGATCTTTGACATTCGTTACGGGCAGTAAGAAGCCCGAAAGTCTGACAACCAGTCTTACCAAGGGCTATATTATACCGTATTACCCAGTAACTGGGTTGTGGACATCAGATAATTAGATTGGAAGCCGACCCCAACATAGTTGGGAAAAGGTTACGCAGATGATGACTAAGGTTGAAACTATGTAACTGTCAAACTGGTCTTGAAAGCAAAATAGACCTTGTCATTTTAAGACATGCAAGTGACATTCAACCTAGGGTGGTAAAGATATTAAGAGGTTGAGTATACCCACCAAGTAAGTCATAAAATAAATAAAGAAGTGGATTTTATGTAAGTATACTGTCAATAGTCTTAAGTATTTCCTGTTTTTGTAGAGATAACGTACACATATTTCATGATTTAGCTTGAAAATAATATAGTTTACTGTAAGAGGGCCTTCTCTTGCAGATGTTTAGCGGCTTCGAATGTGTTGTGCATCAACATAGCAACCGTCATCGGACCCACGCCACCGGGAACTGGGGTCAAGGCACCAGCGACTTTGACGACCTCTGTTAGGAAAAATAAATAAATAAATGTAAAAAGAGAAAACAAAAGAGACATGTGTGGTTGGCAAAAATAGGTAGATCGTCGCGAGACGCCTGGCAGATGTGAAACATCTAAACAATTTTTTATAGAAAATATGCATGAAAGGATATTTTATTAAAGGAAATAAATAATGGTATCAAAAACAATATAATATTCAGCTTTTTTTTAAGAAAAAAAATTTTTATACTAATAAAATATTTATACTTAATTATTGTATAACAATTTTATACCAAAATTAATGTCGTTACTCCGCCAGACAGTTGCAGAGTTGGCGTGGCGATGCCTGTCTGACATTATGACTGCGAATCACCGATGATTAGCTACATAGTATAAATTAAAGTATGTGTGACCGCATTATTATTCTAAACTACGCAAAGGATTTTAATGCGGTTTTCACCGTCATTTAGTGAATATATGTATTACGGAACGTTTATGTGAAATACATTCTTGTTAACACGTTGACTGCCAGACAACAGACACAATTGAAAATCTATTGTTCACGGTCACCGGTGACCGCGTTGGCAGTCAATGCCTTAAACTTACATATAATAAAAAATATAATTTTTTTGCCAAGTCGTAAAGACCGTGCAAAGCAAGGGCAGGTCGCTAGTATTAAATAGTAACTGAAGACCTATTCACGTGTTTAAAAACGTTCAAAATCTAGTCGCAATGTCATCTCAGAGAAAATCAATGTCAAAAACTTGTCAAAAATGTAGGGAAACTAGAGGTATTTTTGACAGATTGAGACTAAGATCAGACTGTGAATGTTTTTTAAAATTACGGGAATTGCCCCTCTGATGATTAAAAAAATCTGACTTACCATCATAATCTACGTCTCCAACTAGTCTAGATTTTCCATTTGCATCAGTAACTTTGGTGATGCCAACATCAATGACAGTGGCACCAGGCTTGATCATATTGGCTGTGATAAGTTTTGGCACACCTAAGACAATTGGAATACAAAATGTTATTATTTTCATATTTTAAGGATAAATAAAAACACAAGATACCAACAAAAGAGGTTGATAATAAAATTCGTCCTCAAAAGTTCAAAAATAAATACTACATCGCTGGTATTCTGGAATGACTTTCGTTAGCTACTAACGCTACATTGATAAAATATTATTGATAATTACCTGTAGCAGTGATAATTATATCGGCATTCTGGCAGAAGACTTCTAATTGATTTTTCGGCGTGAAGCGATGGCAAAGAGTAACAGTAGCGTCCATCCCGAGTTCATTGTCATGTTTCCCATCGCTATGTAGCATCATTGCAATCGGTAGTCCCACATTCTTCGATCGGCCGACTACCACCGCGTTGCGTCCGAAAGTGTCAATTTTGAACCTATAAAATTTAGAAAATTGTCACTTCTGGTGTTGTGTTTATTTTTGGGATCAGTTTACCAAAGACTTAACGATTAATGAGCAGAGCAGATCAGCAAATTCAAATACAATTTATCACACACATAGGTACCTATTTAATAAAGCACTACTTATCATTAATTCCAAGCACTCACAATGTCTAAGACTTAATGAAAATCAACTCACCTTTTTAGCATTTCGATAACAGCTAAGGCAGTAGCAGGCACTAATGTAGGCATTCCAGCACAGAGCTGTCCAATGTTCACAATATGGAATCCATCAACATCCTTCTCAGGAGCAACCGCATTGCACACTTTCCTCTCACTCATTGTCTCAGGTACAGGCAACTGAACTAGAATGCCATCAATACTATTATCAGCATTAAGGGTTTCTATCTCCTGAATGAGCTGGTCCTCGGTTATTGTGCTTTCATGTTTGATCACCTCCGCATTGATGCCTACATATCTTGCCGCAATAATCTTGTTGTTGACATATGTGTGGCTGGCTGGGTCAGATCCTACTAAGATGCATCGAATGGAGGGTGCCCTGTGTCCAAGGCTTATCCAGTTTGCAATTTGTTCTTTCAACTCTTCCTTCACTGTCCCTGCTAGTGCTTTGCCATCGAGGATTTGGGCCATTATGCTGTTTGAACAAAATAAAAATGATAAGTATTAAAGTAAATTAAATTTTTGATCCTGCATAGCTATAAACTATTCTGCTATTCATTTAGCACACTACAAAACAATACGTGTTGTTTGGGTTTATTGATACCTACATAAACTTGTTTCGGTAAAGTACTGATGATTGTCATGGTATTGCTCAATTAAATATTCACACAACCTCGATAACTTTAAAACTGGAAATGTAATGAAACTTGGCTGTGTAATAATAATTTGTTGAACTGATCCAAAGTCAAGTTGTTTCGGAGCAAAAGTATTAAATACTTTTGATAAGATCATAAATATATTATTATTAACAATGTCCCATTCAATAAACAAATTGATGAGATGCCACAAAAAAATTGCTAGATCAATGAAATCACAATAACAGAGTTCTGTGGTACTATAAATTGGCAGGCCAAGAAGTTGTTTGTTAAATTGTCATAGCACAGCACATTAAGTAACTAAATTTAGTTGGCTTATTTATTTTAAAATAATAAACAACCAGAGACAATTTTTTTTATCAGCCATATCCCTAAAATCCCCTGGTTCCAAACATAGAAAATCAAATGCTACATTAATTGAAAACTAGAAACAAAATTAGAATAACTACAACACTGAAAGAACACAATAAACCCAAAGATCAAAGAAAACAAAAGAGTGCATGGTGAAAAAATATTGCAAACAAAAGAAAAAAGGTCAAAAATTAGTTTGTAAGCCACAACACAACTGTTTAATATTATTTTACCTGGCCGAGCCCAGAGAATCAATGTACGAGTGACTTCTCATTGTGGATGTCAGTAGCGAACTGAATACTCGAAGGCGGAGGATTTGCCTCATCGCTTACTGCCAACGTACATAGGTCATTAGGTCAACATGACCGAACATTTACTACACAGATAACGCACATATTCCAAGTATAGACACTGAGCCAAATTAAACCAGATAATTATAGTATTAAAATGAGAACATCGATGGGTTATGAAGTTCAATCAATATCTTAACATCAGGTCAGGTGTAAACTGCTTTTAACCACTCATTATTATGTTCATGTCAACAAGACTGGATTGAAGTGACGAAGGGACCTTTTTAGACAATTTATCTGGACACTTACTGGCTGAATTTGTCACTCATGAACTATGAAATAGATTAAGAATTAGGTTACCTTGAAGTTTTATTGGACAGACTTCAGCAATAGTAACATTGATAATGGCATATATCAAGTAGTGCATAAGTGAGAAACGTGTTGAATAAACTATCCTGAAGAATGGTTATAAACTTCCAATGTTTAATCACTGAAGATCAAACATTGCTTCGTGTTTAACCGATTTATTTGGTCGGCAATGCTGTACTTAATCCACATCACTTCAATACGAAATGAATTATAATTCATGGAGCCTTCAATAAAAATGCAAAGAAATTTTATCAGCCGACTTACTAAAACGTTTAGTTTCCTTTTTCAAAATACTTTAATTAAGTACCTTACTTACACTTGGTTACCACGTACACAAAACCTTGCTGTCGCTAGGAAAGTTTCTAATCAATGAATTCAGTCATACAATCTTGCCCTATTTATTAGTTACTTTCCTATGAACCGTAACCGAATCAAATTAAAACTTTATGTTGTTTTATGTCACTCTCACTATCATGTGCGAGACGAACGTGGGTGTGGGTGGCAGTCGTGTGACAAGTCAAAATTTTAAGTTAGGGTTAGGATTTATGAAGTTTCTAAACGAACCCAGACTACTATTTAGAAAAGTGACAGAGAAAAAAAAAAGTAGCGGTTATGAAAGACCTGCGATATTTATTCTGCATTTTTCTATCAATTTAACATAACCTGTCGTAAATTATAAGCATCCTACCTATAGACATTTCTATTTATGGTTTATACACAAAAATCAAAAATAAATTCCGATTTGAGTTTTAGAACGCGCCAAAATCTAGGAAGGATCTGACATTGACATTTGACGTCTTTTATGTTTCGTTTTGTTATTGCTATGACGCAGCAGACGAATTGAGTATGTAATGTCGCGTTTAATTATTGTTATTACTGTTTCGAACTTATGATGAAGACTATAGGTAAAATATGTAACTGTTATTCTTTCGTAGTACCTACAAAGTGGGAAAAATACACACATCAAAAGTGTCTAGGGATCAACATATATTTTTGCAATAACTTTTCTCCTGATTGATATTAATTAAAATTTTCTTTAAGGATTCATCAAATAAAGTGTTTTCGTTTGTCACAGTAACGATAAACCAAGTCACCTTTGCATTAATAAAGAAATTTGCCATTTTCCTAATAAAGGGATTTTTGACATTTGAACCACTAACACAAAAGTTCGAAAAAAAGACTGAAATAACAGTTTTCTTTAAAATTTTATTGGGTAACTTAAACAATTAATAATCCGTGTTTCTACCGCGAACACTAACAACACAAGAACATCGGTTTGGCATACTCAAAATGAGTTCATCCAAATCACGCTGTGGAATGGCCGCCCATGTTCGTTGCAACAACAAAAAAAGGTCTTCTTGCGACTGGATACCCTCCATATTCGGCAGAGCTCTTCTCTGTAGCATATCCCATGCATGCTCAATCGGGTTCAAGTCTGGCGACTGAGCAGGCCAGGGCAGGACATTGATGTTAGCTGCGGCGAGAGTCTGTCTTACAACTCTTGCGGTGTGCGGTCGTGCATTATCATGCATTAACTGAAATAAGGGACCGATTTGCACTTGTAGAGGAACGATGACGTCTGATACAATCGTCTCAGCATAAATTTGAGCGTTGAGGTTGCCTCTGATCCAAATCAACTCAGTTCTTCCGCCGATCCAAATACCCGCCCATACCATGATGGTTCCACAACTATAAGGATGGACTTCCTGGCAGGATTTTAATCGCTGTTGGCGTCCAGGGGTTCTCCAGTGTCGTATACGTCTTGTATCCGGTCTCATACCAAAACGAGACTCATCAGAAAAGCACACGAAACGCCATTGTTCTTCTGCCCAATTTCTGTGTTCAAGAGCCCATTGATATCGAATCCTACGATTGTGCATTGCTATAGGTGGTACCGGTAGCGGTCTTCGGGAATGAAGGTTCACTTCATGCAAGCGGTTTCTGACTGTTTGGTCGCTAATTAAGTTCCCTGAAGAGTGATGAAGCCTCACGGCTAACATCATGGCGGTTATTGTTGGAGCTCTTCGAGTTAAGATTTGAATGTATCGGTCTTGTCTCCGTGTGGTGCAGCGATACCGTCCTCCATGGCGCTCAGCCACGGTACCAGTGCTTCGGTAACGTGTCCAAAGTCGACTGATAACACTCTGACTTGTATTCAGAGCTAAAGCCACAGTACGTTGCCGGGAACCAGCTTCTATCATTCCCACGGCTCTGAGCATTTCTTCCCTGCTTAAATGACGTCGCCGCTCCATAATAACGTTGGTTTTAATCAGTAGTAGGGAAACAGTAGCACTAATAATGTCTTCAATGCGTTGTATGTTTTTATAGGGAAAATATTGACAGCTGATTTTCATCTTTTACTCGAATTTGATTCACAGTTCCTGATTCAAATTATGAAATGCACCAAAAAGGATCCATATAAATTTATAAAATCATAAATTTATTGCAAAGCCACATCTCAATCTCAAGAAATCCGCATAAAAATGCTTGATCCCTAGACACTTTTGATGTGTGTAATTTCCCATAGTCCACTTAGAAAACATAATATGGACATTCTGGTGGACCATGGGAAAAATAATTTCCCATGGTCAAAGCAAAAATTTTTTTATGGGTTCAACGACAGCTGGATGTTTTGTTACTTGAAGTAAGAATTGAAAAAAGCTGTTTTCTGTAGTTTTGTCGTGTTGAAATAATATAGATCAAATCAAATATACCCGTCAGGTCTGTGAAGTTTACAAACTGATTTCTATACAGTGATACTTCAAGTGACTACACTAACTGCGGTCGATGACCCCACAAAAAATTGTCAAATTAATTTCTTTTTTGTTTTATCGTGTTTAGATATTGTTACCCATAACGTCTGCGGAGTTTCGCTAGCTTATTTAATTAGCCCCTTATTAATTAGTATACCACAAGGGTGCTCACTTGCTCAGGAGCAGGATCAGCGATGATGTCAGAATCGCTAAGGATATAGTTAAGGAGGCTTTCGTTTGTAGGAGGCCGATGCGCACTCCTACCTATTAGGTACAGCAGACATCCGTACATAAAGAAATGGTACCTAGGTAAGGAGATGACACAGCACAGTCATCATGGGTGTGTTCATGGGTGTGACTACCTACGTCACAAACTTGTGCTATCAGTCAGTATTAAAATTATCAATTGGTAGGTACCTAGTTAATATAAAAATATTCCATATACAAAAACAAAAGTAGATAACACATAATTAAATAATTAGGTATCTGCTGCTTTATTGTTATAAGTGGAATATTTATAATTTATATCTATACTAAATTACTAATAATAAAGCTGAAGAGGTTGCTTGTTTTTAGGGTAAAACGGGACCCCTAAGACTCCGTTGTCCGTCTGTCCGTCTGTCACCAGGCTGTATTTCATGAATCGTGATTGTTAGACAGTTGAAATTTTCACAGATGATGTATTTCTGTTGCCGCTATAACATTAAATACCTACTAAAAAACAACATAAAATAAATATTTAATGGGGCTCCCATACAAAAACCGTGTTTTTTTTTGCTCGTTTTTGCTCGATATCGATAACGGCAACAGGCAGACGCTTGAAACATTCACATAATATTAAGTTATTTTTACTTTAAAAATAAATTATAAAATTAAAATAAAACAAATATTTAAGGGGGGCTCCCATACAACAGACATAATTTTTTTGCCGTTTTTATAGACAATGGGTCGGAACCCTTCGTACGCGAGTCCGACTCGCACTCCGGTTTTTTGTTTGAACGCGCTAATTTGTGGAACTACCAGTTTGTATTGAAAAAATATTTTTGCATTTGATAGCCCAATTCTTGAGGAAGGCAAGAGGTAACAACATGCACGGTTTAACATAGCAGAGCAAAAAGAAAAAAGTCAGAAAGAACGAAAGCGAAGTAATAGCGCGGGCAGGCGATGCGATGCGACGGGATGGATCGGGGGAACGAAGTCGCAGGCAGAAGCTAGAAATCCTATAAAATATTAAGGTTATCGTAGCAGTACCTACCTAGCAACTAATTTTATAACATCCTATTTATATTATATTCCTACCGCGTTAAGAAGATTCGTAGGTTATCTCTACTTCTCTAGTTAGAACCGAGAAGCAATTGGTTTAGTCAGAGCAAAGTAGGAGCAGTAAAGAAAGAAAGAAAGAAAAAGTATTTATTGCGACTCGTACAGGAGGATCACAAACCAAACTAAACACGGTAAAAAATCCATACTTCCATACTAATATTATAAGTTCGAAAGTAACTCTGTCTGTCTGTATGTTACCTTTTCACGCCTAAACCACTGAATAGATTTCGATAAAATTTGACAGAGAGATAGATTGCTTCCCGGGGAAGGACATAGGATAGTTTTTATCAACATACCTCGCGGGCGAAGCCGCGTGCGGAAGCTAGTAAACAATGAAAACAAGTACACAAGTAGTAGTACTGGCTCAGTGGTATCGGCCTCGACTTACAAGTTGTAGGTCGTGAGTTCGAACCTAAGCAGACACTTAACTTTGTGTACCTATTGAATTTCAGTACCTACCACTGCTCTCAAAACGGTGAAGGAAAACATTGTGAGGAAACCGGCCTGTCAAATGACATGGATAATGGCCGCTGCTCTTTCAGTGGGGATTGACCTTACCAGACTTGTGACAAAATAATTATTTTAGTAGGAAAAAGAATTAAGTAAAGTAAATGAAGTTAAATTATGGAAGCTAAACTTAAAAAAAAAAAAAAAACATAATTTATATTGAACTTGATTTTTGTAAAGTTGACGTATTCTAATCTTATCCTCACGGTTCATTGGACGGGACATAATTATTATAGTTTATATTACGGAAATAAAATTTCATCATCACACTTGTTTTTATTAGTTGATTATTTTATAGTATTATAAAATAATGTTACCGAAACAGTAAGCTAAGCTTTCGATATGGACAATACTGACAGTTCTATTATAATATTTTCCATAAACTATTGTATCAAAATATTCTTATTTAGTTTGTAGATGTTACGTTAAAGTCAGAGAATAATGTAAGTCTATAGGTACCGACGGAGCAGCTTTTCGGATCAGCCACAGTACGCGTGCTAGTCACGAAGCGACGGCGTGCGACAGGGGTCGATCCTAGGGCCCACTGTATGCGTAATCTTTATTAATGGTCAAGTGTACTTTCCTATGAACTGGTGAGATCTTTTTGTGGAAATATTAGTGACGATATTTTGTTTTTGAAAGCAATAACACAAACATGTTTTCAATAGCTACGACATACCCAGATGATAGAAATACATTTCAATTTTTACGTCATATTCGGGAATTGTTTTGTATTGTGTCGTAAGACAAAATAATGACGTGTAACAATGTTTGTGCAAACCTACTAACAAAATAAAATCATTTCATCATCATCATCTGACTAGCCTTTTCCCAACTAAAAAAAAAAAAAACAAAAAACTACACAAAAAAAAAACAAAACAAAATCAAAACAAAATAAAATCATTTATCATTTATTAATAAGGCACAATAAGGAGGCATCCAATAGGTGTCCAATAGGCTTGGTAAAATTCACAGGTTATAAAATTCTAAAAACCTCGTGACATCAGGAACTTTAGCTTCCAGTCTAACTGGATGTACCTGAATATTAGGATTTTACATGAAGCGACAGTCTATCTGACCTCAACAGCCGGGACTAACAGCCTAACGAGGTTTTCTAGGCACGGAAGGGTCTTCATAGATAATGGATGGTCACCCATTCAAGAATCGACCGCTGCAAGAGTAGCTGTACCTTCGATGTACCAGTGTTGCTGTTATCATTTCGCATACCCTAAAAATGACGTTCGTGGGTGTGTTCCGTGACGCAGGGGTCATAAGATAACGCCTTATGTCAATGTCTCGACGTTACTGATAATTAAATTACTGTAATTAGTTATACGCAATAAAAACATCTTGTTTCGAGTGTATTTAGGCTGTGAATGTATTGGGACGACACGAGAATCTAAATGACACTGAAGAATTTTCAGATTTTTTTTTAAAGGGTTTTGTAATGGATGCTTACCTACTTGATATTACATAGCGAAATCTGTACCTATTCTATTTCAAACACCTATTTTTACATCTCATCATCTGCCTAGTCTTTTCCGAACTATGTTGGGGTCAGCTTCCAGTCTAACCTACCGAGCTACTGCCTATCCTCCACGACCCAGTTACCGGGTAATACGATAGGTACTGGTAAGACTGGTTGTCAGATTTTGTAACGACCTATAACGACTGTCAAAGATCCACGAACGACAGCCGGGATCAACGGCTTAACGTGCTTTCCGAGGCACGGAGGGGTCTTGGTAGGTATGTAAAGATGATCACCCATCCACGGACTACCCGCGGCAAGCAAACCTTAACCTGATCGATCGCCCGTGCGGCTGTTATTACTTAGCCACAATCCCCTCCTATTTTTACATCTCTGTTTACAAATAAAAACGATGACTGACTTTGAAAAAAATCTTAGGTTTTAGTTTCGCAGGCTGCTAACGTTAAGCACATCCATTTTTAAGCATAGGGATATTTACTTAACGAAAACGGAGAAGTTGATTAGGTTAGCTTCATTGTAAATTTATTAACTAATAAGTTTGCAATGGTGGCCATAAACGTACTAACAGTCATCTTGCTCCAGTACTGTCTCAGTTGAAATCTTTGGAAATTCTACCTATTACGTTGTATGTAGGTAAAGCCTTATGTTATCGTGTCTGCGTGTTACTATACGCCGCATATTGTCTGTAATACGCGTATTAAACATTTATTAGAATATTTACCGTGTTTAAATATAACGGAACAAAATGTACTGTAATATTTCATAATATTACGTAAGTAACTATTATATTACTCGTCTCGAATTATTTTTTAGTGTGATGTTTCAGCAGATTGGGTTGTTGCAAAGTGGATTAAATTCTAAATGCTTCTATATAATGGCTTCAAAAAAACTAAAAGCGCAATTTAAGACAACTTTAAACCTCGCGACCAGAACATTTGCGCAGGGGCCAAGCAACCACTATACATCAATTGCTGTACTGTATCTACGTAAAGGGATGTCAAGAAACCAATTAACATTAGGTATCTCTAATTTATGTGACTTGGATAACTTTAATAAAAATGATTTACCAATTTGGTAAGTTACTAAACAAATCTCTGTGAACACGACGGGACTACCTCGAATGCTGAAGGACACACTGCAGTTGGAGTATGCAGAATTGAAGAAGTCTGATAAAACACCTTTGTAAATATTGAAATAGATGTACATAATAGTAATATATTAAGTAAATAATAATTTCATAAGAAGAAAAACAAACGCAGTATACGTGACTTGCACAATTAAAAAACTAAAATGGAAGTAGGCAGGTCATATTATTATTATAAGGGGTAACAACGGAAGATGGGCCAGAGAAGTAACAGAATAGTATCCCAGAGAAGGAAATAGGAAAAGAAAACCATTATAACAAAATTGCGGGAGAGACATTGAGGAGAAAACTCACGATCGATAGCTATGGAAAGCCTGAGGGAGGCCTATGCTAAAGAGCAAAGCAATCTGAATATTTCTAATGTCTAAACCTTTAATTTAAATAAATTGTAAAACTAGTTTTAAGAATGGCAATAAATGTAATATGCCTAACATTAAAAAGTAGTATAAAAATAAACTACAAACACGCGTTTATCAAGCACTTTAAATTATAAAATAATTAAATTGACTCAAATTGAATTCAAAAACGTGAAGCGATTTTTTAATTACGTTCCACGCTTTTTGAATTTTTAACTTTTGCGTCTAGTATATTCGTCATTAAGTTAATACGTATAAAGTCACCGAAGTCATAACTTGCGGGGTTTCTAAAGTGTGCCACTATCCACCACCTGCCTCCATCATCAGACCCTCGACACCAAGTGCAATCTATATTGGACTCGTCAAAACAATTCATTTGACCCCAAACTGGAGGGGTTTACTAGTAGCCATTGAAGAGTTCAACTATCCACATCCCGGATCCATCGTCAGGTCAGCTCCAAGATACCAGATTATAGTTTTTTCTTCCGAACTACATATACATACAAAGTTTCATTTCGATACGCCAATTAAAAATAGGTTGAAATTGACTTCTAAGATTTTTTTACATTGTTAATTACAAGTGAAGCTATAAGCGTATTAAAAATAAAATTAACAAAACCTCAGAACAAAACGGACTATGTGCATTCAAACTAACCAATATTATCTGTTATCTAAGCACTTGTTTGTTATCAGCTGACTTCATTGTCACTGTTGAAACCTATCTTTCTGTCGATTAATTATGTACTAATCTATTTATAGAAATCTTATCATATCATTATCTGACATTGTGATCGATGACCTTGCGTTATCAGAAAGTCATGGAATGCTTCATTTATAACCTTTTTGCCTTTTAGCTGTTTATTGATTCTCTCTTACTCTTTCTCCTGGCTATTATTTCAATTTATTTTAGGTCAGCCTTCCTAGTACTTTACGCCACACCGTACGGTTGTGGGTTGTGTCTTTTGTTGTGTTGCTCGCTATCTTGTAATCATTTTATTATTCGTAGCCAATTTATTGGTGGTCGTCCACGGCCTCCTTTTTCGTCGTGTCACCTCATTACATATCAGTACCAGCGCAAGCAGTTTTCACTAAGTTTTTCGTGTTTTTTAGCGACTTTAAAAGTACCACGGATTTTGTTGCATATTGGTTACCTTGGTATAGGCATATCGTCATCATCAGCATAGGCCTCTCTCCATCACGATGTTAGAAATGCACTAGTGGGTTGATTCCAAGAAAGAAGTTGTAACCAATCATGGAATTACTTAAGCTAAGTACTCTCAAGGTTGCGTTAATTGTTGACACTTACAGGATGAAAAAGGTTAGTTAAGTAAAGAGACTATATATAATGCGTACGTAAGTGTGCATGGGCGCCAAGACTAAGCACGGGACTCAATAATTGATAACTGAAAACTACTCGTTAAATTATCAAACGTAGAAGGTAACGTAAGACGCGTGATGGTCAGATATAACTTCTATGGCTGGCTTACGGAAATAACAACAGCCAATGGCTACTGGCAAATTTTTGCACCAAAATTTTAATGATCCAAGCACAGCCTACCACCACCACCACTGCCACAATCACTACCTTCACTACCACTACCAGCTGCTGTTGCTGCTGCTGCTGCTTCCACTGTTGGAGAAAGGCCTCTCCCAAGCTGCGCCATAACGACTTGTCCACTGCTTCCGCCTTCCAATCTGTCCCAGTCACCATTGGTCATCATTGGCATTGGTCGCCATTGGCCATTGGCCATTGGTCGTCGTTCCATTTAGCTGGGGTTTCGTCTTCTTCTAGGACAAGTTCGCCCCACCGGCCGGCGGCGGGCCTTCGAGAAACTCCAGTTCTTTTCTGGATAATTTCATTTCAGATCATAACTTTCAAAAAATCTCCGAGCATAGCCCGCTCCATAGCGCGCTGACCGACCACAAATTCATGTTCACTAACTTATTAACTGAATGAAATATTAAGTGATAGTTACGTCCTCAGAAAAGGCAACTTTAATGGTAAATTAAATAAGTTTTACATGGAAATAATTTATAATATTATAGATATTGCATGCTTGCATATAAGAACAAATAATTACTAAATAAATTAAATAATACATACACGGGCACACCTGGATAAAACTTTCAATTTTGAGATTGACACCTATCTCGTAGGTATAAGATATTCCGATTTAGATATTCTTTTACAATACATTAATTTCCAAATTAAATAATATTTTCAGGCATCCATGAAAATATTACCGTTTTATTCAGATTAAAGTTAATTTACGAACGAACAAGAAACGACCAAAGACAATGAATTGTAGATATAGTGCATAGTCAAAAAATTAACACTTTTTGTGGAAAAAGTAATACTTAGGTACCTAAGTATTTCTTGGTTTTAAGTAACCAGGAAATAAAATAATAATTAGAAAAAGCCATCAAACTCCTCAGGTTGTGATTTCTCTCGCAGTTGCTTTGCAGCTTGGAATGTGTTGTGCATCAACATAGCAACTGTCATCGGACCCACGCCACCGGGAACTGGGGTCACGGCACCAGCGACTTTGACGACCTCTGTTAGAATAAATAAATACAAATAAGACAAAAAAAAATTCTCACAAAATAAATACTTAGGTATAATAAAAAAAAATGGTTGTCTGTAAAGTCTGTTTACGGACAATAATTTTACGTGATAACATCATAAGAGATAGATGCGTCACACGCCGAACGCTTAGGCCGATCGTGCCTCTCTATCGCTTGTAGCGCACTCTCTCTTGCACGCTCGGCTCAGGCAGAACGTGACAATGAGTCATGCTTATGACGTTATCACGTCAAAAAGACAGAGAGAAAGAAAAAATTGGGACTCGTACAGGAATATCACAAACTAAACACACTCAAATACACATAATAAAAAACCAAAGTAAAATTTAAAAAAAGTAGAAAATCCTGTACAAATAGTCATAGATTGTTAGTGACACGAAATATTTAGAAGAGAAACGAAAACGACATGAGCGAAACTAATCGATTATGTAGCAAAAGATTTTGTGCAGAAGATATCTAATTATTAGAAGCGTTGTCGTGTATATAAAGTAGGTTCTGCGGAAAAAGCTAAATGAAAGAAATCGCTTACCATCAAAATCAACATCTCCAACGAATTTGGAGTTTCCATTTTCATCTGTAACTCTGGTCATGCCAACATCAATGATGGTAGCGCCAGGCTTGATCATGTTTGCTTTAATCAGTTTTGGAATACCTGAGACAAATAATAACAGAAATATTTGTAACAAACATTGAACTTCAAATTACTAACAGAATTTGGGAAAATATTCCAGATATCTCTCAAACTCTGTTACTTGGTATTTTAGATTTTTTCTTAAAGTCTAATTATAGACACAATCGTAACTTAGTACATTATCTTCAGCATAATTATGGGAGTAAGTAACACTTCTGGATATACATCTCTCATCTCCCAATTGCACGCTTCTGAGCTATATTCTTAGCCCTTCTCATCTATCCATTTGTAACAAATTCTAGAAGATCGTTGCTCCACCTAGCCTGAGGGTGACATGCATAATACCTGGAGTTACCTGTAGCAGTGATAATAATATCGGCATTCTGACAAAAGAATTTTAATTGCTCTGTTGGCGTGTAACGATGGCATATTGTTACAGTCGCGTCCATTCCAAGTCCGTTCTCGTGTCTCTTGTCGCTATGTAGTATCATAGCTATTGGCAGACCGATATTCTTCGATCGGCTGACCACTACTGCGTTGCGTCCGAACGTTTCGATTTCGAATCTGAAAATGTAGAAAAATGTGACAACCACCACCATGTGTGTGTGAGGTGTGTGTGTGTGTGTGTGTGTGTGTGTGTGTGTGTGTGTGTGTGTGTGTGTGTGTGTGTGTGTGTGTGTGTGTATGTATGTGTGTGTGTGTGTGTGTGTGTGTGTGTGTGTGATGTGACATCTGTATCAAGTTTAATATCAGCTTTAACAATTGACTTTATAGTTGTACAGCCTATGCTTTTATTTAGAAAAAACACTGACCTTTTCAGAATTTCAATAACAGCTAAAGCAGTGGCAGGCACGAATGATGGCATGTCAACACAGAGCTGTCCAATGTTTATAATATGGAATCCGTCGACATCCTTTTCAGGAGCGACCGCACTGCACACTTTCCTCTCACTCATAATCTCAGGTACTGGTAACTGAATCAGGATACCATCGACAGTACTATTAGCGTTGAGGGCTTGTATCTGCTGGATAAGCTGTTCCTCTGTTATTGTACTGTCAAATCTGATCACTTCAGCATCGATACCTATATTTCTTGCGGCCCTGATATTGTTGTTAACGTATGTCTCGCTGGCTGGGTCTCCTTCTACTAAAACGCATCGAAGAGAGGGTGCTCTGTTACCAAGGTTTAGCCAGTTTTCAATTTTGTCCTTTATTTCATTTCTTACCGTTGCACCTAAAGTTTTTCCGTCGAGGATTCGGGCCATTATGCTGTTTGATTAATAACAAAGTTAATCTTTGAGTTAACCTTAACGTACGATTTCCTATGCACATGACATAAACTCTCACCTTTTTCCTAAATGGGTAGGCAGGAACTACAGAACTTACAAATCAGACCAAAGATCCATATGTGTTAGTATCACCTTGGCTTGTTAATGACTTTTGCAAATTATAATAAAAATAATTTCAGTACATTTCTAGTTTCTAGTACAGAACGGGACAACCGCATTTTTACATATTTTATGTTATTTAATTTGGGTCAAATATTTTGTAACAATTACATTGATAAAATCGTCTCTATAGGATATGACAACAGCCATTATGACTGTGATTATTCATACCACTCAGAGTTGTAATTACCCTGTGATTGGATGACATTCATAATTTATTGTAGGGTTCATATTTTGCCCATAAAATATCAATACCGTATCAACTAGTACGGGGAGTATTGTGCTTGTTATCGTTATTGTCACATCAACAGTAGGTATATACTTAAGGTAGTAAATCATGCACAGTAAATAAATAAACACAACTGTTTCATACGTTATTGAAATACTCGTGTACAACAAGTATTTATACAAATCCAGCTCACTATGACTGAATTCTTCTTTTGATAATGGCCGTCATATTTTTTAAACCTTCGACCAGAAAAAGAAAAGAGAAGAAATTGTTGAATTAACCCTTCCTCGCCGGTAAATGTCTAAAACATCTTAAGATACAATAAAAGTGTAGCGGTATCTACAACGCCACATACGAACAACGCGTCATACTGACGTCACACAAAATCCTGCATCTCGCAAGCAGAGTTTACCGCGCAACTAGCATATATACAACGGCCCGAAATGAATCATTGGGCAGTTGCCCGCCAGACACAACACCCGTCTGGTCGGAGGATCCTCCCTTTTCTATAGAGGATGAGTGAACTTTACACCCTGTTCCTCATACCTCTATACTGGTGACCCCGAGTATGAACGTCAGCGCAGCCTTCGTGCAAATACTTCAGCGTGACGTCATCATCATCACTCCCGCAAGCTTTAGCGGCGAGTCACCCAGCCAGCCAGCACCCACGGCTTCAACGGGTATCCTGACCACCAGCATGCAGCGACCGCGCATACCTGGTCATCACCCTCAGCCTCATCAGCAACCTTGGCACAGCACACTGCACTTTCGGCCGGTCAACAAGAAGAGCTCTCAATACCTCTCCTGGTCGACGCCAGCAGTCAGCCTCAACCCGGCGCTGTACCACATCCGACGCACTGGAGTATAACGCAGCGCCACCCCGACTCACTGGGGACATCTTCGCAGACAGTTCCGACTCACCGTGAACTATGCGGCAACCGGTTCCGACTCACTGGAACTTCAACTGGCCTGGCAAGCATCGCAAGATACAAGACTCCGCCCACTATCGACCTCCGGTCTCCGGAGGGGAGTGATGTAGCGGTATCTACAACGCTACATACGAACAACGCGTCATACTGACGTCACACAAAATCCTGCATCTCGCAAGCAGAGTTTACCGCGCAACTAGCATATATACAACGGCCCGAAATGAATCATTGGGCAGTTGCCCGCCAGACACAACACCCGTCTGGTCGGAGGATCCTCCCTTTTCTATGGAGGATGAGTGAACTTTACACCCTGTTCACCATACCTCTATAAAAGGAAGGAATTATTGGTATGAAATACAGATTTGTACGTAAAAAACATCAAAGATAACTAAAGGTATGTTTTACAATGGTAATAATGTACAAAAGGTGAGTAAATGAGTATCATAATTGTAAAACAGATTTGGGTGAGTATTGAATTGGATAAAGGAAAACTATAGATGTGGATTTGCTGTAGCAAAATACGGGAGAGGAAGGGTTAATTCATCAATTTCTTAGGTACCAGAAAACACAATAAGAAATTAAGTAATAGCGGTAGAAAAAAAAACCATAATTAACAACTGACCTGCCGTAATACTTCGGTGTTTCCTTGAAATGATAAGCGCACCAGGTTTTTTTCGCAGTGTTTGCACAAACTTTGGTGCTCCGTATTTATAGGAAATGCATTTAGCTGATATGGGCACTCGAAAACAGGAATGATATGATATTGTGGTTGACCACTTTTATGATAGTAGCTGATACGGTCCTTTTATGACAGTGACGTCAGATTTGAAGATAAATAATGACGCGTAGGAGCCAGATTTCACGAAATTGTAGGTCATTGAACTAATAAATCATGTACATATAATTTTTGAACTAAGGGTCAGTTCACACCGCACCGCGTCGCGTCGCGGTGTGAACTGACCCTAACTATATTTTGAGTAGGTACTCATAGTGGTATTTTTTCTTGAAAATACTTTGCAGATTAAAAAAGTATGCATATCCGGTAGGCTCTTAAATCCTTACCTATCCTACGGGCACGTCTTCCCTACCATTACCGCGCCCCCCGGTCTATTCCTTGATATGCACAATGGTCGCTGTAGCACCATGAACATGAGGCTACAGGAGCTAGTGCGAATCTTGGGGTTCATTCGATTAATCGAGTCTGGTTTAACCACGCTGGGATCGGTGCAATTCATTCATTCATTCATAGGAATACGAGTGTAAGTAAGAACGTTCAGTATAGAAGTATCCGAAATTTAACCACATAAATTGATTGAAACTGCTCCCTTTGCACGATAACATCCATAAGTCGCAACCGCCGAAAAGCCGCAGCAGCTTCATAAAGTGTGTCCTCTCACTCATTAGCGAACGGTCTGAAGAAAGACTGAAGCTGCGGTAAGACATCTTTCTTCAGTGCTCCCTGCCCATCTTATTCGTTTCTAATCTGCTGAAAATATTCCACCTGTGCATTAAGTAGTTGTCTAACCTGGAAATTTCTAAACAGGTTAGCAAGGAAAACCTGCTCCGGTGGAGATTCACTGACGACTCCGACCTGAAGTCCATAGTGGTGCCATTCCACAAACGATGGGACACTTAATGTCGTGTAGATTGTGTCTTATCTGAACGTTACAGGAACTGATGGACTTTATTGAAGGCGCCAAACTCCTGGCCTTCCAGGGCCCAGTCAATTTAGATAAAAAAAAAAAAAGAATTTTAATAATCTTCTTGTGAACAACGTATGTTTTCTTGTATTATCCAAGTATAAATGATAATCTTATGCATATAAAAACTGCACAACAACACTGTTTCCACCCTGCAGACTTCCCTTTGGCAGAACTTTTGATCCTTCAGATTTATTTATTTTTTAACAACGCGTATATTCGGTAGAACTTCAATCTTGGGCAAGTTTTAACACAGTGAGCGAACAGCTCCAATGAAGAAAGTAACTTTCCATAACCGCTCAGCTGGCTAATATTCAATTAAAACTTTTTAATTTCTCTCAGACCTTTGGTCATATTTTCTGTTTACGCTGCGCTGTTTCCCTCGGTGAAAAATAAACAATTTATAATAAATTATTGTGGCAATTTTCGCAAAGGGATTGTTTGTGTCTGATTGTTTTTGACTTCCATTTTGTCGAATGTTGTTCGATTTTAGATATTGGTTGCAACCATTTTTATTAATTGAACTTCTTTGATCTTGTTGTTATTGAAGTCTGTACAATATTTATTTGTACTATTTATTTGTTTTTTTTTTGTAGGAAAATTGAATTCTCTGATATTTAAGGGTTCCGTACAAAAGGGTGCCAACACCGCTGTCATAGGGCTGTACCTTTTGAAGCGTAATCGGTAGGTACTAGGTAGACACTTGATTTTCACAGAATGAAAGTGTGTAGATGGCCGCTAACATAACAATTAAGTAATGAAAAATATAATAAAGTTAAAAATTTAAGAGGGTATACGAATCCCTGTACAAAAACGTGTTTTTATTTATTTTATTTATTTACCATTTATGTACACACATATATATAAACAGACAAGAAAAAAAACAGAACAGAAAAATAGGTACAAAGGTGATGCTTATTTCATAAGAAATCTCTTCCTACCTGCGATAGGATAATAAATAGAGAGATGTAGACAGTCAGTGAAAGAGTATAGTATGAGAAAAAAAAAATAACGCATAAAATAATTCACTTAATAAACTAGACAAATATTAGTGTTTTTACAGCGATTTTAGTTGTTTTTTTTTTACGTATTTTTAATAATATGTAAGTGGCGTAAAATATTGTGCGACGACGGTCCGAAAACCTTCGTGTGGAAGTCCAACTCGCATTTGGCCGCTTTTATTTCCATTAAAACAACCTATTTTAATTGAAAAATATATTAGAGTATTCGATGAGTTAGATAAGTACCTATTAAAATCCCCTTTTGTGTCTTTTTCAATGACCTAGATATTACTTAGTTACAACAACACAGAGCTTTCCTACACAAGTTAACTAACTTTGTCAAATTCAATAAAAAAAACGATATATTTTAGTCATATTATATGCTTACGAGTATCTAAATTAATTTTCCCACTCACACAAACAACAAAAATTTTGAGTCACAATAACAGATTCAATAACCTTGAAACCAAGAGTCCAGCAATAAAACATCTTTATTTATCAACTTGGCGTCGTTCCATAACCGGCTCAAGGCGGCCCCTAAGTTAGGCCCTAAACTCAATTTAGTCTAACTTACGCTAAGTGCGTAGTAATTTTGTACCTCTGTCACGAGAGCGTTCTACTGCGTTGGGTGAATACCACAATGCTTGGGCCATGAAGTTGGCGGGGATCGGGAGTGAGCGGAAATGTGTAATATTTGGTTATACTTTTGCGGCTGCGTATCACGTTGTCTATGGTTTTTTTGGGAATAGAAGGTCTCCCAATAAATGCAAAAACCTAACTCGAAAGAAGAATACTGCTGCTGCACCAGTTCCAAATAAATTGAGAACATCGCAGAGAATTATCAATCTCAGAAAATATACTTCTTGTCATTTTGACACGAAAAATCTTCCTTTTTTCTCATAATTAGGTTTGCAATTTCTTATTTATTGTAGTGTATTTGGTTAAATATGTACAGTCAGTTATAGCAATTACCTGACCCACCTTTGCATAAATGGTTGAGATTTTTTAGAATACGAATCGATAGGATTTTATAATTCTTTTATATTTAATATAAAATCTCAGCCATCTATGCGAAGGTGGGTCAGCTAATTGCTATAATTGACTGTACATTAAACGATTTAAAAATATCGTGTTTCTTTAGAATTTTGTTTTGCCAAATCTTCTGCGTATCCATCAACCCGCAAAGGGCCCACGTGGTAGCGGTTAGGGCCAACTCTTACAGAGAGGAGGCTTGTTTCCCAGCAGTGGGAACCTTATAGGCTGATTATGGGAGCCCGTCTACAGTAGTTTAGTAGGAGTTTTTGAAAGAGACTGACTTATGTACCTACAGGTATGACTTAGGGCGCTTTCAATTTAGACGTTTCGTGTCGGACCGCTGAGGTGCCAAAGCGGTGCGTTTGTCGTATTGCGCACGGACGGTCGTTTGTTTACATACAAAGGGTTGTCTATCGTTCGCGTTACCGACGCCGCACTGTTGCCGCACCGCGCGGTTTGTATGAAAATAAACGACCATCCGTGCGCAATACGATAAACGCACCACCGCTTCGGCACCGCAGCGGTCCGACACGAAACGTTTAAATTGAAAGCGCCATTAGATCGACCGCAGTTTTAAAAGCTCAACATGGTGTCAAGTAGGTAGTCATGGCTGTTGTTATCTTTAACCGCTAGTTAAAGGTCAGGGTACCTTCTAATGTACGCAACGTAGCACCGGCTGTGGCTTTATTATTTACAACCTAACCTCGTTTATAGCTTATTGATATAATATCTGTGCTTTTTATTTATTTATAAGACTAAAATTTGTGAGTTCGTATGTTAAATATGAAGTAGCTTGTGTGTGACTTAGCTTTCGCTCGTGACTTCGCCCGCGTGAAATTGTATTCTAAATATGACACTCTGCAATACTGTAGCTTTCCATTAGTGAAACAATTTTCGGAATCAGATCAGTAGTTCCGAAAATTACCGCTTAATACAAACTCACACGGACAATGCCAGGATTTGTATGGACTCTGGTCCCACACTCCAATCCAGCTCCAGCTACGTATTTGGTATCTTTGAGCTGAACAAAAGTTACTATGGCACCAAGTTCCAAATCTTAGTCCGTTCACAGTTATGCATTATTAAACATGTCAGTTTAACAATAGCCAAAAATAATGCCTTTCCCTAATACAATGCACTTTTTGAATAATACTAGTATTATCTACATAAGTCGATCTCCAATATTTTTTCAAAACGGTCATTTGTGAAGACGATGTACCTACCTAGAATAAATTACTATACCTACTACAATCAAATAGATACAGTCAACCGTACTATCTGTGGTTACACTTGCATTACGAAAATCACTTTTATTGCAACGACATTATGCGCGCTGTCAATGTTAAATTGTTACCAATGATGTGCGAGTGACAGTCATCATCATCATCATTTCAGCCGAAAGTCGTCAGGACATAGGCCACCCCCAAGCAGTTCCACTTCAACAGGTTCTGTGCTTCTCGCATCCAACGGGTTCCTGCGGCCTTCACAAGGTCGTCGGTCCACCTTGTGGGAGGCCTTCCAACGCTACGTCTTCTAGGGGTGACAGTACAACAACATTTATTATAAATAAGGTGTTACAAAAATAACCCAATTAACTTTAAGAGGTGCTTTAGACCATAGAACTGAAAAGAAAAAAAAATCTGGTGTTAATACAAAAGTTCAATACCTACTTGACCAAAATGTATGAAACAGCAGATTCTTTTTCGTGATTTTAGAGTTGGTCCATAGTGAAGTTGTTCAGTTCGATGGTCTAAAAATTTGTCAGGCACCTCTTAAAATTTGTCAGGTTAATTTTTTAACACTGTATATTATTATAATCTTTAGGATGACAAAAACTGTCTCGATCCATTAAATGTTCTTGTCCAACTTAACCAATGCATCACGAGAAAAACATTAAAACTTTCCCCGCAAATAGATTTCAGTTCGTAAAGCAGTAAAATTTTAATTTCATAAAACCATTTGCGAACTCGATTTTAATATCGATATGGTTACCGTGTCGAGTCTAAAAATATATTGCCAACTTCGAGATTCGTGATTTATGAGATTCTAGAGCCAGGACAGGGTGCCAAAATCACAACTAGTGTAGGTAGGGGCTCGCTTCCTTTTAGAAACAATATTTTAGGATGCCCGATTTACTGTTATGGGTTTGGTAAAAAAGAGTTGGAATAGGGGTGCCACCCCACTATCAGTTACGCAGCCCGAGTTGGACAAGGAAGCTTTATGGGCTATTTCACCACCTCCGGACAAGATCCGGTTAATATCAGCCAGATATATTTTACGAATCGTTTTATAGATGACAATACCGCACAAGTTAAAGAGCTTTGAAGGTCCGTGGCATACCTATTGTCGCGCCGTTTGAAATAATCACTCTGAATGTTTAAAGTAAGCAAATATCCATGCAACAAGATGTACTGTGGTCTACGCAAGTTCAAAAAATATGGATAGGTAAGCTTTGAACGTTAATATCTCGGAAACGTGACGCTTTACGGGGTTTGGTCGTATTATATTTTCTGTTTGCATTAATGTCAGCTTCCGATTTATATATATTTCATGCGTGGCCGCCATTTTGAAAAAAAAAAACAAAATGGTGCGGTAGTAGGAACATATGCCAGCCAGGCTCCATAATTAAAAATCTTCAATCCCCTTTCATAAGTTTTCAGGAGAGACAAAAAACTGTTTACGGAACACAGCGTAAAGCTGCTTTTCCATTAGAGATGTGCTATGCTACGTTGCTATGTAGTTTATACATCCAATGATTGTAAACTATATATATATAGGCCGGTTAGAGCCCAAACGCGCCTAATGATTATCATTGTTAAAGGGCTTGAAATGATTGGTAACCCATCCGCCAACTAACCGTGCGTGGTATCAATAGTACCTACCAGTAGCGTCACGATTTTTAACTTCATTTCACCGAAGCTGTTACATGACATTATTGCTACACAAGTAAAAAAAGCGATTCACAGATGTTAGCAGTCTTCTTTATTTTCCCATAAGGCTGTGTTCAGACTGTGCTAATATTTTTCGAAAAAGGATTTAAAAAGGGACTACGTGTCTGGACATAACCTTACATTGGCAAGTTAGGCACCTGTCCCACCGCCAACTACCTATCAACTATTGATTTGCTCAAGAAACTTACAAAACAGGTCCCACGGTCCCGCTGGGGTCTACCTGACCACACGGCGACCGCGACTGATCTACGACCGACGTGTAGCCATCCCTCACTGAGGACGGCCGAATGCTGTGTTCGTAAACACACGGGCGCGGTCTCGCTCACGCTGCCCGCGACTGTCAGGTCCGATGGCGGCAACGTACGTTTTGGCAACCAGCGGCGTGTCGGTCATCCGTCGTGACGTCACCGCACGATGTCGGTAGCGTGTGACGTTTTAAAGAGACCGTATCTTTAGTAAAAGAGATACTATATTAGTGGTTGGTACCGACAGAAAATACTCGTTTGTCGCAGCGACAAGAGCTATCGCTTGGCGACAGGTCACTCACTGAGAGACTCACGCTTGGAACATACGCATACCAGCCAGTACGCTCTCGCTGCTCGCCAAATCGTTTTTAGTTGCTCGCTCTACTTGCTTTTCACTAATCACCGGCAACACCTTTGAACAGTTCTCCCGCAGTTTTGATGTTTTTTACATGAACGTTGATAGTTTCATAACCGTCTCATCCAGACTTTTTGTAATTTAGATACCTACTGTGGCACTAATTTCGCGTTAATTTTTGTTTTATATAATGTTGTAAATTCATACGTCAAAAACTAAAACGTTAGATTTTATTATTCAGACGAAAATTGTATTTTGTCTAACGGATTTGTATAATGTATGTATATTCATGTTTTTGACAAGTGTTTCTGTTGTCAAATCCGTGACCGTTGGTTGGTTGACCAAAATTTCAACAACATTCATACAAGTTCACACGACACAGATTAAAATAAAATTGTGATTATTATTTTGGAATAGGTCTATTTATGGAATTATCCATACTAATATTATTAATTCGAAAGTAACTCTGTCTGTCTGTCTGTATGTTGCCTTTTCACGCCTAAACCACTAAACGGATTTCGATAAAATT
This sequence comes from Gortyna flavago, assembly GCA_963669345.1. NCBI lineage: Eukaryota > Metazoa > Arthropoda > Insecta > Lepidoptera > Noctuidae > Gortyna > Gortyna flavago. Next base: position 13,910,456 of record OY770140.1, read on the forward strand.
TGGTAGAGAGGTAGATTGCATCCCGTGGGAGGACATAGGATAGTTTTTATCGACATACCTCGCGGGCGAAGCCGCGGGCGGAAGCTAGTGTCAAATAAAAAAAAAAGGAAGAAAACGAGGTAGGTAAATCACAATTTCAGTTTTAAATGCATGCAATGCAAATCTTATTGCGTGAATCCAAACATATTTCTGTCATAGTTTTCCATAGTATGACCTCATTCATAAATTATCTCTAGCCATCCATCCGACTCGCACAATGTAAACTAGCCTTTAGCAACATTATACAAGTGAAATCGCGTGCATTTTCTTCGGGCGCGTAAAAAAGGGGAGAAAATGATGTACGGTTATTGCTTCATTTTATTATACGTAAAATATATTAAACGAGGCTGAAATTAAAAAGTGAAAGAGCAGTGGAAAGCAGACATGCATGTTTAGCTAGTATTGGATGGTTTATTTGAATGAAATAGATCTCAGCTACCTACTGGTTAAATAACTTTATAGCACTGTGACCTAAACCCGCACTTAAGTCACGCTTTTCTGTAGTCCATTTTTACAGATAGATATGGGTGACTTAGTGCGAGTTTAGGTCACACGAGCTATAAAATAGTATACGATACATGTGACTTACTCGTAAGTAATCTATTAGTGCACGGCGCGGCGTTTAGAACCCGAGCGTAACGTACAAAACAAAAAACATCGAAATCTAAGTTTAGGTTTAAATCTCGTTGTAACATATACCTATCTATCTATAATAATAATTGACAATTTAAAAGAAACTAGCTTGCCTCGTTGGTCTCGCAAGCGCTACTGGTGAGCATGAGGTTCTGAGTTCGATTCCCAGGTTCCTATCAGATATTTTTCAGAAGTAGCCCGGAGTCTCCATTTGTGCACGGTTTATTGCTATTGGTTCGCCCCTATTACAAGCTACACTTCTGCTTAACCGTTCAGGGATTGCAGGCGTGATGTTCGTTTAATATTTTATCCTACAAAACTACACAGGGACCTACCTCGTTCGTTATAGCCTCAAGTTGCGCAACTGTATTTAGGTATGCCTAGGTACCTACCTACCTTCAATTTTATGTTTTACAGGGAGATTTTTTTATCACCATCCAAATTTTTGCAGTGTGCTACCCATGATTATGAAAAACTTTCACAATGGGACCAACTCTGAAATCTCGAAAAAAAAAATCTGCTTTTTCATACAAAAGTTCAATACCTACTTGACCAAAATGTATGAAACAGCTGTTGTTTTTTTTTCGAGATTTCAGCTGTTGGTCCCATAAAAGATAAAGATAAAGATTATTTTATTTGTTAAAACATGCGTATACATGCGAATCAAGCATGCAGGATGTCACAATTAATATTTCGTACGTACATGTTTCACCGTAAGGCGTACAAATTTATAGAGTTTACAAAAAAATAAAATAAAAACTAAATTACTAAGCACGACTAAGGGCCTTCAATCCATGTACACAATAATAATAAACATTGATAAGTCAGTTTAGTAAAAGTAATCATAAAATGTCACAAAATTGTAGTATTTATAAAATAAGTCAAATAGTGTCATTCAGAAACTCATTTATATTATAATAACACTTGTCTGTTAATAAATCTCGAATCTTTTTTCAAAACAAATTTACCGAAGTTTTTCATAATCATGGGTAGAACACACTGTAAAAATTTGGATGGTGATAAAAAAATCTTCCTGTATAACCTGCGGGGTAATTGCACAACACACTAACAGTAGCAATGGCTTTAATTTTGACAGTTCAACAACATTCACTGCGTTATTTACATTGTTGAGCAGACAAATTTTTCGAACATATGAAGCAATGGATTAGTAATTAATATCTTTCAATTATCATTCAGATTGAGATTCAAAGTGGTTACGTCACAGGTAACACCAACACTTTTAATAATTGAACTTTAGAAATGAAAACAAAAGAAAACTAGGAAAAATACTAGCAACAAACGTTTCGTTACTATAATTGCCACAGCGACCTACCTACGGATGCTTTCTATATTTTTAAGTTGCCACCAAAATTGCCGGTATTTCGTTGTGCGCACCACTAAGCGGTTTTTAATGTCATCCGCTCACGTTGCAAGAAATGGTTCATATATATCACTATACGGAACTGCTACCAGAATGGAAAACATGCTAGGGTATTTATTCTTTAAATGGTGAAACTTTACCTGTAATCTTTGGTATTTAGTGGTCGATATTTTGATCACAGTTTCGATATTGCCCTTTGTAGATGTTGCATTTATTAGAAACTAGTTTCTGCCGTGGGTTTCACCAAACCATCCCATCGCATTGCATCGCCCCTGCTAGCGAGCACGGTCGATGCATTTTTGGTAAGGCTCATAAGGGTTAGGAGCTAAGCAGAGGTTTTACAAGTTTTTCCATTAGATACCAATTATATTTGTATCTAAAGAGACAGAAGCTTAGAAAGAGAGGATGATATTGAGCGCTTTATCTTACGTAAGCTTAACGTAATTACTTTGATATTTTTCTCAAAGAAAGAAATAGATCAAAGGAAAGGGCGGATATCTGACGTGACGGTATGTTTTTAATTAACAACGTCGACATATTAATGTGAAAATCATGTAAAAAGTTTCTTTCTCTCAATCAACAGAAAAAAATTATTTGTGGAATAAAATTTCGTCTGACAGATTTTGTACGAAAGAACTGTCAAAAATTCAAAATTATTCCTCTGATTAAATTATGTGGCGTTGGAAAAATCAGCTCTAAGTAATTTTAAATTTTATTAGAAGGTTCTATTAATGGAAAGATCTATTGTAGCCCGTCGATAAATTACAATCTTTTTGAGTTTAAAACTAATGCAGCAATAACTAATTAATAAAATAATAATAAATAAAATAATAATAATCTTTTTTTCAACAAACCGATACCACCACCGAAACCTCCAACTGAAAGTCGGCTAACGATATCATACGAATGATTCTTAAGTCGGAAAAAGATTTGTAAGTGTATTTAGAGGGTGTCTATTATTTCCTTCACTTTGATGCCCTGACAAATTTACATAAATCAAGATTTTCTCTACAATTGTATACTCAATTATATTTGAAGTCCACTTTTAAATTAATATGTAATCTCACTCTTTTAAGTCAAATTCTTGGGAGTCAGGTTTTAGGAGGTGTGGCGAAGGAGCCGTAGGGTTTTAGTCGGTATCCATGGGGATATTCTCACAGAAAAAAAAGGTTTGAGGTGCTTTCTTAGAGCCCTTTTACCACCCATAGTTCTATTGAGTCAAGAGAGCAACTGAAGGTGGATTCTATTGCAGTGTTTATATACATAAAGGTCCCATAAAATCAATGTTATAATCACCACAGTGCCTATAATAAAATCAACGTCGAAACAACAAAGTTAAATGTAGGTAAATCTAAACCGCTAGTCCACTCAAGTTATACCAAAACCAACGTATTCAAACATTCAAAATAATCTGAAAACCATAACTTAAAAAAAAAACAAGAGAAAACAGGCATCTTCTGGGCACGCTCGTTCCATCATAGACCTCATCTATCGCTTTCCATCAGGCGTGATCGGGGTCAAGAGCGGGCCTATTTAGCAATAAAAAAAAACTATAAAATATCATGCGCTTCCAGAATACTCAGAATTCTTTTCAAACACTTATCACGGGCGTGTTATTAACTGCGGAAAACGAAAATAATACACAAGAACCTTACTGCCCCTTTATGAGCTAGCGATCGCCCTCGGCACCGCCTGCATGGCTTGATAGCTAGTCCAAATAACACTTAATAATAGTGTTAAATGTGTTCACGAACACTTTAACGTGATCATTAGAGCGTGCGTCGCGTCGCCATAATTATTGGTTGCCGTTACGAAATATCGGTAGAAAAGAGGGTAGATTGTTGTTATTTTTTTCAGGACATTAGGAAAGAATGTTACCTTATTTGTATGTTGAGGTTTTGTTGGCGTAGTTCCAAATGGAAGCCGAGTATCGTATTAGTGAATCCAAAAAATCGAAGACATTGTGCAGTCCACCGAGCGATGTAGACCAGTTTTGAGTTAATCTCGAAGATATGCCTTCGTGCAATAAGGCTAGAGTTTCTGACAGTAGACACTGTGATAGGCTTATTGAAGAGCCTCCCTTACCTGCCTTTATAAAGTTAAGTAATTATTAGTGTCTGCTTAACAATACTTTTTTGACGTTAAGCTTGTCTTAACTTTAAGCAACGTTTATAATATGTAAGGGGTAGGTGAGATATGATATGTATATTTAGTGTATACATACCTGCAGTATTGTCTCTCCGTTCTCCCTTAATACATCCAAAGGTTGTCTTCAAAATATCGCTTTTACCCCTTGTGTAACCCCTTGTAAAATATATATATTTATATCTGTAATATTTATGGTGTACATAATAATCACTAAATATTCTGTTCTATTCTATGAGACTCGCACAAACAGTTTTACCAAGGTATATCGTATTACCAAATAACTGGGTTGTGGAGGTCAGAGGCCTTAGTGTGAGTTTTTTCGTTTTGGGAGCGCATTAAATTTTTTTATGGGAAGTTAGGACCTAGTGACCACCAGGTGGCGTAACTTTTTCCCATTTAAATTTTAACGCGCTCGCAATCGAACGAATCGAACCACTAAGGCCACAGATAGGCAGTCGCTCCATGTAAAATACTGGTATTAAGCTGCATCCGGTTAGACTGGAAGCCGACCTCAATATAGTTGGGAAAAGGCTGGACAGATGATAATGTTGAGACTCGCACAGACATGGCACAAAAGGAGGTTTATAGCAGGTATATAGCAGTGGGTAGAACTAGGCTACCAATGTTGAGGATGATGATGGAGGTAGAGGAGCTTTTCTTATTAGATCGATAGGTGTAGCAAAGTAGAACATCTTTCACAATAAAAGGAGCACTGAATAAACACAATACTTACAATAAATAATTAATAAATTTCAGGTTGAAGTAAAAACTTTAGTTCTTCGTAAGTTTAATCTCGAAGTGTAGCGGAGAGCTTGGATAAAAATGCAATAAGTTAGTCTAATGCTTTGAATCGCTAATTTATTGTGCAAGTAAGAAAAGTACTAGTGCTTACTGAGTTCCCTAGATTGGGTTATTAAACCGTCTGTGACGTTTTAGTACGTTTATTTTAGATTAGATTTGTTTGGTTATTTTAGCCGAGATTTTTCTTTTATGCTTTTGCAAGTTGGGACAGTATTTTATGAGATTACAAGCTATGCAAAGGGGTTTCCCTTCGATAAAAATGACGAACTTCCATTCAAACTTACTTTTTTAAAGTTAAGTAAACATTATTTTTGTAATCCCGACTTAGCGCTTACGCACGTAGCTTGTGCATAATTGACCACTGAATCCATTTCAGTAACTTATAATCATCATCTGCCTAGCCTTTTCCCAACTATGTTGGGGTCGGCTTCCAGTCTAACCGGATGCAGCTGAATACCAGTATTTTACATGGAGCGACTGCCTATCTGACCTTCACAACCGAGTTACTGGGTAATACGATACCCCTTGGTAAGACTGGTTGTCAGGCTTTCGGGCTTCTGACTACCCGTAACGACTGTCAAAGATCCACGAATGGCAGCCGGGACCAACGGCTTAACGTGCTTTCCGAGGCACGGAGGGGTCTCGATATGTAAAGATGGTCACCCATCCACAGACCAACCGCGGCAACCGTAGCTTAACCTGATCGATCGACCTGTGCGGCTGTTATAGGTTTTATTTAAAAAAATTATGTATTACGTCAAACTTTATATATTATATTATTATTATTATTAAATTACCGCCGATTGAGTCAAAGAAAATTAAATCTTACATCAAGGCGATAAGACTCAATTTTAAATGCGTAAAGTAATGCTACGATGAACACCATTTTCTTAATAATATTACTTACAGCCTTTTGGAATCGGAGGTGCCCTACAACAGGTACGTGCCCGACCCAGTTCTCGAAAATGGAAATATCACATTGTACTGGGATCGATCCATTACGAGTATCACTGACAGGACTATTGTTGCCAATAAGCCTCATAATACAGTGGTGGTGGATCGATCAGAGCGGCGCGCAAAGATTGTTGACATCATAACCGTCCCGCATGATGAGAACTTCGAGAAAGCCGAGAAAGATAAACAAATCAAGTATCTTGACTTGCGAGGTTGTCGACATGTGGGATGTGGACTCAGCGATCATTGTGCCGATAGTCGTGACAGCCAATGGGTTAAGCTCCTTTAGGGGATGCATTTTCGTTAATCCTTCCTCCGTACTCACATTTGTAGACATCACATGTAAGGAACTTTTGTGCTCACTTTCAATATAATAAGGAACTCTTCCAGGCGGTGCGTTGTCTGTCAGTGAATAAATTAATGAAATATTTATATTAATTAGAATCCCAAGACCCCCAATACACAGGGAAATGCCTAGTTTGGGGGTTACTGTTCAATCTATTCTTGTTAAAATTACCTACGTTCTTTTTTCCTGAATTTGAATACGAATTTAAAGAAGTTTTATTTCTCGTAGAGAATGTATAAAATATGGCTTTTGCTTTAAAAACGAAAGCTTAGTTGTAACAGAAATTGGCAGATAGGTTTAAATATTATTAATGTGGTTTTTCTTTGGATTTTATTATTATTCGATCTTGCGGCCATTCGATATTGCGGAGCGTACTTAATTTAATGCATTACCATTTCTTTGATACGCCGTAGCACTCGGGTAAAAAGAAAACTTTAAAAAGGTATCAATTTAAAGAAATCTATTAACATCTGAATTAATTTCTTAATATATATTCCATGAAAAATGAAAAAAAAAAAACAAGATGAGAACGAAAGAACTACCAAAAGTATGCCAGCATAATGTACATAATCAAAAACACAGTTGCTAACTTATTGGAAAGTCGACAGAAGACCAAATTAAAGGTCAACAACACTTTCAAAGTCGTTTAATGAATACAAGAACAATTTAAAAAGGACTCGTCGTCCCACTCCATAAAGGGAACTCTTTGAGCGCCAACTAATTTAAAAAAAGTTATTAAAAAGCTGAAAACAGCGAGTTGTCGAACTCCATGAATTAATTTAGTTAAAAAATTTAACCTTTTTCTTGTCACAGCGTGTTTTTCTTCGAAACTTTTTTTTAGTAAAGAGGTTTGTATGTTTTAATTAATGTGTAATTGGGTTCTGTTAATAAACATGGCTTGTTAATACTTTTTTTATTGTTATGAAAAATGTTTGTTTTGTTCTGTGTTTTGAACAAACGTGACTAATGCTCGTGCCATCTCTGTAGATTTGAGAGAAGGCTTCTGCCCTGCAGTGGATGCGCACAATACCTTTTAGGTTTCTTTATTGTTTTTTGTATGAATATTGTGTGCCTTACTTAACCTGGGTCAAATAAACTTAAAAAAATTGCATCTTAAAGCAAGCTGTACTTAAATAACTGTAGCGCAGGAGTCATTTGCATAATATCACATCAATGAAAAACGTGCAAAGAGTAGGCGAATTGAAGGAAAGAGAGAGAGCTCTATGTCGGCGAGCGGCGCAGGCGGTGTAGTTTTCAAATTACGAATTATTTTGTGTTGTTATAATTTTCATGATTACTGGCCACTAGCCCTATCCGTGTGTTCAATTCAATTCAATTTAATCACAAACAATTTACATTGTGTTTGAAATCGTTCCGTAAGATAAAAAAAATAACATTCAAAATACAAATGTTAAACTGTTGTCGCCACTGTAGCGGCACGTTGTATAGTAAATTTTATTATGAAGATGTTAGGGGCTAAGAGTTTATAAGAAGACTAGCTTCTGCCCGTGAAATTTCTTGTTCCCCTGACCCACCGCGTCGCATCGCATCGCCTGCCCGTGTTATTACTTCGTTTTCGCTTAGCGTTCTTCCTGACTTTTCTTTTTGCTTGGCATCTGTTGATCCTAGCCTGTTATTAAATTACCTATTGCCTGCCTCAATAATTGGGTTATCATATGCAAAAAGAATTCAAACTCGACGGGCAGTTTCAAAGATTACCGCATTCAAACAAACAAACAAAATCTTCAGCTTTATTATTAGTATAGATATAGGAAGATGTTAGAGGTTTGTTTTTAAGAAAATAGGAAGTTTAAATAAAAGAACAAATACAAAAGTTTTGCCAGATTCAGGAATCTCTTAAAGTAATAAATCAAGTTTGAAACTCCGTGCCCTTTCGTTAAGAAAATAAATTATTACATGAACAATCAAGCGACAAATATTTATTAATTATACCTAAATATAGAACGGTTCCCGAAACTTTAATTGATGTCTAAGGGTTTTCAGCCGCGTCATTGTTTGTTTAATAAATTACTTTTCTTGTACTGTTTCGTGTAATTTTGTCGTTATTATATTACTTTCTCTTGTTTATAGCGGTCGGTCGTGGTTGGTAGTCGGTTTTAAGATCAGATAAAGCTGTATGGCTTCCAAACAAAATCAGAAAATTGGGTTTTATAGTATTGCCCTCAGGGTTTTTTATTTAGTTGATGTTTTAATGCTAGTTTGATTGTAAAAAAAGTAAAGGAGATGTTTCAAAATGTATGGAGCCTGGGCCAGGTCCTTGTACACTATACAAAAAAATAGGAAAATTCATTTAAAACAGTTCTCAACTGTCCAATTACTTTAAAATGGCTTGTTTTGCTGGTAAACACAAGAAATTACACTTGAAATTGCAACACACAACAAAAACCCGTCATGGCGGTAAACTGTCATTTTGATTGATTAATGACGTTTGACATGTTTATTTCTGTGGAGGAAACCACACAAGAAAGTCGAAGTCCTTACAACACAAGCCGGGTAACAGTCCAAAAACGAAAGCTAGGTAAACAGATGGGAAAGAAACGGTATTAAATCCAAAAAACGAAAGCGAGGTTGTTAAAAAGAACTCCAGAAACTCAAAACAAAACGAACACAATCACGACCGACGACAAGACGAAAGTGACTGAAGTGACACTTTTGTGACAGCTAACAGTTATATTTCTATGATCAATGGTTAATTGTCCTTGTTTTTAAGCACAGAGTAACTAAATCGGTGAGACGCCATGTTGAAAGTCGATAAAAATAATTGATAAGTATCAATTCACTACCAGAACAGTATACATTTAATTGAATTATCTGTATTTTTCCTGAATTCTATGGATTTTTCTCTTTTTTTTGAGTTACTGTACATAGACCTGGCCCATTTTGAAACATCTCCTTTTGATACTTTATAAAAATAAAGGTTTTAAAATATCTAACGCCCTACTTTTTACATCTTTAATGTAATCTACCTTTGCAATGTACTGAACACTGAAAATAACATATTTATAAAATACTAGCTGCGCCCCGCGGTTTCACCCGCTTAAGTTTCGATTTAGGGGAATGAAAAATAGATGTTGGCCGATTCTCATAGATACCGGATAAGCACAAAAAATTTCATCAAAATCGGTCAAGCCGTTTCGGAGGAGTATGGCAACGAAAACTGTGACACGAGAATTTTATATATTAGATTTACAAAAATTTCCTCATTCCGTCAAAACAAAACTTGAAATAAATCTTCTTTAGCATACGCGCTCATCGTAACAAGATATTGTGCGGCATTATATAAACAAACGGGGGATGAAGGAATGAGGATGGAAAACACGTAAAACAAGACGAATGTGGCGTGAGCGTATCGTATGAGCATGATTACTGAAAGATTAGCTTCGGCCGTCTATGTAAAGTCCAATGAACCGGGCTGTGCAACTGATATACTTATACCTTTGAGAAGAGATAGTCCGCTAGTGATGTAGCAGAGGCAGCAGAAGTATCGTTTAGTTCAAAATGTTATAAACTAGTTTTGGAACTGAACCTGAAGGTCAATTCCCGTAATTAAAAACGTTAAAAATCTAGTCGCGATCTCATTTCAGTGACAATCGGTGTCAAGAACTTGTCAAAAATATATGTATATATTTATGACAGATTGAAACTGAGATCAGACTGTGAACGTTGTTAAAATTATGAGAATTGCCCCTAGTCCATACATATGAAAAAAACCTAGAGTAGATTCAGGCCTGCATGGTTTGGTAAGGTCTGACTAAGACCTGTTTAAACTAAGTAGGTCTACGTTCTGACACCTAGGACCAGTCACCAGATCGGATTTTGAATGGTTTAAATGTAAAGCTTTATAAAAAGAAGGTATTGAAAAAACTTGTAAGTACTATAAATGGTCTATGGGTAATTCCGTCGCAGATTCCGGTTGGTTAACTAAATATTTTTTTTTTTGAGCATATTCTGTCCCACTGCTGGGCAAAGGCCTCCCCCAAATCCTTCCAGGAAATCTTTTCCCGCGCAATCTCGAACCAGACCTCGTGGTAAGCGTCCAGGTCAACTCGCCATCTTTTTTTGGTCAGCCTCGGCGGCGCCGTCCATCTTCAGGCACCCATTGTGTGGAGACTTCTTCCCAGTGATCACCGTGCATGCGGTTGATGTGACCCGCCCAATCCCATTTGAGCCTGGCAGCCTTCTCTCCTACATCCCGTATGCCCGTTTTGGAACGCAGCGTGGTGTTCCAAATTCTGTTCTGTCTTTTTACACCCAGAATGATGCGTTCCATCGCTCTTCGGCAAACTCCTGGAATCTCCGGAACTTCTGCGACGTGAGCGACCAGGTCTGAGAACTGTAGGTTAGGAGGAACAGGATACACATGTCGATAAGTTTGCGCTTCAGGGAGATCGGCAAATCACCCTTCATTAGCATCTTTATGGACCAGTAGCTTTTCCATGCGGTCACAATTCGGCGACAATTAAAAATTGTGTTCTATTTTTGTATGTGTCTGCTGGATGCTGGTCTAAACAACACTTGTTTCAGGTCTTTAACATTATAATAGTTAGTAGTTGTTAGTTAGTTTGGTAGTTTTAGTTATGGCCACACTATTGAAATAGGAAATTCCTGTAATGATAGTGATGAAGAGTTAATAAATAAATAAATAATAATAATAAATAAATAATAATAATGCCGCAAAAAATACGTTTCTTAGTAAAAATTCCAGTTTCGAAGCTCAAAAACTACAAAAAAGTTCCTGTAGCTTTTTTGCCGCATAAATTGTAAAACTTAGCTCTGTGAAGTGAATAACTTCGTCGTATAAACGATGAGTTATTTGTTTGTGCACTATTGCAGTAAGGTTTTATTCTTTACTAGATTCTGCCCGCACCTTCTCTCCACGTGAGATTTCTTGTAAAAAAAAAAGTTCTGAAAATCCGAATATTACAGGAGGCGGTCCAAATCTTTTGGCATAAATAAATCCTGTATCAATTATTGCAATTATTGCACACCACGGCACTATTCTTAGTGTAAATAATTTCATCACCACTGCTCTCAAAACGGTGAAGGAAAACATCGTGAGGAAACCGGCATGACCTAGAACAAAAAAAATCGAAGACATGTGACATCTACCAACCCGCACTCGGCCCGCGTGGTGCACTTCCTCCCACAGAATGCGGAGGCTTGTGTCCCAGCAGTGGGAATATTATAGGCTGATTATGCTATTATAATTCACAGCCCGACTTCACTCATTGATGAGCATAAACCTCTCTTTACATGTACCAATCCCCACTCTCCTGTACCAACCTCAACCAGGTTCTACCCGCGATGTCAACAATGTCGTCCACCCATCTCTTCGCCGGATAACCGAAATTTTGTCTTCCAGTCCTTGGACGCCACTCGGTCACTGCCTAACTCGATTTTTCATCACTGTGCCTTGCCATGTCTTTCACTAATATTATGAATGTATATATCTAAAATACCTAATAAATGCTACTATTAATTAATTATTAGTCCCACTGCACTTGTCCTACTGCATTTCGCTGTACACTGTAAACCAGTGTAACTGATGTATCTTTCGACCCGATAACCCGATATGTACCTCCAGTGTACGTCTCACTGCTCCCAATTCGCTTTGATACAGCCCTTGTGTTTTTTTTTTATACGAATTTATCTTCCATCAATCAGTGTTAGGAAGACATGCTGATCTTGTCTGATGGTTTTTACTTCAGTTTTGTTTATTTGTGCCTCGTTTGATAAGAAATTACGTTGATAGTAAGTTGTGTGTGATTAAGCTATCGGTAATGTATGTAATGTTGCGTAAAACGGTAACAACATTAATAATTTAACGGAGAAAAATATAAAACGAAGTTAATTTGTTACTTATTCATTAAATTTTTACAGTCTTCAAAGGTTTCTCAGATTCCTGAACTTTCTTCTCATCGTGCGGCAGTCAAAAACATCAATTAATATTTTTCTACGTTTTCTACAAATAACCTTAAGAATATAAGAAAGAATCTAACAACTTTACCATTCATGAATCGACAAATAATTTTCATGAATATTCGCCCTAACGTTACCTAATTCATTTACCTATTTTTGAACATTTTTTCGCGTCCGCGGCGTGACCGAATTAGTGCAGCCTAACCTAACCAAGGCCATACAGCTAGGCAATACGAAATTCTATTATTCGATGTAGCAACACAGAAAATTTTCAGCCAATCAGGGCGCTTCGACAATTTTGTTACGCGCTTTTTTATTTATTTCCCTGCGCGTGACTGTATGTTTACATTCAAAAACTTTGTAGTTTAAACGACATTTTTCACGTTTTCTGTTTGTTTGTCAATCAGTTTAGGTATTTGTTTAAGCGAGAACTTCGACTGGGTTATTTGTATTGCAGCTGGAACGTTTGTTTGTTGACTTTGTATCCAATTAAAATAAACAGTTGATGAACGTCATCGGAACCCTATGTCAGAAATAAATTTAAAGACTAGAGCAGATGGATTGAGAAACTAAAAATATAATTCGCAATTAAGATGTAGATAGGGACAAGAGTAAGTATCGCTTTCAGTAATAAGACCGCCCATTGTGTCACACTTTGTAAAATTTCTTGATGTATATTTAGAATTCATATGGTTTTATTTTTAATATATTTTTGTTATTTCGAAATAGGTCAGCTCTTGATCCCTTTCCAAAAGGCGATCTCGACTGATGGAAAGCTATGGATGATATCTATGATGCAATAAACAAGCCCAGAAGATATAGTGTACCGTGTAAGTACAGACGCCAGCACATCAAGCTACTACTACTGTCAAATTTATTTAATAGATTTTCAACTTTATTGCCAAAGCATAAGGTTCAAAGTTGATCGGGAAAATTTGACAGTTCCGGGTCGCTTGATGTGCTGGCGTCTGTACATAATAAAGAGTATTCAGTTCGAGTTCATATTTTTTTTATAAATATTGTTCCCCAACTTAAAGGTACCGTACTTTAAAAAAAACCCAAAAATAAGGTTACTTTTGCAGTAAAATGTGAATTTACATGAAAACATGAATCTAAAAAAAATCGTTCCACAAAGCCTGATTTAATAGCATCGATTTAAAACTGAGTTCATTCTTCTTGAACTCTTTACTGCAGTTAAAATAAATACCACGAAAACTTTATAGGAACCGATACTGTTGCCTGTCGGAAAAGCGAATCGTGGTAAAGGTCGCGTTGTCTATGGAACGATGAATTATTGAAAGCTGGATACTCCTTCGACACGCAAAGGTCTTACTTGTAACCTCTTGAAGGCTCGTTTACAAGCTGGTAATAAAACTTCCGAAGTGTTGCTGATAATCTATATATATATTATGAAGGGCACCTCCAGATCCTTGGACGGTATTCCAGTACAGTATTACACTACCAGTAACCGGTCCGGTATAATTTTAAATGATTTTCGTGTATTTTATTTTGATTTGTTTTAAACACTAGTTCCGCCCGCGGCTTCGCCCGCGAGGTATGTCGATAAAAACTATTCTATGTCCTTCCCCGGGATGCAATCTACATATATTTCAGCCAAATTTTATCGAAATCCGTTCGGCAGTTTAGGCGTGAAAAGGTAACAGAAAGACAGACAGAGTTACTTTCGAATTTACGAGTATAATATTAGTATGGATTTTCGTTGTTGTCAAACTTGTTGTACCTACCTAGATATTAAGTGAATGATCAGTATAATTGGAAGCGCATACTTGTATTTGTCCCTGTTTCTGTTAAAGGGCATGTATATAATTGTGTAGCGTCTGTTAGCGATCCAAGAAATAAACAAATAAATCTTTGTGAAAAAAAAAGAAATATCAATAACTTTTTATTATGAAACTTAAAACTCTTTGATTTAACGTTATAATAAAATTCAGATTTCAGATTTGACCTTTTATCGTGTATTGCTGAATCAAATGTAGAACCAGGTCCGGCTGCGTACAAACGAACTGTACTAACAAACAGTCCTATCCGCTTATACCGTACCGTAACCGAAAGTATTTGAAAGCCTACAGAGACATAACTAAGTAAAACGTTCAATGTTGAAACAGGATTGGTTTTATAGGTCGTTATTATTCTGCAAACGTAACGCATTTCGAGTACCAAAAGCTAAATAAAATAAAGGAATAGCGAGCACAGTAATTCTAAAAGGTACATTTAGTGGGGGTTTGTACTTATTTTTATTGCCGCCATTGAAATATTTTGTTTTAGCTACCTGTTTGTGGTGCGAATTGAAATGACTTTTGAGAGTTGTCTACGCTGTCAAGTGCTATAATCGGACTTTTAATTAGCTGCAGTAAAATGACAGCTTATGTGTAACTTAAATGAATGAAATAGGAGTCTTTTTGTTTTTTCGCGGCCATTAACCAAATCTTGTTTTTCTAGTACAGAATAGTGTAACAAACGAAACTTATTTGACATGGATATCTCTAAATGCAGTCCGAAATGAGTTATTAAGAAGTGTCATTTTACTGCAACTAATTAAAAGTCGGAGTATAGTCGTTTATTTTGCGGCAGTTGAGTACCTACTTGAGCAGAGATCGTCAATCTATCTGTCTAGCCTTTTACCAACTATATTAACTATGTTGGGGTCGGCTTCCAGTCTAACCGTATGCAGTTTAATACCAGTATTATACGTGGAGCGACTGCCTTATCTGACCTCACCAATCTAGTTATTGGGTAATACGATAACCCTTGGTATACGACTGGTTGAGAGACTTTCGGGTTTCGGCTGTCAAAGATCTACAAATGACAGATGGCGGACCAACCGCGGCAAGCGTTGCTTAACCTTGAGGATAGACCCGTCCGGCTGTTATTTTTTAGCCACGAGCCCCTCTTGAGTTAAGATCGTAAACCAGTAAAAATACTACGACGATCTTCAGCCAAAGGGATCAAAGGACTTCTCCATCTTGAAAAATCCTCTGATATCTGTGGAGGTGGAAGAAAGTGCAACTCTGAATTATTGATTCATTGATTGATGACAAGTTTGTTTTGTTATTTTGCTCGTAAGATAATAATTTGGGAGTAAAAGATAGATAACATAAGAACATACTTTCTATCTTTTTACCAATGATCGCTTAACTTCTAAACGAAAATTGGCTATTAGCCAACAAAACGCAAGCCCGATTAAGATTAAGACCCGCTTGTACGACAGTTATCTCCGTACAATTAGCACTACCTAACCATTATCTAAAACGTCCTAACAGAACAAAACATTTTGTTTTTTTATATTAGTTAGTAGTCTTTCACTAGTCTTGAGCTACCTCGGACAGTTAAATTGATTGTGTGATGTGCTTTGAATTTATAACACGAAAATCTTTTTAAAATTTATTTGCACAGTGCTTTTTATCACAATACTAGGTTTTTACATGATTTTGTGAAATATTCAACTGGACTAAAATAAAGCCCTCCATAACGAATTTTGGCCATGACAAGATATTATAGTGCACATGTGTGTGCGCAGAAACAGGTGCACTCTCTCTTCCCTCACTCTTATTGTCTGATGAGACGGCAAACCGACAACGTCCGGCGCAACTGGAATAGTACAGTAACTACACCTCTAACATTAAATCAAACGAGGCTTGAAGTGGTCAATAGTTCCTTGAAACCCATAAAAGTTAAATGGGAAGTGGAAAAGCTATTTTTATTCATTATAACACGTTCGTAGCTTCTATTGCTTTGTTACGGGAAACAACATTATAGGTACAATATGTAACTGAATTAATGCATATTATGAAAGTAGTTTGTCCTGAATCGTTTATTAGTAATTTTTAACCGACTTCAAAAAAAGGAGGAGGTTCTCAATTCGTCGGGATTTTTTTTAATCCATAAAATTATTAAATCTACGTAAATCACTGTCACACTTCCGCTGTACAGTCGAAACAAACCAAAATGGATGAAGTACCTTTTACGTGCGCGACTGTGTGCATGCGTTGATTTGTAATGTGACCACAATATTGTCCTACAATCATTATAACTAATTTAATAAAAATACAATGTTTTATACGTATTAATGAAAATTCAGTGTGCATTATGATTGTGACATTTATTCTAATTGGGGTGTTAAATGGTGTGCGTTAATTCCGGAAAATCTATGTATAAATAGTATTAAAATTCAAAGTTGACTGACTGATATATCAACACACAGGCTAAACTTGTGGCTAATTAAAAAAAACTCAAAAGCTCTCATCACAGAGAGCAAAAAGAAGTCCAATTTTCATAGACCCTGGTACTGTACCTTCCACAGTCATATATCTCTATTTTGTATCACTGTCCAAATCACAGTGATCTTTATACTCATTCATGTAAGGCTGCTGTTGGGTTACTGCCACTGACAAGTCTGTCAAAATCATTGTGATCTTTATTCTCGTTATGATAATGTTGCTGTTGTCAGCGGTAAAATAACTGTGTTTGGACTGTACTTAAAAACCGGCCAAGTGCGAGTTGGACTCGCACACGAAGGGTTCCTTACCACCATACAATATTTAACACTACATATAAAATAACGGCAAAAAATCAAGTTTATTGTATGGGAGCCCCCTTAAATTTTTATTTTTTTCTGTGTTTAGTATTTTTTGTTAAAGCGGTAACGGAAATACACATTCTGTTAAAATTTCAACTGTCTAGCTATCAAGTTTCATGAGATACAGCCTGGTGACAGACAGACGGACAGTGGAGTCTTAGTAATTAGGGTCCCATTTTTACCCTTTGGGTACGGAACTCTAAAAATAAATTGAACAGTGACAATCAATGTCAAAAACTTGTCAAAAATATAAATTAGAGGTATTTTTGACAGATTGAGATTAGGACACAGAATAACTAATAGTACTTATTATTATTAGAATACGAATGTTCTTTAAAATGCGGGAATACCCTCCTCTGTCATTGTAACGAATATGACATGATGCCATACCAATTTATAAATGCTAAACTGTGTCTGTCTGTTACCTCTTCACGCTTAAACCGCTGAACCGATTTAGATGAAATTGGTATAGAGATAGTTTGAGTCCCGGGAAAGGACATAGGATAGTTTTTACCCCGATATTCCCAAGGGAAACTAATGCGGGTGAAACGGGGCGCTGCTAGTTGTCTATAAAGACCTAAAATTCAAAGAAAATTAAAACATTGTTACTGATTCTCAGTAAAACCACAGATTAAATAAGTTACGGCGTAAGTAAAACCAACTAAATTGCTTAAATCAATCTGTTTTATCGAATTTACGAAGAAACTTCTGGTATTAGAAAATGGTTCTCTAGGAATCCGCTATAAAAGACAAAATCAGTGGCGGACATTTTCCAAGTAAGTATAGGTTCATATTTAAGTTTTTGCCGCCCTCACCTTTACATTT
Source organism: Gortyna flavago (assembly GCA_963669345.1). Taxonomy (NCBI): domain Eukaryota; kingdom Metazoa; phylum Arthropoda; class Insecta; order Lepidoptera; family Noctuidae; genus Gortyna; species Gortyna flavago. Next base: position 13,928,120 of record OY770140.1, read on the forward strand.
TTTACAACATTTCGGTAGAAATTGCACAAGAAATAGTTTTTGGATATATTTCTGAACTAATTAAAACTTAATCATAATTAGCCTATAATGTTCCCATTGCTGGGACACAGGCCTCCTCTCTGTGAGAGGAAGTGGGCCGTAATCCACCACGCGGACCCAGTGCGGGTTGGTAGATGTCACATGTCTTCGAATTGTTGGTTCTATAACATGCCGGTTTCCTCACGATGTTTTCCTTCACCGTTTTGAGAGCAGTGGTGATGAAATAAATTACACAAAGTGAAGCGCCTGTCTGGGTTCGAACCTACGACCTACAATTGCTCTCACCACTGCTCTCTTGTATGACTAATAAGGCGTTGTTTCGTGTGCTCATGTGGCGGACTAAGAAGGTGAAAGCGCAAAAGCTGCTTCTTACTGAACATATTTAGGCCTTGTTAGGGATTTGATTAAAACGTTGTCGAATTTGTTTCTGTCACCTCTGACCTAGACTAGACTCAAGAGCAAATCCATTTTAAATTGAAAAAAAAAACTACTTTTCAAGATTTATTGGGGCGGACGGTGCCACACTACACACAATTACACAATAATGTAATAAAATAATAAATAGGGTTATGTGTGAAAAGGTAGTGTAGCGGGAAGAGGGTGAAATCATCACAGCGGGCCCTATCAGAATACCAGCGCTGCGACATTTATTTTTTAAATGTCGCAGCATCATGCTGAGACAGGAGCCTTTTGGCCTACACAAAAAAAAAGTTACAAAAAGAAAAATTAGACAGAAATTCCTATACGAGGCCAAAAGCCTACTGTTTTTATTTTTTACTGTGTTTAGTTTGGTTTGTGATCCTCCTGTACGAGTCACAATAAATATTTTTTTTTGTTTTTATTTAATTTCACTCATACAAAGTGTGGGCAGAGGCCGATTACTAGAATATAAAAGTTTGCGTTAACGTTGAATGTACAATGAAAGAGAAGTGGGGAAATTATCGGAAAGATTTCTTGTAGACTTCTTTCTGCAAGAGAGGAGAAAAGCGTCTTCAAATAGAAAAAAAAAACGGTTTCCTTTGCCACCCCTAAAATCTGCCACCCTAGGCTCAGAACTTCTCAGCCTGCTTGTAAATCCGCCATTGAAGACAATCGTATTATTTCCTAATTTAGATGGTTAGCTGCTCTAGATCCTGGCTTAGCTTATCAGTTAATTTGAATTTGGAATTTCAAAACAATTGCGGCTTGGATCCCTCTGATTGAAGTTGAGGACCGAGATAACGTCCGACTTGAGGGCTGGTTCTTTTTTAAATGAAATAATCCAATTATATTAAGTTGGTTGTTTGATAAAATATAAAATTTGTTGTACAGGATACAGAAGTATGTAGGTTTTCGTAGCCTTGTCCAGACAATGCCTACTTTATTTTAAAAAAGCATGTTTCTTAAAATAAGCAAAACAAAACATAACTATCTAACTTATAATTTGTGAGATACTTTATTAGACTTGCATTTGCTTATTACTGACCATTTTTTGTAAATGAATAAAAGTGAGGGCGAATCGAGTAAACGCAATCGCACAATCAAATCATTCCTAAATCATCTTCACTTTCACTTTATGATTTCACTTGATGTCACCAACACCGTCACAATGTAACAATGTTATTCTGCCGGTCTGGTAAAAATCTTGAGTAAAAATTCTGCTGAAGTGAGGTCATTCAAGCTTGTGCTAGAGATTGCCACTATTGGCAGCTCACTTCACCTAAGTTTTCAAGGTGAGATATTTACAGAATAGATCGACAAGTATGCACAAAAAAAAAACAACAGAAAAAAAACCAGTGCGTAAACTGTAACTTTGAATTCAGCATAAGAATTCTGGCGTAATAGGAGAGGCCTATGCCTCTCCTGTTGCACGCCAACTCGACATTTCGATTTATCATCAGCCTGGACATTAGGTCCAGCAGTGGGGTAAGTAATAAATGATATAATTATAAAATCTCTAATATTTACGAGATATAACAACTGAATCAATAATTTTATTTGATAATATGTACAGTTAATATAATAAAAGATTAATATAATTTTATAACTAATTTCTATAAGCATAACAAACAATGAATATAAAATCGTTTGATATACCACAAAAGACATAAAACCTATTAATTCTAATATGATATACCTAGTGCCAGATTATCACCTGCCAAGATAGCTCGAAGGAACCGCGCTTCGCGGATCTGCTATTTCTGGGTGATTATAAAAAGAATAACCAAAAAATAACCTAACCTATCTGAGTCGGATTGCTCTGAATCGGGGCGTTAACCATTATGATGGTATACTTTAAACGATAGACCTAATGATTTTCGATTAAATAAACGTTATATCCAATAACGTTATACGAAACAAGTTTTAGAGCATATAAAAGTTTTAGGTAAAGAAATTATATCAACAGTTGGTATATTTCACGGTGGACTTTCTTGCCCATTCTTCTCCATACGAACACTACCTTTTGGAAGGGGCGACTAGAATCAATTGTAATTTTTGATGTTCAAAAGTGCCTTTAATGAGCCTATTTGAAATAAATGATTTGACTTTGACTTTCACGATTATTACATCTTGTGAACGTTATTGAAATGAAAATATACCAAATAATTTTATATGATACGAGAAGCACCCCTCATTATTGAATCGTTAGGTTCCATAAGATGTATAACATTATTCGCGGCACCAACAGAATTCATGCAGACTACGGTATAATTTTACCATAGTAATGAGTTGCATCTTCGAAGAGATATCTTGGGATCCTTTCATATGCGAGCATCGAGTCCTCTTGATGAAATACGAGTATTATGCTCGGATATTCATAGAGTTTATTAGTTGGAAGTAAATAACGTTTGCAGGGAAAGCGAGGGAATGATTAGTTGGGGTCGGGAGGGCTTTCAATTTTGTTTTGCGGTTTCAACCTGGATTCTGGGCGGATTTCCTGGAGTAAGGTAGTCTTTAGAATGTTTTAGATTTCTGGCTAGTTTGTTTTACATTTTCGTTAGGAATATGTGCTGTTTAGTAATTAATGTATTGTTTAAATTAACTAAGATTTCAAACTTTGGTTCACCTATGTTAATTTAACCGTTCCAAAAAAGAGCAGTCATGGATAATTATTATTAAAGTGAATAGTTACAGTTACCTTTATCAATCAATCGAAACAGAACAGTACCTAATACTTTTCACGCCTTTGATATGTGAGTACCTAAGTGCCTATGTAAGTTTACAGGAAAAGCTCAAGCCAGTCCTAAATCGAGCTTTAAGGTTATTTACATGTTCTTATATACTTATACACTAGCAGAACAACACAATTTATTATAGTAACTTCGAGTGAACTTTGTGGAGTTTTATAAGTAAACTTGCTCCTGTCTGCGACTTCCTCCGCCTGAAATAATATCTTGTTCCCCTGACTAACCCCAACGGTGAAGGAAAACATCGCGAGGAAACCGGCATGTCCTAGAACCAAAAATTCGAAGACATGTGACATCTACCAACCCTCAATGGGCCCGCGTGGTGGATTATGACCCCCTCCCTCTCACAGACAGCACCTGTGTCCCAGCAGTGGGAACATTATAGGCTAATTATGAAGACTAACCCCGTCACATCGCATCTCCTGCCCGCGCTATTAGGTACCTACTTCATTTTCGCTCAGCGTTTTTTTTTCCTTTTTGTTGTCTTTGATCGGCTCCTAAGAGTCGTAGCGTGATGTTATATCCTATAGTCGTCCTCGAGAATTCGGCTATCAAATGCGGCTTTATTACTAGAAAGAAGAATTGATGTTCTCGTAACAAATTAAACTTTTTCACCCGTCTGTGCGACGGCAAATACAGGGTTTCGTTTTTTTTGTATTTCTTCAAACGAAACAGTTTGGAATCCGAATCTCAAAAGTGTATCGAAACTATTAATTAAAGACTGTAAGTTTGTAGTTCAATACTAGAACTTTCTTCATAGTTTTTTATCGCGTAAAATATTGAAATTCTTAGCTCGTGACGCGCAAGTCTTCTGATTTAATTTCCTCTCTGTTTCATAGATATCTACGCCAAGAAAGATTGAAAATGTCAGTTTGAAGTTTTGAAGAGTCGTGATAGTGAATTGGTTGATTTGTAAGCTTTTACAATATTTAACACAACTAATTATTTACACTAGGTAAGTACTAAGTTAAATGACTAACTAACTAATTATAAATAACTAAAAACACAAAAACAAACGGACACTTAGGCGTCGAAGTACTCATCGGCATCGCTGTCATCCGAAAACGTGCAGGAGACTGGCAGCATTGCCACGTTGAATGGCAATGCTAATTCTTTGGCCAAAGAACAACCCAGCCCTCTGGTCACGTGAAGTGTCGATCAGCCGGCGAAAAAAGGAGACCCACATTTGTAAGCTTTTCTTTTCTGTTAAATATTTTGAAAAATGACTTGTGATCTCTAGAAGTAGTGGTCTGATAAGGCTAAACTAGGGATGGTTTTAGGTAATTTTATTTCATTTTAGTTTATGTTTTTCTGTCATGCAATAGTCACTATGTATACCTCGCATTTTGTCTGATCCCCAGGATACGGGCTAGTATGGGGATCACCGTCCAATCTATTATTGAAAAAAATATGATTATTAATACCTAATTACATTTGAAATTTGGATTTTGAGAAAGGAGAACGCTGCTAGCCAGCCTCTTGGCTAACGCTTTTACAATAGTCGGCTCTGGGACCGAATAGTGCTTAAGGTAAATAAATAAGCTGATAATATAGAACGTGTTATAATGCACCGATCTATGTTATTAACTACTTCAGAATTTAACACATTACGTATTTCAGTCATAAGAAAAGTAAAATCATATTTTCCTGATTTTAACCACTCTTTTATAACCGTTCCAGCTATATTTAAAACAAGCCATATTCCGCCTTTTCGCCATGAATCCGACGCTTTTCACTACTGATAAAGCAGAACCGGTTGATATGAAACTGATTTAATGAACGAATGAATGGATATTCATTCGTTCGTGAATGTAACGCTGGAATCACGTTCACTTCACTGAATCTATTAGTATTCAGTGTAGTAACCAGGTTTTTGTTTTAAGAGATATTTTTTGCTTGTTTTTATTATGTTTCTTCTAAATAAAGAATAAAAGAGCATGCCTATTTCTGTCACAGTAAAGCCGCTTTGCTGTGGCTTTGAAAGGAATGGATGCCTCTGACACTGAGGGGCCATTCCCGTATTATCATAAACGTTGACATTTTATTTCAGTCTTATTTAAAAACAACTGATGGACGTTAGTGACGGCGCCAAAGACGTAGCTGAATTCTGGGCAGTGTCCAATGGCAATCTAAATAGATTGCCATCGACACACTTAGAAGAAGACCTCATACCCAAGAAACGAGCTCTCTAACCTCCAGGTCATCACGAAATCATCATAGAATATCCCGAAAAAGTAATCAACAACATTGTAAGTTTCCAACAAACACGACGTAATCAAGGCAGACAAAAAGGTGGCCATTAAGTGAATGTTTAATGTTTCTAATACCGTGACCTAAATACGGCTAATGCTCGAATAAGTGCGCAACTCCGGATTAGTTACAAACTTCGTAACTAAGCATGCGTTTTATTAGCCAAGTTACTTATATTCCCGTCAGGGTATTTATGTTCTGTGCTTATATTTGTCATGGTTAAAAGATTAGGTTGTTGTGCGAGCGGGCGGTTGTGTTTTGTTTTAATAAGTTGTAGGTATCTGTGTTTTTGTTTCAGTCATTTCTCGTTTATGTTTAAAATAGTGTAGCTATATGAAAGCTACACTGATTTTCATGAAAATACAGTAAAATAAGTCAATAAATAAGATGCAGCATACTTATGATCATGCATAATAAACTAATTTTTTTTTAGATATTATGTGCCTCTTTTTTGATTCTTTAATGACTTTCGGAGTCTGATTCCTTTTCTCCAATCCCAAACGGTGCACGTACCGCATACTTATACTATACCTACCAGAAAAGACCTGAGACGCGGACGGGGCGCAGACGCGGCAATTAGTATACAGATGGAAAAGCAACGCGTACATTTTGTATGGCGAATAATGAAGATACGCGAATCTGCGTCCCGTCCTCGTCTCACGTCCCTTCTGTGTGGCCCGCGCCTCAGGCAATTTCCCAGGTCTTCCAAAATTCCTTACTCGCTGCTCGCCTACAATCTAACCACCTCTCACACCGTTGTCTGTTTGCCACTTCAGTATGAAAGTGTAAAATATAATCCTTGGTATATGGCCGCGGCCTTTGGGGTGTAACTGGAAACTTTTGATAAAAGCGCGCCACACTAGATGACACCCAGACACGGTCGCTCCGAGCGATCACGTAACATCCACAATGTGCTCCTTTTTGTTTAGGAAATACGAGAATTACTTAGGTATTTTGGGGTAGGAGTAAACTGGTTTAAATCATCACATAACGAAAAAGCGTTATGCCCCCTTCATGCGACTTTTTATTATATAGGTATCTAGCTGCGCCCCGCGATTGCAACCGCTGGTTATAAACTATATGTGTGCCAGATTTGATACAAATTCGTTCAGTAGTTTTTGCGTGAAAGAGTAACAAACATCCATCCATCCATCCTCACAAACTTTCGCGTTTATAATATTATTATATATTATACTAGCTGACCCGGCCACGCGTTGCTGTGGCTAACGTTTTTGTAATTATTTTTTTTCTATCCTGTATTTCAAGTTGGATCAAACTGCACACGGTGTACAAATTTGATAAAAATCGGTTAAGTAGTTTAAGAGTCCATCGCGGACAAACATCGTGACACGTAATTTATATATATTAAGATAATTAGTAGGATTAGCAGGAAGTAGGATTAATTAATTATAGTAGGATAATAGAAGAGACAGAGAGAGCGAAATATGTACCTATATATATAGTTTTCGTGGTTTTATAGGGTGGTCATGCCAATAGTAAGGTCAAAATAAAAATACAAGATGGCGGCTGTGATCATTTTGAAATGTGTCGTCATTTTGATATTTTCATAGCCGCCATTTTGGATTTTCATTTCGCACTTCGTTCCTGCTGGGGGGGTCCCCCGACCCATATTTATGCACATGTTTTAGTTACAAGATATATTTTGACTGACTCGGTGGTCTAACGGTTGCAAGCGCTACTGCTGAGCATGAGATCTTGGGTTCGATTCCCGGGTCGGGCAAAGTGTTATTGGGATTTTCCATCTGGAATTTCTCAGTAGCAGCCCGGAGTCTGTGTTGTGCTTGGTTGATAGCAATAGGCTTGCCCCCTGTTACATGGGATTTTAACTTAATTCGTGAAAAGTGGCTGTATCTACTATAGGTGTATCTCAGCCTAACCTTTCGGGGATTACAGCCGTGATGATCTGTAAACCCATTATATGACTGATGGTTTTCTTTTTTATGATTCAGGTTTTACTGACATCTTTATTTTGGTTTTGTTAGACTATAATATTCGACCTTCAGTGGTAGTCTTAGAGTGCGCGCAAGATACGAGTAACTCTGCGCGCGACGTTTGACTTTAAGATTATATCTGTGCTAGCACTTTCAATCAATTTCGGCATAATGATGACAATTATTTACTTTAGTTTACTTTAGAAAAACGGAACACAACACACTCTTGACACCTGAAATAAACGTCCAGATGGCGGCAAAAACCAATTTTTTTTTCGGCCGCTCTCCGATATTTTGCGCGCCCTCTAGTCATAACGTCATCAAACTCAAACTCAAAGCATTTATTTCAATTATACCATGTACATACTTAAATTCAGGTTTGTTTTGAGCATTTTTTTGTACCTACGGTAATTTGATTACCACTATCAACTCTTTAATCCATAATTATCATTATTGCATCGAATTATTGGTTTTATGGTTATTGTGGTTAAATTAAATCCAATTTGGTTGGTACACCGCAAAATAAATAAACCGTTCAGAACTCTAATCGTCGGATTTTATAAGCATAAATCAATTCCATTTGTGTTCATACTTCATGACAAGTAAGTACGATTAATAACCTTATCAAGTTTTGCATCGTTTTTGATCAATCTAAAATACACATGTATAGTTTAGCGTTGTGATATTAATATTTAAAAACCGCTTTTAATAAAAAAAAAAAAAAAATATTTTGGTGGTAGAGCCTACGATAAAAAAACTATTTTAATTTTTTTAATTAAAATAAATCTTTTAATTTACCTATACTTATAATATTTTTTATTTACTTTAATGAAAAAATAGAAAGTGGAATAATTTAGAACACGAAGTTTAAGACTGAGAAACAAAATAAAATAACTTTTTGACTAGTTTAGAGAAAAAAAATGGTCTTTTAATACCTAGTGCTTTAAACCTAACCTAACCTCTTAGTAAGGTGATAATTATGTAATATACAAACTTATATCTCTGAAAATGGATGTCACATTAAAAACAAAATGTAGTTCACCTAATATTCTCTCTGTTTGGTTATCAGCTTGCATGGCAGAGCTACTGAAGTTAATCTGGGTACCTACCGATTTTTACCTTGCATAACATATTAAGCCTATAATGTTCCCACTGCTGGGTCACAGGCCTCCTCTCGGTGAGAGGGAGTGGGCCGTAATCCACCACACGGGCCCAGTACGGATTGGTAGATGTCTCATGTCTTCGATTTTTTGGTTCTAGGACATGTCGGTGTCCTCACGATGTTTTCCTTCACCGTTTTCAGAGCAGTGGTGATGTAGTACTATACTTTTACCTTGGCCTTCAGATATTAATTTCTAGGAAGTGGTGAAGGGCGGGCATTTTGGGGGACAGTCTTTTGTAATTTTGACGTTCGAAAAGTGCTGATTCTCAGCCAAGTTTGAATGAGTTTCTTTGATTTTGTGATTACATTTGTAACTCTCGAATAAAACTTTAAATATCTGCTTCCACTGTAGCGGGCACCTGTCACAGCCGTTTCCCGACAATGTGTTATGACGAAACGTTATCTCGTTGGCAGCCAGTATGCGGCACATCATGACGCCGACATCGCATCGGTACGTACTATCTAACGAGACTAGCTATCTGGTTATATAGGGTATCGTCGCCGTGCAGTGGAAACCTCGTAAAGCACAATTAATTGCTTTTGAAGTATAAACTTCTTTAGATGCACTTTACGCTTTTCCTGAACAATGAACGAAACTGAACCGTCACGCTCGGGTCGATGACGCTGAATCGCGTTTATTCGGCGCTGAATCGCGTATTCTCGGCTCCAGTCGTCAGTCATCAGCCACGTTTACTATTTGTTGTCAGTTCTATTGAGTGGTCATAAGCACACACAGTAAGTAAGTAAGTAATCGTTAATTTCATAATTCAAAATTACAATATGGAAGTATCGTTGGTCCCAAACTAGTCTTTATTAATTTTTAATTACTTGTTATGTAGAAAACCTTGTACAGCTCTAAGGTTCTTTTATGTCTTTGATTATGACAATGAGAAACTTGGAGAACTTCAACTTGACGGCTATTTTCCAGAGAGTTGCAATTTCAATCACGAGCTTTTCACTGTACGGGGCGGTGTGTCGAAGTCAGTAGGTATATAGGTAGGTAGAAATAGGAGATCTATTATGACTAGACAAGTGACGATCGCTTTTAAAGCGTTTCGTGTATCTGCAAAGCATTTGAACAGAAATGACTTTAGCTTTTCGGTAGGTCATGTTGATCACATAAAATTATAACTTTCTTTATGTGCCTGTCCCCCTGTATATTCATTGTAATATAGCTAAAGGTTGTTTACATTCTAAATAAGATGATACATAAACGCAAAAGCAAAAGTGGGACACTAAAAATACTTAAATTACCAGTCCACTACCTTAAAATCCTAGAATACCTGTCCGATTTTCATTCTTGGACACAGATTTTCTGCAACAAACTCATTCCGATCATTCCATGTGTCAGCTGTGACGTTACTCCTTAGGGAAATACTGGCCGAATAGAGAAGAGCGGCCAGAAACAATCAGGTGCCATTTTTGAATGCAACCTGTATACGTACCTGCACAATGAAGCTGCACAAATAGCACGAAGCTCCAGTTTTCGTTTGGAACCAAGTTATAAGCTGAAGCGATTATTGAAGTGGACATTCTCCTTTAAGTCTGTAAAGGTAACGTCCGTGCTGGGTCAGCGGGACTGTCCGAAAGGGTTACCGCTACCCCGGAACATATAGGGCTAAGGAAGGAACATGGATGGGTTTTAGTCAGTAAGAGTCTGACACTCCCTTCCGCTCCACCCAGAGTGGGAGGAGTCATTTGATGATTTCCCATCCTCAAAAAAAAAAAGAGTTTAGCGTTTCAATCGTGATCTAAATTATATCAGCCCAGAACTTAGCAACGAGTTTAGCATTATTAGTACCTAGCGTACATAAGTTTGCCGTATGCCTAACGAGCTTTGGGCCAAAATAAAGCACTACGTGGAACCCCGACGCAGCTAGAAGGCGTCGCAACAGATCCTGTAGAAGATGGTGGGGCAAGCTGGAGAAAACAAACAACCAGTTATCCACATTAGCCCTGGTTCGAAAGAGCTGGAAGTCATGGGGAGACCCTTTGCCCAGCAGTGGGATGATGCAGGCTAGCGTCGTGCAGCCCCAGGGCACTCAGGACATTATATCAAAGCATTATTTCATGTAAATGTAAAGTGATATACAATTCGCACGTCGTGCCGAGTCCAATCCACATCGAAGGGTCGCTTCTCGAAGTTGTGAAGGATTATATCTACCTAGGGCAAGTCATCCAGCTCGGTAGACACAACTTTGAGAAAGGGGCTGACAGAAGGATCCAGTTGGGTTGGGCAGCATTTGGAAAACTTCTTCAAGTCTTCTCGTCGCCTATCCCGCAGTGTTTGAAGACTAAGGTCTTCAACCAGTTCGTCTTGCCCGTCATGACAAACGGTGCTGAAACGTAGACACTGACGGTCGGGCTAGTCCACAGATTCAAAGTCGCTCAGCGCGCTATGGAGCGAGCTATGCTCGGAGTCTCTTTGAAGGATAAAATCAGGAATGAAATTATCCGGAAAAGAACCGGAGTTACCGACATAGCTTGCAGAGTAAGCAAACTGAAGTGGCAGTGGGCTGGCCACGTCTGTCGAAGGACCGATGGCCGGTGGAGCAGACGAGTCCTGGAGTGGAGACCGCGTATCGGCAAGCGTAGTGTGGGACGCCCCCCGGCTAGATGGACGGACGACCTAAAGAAGAAGTGGACTGCGATAGGCTGAGTTGATTATTTAATCCGACGAATTCATTCTGAGACGGAAGACATAAAAACACCTTTGAATTTAAAGACTGTAATTGTATGGTAACCTTTCTCATCCAAGATCAACGTGAAAAAACCATTTACTAGATCATCATTCGAAGACTCAAAGCTCCTTAAGATATCCTCCTTAGTAAAGCCTTAATTCGCACAGCAGACGCCAATTGATTGATATAATTCAAACCGCTCTGCATCTCATTATTTAAGCCAAACTCCTAGTAATTGGATCGAGCCACCGGCCACAGTTAAAGCCAGCATTAATTGCAGGGAGCCAGCCAAGATTTCCACCGAATCACCATCCGTGCGCCGGCCGTAATTAAACTATGTACTAATTACACTTTACACAGGTAAACTGTTTTTATTGTCCACTACAGGACTTAGTATTGGGAAATTTGTAATGGGAGCCAGAGTGTTTGTTTTGGTTTTATTCATTCTTAATAGAGAACTTTTTTGAATAGGTATTAAAGGATTTTAATTTTCTTTACGGTAATTTAAAAAACATTCACGTCCATAAAAAAGGTGCCATTAAAATATATGGACAAACTTCAATCATTCAATCATTCAGACTACCAAAATAAGGACGATGGTAAAAAAAAAAATTATAAGAAAAACGCATTAGATAACTTACAAGAAAAATAATCAGCTAACAGTTTTGTATGGAGATTCGTAAAATTCTATAGGTACACCTCTGCCCAACCCTTCAGGGATATATAGGTGTGAAACTGTCAAACAGATGAATTGCGTGATATGAATTGTTTTATGATTCTGCCAAAGTGGCCTTTTTAGGCCCCCTGGTTTGTTTGAACGCGCTAATTATGCACATGTTTCTGTGACAACTAAACCAATTTTTCTTTTCTTTCCTTTCTTTCTTTCTTTCTTTTCTTTCTTTATTTCCTTTCTTTCTTTTCTTTCTTTCTTTTCTTTATTATTTTTGAAACTCATCTGCCTAGCCTTTTCCCAACTATGTTGGGGTCAAGTATTTTCCATGAAGCGACTGCCTATCTGACCTCCACAACCAATTTCTGAAACTACAAGTCGTTATTTATTTGTGTACAAAATGAAATTTTTATATTGTAAATGATTTGGTATAACATATTTGGGAAAAGGCTAGGCAGATGATGAAATGATTTGCTATAAAGAAAAACAATGGCTGCTTAGTTTTTGCGTCAAAGTTGTCTTAATACTATGTATTAAGTTTTAAATATAATTCTCAAGAAATAAATTAAATCTATGTAATTTCTTATTGAGAAATAAAATTTATTTAACCATAACTTTGTAACTGAGAAGTTTTAGAAACTCAATACCGGAATGAGATCGTTTTTCTATTAAATAAGGTTTCATCTCGGACTATGGCAATTAATTACCGGATGAAGGTTACTCGTTGATACAAAATAAAGTTAAATTAAGTATGAAATTCATTTAACTTTATTACGAAATTAATTTTAGCTTTTTACAAAAAGTAAAAACCTTACCTTTATAACTTTTGAAACAACAGTCGATTTAATAAATAAAAAAAAAAATCATTGATAAAACCCCATTTGATAGAGTTTATGAGGCGCGGGCACGGTTACGCTACGCTACGAGCTACGCCGTAGCCCGCGTAGCACACACTGCTACGACTGCTTAGTCGCCACGCTTACTCGGAAAGGTTTGTTTTTTTGTAAAGACAATAATAAGAAAAAATTCATTGACATCAGAAGAATAGCTGATCTTTATACTACAGAAAAGTAACTTTTTAAACAAAAAAATAGCATCTCGGCAAGAAGCCAGAAAACGTAACATGATTCTCATATAATATATTTCATAGAGTTTAGCTCCATCTCTTTAGTGCAAAGGCCGTATCTACATAATTCACATAACATGAAAGTGGGGTGGTATTCATCCAGGCATAATATTTCCCACTACAGTTCATTGCCTTCACGAGCGCGGATTAGCATTTCTTCGATCTTATGCAGATACATGTTGTAGGAAATGTGGGAAGGGTGGGTAGAACAAAGATTTGTCTAGATTCATAAGTTTTTATTCTAGCGTAATGGAAAATCTGATGAGGGCTAGTTTTATTTATTTATTTATTTAATACTTCAAGCAAAACAATGTACAGAGGCGGACTTAATGCCATAGGCATTTTCTACCAGTCAACCTTTGGGTGATGCAGAGACAAACAATGGTAGGTGCAATCATGAAAATTGAGGAATAAATATTTTAAATATAAAGATACGCATAAACTTATTAAAACTATGAATATAATATACCTAATTACATATAAATATAAGCACAAATAAATATACTTACTACAAAGAGATAAGACGAACAATGAGAGAAAATAATACCGTTGTGATGATACTGCCAGCTTCTTGCGAGTTTTACTACAAATTTTTTTTTCGACCAGCAGGTTACTGTGATAGATAGACTTGAACGGTATTATAGTGAAGGTTTTGTGATTGCAGTGTTCATGATATTGGTGTACTAAACGATGCTACATGCTCTTGGTCATAATCACTTAGTCGACTTAAATGATAGGCTGATAGAACAGGCCCTAATGGAATTGACACACTATCAATCCCAATCTAAACCATGTTGAAGGGTATTGTTAATCCATTGCTTCATATGTTCGAAACATTTGTCAGCTCAACAACGCAAATTACGCAATGAATGTTGTTAAACTGTCAACTGTTACTTTGTTACGTAATTACCGCGCAGGATAAGAAGCTGCCCTATATTATTATAGCCACGCATTATTCGGCAATACCACTACTGTTTTTTCGACTGTCTAGACAAATACGGTCTGGTGACAAATACAGTCAGGGTGAGAGCATAACGAGAGCCATCTTGTTTTACTTAATTTTGATACTGCCTTTAATTTAAGATGATTGACAATTTAGGATGCTGCTGGGGCTTCTGCGCTTCTGTAGCGCTTTGCAGATGTTCGTGGAATAGTATAATTTTCATGCCATAACGAGAAAGAGGGTGGCGTAAAAAATGGGTAGGTTGCGCGGAGGCAACAGCATCTTAAAGACATTGTTTGACAAGGTGGACAGACCCTTTATTAGGCACTGGGTGCAGAGGCACGTGCCGACATGTGTTGAGCCACGTAGTTACTAGTTGTCGATAGGGTGGTTTGAGTTTTACTAAAATAGATTTTAAGTCGTTGCTTTAAAAGGATTGTGTTTATTTTTATTTTATGTGTGATCTGCAATAAACGATACTATTATTTAATCTTCAAACATGATCCGCAACACAGCGCCATATTTATCGTGCAGTCGATCTAATGCACTTTGTTTATCTCAATACATACCCTACGTGACTGAAACAAGGGTTCAGCCCCAGGCTACCGATGCGACGCTCCATGCACTCCGATCTTATTTGAACACTTATCGTCGATATCCGATCGAAAGATCAACGAACTTTGATTTTATAGTTGATATCGTTTTGTATTTCACAAACATAGGATATCGGATGTTTGCAATGGAAGATATTATGTGCTTTAAGAAGATCTGTGTAGTAAAATGTGATGTTCGAAGCGGGTGCTCAGTTTCGCTGTATACATCAGAGGCTAGGTATCACATCAGAGGGGCAATTCCCTTAATTATTATTTTAACCGGTTAAGCTCCGCGCGTAGGGTGCGTCTCATATCATATAAAGTTATTTGGTATATTTTCATTTCAATAACGTTCACAAGATATAATAAACGTGAGATATACTCCATAATATTCTTTAAAACCCTAGCTTTTGTAAACCATGTCTGTAGGTATTTCTCCTTATTTTGTACTAGATTTTGCCCGCGACTTCATCCGTGTAGAATTTCGGGACTCACCCCGTCGCATCGTATCGTCTGCCTGCACTATTATTTCGTTTTCGGTCAGCGTTCTTTCAGACTTTTTTTTGTGTTTGCTCGGCTCCTATAGCGTGTTATATAGCGTGATGTTAAGCTTATAGCTTTTCTCAAGAATTAGGCTATCAAAGGCAAAAATTGTAAATAAGCGGTACCTTTGTACTCAAATTAGGTATAATATTGGCATATCCCTATGTATTTTACTGTGTGTACATAAATAATAAAATAAATATATTAAATAGTTTTTTAAATCCAACTGATAGTTCCAGCGATAACAAAAAACAAACAAATTCTTCAGATTTATTATTAGTTTAAATAGATTGTTATTTTGTTCATAATAGTTTTATTCAAATGCCTTTTTGATCATCTGGTATTAAAGGAGATTTGGTTCAAAAAGACACCATTATCTGCGACTTAACGGTCTCTGCGTAAGCAAATACTATTATTTGTAGAGCTTCGATATTCGTAAAATATTCAGTAATTTTTTTTCTCTGAATCATGATCTGCCTAGCCTTTTCCCAACTACGTTGGGGTCGGCTTCCAGTCTAACCGGATGCAGCTGAATACCAGTATTTTACATGGAGCGACTGCCTATCTGACCTCCACAACCCAGTTACTGGGTAATACGATACCCCTTGGTAAGACTGGTTGTCAGACTTTCGGGCTTCTGACTACCCGTAACGACTGTCAAAGATCCACGAATGACAGCCGGGACCAACGGCTTAACGTGCTTTCCGAGGCACGGAGGGGTCTCGGTATGTAAAGATGGTCACCCATCCACAGACCAACCGCGGCAAGCGTAGCTTAACTTGACCGATCGACCTGTGCGGCTGTTCTTATTTAGCCACGGGCCCCTTTTTTTCTCTGACTATTTTTATAAATATGTATTTGCATTTTTCGAGCATATCTAAATTCACTATTATTTACAAGGAGCTCGTTTGCAGTCTAGACAGCATACGGTGACATTTTTAAAATTTCAAGAATTTTCTTAGCCGTGGGTGGTAAAGGATCGAGCACCTAAATAATTTTAAATTCTGATAGACGAGGCGTGGTGCAGAATGTTGGGAATTTGAGGCGACAAATAAAACTTCGTATCAACGGTTAAGAGGAAATAGGGTATAAGTGACAAAAAATGAAATGTTCAGGAGAGCCGTTCAAAGTTTTAAATTTTTGAAAAACTGACGTATTTTTGTCATTTATGTTTTTTTTTTTTTTTTGCTTTGGTTTAAATGCCAAAAAGTCATCGTAGAGCCATGGGAGTAAGCGCATTCGAAAGAGCGGAAAATTTTACGTAGGATGGCATATATAACACGTTTTTGACCAAAATGTCGCTTATGCCCTTCCTTTTTACCGTCGGTATGTTAACGTATTATATATGGAGAAACTTATTGCAACAGAACCTGTGGGAAAATTCACAAAACATGAATCGCCAAAAAATTTACTAAATACATGTCCTAGATTTACATAACCACGTTTGTTAATGAACACTCAGCTAATCAAAATGTTTTATTTCACATTAACCTACATGGGCACTTATGAAACGTCAGAAGCTACGTGCACGGTTCCAATTGGTCGTTTCCTATGGACAAGAACCGGCAAGAAACTCCACGGTTACTCTTTCAAATAACACTTTCTTGTTTAAAAATATGGTATAAAACCAAATTACGATAGTTTCCTCTTTTATTAGTGTCTTAAACTTTATCATATATTCTTAAACTACTAACTCTTCGTAGCTTTAACTGCTTGAGCATAAATTTTTAGTTAGATTTATAATAATAATATAATATTCTGTAATCTGCCTATTGTAAGCAGCCAAAAAAACAGGTTCTCTAATCCATAAAAAAAATACATCGAATTAGATAAAGTTGCTAAATTTAAAGTAGGTACAGAGGCCAGCACATCAAGCTACTCCAATCTGTCAAATTGTCCCAATTGAATATGAACCTTATTCCTTTGTCATAAAGTTGAAAATGTATCAAAGAAATTTGACAGATTGGGGTAGGTTGATGTGCTGGCCTCTGTACAACTGAAGTAAGCCGTAGCATGACAACTGAAGTAAGTGACATGTATTACGTTTAGTCAGTTTCTTTTGTTATCATTAAAAATACTTAATTACATTATAAAATAATTTCGTTAAAAGTGCGTGTGAATAGGGTGCAATTTCAGTATTTATGCTTGTTTGCTCTGTTCAATAAATAAACAAAATGTTTTAAAATTTGTAACAAAAAGTTTAGTACCCATGAATCACGTTTTTTTTTTTTGTTTAACTTTAGTTAAATACTAATAGTGCGTTTTATAACTAATAGTGGGTTTTATAATACAAAATGCACCCCTTAATGAACCCGAATGAAAATACTCCGGTTCGGTGACGAGTTCCAGCCATAGGTTCCAGCGGAATCGAGAATTACGACTTACGACACCCTAAATTGATAAGTAAATTTTTATTATGCTACCCATCAAATCTTATGAATGTGCATTTATAAAAAAAAGCAACAGCAATTGGATAAAAAGCTCATAGTTATGTTAACGCCATTAAAATTTTCATTATTTAGCGTGCAAGTTTATTCATAATTTATCGTTATAAAATAAAGTAAATTACTGGTGTCCGGTTGCATCCGGTTAGACTGGAAGCCAACTCTAACATAGTAAGAAAAAGGCTAGGCAGATGGATTGAAAATCCAAAATAGTAAATGCGTCATTTTTATGACAGAACCGGTGCGGTTGAGCGGTGATAGAGGTTAAAAAAACGTAAAAAATAAGGATTTCTAACATCCACACTACACTGCAGAGGCTGTGAAAATACATCATTTAATTATTTAACAATTTCATTCATTGTTCAAGTTGAATAAGAAGTAGTAATGAAGTTTTTTGAGTTCCAAAGTCGAATATTCGCGCCAATTGTGCGTGTTTACATAATTACTTTTCACAGAAATATCACACTCATATAGATACGATTTAAAATGTGACACATATCATTCAAAACATTGTAAACAAATGCCTGGAGCTTGACGTACTTCATATACAAACACAGGTCTGGGCCACCACTGCAATTTATATAATTTAAGAAGAAAGTAATATTGTATTACTTAGGTACCCCACTAATATAGAGAACAGCGTCCAAGCTACGGTCAGGGCTATCTTTAATTCTGTGTCGAAAACTCGATCCCAGTACTATGTGAATAAACTGTTGAAAATAATATCATGTAGACTGAGACGAAAGCTTAAATTCCTGACCGACTGGACGGAGAAAGCACAGCTTAAGGAAATGTGGAAGAAAATGGGGGAGGCCTTTGTTCAGCAGTAGGACAGAACAGACTAACGGGAAAAAAAAAGTAAAACCAGTAACATAGGATGTATCATAAATTGAAAGATAGATAGAACAATGTTTATGAATGAAGAGCCGTCAACAGCAGTCATGATTTTCTTTTGAACTTGTCATGCAAATCGAAAAGAACCTGCATGAGTAAGCTATTTTTTGACAAAAGCAAATGAAATTAATGCACATTATTAGTAGGACTACTTTGATAGTTATCTACTTGTTGTCGTCCTAATTATATTTTTATTAGATTTTTACTTAAGATGAACATGATACCTACAAGTTTAATGCAGTGATCGAGATTAGATAAACTAATTAGGGGATATTTATCTATTAATTAATTTTAACATAAGTTTAAAATGATAACCAGATAGATTTGAAATGAATACTTTTATATTCAAAAGACTGCGATCTCAAACTTAAGGAAATGAGATTACACGTTATTTTTATCAATAACTAGCTATTGCCCGACGCTTTGCCCGATCAATCAACTCAACCTGTCGCAGTCCACTGCTGGACATAGGCCTCTCCCAGGCTGCGCCACAACACCCTGTCCTCCGCCTTCTACTTTTTAAGTGGTCGGTCTATCTAGCTTTTAGTCTGCCTAGATATATTCATTGTTTTCATATTATAACTATTGGTCATATTATGAAAATAAGTCGAAATGATATTTTCCGACCTCTTTAACAATCATTGTTCATATTTCAGCCAATTTACACAAAATCTTAATGAGTTATACACCCAAACCTCTCTCATGAATTATTCCGTCTATTGCTGTAAACTGTAGATAAAATAAAAACCAGTCAAGTGCGAGTTGGACTCGCACACGAAGGGTTCCGTACCACCATACAATATTTAACACTTCATATAAAATAACGGCAAAAATATCACGTTTGTTGTATGGGAGCCCCCCTTAAATATTGTTTTTATTCTGTTTTTAGTATTTGTTGTTTAGCGGCAACAGAAATACACATTCTGTGAAAATTTCGCCTGTCTAGCTATCACGGTTCATGAGATGCAGCCTGGTGATAGACTGACGGACGGACGGGCAGCGGAGTCTTAGTAATAGGGTCCCGTTCAGGATGGTATAGCAACGAGGTCGACTATACCATCAACTTATTTAAAACCCTTATCTGAATACTCAGACGGATAGACTCAGAAACACTTCATTTTATTTTTATCCAGTTGCAGATATTATCGTTTCCGTATTCATAACAACATGAATAATGAAGATAATGTGTTCGATCAAATTATAAAGCTAACAGTTAAGAGATAAGGGTTTATTAAGCAGTGACTTGTTGCACATGCGAAACGAAATGATTCGCAAAGTATTAATATTAATAGTATTGGTGCCTTATGTAATTAGTAATTCTTGTGTGAGGTACACATTTGAGCAAAATTTCAGTGAATCGTTCACACATGGGGGAGCTTGTGTCTTCATGCCATTTTGGGTTGTTGGCAAGTACAGCGATTTGGATTTGACTGGTCAAAATGACCGCAGTACTTCATTTATAACGCCTCTACCAGAATTGAGTTGTGTGTCATCATTCATTTTTTCTATGAACATCGGTGGTACGATAGAAGTGAACATTTATATGGAAGCAACGGACCCTTCCGACCAAGTCATTGTACTAGCTAACCTGTTAGACGTTACTGGTGACATGGTAACAGGATTGGAAACGCATTCGCCCTGGAATTCAAACTTTGTGACAGGATGGCACACTCTGAAGATGACCTTAACCGGCTCAGAAACGTATGAAGGCTATGTAAGTTTTTACATTGTTTTAATTAGATTAGATACTTAGTAATCACTAAGTATCGTAGTAAGTAATAGTCGTTTTTCTCATAATGTAACCGTCGCATCGCGTTTAATGTAACGTCAAAATAGTCTAGTAACTTTGAAACTATCAATTTGTTATCAATAACTGATATGCAATAGTCCGCCAGACCGTATTTCAGCCATGGTTTTGGTCTACCAGAAACCAAAATAGTTTATAAAATAGAAACCTTTATTTAAGACAGAATTCTTTGATATCATTTTATTTCTGCAATACCACGTGGTGCTACTGGAAAATATCTTAGTACTGCCTAGAACAGGGGGTCTAAAAAGGCCACTTTGGCAGAATCATAAAACAATTCATATCACGCAATTTCATCTGTATGACAGTTTTGTATGAAGATTCGTAAAATGTTACAGGTACACCTCTGCCTATCCCTTCGGGGATATATAGGTGTGAAACTGTCAACTGTCAACCATCTCCTTTATCTAATGATTGAAACATCGACCTTATTCAATTAAAAATAAACTGTACTTTAATTTATTACTCCACAGTGCTATACACAGTAATTATGTAATGTTAAGGAAGTATACGGCGTTGCTAAATGCTAACCGCAGCGGGAGGTTATCGCCGTATATCGTGCAACTACCGTAGGCTGGAGAGGACTTGGCGCTCTCTGCCTGTCCGTTGCCTCCTTTGCATCCATCCTCCTCGAACCTCGATTTAGGTTATACAACTATGTCAACTAATAAAAGCCTTATTTTCTTTGTTTCAGATATCCATCTTGGGCATGGCGTCTCCAAACTCTATTGTTTTAGTCGACTCATTCCGTTACATACCGCCTGATATGGATGAAAGTGAATGTCAACTATACGAAGAAATTACTACCCCAGATCCAACAACCGTTGCTACTACTGATCCAATCACTACTACCCCTGTAACAACCACGCCGGAGGATACAGCATCTGACTCAACCACGCCAGGGGATACAACGCTTGATCCAACAACGCCGGGGGATACAACGCACGACCCTACTACGCCGGGGGATACAACGCTCGACCCAACCACGCCGGGGGATACAACGCTTGACCCAACCACGCCAGAGGATACAACGCTTGACCCAACCACGCCGGGGGATACAACGCTTGACCCAACTACACCGGGGGATACAACGCTCGATTCAACCACGCCGGAGGTGACTACGCTTTTCCCAACCACGACAGAGGAAACAACACCTGAGCCAACCGTGCCAGAGGAGACAACGCCAGATCTAACTATGCCAGTGGAGACAACGCCTGACATAACTACTCCAGAGGTATCTACGCCTGACCCAACCACGACAGAGGTGACAACGCCTGAGCCAACTACTCCAGAGACGACTACGCCTGACCCTACTACGACAGAGGAGACAACGCCTGAAAATAGCCATCGATATCTCATGACTGTAGAAACATGGATCAAAACCAAATTATTACTCACACCACATACCAGGACAAGTACGCCACATAAGAAATACCTGTCTTTGTTTTAGCAGCACGAAACAAAAAAAAAAAAGAAGCAAAGCGATGTAAAGCCTCGTCTTAAACGTACTGTATTTTTTTTTCAAAAATAAATCGTGCTAATTCCTGCAATCGAAATTCATATTATTACAAACTGTGAAATGGTGGAAAACAGACCATCAAATAAATCCAACAAGCATCTAAAACCACGTACAAAACCAGTCATCGACAACTTACATCCTAACTTATTTCCTAAGACTTTTTCAACTCCGAACTTTAGAGAGAGCATCTTAGTAACTTAGCAACTTGCGACTTAGAAATCTTTTCCAAACTATTTATAAGTTACAACTTAGGTTGCACTCTTCTGCACAAGTTGAGGAGTCTACCTATTAATTGTTATATTATTTAGTAAGCAAGTAGGGACAGTGTGAAAGGATTCTCATGTATCAAAAGTTGGGTTGGCGTTGAAAACTTTGTCACAGGTACTCGTTGTTCGCGACTCCAGACACTTTTGAAGTGTACTTCGATAAAATATCTGTTTTAATGGAGTTCTCTTTTAAGGGTATTGAAGTTGCCCACACCATTCTCTGTTTCAAATGACTTCAAAAAGGGGTATATTTAAACTGATTCTCTAAAAACTTATTGAAGTTCTAATGATGGACACTTGTAACTAAGTTAGGGCACCCCGATTTAATGGGTAAAGTTAGATTAGAAGTATGACCAACTACGCGCGAGCCGAGCGAGCGAAGCGAGCGACTGGTATCGCAGCAGCGGCTGGCGAGTGCTATCATCCAAGTTGGTCGCAGTTACTTGGCTATTTTGTATTTTTAGTACCACAAAATAGGAAATATTTGAGGTTCAAAACATGCCCTCAAAAACTAACATACATAATTACAAAAGTCAGCTGGGACGTACAAATCATATCCGTAAATACGTAATAATACGATTAAGGAATTATAATTTTATTTTATTTTATTTTTTAATTATAATTTTACTATTAAACGTATGATTTTGAGAATCTTTGCTATTAGACACGCCTTGACGCCGTTTTCATCATTCTGTGTTAAGAGCGTTTACGCCGTACGGCATTTCATACAAACTTTCAAGCCATTGTTTTTCGAAATGAATGAACGGATTTTAATGAAACTTACGCATAAGCAGGATACAAAGGTCTAAAAAGTTAGCTGAGAACATTTTCGAAAATATGCCAAATACACGATAGGTAGGATTAATCCTTTGTCAAAAACCACCAGACCCAGTTAGTTCCGGCAAGGGAACTTAATTCTCGCCTATATCCCATTCGTTCAGAGTGTGTTGCATAATATGATTTGTGTGTGTTGCGGAACCCTTGATACGGCACCCCAGTAGTGTGCAGTGTATTTATTATTCAAACGATTACCCTAAATTATGTGGTTTCGCGGTGGCTCTATTTATAGTGCGGAGTCACTTTTGTTCATGGAAGTTAAACTGACAGTGTAGTATGGTCAGCAATGAAAGTTACAAAATTGTTCGATATACGTACGCTTTTCAAGTCATAGTTATGAGTTTGTTAATTTCATAGTGATTATCTTTCTAATCTTGGTTTTAGTGTAAGCTGAAGTTTTAATAGTTTTGTTGCTGATTGTACCAACAATGATTATAGGACTCTTGGCAATAACTACCAGCTACTAATATTATTACTACGGTGGCAGGTTTGTCTATTCCGCTGAGCTAATTATCTCTTATACCTAATAAATCAAAACCAATAAACAAACTTACTTTCGCATTTACTAGGAATAAAGCATTTACAGTACAAACAAGATACATTTTTAACTAGTGCGTAAACTGTAACCATGAATTCAGTACGTGATTCTGAATCCCCCAGGGTAGAAATGCTTTGCCGGTTATTACAAAAAAAAAACTTACTCTGCCTTACATTTTCACTGCGTAGGTAGACTCTGACCAACGAAAGCTGTCCAAGAAAAAAGGCGGCAATTTCAAAAAATTAAGATCTGTTACCCTGGCTATACATTGCGTAAACGCAGTTGATACTATTTATTATTCATTGCGAATTTATTGATATAATGACATTGATAATTAGGATTGACAGTCCTAAAATGTCGTCATGCTAAAAGTTTAGAAAATAATTCGTGGTCAGCTTTCGTTGGCCAAACTCTATTGCACATTTTTGTGAAAGGGCTGGTTTTTTTGTCATAAAATGAGCAGCTATTGAATGTATTGGACTTTTTGTTATTCAATAAAATCAACATTTGAAAAACCGAAAAAGATTGTTCAGTAAATACGGTTACGTCAATGTAAATACAAGAGGGAAAAGGTTACGGTTGGTTTGTACCTACCTACGAACCGGAAATTTTTTTCTGTTACGGTTCATTACCTTATGTTTACAGCCAGGAATTAAAATAAAAAAGAATAGTGCTACATTTAAATAAAGAACTTTCGTGGAATGTTTCCGAAATTGGCAAATTGCTTTTTTGAATTGAAAATCGAATCGGAATGAAAAGCTTTTTAACAAGAGTGAGAGGATTTAAACTGTCGTAATAATATTATTAACAGATAACTGTTTAATTAGATTTTTCTTTTCGTTTTATTTGGCGTTATATTATACAATAATACTGTCTTCTTAGCGTGTCGATGGACTCGGCCCAGAATTCGGCTACTTGTTTGGCGCCATCAGTTCCTTTAACGTGCAGCTGACAGGACACGCAGGACACGATATTAAGTGTCCGTTAGGTAGAACGGCTGTATAACTTTTTAGACCTTTGTATCCTGCTTACGCGTATGAAGTTTCATTGAAATCGGTTCATTCATTTCTAAAAACAAGGGCTTGAAAGTTTGTATGAAATGCCGTAAACGCTCTTAAGAAATGCTGGGTTTCCTATACAAACTCTCATCACCTATACCAATTATTTTTGAGACAAAAAGTAGGCTGTGTCCTTTCCCACAATGCCATCTATCTCATTGAAAACTTTTACCAAAATGCGTTCAGTGGTTTAGGCGTGAAATGGTAACATACAGCCAGACATACATAGTTATTTTCGAATTTATAATATTAATAATAATTCAATTATTTATGTATACAGGGTGGCAGGGACATCGACGCGCAAACGTTGTCAAAAGGTTACACCTGATGCCATAAATTAAATTACGAAAGTCATTCATCTCGGAAATGACCGGTTGAAAAAAATTACATTTTTGAGCGCGCAATGTATTGCAAACAACGCGATTAAAACGCTCCGCGGATGGCGAGCGCGCGCGCGCTGCCTAACCTACACACACATACAAATCGGTGGCGCGGCCGCCCGCCCCGCAGCCGCCGCGCCGCCACCGCCGCCCGCCGCGACCGGACGAACGTGAACGTACCTACGAAATATCGCCTAACGACAACATTGATAGTACCTACCACATAAAATCATGTTTAATTAATCTTGATAACCGATAACAATAAGCTTATTCCCATAAAATAGCGATACCGATGAGGATTGATAACAAAAAAGATACTTGATAAGAACTTAGCGATCCAGTAATGTTCAATTGATGAACTTACCTTAATCTCGCTCATTCCTAATGAGATAGGGGGTAGGTAGGGTTCCAAGTGGCCGCCACCAACCCGCTCGCAGATCTGAGCGCGGCGCAGAGTTTCAGCGTGGACACGGGGCAAAAAGTGGGATCCTGGACACACTCTTCACGCAGCGTCGCAAACACATTCACAATGCGATCTCTCATTTCTGCTGCGGTATCGCACTCGGTCATAAACACCTTATCCTTGACGTAACCCCAATGAAACAAATCTAATGGAGTCAAGTCCGGTGAGCGAGCTGACCATGGTTGTGGACCGAATCTTCCAATGCACCGGTCTCTAAAAGATACGGTGAGGCAGCTTCGGACAGGAAGGGTCACGTGTGTTGGAACCATGTCTCGCGGAACTGGAGCACAGGCACCTCCTCGATTATTTCCTTGAGAGTTGTTTTTAGGAACTCGTGATATCGTGGCCCGTTTAGTCGTTCAGGGAGAAAAATGGGTCCAATCACACGGTCTTTATAAATACCGGCCCACACATTTACCGACCATCCGAGTTTGGTGCCTGAAGAATTGTTCAGGTCTGGAAGGCATTTTGAACGTCACTCTCAAACACACACGACACACACACACATAGAAAGAAAATTACTTTTGATTTTAAAAACTACGCTAACATCACAAATTCGCGACAAACAGCACGCCTGTTTGCGATCAACGAAATCTAGGAACTGGCAAAAATCCGATAAAATCGGCGAAATCAAAAGAAATGTACTTAGCTGATCTTTCTTTCAATTTGCCGCACTTGCTGCCGACAGTTAGTACTTGCATTTATTCTGTGAATACAGTGCCTACACCGAACACAGATCAACAAAATGATAGAGTGTACAAACACATTTAGTTGTACCTAGGTACCTCTTCACGAAATTAATTGCGAAAATGGATGTATTATTTTTTTATGAAACAGTAAATTACATTGTTGAATTGCATTCAAAACTAAAATTAATGTAGATAATAAAAAAAAAATGAAAAATTACGTGACTATCAATACACTTCTACACGTTTTTTTTTAAATCTTCTTTACTTAAATCGATGAAGCTTTAGAAAAATAATTATCCCCATAATGAATCTAAAATAAAAGTAGTAAATGGGTCATTAATTTATGTAGATGATTAAAATGCTTCATGTGACGCGTCTGTTAGATTCATTGGGATACGTCGCATAGCTTCTTACGAGACCGTTCGCCGCCGCCGCGCCGCCGCCGCCGCCGCCGCGGTCCCTTTGTCGGCATTTGAAAACGAATAGCGTCAAGGTACTAAGCCAGTGTTGACCTCGCAAATGAACTTTTGCAAACAGCTGATCAGGTAGCCCTTTCGAGTTTTATTTACATTGCTGTTTTAAGTGAAATAAGTGAATTTACTATTTTTTAATTAAAAATCTCATTGGGTTAGATAGAAATAATGATTTTATACGGTTTACAATAAAAAAAATTGCAGAAAAAAACGTAAAAATTAAGAAAAAGCCGACGAAAAATTTCAACGCAGGGGGGTCCAGAATCATGTACTGAATCCATGGTAAGCGGTTGCGCGTCGATGTCCCTGCCACCCTGTATAAACTATGGATTTAAAATTATAAATACAATAAAAAATTATAACCACAATTTTTTTTCTCGAATTCGAAATTGATTTAACCTTTTGAATGATGGCAAAATCTTTAACTGGATCAAATTTAGCCTTTGATCCATCAATTTGCTACCCGAGAGATAAATTCGACGTAGTTTACTAAGAAAGAATTTTGCTAAATAAAAAATATGAAAAATATTTTCATTGGCAGTTTTTGATTGGAGCACCGAAACGGTTCTACCTGTTAAGTTATATTTAGTCATTTATCCTTACTAATATTATAAATTCGAAAGTAATTGTCTGTCTGTCTGTATGTTACCTTTTCACGCCTAAACCACTGAACGGATTTCGATAAAATTTAGCAGAGAGATAGATTGTATCCCGTGGAAGGACATAGGATAGTTTTTATCGACATACCTCGCGGGCGAAGCCGCGGGCGGAAGCTAGTATCGGTATAATTTCTGCTGGTTTGCGGGATACTTTCGTAATACTATCAGTAGCAATGGGTTTCACTTTGACAGCTCAACAACATTCATTGCAGTATTTAGGTACATTTTTGAGCACACTCATTTTTATTAGAACATTAGAAACAATTGATTACCAATATCGTTCAAAATGATTCAGATTTAGATTGATAGTATTTTACGCAATGCAGCTTTTTTTTAAGATTATCTTTTGTTTCTTTGAGCCTTGCAACTGCAAGATAATTATGATCTAATGTATGTATGTATAAATAAATAAATATCAAAAATACGAGTATGTATTTAATCAATACAAACTACAAGAAAAGCGACAGTCCAACACATCAGGTTCACTGCACTGTAACCACAAAGTTGACTCCATAATTGGTCCACAACTGCATGGATCATTAAGTGGGTATCCAGTGTAATGCTATAGCCCGAAAAGCACACTAATGCGACTATATTAGTTATAACCAGTTCTGTACACTGGCGGCCAAGTTTGTTGTACTCAGTATTCGTATTTGAAATGCGCCGAGACCATAAAGGAATATTTCGACTAATATTGTACAGTAGCTTGTCGTTATAACTAGGGAATTTGTGTTTCTGGGAAGAAACTTGTTACTTGATAGTTTGATTTTGAATGGGATGGTTCTAAGAGATGGTTCAATTAATTTAAACAGAGTCACAGATTACTGAATAGTTATGACAGAGTGCACACGTTGCAATAACTTACACGTAATTATTTTCGAACATTATGTAAGATACTAAAGCAAGAAAAACCAACTTTCGTGTGGATTTGTGGTGGCCCAGTGATAACGGCCGCGATTCAAAGTCAAAGTCAAATCATTTATTTCAAATAGGCACATTAAAGGCACTTTTGAATGTCAAAAATTACAATAAAATACGATTTGGCACCCCAGTCGTACACATTAAGCCAGTGGTAGCCGTGTTGTGCAAACGATGTAGTGCAAAAGGGCTTAACACTTGAACACTCATAATAATATACCCGATAACCGATATAAAGATGTCTACTTCCTAAGCGCGAAATCTGTAGTATCAATCAAACTTACGGGCGATTCCGACTCCGTAACACTAACGGACACAAGGTTAGTTCGGGGCCCCTCCTAAGAATGAATTACATCATGATTTGACAGTTGTCCCTACTCCCGATGTGATTTTACCCGTCCGAAAAGTTCATTAATAGGGTGTAGTTTTCACTTCGAAGTTTCGAAATGCTTTCGGTCACTTTCGGAGTAGGCAACAAGACACGAAGTAAATTGATCCATGTAAAGCACGGAGAAGCTGCAATTTTTTTTAGTCACATTGCTTGGCCAGACTGCAAACGCGACTGAAACATAAGAACTTCGTTTCAGCGTCCATAGTGGGCACGCGGGCGCGGTGAGCGGCGCTGTCTGCTTGCCGCGTCAACAGTCAGAACGAAGGCGTTCCCGCACTCGTGCCGCTCCCCGCCCCCCGCTGCCAGTCTGGCCAAGCACTCATTTAATCACTAACAATAATTTGTATCTGAATTTACATGAAATTTATTAAATTAGGTTAACACAAACATAAACAAACAACATTGATTTTACAAAATTAATTAAAATACATAGAGCATAAAATAATTCTAGATAATACAATAATCAGATAGGAAATCTTCAATTGTTTAGACATTTGTTCAAAAGGAAATCGGAAAGCACGTAAAACCGTTGGTCCCGGCTCTCATTTGTGTTTCTATGACAGTCGTTACGGGTCGTGAAAAGCCCGAAAGTCTGACAAACAGTTTTACCAAGGCGTATATCATTATTACCCAGTAACTGGGTTGTAGATGTCAGATAGGCATGTAAAATATCATATAAAATACCGGTATTCAGATGCATCCGGTTAAACTGGTAGCCGACCCCAACATAGTCGGGAAAAGGCTAGGCAGATGGTAATTAGCCATATTAATCAAAAGTACAAGCTCTTAAGAGCGTTTACGCCGTACGGCATTTCATACAAACTTTCAAGCCCTTGTTTTTTGAAATTAACGAACCGATTTTAATGAAACTTCATACGCATAAGCAGGATTTTGTATCCTGCTTATGCGTATGAAGTTTCATTCTAAAAAGTTATTTAAGAACATTTTCCAAAAATAGTATTACAGCCAAATTAGACCGATTTTAAAGGATCCATAGAAACAGAGGTTTCCAGTTATCTTTTTTTAAATAAAACATTTCGAAATGTTCTTAAGTAACTTCTTAGACCTTTGTGCGTATGAAGTTTCATTATAATAGGTTAATTAATTTCGATAAATAAGGGCTTGAAAGTTTGTTTGAAATGCCCTATGGCGTAAACGCTCTTAGGACGTCCCGTCCGCACCTCATTTAATTCTCTAAAAGCAAATCCCAAAGACTAATTAAAGATGCTTTTCACGATCTTAAGCCACACTACTTAGCCCGCAGCATAATAATTACAAACACGCTCGGTTTCATCCGTGACCTATTTCCTTGATTAAATCAGTGTATGTAAGACGGATGCTGGTCCGACATTATTGCTAATTCGCATGATTTCCCTCGGTCTAATCAGGCAAGTGCTCTCAAGTGGTATGTTTATTACTAAGCTTCTATTTACTGGGTGTTGTAGACCGGCGTTTGTGTTTTGTTTTGTGTTTGTGGATTCGGAGTTTACATTTGAAATCTGGGTGTGATTTTGAAAGAAAAGAAAATAAAGAAAATACGAGAACACAAACAAAAAAGTAACAAGTTGGAGGAAAATAAGCGTCACATCCACGCAAAACGGCCATTGCTCAGCATAATGCTAAGACCCTATGCAACACAGAGCCCCAGCGTTGGTTTGGTCCATTTTTACCCGACTACGGCGAAGCAAAAAGGAGGGTTATGATTTTGAACGGTATGTATGTATGTATGTTCATCTGTTCCCTCGTAACTTCAAAAGACTGGGGACTGACGTTTGACGTCTCTATCGGTGTAGCTCGCTGTCAGAAATTTTTTTCAATTAAAAATACAAATAAAAGTCAAAGTGCATCGGAATCCGTTTATTAGTGAACATAGTGGCAATCAGCATAACTTACATTGTAGTGAGCAATAATTAGTGCGTTTATGGGCCGTAAAATCACAAAAACATTTTAACCAAATTGGTGAAATTTTATTATAGTTACCCACAAACAACAATAAACGTCGCCTTGACAACTTATCCATCTGTCTTGGTTGCACCAAACGACCTATCGATCCGTGTCGGAAGTCGTTACTGCCATCTAGCGAACATCAACGACACCACCTGCTGAGCAAGCTCGCGAGACGTCGTTAACCATGCCGGGCATCAAATGTGGAGGTTGCGGTCGTTTTATATCGACGTTAGAGGGCGCTAGATGTGGGAAGTGCCAGGTGCTATATCACAGAGTGTGTGTGGGCGTCCCTACAAAGGCCAGCATATCAACTAACTGGCGTTGTCCTGATTGCAAAAAAAATATTGCT
Source organism: Gortyna flavago (assembly GCA_963669345.1). Lineage (NCBI taxonomy): Eukaryota > Metazoa > Arthropoda > Insecta > Lepidoptera > Noctuidae > Gortyna > Gortyna flavago. Next base: position 13,958,878 of record OY770140.1, read on the forward strand.
CGAGACAATAGGTCCGAAACTCCTGTGAGAAGTGCTACACAAAGCCCCCCAACTGACACCACAGGGACATCCAGTGTTACGGGGTCTAGTACGCCAAATAGTCCTACGTCAAGTTCTAGATGTGAACTCACGCAGACTGTCAGCCCCGTTAATGCGGCCTCTACCCCTCCGCCGCCTGAGATCTCAATTGCCGACGTCACCACTCGGGAATTATCGCCTGCAGCTGGAACCGACTTGCAGGTGATCATTGAGGAGCTGAGGATGGTGCGTGCAGAAATTCAGGTGTTTAGAAAGGAGATGGAGGTGGAAATGGCGGAGCTCAAAACCACCTTAAATACCTGCAGTACGCGCATCGACAGTCTGGAGGACAGGGTGGATGCGCTGGAGCGACGAGCTGCCTTGGGATCCACACATCCATATTTTTGGATGGTGCCTTGTGGGCCTAATTAGCACATTTCAAAATATAAATATTACTTAAATAAGCCCCAAAATAATTATACGCGTCGTATTTTTTTTAATAAAAACTAAAACCCGACTACTGCGAAGGATGAAACAAGAAAATACTCGCACCTTCTCGTGGTCGCATGCTACCATAGCTTACTAGTATGTATGTTAGTACAGCGGCGGCGGTTATGTTATGTTATGTTATCATAACATCACGCCTGTAATCCCCGTAAGGTTGGATCCACATCTCACCAGTCATGTTTAAGTCCCATGTAATAGGGGGCGAGTCTATTACCATCAACCCGGCACAAATCCAAACACCGAGCTGCTATTGAGAAATTCCTGGTAAAAAATCCAATAACACTTTGACAAACCTGGGAATCGAACCCAGGGCCTCATGCTCGGCAGCAGCGCTTGTGACTACTAGACTGCGAGGCAGGTGATTCCTTCAATGTACCTTAAGTAATGTGATACGTTAAGTAATGCAGCGTTTAATAAAGCCTCGTATCCACTAGGCAACATTTGGCGCGCGACACGTGAATCTCAACATGTACGGCAACGCTGCACAACAGCGCGCGACGTTACCAGCTGCCGCGCAACATGACGCGCGGCTTGTTGTTTGTTTAAAGTGCATCGTTAGTTGAGCATCAATTGTTGTCGAGTGGAGACGTGACGCACAACAATGTCCGTAGTGTGGTGTAACGAACGAGTGCTCAAATTAATCGAACTGTACCAAAACTATGAATGTTTATGGGATACTGCTCACAGAGACTATAAAAATAAATTAATAAAACTAGATGCATGGGATTCAATAGCGAAAACACTAGATGTGTCTGTGAAAGAGGTTGAAAGCAAGGTACATACTCTTCGATCGCAATTCACTCGCGAGAGGAAGAAATTTAAATGTTCAAAAAAAACAGGAAGTGGCAGTGAAGATCTTTTTTGATATTTTGAAGGTGTAGGACAGTGAAGTATAGGAATTTCCGGTTGCCAAATATCGAAGTGTAACAGCCAATCTGAGAGAAGCACTAGTTGCGTTTCGAAATTTTGTATCTTGCTTAGATATTATGGGTTAAATTTTTTGTAACAGTATCTCGAAGTCTGTTTTGTTCATTCGGGTAAAATTCGTAAAAGATCCATCAACCACACTGAGATCACTGAATACATTTTCTTTATTTTGTAGGTATTTTCTAACCCACCAACGTGGTTTTCTTCTTTTTGATTTCGATAAAATTATAACCACTGCCGCTGAAATCAACACAAATTCCTCTGGCGACATGTTGTCGACGACTGAGAATGTGTGGACAGACAACGTTGTTAAACAAATGTTCCGCGTCAACATTCAACAAGTTGCGAAACATGTTGAGCAACATGTCGCGCGTCAAATGTTGCCTAGTGGATACGAGGCTTAAGTTTTCAGCTTAAAATTCTCAATTCAGAAACTGGATGATGACCGATTTGGTTGTAGAGAGGATACCTACGTATACTATTAGGGGCCCGTGGCTCAATAATAACAGCCGCACAGGTCGATCGGTCAGGTTAAGCTACGTTTGCCGCGGTTGGTCTGTGGATGGGTGGCCATCTTTACATACCGAGATCTCGGAAAGCACTTTAAGCCGTTGGTCCCGACTGTCATTCGTGGATCTTTGACAGTCGTTACAGGTAGTCAGAAGCCCGAAATTCTGACAACCAGTCTTACCAAGGGGTATCGTATTACCCAGTAACTGGGTTGTGGAGGTCAGATAGGCAGTCGCTTTATGTAAAATACTGGTATTCAGCTGCATCCGGTTAGACTGGAAGCCGGCCCCAATATAGTTGAGAAAAGGCTAGGCAGATGATGACCTACGTATACTATTATATAATAATGTCACCCTACGTGACGGTCGGCAAGGCGCGCTTTTCTTTTCACTTGATTTAGCATTGGAAGGGCATCGGTGCGTTCCACTAGAGCCCCGGAATCCCTTGCACGTGCTTATGACAGTCACTGTTAGAGTCTAAGGCCGAGATAAAACGTTACGTAGAACGTACTTAGGCTAAGCGCTATTCCTATCACTGTCGCACAACTGTCAAACAACGAATGTAAAAATGAGACGAAATAGACCTCGGCCCAAAAGGTGGTTAGGTACCGATGAGGATTTCTCTGAAGAAAATAGTTGCTTTAGACTACATCACTTTGACTTTTAGGTATGTGATTAATTGACCAGAGGGCTGGCCTATTTTTTAACCGAGGAAAAAAAACGGAGGAGGTTCTCAAGTCGACGCGTATATTTATTGTAGCAATGTTGCTAGCCTTTTGGGCACGTTTCCTGTTGACAGCGATACGGAAGAATTTTTTGATGCCCTTTGTTTATTTCCCCTCCTTTTCATATAGGTACTTGTACATATTATTATTTTAAGACTATTAGCTTTTTAAATTATGTAAACGTTTTGTGTTTTATCTAGCGTTTACCTACATATTATATTTAACATAGACAAATATAAGGCAAACCGACCTGCCATTTTATTTCATTCTTACTTGATTCAGTATCTATGAATTCGTTTGCCGTAATTTCAACTCGTGGAAATCTTATCACAAGGAACTTTTAAAGGTACAAAAAAATATAATATTCAAGCTCTGTCGTATCCAAAACTTTTAAGGCGCTTATGCACTTAAATAATTATATGTAGGTAGGTACGTATAATTTTATTAAAGTATACATCGGATGATCTATTCTGCAAAAAACTCACCGTGAAAACTTCAGTGAAGTGAGCTGTCAATAGTGACAATCGTTAGCATCAGATGGAATGACAGCTCGCCTCACCTATAGTCGGACTTTTAATTAGCTGCAGTAAAATGACAGCGTATAGTTACTTAAATGACTGAAATTGGCGTCTTTTTGTTTTTTCGCGGCCATTAACCAAATCTTATTTTTCTAGTACAGAATAGTGTAACAAACGAAAATTATTTGACATGCCTAACTCTGAACACAGTCTGAAATGAGTTAATAAGAAGTGTCATTTTACTGAAGCTAATTAAAAGTCGGAGTATAAGTTTTCACGGTGAGAGGTCTATAGAATAAATCCGCTGTTCTATTGGAAGGAAAGAAAGCATTAATAGTACACAACCATCAACGTAAGTGAAGCAAACCCTTCGATTTTTTATGTAAATTTTATTAGACTTTAGGTTTAGTATCAGAATTGGATTGGAAAGGGGTTGACTCTAGTAACGTTGAGCATTCATAAAAATCTGAATAGGTTACAATTACCCAATACGATCTAAAAGGTTTTATTTACATAGAAACCTTTTTTAGTATTCTCAAAATTAGGTTCGTTAACCTTTATTGCATAGGTACTTTTTTAACTCCAATAACGAATTTGATGAAAAGGTTTTTTATTTGTTTCAACATCACTCAGACAGAATGTATTTTTTTTAATGAAAACTTTTTTTGGATCATGGAGTAGGTGTCGTTCAAGGTCTATGAATAAAGATAAAAAAAACATAATTAATTGGGACTCCATTAAATTAAATGAAATAATATCTCTGAAGATTTTTTAAGACACTCTTACGCGTCAATGTTTTGGTCAAAGCTTACTTAGAAATTAAATGGCCCCGGTCATAGCTCCAAGAACTCATCGATATCGTAGCTGAAGCTCAATAAGAAGTGATAATAATGACCATTAGGGTTCAGTGGTCCTTTAAAAAAACAACACGAATGACAATCCACAATAATGTATACTAATACAATAAATGCGAAATTAACTGTCTATCTGTTAACTTTTTACGCCTTAACGGCTAAACAGATTTGGGTGAAAGGAGACTAGGCGGCACACGATGAGACCTGGTTTAGGACATAGAATACCTTTTTTCCCCGGTAAATTATCATCACATTGACATTGCTGGCTGACGGTAAATATTTTAAATATAAAAGAAATGTAACCATGCATATCCAGAAACAAAAGACAATTCCATAAATATAATACCAGCCAGTATTCGAACATAAATCGCAAAGACCAACCGCCGGTTTGTACTCCACAATAATTATGAGAAGTCTGTTGTCGCCTACCCGTGGACTGTAATATTAATTTTAAGTAGCAACCGACGGACGTTATATTTGCAAGCCAAATATTACCTTGGCAATTGTTTTGTGTGAAATATTGCCTCACAAATACACTTTAATTTACTGCTGTATTTGGAGAGATATTGCTCTGTTTCGGCTGAAAAATAGAATAGGGAAAATATTTGGTATTGTAAGATGATTAAGTGATTATATTAGGGACTCAGAAAGAGAGCAGTGGTGGTCGGGTGGAATCGGCCCCGATTTACGAGTTGTAGGTCTGCATGCGACGCAGGCGCAGGCTTTCCTTTGTGTATTTAATTTCATCACCTCTGCTTTCAAAACTGTAAACGAAAACATCTTGAGGAAAAAAAGTCGAAGACATGTGGCATCTACGTGTGTATCCGAAGCTTAATACCAGAATCGCTAAATAACAGATTCGAAATTTCTTTTCAAATATTTTTGGGACAGACTGAAAATTAGAACATACCTCAACTTTACATTCATCCATTGTTTCGTCGATTAAGTTTCTCACATAATCAGCATCACAGATATGGCAAGGTTCTTTCACAATCTCATTGTCTTTATTTAAAGTAATTGATATATTGCAAAACTTTTGGTTATGACAGCGCCAATTTGTAGATCCGAATTTATTTTTTAAAACAAAATTATAGCGGTATCTATTACAGAGTAGTGCAGGTTTTCCCTTATTGCTTATAATAAACTTTAAATTCTGTCCACTATTCATTTTTATAATTAGTAGCTAGCAGAATGTATAATAAACTGGCTGACCCGGCCACGCGTTGCTGTGGCTAACGTTTTTGTCATTTTTTTTTCTATCCTATCTTTCAAGTTGGATCAAACTGCACACGGTGTACAAATTTGATTATAATCGGTTAAGTAGTTTAGGAGTCCATCGCGGACAAAAATCGTGACACGTAATTTATATATTAAGATTAAGATATTAAGATATTTACTTATGAATCGACTTATGTTGAATGCAAGTCGCCAAAAATAAATGTCATCTCATCTATTAAAGTTAAAGTGGCCAGTGCTGTTTAAAATTAGGTGTCGACCTTTTTTGTATAACGATCTCATTTTATCCATTGCAAAAATAGTTACTAATACAAGATAGTCTATAAACGGACTGTAATTTTGGTGTTTTGCGTTTTTGGTATTTTGCGTATCTGGTATATGGCGAATCCGGTGTTTTGCGAATCTGGTATTTAGCGATTCTGGTATTAAGCTTTATAGCCCCACGAGTACCTAATTAATTCCTAGGTACAACCCGCAAGAGTTAACTTGAGACCCGAACGGTCCCCCCCCCAACCCCCGTATGGTTACCGCTCTTGCCATCGATGCCTCAGTTCCGCACGCTTACTTCATCTGAGCGAAGTCTCAAGTTAACTCTTGCGGGTTGTATTAATTAAGTGTTCAATCCTTCTCCGTTTGCGGGTAAGGCTTTGATTTGCAGTGGGGAAATTATAGCTGGATACATGGATCTGAACTATCAAATAACACCATATATTAAGTGGTATCTGCAAAACCGACATGATATTGAAATGCACCGTAGTTTATCTATATTTTATTCAAAGGCAAGTAATAGAAAAAAGACACCAATTCACTTAAAAAAGGTCGTGCACGCCGTTCCATCGTGCCATCGTGCTATATGCACTCCATTTACGTTTATTGCCCAACCTTTAAGGGAAAAAAAACATCGTAAGACCCCAACATTAATAATAAATTGTAAACGTGGGTGAGTATCTGTGAAAATGCTCTTAAGAGTAATCTAGTTGCGAGCTCGAACTCACAGGTAGGCGCGGCCAAAAAGCACTCTGTCTCAACTCGCATCGTGTCTGACAGAGATGGTATCAGTGATGAGCAGTTAGACGATAGTCTACACGCACAATGTCTAGTTCAACACACACAAATACCGTTCCGAACTGAAACGACACGTTAGACGATGCACACATGCACTATAACGCTAGTACATTCTGTTTGACATGCACCGCCATTCAACTGAGTCATCGGTCGCCCGACGCTCAGCCGGTCGGGCGGGGTGATATTATTATTACCTACTGTTTATGTTATGCCGCATTACTTAGTAATTGACTACCTAGATATTGTTTTCAAGATTATTTACCTATCTTAATTTTTAACAATACACAAAAAATTTAGGTACAGTCTGTCTATAAAGTCATGAAAAAAAATGAGGGCGCTGCGGTCGTGCACGTAGCAACCCTGTATAGTGTGACTAAATTGATTTTGATACTAGCACATTATTTTGTAATGAAAGCAAACTTGGTTTTAATAAAAAGGAGGAGACGCTTTTTTTTAAACTGGATAGATAAGGTAAAGTCGTGAAATCCGTAGATCTTATTAAAAAAATCTACAGAAACCATAGACAAAGATGCGACCTTCATCATAAATAATAATACCAGCCTATTACTGTCCCACTGCTGGACAAAGGCCTCGTCTCACCAGAGAAGGCACGAGCATTGATCACCACGCTTGCTCAAGAAGGGTTGGCGACGGGTTGGTTTCAGACTTATATTAATTATGTCCAGGTTTCCTTACGATGTTTTCCTTCCGACCTTCATTAGTTTGCATAAACGATCAGAAGGTCAATTCTCGTAATTTAAAACGTTCAAAATCTAGTCGCAGTCTCATCTCAGCGACAAACAAATGTCAAATTGTCAAAATGTAGGGAATTTAGAGGCATTTTTGACAGATTGAGACAGAGATCAGACTGTGAACGTTCTTAAAATTACAAGAATTGCCCCTCAGATAGCACAAATCTATCGTCTCTGTCGTTCGAATAAAATGAGTAAATAAAAGAAAAATGTTCATACATATTTTTTATTATTTCTTTTAACTTATTTTATTAATGAAAAATATCCCATAACATAATAATTAATTACTTTCGTCATCAGATTCCAAATATTCTACGTTAAAAAAAGTATTTTCATTGTCAGCTGCGTCACTAACGTCTTCGCTACTGCTGTCATTGCTACTGCTATCTTCGCTTAGACGAATGACTAACTCATCTATATCTTGATATAGGGTTCTTCCTCGTTCATAATATTCTTTTTCAATGTTTGCAACATGACGGCAACAGTTTTTCCATTTTTCAGGTGTAATGCTGTTGAAGGCCTCTTCAGCTAGTTGCTTTACATCACGTGACCCAACATTGTGTTCTGCCACTTTCTGTTTTACTTGAGCCCAAATGAGCTCTATGGGATTTAAATCACAGTGATACGGTGGAAGCCGTACCACTGTATGCCCATTTTCTCCCAAAAGTTCATCAATAGCATAGATGGGGTGGGGTTTGTTTTTTTTTACCAAATTGAGTAGGTTTGGCTTCCTAAGTGAAGGGTCAAAGTCAATACTATTTTCCAAAAGCCAAAGTTTTATTTCGTCCACGCGAGAGCTTGAGGTAGGGGCCTTATTTGTCACGACGGAGTGGTAGGGGGCGTTGTCCATGACAATAATCGATGGCTCATGCAGGTTCGGGATAAGCTTCTCCGTGATCCACTTAGTAAAGTTGTGGGCATTCATCTCGGAATGGTAGTCTTCGAGCTTGTTTTGTCCACTAAATATAAGTAGGCAGTTTGGCACAAACCCCTTTTCGCTTCCAGCGTGGACAATTATGAAACGTTTTCCTTTCGATATATTTTCCGTGACGCCTTCTACGTTTAAAGATTGCCAACATTTTCGAACCTGGTGAAAAAAATTGTACTTATTTATAAAGTAAAAATATTCAATAAGTATAATTATTGATTACACAAAAATAAAAAGTTTTACCTTATATGAAGAGTGAATGTAGGTCTCATCAAGATAAATTATATCTTTTTGCAATTCTTCTGGCAAATCTCTATTTTTTTTAATAATTGCCAAGTACTCTTCTCGTTTTGCTGCAATATGTGCTTGTTCGATTAGAGCCTTTCTGTTATTTTGACACTTCTTGTAAGAAAACCCAATCGACTTCAAAATTTTACGCAGGACTTCTAGGCTACATTTGAAATCCAGATCTGTTTTGGCGACTACCTGAAGTTTCCTTAAGGTTGGTACCTCTTTCTTTACTGAGTAAAAGAATTGAATCTTTTGTCGAAGTGCACATATGTTGAAGTCATCCATTTCTTTCTTAGGACGGCCTGATCTGTGTTTGCCAGGGGTTCCAAATTTGCCATCATTTTTACAGCCTTCATCTACAATACGCCTCACTGTACTCTCAGATTTTCCTGAAAGAAAGAATAAAAAATATAGTATGTTATATCTAACAGAAAATAGATAGCACTATTTTTAATTCAAACACGATATAACTTATTCATATTTAAAATCATCCAAAAGTATCAAAAGTTCTGGTCGCACTACAATATGGCCTACTTATATTTGCAATTTAACCTATTAATGCGCAATGTAAACAATCCTTATTTTAGTCTTAAAATCGTATATTTAGTAAATTTGTAACTTCTGGTAGATGAAAAACAAACAGTAACACGATTACATACCTGTCATAGCTGCTGTTCGAGCATAAATATCATCCAAATTTGATAAAATTTGTCCAGCTTGGTGTTCTAACAAACATCGCTGATACACTTTAAAAATAATTTCCCGAGCTCCACTCCTATTTGTTTTCCTCATATTTAACACGTTTCTTCGAAGTTTTATCCACGTAGATTTGAAAAGCAATAAAAAATGCAATAGTTAACGAGTTACAAAACAAGTCGATGACAGCCAATGACATTCGATGTACTATGATTTAGTGTTGCCCTACTTTTGAATAATGTTAGTTCCTCAAACATTATTTTCATGACTTTATAGACAGACTGTACCTAAATGTAAACAATCTTGACACATCTTTTTATTTACTGTTTGAAAACCTAGTGTTTTTTACAAACGAATTAATAATAATTTGAGGAAGTTCTAGAGTTATATGAATTTCAAGACGTGACACATCAATATTGTTTGCATATAGTATGTAAGTACTTACCTAAAGTTATTGGGGTATAGGTATGTAGTGGTGGGTAGGTATGTAGGTAGGTATCAAACTCGTAACTTTGAGTGAGTAGCGGCAGATTGCAAGGGTTGTCAGTTGCTTACTCAATTATTATAAGGGTGATTTTGTAGTGTGTTAGGATAGGTTTAGGTATACCTATTAATGAAACACTACTATAAAATAAAATAAAATATAAATGTTTATTATCAATAATAACAAAAATGCGCGGCGTGAAAGGAAGAAAGAATTTATGGCATGCATTGGCGTTGAGGTTTGTAGCGGACGCGGACTGGCGAGGGCCCGAGGGGCGCGGTCCGAGCGCAGGGGGACGCGCCGGCGCGGGCGGCGATCCGATCCGATCGTCCTCGCGTCGGTCTTCGGCGGTAGGTAATTAGGTATACCTACGCAGCTACGGTACAATTCTCCATTCACCAATTCTCTTTTGGATCTGTTTCATAAAAAACCAACATTATATACAGGGTCAAATTAAATTAGCAAGCGAAACTCTGCAGACGTGATGGGTGTCGATATCTAACCATAATAAAACAAAAAAATAAAATAATTTTATGACTTTTTAGTGGAGTCAATGACCGAACTCAGTGTAGGAGACACTTGTAATATTATTAGTTTAAATTTACAGTTTTTTTTATTTAAACTTCACGACGTGGTTGGTATCGATTTCTCAATACGATAAAACAAAAGAAAACAGATTTTTCTATCTCATACTAAACTTCAAGTAACAAATCTAGAAGTGGTCGTTGACCCCCAAAAAAATACATCAAATCTTTTTGATTTTTATTTTATAGTGTTTAGGGAACGATACCATCACGTCTGCAGAATTTCGCTAGCTAATTTAATTTGACCCTGTAATAATAAAGTAATATATTTTCCTACACACCATTATTTATTTATTTTATAAAAGTAATGTATTTATTCATATACCGTTTTCATTTTTTTTGTACTAGCTTTTGCCTGCGATTCAGTGGTTTAGGAGTGAAAAAATAGCACAAAAAGGTATTTTCGTCTTTATAATAAATATTAATAAAGAATTTTCGTCTTTATAATAAATATTAATAAAGAATTTTCGTCTTTATAATAAATATTATTAAAGAATTACTAAACTCTATCAACAGTCACATAATAATTTGTGACAACCCATTGTGACAACCTTCGTTCTCGCGCCACACGCGCCTTAGACGCGAGCGCGTTGCGCTCCAAAGGCAATGGCGAATAGCGATGCGACGCGACGCGGCGCGGCGCAGGTATTTTGCTACCTCATAAGATCAGCTGCTGCCAGTTCGTAGATTTAGTAATCCATAGGAAGAACTTAATTTTATTATATCTATAATGTGGCATAGTACTATATTATTATATAGTACTTACTATAAGTACCTACCGATATAAATATTTTTAAGTACCTACCTACTAATATTAAAAAGCTGAAGAGTTTGTTTGTTTGAACGCGCTAATCTTACAAACTAGGTACCAGTTTAAGCTTTTTTTAGGGTTCCGTGTGGATAACAACAAATACTAAAAAACAGAATAAAATAAATATTTAAGGGGGCTCCCAAAAAACAAACGTGATTTTTTTGCTCGTGTATGCTCGATATTGATAACGGCAACAGGTAGACGCTTGAAATATTTACAGAATATTTAGTTATATATTCAATATATATTTATTTATATATTCACTTTAAAAAGAAATAATTAAATTAAAACAAAACATTTATCTAAGGGGGGCTCCCCTAGAACAGACATGATTTTTTTACCGTTTTTATAGAAAATGGTACGGAACCCTACGTGCGCGAGTCTGACTCGCACTTGGCCGACTTTTTGTGTTAGGTAGCCTATAGCTATTGAGAAAGATTATGTTAGGTACAGATAATGAAACATCACACTGCGACTCATGGGAGCGGAGCAGTGGGATAGATTCCTACGGGCCTACGGGAACGGGGGTAAAAGCGTGGGGAAAAGTACAAGTATGCCTATATGAGTACTTAGTACGATATAAAAACAGGTACATACCTACATACGTTATCAAAAGGCCACCGTTTTCACCTGATTCACGACTGCCCATTGATTTTACGATAAATTATGTTATAAACCTCACTTTATACATAAGTATGTATGTATTATACATTTTTGTTACCTACTTAAAATACAAACAACACGAGTTAGGAATAGGTAAGGGATAGTGGTTAGATATAATTATGTATGGATACCTACTAAATACTACTCGAGCACTCCTCCCCCCATTTCCACGAGCACAAAATAAAAGTTACTAGCGCGGCGCTTTCTGAGCGGGCGTCTTGCCTACATAAGGTACCTTGTGTGTGTACGCCGCCGCCGCCACTGAGCCCGGCCGCGCGCCGCGCCGCCGCCGGTCTTCATTCAAGCCACAAGCCCCAAGTTTTAGGCTCTTAGCTGTGCAGAAAGCCACAAAGTGTATTAGCTAAAAGATAATTTATTATATATAATCTATTATTAAAAAGCTGAAGAGTTTGTTTGTTTGCTTGAATGCGCTAATCTCAGGAACTGCTGGTTCGAATTGAAAAATTATTTTGGTGTTCGATACTTGAATAGTCCATTTATGGAGGAAGGCTATGCTATATAACATCACACTACGATCAATAGGAGCGGAGCATCAATGAAAAATGTTGCAAAAACGGAAAAAAATATATTCCTTTTGTGAGCTTCCGTTGCGTGCGTACGCTGCGTAAACGGTTAAAGTTACTCAAAAATAATGTTTGACGGATTTGTTCCCTTTTAAATGTACTAAAAAAAAGGCCGCGACAGCATATGTCTACCTTATAAGGTTGACTCACTATAACCTTTTTTATGGTAATCAAATTTGTTCTAAAATAATGCATTATGTGTGAAGGTGTTTTTATTATCATCATGTTTTACCTTATTGAAATAAACACATTATTCATCACAAGTATTTAATGTTGAACAAAATTGCCCTTGACATCACTTGATTTCAATGAATATCTTAGAAGATAATTATCATAGTTTTAAAATAATACAAATAATAATGCTAAAGAGTTTGTTAGTTTGAAAGCTCAAATCTTTGGAAGTATCGGTTGGATTTATGAAAATCTTTTTGCATTTGATTGCCCAACTCTTGAGGAAGGCTATAGGACCCTTAGGAGTTGAGTAGTAATAGCGAAGGCGATGTGATGCGACGGGGTGGGTCGGGGGATCAAAAAATTTCACGCGGACGGAGACGCGGGCAGAAGTTAGTTACCTATATTATAACAAAAAATATGCTCAAGGAGGTCCCTACCTAAATAGGTTAGTTATAAGAAATTGTACGACTTACCCATTGTTTATTTGTAGTTGTTCACAAATCACACCAGTTCCTCAATCAACCAATACAACTTCACTGATACAGCGTCCACTCAAACCAACAATTCCAATTTCAAATGAAAATACGAAGTCCAAATTGTAGTGCGAAGTCAAACAGATAATGTAGGTAGTATCGAAATCCAAAGTTCAAGCCAGGGGTCAATGTAGTGTTCACGTGCGAATGATAATAATTTATAGCGCAAAGGAGTTTAGTCTACATACATACGAACGACATAGGCCGCAGCCGGCAGCAGCAGACTGATCACTGAGTCCAAATAGTTCGAAACGTGCGCAAGACAGTATTGTGCAAGTGTGCGTGAGCGTCTTCCCCTCGCACCGCGCCAGGGGGAACATTATTGAGTGAAACGCACGATAATTCCATAGTAAAACGAGCGCGTAAAAATTACGAAACGTCCTTTGGAAGATAGAGTTTTATGAAAAAACCACTAGATAAATCAATTACAAATAAAGCTTATTGAATTCTTCGATAATTGATCTTTGTCGGGACGGTTTTTGTTTTTCAGATTTTATCCTTCTTTTATTACTTATTTACACTCAAAGTTACGTTAAAATTAGCAAGAAAAACGAATCTTTGTTGGCTCATAACTTTTTAATGGCTTTTTATTTTACAATTCTGCTACCGTACAGACAAAATTAATAATAAGACAAAACGATAGAATGTTTAACTTTGGATTTACATAGTCAAACAGTGGGGTAAAACACTCCCGAAATTTGTATGGAGAAACTTCGGCAAAGTGTACCCTTAAGAAGTCGGCCCGGTATCATACATAAATATATTCAAGTTTAGAACTTCGTGACTGACGTCTAATTAAAAGTTTTTTTATCTGTGCCAAGATTTCTTGCAAAAAGTTAGTTACGTGGCGGCTGTCGTCGACACGTCTGCGGCTGCCGCTGACGAGTGTCGACGGCTGCAGTCGACTCTACCGTTTGCAATGGCCGCTCGTGTATGAGCTCTACACACCAATAATCATCGTAATTCACATTTGAAAGATGGATGTTTTTTATCACTGTTTATTAACATTTTTTTATCACGAATGACATGAAAGTGGTTGAAACTGGGTTCAAACTGAATCAGCACTTAGGTATCACCGACCGAACATTGGTTAAAATAACATTTTTTCCATTCTGAGAATTCCGAATAGATACTATTCTTGGGTGAGTGACCACTTTTGGATTGGCTCTAACCATAAATGTATATTCGGTACTGGCCACAGACACAGCGTATACTGGGAGTTCTAAATTCAAATGCGACGACAAATGGCGTATGTCCATTTAGCGGGTGCTTATGTCAAATGAGTTTTGTTGAAATGTCTCGTTTGGGTCTAGACTGGATTTAGAGAATTTAAATAGAAATATTTATTTATATTTTATACTACTTCTCGCTCATGGCTACGCCCGCGTCGATATCGGAATTGTCCCACAGGAACATACTACCTGTATAATAACATAATATAATACAGCGTGCTGTTTTAATGGCGCCATTAATTTAACACACGTACATATACGGTTTCGCGTTTTTGTTTTATGAACGTATTTTAATTTAATTAAACTTTAATATTTATTTCATCATCATCATCATTTCAGCCGAAAGACGTCCACTGCTGGACATAGGCCTCACCTCTACTTCAACCGGTTCTGTGCTTCTCGCATCCAAAACTTCACTCTGCATTTAACACCTGTCACAACACCAATTTATCTCGTCTGCTCAACGTCCGTGTGTCACTGCAGGGATCCAGCAGAATATCAGCGTCAGGTACATTTGCCTGACACATACTGAGCTGGACTCCCATTTGGTGCAACCTTGAGACGCACACTGCACTGTGTATGTTTCGTTATTAATTTTATATTATTATTGTATTCGTCATATTGTCACTTTTATTTCGATATCTATTTTTTGTTTTTATATCGGCACATTGTTTTTATATTATGTTCATGTGGGTAATACATCTTTTTGGGACTGACTGAACTAATATATTAATCCTTGGACATTTCACACAACGCCATTTAGTCCCAAGCTAAGCAACCTAATGCTTGTGTTATGGTAACGAGATGGCTGATAAACTACATATATACATTTTTTTTTTTTTGTAAATACATACATATTATAGATAAAACACCCAGACCCGGAACAAATACTAATAGGTCGTACAAATATTTGTTCCGTGCGGGAATCGAACCCGCGACATACTGCGCAGCAGTCAATCGCTCAACCACTGCGCCAACCGTGTCGTCATAACTATTTGTTCTCATTGCCACAGTAGAGAACTATGTAACTAAAAATATTGTTAAAAATAGTAACTGTTGTGCAATTATTTTTCATTGTCTACCACAGGTGTGTTTGTGGGAAAATATTTAATAGTATTTTTGATACTAGGTAAAAACAGTTGCAGTAGTCATTGTTTTGAGATCGGCTTGTTTATTTGTCACGAATGACATAAAAGTAGTTTGAACTGGATCAGAATGAAGTTATCACCAACATTGGTTTAAAAACATAATAAGCCAAGAAAGGTCGACTTGCTCGTGTCACTTTTATAAACATTGTAGAGAAATAACTAGTTATGTTTATTGGGTGGGTGGTCATGATAGTGTACTGGATTATTTTTATAGATTTGCTAGTGAGACATAGGACAGAACATATCGTCACGCATGTAATCTCCGGAGAGTTAAGCAAAGGTGTACCTATAAGTACATACATTAGCCACATTATATGTTTAAGGGGCTTACAGGACCTAAACGTATAAAAACGCATGTTTTAGAAATAATAAAAGTATATGATGGACTACAGTAATCAAAATCATAAAAATATATGATATTCTTCAGGATATATGCTAGTTAGATAGTGTATTGAAAACAATGTCACAATACAACTAATTTGATACGATAGAAAAAAACATGAAGATACCTATAAAAACTTTCTTTTCACAATTAAAACCATACTAATATAGAAACAATCATTCAGATTTTTTGTTAGATTATTCTGTAAGCAACATACTAAAGCACTACTTAGTGTTTTAATTTTTTTGTCCAAACAAAAGATTTTTTCTAAGTAGATAATTGCTTCATACTTTGCAATATCCCAGCGTTGTGTCATCATGCTTCTCTTTCTTTTCTATGCAGTCCGACAGTGACCGCGCTTTAGGTAATGTAGTCCCCTTAAGCTTAACCTGATCGATCGACCCGCGGGGTTGTTATAACTTAGCCACAAGCCAGTACTCTGTCTCCCACAAAATTATTAACACTAAAATGACAAACACTTGTTATATTAAAAGTTTATACATAATAATTCAGCGTATTTTTCCTCGACAAAGACCGTTTAAATCGTATCCATTGGGTATAAAATTTCCCTTTGTCACATTATAGCATTTTTGTCCGATATAACACCTACCTACCGTACTCCTGTTAACTACAAGAGTACTTGTATCTTGAAAGTTACTAGGCCAGCAGAGATATCTAGTAGTCAGTTATCTGAGCAATGTTCGGCACTTCAACACTGAACCGGGTTGCACTAGTTCAGTTATCACCCGGAACCGATTGTTTATCTCAACTGTAACGTTATATTAGTGGTGAATGTTTTGTTGCTTTTACGCGAATTGAGCAAGATTTGTCTTCTGGATATAACGTGCAGACACATAAATGTCTTAAAAGATATACTTAAAAAACATGAACTTTGATTCATTTGGACGTCTTCAAACAGACTTTGGAATCAGGTTAAAAAAAGAAGGTAAACCCTGAGGTATCTAAAACCTAGACTGCATACGATGGACATGATACTTGCTGCGCACTGGAGTAGCTGATACCTCTGAAAAGCAGGGCTAACTGAATCGATTGCATAATGATACGTATGCGGGTATTACGGAGGGCGAAGGCCTAGGACTTAGAAAGGAGAAATGAACTGACTATAGTATGCGGTAAGCCAAATCGTGAAATGTATTCATACCTTTTATTAATCTTCGATAAGTATGACGTAGTGGTGCCCATATCGTAAGCTTCTACCCACTTCGAGTACCTACGCATCCACAATCACCAAATAGGAAGGGTTATGTATGGGGCCGAGAAAGTCTATGTGAATACGATAGAAAGCTTGCGGTGGATATCCCCACAGCGCTGGCGGCGCACGCGCTGGTAACTGTCTCAACTGTAAACAGACCTCACGATCCGCAATAATTTTCTCTACATCGTCATAATTCCTGGAAACCAAAATCTGCTGCGCGCTTCCGCTTTCGTTTTCAAACACCCAAATGTGACAAAAGTAGCTCTATTAATATTTTTGTCCGAAGTGTCTAATAATAATTTTGTGAATAAATTGAAGATATGAAGCAGCAATGAGACTGGACTACTAGAGTAGCCCAGCAAAGTAAATAGCAAACATAACGTAACATCACGCATGTAATTCTCCGGAAGCTCAGGCAGAGAGCTACCTACACACCCACATTTCGCCAGGTATGTTAAGTCCCGTGTAATAAATAGTCTATATAGATAGATAGGCATAAGAGGGGCCAGTGGCTAAATAATAACAGCCGCACAGGTCGATCGATCAGATTAAGCTACGCTTGCTGCGGTTGGTCTGTAAATGGGTGACCATATTTACATACCGAGACCCCTCCGTGCCTCGGAAAGCACATTAAGCCGTTGGTCCCGGCTGTCATTCGCGGATCTTTGACAGTCGTTACGGGTAGTCAGAAGCCCGAAAGTCTGACAACCAGTCTTACCAAGGGGTATCGTATTACCCAGTAACTGGGTTGTGGAGGTCAGGTAGGCAGTCGCTCCATGTAAAATACTATTTCAGTTCATCCGGTTAGACTAGAAGCGGACTCAACATAGTTGGGAAAAGGCTAGGCAGATGATGAGATGGATAGGCATAGACTTTTTGTTTTATTGAATTTGCGATGAGAACCTTCCTCAAATGTTTTATCATACAATTTGGGAAAGGTTCTCATCGCAAATTCAATAAAACAAAACCCGAAACGTGTCCACCAAAAACAAAAGAGCATCTCTCAAAAATTGTACGTAATAAACATTCAAAAAATGTTCCGATACTAAATTCAGAACCAACCATTAACGTTGCAAACGGTATCACAACAAATCTGCCACCGCGGCAATATTTCACAGCTTAATTTCTATTGCTGGCCCCCATTGATTTTATAAATTCGCTTTCCTCACTGAGAATTTAATGAAAATCGTGCGTAGAAAGTTTGCGCTCCATTACTTCGCGCGGTTATTAATGACAAGGGCCTGTATTCTGCTCACCTACTTTGACAGATGGGCCCATTCGTCTGGTCGAATGCAAACAAAGGAGGTGTGTTCTGAACAGTTAAAATGTGTAGTTGGGACGTTTAACTAATCATTTTGTTTTATTATGGTAGAGGAAGTTTGAGTGCGGAAATGGAGGGCACCTATAGGAAATTAAAGTTTGTTTGTGTTCGGGCTTGATTTCGACGAATATTGGATTCGTAAGTTATTAACGATTTCGGGTGGTGTAATGTCAATTACAGCATGGCTTACAAAAAAATTACTCTTAGTTTATCTCAATGTTGTTTGTTTAGGTAGTAAGTGTAGAAAATGTAGCAAAAGCGTATCAGATTCGTAGCGAGGGTGTGGCAGATCCGTATCGGATGCGTAGCTTCAATAACAGTAGATTTATGTCTAGTTGTGACATCAGTAACCGCTTTGAGAAAAAAATATAGAAAAAAAAGAAAATACTCTAGAACTCAGCAGAGAAAATGAAAACCTATTATTATATCAGACTGTACATATGTATACCTAGTTACTAAATAATGTTTACCGTTAGCTATCAGTAAATCACGAGATTCGACGGTAAATCTTAGGATTTACCGGTATCCGGGATTTTTCGGAATAATATAAATAAAAATATCGTACAATATTTCACTTATATCCCAGATGATTCCAGGAACGTTTTATTACTTCTTGAATATTAATAACATAATTTGATGTTACGGATAATAAATACAATGTTAACAAAATTTTCTTTGATCTTGACGGCTTGGCTACTGGTTATTGGAAGTTTATTCCCAATTTTTTTATTTTTTTTTAACTAAATCGAGAGGAGAGGATAGGAACACAGTTCAGGCTAAAAATATATAATATTTATTGTATTGTTATGTATTTTATATTATTATGTCTAAGTAGTATTATGTTTGCTATTTTTGTACACACGACGACACATCAAGCTATTCCAGTTTTATCTAACCTCGCATTGTAAGTACAGGTTCTTCGTATGGCTTGATGTGTATCCGTGCGTACATTGCTTTACCGAAAATATATATCGTTTCATTCAGTCCATACAAAGTTTGTCTGTAAGAGATCAGATAAGACTGCTCATTGTATACTAGTTTTAAATATGTTTGTTTTATGTGGTATACAATAAGGGGCTGTTCATATATTACGTAAGACATTTTTAACTAATTTCTGACCCCCTCTCCTCTTTGAATCTTACGTAAGATCAGTATCTACCAAAATTGCAAAGAAAATTTTAAACTTATTATTTTTGCTTACTTTTGTGATCTTAAGTAAGAGTAATCTATACCCCTCCCACCCCCATTTAAGAAAAAATAAGACTTGTGTGGACCCCTTCCTCCCTCAAATCGTCTTACGTAATAAATGGACGGTAACTTAAAAATTAAATGTTGTTCGTTGGTAAGCTCATCACTTCAGAACGGCTGGACCGATTTGGCAAATTGTTGTTTTAAAATATTCATAATAAATCGAATCAGGTTCTTCATCCCCTAGCACTGATGAATCCAGCAAGGATTCATTTTCTTCTTTACCTATCGTTATTGCTCCTGACAAAGTTTATTCTGTTTATATGTAATTATGTATGTATCTATATATTATTAGTAAGTACTTATTCTTTTTCGAGTTATTTATCCCTTATATTGCACCTTCTATGTTTTGTCTCTGCATCACCCTAAGGTTGACTGGTCCGCCTATGTACAGTATTATTTTACTTGTGAATAAAATTTTAATAAACAAATAAATGTTGCCGAGAAAATTAAAAAAGTAGGGAAAACTGAAAGTGAATTTTTTAATTGGAATTTTGTATGAATTATTGAAATTTGGACAGGAGAACGTCTGTCGGGTCAGTCAGTAAATAATAAAAACTGGAATTTTAAATTAAAATATTTAACAAGGTTTTTGCAATTTTAGTTGCATGAAAGAAATAAATCCAGCAAACGATGACCCATATACGCTCATAGTTCATAAACCATTCAATCAAAAGCCGCCATATTTCAATCAGGCTGAAATATAAAACAATTTTGGTACCATCGAACTTATAGAACGGCAGACAAATAACTTGGAAGATACTCTTTGTTCGAAGGTAAGGTAACCCAATCGATAGCAAGTAGTGATTAATGAAATACGAATTATCAATGAGTATCGAGTCGGCCTTTGAGTGGTTCTTGAAATTGCTTTCGGAATAACCACCATTATGTCTGAAAACTAATATTAAAACCATTGGAAGCCGGTCGGCTTGTTGTGGTTGGGACTGTGTAAGTATGAAATAGATATTTGAGCATTTTGGATATTTAAAAGCATGCCTTTTCATAGGTTGAATCACGATGGCATTTCGCGGAAAATCAATATTTTACATACTTTTTTATTGTAAAATTTTTTTTGTTTTACTTGTTCGTTTATATTTATTACTAACTTAACCGTGAGTAAATTTTTTTTTTGTGTCATAGTTTTTGCATAATCTGCCTATAATGTTCTCACTGCTGGGACACAGGCCTCCTCTCGGTGAGAGGGAGTGGGCCGTAATCCACCATGCGGGCCCAGTGCGGGTTGGTAGATGTCACATGTCTGCGAATTATTGGTTCGGTCTCCTCACGATGATTTCCTTCACCGTTTTGGGTACTGTAGGAACTGTGACAGCTATACTAGGTCTCAGTACCAGGACGAATGAAACCACAGTTTTTCATAATACTTCAATAATTATTCATAGAAGATGGTTTTACGCATATACATTTTTATCCTTGTCTCTTGGCTTGCCAACCAAATCTGATGACTGCTTGTCTTACGTCTGTTATTCTTTAAATTAATGAAGGTGTAGGGGCTTGTGGCTAAGTAATAACAGACACAAGGTTTGATCGATCAAGCTAAGCTAAACTGGCCACGGTTGGTCCGTGGATGGGTGAAAAAAAATCGTTGTAAATCATTGACAATCGTTACGAGTGTCAGAAGCCCGAAAGTCTAACTACAAGTCTTACCAATGGGTACCGTATTTCCTAATCTTTGGGTTGTAGAGGTCAAATATTATTATAAAAATATTATTATTGGTATTCAGATGCATCCGGTTAGACTGGAAGCTGACCCCAACGTAGTTGGGAAAAGGCTAGGCTGATGATGATTCTTTAAATAAACTGATGTTTGTCTCGAAATTCAGCCAGCCGTCTACGTTTCAACGTGTACATCATAGATATAAATCAAATCAAAATCAAATCAAATCAAAAATGTTTATTTGTTAGAACATGGTACATACAATAGGTGTTACAAAAATGGTTCCAGCATATCCTGCCATAATATGGCGTACAAATATTTATATATATAATAAAAGATAAACAATGCTTATATTAGAAAATAAAATATGAATCTGTAATAATCAATAAATAAGGATCTAAATAGTATTGTAGTCATAATGAATATTTATCTTTATTTTATTATATTATTAACGCCTTATCCTCTAAATATTCTTGTATACTATAATATCTTTTTTCCAATAGCAATCTGAACAATACTCTATAAGAAAGGTGTACCTTATCTCATAGATATAAAGTTGGAATTAGGCAATAAAAGGCTATAATCGCTACAGCACTGTTACTATAGAACTACTTATAACAAAATTGAAACAGAGGACTCTTTAAATTTTGCTTTCATCTTTGAAACATATCTTCTGATATTCCGAAAATAATGATACAATATTTTTGTTTTTTTTGAGAAGCAACTTCAAAGTTCTATTTTATTTGTTCATTTATTTGTATCGTAAGTATGACAGATTTTGTGTTGAAATTAAATGTTTTCCACGAACAATAAATAACCTAAATGAAGCTACACTCAGTTTTTTCTAGAAAATTTCACGAAGTTAGAAACATATAACGTTCAACCTACGTTGTTTTTTTTTCATGTTTATTTTGGGACTTTTGTTACACTGTCTTCTTGGAACTACTTTACTTATATTCTTCCTCCGCATTGTTGTCGACTGGTAATGTACCCAAGAGACTGGCGGCATTGCCACGCTGTATGGCAATACTAAGCCTCTGGCCGAGATAAATAAAGACAAGCCGTCCGGTCTCTTGCCATCGTCGCGTGCCAAGCCATTGGGTTCTAATATAGCTAGAACGCCGATGGTGACAAGAGCTTGTCGGATGATGTCATTAAAGTTCCGAACTTCGGATGCAAGACAGGCCGTGGTGTCCGAGGTTGCTGGCAACTTCGCCACAGTGACAGCGATGATGAAAACGCAAGGAGCTCCTAGTCGCAGGGAAGCAGCGAGGCGGAAAGTAGTGTCGTCGAACAAAGTGCGTGTAGCCAAAGACCCAATTCACACTTACCCATAGCCAGCAGACGCGTACGCTCCGCAGTAGTAGCAGACGTGTCAAGTAAATTGTTATGTACTACTCTGCAGAGCGGCTCCGCCTACCGTTTCTGGGGAGATGGATTGTCGGGAGGATCTGAATTCAGGCAAGCGAGTCTCCGAATGAGCTCCGAGCGAGAATCAGAAATAATCAGTGTGGAGGCTAGGATTTTCCTGATTAATTTCTCAGTGCCTTAGACCGAGGCCGTGAGGACATGAAAGCCGGTAAACTAATACTAGAAATTTTGCGGACGCCAAGGTTTTCCATACGAATTGGAAGAGCAGCTTGTGCCCAAGCTTGGTCGTCCATGACCACATTTTAAATCGAAGTTAATGTATATATGCCACATCTGTTTACTACACATACCATTTACTTTCAGAAAAGCAATCGACCAATAGACGTTCCTTATACTTATGTATAAAAAATGCGCGAAGAATGATGAAACAGATATAGGACGCCAAGACGTACGATCGACGGCCCGAGGCGAACCAAGATTAACCTATCGCGATCAAATACGAAGTTTTCTTAGCAAGATGAATGTTATACTCACGCTTATTCTGCAATCATGGGGGTGAGCTGACATCTAAAGACAAAACGCTTTTTTACTGGCTATTGTTTTTTAAGTATACTTTTTTGTGTCTGTCTGGATCCTTGAATTCTTGCTATCTTAACAAGCTGTTTTTAATATATTATAATACTACGAAAAAAATTACGAGAATTAGATCTAGCGACAGTCAATGTCAAAAAGTTGTCAAAAATGTAGGGAAATTTGATTGATTATATTTTTGACAAACTGAGACTGAGATTAGAATGCGAACGTATAAATGCCAACACATCAAGCTACCCGAAACTGTAAAATTTTCCCAATCAACTTTGAACCTAATACTAACCTAATACTTTAGCAATTAAGTTGAAAATCTATTAAAGAAATTTGACAGATTGTAGTAGCTTGATGTTCTGGCGTCTGTACTTAAAAATACGAGAATTGCGCCTAAGACTGTGAACGTTCTTAAAATGACGAGAATTGCTCCCCTGAAAGAATATAGACAAAGTGATTCTCGATTGACGATGATAGTAAAGCCAAAATGTATGAGACTGACATAAGCTACGGCCAAAGCTTATGTCAATCCTGTTGAAAGTCATTGTAGAAATATGAAAAGCTTTGAAAACGATTGGCACTTGTCATAGGCGCTTTGGATGTACTTAGTTTCTCAAGTACCTACCAATTACTTTATCTAATTTAAAACAAAAGCCATACTTATACAATAGATAATATATGATTCTTCTTCATATTTATGAAAAGTTCTTATTATTTATAACGTCTGACATGAACTCGGTTCACCTCAAGTTAGTCTTCTTACTTTTGCACCCGACTTTTCGACTGAAAAGTTTGTTTGTCTTTGTTCTCACTTAAGAACGATTGAATCCACTCGAGTACCTAATTCTTTGACTCGTACTTTTAGTATTCAAAGGTTATTATAATGTTGAGAGCTGTGGTAACTCAATTATAACGGCCCCGACTTACAACAGTATTTCGTAGTTTGGACCCACACAGACACAAAGTAAAGTTTTGTGTAAACAATTTCAACATCACTGCTCTCAAATCGCTAAAGGAAAACATCGTGAGGAAACAGGCACGTACTGGAACCAAAAATCAAAGACATGTGACGTCTACCAACCCGCACTGGGCCCGCGTGATGGATTACGGTGCACTCCCTCTCACAGAGAGAAGGCCTATGTCCCAGCAGTGGAAACATTATAGGCTGATTATGCATGTATTTTTGAAATGAACAAGATTATGTCTGGACTTTAAAAGAGACTGTGACCTCTGAGTTTGTTTCGGCCTTTCTTCTCAGAATAGTCAGATAGGAAACGCCGACCTCATCTAGTTTAAAAAAATATGATTGACGTGTAAAAGTGTTTGTACAAACCTACTTACAGAAAATAAATCATTTATCATTTATCATTCAATGCAGGTCCAGGACTAGAACGGAGACATTGATAATTTCTAATCATTTGAGGATATTTCGATGTTGGCTGGGATTAAGGAGACCAGACAAATGCATTACTGTAACAGTAGAATTACCGTTATACCGTTGTACAAAAGGTAATAATATTATGACCAAGCTATCTTGAGAAAGAAGATCATACTTCAATTTTGATAACATTATATTAGAATTTAGCAAAGTTTAAAATGCCAGATTGTTGCAGCAGGAATACGTTCATAGGATACTGCCCTTAACGTTTAAAGATAACTACATAACCAACCATCTGCTACTGTAACAATCTTATTCGATTACGTAAAGAGAAGAAATCTATTAGAATTTTGAGCTAGCTGGGATACGCCGGCTGTTGCTGGAAACCAGATAATAAGGTCTTAGCATGCTGAGAGATGGCCGTTTTGCGTAGATGTGACGTATGTTTTCCCCGAAGTTGTTCTTTTTGTGTTTGTGTTCTTTCTTTGTGTCATGTTTCTGCAAAATAACGCTTCTTCTTTATATCCCTATTTATATTCTTCTGCCAAACAATGATAATTAATTGCGTCAATTAGAGAAAAAGAGAACAAAAGTTCTTAGAAGGAGAAAGAAGTTAACTTAGTGTGAATTTTATTAGAAATAGAATTTAATCAGTCGGTGATTTTGCGAATTATTTTTACAGACTTTAGTCATATTGATTTGTACGGGATATTACATAGAGTTATTGATACCAAAATTGGGTGAATAGTCAAATGACCAGAACTTATCACAGCTTATTAAATCAACAGTATAACCACATTATCAAATATTCTGTAAGCGTTACACTTTGCGCTGCCTATGTTTTGTTAATTTTTTTACAGGATTTCATCGGTTTGTAGGCACGCAGATAACCTCCATGTTCGTAAGTGGTCACTGCCACGAATTTTCACCTGGAAAACGGTGGAAGGTGGTAGTTCTTTCCTGTACGAACTCCTTCACGCTAAGCTTGTGCTTATCGTGAAGGAAGAAAGAAAAAGTATTTATTGTGACTCGTATCACAAACTAAACGAAACACAATCATAAATCAAAATTAAATAAAGATATATTAAAAGAAAGTAACAAAAACAGTAAATCCTGTATGAGGCCAAAAGACAGCTGTAGTCAATTACGAACAAAGAAAAACCCTTTAGGAATGTCACGGTTTTACCATAAATTTACCAACACAAATCTACACTAATATTATAAAGAGGAAAGATTTGTACCTATTTTTGTATGTTTGTATGTTTGTAATGAATAGGCTCAAAAAGTACTGGGCCGATTTAAAAAATTCTTTCACCAATAGAATGCTACATTCTTCCAATTTGACATAGGCTACATTTCATTTTGAAAAAAATTAGGGATCCTTGGTAAAATTTGAACAATGTAACCGAAGGTGTAGAAAAATGAGTCTTAAAATGTCTTTCGTCGAATGCGCTGCCGAAACTATTAGCGATAGAACAAAATAATGTACAACAATATTGAAGAACATCATAATGTCTACAAAAAACTCCGCGGTAGCATATGTCCAACTATTGTAGTTATGTCACTACAACAACTTTTTTCATTTTAAACATTAATGAAAATGCTAACCAAATTCAAACCAACCATGCTATTTATGTGTTTATATTAATCCTTATCCAAATAAATTTTTTTATGGTCAAGACCATTTAACTACCTATAAAATAGTTTTTAAATTATTTAAATTGGACTCTCCATTCAAAAGATATTACGAATTAAAAAATTCAAACAGTAAACAAAACCGCCATAGCGCCGTGGCCGTTGTTTGCGATACAGTCTGAAAAGCGCGCCGGGCATCGCGGCGGGCGGGGTGGAGGGGGTGTGGGATTTTTTTTAATATATAATTAATAAATAATAATTTTTTAATAAATAAAAATATTTGTGAAAAAAAGTGTTTTATATCCAAATTTCCAAAAATAAATATTTGTCTACCCCGTGCGAAGCCGGGACGGGCTGCTAGTCTATAAATAAAACTGATATACTCGTAATCCCAAAAACCCAGGAACACAATTCTAAAGTAGTATTTACCTTCAAAATCGTAATTTTTTCCTGATCTCTGAGCTCAGAAAAATATATATATGAAAAATATACCACAGGGTTTGCTACTTCCCCTGTGGGAACGTAAAACACATCCGATACACTTATGCACAACCAATAGTTGTTTAGTGAAAGCTTTTCCATGTTAGTGAATTAGTCACGTTTCGTTGATCCCAGTTTTTGCCCGTGATTTATCCCAGCTGTGGGAACGATTTGTAACAACAAAATGAGAGATTGCCTTATTTGGTATTCGTGGGCCGTGCTTTCGATATACGGTGCAGCGGTGATTTTTGTTTAATTGGGTCTCTTTTGAGGTTAAAAAAGATTCAAGGTTTTTTTTTGGTTGAAGTAGTTTTGGGACTTTCTAGCTTTTGCAAGATTTGGTGCAACTTTATAAATTTTCTAAAAGTCTGTTGTTTGAAGTAAATTCGATGACCGACATATTTTTAGTTTGGCGGTTAGTCCAGAAAAATTGCGACAGGATAAACATGTACTATTGAAAGCTTCTTCGTAATAAATTAACTGTCATATCATTGTAAAGATCCATCCAGCGACTACAAAAAATCATGTGCTTGACCCATTTTAATGACAGTGTAATGTTGCAAAAAATACATACTTTTACTTAATTTTTTTGTGAGACAGTAGGGACGCGGGTGGTAGATCATATTTAAAATATTGCTTTATCAGAACATTTAGAAGAATGGATCTACCTAACAGAAATATAAATTATTTCACATTATCATCATTAACCTACAGTAGTCCACTGCTGCCACTGCTGGACATAGGCCTCTCCAATTACAAGCCATTCAGCCACCTTTCGAAAAACGTCGCTCCACCTAGCCTTTTTTTATTTTATTTTGTTATGGATGGGAAATCATCGAATGATCCCTCCCGCTCTGGGTGGAGCGGAAGGGAGTGTCAGACTCTTACTGACTAAAACCCATGCGTGTTCCTTCTTTAGCCCTTTAAGTTCCGGGGTAGCCTTCGGCCCTGACGGGCCCCTCCTTCGATGCTGACATCTCTTTGAGGCGCGCGTGGAACACATACGCGCCGTCCAGCATAGGCCTGGTTCTGATCGGACGGCGAGCTACCTATTACTCGCCGTCCGCAGGCCCGCGCCTACGGTGGCCGGGAGTTGTCACGCGGCTCCCGACGCGACGCCCGGGGCGTCTCCAGTGGCGGCTGGGACGGGCGGCACTCGAGGCTCTCTCCCTCGCCCATCCCGCCACCTCCTTCGCTAGCATGACTGCTTCGCAGAAGGAGGTGACTGCCTCCCACTCCCTCTCACTCCGGACCATGGTTTGAACCAAAGCCGGGCGCGAGAGGTCGCCGCCGCTGCCGATCGCCTCTACGAGAACACGGCGGTGCTCCGCCCAAGCGGGGCAGACCTCCACCGTATGCTCCACCGTGTCCTCTGGGCGATCCTCGCAGTGGTGACACACGGGCGTTTCCTCCCGCCTGATGATGTACAGGAACCTCCCAAAACATCCGTGTCCGGTGAGGACCTGCGTCAGGCGGTAGGTGAGGACGCCGTCATGCCTCTCTAGCCACTCCTCAAAGAGGGGCCTTATGGCCACTATCGTGGCGTGCCCTGCGCTGGGTTGCGACAGTCGCGCTTTCCATGCCGCCATAAGATCGCGCCGGAGGTCCGTCCGCTGCCTGCAGCCTGAGGGCCTCTTACCTTGCATAAGTATACCGACTCGCGGGCTTTACTCAAGATCACGTCTACCGATAATCGGTTCTACGGCTAATATGGCCGGCCCGTCGTCACTGCAGTTTGCTTATTCTGTGAGCTATGTCGACAACTTTGGTTCTCTGCCGGATCGCATCATTTCGGATTCTATCCCTCAGAGAAACTCCAATCATAGATCGTTATATAGCTCGCTGAGCGACCTTAAATTTATGAACCAGTCGTACCGTGAATGTCTACGTTTCACCTCCGAAGGTCATAACACTTCAGGCTCTACGGAAAACCCGACGAAAAGACTCAGCGAAGCTTTCCACTTCACAATTATTTCACAATTTATTGGAATTTTAAATAAATTGAACACTAGAAAAACAAAACACCAAAATAATAGACAACAGCGGCATTATGTAACATGCATGCTCAAGAAAATAAACAAATACAGGATGAATGTTTTCGCAAAGAACTCTAGGGCCCTATGTGGCACAATCAGCCGTTTGCATTATGCATGAAACCATCCCGGTCGACAGATGCTCGGGAAAGTTCCAGAAGGAGTGATATTAATATTTGTTTGTCAGGTGCTTTACTTGAGCTGTTGCGCTTTTGTTTAACTCATTCAGTAGTTAGTGCCTACGAAGTTAGTTCGATTATTGCGGGTGAGACACATTTCACCCGCAAGCAAGCGCAAGCGCTTGATCAATTGAATTAGCACCATTTTTTTTCAACTGTGTTTCACTGCCGAGCAAACTCCTTGAACCAGCCATTGCGGCCTATAAACCATAGATCTAATATTTTGCACTAAGTCCCTACTCCGTTTCTCTCCTACTCCCTTTAATCCATCAAAAAGGTTGTCTTTATAATATAGATTTTAGCGATAAAACCGCACATTGTGGCATTCTATGTAAAATTTCTACATTTATAATTATCTGTAATTCATATCATCATCTGCCTAGCCTCTATTCCTCTATTTCCTTACTATGTTGGGGTCGGCTTCCAGTCTAACCCGATGCAGCGAATACCAGTATCTTTTATGGAGCGACTGCCTATCTGACCTCCACAAACCAGTTATTGGATAATACGATACCCCTTTATAAGACTGGTTGCTGACAACCAGTCTTATGTAACGACTGTCAAAGATCCACAAATGACAGGCGGGACCAACGGCTTAACGTGCTTTCCGAGTCACGGAGGGGTTTTGGTGTGTAAATATGGTCATCCATCCACGAACCAACCATGTCAAGCGTAGCTGAACTTGATCAATCGACCCGTGCGGCTGTTATTACTTAGCCACAAGCCTCTCTGTATGTCATCTTTAATCCATAAATATGTTGTACATTAAGGGCTTACAGGACCAAAACGCAAGTTTTAGAAACAATAAAAGTATATGATCCATTCCGCCAGTCCATTAGGCTTTTATATTTTAACTCGACAAAATGAAATGCCAAACTAAAAAACATGTCTGAGTCACAATACATACCTACTTCATTTTAAAAGGAATACTAGAAAAGCTGCAGACATAACGAGTAAAATCCAAGGAGATTTTATAGAAGTGTCAGCCGTTTGAAATCGAACCTAGCTTGGATAGTGGAACGTCGTTCAACGCCAGCCAATCAATGTTGAACAAGTGAACGCTTTTAGCCATAATACGTTTATATTCAATTTTCGTTCATCCTTTATAAAAATAAAATACCTTGTATATTTACGTGGTTTAATATTCTAAATTGTGGTATTAGGTATCGAAAAAATAGGTTATGTTTGTGTTTTGATGTTCAGTTGGAAAGATTATTTGTTTTATTGCTTTTGTAAATAGAGTGCTAGCTTTTGCCACCGGCTTCGCCCGCGTGGTGGTCGAACATTTTCCCACGGAAACAAGTATCCTGTGTTAATCCAGGTTATATTAAACTATCTGTGTGCCAAATTTTATCAAAATCCTGTTAAAAGCATAATACTAATGATTGAAATACTACCGTGAATTCATGCATGCCTAGTATTTTTTGTTAAAATACTGCTCAGAAAGTCGGGTCATATTTGAATCATAATTCGAAAGACACGTAGCGCCATCTAGCGTCCTAAAGCAATTATGACCGTTAAAAGTTATTGTTCTTTTCCTCGGGAACAATATTTGTTTCCGGATGAAAGATACCTACCCTATGTCCTTTTCTATACCTACTCCTGATAACGTATATGCAAAATTTTATGATGATCGGTCCAGTGGATCAGGCGTGAAAAGGTAACAAACACACAATCAAACTTAATTTCGCATTTATAACAATATAAAATAATTAGGATTACCTGCTGCCGATGTTGAATAAATATTTATTGTTTTGTGGTTTGAAACCCAAAACCAGAGCACATTGTTGTCATTGACAGGCTATGTTCCTGTTAAGTGCAAATATTGTCTATCTGCGCTAAAACAATGAAGTTAATTTAGATGAGACTTCCTAGTGTACAGCTTTTGCTTGAATTAATTGAACAAATGAAATAAAAAAAAGTGTGAGAATCAGCACTTTTAAATAACAAAATTATCTAAGACAGTCTCCCAAAACGGCCGCCCTTCACTACTTCCTAGTGCTTTAGCTGAGACGAAGAAATGGCGCAACAAATTCCCCAGCAGCATTTTGGACCAGCTGGTTTTTCATGCTGTATGTCCATGTATGCCTTTCCTAAAACTATTTTACAGTCGAAATCGAAATGTTTTGAAATATATTTATGTTCTTTATTAACGTTATCACTGATATTGAGAATAAACTAGCGATTCAAACCTGATAGGACACGATTGATTGAGTTCCATTTACGTCATCGTAAATTGGATTTAGAAACCCCTTTATATTTTTACTGACATATTTTGTACATTAATTTAATCTGCCATCCTTTTGGAAAAGGTAAACATTTTTTACACATCATGTATGTAGGTATATTGTGTCATCAGCATCGCCCTTTATAGCTTAATTTTTTTCCTAAATTAATTGAAAATACTCTGTTTGCTTTTTAAATCTGCAGAATGAAAATGGAATTCGAAATTCAACAATGGCTGTGCTGAAAGACAGTTGAAGATATGCGATTTCCTGAAACCAGAATTTTCTTATCTGAACATATTCTTAAAAAGGAACAGTGGACGTATGAAATGCGATTTCACCTAAATTCGGAATACGTTATGCCTTGAGGACTGATTTTAATCGGGATATATGTGAAGCTGTGGATTTAAAAAGTGTCATGGTTTGTTAAATTGAGGTTAGACCCAGAATAACGTTTATCACAAATTATCTGCCTCATCATCATTCTCCTGTTCTTGTCCCAATTTAATTGGGGTCGGCGCAACATGTATTTTTCGTAGATGTATTTTTTGTAACGTCTCGGTAGGCACCCCCTTTCTTACCATATCATCATTCACACATTCCATTTATCGTTTCTTTGGCCTTCCCCTACTCATATAGCCATCGATATTCATACTCAAAACTCTCCTCACTACATTTTTCTGATTTCTCCGGAACACATGCCCAAGCCCATGACAACCGATTTCCAAACGACTATTCAGTTACCGGTGCCACTTTCACACTTCCTCTTATGTACTCATTTCTTATTCTATCCACAAGTTATCTGCCTATTTGTTAAAATACTTAACTACAGCTCATCATCATCTGTCCAGCATTTTCCTTAGCCTTTTTCTTTTTTTTTTGTGACATGCTTTGCTGCCTGTGCGAGTCACATCCAGGACCACCCTGCGATCTTCTGTAGGTCGTCCGACCACTTGGCTATTGGTTTGCCGACGCTCCTTTTTTACTGTTTCTGGACTAACCAGGCTAAATACCTCTACAAAATAATTTATAATAGTGTCATAAGGTTCGGTAAGGGCTTTACCTGCGAGTAGAAAATGGGCGGATGATCTTTCAAAATTATTTTTGACTAGCCTCTGTTCGCGACTTTGATACATATTTTATGTTTTTTTTATATATCCTATGGCATTCAGTAACACTGAGTTAGTGAGCGATGGCAAAGTATTCTATTTGTGTATTGTTTTCACTTCTGTCGGCACTCCTGGAGTGCCACTGTTTTTTTAAAAATAGTTATAATGTGTTTTTTTTTGTTGTAATTCCATTTATGGCATACTACAAACTTTTTCACAAAACAGGCCTACTATTCTCTGCTGTCCAAAGGCTCAAAATCCCCAACACATCTATCAAAACAAAACCGATCGTTCCACATTAGATAGGTAATTAATTGGGGACAGTGATTGATGATTGTCAGCGATGACGTCACACTCATCAGGGAATCGCATTATGCTATTTCAATATCAGCACCTATGATTGATCAAATTTCCGTTCACTTAACAGTTGTTTGTTTTGTAACTCCTGTCAAATGTATCATGGTTATGTTCCAGGAATACACTGGGTAACTTATTGGAAACTAATTTAGTTTCATTGTTGATCATTTTAGAGTAAGCGATAATTGGTGGATTTGGCTCTCAGTGACGTTTCGTAGAATGCTGCTTTATGATCTTTGTTGCATGTTTTGGTTTGTAGCAGTATCTACACCGCCACATCATACTGACGTCACGCAAAATCCTGCATCGCGCAAGCAGAGTTTACCGCGTAACTAGCATCAATATCCCGACATCAATCGTCGGGTAGTTGCCCACTAGACACAAAATCCGTCTGGTCGGAGGATCCTCCCTTTTCTATGAAGGATCAGTGAACTTTACACCCTGTTCCTCATACTTCTATAAGTTCTTCAAAAATTTAATTTACGCTTTATATGTACCTATTTTAACGTTTGGTTCTTATTTGAGCAAAATTGTATCCCCTAGTTAGGGTTAGGGTAAAGAAGAATAAAACGCACCCGATAATTATGTGGTCAAGCTTACACTTGTGGTTGATACTGGCAACAGTTGACATTGACAGCATCATTAGGTCATAGCAGTAAAGGTGGTTTTAGTAGTGCAAATGTTATCACCCCAGGTTGACCGTTATACACTGAGCTTAAAAAGTTCATCTTTGAAGTTCGGTTTCGTCATTCCTACCCCTGCGACTTTTATAAAACTCATTTTATCATTATTATAAAACCCTTGTGCCTAGCTTTGCTTACGTTTGTTCTAATGACAGTTCTAAACAAAATCAAACCAAGAAGCATTCTAGATTCAAAAAACATAAATCGTCTTTTATTTCTTCCTATACAAATAACCATACCCACAACATAACTCACTATTGTCTCACGTATCACATGTACATTATTCGCAAAACTGGGACAAAGACAGGCACGTCCGTCCAATAAACATCTCTTAACGACTTTACGAGCTTTCTTAATGTGTTGGACCCGGTCTAAGTGGCCGCCAGTGGTCTAAGTTTACGTTTAACAATAGACCACTATCAAATACACGTGTATCTGTTAACGTGAGTGAGGTTAAGGACTCGGTTACCTGGAGTAATAAGTACGTGTATAAAAAAAGGTGTCTTAGGTAATTAATATTTATTTTACTAACTGTGCCCACGACTTCGTTCGCATGCACGCCGGAAAACAAATTTGATTTCATGGGTTTTAATTTTTTTGCGCGGAACCTTACCTAATTCTTTTTCTAAAATAAAAGTAGTCTAAGTTACTCCTTATAACATTTCCAGTTAAAGTCCCTCCAACATCGGTCAAGCTGTTTCGCAGATTAGCCGGAACAAACAGACAGACAAAAATTAACACACAAACATCTGAGAGAAAATTATATATTTTTAAAACTTGGTAAACACTCATTACTGAAATCATAACTGAAATGTAACATTTCATGAAAAAGAGCTCGACATTCACACAAAATTTATTTTCTGGGGTCAGTAATTTCAACTGAGCTCTATCCTTACAAATCGTTTTTGAAAAACGTAAAATAGAACCACATCGACATAAAACAACATTTTTAAAAGGTAGAGTACAAAGAAACCTGCACAGGTCAGGTTAGGCTGGCCACACACTAAAAGTAAAAAGTAAACTCAACAGGTGCTCAAAGGTTTAGTTTTTTAGGTGTGCCACAAACGGAATCTTTCTTTTTGCGGTCACTGTGTAGATGAAATAACTTTCTTTTTAATTTTCGACAGGGTGGAAACTTTTTGAACTGTCTGGAACGAATGTTTTTGAAAAGTTTTTTTTTTTTATTGAAGCTTTAGTGAATCTCGTTTTTTAAAGAATTGAAGTTTCATTTCATGTTTTTACATTATAAAATAAAATAAAATAATCTTAATTTCGGATAAGCAACATCCATATGGGTTAGTAAACAAAAATATAACTTCTAACTATGTTAGTAAAGTTATTATCTATTTGGACACAAAGCTGTTGTTCGAAATACATCTTCGAACAACATCACCCAGTAACGGAGACTCGCACCTCCCCGCTATGGTCTTCAGGATGGAGATTATCACGTCTATTTCTAGTGAATGAATAATATAAACAATATTTCGTGCCAAAGTGACTACATCAGTTTGTTTTGTAAATTTTTACGGCTTATTCTGATCGGATCTCACAATGTGATCCCACTTTTTGGAATTCGGTAGGAATGTGAATAAATAATAAAGTACAAATAGATACCAGCTATGAAACGCTCATGATTACCTCTAAATTACTGAACTCATTTCATCTGGGAATGAAGGCAAAGTTCTGTAACACACTACCGAAATTATGAAAAATATTTACCAAAAAGTTCACTTTCACAAAAGTAACACACAACAAATCAACTTTTGTTAACAATATTTTTTTGAAAATTCTATAAAATCGAGACCACCGTTTAGTACTGTTTACCAGACTTCAAGTTTTAACCACTACAGTTGAAAGACGTTTCCCATCGAAAATAAAAGAACCATGAAAGTATAAAAACACTTAATAAAACGACAAGCAGGGTTCTTGAAACTTACGTTATGTGACTTCTTAGTTCTGAAAACATTAACTAACTCATCGCTTTCAGTTGTTGAATAACAACCTGTTTCATAACATTAGAGCACAGATTTTCAGACGACTCTAGTCGTCTAATATTGCCTACAATAATGGCTATTATAACTCGTTGCTTCATTTTTCAGATATGATTATAACAATGTAGTTTCCCTACTTACTTGGTAACTTCGCACATATTTTAAAGATTTTTAAAACTAATTGACGTAATTCCGGTCTGACTGTACCTCGGTTGACACTGTGACGGTTAGCTCATTCCTTTTTCGTGCGCGGTAACTATCGCACGCGCCCTCTCAGCAAACATGCCAAAAAGAAGCGCGCAATCAAAAATTGATCACTACGCCAAGAAAATTAGAAAAATTGAAGAGAAAGAAAGACGAAGACGAATAATAAGACCGTTACAATCGTCATCGGATGATGAAGGTAAGCAAAGGTATATTTAATTCGTTGGTGATCTAGAAGTGAATAGTGAAAATATCAGTTTTGTTAATGCTCTGGGATTGACTGCGAGTCAATAACTTTGACATTGTTCAAAACTAAATTATAAAACTTAAACTTCAATATTGCATCGGGATTGACTGCGAGTCTTTAACGATGACAAACAAGCACAAAATACGTACAATCTAAAACAGATGTAACGTTAACGTGCAAAATCAATTAATTATATTTTTATATCTAAATTATAAAACTTAAACTTCAATATTGCATCGGGATTAACTGCGAGTCTTTAACGATGACAAACAAGCACAAAATACGTACAATCTAAAACAGATGTAACGTTAACGTGCAAAATCAATTAATTATATTTTTACACTACCCTCAAAATTGTTATCTTCACAACCTTGATTACAAATTGTAATTTTAGGTAGCGAAGATCCTGATGTGGTCCCAGGCAATGATAATGAAGCCATTATGGAGCCAGTACCCGTGCCAACCGATCTACCACGGCGATAACATTCACGATAATCTATCGCAATTGTGGCTTCCTTTGCTAAGAAAAGGAATGCCTAAAGAAAACAAGGACAAGGTACTGAAAGAGTACCTTGTACCAGACAATTGTAGGCTCCTTCAAGCGCCCAAGTTGAATGCTGAAATCTCGGCAGCAGTACCGGACATGGTTCGCAACCGCGACATGACACTCACAGCGTATCAACAACAGTTAGGTACGGGAATCACTGCCATCAACAGAGGCATGTGTGCTAAAAAGTGAAAACAAGGTTCAAGCTATGAAACACTTGAGCAATGGTTGCCGTTTACTTTGCGACTCGCACTACTTGGCAACGCAGGCTCGAGTGAAATTAATCACTCCTAGCTTGGACAAGGCATTCATAAACATCATCAACGAGTCGGAACGGGATGAATCACTGTTTGGCTCGTCCTTATCAGAAAAAATTAAAGCCGCCAAGGCCATTGAAAAGCAAGGTCTTTCCATAAAAAAGACGGCAAAGGCTTCGAAACCGCCTCAACTCCCTAGTACCCGTCAGTCCTACCAGGGAAACTGGAACCCGCCTCCTCGATACCCGGCGAACAGGGGGGGGGGGGGGGGGGGGGTGCATACAGAAGGCCAACGACGACGGGGAATCGCCGTCCATACACGACGTCAGCACAGCCGTCACAACGCCCGGCCTCGCAGGACAAACCTCGGGCTCCCGCTCAGTCACCGTTAACGCAGGTACATGCGGGTAGACTTACCCACTTTTATGACCGATGGCTAAAAATAACAAATAACAATGTTGTTCTTGATTGGTTAAAAAATGGTTATCCAATACACATGTAAAACAATCAATAATAGGTACCTAAAAACAACCTATCATATACTGAGAAATCAGATATGATGAAAACCATTATGAAACTCATATCTTTAGGGGCTATCTCAGAGTGCAATGTGACTAAAGATCAATTTATTTCTAAAATATTCCTCACACTAAAACCTAATGGCGAAAGCCGCTTTATATTAAACCTAAAAACCTTAAACAAGCTAATCAAGAGCGAACATTTTAAAATAGAGGACTACCGAACAGCACGCAAAAACTCACACATATGGCTTTAATTGCATGCCGTTTGGATTATGCGTTGCCCCACGGGTATTCATTAAGGTTATGAAGGAAGTCATAGCTTACCTCATACATCGCGGTTATCAGTCAGTTTGTTATTTAGATGATATTTTATGTATTGGAAATACTTACGAAAATTGTCTTAATAATGTAAATGAAACTTTGAAACTATATAGGTACTCGAGTTTCTAGGGTTTGTTGTCAATTACGATAAAAGTATGTTAAAACCGTGACAATTCTGCAAGTATTTAGGATTTTGTTACGATACCAGGAGTCTCAGTATAGAATTGCCAGCCGATAAGCGACGTAACATTATCGAATTAGTTATAAAATTTACTAAACTACAGTCATGTTCCATCCGTGAATTAGCTCGCTTTATCGGTATTCTAGTCGCCGCTAGCCCAGCCGTTAAGTACGCTTGGGTATACACTAAGATTTTAGACCGTCAGAAGTTTCTAGCGTTACTTAAGCATAACAATAATTACGAAGCTAAAATTAAACTACCTAATATTATATTAGAGGATCTAAACTGGTGGCTAGCAACCGTTAATACAGCTCGCAACTTTATGCGGCAGCCAAATTTTGATATTGAAATCTAAACCGATGCGTCGAGGTCAGGCTGGGGTTCTGTTTGCAACAACGCTCAAGTACATGGCAAATGGAAGTCTTCAGAAAATGATCGTCATATCAATTACTTAGAGCTGATGGCAGCTTTCTTGGGTTTGAAGTCCTTCGCCAGTAATGCAACCAACTGCACAATATTACTGCGCATGGACAACACCACTGCGATCAGTTATGTAAATCGTATGGGGAGTATTCAATACCCCCACTTAAACGACTTGGCTAGGTCCCTTTGGAAATGGTGTGAACAGCGCAACCTTTGGGTTTATGCATCATACGTAAATACCAAAGAAAACCGAGCAGACGCCGCGTCTAGAGTAGTCAATCCGGATACTGAATGGTCACTTTCCGATGAAGCATTCCAAGACATTATAAAATATTTTGGTCAACCTGAAGTAGACTTATTCGCGTCTCGCGATAATGCGAAGTAAGCCACATTCATCTCATGGAAACAAGACCCTGACGCAGTATCCGTAGACGCATTTACGGTAGACTGGCAAAGATATTTCTTCTACGCTTTTCCTCCATTTTCTTTGGTATTAAAATGTCTTAGAAAAATTATCGATGACAATGCACACGGCATATTAGTTTATCCCAACTGGCCATCACAGCCATGGTTTCCACTATTGCAAGATCTTATAGTTTCCGACGTCGTTTACTTAAACCCCAATAAAAACCTCTTGCAATCTCATTTCAGGGAGTACCACCCTTTGCACAATACCTCACTTAAGCTGTGGTGGCAATATTGTACAATCAACAGCATGAATGTAATTGACCCTTCGAAATCTGCTTTAATGTCATTCTTAGCGTCACAATTTAATAACGGGTGTGCATATGGCAGTCTAAATTCTCATCGTTCTGCCCTGTCAACCTTTGTAGGCAATAATATTGGTTCAAATGAATCTATATAACGGCTCCTTAAAGGGGCGTATAAATCGAGACCCATAAAACCCAAGTATTCTACCACCTGGAATCCCCAATTGGTTTTAAACCATGTTTCAACATGGTTCCCTAATAGCGAACTATCATTCGAAAAAATTACAAAAAAAAAAAAAATTGGTGATCCTACTTGCAATTTGCACAGCTCACAGGGTACAGACGCTGTCTTTAATTAAACTCGAGAACATACTTTTCTCTGATAGTGGCATCAAAATCGTCATAACAGACATCATAAAGACAGCCGCACCTGGCAGAGACCAGCCAATATTGTTCCTGCCATACTTCAGGGAAAATACGCGTATATGTCCAGCTACGGTGCTCTCAGATTATATTTCTATAACTAAAAACATAAGACCTGAGAATACAAATAATCTGTTGTTGACGTATAAACGGCCACACAAACCTGCCACCACGCAAACCATCAGTAGATGGATCAAACAAGTCTTTTCAGAAAGCGGCATTGACACCAGTGTATTCGCCGCACACAGTACACGGCACGCGTCAACCTCGGCCGCAAACTTAGCAGGAGTTAATATAGAAACCATTCGCAAAACCGTAGGGTGGACTAGTTCATCTAACTCATTTGCTCGTTTTAAGGCGAATTTGCCAGATCTGTTTGCCTACCTACGCTCAGACATCCAGACTGATTATTAATTCCTATTAATTAATTATAAGATTATACAATTACACTACAGAAATGTTTATTTATGTGTTCATGTTATCGATAAGATCTTTACGTTTAATTCGTTGAAGTTAATTCGAAATAAGTAAATGTAACGTACCGTTACGGAAACATAAGTATTACTATAAAGCTGATTTGTCTTTAAATAAAACCATAATGTTTAAAACCTTATTGTTTATTTTCCATTTCAAAACTTTCTGACTCTTAACATCTACATTGTTATAATCATATCTGAAAAATGAAGCAACGAGTTATAATATATGATCAAACGAACTTCCAAGTGAAGTTCGATCATTATTATGATGAGTTGCTTCATTTGAAGATATGATCACCCTCCCTCCCCGACGCTTGAAGATTCCCAGATATAGAGAAAGTTTTATATCATACTCATAAAGTTACAGGACTCTAAAAAATGAGCTAACCGTCACAGTGTCAACCGAGGTACAGTCAGACCGGAATTACGTCAATTAGTTTTAAAAATCTTTAAAATATGTGCGAAGTTACCAAGTAAGTAGGGAAACTACATTGTTATAATCATATCTTCAAATGAAGCAACTCATCATAATAATGATCGAACTTCACTTGGAAGTTCGTTTGATCATATAATATTGTCTACAATATTAGCCATCACCTGGGGTATGTTGGGTAATCGAACAAAAGATACATGAAATATTCCATACTCCACATCTCCACGACCGGTACATACTGTAAAGCAGAAAATACTTAAAGAT
The DNA here is from genome assembly GCA_963669345.1 of Gortyna flavago. NCBI lineage: Eukaryota > Metazoa > Arthropoda > Insecta > Lepidoptera > Noctuidae > Gortyna > Gortyna flavago. Next base: position 13,998,989 of record OY770140.1, read on the forward strand.
TTTCAAGATTCTTTCATATATTTTCGGATTTATTGATCCAGATTGTCATTTAGTCAGATCCTTCCCAATGACATAAAACCAGCACAATTTTATATCAGTAATCGATCACATTTAGCAACCAAATAATTTATTTGGGTATCTAATATATTAGATACCCAAATAAAACTAATAAACAAAAACAACACGCTTTATCGTCCAGCACATCGATTGCATGATCCGTTCAATTGACTTAATTTGGCGACTATTGGTAATTGCAATCATACTAATGACAAACTGAGCCGTGTTATCTCAACTGTGTAAATCAAATTATAATTGAAACGTGAATGCAGTTGGCAGAGGACGTTAATATTAGAACTGATGTACTAATAATAAATAGCTGAGTAGGAATAGTTCGTTCATTTGCTGTAAATTCAGTGTATTTACGTTACATGTTTTATTTCATACACAAAGTATTAAAATCTTATGTTTTTGCACCAATCCCACACTTTATGCTAGGTTTGAATGTCTAAAAATTGCATAGTGTGGTTCGTCTATAAAAATAAAACAAAGTCGGGTTACTTACACCATTTTTGTAACTGAAAAACGGCTGGACAGATTTTTATGATCTTTGATTTGTTGGATTTGTCTCCGCCCCGAATAGCAGAATAACTATAAAAAAAAAAAGATTTTTGTTTCTCATACATTTTGTATGGAACGGCTTTTTTGATGAATAACTTAACACAACATTTATTGATTCTGAGGCGGTATGAAGTTCGCCAGAGCAGTTAGTTAAAAAATAAAAAAATGCTAGTAAAAATTACATTAATAATTAACGTATTACCAAACCTTGTTTCTTGAGCTTCATCATCCTGACTGGCCGACCCCTTGACAATTCAAAGGTGCCTGTAATTGGTTTATTTGAAGTAAATACTTTGAGTTTGTGTTTTACCTGAAGGGTTGTGCAAAGGTGTAGGTCTCTACAGTGTGTCAGCTTAAATGAGGGACATACTTTAAGGGAGTGTAGTACCCATGAAAATGAACAAGCGGTATTCGCTGTTGCTGTAGATAGAGGTAAGAGTAAGAGGATTTCGCTAAGGTATTAAGTATCAAGTTCCGCGGCTAGAGCGATCTGAGCGGTATTCGGTATTCTATCCACAAGGATAGCGAAATCCGCTTTGGTGTGAACAGTAATAATACCGCATACCCACTCGGTTTTATCTACCGCAGAAGGTAGCGAATACCGCTTAGGTTTGAATAGGCCTTTAATCAGCTCTGGGACTTACGTTATTCAGTATATTTTTAACCCACTATTTAAATCGAAATGTTCGTGATTTAATTTGAGTAGTGTCAGCAGTACTTAATGATGAAAAACATTAGATGTTCAATTATGCAAATGAAGGTAATTTGCTTACCTACCGTCTGCGAATCGAGGATAAGTGCACCATGATTTTAATTATACTTAGGACTGTATCTTTTCTGTTATAAAATATCAGGCTATATCTTTAGATATCCTGGTAGTTTATAATGTAAACGTTCACATTCTGATCTCAGTCTCAATCTGTCAAAAATACCTCTAATTTCTCTACATTTTTGACATTGATTATCGCTGAGAAGTTTTCATTGTTTTTAATTACGGGAATTGGCCTTCTAGTACCTACATCATCATTCTGCTGCCCTTATCCTTACAATGCTTTTAAAATACACTTTCGTAGAATAAATAATTAATTAATATTAAAAAATTCTAAATACCATTAATAAATTCTAGTTGATATAATAATGAATGGTCAGGACCAGTACATGGCATATTTTAGCTGAAGTTCAAATATTTATTTAAATGAATATAAAGTTATGCCTGCCGTCAAAAAAACAAACTTTATTAAAATCAACCGCAATATTTTCCTTTGTAACATAAAACCACTGGTATTTTTATAAACGACAGGTAGACTATAGTAAATAAAAACTGGAAATCATAAAACAAACTGTTTATGTTACAATGTGATTGATCAAGTAACTTTCAATATAAATTATTTGTAACTGGCTGATTCGGCGAACTTCGTACCGGCTCAGATCGTGAATTTTACCCATATTTTAATAGTTATTCTGCTATTCGGAGCGGAGACAAATCCAACAAAATCAAAGATCATAAACATCGGTCCAGCCGTTCTTAAGTTATAAATAGTGTAACTAACCCGACTTTTTTTATTTATTTAGAAGATAGAGATATTAAACAAACTGGTTTTAGACGACAGAAACAAAGCCCTTTTGGGCAGCGGGATTGTCCGAAAGGGTTACCGCTGCCCCGGACTATAAAGGGCTAAGGAAGGAACAGGGATGGGTTTTAGTCAGTAAGAGTCTGACACTCCCTTCCGCTCCACCCAGAGCGGGAGGAGTCATTTGATGATATCCCATCCTTAAAAAAAAAAAAAGCCCGACCTATTTTGACCACCTTCGTATTTGTATTTATGCTAATTCTGACAGTTCTGTTGATGTAGTTAGTAGTTGACGAAATAAACTTGTACGTAAAATATCAAACTGTCACTATATTTATAATAGTGCCTATACACAAGAGCCAAAGCATTTTCAACGTCCATTGATTCATCAGAGATTTAAAAGGCATTGAACACGTGCCAATATGCCACACCATTGTCATCTGAAGCCATAAAATGTGACCTTCTAACGAAAAAATTAAGTGACACATACTTTATTATTTTTCTTATCGTCATGGTCATAATGAACTTAATGAAAATGCGTTTTTAAACAGTTTGTTGTAAAACATGTTGATAGATTATTTTTTTAGGACTACATGACTTTGCATTTTCAATTTGAAGAAATAAAATAATGGTCACATTCGCAAAACCAAGGCTCACTTGTTTTTTAGTAAGATGTATATTAATTATACAAAAACAATGAATGTTCAAAGATACTAAATATCTATGTAGAAATAATACTGCGGATAGATTATTTAACAGTATATTTTATCCAAAAGGTATTAATAAAAGTGAACATGAAAGTTAAATTGTGAGAGGGAAAAAAACAATGGCGCACCAAGCTAAGGAAAAAAAAACAACGAAACTTTTTATTTTATGGTCGGCTAAGGTTGATTTTACATTCTTCCAACAATGTACACAAAAAAAACCATCATCTTCAATATTAAACAAGAAGATTATCGCAGTAAACAAAACGTAAAATATCGCTGTCCTTCGAACTGCAATCTGATGGTCACCCTTCGTTGCACGATTTAATTACTCCTGCTTCTAGCTTCAGATTTAAAACGGTGATTTGGTGTACCTGGTTTTGTATATCTTCAGTCTATTTATTCTGAAAGGATTTTCTTTTTGCAGACCTTAACCGTTTCGATTTTATGTAGGTACACAGGCAACGTAATTGTGCGTTTTAGTCATTTCACGTCACGATGTTGTTATCGTGGACGTCCACGTCCATTAAATGTATGAAAATACGTGCAGATTGTAATATTAACGTGGACGGAAAATTAAAAGCGTCTTCTTATGTTTTTAAACATTTAAATTCCGTTTGTTAAGGCTCCCGCAGACACGCGCGATGCGACGATTCGATTCTTGTAGAAGAATAATTTCCATGATGTTTTCATAGAATTTTTTCTACTAGAGTCGCGTCGCGGCTGTTTGCGGGAGCCTTTGTCGTGATGCCTTGAACGTCCATGATAATATTATTAATCATCACTACTTTACTAACGTGTCCCAATTCCGTGAATTTTTACCTATCTAGAAGCGGTGTTCCCAAACTTTAGGTAAGTTGGTACCTTAGAACATCAATTTCTACTTAGTCAACTTAGAAAGGCACTTACTTATTAACAATTTGTACTTCGGGTGACTTTGTGATACTTTAAAGTTTGTACCAGGCTTATGAAGTGACTAGCAGCGCCCCGCGGTTTCACCCACACAAGTGTTGATCCCGTAAGAATATCGGGATAAAAAGTATCCTATGTATTATTCTGATGTATAAGCTATATTACTAGAAAGTTTCATCAAAATCTGTTCAGTACTTTTTGCGTGAAAGAGTAACAAACATCCATCCATCCATCCATCGTTTATAATATTAGTAGGATATAGTAGGATTGGTTATGAATTACAGTACTAAGAAGACCAGAGTGCTTATAAATAATACTACTTATAAATATAGCCTTATGAACACAGAGGTAAAAACAAATTATTCAGAAAGTGTCAAGTATAGTGATTAAATAACGCCCTCAAGGGGTAATCCTGTGAAATCCAATCACTTTAGATAATCAAACAGGCAAGTACCATGTAACATAATTAAAATCCACTGCCCTCGTTAGAACCAAATTGATGAAGCCAAGAACCGATAATTTCTGAAAAGAAATTGGTTTCGAATCCAAGACGATTAAAAACAAAACCCGCTCGTTTTTTTCCGTAATCAAAAATCAACTTTAAAAGCACTACAGTAAAATCTAGTTTTTCTCGTCAAAATATTACATAACACCTCGCCGTACATACACAAATGTTGATTTGATTTCCACTCACAGCAGTCGAATCCAATTAAGTCAGCTTTTGTTAACGTTAGACATATCAACGGTACGTATGGTTGGTTTTGAATTGTAAGGTTTTTGACATGACAGCGAACGCGCTTCAATTACTGAATTTCATGATTCGAATAATTAATATTCGGTTTGTTAGTGATATTTTAAATGTATGCTCGTAGCGGAGTTACAGCTGCCACACGGGATGATCGGAGATGGAATGTCCACCCATTTCGATATTTAATGAACATCCATTACATATCGAGACCCCGTTGGTCCTGGCGGTTCAGACGGTTCAGAAGCCCCAAAGCCTGAGAACCAGTCTTATGAACGAGAGGTATCTTATTACCCAGTAGAAATCAGGGTTGTGGAGGTCAGATAGGCAGTAGCTCCATGTAAAATATTCGTGTACAGCTGCATCCAGTTAGACTGGAAGCCGACCCCAACGTAGTTGGGAAAATGCTAAGCAAATTGATTATAGGTACATAGAACTAGATAAATGTGTACATAGAACTAGATATTTGTATACCTATATTGGTTTACAAATTGAAAGGAAAATTGTGAAACGTACTGATCGAACAGTTTATGAAACTTTAATTAAAAATTTTTAAGTAAATTCGCCAATCCAACTTTAAGGAAAAGCGATTGAAAAATTTAAGAGCTGTACGTTACCTAGCTTATTTTCCTAGTTTTTTTTTATGTGTATGAGCTAACAAATAGATGCTTCTGTATATTTATAATAATAATAATAATAAAAAAATCATTTACCTTCAGGTAACAAAGACCCATAGAATATTTTATAATAATATATTAACAATTTTGTTAGCAAATAAAAGTTAATAACTATGTTAGTATAACTTAGGTGCTGTTGTTGTTGCTGTTGTTACTTAGTTGTTGTTGTTAGGTCATAACACTAGGCCCTTAACCTAAGAGTAAATCTAGGTTAGACTTTTTTATAGCTACGACCGGTATATTGCTGCCCTAGCTTACCTAACATTTTAGCTAATTTCCTTTTATGGCTGACATTTAGATTTTATGGTCCCGAATATTCAACCTCATTACATACATTATTACATGTTATGAGCCTAATTTTCGTCTATAAAATTAATAAAACATAGAATTTTGGTAATAATATTGCAGTACCAAAATGTCGGCCAATTTCTTGGCTAGAATTGTAGCAGTTGCCAGAAATCCTGTCAGTTATAATTTGAACTATATTTTCGTAGTTTTGATTTTCTACACAATTTAGTGAATCTAATATTTTTTAGATGGTTCTGAATTTTTTTAAATTATTGTTTAGTAAATTGGTGCCTAATGGTGAATAAGTTACATAGTTAGTTTAATTTGTGTAAATTATTTCATTATTAAAAGGTGAAGAAAAACATTGTGAGGAAACCGGCATGTCCTAGAACCAAAAATTCAACGACATGTGACATCTACCAACCCGCACTGGGCCCGCGTGGTGGATTACAGCCCACTCCCTCTCACAGAGAGGAGGCCTGTGTCCCAGCAGTGGAAACATTATATGCTGATTGTGATTGTGTTGTTGTGAATATTTTTTAGATAGTTCTGATTTTTTGTTAAATTATGGTATAGTAAATTGGTATCTAATGGTGAATAAGTACCTATTTCACATTATGCAGCCAGTTTACAAAATTTTGTGTGGTTTTCGCATTCCTAAAAGTATGTTTGAATACCAATACACAACTGAGATTTAGTGACAGATGGTGTTAGACTAAGAACTTTGAGAAAAGTTTGAATATGCAGAAAACAACGGTGGTGATCACTGGTCATTTTACCCGACTTCACGACAGCAAACACAAGGTTATGTTTTTCACGCGTACGTATCTTTGTGTGTGGAATTCTTTATAACCTCGAAGCATCGTAACGGCTGGATGGTTTTCTTATACATGAGGTGTCCATTGACTCGTGTAGGTCGTTTCGGTAGGTTTCGTTTTATAAAAACAAAATGGCGGATTTTAGACGTGAGAAAGAAAACTTTTGAAGAAAAAAAGCTTGACAGTTAACATTGGGGGTTATCAAAATTAAGGGCTTGAGATAAAAGGTAGACTATTGTTGATATTATTACTGTTGTACCATCACAATATAATATTTATTGACGTGTAAAAGTGTTTGTACAAACCTACTTACAGAAAATAAATCATTTATCATTTATCAATAGTCATTAAAACCAGCATAGAAACGATTACAGATACGAATAGATACGATAGAACGATTAGATTGCATCTATACCCGTGATCCATGTTACGCCATTGATTTACCCTCAACGTGATAGCAGTATTGTATCAACGTGACTACGACTAATCTGCATTCGCTATTTACTTTAGATTAACTAAACATGTAAACAAAAATGAGTTTTTGTTAAAAATAACTTTAATTCCTGCACAATGAAGTTCAGTTTACGCTATAGCTTCAAAACATTTTTAAGACTTTTTCAATTGTACTAGTCATTTTGAAATCAAATTAATTTGGGCTTACAGAAGCCCAAATCAAGTTGATTTCAGAATGACTAGTACTATTGAAAGTTGATATTTGTTTAACTTGAAATAACATCAACTGGAAACATGCAAATTGAATAGATTTTAGCTTAGAACCACGTGACGCGTCGCCGATTTTGTATCATAGACATGTTTAATATATTTTTGTTATTCTATAAATAACTAGTGACCCGACCCTGCTTCTCGCGGTTTTTACGGCTTGAAAAAACATCATGATTTCTTCATGGTAGTTATTATACAGGTTGTATGATAACGAAATACCAATATTTGTGATTACCCAGTAACTGGGTTGTGGAGGTTAGATAGGCAGTCGCTCTATGTAAAATACTGGTATTCAGCTGCATCCGGTTAGACTGGAAGCCAACCCCAATATAGTTGGGAAAAGGCTTGGCAGATGATGATGATGATTTTACGTAAAACGAAATGCATTCACTGTTTTTGACAGACATTATATTTATTTCTATCAACAGTACTAGTGAAAATTCGTTTTAGTTTCTTTCATAAACTTCTTGAAGAACTGCTGTTTCATTTTCAAAATTAACCTTGCCCAATGATCATTTCCATGCGATAAAGTCTAAATATAAACTATAAGTGATCTGGAACTATCATCGAAAACAAAGTGGGTGCAAACTCACACAGTACCAACACAAGTACACAACAATATTTCTTACAAAAACATAATTAAAAACAAAAATCTGCTATTAAAAATAAAACTAAAACAAAAGTCAGCCATAAACTGGCAGAAACAGCAACTTATTACAAGTTACGTTAATATTATTAAGGCAGTGTATTCGGCATGGTTTTATACGGTGGGCGGGCAGTGGATAGAATTTAATTAACCACTGTGCAGTGGGAAGCCTGCCTCACGGAGCTGTCTGCTGGGACGCGGACGATTGACGGTGCGAGTCACAGGCGAAAGCGGAGCGATTTGACTAAAACCAACATGAAAAGTAATTTATTCTAACTAGGCTGAGAATCAGCACTTTTTGATCGTCAAAATTACATTAGTCAGCCGTCCTTCACCACTTCCCAGTGTTTGAGCTAGGAAGAAGAAGTGGCGCAACAAACCCCGCAGCAAATCCTTGTAAATTGAATTTGTTTCTTTAAGGGGATACTTACGATTATTTACAAATTAGGTATGTTAATAAAGTAGGATCTATGTATCTATCATAGTACCTACCTATATTATTTTGCACCACTGACAACTCCATTTTTTATATCCACGAAATCACCGTCCATTCCAAGGTCGCCTGGAAGAGATCGCAAAAAGCGATAAAGCCGCCCATTGTATATTTTCTATTAATAATCGTATTGTTTTGGTATGTTTTTTTCCGGTGTACAATAAAGTATTTATAAATAAATAAAGTAAATAGATGTAGATAGCACCGCTAGAAATATTTAGATTCAATGTAGGTTGTACTGCAATAAGCTGTCTTTTTTATCCTATACTATCCCACTACTGGGCAAAGGCCTTCCCCTAGTCCTTCGAGGAATTCTTTTCCCACACCACCTCTACAGCCCTCGCGGTACGCGTCCAGGTGATCTCGCTACCGCTTTTCGAGTCGACCTCGGCGGCGCCATCCATCTTCAGGCACCCATTGTGTGGAAGACCAGTAGAGACTTTTACCAAGCGGTCATCCAGCTTAGATTACAAAAAAAATACGAGCTATCTTCACCTGAACTAGTCCCACCAGCTTAAGCAGCGTCTATTTCGCAAATGGAAGAAAAATAACTCTAAATTGTACTAGTCAATCATTTAAGACAATTTTTAAAGTATAGTTAATGACAGTTTTTTTTTGTTTTTTAGTCTGACTACCAGTCTGAGGGGTATCGTATTACCCAGTAATTGGGTTGTGGAGGTCAGATTGGCCATCGCTCCATGTAAAATACTGGTATTCAGCTGCCTCCGGTTTGACTAGAAGCCGACCGCGACCCCAACATAGTTGGGAAAAGGCTAGGCAGATGATGAGTTACTGACAGATTTTCTTTTAAAGTTTCTGGCAGTTGTTACTGCATTCTGATGTAGAAAACAATACAGTTCACCCTACAACTTGCACCAATACTGAGGCCACACAATACCCTGCCGCTCACTCACCCTACATAAGTTATTACCCTCCTCATAGTTAAGTTACAACTTGGTTTGTGGGTCAGTCTTAACGTCTTGGGGATAAATGTTAAGGAAAAAACCCCTTTTTCCTTCTTATCAAAATATTTGGAGAAATTTTAATACATCTGTGGAAATTATGTTAGGTCACGTAGAACGTCTCGGTGGACTTTAAAAATGTAGGATGAGGTACTAGGAGATGCAGGGTAGTTTTTTTTAAGGGGATTACGTGTGCATTTCTTTTTGTCAGAATTTGTAATAAACTGTCTTGCTGGGAAGAACATAAAAGTTGGAATAGAAACTTTGTATCACAAAATATTGTGAAAGGTATTGTAGAATCCTGTTGATCCCGTATTTTAGCTGATTATATCACTACTCTGGCTCATCACCACACGAAGCCATTCATACAGGCACGCTTCACTTTTCACTGTTTCCCGCCATTCGTGGTGATAAATGATAAATGATTTATTTTCTGTAAGTAGGTTTGTACAAACACTTTTACACGTCAATCATATTTTTTTAAACTAGATGAGGTCGGCGTTTCCTATCTGACTATTCTGAGAAGAAAGGCCGAAACAAACTCAGAGGTAACAGTCTCTTTTAAAGTCCAGACATAATCTTGGTCAGGTGAATGACAGTTGACATTAGTGACAGCTACCTCACTACAGTCCTATCACAGTTATTTTACCTCTGACAGCTGCAACTCAAAAGCAACCTTATTTTTTTTCTTTTTTGGCAATTGAGCCGATGTCGAAAACAGCATTCTTATTATAAACAACAATAAAGATCGCTGTGAACTTGACAGACTTGAAAGTTGCAACAACCCAACAGCACCTTTATTGTTACGAAATTAAAGATCACTGTGATATTGACAGTGATGCAAAATTACAGGTAAAATTTATGCGAATGAACTGTACTGATGTGCATGAGATAGTGTTTACAAGTTTACAAAGGTACGATCATTGTCTTTATGAATCGCAATCGAAATTAAGTTACGTCATTGAAAATGGCTTTGAAGGTCTGTGGCATACTTATCTGTCCGCCATTTTGTCTTTTTTTCAAAATGGCGGTAGGTATGTCAGGCTTCAAAAATCTTCAATTTTTATATTCAAAGGGGGAATATAAACATTTTGTAATATTAAGAATCTAGTCAACTATACCCATTTTGTCTACAAGTTTAAACAGTCTGCAAATAATCAATTTGCGGATTGTTTAAACCCGCATCTTTTTTTTGCAAAATAGTATTTACCTATCGCCGCATACTTTTCAAACTATTTGGTTTGCTTTATATTCAGCTTCCAATAGATAAATTTTAATGAAAAAGTTTTTAAATACATATAGGTACATAAATTGCACACAAATTGTTTTGCGTTATTTGTAATAAATAAATTTCGATCGAGTCAAAATGGATAAATAACCTTTAAAGCTACAGAAATTGTATTAACCTCATATTTCAATTTTCGTTTTATAATTTATTTTGCTGAGATAACTACCACGAGATTGACGTTGACGTAGATACCTGTAAAATAGATATTTTGTAAAATTTACAGAAAACATAATACGAGAAAATAAGACTAGTATTCCTTCCTATATCTATACTAATATAAATAATTATATTAGGTTAGTATCAAATTCCTACAAAATGTTAGCCACAACTAAAACAGCTGAACGGTAGTACCCCTGTAGAATCTCATCAGACGAGAGTTCCTACCGTGACTCGATAGGTAAATTAATTAGGCGAGGACCTACTGTCCGATGCCTTGGGATAAAATGAAATACCAAATTACAACAGTGCCCAGTGCACTGTTGTAATTTGGTATTTAATTTTATCCTTGCTGGTACAGTCGTGATCAAGATTAGTTAAAGCGTTTTGAATTAGGACGCCATTTTGAAACTGATGTAAGTTGTAAGTTGTGAACAAGTTTTATTCCTGAATCGCAAAAAAAAAATACATAATAAACAAAAAAAAAAATTATAAATATTTTTTTTTATTTTTTTTTTATTTATAAGTTTAAACTGTAGTTACGTAATGTAAAATCGAATCCAGAATTGTTGCTTGGGGAGTTTATCTATCTAATAACATAACATCATGCCTGTAATCCCAGAAGGGTCAGGCAGAGGCGTACCTATAGTACCTACACCCACATTTCGCCCGTATCTACCTAATAAAAATCTTAAATTTCATTAAATCTTACACAATACTTCCTTATATTATTACAAAAGTATATAAGCACTAATAAAGGATTTTTGAGAATTTTTCTCCTCAAGGAGATAAATAGGAAAGACCAACATGGATGCTAACTTTCATCCCCTTCCTAAAAGACCCCCCGTCTTTTAGGAAGGGGATGAAAGTTAGCATGTAAGTCGCCAGTTTTGGCGATAGGAAATTCAATCGAAAACATGGCCGATGGTATTATTATGTTTGTATTTCCAAGTAGGTAATTATTTTTTGTAGGCAGGGCACATTGCTCGCAGAACAGATGGCCGATGGGGCCGAAAGGTTCTGGAGTGGCGACCGCGTACCGGAAGACGTAGCGTTGGAAGGCCTCTAACAAGGTGAACCGTAGATCTTGTGAAGGCTGCAGGAACCCGTTGGATGCGGGAAGTACAAAACCGGTCGAATTGGAGGTTCTTGGGGGAGGCCTATGTCCAACGGTAGACGTCTTTCGGCTAAAATGATGATGACGATGATAAATTATTTTTTTAAGATGCGCCTGAGTATTTCTACTTTATTTTTTAAGCTGAGGTATCAAAAGTTTTCACAGTGAGATTGGTGATACGTCGTTGGTTCGAACCCAGACAGGCATTTACTTTGTGTAAATAATTTCATCACCACTGCTTTTAAAACAATATTTTTATTGTGAGGAAACCAACCAAAAATTCGAAAACATGTGACATCTATCAACTAGGCCCGCGTGGATCTACCACGCTGGCAAAGTGCTCTCGATGAGAGGAGGCCTGTCCTAGCAGTGCTAATGCTGAATGACAAGAATCAGAATAGGTACCAAAAAGAAAATTAATTAACATTTTCTGCTCCAAAACCGTCAAGCATTTCGTGGCTTCAACAGCCCTGCCTATAACTTTTTCATGGCTCAATCCAATTTTTCACAAATTAATCCGTGGTTCTCTAAAATCCTTTGATGGATTGGCCTGATATGTTCGTTCATTTAGTTGCCTTTATGACGTCACACCTGCGTCATGTACCTACATAACGCCGTATTTGATAGAACGCTGTAGAATTATGGGAACGAATCTTTTGATGTGCATTTTTTATTTTGAGCTAGATTTTATTCGTGAGTTAGGTTGAAGAGTTTTTATGTTTTAATATATCTTGGCAGAAGAAATGTTGTCTGAAGTTATGAAACACACTGAGATTTTCTTAGTATATTCAACCGATTACATTTAAAATCGGTCTAATTTGGTTGTAACACTATTTTTCGAAAATATTCTTAACTAGCTTTTTAGACCTTTGTATCCTGCTTATGCGTACGAAGTTTAATTAAAATCGGTTCATTCATTTAGAAAAACAAGGGCTTCAAAGTTTGTATGAAATGCCTACATCGTAAAGTGCAAGACTGATATTATTCACTATGTATTCGGGAACGTGTAAAATGTTACTATTGTAAATCTGACCATCTGAGAAATGATGATAATCATCATTTCTCACATTTGATTGGTAAGCAACCCATGTTGGACCCCGTAAAACATTAATGTCAACTTTTATGACGCCCTCGAGAGATGGAGGTGACCTACTGTTTGACCAAAGGTCTTCAAGGTTGAAAGATATAGGTTAATGTCACTTTATGTACCCAAAAAAATATGGGCCGTAGAAGGAATATAAAATAGGACGAAGCGGGAATAAATAATAAAACCGGCCAAGTGCGAGTTGGACTCGCACACGAAGGGTTACGTACCACCATACAATATTTAACACTACATATAAAATAACGGCAAAAAATCACGTTTGTTGTATGGGAGCCCCCTTAAATATTTATTTTATTCTGTTTTAGTATTTGTTGTTAAACAACAGAAATACACATTCTGTGAAAATTTCAATTGTCTAAATATCACGGTTCATGAGATACAGCCTGGTGACAGACAGACGGACAGTGGAGTCTTAGTAATAGGGTCCCATTTTTACCCTTTGGTACGGAACCCTAAAAATTATATTTTGGGACGAAAGAAGCGTATTGTTTGGGACGAACCAGGATTTTTTGAAATGTGGGACAAACCTTCGGGACGAACGAAGAATAAATCCCTTACAGACATAGCAGACTGTTTTGTTACAAATTCATTATTTTTGTTTCAGAAATTCTGATAACTGTAGGTATTGAAATAATAATACCTAATAATCATTTCTTTTTTAGATCATACGTAAAATCCAATTTGTTAGTAATTTCATGCATAGGTACAACTTAAACACTAGTGTACCTACATAAATAATATTGTGAAATCCATTAAGTATTTATAATTTAGTACTAAGAAACTCATTATTTGTTTATAATAATTGTTAGTTACAAAGGTCTTACAACTATGTATAATACTAAGATCAGTGAAACAATGACATGGGCAATTCTCGTAATTTTAATAGCGTTCGCAGTCTGATCTCAGTCTCAATCTGTCAAAAATACCTCTAATTTCCGTACAGTTTTGTTTTTTTTTTTGCCATTGATTGTCGCTGAGATGAGTGGAGATGAGATTTTGAATATTTTTAATTACGGGAATTGGCCTTCATTTACTTATGTTGTGGACGGATATACTGACTGATGAATAAACATAGCAAACAAAAATATCAAGTTGCAAGAATAGGGCACTATTTTTGAAAACAAACATTGTGGTTGTATTCCTAAAACCTATTCTGTAAAGTTAATTTCGAACGCCCCATTCACTAGATAAACACAATTCAAACAGAAGGTGAACTCATTTGTTTTAAAAATAAATGTTGGTCGAATTTCGATTTTCGGCCATCGTTCTTCAAAATATAAAAACACATTGTGAAAGTGTCGGACTCGTACAGTCGACTCTTTTATTTGTTCATCATTATTCAAATTATTTCCTTTATCAAGTCAGGATATACCTACACCTAATACTTTTTGAAGCTATGGTACTGAGCAGACCATTTGACATCAACCTAGAATATTTATTTTATTTGTCAGTGTCACATTTTTAATTCGGTCTGACATGTATTGTAAAGAAGATAGCTGAATGTCAGAATGCGGAAGCGGCCACAGCGTAGGCGTGGGCAATGTACAGCATCCCTATAATAAAGAAAGGTTACGTAACAACGCGGCAACGTTTCAAAAACTAATAAAATATAAGGAAAAATGTTAGAAAATGTCATATTCAACCTTTTGCTCTTTTTAGCCGATGTCGCCCGAAACGATCGCGCGTTAGTAGCGAAGCTGAATTAATTCTGTCGCCCGTTTGCATCGATACAAAAGCAAGACTGTATTACTACTGAATCGCTTCTGTCGCGTGTTGCTAGTGCGACAAGCGGTCAAACGTATAGCGAGCCAGCTAGAACCGAAAATTCGAAGACATGTGACATCTACAAACCCGCACTGAGCCCGTGTAGTCTATTACAGCGTGTAGTTATTATTTGTCTGTGAGGCATAATCTATTACAGTCCACTCCTTCTCGAAGAGAGGCGGCCTGTGTCTCAGCAGTGGGAACATAGGCTGGTTATGCGCAATTTTAATTCTGCCTAAAGCAGAAAAAGACATGAAACTCAAGAAGTAAGGCTTAACAGAAAGAGTAGTTCGCAGCCATACGACTGAACTGTAATTACAGTGGCTAAGTTAGGTAGTTAGCTACATAACTTAGCCACTCCTGTTCAAGCGTGTTGGTAGTTAGAGACCTACAATTACCGTACACATATGCTAAGAATCGATATGGAACCACATACGATATTCACGATACAGTCGTCTGCTTGGTTACGAAACGTGCATTTTAGAAGCAAGCACGGAATTTTGATTAATATTGTTTGGAGGACACCTTTTAAAACACATAATGATGTCGATTCTGTTGTAGGTACACAAACTAAACAAAATTAAATTTTAGTGTATTTTTTTCTGTCCATTTCATTAAGAAAAGGACAGAAGATAAATTTTAGTTTAGTCCTGTCAAACTAATCAGCGTCTGACGCAAACTGACGTAACTTTAGTAAGAAAGATTTTAATCATGTCTAAACTTGTATGGAGTAGTGTCAGGCGCTGAAAGAATTAGTATTTACTCGAAAACAAACGAAGTGAGGTGACAAGCGAGAAATAAGTGAGGAACATCATGATTCTGCCGCTAACATTCCACACTCTTGCGATGAATTGTGTCAGAGAGTTTGTTTGTACTACAGCGTCAATTTCAAGGTCATACACCCTAAAAACTTTCTATCAATCTCTTCTAGTTACTTACTATATAATGGATTAAGGAATTGGTGCTAATGAGCGCCCGTTAAGCAGCCCCGACTGGCAGTAGGCCAGTAAAGCGCTTTAATGAAGAAGAAGGGTGCCTTCGTCAGCTGCTATAAATGGCCCAGCAATCTGTCTTAAGACACGAAGTTATTTATATCGCGTTTCCTTTACAAAATCCCTGTTATAGGCAGTTTTAGATGTAGGAATTATCGAAAGGCACTTTTTTTGCAGAATGAAAGAGAATTTTCAGCAGAACTGAAAATAACAGTCTTGTAAAATGTTGGTCATATTTCAACTGGCCGGTTGTCAGACACAGCCATAAAAAATACAAGAGATTCCACGTTCAAATGTTTCACAGAAATATCGGAAGAATTTTCACGATGTTTTATGATCAATAAAAACAAAAGACTGTCGTCAATGACCATTCCACTTACTAGTAATCTGGCAGATGACCACCTATTTCAAAAAATACAGTTTTGAAAATAGAACAGGTTATCCAGCTTTTCTAATAATATTTATTTTTACTTCAAGACAAACATCAGTGTAGGCTCTTGTACTAGGAGTTCTTGCGTCACAAGAGCCAAACCTCTCAATTTACAGGGAATAATAGAAAGTGGCCTGATTGACAAAAATGAGATACGTTATAATTATGTCATGCATTTAATTCTGTTAATGGTTACCAAAACAAAAGCCACTTACTTATCGCAATCTTTAGCAACGTTGCACATAAAATGGGCAACATTAGCGGCATAGATCTTCGGGACATTATTCATTCTCGTTGCCAAAACCGAATTCTCTAGAATTACAATGTATGCGACGCGATCCAGAGATACACTTATTTGTAATACGGTTATTACGGCGCTGGAATGGAGCCAGAACGAAAACTACTTAACTTTAAAAACTGGGGCTACCTGTGTCTCATGAATACTGGCCAGCCCACATGCCATAGAGGTTAGATATAAGTAGACTTGCCTCATTATGATTTGAATCTTTTTGCCTCCGAAAGTATCACAATAACAGAGGAGCAATTCTAGTAATTTTAAGAACGTTCACAGTCTGAGTCTCAATCTTTCAGAAATACCTCTAAATTCCCTACATTTTTGATAAGTTTTTGACATTGATTGTCGCTGAGATGAGATTGCGACTAGATTTTGAAGGTTAAGACTCATGTCTTACTAAATATTTGTAAAATTACAACTATGAATACTTAAGACTCACATAGGTTTTATTTTAACATAATGTATTTTAAAATGGCACTCTTATTCACAAATTTAAAAAATCATATTAGAGCACAAATCAGCTTCGTAAAAAGATTTTAAAAGCTTTATTTCGTAGAAGCGTATTTTACACAAATTCCAACTCGAAATTGTACACTACGCGATATATTTCCAGCGCGAAGGCCTTTGATCCCTACAAATTGCAACAGAAAATAAAAAGGAGTGTTAAAGAAAAATACTAGCATTTTAGCTGTCAGCTACATCTTTGAAAAACTTAATTTATTCTAAACACGAGACAATCATAACACAAGAAAAAATATGAGCTCTAATATCTGTGAAACAGAACACCTTCTAAATTACAACGTCAGTAGCACGCTTCGACTGCAGCGTATAATTTAATACTAGTTTACGAAAAACATATTGCGAAGGAAAGTTCACTGATCTATGTGCTTGCCAAATTCGTTCTTACGGCTAATAAAACCCTTAGTCAGCAAGAATCAAATTCGCTTGTACTTAAACTGGCTTGGGAGTTAATTTTGGAAAGAAAATAGGCAGTTGTTAAAGCTTCTTTATTACATAGTAAGGTAAAAAGTGAACGTTTTGAATGTTGATACAATAATAAGTCAAAAACTTTGTTATTGAGGACAAAGAAACTAGGTTACATTGTTAGGTAAGTTGCATGTCTGTCGCAGAACTAGATTGCTAAATTACTTGTGGTATAGAATGTAGTAAGGAAAGATAAGTTTTGGCATAGACTTATAAAAAAAGATGGACTCCCCGCCAAGCATATCGAAAGTAAAGCACCGTACCGATCTATGTGTGCGTGATTGACGATTGACGCTGTCGTGTCACGTAATGGCGGCCGGTCGGCATACTATGATGTAAATGTGAGCGTGAGGCGTGTTTGTACACACGGCTACACATCAAGCTATACATAACCATAAGCATAAGCCATATTATGAGCTGACTTCTGATTGAATGAAACACCTATCCAATGCGAGGTCAGCTAAATCTGGAAATGTATAGCTTGATGTGTAGCCGTTTGAACAAGCGGTCCTGCCATACTTACTGCGCTTCACTTTATATGCGTGGCGCGGAGTCCCATCTTTTTTTGTAAGTCTATGAGTTCTGGGAAGGTTGCATTTTCCATTGCTTTACCCAATTAAACGTAATTTTACTTATTAGAAAACACGCGATACCAACTGTAGTTATGCAGGAACTTAGATTACCTAATGAGATATTGCGCATTTAGTATTTACTAGCTTCCGCCCGCGGCTTCGCCCGCGAAGTATGTCGATAAAAACTATCTTATGTCCTTCCCCTCTCTCTGTCAAATTTTATCGAAATCCGTTCAGTGGTTTAGGCGTGAAAAGGTAACATACAGACAGACAGACAGACAGTGTTACTTTAGAATTTATAATATTAGTATGGATAGTATGGATTAGTAGAACACTTTGTGAAAATTTTCATCAATGGAAGTGGGTTCTATAAACATATAAATCGTTTAAAAACACTAATATCAGCCGCACACAGATTGAGTGGATTAGATTCAAAATTATTCAGTTTGTAATGTTGACAGTGTATTACGCCATTAGAGTATGGTTCCTCTCACGTAAAATGCTTATCAACTTTAATTGTTACAAAATACATTAAACATATTCATATTTAAACCTGTTTATGTTATAGTGGAGTAGAGTGTAGTGATTTTCAAGTATAGCGGCTCAAATGTTACCAAGCGTGAAATGTACTTGATTTTCCATTCCCCTCGAGTACGTTTATATGGAAAACATCAAGTAGAGACCCGCGCTTTTAATAATATATTAGAAACGTGTTATGCCGTAAAACTACTGAAGGTTACCCATGTAAGTATACCTGTGTATATTATAGTATGTATGTAGTTAGTGCTTGGCCAGATTGGCAGCGCGGGCGCGGGGCGTCACGGCGCGGCGTTCTCAAACATAAGAACTTCATTTGAGTGTCCATAATGATAGTGGGCACGCGGGCGCGGTGAACGGCGCGTGTCGATCATACATGTGGCCGCGGGCGGACCGCGCGGGGACCGGGGACCTTTTTTCTAAATAAGTCTTCTTCATCCATATTTTATTTTGACAAAGACTGGACACCACAACACGCAGAACACAGCCGCACTCCACTGCGGACAGGCAGATCGCACGCGTTCCCGCACCCGCGCCGCTCTCCGCCCCGCGCTGCTAGTCTGGCCAAGCACTTAGGCACACATTATATGTAGGTACCTACATCAAATGATTGACGACAAGCTTTTATGTTATTGATTAGCCAAGAATCTTTCTGTTGCGAATGGTATTCTATTCTGAATAAATGAGGAATAGGATACCTACTTCAGGAATAGCTATACAGGATGAAATTTAAAACATGCGCCAACTCGAAATAAGAGGTGCAGTAACTGATAGATAATCATTATAAAATGTCGTTTTCCAAATCTATAAATCAGGTATATAAATATCGTCTTAGATCGTGCTCTAAGTTATTGCCTTCAAGTAGACACGAATACTCGGCGTTCCAGTAAAAAAATAAATAATAAGATTACATCAAAACAAATAAGAAAATTAAATTATCAATTTTAGCGCGCGCCCGATAAGCAATAGATTCATCGCAGAGTTCAGAACATGAATGCGTTGAAGTAGCAGTATTTACCTAATTTAGACCGTTCTTACGAAAAAAAGGGCACGCGACGATTGCCAAATCGTTCGCCTACGGGCACGTTGTGCACCTTCAATGATATGCTCTAAATTTTCTTTACAACACGTTAAATTTGATGTTTTAATTTGGCACACCTATTCAATTTCATCCTGTATATTTTGTGCAGGCAGTAACACTATCAATTCAGGTAATCTGGTAGATTAAGAACAAAGGGTCAGATTTCCAAGAGTTTTGGTCTGTACCAGATTGATCCTCTCTAAAATCAAGTGATAGGGTTACGTCCAACGGGTTTCGGTTTTCAATAGAACAACTTGATTAGCTCGGATCATACCTTATAGTTTTGTATAGCTACAGTTTCCTAGAAGAGCGGTGGCTGCCAGATAGCGTCTGCAATTTAATTTAATTTATATGCTGTGGATAACGGTGTGCGTTTCACATTTATATAATATCTTTGTTTATATTGTTTGCGCAGATATAATGTGTTACTGTTTGTTTGTCCCAAATAAATAAATAAATTTACCGGCGAATGACGTCACTGAAACGTTATTTATAAAAGTAAGATCAAAATCAAAAATCATAATCAAAAGTCATCAAACTAGACTGAGAATCAGTACTTTTCGAAGGTCTAAATTACAAAAGACAGTCCCCAAAACTTCCGCCCTTCACCACTTCCTAGTGCTTTCGCTGGGGAGAAGAAGTGGCGCAACAAACTCCCCAGCAGCACAGCTGTTTGTTAAGTTGGTGTGTTTTTCTAGAGAGCGTTTTTTGACACCGTAAAGTCAAAACCCGCTGCCATCATTTTCATGACAGCCGTCACTGCGGCCACTGCCGAAATGAAAATGACAGTTCGAAAAGTTGTCAATTTTTACATGTTCCTATTATTTCTTGCTCATTCTCCTCCATATAAAATACCTTCTAAAAGGGACAACTAGAATTAATTCTATTTTCTTGTAAATTTTAATGTTGAACGTCAAAACTTTCAGTATGATTGTGAAATTACAAGTGCCTTTTACCTGCCAAACTTTTTTGTACCTGAAATAAATGGATTTTACTTTAATTTTTTCACATTTTTTAACTGCTTACCCTTTTTATTTCGTAAGCGTAATCCTAACAAAAAAGTCATACACGAAACAACACTCATAGAAAGTGGGTACTTGGCACTAAACTTAACATCTCTCGAAGAGCAGCAATAAGCATAGCTAAATAAAAATAATAAAATTATATGACACCCTCATTGTAACTCATAGCCATTTGTAAACAAAGAAAAAGCGAGCGTGAAGTGGAAATAGGTGAGATAGTCGTAAAAGTCGGTTATTATTGGCGAAGCGTGGAAAAGCGATACAACCGGTATTGAGAAGTAGGTGACTGTACACCGGCGGACAGAAAAATGGCACAGAGGACTCTATTTTTACTTTTTTATAAACTTAAGCTTTGAAACATTAAAAAATTAAAACTATTGACAGCTTGCTTCATTTGATGGTAAGACAATAGCAATTCCTACACATGTTATAACAATGCAATAGCAACGCAATAGCAATGCAATAACAATGCAATAACAATGCAATAACAATACAATTTTAAAAAAGTGCAACTACTACTCATACTTACTCGTTTATTTACAAGTACCTACTGTTCTTCATATAAGTGAATTGTATTCTTTTTGAGAAATAATTATATTAAACCATCACCTTGTTGACAAAAAACAAGTTTACAAAAATAAACTTACGTCAGTCAGGTTCAAAAAATGCTCGAATTTCAGGCCATAAAATATCAGGATGACTGTAGCCATTGTCCATATTGGTTTCGACAGTTAGACTATCCCAGCATTGTTTCCATTTTTGTTAGCTAGAAAGGATTTTAGTCCTCATTAATGTTTTATTTTTCAAACTATTTATCTTACCTTAAGTAAATCTGAGGTATAAAATTGACAATCAAAGACTTCGACTTTGTGTACCTTACACATATAATATCTTTCTTCAAAAACTAATAAGTTAAACAGATAAAACAATAACATTCGTACTACAATTTAGGCGCAGCACCCAAACTTTACCTTGACAAAAAAAAGACACCCGAAATGTAAAGTATTTCGTTTATGTCGCCTGTTCCCAACAACGTGGTCGGTAATGTAAACGTTTTCCCCTAGAAAATCAGTACATTCGTATTCAAATGATTATTGTGCCGACCACATGATTACATTTATTTTGGCAATTGCCTCAGTTCGTACATTTGTTAGAATATTTCCAACTGGACTTTGCATGGAAATGCGCCTCGTAATACTATTGGTGTTTTGCGATGTTTGTTTTTAAATCAATAGTTCCAGGTTGTAGGCAAACTACGCCCCGAAAAAAATTTAATGGACAAAATTGGTTGAGCCAATTTTTAACATAGACTTTTCAGTAAAACGTTTGCACTGTGTAACTTTTTGCAACGAAACTTAGCGATAAAGTCGCAAAAAGGCCAAAATAGCAACTATGGCAGCATACTAACTGTAATATATAAACTTGCATTCAAGTGATCCCAAAACGCGATACTACATCGCCGCAAAAAGTTACAACGACCTACGTCTCTGCATGCAACCACGCTGCTCCAAGCAATATGTAATTAAGAACAGATTGAGACATTACTATACATACATCATTTTGCTTATCACGTACCGCACAATCATCTATTCGACTATAATACAGCCCCTTTGTAACGTCGGAGTACTTCTTCAACAGACAATATATTACAATCTACACAACAAAAGCACAATGCTTTTTCCTATTTAGTACGTTATACTTTGAATCTGTTCATAATGCAGAGTTTCGTTCCACTTAAGCAAAAAGCTCGTTCCAGTTATAATTTTGCCCTCATTTTTTATTTCTTGACTATGTCATGACCCCTTAAGGCTGGGGCTGGTTCGTGCGAGTCACTTTACGATACCATTTTAAGCTGCCGAGTTAAGAACGCCAGGAATTTGTTAGTCAGGGTTAACGGGTGACAAGATTTGGATTTGCTGGTTTTTGGAGTTACGGTCTGTTCTCGGTGGATGATTTAGTTTTGTGATTAACTGTGGGACCAACTCTAAAATCACGAAAAAAATCACCTGTTTCATACATTTTGGTATGGAACTTTTGCATTAAACAGCAGATTTTTTTTCGTGATTTCAGAATTGGTCCCATAGTGAAAGTTGTTCATATTCATGGGTAGAACACCCTGTAAAAATTTGGAACTGCCAAAAAAAAAAACATCCGGTATAAATAAATCAATATTAATAATATCATGTCCCAATGGAAACGTAGGTAAAACGGGTACCCAATTACCTACCCATGTAGACTACATACAGAAGCCTAATAAAAATGAACAATATTAAGCACATTTTTTCACCTTTCACGGTTATTTCATTCCTAACTATACACAAAAACTATACCTAGTATAAATCAAAATGAAATCCGAGTCAAAAAATATGGCTTGTAAAGATTTCATTTCTAAAAAAGGCCGACGGTAAAACTGTCGACTGTCAGCCCTGTTATGAGTGCATATGTCGAGAGTCGGAACTACGAATATTTGCAGTCCACACTGTGTGCCGTTTTAAATTCGTTACTACACGCCTTGTTTGTTAACGTGAATGTAGGTACTTTTGAACGAAAAACATAGGGAAAGTAAATAAGAAATAAAATAAATAATGGGTTGAGGAGGTCAGATAGGCAGTCGCTCCATGTAAAATACTGTTATTCAATTCCATCCGCTGAGATTAGAAGCCGCGCCCAGCATAGCTGGTAAATGGTAGGCAGATGATGACGATGATTTGACAAAAACACAATGCTTGCATAAACGTTCTTTAACAAGTAATACTGCAACTACAGGTACTTTCAAAAGAGCTCCATAAATGTTAGCCAAACCCCTCTAATCAACATAAGCAGCTCAACTTATTACTCACTTTTCCAAATAAAATACTGCATTAAAGAACCTAAACAAATACCGCATGAAGCGAAAACTTATTAGGACGGTCATAAGCACCCTTATTTGCCATCAAAACAGTTCTGTTCCTTTGTATGGCTGGGTCCGGTTTTGTTCCAAGTGTTTGTGCAAGAACCCAAACGCAGCTGGGTTCTTCGAATTGTATGAAGAATACTACAAATGTTGGTCCCCGCCTAACCAAATAGAGGTGCGATAGAGTTTGTATAGTGTAACAATAGTGTGTTTAAGCAATGGGTTTTACAAGTTAATGTTCGTGGTTTTGATTTATTAGTTAATTACAACTTGAACTTGGGTTTTGTCATTGCATAGCTGTTAACGTAGTTAATAGTAGCACGCTTGGGACTTGACCTCAGATCCATTTGGTTTAAATAGCAGGATGAACAATTATAATAATATACAGGAAGGTAAGGACACACGCTAACTGTTACCCTTAAGAGGAAATGCGGTCGGAGAGACTTTTAAAAAAGCCTAAGTAAAAAGTCATAATTCGAGGTTTGGCTCTCGCCTATTTCCTCCTCCAATTTTGGACCAATTTAAAAGATATTTCATAAAATGAACAAAAAAGATATATTATACTGTGTCCCTATGTTTTTATTTTTTCATAAATAGTTGTCAAATTTCTACACTGGACCTCTATTGACAGCGGTTTAAATTGGCATTTTTGCGGGTTACAGTGCTTATAAAAAAATGTGTCATCAAAAAGGAAAACATAGGGACATACAAGTAGTTAATATTTAGGTATTATTCTGTAAAAAAATCATTGGTTATTAACCAGAAAAAAAACAGGCGAGAGCGTTTCTATGGACCACCCGCATTTCCTCTTATTCAGCACATGATTTTAGACGTAGTTGAAAATTTACTAAATATTTCAGTCCAGAATTATGTGCTGAATTTAAGGTTACTCTGTCCCCGTACTGTGACCCTGTCTCTGCCACTGAATAGATACTCTAATAATTGAAAGACAGATTCTATTTATTGAGACTCGCCTCGTTGATTTAGTCGTAAGCGCTACAAATGCGCATGAGGTCCTGGTTTTATTTCCCAGGTCAGGCAAAGTGTTATTGCATTTTTCCATCACGAATTTCTCAGTAGCAGTCGGGAGTCTGCATTTATATTATGCCCGGTTGATGGCAGTAGACTCGCCCCCTATTTTATTTTATTTTATTAGGGAGAACAAACAATTACAAGGGACTTAAATATAACTGGCGAAATATGGCTGTTACTATAGATCCACCTCTGCTTAACCCTTTGGGTATTACAGCCGTGACGATATGTTACCTCAATTTATGGATACATTAGAAACAAGAAATTAACAAATAAACGGAGCAAACGGAACAAATAAAAGGCAACTAAAGGTCGTACCGGAGAATGCGCAGCAGCGTTCTCTATATATTTCACCACCATAATGCGATCGCCAACCCGCCTGCCAAGCTTGGAGATTATGGCACCCCCCCCCCCCCCAAAATTAAAATAAATAATATTTAAAAAATATTTAATATGTATGAAAAGAAATAAACGAGAATAATAATATGTACAAGAATACAAAAAAAATAGGGAATATCATCAAAAGTAACAAGAAATTCGTCCGCATCGCTATCAAGAAGAAAATTACCCTAGTGTCGACTATTAAATTATATGATCTACTACTGCACGAACAGACGCCCCCATAAAACTATAACTAAGACGTTTTGAAATAAAGCATTCATAAAACTAACAATTCTGTACCAGACAGCGTTTTATTCAGACGATATTCATTGCATTTTACAACAGAATTAAAAAAATATAAAGTGCAAAGGAACGTCTGTATTTGCAAGTGCACCAGTTATCTGCAGAATTAGCGAATACTTATTATTATGCAGGCTGTCATCTGATATCTGGGGTGGGGTTTGTGTGTGCGATAAGGCAACGGGGACACGAAGGAGGTTCAATATTTTTAACCGACTTTTAAAAAGGAGGAGGTTCTCAATTCCGATGTTTATGTTTTTATTTTTATGTGATTTTTATTGAAAAATGTGTAGATTTTGCTGATATGGGTTACCTTACCTGAAATAAATGAATTTAATTAATTAATTAATAAAACCGGCTTTAATAAATGAGGAGGAGTTATGCCCGAACATACTTAAAAAAATTGTTTACAAAAAAAAACTGACTTTAAAAAAAAACACTACAAAGTGAAAAATTAATTTAGTCTCGGAAGTCGGTGTCAAAAACGAAAATGCGGAACCAACGACACCGACTTCCGAGATTAATGTTTTTTTTTTCACTTTGTAGTGTTTTTTTGGAAGTCGGTTGTTTTTTTTTCTCACTTATTATTCTAATTGTTGAGTAGGTATGTAATTTTATCATTCTCCTAAATCGCTTCCCTTATCCCAATTTATTTGGGGTCAGCGTAACATGTCTTTTTCTTCCATAGTTCTCTATTAGTCGTCATCTCGGTAGTCACCCCCCTTCTAACCATATCATCATTCACACATTCCATCCATCGTTTCTTTGGTCTTCCCCTACTCTTATAGCCATCGACATCCATACTCAAAACTCTCCTCACGACATTTTCCTCATTTCTCCGTAACACATGCCCATACCATGACAACCAATTTCCAAACAACTTTTCCGTCACCGGTGCCACTTTCAAACTTCCTCATAGGTAATCATTTCTTATTCTATCCATTTGTGTAACACCACACATCCTTTGCATTGTCATCTCAGCTGCACGCAATT
This sequence comes from Gortyna flavago, assembly GCA_963669345.1. Lineage (NCBI taxonomy): Eukaryota > Metazoa > Arthropoda > Insecta > Lepidoptera > Noctuidae > Gortyna > Gortyna flavago. Next base: position 14,025,088 of record OY770140.1, read on the forward strand.
GCCATTCATTTATCCTTTTTGTTGCCTAACATTCTGATCCATACAAGACAGCAGGTCTAGTCATGGTTTTATAAAGGGGAATGCGGGAGTCACAGATTGTTCCCGTGACCTTTGTTGAGTATGTGATGAATTGTAATAATTTCACATACATATTAACATGACCTCACGTCTTCTTTCAAGTAGACAGAAACTACAGAACGCCACCTGCTGCGATCCTTACATACTCCTTTTGCCTCGTTTACGTTCACACATGTGATCAGACACGCACGCCAGTTGCGAGTACTGCGCACCTTTTGAATCAATAATTATTATGTTATGTAATTGAATAACTTTAAACATATCAAATTTTGCAATATCCTTACAGGGAGCACGTGTTATTATTGTGTCATAAAATTTTAATGCATGGCCTACTAACCAGTGTTTTATATGTAAACAAATAAATAAATAAACGTAATAAAAGAGTAAGTAGTCTGTCAAAATACTCATGCAAAATTTTCCTCGAGATCTAACAGACCCCGGCCACATCAACGCATACAATCTTTATCCAACCTTTATTCAGCTGAGTACAAGCTGGAAGCTTGTGGCTGTCACCTGACAACTCCTCTTAAGCTTTTCTTTCATAATTTTCTTTTTCTTTTATCGCAAACGCTTCTTGGATATTATCTTTTATCTTATTGTAGAATTAAAACCAGCATTAGAACTGCCTTCCCTTTTTAAAATCGGTTTTACTTTTTAGGAAGTAAGTTATTTAAAAGCGTTTTGTTTAAAACGTATTATAATACGCAAATTTTTGAATATCAATCGTAATAATAAGAGTTGAATATACTCGTAACTGATATTTTCTTCGCGTAATTGGACATACATATGTATATTCCAAAATTATGGCACAATGACGTTGCTAATTAAATATGTGAATGATGATTTCGCTATTGTTGAAGGTTTTCCAAGAATGTAGTGTGTGTATTGTCAAAAAGTAATGATAAATCACCCGTTTGTTTATATTGTTGGAAACTAAATTGCAAACGCGCAGTAGGTGGTTTATTTCTGATCTGGAATTTTGATAATTGACAAAATACACCATTCGTTTTAACAAGTAGTTACATAATGGTATTTAATGATAAATCTTCATTCGGGCACGTACGGGCAATATTTTTGAAAGTTTGTGCAGCTTTTTATATTTTCAAATTTGTATGGAAAAACCAACTACCATTTTCAGATTTATCTTTATAACCCATATAAATGTGACATGATAAATATTTATTTTAGTTACAAATTTTAAAATACAATAGTATCATTGGTGTACTGGTCGCTACGTGACTGCTGAACTCTCGGTTCTAGGTTTGCTTTTGTCTTAAAAATAAAACACTCCACTGCTTAAAGAATTTTCAAAACTGAAAATTGTTTACATAACATACCTACTAAATTAAAAATTGTTCAGAAGTAGTTTGACAAAAGTCGACCTTCATTGCTTAAAAAAAGTAATAGTACCGGTAAATATTCCACACTCCTAGATTTCTACCTAGTCCTTCAAGAAATATAAGTGTGATACGATTTTTTTTTTAATATACTCCTTATTTATAGAGACATATTTGTGGAGCAAACAAGCGTGCGGTGCAAGTTCTCTGCATTTACTGACGAGGGGTTAAGAAGAGGCCTTAGTCGTAATTATAGCGGTTTGAACAAAATAACAGTCAAATTGTTAATCGCTATGAACGGGGGCGAAGTTTTAGGCAATGGATCGACTGATTAATTTATAGGTAGAAAGTTACTACATAGTACCTACGGCGATCAGTGAACTGTGAATAGTACAGACCCCAGCACATCAAGCTACTCGAGAAACTGTCAAATTTCCACATCAACCTAGAACCTTATGCTTTAGCTATAAAGTTGAAAATCCAGATTGTAGTAGCTTGATGTGCTGGCGTCTGTAAATATTTTTACTGCAAGTTAATTATGATGGTAATTTTAATTGGTCATATTGTTTTCAGCGCAAAGTAGGTACTATACGTAAACATGTATGGCTTATGTAGTATATTGATTTCAGCTATTAATATTATGAAAACTTTTATGGTTTACGGAATATTTTCTCAAAAGAGATAACACATAAGTTGCCACAGCTGGAGTCTGGATTTGTACCCTTTATTACATGAAATTTAAACTTATCTGGCGAAATGTGGGTGTTTTATAGGGACACCTCTGCCTTACCCTTCGGGGAATACCATGCGTGATGTTTATGCAAAAAATATTGTTTTTATTAGTTTTAACGGTTATCGGTTATTTTCTCCTTCATTCGTCTGTAAAACTACGGACTGATTTTTCCAACGCCAGATAATTCTATCCGAGGAATAATTTTGAATTTTTGACAGTTATTACATACAAAAACTGTCAGACGTCAGTTTTATTCCAAGAAAAGAATTCTGTCGATTGAAAAATCAGCCCTAAAAGTAATATTTTATAGCCTTTCTTACAAAACTTTTCTTTCGCTCATGAGAAGAAAGATTGAATATAAATACGTAATACCTAGAACTTGTTATTCCATCTGAACACAACTTTGTTATATTAGTGTGAAAGTTTTTCAATTACTTATTTGTGAGGCTTTATGACTTTCAAGTTTTCTGAAATAATGTTTTTGCATGGAAACACGGTAACCTATTGAAATCGATCATTTTTTAAATGTTATGAGATTTCTGATATTAAATTCCGATGCAGAATTTTCATTAAAACTTACGAAAGGCATATTTTTTTTGTGATTTGTGGATAATGGTGTTCATTGAGATTTTTTTTAGAAGAATCTCAGTGTTTCTTGTTGCATGTCACATCGAACATTATCAGCAAATTGTTCACTACTGAACACTGGATCCGAGAAGCACAAAACCGGTCGAAGTGGCGATGCTTGAGGCCTACGTCCAGCAGTGGACATTTTTCGACTGAAATGATGATAAAGATGAGCACTTTACAGACCTAAGTGATTAGAACTAATATACCTAAGCCAACATCACACTAATATTATAAAGGTTGTTATGAAAATTTATTTGTGAGTGTGTGTGTGTGTTTATATGTTTGTTACTTCTTCCCGATCAAACGGCTTGATCAATTTTGATAAAATTTTCTATGAAGGTAGCTGATACCCTGGATTAACATATAGGGTACTTTTTATTCCGATATTCCTACGGGATCGACACTTGTACAGGTGAAACCGCGGGGCGCAGCTAACTTATAATATTTACAACCTTTCTTCAGTTTCTTACGTATTTATCGAAGAAGTACAAAGTGAAGGCCAAAGGTGAGAAAAACTTACCTCATTACTTTAGGACAGTAATTTGAACCTATAGAAAACAACACGCGAATGCCGAAACTAACGTCACCATATTCCCGCTATCGTAACCGCCTATCACCAAGCCACAGCCCGCGGTGGAGCGGAGTGAAGTGCCCTCACGGTTATAGGTCGACGGTGTTTGCACTAATTGCTGGAGACAACACGAACTCGGCCCTGTCTGAGACTCAGGTATTCGTTTGTAGGTACTAAATTACCTTGTGGCTCTTTCTTCGTTGCTATCGCAATTGAGATAGTTGATCTACTGGTTGCAGGTGAATAGCAGGATTTCAAAAGAAAAATGTGAGCATTTCAGTGTTTCTTCTTTCGTGAAGAGATTATGCAGTTGTAAAAAGCGGTTACAGGGGTTGACAGCATAGGCACATTGTAGGTACACACACGTTTTTGTTGCCGTGAAAAACTACGGTTTATTCGCCGCGTGTTCGCACGGTCGTCAGTGTTGTGTGGATCAGTATGCAAGCTTCTTTACCAAACGTTTTTTCAACAGCGCGGTTTTCAGGCCGTAGGTACCTTAATGAAACCGTGCCGTGTACAAAGTGCAGAAGGAACTAGATGCAGTCAGCCTCAAAAAAAGTGGATACTTACATCGACAATAATTCATTTAAGAGCGTTTACGCCGTACGGCATTTCACACAAACTTTCAAGCCCTTGTTTTTCGAATTGAATGAACCGATTTTAATAAACCTTCTAAAAAGTTATAAGAACATTTTCGAAATGTCTTATTTAAAATCTGTTTCTAACCTTAAAATCGGTCTAATTTGACTGTAACTGTATTTTTCGAAAATGTTCTGTGAGTTATTATAGTGCACATGTATGTGGCACACGTAGGTGCACTCTCCCTTCTCCCCGTCTCATGGTCCGATAGGATGGCAATCTGACACGACCGGAGAAAGATCAGGCGCAGGACCAACGGCTTAACGTGCTTTCTGACGTGCTTTCACCCACCGACTTCCAAACTCCGGGCTCTTATTAAGATACTCTCTTTGTTAACCAGTTTCCAGTCCTACAATCTTGTAAACCTATTTTTAGAGCCCACAAGAATAACCCCTACTAGTGCCACATGCTTAGACAATATTTATACAGATATTATACCAAGCCACAAAGGAATTATAAATTTACTAGATTCTGATCATTGCGGGCAAAGGATAACTATTCAAGACCAAAACAAAAAAGTGGCTAAAAAGGATATCTCTGTTAACCCCAAAACTGCAAGTCGCTTGGAGGCTTTTAAAGTTAAACTAAATAATAAATTACCAGTTTTGTCGATTCATGATGAACCTAATCATCTACATGGTAATTTTTTTTAATATATACTGTAAACAATTTGACTCCACCTTTATTCCCAAGACTATCTCGGTTAATAGTAATGCATCGTTCAGTGATTGGGCTACCACTGGTATTCATAAAAGTAGAACTCGGCTTTATGAACTGTATAATGAAAGGACTTATGTTTAAACTGATGAATTTAATTTGTATGTTAGACATTATTCAAAATTATTTAAAAAAGTTTGCTGTGTGGCCAAGTCACGTTATTTGGGTTCAAAGATTAAAACCAGCAGTAATGTAATTAAAACGACTTGGAACATTATTAATAGTGAAACGGGAAGGTCTAGTAACCGAAATACTGACTACAGCCTGTCTATTAATGACAACATAATAAAATCAGACTCTCAAGTCGCCGAGGCATTTGAAAATTTCTTTTCAGATATTCCCGTTTCAACTACTAAATCCCTAAACTCATCACCTTCTGTTGCTGAGTCTTTGCTTAAGGAAAATGTTAATGCTTGCGATTCGGAATTTAATTTTGAATATATTACCTGTAAAGATATAATTAAAACCTTTCACACTTTAAATGTAAAAAAGACAGCAGATCTGTGGGGTAATTCTGTAGAAGTTGCTAAGTCTATTATTGACATTGTAGCACCTACTCTAGCTCTTATCTTTAATAGTTGTATTGACAATGGGGAGTTTCCTGACCTTATGAAAAATAGTAAAATAATACTTTTGTTTAAATCAGGTAGTACATCGGACCCCACTAATTATAGACCTATTTCTGTACTACATACCTTTAGTAAAATTTTTGAGAAATTAATTTTAGATCAAATGCAAAGATTTTTTAATAAACATAAATTATTACATAGCAAACAGTTCGGTTTTACAAGGGGTCGTTCAACTACTGACTACTACTGTTGAACTTTTAGGACATATTTATAATGCATGGGAAGATAAATGCGATGCCTTGGGCATCTTTTGTGATTTGTCCAAGGCATTTGATTGCGTTCTTCATGAAACATTAATCAGGAAACTCCGCCACTACGGGATCCGGAATTCTGCTCTGGATCTTCTTACTTCATACTTGAGTAAAAGGATTCAGAGCGTTGACGTTAACGGAAAAAGATCACCCGGATCTATAGTAACAATGGGAGTCCCACAGGGTTCAATTCTTGGCCCTTTCTTGTTTCTTATTTATATTAATGACTTGCCGTACCTTATAAAGGATAATCATGATGTAGTGTTGTTTGCAGATGACACTTCACTTTTGTTTAAACTTAAACGTCAGCAGTTGGTTACTGACGATGTAAATAGCGCGATTTCGAAAGTAGTCCATTGGTTCAATGTCAATAATTTGCTTCTAAACGAGAAAAAAACCAAATGCATTAAGTTTACGCTACCTCACGTGAGGCAGGTGAAAACTAATGTGTTGATAAAGGGCGAGGAATTTAATCCTGTAGACAGCACAGTATTCTTAGGCATAACTTTGGATGCTAAGCTTCAGTGGGGACCACATGTAGATAAATTGTCAAAAAAGCTAAGTTCCGCAGCATACGCGGTTAGGAAAATTCGTAATTTAACTGATATAGAGACTGCCCGTTTAGTGTACTTTAGCTATTTTCATAGTGTAATGTCGTACGGTATTTTATTGTGGGGAAATGCCGCCGATATTCAGACCATCTTTGTTTTGCAGAAGCGAGCTGTTCGATCAATTTATACATTAAGTCCGAGACACTCTCTCAGAGACAAATTTAAAGAGATTAATGTATTGACTGTGCCTTCTCAGTATATTTATGAAAATCTTTTATATGCCCATAAAAATATAAAATTGTTTAAAAAATACAGTGATGTCCATAATATAAATACTATGAACAAACACAAATTTGTTGTACCTACAACAAGGCTCAAGAAAATAGGTAGCTCGTTCAGATGCCAATGTATACGCTTTTATAATAAACTACCAAGCCACGTTCAAGATCTAAGCCTTAATAAATTCAAATCATTCATTAAACGTAAGTTGTGCCAGAAAGCTTTTTATACCGCTAAAGATTATATTGAGGACAAAAAGGCTTAGGATTGAGCTGCTTCCAATTTTTTTTACATTTTGAATGTTTTAATTTTTTTTTTCAATGTACACATTGACATTAATGAATTTTATTTAAATAATGACATTTGCTTACTTTGTAAAGTATTATATTATTTTAATTATTGTGCATGTGAAGACAATGTAGGTCATTTTATTATTATTTTTTTGTTTAATTTTTTTATTCTCTTTGTTCTATTAGTTTTTTTTTTCTAGATCTGGCAGTTTGAGTAATTTATGTGGCCTACCAAAATGTCCTTTCTTTGGTATTGTTCGTCGAATCGTTGAACTCCTTAAGTTTTGAGTTGAGCTACACGATTTCTGACAAATGCGTGCACTGACTGGACAGGTCCTCTCAATCTGTGTGGTTCTTTCCTCAAAAGACCATCTCAGACATCGATCTACATGGTCTTCATATAACCTGACCAAGATTATGATGTCTGGACTTTAAAAGAGACTGTGACCTCTGAGTTTGTTTCGGCCTTTCTTCTCAGAGTAGTCAGATAGGAAACGCCGACCTCATCTCATCATCCCCTCATCTTGCAAATCAGATTTATGAAACTATTAGTAGATAAAAACACAAAAAACCGTTGTAAAGGTAGTGATTACGAAAACTTATTTTTGGAATGTAAAATGCTGCCGGTTCATGAGAGGGTAGTGTTGTCAGTAGCTATAGAACAGTATGGTAGCAATGAATTTAAAAACAATGTTATACGCACAAGATCTCAAAGGAACAATAATATGAGAAAATTTGTAGTGCCCACTTGTAATAATTATTATGGTCGAAGGTGTAGAAATTTTTTGGTACCAGCTATTTTTAATAGCCTTCCAGTCGATATAAACAGTTGTATCACAAAAACCGCCTTCAAAAATAAAATACATAAGTACCTCTTTAATATTTTTTGTCAAAACCTCACTGTAGAGAATAATAAATAAATCTATATGTCTGTTTTTTTTTTAAAGATAAGAAATAGTTAAAAGAATAGTTTATTAGCCTGTATTTGAAAAAGTGTCATAAAAAATATATATAAATTATGTTAGTAAGTACAAAAAAGGAGCTACGTCTGCCAACAAACTGCTTTGTAGTTTGGCGGAGGTAAAAATATCTTGTTTAAAATTATTTCTGTGAATAAACACTTTTTAATTTTTTTTTTTTTTTTTTTCTAGTTTTATAAAAAATATGATTGACGTGTAAAAGTGTTTGTACAAACCTACTTACAAAATAAAATCATTTATCATTTAACCCAATAACACTTTGCCCGAACCAGGAATCGAACCCAGGACCTCACGCTCAGCAGTCGCAGTTGCGAACACTAGACCAACGGAGCAGAAGAAGAGACGCGCGACAGTTAGGTACCCAACAGGAAATACTTCTATTGGTAATCACATGGTCCATATTTGTCGACCTTTCAGCTGAAGATGTTTGTGCCAATTCCAGTACCTATTTCTACCATAAACATGTTTGTGTTAAAACTGCTTTCACCGCAGCACATTTAACGACGTGAGATTTAAAATCTTGATCGTTTTCGCAGTTGTAAATTCATTAGGGACCCATGAACAAGAAGGAGTACTGTTTTTTATGAACTTACCTTTATTATTCTATGAAATTTATTAATATTTGATAAATCTATGTTAAAAAGAGCACAATCAACATCGATTTTTGTGGGGGCTGACAGTTTAGAGCGCAAAGTTAACTGTGGTTCGACTTTTAATTATTGCAGTAAAATGACCACACTATCTAGCTCTACTAGTGATGTGATTAAAACGCAATGAATCATCGTTTTAATTTAGATATTCGAAATTGAACAATCCAAAAATTCTTTGTATTGATGGATAAAAATATATGTTGTAGTTTCAAATCAGCGTATATACTAACACCCGGTTTCTGATTTGAAGAAAGTAGCAAATCTCAACTAATTATTCTCAAATACAGTTATACTTCATACTTAAGTCATACTTAAGTACAGATTAAGATGTTCTCAACTTCAAATTCTCAATTCAGAAACCGGGTGATAGACTTCTAACGATAATTTTGTTTAAATTTTTACTCTAAAACTCTTACAATATCCATCTAAGAAATAGTTTTTTTAAATAAATTAAGTTTTCATTAAGAATAACGTTTACTATACAGGGTTATTTGCAAAACACCAAAAATCTCAAAAATAACAAATACCGATTTAAAAGAAATGTTTGTGATTAGAATTAACCCTTTTTATAAATCCAACTGATGTGGTCACAAAACAATAATTAGGCATTGCTCAATGGTTTTTTTTGTAAACTGATATTATCCTGAATTTCATTACAAAAATCATCCTCTAATAATATTAAAATTAACATGGATCGATTTTAAACTGAATGTTACTTGAATAAATCGATTCTTTTGTCACATCACTATTTATGTTTCGTTATAAAGTGGTAACACATAAGCTGTCATTTTACTGCAGGCAATTAAAAGTCCTTCCTAATTTGCAGTCAGCCTCAAAATGATGTACCTACATACATAATTATGAACAAAGTTAGATTATAATCTCGCGACATAGATTATATAGATTTTTACATATTTTGAACTGCACAATCCATTTAAAATTTAACGCATTATTTGAAATAATATAATATAATTATTGTTATAGGTATTGGACAAGCAACAAAACATCTTTAAAACAAGTTATTTCTCTAGCGAACTTCTGTCTACCAATTTTACTAAGTCACCTTTCCCTTGAGGTCAGTAACCTTACCCGCTTCCTCCACACACAGCAATACATACAACACCAACCAATCGCACCGGAAAATTTATAAAATGTGTGTTAAATTTATTAGAAAATGAAGTCATCCCGTCTTTTGTAGCTATACGGCGATAACGTCCCGATTAACGCCAGTCCACTATCCGGCCTACCCCTAGACCATTCATGTGAAATCGTTGCGAGCCAAGCGAACAGTTGAAGGGTTAATCGCGTATTAGATTCAGCTTTTTGACTAAGCGTCACTTGGAGTGAAATATGGGCACTATCTGTTTAATGGGTATTTTGGTAATTGGAATTGGGTACGGTTTTGATTTTGAATTGAGTGTGAATTATGTAAGTTTAGGTCAATTCCGCCGTAACTAATGTACTAGATTGTTGTGAGATTTTACTACAAGCCTTGGTTTTCCCTATTTCTATGATGAAAAAGGAATTCATATTCGTCTTGGTATAACGATATATCGAAGACATGTGACATCTACTAACCCGCACTGGGCCCGCGTGGTGGATTACGGCCCACTCCCTCTATGGCCTGTGTCCCAGCAGTGGGAACACTATACCCTGATTGTGATTATGTATAACGATATATCACCAAATTAGAACCAGTAGGTAAATGCTTTTCAGCTGATATAATGTAATGATAAAATGAGGGGCCCGTGGCTAAATAATAACAGCCGCACAGGTCGATCGGTCAGGTTAAGCCACGCTTGCCGCGGTTGGTCTGTGGATGGGTGACCATCATTACATACCGAGACCCCTCCGTGCCTCGGAAAGCACGTTAAGCCGTTGGTCCCGGCTGTCATTTGTGGATCTTTGACAGTCGTTACGGGTAGTCAGAAGCCCGAAAGTCTGACAACCAGTCTTACCAAGGGGTATCGTATTACCCAGTAACTGGGTTGTGGAGGTCATACAGGTAGTCGCTCCATTTAAAATACTGGTATTCAGCTGCATGCGGTTAGACTGGAAGCCGACCCCTACATAGTTGGGAAAAGGCTAGGCAGACGATGATGATGATAATGTAATGATGAATCAGTCTAAAATATTTCTTCACTTTGGCAGAAGATTTGTGAAATACTTATCTATGTAACTGTTCTTTGTTGAAATAAATAAAAAAAAAAAAAAAAAAAAAAAAAAAAAACTTCAGCAATGCTGAAATAGTTGTAACGCCAATACTGTTAGATGCTATGATGGCATTGTTTCAAATATTCCTACATCTCTTGCAAAGTTACAAAAATAATCTGCAAAAGGAACTTTTAAAACAAAACTATGTACCGTTCTCATGTATCGCCTCCCCGTTGCGCCCGCCAACATTGCAATGTGTTTGGAAGAAACTTGTCCTATTCATTACAACTTGTACTCTTTAGTACGTTATGGAAAGTATTCACAGGGAAGTATCTGCTTCAGCGACTGTGTTCTACAAATAGTTGATACGGATATTAAAAAAATGTTAGGAATGCCAAAAATAATTTTTAATAGAGCCTAATTAAAAATGTTGTTTTTTTTATTTCGTTTCAATAGTACCAAAAAATAATAATTTTAGTCTTGATAATTCGTTTTCAACAATTAAACAATTTTCTCTTCAGAATGCAATGTGTGTTGTGTGTAATACCGTGACTGTAATTAAATACTCACGGAATTATAACCTAGTTCCGTAATTACACGATTCTAGCCGCAAGGCCTTCTAAGAATAGTTACAGTAAGTGCTTGTCTATAATTAAATTTTACGTTTGAATTCTGTGTTAGTAACTACAGTATGAGGTAAATTATTACTTCCTTTATTTCATTATATGTATACATAATTAATTATATTGTACATTATATTTTTAAATATAATAATATAAAAATATATAAAAAATATTAGCCCACTGGTATCGGGAATAGGGTCCAAGCTACAGATCAAGGCTCCAGAGAGAGGAACCTAATAAAAATGCGGGCCATGTCCAGAAGTACCGCTTTCTGAATCAAGCCCTGATCCAGCTGCCCAACGAGAGCCTCCTCAGATGTTGGTCAAGGCTCTTGGCTATTAACCCATTGGCTGTCACGACTATCGGCACAATGATCGCCGAGTCCACATCCCACATGTCGACAACCTCGCGAGCCAAGTCAAGATACCAGAAGGCCAATTATCGTAATTTAAAACGTTCAAAATCTAGTCGCAGTCTTATTCAGCGATAAACAAATGTCAAAATGTAGGGAAATTAGAGGTATTTTAGAGAGATTGAGACTGAGATCAGACTGTGAACGTTCTTAAAATTACGTGAATTGCCCATCTGATTTGTTTATTATTTCTATTGTTATTTCAGTAACTTCTATATTACTTCAAAAACTGGCAAACTGATCAACAATGCAGCTCCAAAAAGAAAACATTCGAAAATTGATACAAAACAAATTAACATCAGAAACAACACAAACAGACGTTCCTTTACATTTCCTCGTTACGGCACACTAAAAAGAACCAAACTTTTATTAAAGCAACATTTATTGGTATCTTTTGGGTCTATTTCGTTCCGAGCTGTGTGTATTCGCTTTATAATTCCACAAACGGCCATTTCCCTCCATTCCGGTATTGTTTGGTTAGGAGCAGATTAAACCAGTTTTTGCTGGTTACTTAGGTCCTACTTAATTTTAGTAAACCAACACTGTGGATGGTCGCCTTGAGACTTTTGTTTCCTTATAATAAATTGTCGTTTGTGTAGAATTTTAACTGTGCTTTTGTGCAATTAGAGACCGTGGTTTTAAGCAAGTTAAGCTAAGTAAGGTAAAAATGGGTAAACCGGTAACGGGTATTTTCACTCTCAAATAACATTTTCCGGTCAACTGAAATGTGTTGTATTTTAATTATTGTTGAAGTGTTTTATAGTAACAATAAAATTGAACTTATTTTTTTTTGTAAATATCTTCGCTTAATGCCTTACATGCAAGTAGGTCAAGATGTTTCAAACTAAGTAAGTACATAGGTAGGTATATATTATGTAGCTTACTCCTCCTCCTACTTACGACATATAGAGGTTATTGCATTTCAAGTGAAGTAAGCATATTGATTATGCAATATATTTACTTACACTGCACGCTACGCTGACGTGACGTCAAGGCTACACAGCTACGCGGAACGCTACGTAGCTACGTAGTACGTGCTACGAAACGTCTACGAGATGCGACGATTGAATAAACATGTATAGGAATATTGAATATGCACCTTTATTTTTATTAAGGAGTAAGGACGAAAGTGGTATAAATAAAAATAAAACCCAGACAGACGGACAAAAATCGTTGATTAAATAATATTGTCGTAAACAAAAAAAAAATAAAAGTCTTATTTTTGTTACAATCATGACTAAGTATTCAAATCTAAACATCTAAACTGAAGTATTTACGAATCCTTTTCCAATATTTCAATGAAACTACATAATGCCGAGCTCAAGACAAGTGATTCCTTATAATAACAGTAACTATTTTAGGGCGAGTCTAGATCAAAATCAGCTTTATACCTTTGCATAGGATTTTCAATACTAACCTTTGTTTATAGTTGGTTACGAACTAAATCTATACTAATACTCGTAATAAAGCTGAAGAGTTCGTTTGTTTTTTTATTCGTTTGTTTGAACGCGCTTATATCTGGAACTACCAGATTTGATCAATTCTTTTTGTCTTTGATAGCTAAATTCTTGAGGAAGGCTATATATAGGCTACTTAACATCACGCTGGGGCCCTGAGGAGCTGAACAAAAATAAAAAATTCAGAAGGAACGATAAGGGAAGGTGAATTAATAGCACGGGCAGGCGATGCGATGCGATGCAAGAAATTTCAGAGGCAGAAGCTAGTTATTGATAAAGGCACACGATTCTTGAGTTAGATTAAAATCAATCTGTCAAAGGTCTAAAAATCGACCTTTTATTTAACATTCTAACAGGTGACTTTGACAAACTAAAGCCACATGCAGCCATTTGCAACACGCATTCACTTTATAAACTAATCGCGTAATATCTTCGTTATTTAATTGCCGCACCTCACATGTCGTAGAATGTTGAACATTTGCCTGAAATACTATGCAAACACATTCCAGCCTCGCAATGTTTGCTATTAGTCCAGAGGTTACCTTCGAGCGAAATGTGTAATCTTATGCAGAGTACACTTGAGCGCAGGAAAGGTAGACGTTTTGGTTGGTAAGTTAAAATGTACATAATTTTTTAAAGACGGAAAGGAATTTGATTATAAAAGGTCCCATTAAAATAGATAGACAAACTTTTAGTAATCATTCAGACCACCAAAATAAGGACGATGGTAAAAAAATATATGAGAAAAACGCAATAATAACTTACAAGAAAAATAATCAGCTAACGAAAATACACTAATGTGCCGGCAATTTATTATTTTAGGACAAAATAAAATCACTTTAATCAGTGTTTTTTTGCTAGGATATCTTTGGTTTAAATGACAGATCATCTCATCTCATCTAAGTTTCCACGGAGACATTTTTACAGAATACATCGCCTGCAATATAGGAGAGGCCTGTGGCTAAATAATAACAGGCGCACAGGTCGATCGGTCAGGTTACGCTTGCCGCGGTTGGTCTGTGGATAGGTGACCATCTTTACATACCGAGACCCCTCCGTGCCTCGGAAAGCACGTTAAGTCGTTGGTTTAATTTGGTCCCGGCTGTCATTCGTGCATCTTTGACAGTCGTTACGTAATAAAATAAAAGTAAAAGTAAGTCGGGTTACTTACACCATTTATAATTCAAGAACGACGGAAACGTTTTTTATGATGTTTGGTTTGTTGGGTTTGTCTCCGCCTCGAATGCAGAATAACTATTAAAACATGGGGAATATTCGCAAAGAAAAAAAAGTTTTTATCATACATTTTCTAAATTCCACCGGTAAGAGGGTGAATGGGGGAGGAGTGTCAAATTTCACGCGGACGAAGTCGCGGGCAGAAGCTAGTTCAATATTTATTTATTTATTTAATAATTTATTTTTGAATTTTTATTTAATTTAATTATATAGGTGGCCAAACCGAGATGCAAGTAGTAAAAGCGTCACGAAAGCGTTTTATTAGCTGAATCCAGGATGATAATTGTTAACTTGCTTTAATCTTGCTCCTAGTATTTCCAGTATTTCTAGAGAAATAAGCTTGGTAGTTCTGAAACTTTCGGTTTCAGCCACTTGTTATTCTCGAAAAGCCATTTAGCATGCATGTAATATTTATCATAAGTCCTACGATTATTTCATGTCCTACGATTATTCCGCTTAGCGTATGAAGAAAACTATTTTGTTTTAATAGTTTCTGTTTCATGCATTGGTGCCTAAAATAAGATTAGTATTTTTGTTTTTCATTGAGAATTTGATTTGCATGTGTTTTTTTTCCTTTTATCGTAATTGGTGATATTTTATTCGGGCGTTCTCAGTAGTTCGGTTATTTAGTCCGGTCCCGGACTTTTCATCTTAACAGTTCGGTGTTGCAATACGACCGGACTACAGAGCCTGATAGTTCGGTATCGATATCGCACCTGCACTACTAAGAAAGACTGAAAGATCGACATATAATAATTTTATAAACATTACATTTATTTTTACATAATTAAATAAAACAGATATAGGTATCTAGGCTATTAGCTAATAAGTAATTTAATTTAGAACTTAAACTGCTAAGTAATTATAAAATTAAGAAATCATCCAATAACATCTTTCTTATTTTTGGCATTAGAAAATTAAAAGCCTTGACTCACTGATATATCAAACCACCGCCTAAGCCGCTGGTCTTAGAGACATGAAATTTGGAGGGTGTGTTCTTTATGAAAAGTAGATATCCACAAGGACAGAGTTTTTCGAAATTCCACACCTAATAGGGTGAAATTTCACGCGGATTCAATATAACTTAAGTGGATGACACTTCACAAATCAAACCAGACTCATACCATAGCATTGATAAACCGTTTATCTTATCTGTTCTGTTAGTATTCAGAAGAATTATTATCTAACAAGTTTTCAGAAAAACAATCACTTATTATACTGGACTTATCTTAAGATCGTCCATCTAAATCCTCTTAATACTTTCACAATCGTAAGAAAATAAACATTATTCACTCAAGTTTGTGCCCAGCATCAAGACATCAATCCTCAAAGGAGTAGTGAGCCCATTTGGCACGCATCCAAACAAAAACAATAGGACTTGGAAATAAAACTATTGAAAATTCATTAGGAAAACGTCCTACACAGAAAATATTGTAAAGAGTCTGTTATTAAAGAGAAATTTTCTATTATTTCTTTATCCTTCTGATTTTTAGATTCTGTAGTATTTCTTAGGGCCTTTGGGCTCAGACTAAATAAAAAATCAAGACAGAGGGCTGTCAACAGTAAAGTGAGGCCGGTTTCGTAAACATGTTTGTGTGCACTTAGTTAGGTGTAGTTTGATTGTAAATGGTTGTAAATGTGTGCGTGTGAGCGTGTATGCACAGAGCGGAGGTGTAGTTTTGGCACACTTCACTGTATCATTCCCAGCTCTCTATCTTGTTTTTTATTTGGTCTGAGCCTTTGGGTTGACAGCCTTAAGGTACGGCGACGTAAAAACCGCGCCGAAAAAAAATGTCTTACAACAATCTTCCATAGAGATCCATACAACACTACACGCGGCGAATAAACCGTATTTTTTCACGGCAAATCGATTATATTTAAATTATAATCTACCCACTCTTGACCTTTTCTCAATTGAGTGTTTTTTTTTTTAAGGGATGTTGTCTTTCAAGTTTATTTACGCCTTTTCACAATGTTATTTGGGTTATCCGTTTGATAATTTGTCCCTTATCAGAATGATGATAAATGAAGACAAAGGTTTTTATGGTTCCGTACCCCAAAGGTTCAAACGGAACCTTATTACTAAAATCCCGCAGTCCGACGGCCTGTCTATCAACGGGCTGTATCTCTTGAACTGTAATAGGTAGACAGTTGAAATTTTCACACAGTTGGTATGTATTTCTAAATATAAAATAAAAAATCAATAGAAAATCATGAAAAGTGTTTTTTATAAAACACTAGCTTATGCCCGCGACTTCGTCCGCGTGAAATTTCACCCACACTCTTTGGGGTGGAATTTCGAAAACCTTTTTAAGAAAGGGTTTCCTCTTAGGGGGTAAGGGGGTGGGGGGGTGGATACCTACTTTCCACAAAGAACACACCTTCCAAATTTCACGTCTCTAGGACCAGCGATTTAGGCTGTGCGTTGATATAATAATATCAGTCAGTCAGGACTCGGGGCAGCGGGATTGTCCGAAAAGGTTACCGCTACCCCGGAACATAAAGGGCTAAGGAAGGAACACGGATGGGTTTTAGTCAGTAAGAGTCTGACACTCCCTTGCGCTCCACCCAGAGCGGGAGCGGTCATTTGATGATAAATCATACTAAAAAAAAGTCAGTCAGGACTATGAATTTTGCATTTAAAGATGTGTGTAGTGTTAATAAGGAAACCTTCATGTGCGAGTCCGACACGCACTGGGCCGGTTTTTCGTACCAACTATTCACTGCAGATTAACTTTAAGCCAGAGATATGAGAAAATTACCTACCTAAATTTATCTCCCTATGTAGTTTACATAGGGAGATAAACTTTCATAAATTATAATAATTATGTGGTCTAAAACTTTAACTCATCATCATCTGCCTAGCCTTTTCCCAACTATGTTGGGGTCGGCTTCCAGTCTAACCGGATGCAGCTGAATACCAGTATTTTACATGGAGCGACTGCCTATCTGACCTCCACAACCCAGTTACTGTAGGTAATACGATACCCCTTGGTAAGACTAAAACGAGAGGAACCGAAACGGAAACGGGAGGGGTAGAGGTTGGTCTAAAACTTTAACTAAATGCTACAATTATTGTTTGCAGCGCTTTGTGACTTGAATTAATCGGTTGGTTGTGTTAGAAGTTCTAGGAGGAGGAGTCTAAACTGACAGAGAAGAGACCCTGAACAGTGTGTTCAGGGTCTCTTCTCTGTTTCACACTATATACTCCTAATAAACCACAAAAAATAATATCCAGAGCCCAGTTTCCATCTGCCACATGTAATATGGCACTACTAGCCATTATTGCGAGTCTAATATAATTTGCCGCTCCACCGGCGGCCAGTCCCTTGGTCTCCGGACAATTAGTACTGCCAACGTTATTTTTGTGTCACCCTTATTGTACCTTTCTTGTCTTTTGTGTAACGAACGTTGAAATTCGTGGCTTCCCCTAGGGTATGTACTGATGTAAACGCCTAGGAATCGTGGCTAATATTTGGGGTTGCTTTTTTTTTGGCAATTTTTTTTGTCGATGGTTGATTGTGTTAAATAAGATAAGATATTTATTTTTTTGTAAAACATGAGTACTATAATAGATTTTCATGGTCTTTAAATAACTTTCTGGAACAAGATCTACACGTTTTACCTTTTAAGGCGTACGCGTGGTACAAATAATTTTTTTTTTTGGTGACAAACAATATAAAAAATAAGCTATAATTTAACACTTTAAAACTAATTCTCTACAAACAGCTCAATTCTTGAGAAAAGCTATAGGCAACTTAGTTAGGACCTTTAGGAGTCGAGCAAAAACAAAAAAGTCAGTAAGAACGCCAAGCGAACATGACGTAATAGCGCGGGCGATGCGATGCGACGGGGAGGGTCGGGGGGCCGAAATTTCACGCGGGCGAAGTCGCGGGCAAAAACTAGTTTTATATAAAAAAAGTGATTTTCATTTCATACGATAAAAATGCCTACATTGGATAAACTTCTTATACAAAAAAACTAACACGCCTAACTTAACCTTAAATAATAATCTAAAATGTATCATATCAAAAAAAAAACTCTAATTCTGTAATTATGAACAGCTCTATAACAAAGGCAAAATAGACACTGCACTAATAAAGACGAACTCTAGATGCATAATATTAAACTCGTGAATCCCCCGAGCCATCCCTTAATTTAATTACTTATTTGACCCAAAACCTACTCCAGAGAACGGCTTACAGAAGACATGTCAAATCTCTATTCAATTATGTTTTGTGAGCGACATTATGTTTGACAAAATTGAATTTCATTGTGATTGGGATAGATGAGAACGATTACCTAGTATTATGGCTACTAAGTGAGATTTAGTGCGATTGGTTTGTCAGACTTGAGTGTGTGGTGACGTCATGGGTCAGCTGTTTTGTGAATCCTCCAATGTGTGCCAATTATATTGGGGTAGTTTTGCTAATTAGCTAATTATTGGGGATATTGCAGACGAGTCCTCGAGTGGAGACCGCGTATTAGCAAGCGTAGTGAGGGACGCCCCCCAGCTAGATGGACCGACGACCTAAAGAAGGTGGCTGGGACAGACTGGATGCGCAAAGTGGATGAGAGGGTGTTATGTCCAGCAGTGTACTGCAACAGGCTGAGTTGATTGATTGAGATTTGCTACGCATAATATTTTGGTTTGATTAGGATTCTTTCGTCTGCCCAAGAGAAGAAAAATACACATTCAAAATATGAAAAAACCTACATAGACATTGTTGACGGATAAAAACGTTTTATTTCTTTACTTACTGTGCTGTTTTCTTTACGCACCCCTATTTTCAATTACGTTACAAAAAAAAAATTGTTACAAAAATGAATTACGGTTGTACGAGTATAACTATGATAGGCGCACTCTTTTATTTACAAACAAATAAATAAGAATCAAATCAATCAGACATAGCCTAGATATTTCAAGCCCACCAATTCAATCACTATTTCAGGCAAAGGTACGTAAAGGGGCTTAATAATTGATAGTTCCTAACAGCCAATAGGCATCGAGCCTTATTTTATTATTAACACCGATTGATTGGAGGACTGGCAATCCTTGGAGGTTTGCAGAGCTTACCTGATTACACAGTTAATGTAAAGGTATTGACTGACAATGGCCGTTTTCACATTGGACGTTAACGATAATGACACGATATCGTCAGACTGGTAGTTTCATACAATTACTACTAGACGCTGTTACACTGTATCGTTGAAGTCAACACTATGGGCGCCGACATTGATTTTCGTGCCGATATCGGCGGACGGTGGTGTAACCAATGATATTACAAGTGTAAAACTTATAATATCATTGGGTGTAACCAATACATCGTGTCAAATACCGATATCGTCTCGATGTTGTCGTCCGAGCTGATGATACGATATAAACGTGTCCGTATCGTTATCGTCGCTGTTTGAAAACACCCATCACCGTTACTGAGTTAGGCTTAGTGCATACACACAGACATACAGATTGTGGTACTCTGACAAAGTGCGTAGGGTTGCTTGATTGGCTAACGAAGTTAGGTTCCATCGAACGAATCGGCTAATGCTGCAATAACTAAGTTATTAGCGTAATATTCTCGCTTAGTGAGTTATGAATCAAATTAGTGTGAGTAGGTACTATGTTCTAGGTAGATATTAGTAGTCAGAACTAACAAACCGGCTAAGTGCGTGTCGGATCACGCACAATGACGGGTAGGAGTAGAATACCTAGGTGGGATAAATTTCTCCCAAGAACAAACTTAACATTTTACAAAATGTTCTCTCAAACATCGATGTACACACACAAACTACAACAGTCTGTCAAATTTATTTTACAGATTTGCAACTTTATCGCTAAAGCATAAATATATATATATATAATAATTTGAGAAATACAATGTATTTGTCAATGTAAGAGTCTCCACTGAGCGCTCGATGCGTGCAGGTGTTGAAGCGTAGGTAATACTAATTACTAATCGTTGTTAAAAATGTCGTCGGCTAATGTGCTTAAATGTAATAATTGTAATCTCGTGGTTAATGAACTGTTAACGTTTGTGCAACATAAACATGAAGTGATGGACAGTGAAAGCCTAGTAAGGATATGCAGTTCTGCCTTTTCAACAGAAGACATCGAAAAAGCTAAGTCATTACTGTTTCAATCTGTTTCAACTGATATACGTCAAATAAAACGTAAAAACAAAGAAGGAAAAAGTAAGAAAGACCTATTTGATATTATAGAAGTTATAAAGAATGTAGACCCTGAGAAGATTCCTATTTTCGTAGCTCATGATTTAAACAAGCTACCTCCAATTACGTTTGATCATGTAGACGTCAGTAGACTTTTAAAAGATATCGTTATCATGCAGAACGAGATCAAATTGTTTAAAAGTACTTATGTAACTGTAGATCAGCTGTTACAAACAAAGCAAGAACTGTTAAAGTTTAACACTGAAGGTGGTGTTTGCGGCGTATCTGTTGACAGTTTAAATAAAACTATTGTGCAAAATGACTATAGAAACATTAACCTAAGGAGAGGTGCATCATGTATGCAAGCTAGCTTTGCTTATGATAGCGGACCCATGGGACTTCCGCACATGTCGTCAATATCACTGACCTCTCCAAATCAGATAAATAGTACGAATGTTGGGACTGATAAGTATGAGTGTGATCAGGTGTCCCCGTTGCGCGGTAACATTGATGTTGTGTCTGAGTGCGATAAAGCGGGATCGTTTGCACCTAATAAACAAATAGTGCGGCAGGAGGTTGATAAGAACGTAACGAGTAAGGTGTTGAAAGTGGGGGGTGCGAGAAAGACAGAGCATCTTGTGTGTGATGCATTGAAGCCCACTTGCAATTCGAGTGATGCGTCAGCTACAACTGTTTGCCTAAGCCTTGTCACTCGTTTGCAGATATTACGCGTGCGCCGGGTGAATGGAAACAACTAATTAATGATGGTGAATGGACGGAGGTACAGAGAAATAGACATAAGAATAGGTTTATAGGACAAAAAGGCGTGGCTGTCACCTCACCACAATGTAAGTTTAGGGCTGCAGATGTCAGACTCCCTTTGTTTATAAACAATGTTGACAAAGGAACTTCACCTGCAGACATTGCTAGTTATATTATGACTAAAACAAACGTTTGTGTAACTTTGGATAAAATTAGAATGAAACACCATAAGGAGTATGATGCTTATAAGGTACTAGTCCCTAGGCATAAATTGGATACGTTCATGGATGACCGTATATGGCCTGAAGGGATATCTTTTCGGCGTTTCATAGACTTTGGAAATAGAAGACACATTCCCAAAAATCTAAATGGACAGTCAATCATTAAGAAGCCCCTCACTTAGCAGTTTTATCACCTTTAACTGTAAGTCATTAGTACGGTCTGTGGACTACGTAAGAACCCTGTGTCGTCGAGCAGACATAATAGCCCTACAGGAGACGTGGCTGTTCCCGCACGACTTGCCGATTCTTGGAACGGTCGACCAAGACTTTGACTACTGTGGTAGGTCGGCTATAGACTCGTCTGCGGGCCTAGTACGAGGCAGACCATATGGCGGTGTTGCCCTGCTCTGGCGTAAAAGTGTGTTTAGTTCGGTGACAGTGATCCCGTGCAATAGTGTGCGTCTCGCGGCAATTAAGGTAGTTGTGTGCGATCATTCCTTCGTTGTATTCTCTGTGTACATGCCTGTGAACTCCATTGAGAATTTAATAGAATTTACGGACTGCCTCAGTGAAATAAGTGCTATAATTGAAAACATCGAAGTTGCGAATGTGTATATTTTAGGAGACTTTAATGCTAGTCCTTGTGCGTTGTTTGGAAAGGAACTTTTAAAATTCTGTAACGATCAGCAATGGGTATGTGCGGATATAGAAAAATTGGGAAGTTCATCGGACACCTTTACTTTCGTTAGTGATGCCCACGGCAGCACAAGCTGGCTTGACCATTGTGTGGTAACGGAGTCTGCGTGGCAATCTGTACTGAGTGTGAGGGTGTTCTATGACTGTACTTGGTCCGACCACTATCCCCTAGAAGTATCTTGTAATCTTTCTGTAATGAAACCACAGCTGATAGTACTTGAAAGATCCTCTAATGGCATACTGTGGGCAGATAAGGATGAGCAACAAAAAGAACTTTATAGTAAGATATGCAATGATCACTTTAAAACGGTAGATTTTCCATCAGAATTGTCGGCATGCTGTGACGACTTATGTCACAATAAAGATCACAGAAAAGTCATAGACAGAATGTACAAAGATATTGTTACGACTATGTCTGAAGCGGCTATGATTAGTTCAAATAATTGTAAAAGTAATATAATAAGAAGAAAACGTGTTGTGCTAGGCTGGAATAAGCATGTTCGTGGTGCTCACGAGATTGCCAGGCTAAACTTTCAAACCTGGTTACTATATGGAAAGCCTGCAAGTGGACCTATCTATAATAACATGGTGGAGTCTCGGCGTCGTTTCAAATATAAGCTAAGATGGTGTCAAAATAACGCCGAGCAAATTAAGATGGATATTCTTGCATCACACCACGCAGACAAAAATTTTAAAGGCTTTTGGAAAGGCACGAGAAAACTAAACAGTAGACCTTCTGTCCCGCTGAATGTTAACGGGGTAGCTGAGCCGCGTGACATAGCGAACATGTTTAAAAGTCTGTTTCAGATAGAACCTCCTTCCTGTGTGTCGGGGATGCTCAATACTAGTGAAATCAGGCAAAAGCTTGGGCAGGCAGTATTCCCAGCTTTTACTGCTAAGCATATATCTGCCGTTATAAAGCATATGACGAGGGGTAAGTCCCCAGGCCACGACGGAATTAGTATTGAGCATTTGCAGCATGCCGGGGTTCATCTGCCACGGCTTCTGGCAATGTTTTATAAATTTTGTTTAAGACACTCATACCTGCCGGATGAATGCATGAAGACCGTGGTTGTGCCAATAATCAAAAATAAAACTGGTGATGCGACAGACAACAGCAATTATAGGCCCATTTCGCTAGCTACTACCGTGGCGAAAGTGCTGGACAGTCTACTTGATCGTATTTTGAACAGTCACATAAAGCTGAACGACGCTCAATTCGGTTTCAGACGCGGGCTGTCGACAGAAACGGCAGTTCTATGCCTCAAGCACACTGTCCGGTACTACGCCGATAGAAAGACTCCGGTCTACGCCTGTTTTTTAGACCTTTCGAAAGCTTTCGATCTGGTGTCCTATGATGTGTTATGGTACAAAATGAGGACAGAAACCAGCCTCCCCGAAGAAGTCGTTGGCATTTTTGATTATTGGTACAACAACCAAATTAATGTTATAAAGTGGGCGGGCGCGATCTCCGATGAGTACAGACTGAGGTGTGGCGTAAGGCAAGGAGGTTTAACCTCGCCTCGTCTCTTCAATCTGTATGTAAATGGACTCATCGAGAAACTCAGCAACACCAAAGTCGGCTGCTCTATAGATGGAAAATATGTCAACAACATCAGCTACGCTGACGATATGGTGTTGTTGGGCCCCTCCATAAGTGCTGTTCGAAAACTCCTCGCTATATGTGTTGAATACGCCGAGGGTCATGGGCTCAGGTATAATGTAAAGAAGAGCGAGCTTTTGGTGTTCCAATCTCCAGGGCATAAGGTCACGCACGTACCACCCGTCCTTATAGAAGGTGTTCCTCTTCGCAGAGTTTCGCATTTCAAGTACCTGGGTCACTGGGTCTCGGATGACCTCTCAGACCACGAGGATATTGAGAGAGAGCGCCGGGCGTTGGCTGTCCGATGCAATATGTTGGCTCGTAGATTTGCACGCTGCAGTAAGGCAGTAAAAATAACATTATTTCGGGCGTTTTGCCAATCTTTTTATACGTGCAGTCTATGGGTAAGATATACGCAGAAGACAATCAACGCTCTGCGCGTTCAGTACAACAATGCATTTAGGATGTTGATGCGACTGCCGAGGTACTGCAGCGCGTCGGGCATGTTTGCCGACGCTCGCATTGATGGCTTTCATGCCATCCTCAGAAAGAGAGCAGCGTCATTGCTCAGTCGTGCTCGCGGCAGTGGCAACGGCATTCTTAGCGTTGTGGCTGGCAAAACCGATTGTCCAATATTGTGGCATTGTGTACAGTTGCATGTCAGTAAGAACAGTCAGAGTAACAGATCTTGTCCTACCTACTGATGATAGGATAATTTTATTTATATTTCTATTCTATTTGATTTTAGTTAATTTAAAGAAGTAAAGGATTTTAAAGATTTTAATAATTTTAAGGGTGATTGCGATTTTAATAATGATTTTGTTTTACAATTTTACAATTTGATTTTATATATTTCAGTTATGTATTCTAGTTTTAGTTATAATAGTATTATTGTGCCATGGATTTTAATCTTTGATTACTAACATAATTTTTAAGTAAACTAACATAAAAATATGGATCACTGTGTCTGAATTAAATAAATAAATAAAAATAAGGTTCAAAGTCGATTACGAAAATTTGACAGTTTCGGGTAGCTTGATGTGTGTTAATTCTCCAACTGCAAATGTAAGTTTGTAATCGCAAAAAATGTGAAAATCTACATATTAACAATTTTCGAAGTTTTTTCCTTACTTTTGCTGCGAGACCTTGCTTCTTGCCAAATTTCGTGATTCTACGAGTAGGTCAACGAGAAGTAGCTTATAAGGCTTTAATTTATTTGCGAGTATGAAACATGTCGGATAAACGGCCGTATTTTTTTATTGTGTGACTTAAAAGCTTGAGAGATTTTTGGAGACTTACGTATTCGATATTAATTTCAACCACGCGTTCCCGAGAAAAAGTGTCTTGACAGACAGACGGCCGGATAGCAAAGTGATCGTATAAGACTTCCATTTATCCTTTCGAGGTACGGAACCCAAAAAAATATATTTCTTCTAAGTTTTTTTCTTATTTTAAAACATAAAAAGCCATTTTGATAGTGGAGTGACCATCAAAATGCCTTTTTGTTTAAAAACGTGTATTTTTACTATCATTACACCCCAGTCACCTACAACCTTAACAGACTCTCTTCAAAGTAATTAGTACAGGCATAAAAAGGGTCCGTAAAAGCAATTTTCACAAGACAGATTTAGTATAGAATTATTTATTTGGCAGTCAGTTCAGGATTAGAGCACTTAGGACAATCAATTTGTGACGTAAAGGTAAGAAGTATTGCCTTGTAACGCTTTAATAATAATAGCTGTGTCAGATTTGTTTCTTAGAATATCTTGCGAGGACATACACTGACCTTGGTGATGTCCTTAAAAACATCAGGGGACCCAGTCTACTTATTTACAAACGTTGCAATGGTCTTCCCATTGTCAGTTTTTGACAGATTTGTCATATAAAACCCAGTTTTGGCCCAGTGGTCAAGGCAGTGACTTACGAGTTCTAGGTAGTAGGTTCGAACCCAGACAGGCGCTTTACTTTGTGGAAATTATTTCATCACCACTGCTCTCAAAACTGTAAAAGAAAACATAGTGAGGAAACGTCTTAGAAATGTCCTAGAACCAAATATTCGAAGGCGTGGTGACATCTACCAACCTACACTGAGCCCACGTGATGAATAACGGCCCACTTTCTCTCTCACCGAGAGCAGGCCTGTGTCTCAGCAGTGGTGTAGTGCAACAATCATTATAACCTGATTATGTCATACAAAATCTGGCCAAAATATTTTATCTATTTGAGCAAAGTAAATAAAATATAAAAGAATTATAAGATTCTACCTATCGATTCGTATTTTTAAAAATCTCAACCATTTATGCAAAGGCGGGTCAGCTAATTGTTATAACTGACTGTATCATTGATACGTAATTGTGGCGGCATCCACATCACCTCATGCGAAGTAGGCATAACACTGACGTCACGCAAAATCCTGCATCGCGCAAGCAGAGTTTACCGCGCAACTAGCATATATATATGTATATATATGTCGCAGCCAACTGGTTAAATTAGCCGTTCAGTTAACTGCCTAGCCTTTCAACTAAACGGCGGCCGTTCAACTAACGACCTGAATGATATTCAATTACAGTTTAGGTTGGAAGTCTGTAACCAATCACGCGCGAGCCGAATTGGTTGCAGTAATTAAGGCATTGCACCCCGACCAAGTGGGTTAGGTTAGGTTAGAACTGTGATCAACCGCGTTCGAGCCGAGGGAGGAAGCGAGGCGAGCACTACTTCTAAAGGCCAGGCAGTTAACTGAACGGCTAATTTAACCAGTTGGCTGCGACATATATACAACGTTCCGACATCCTTGCCCGATGCAGTACCAGCCCGCGCCGCAGCTGAGCCAGTAGCTTTAAATTCCCGACTGTGACCTCTGATTTTGTTTCGGCATTTCTTCTCAGAGTAGTCAGATAGGAAATGTCAGCTCCATCAAGCTTAAATAATATAATTGTGATCCAGCCTGTCCCTTCTTGCTGCCCTCTCCAGCGATGCCCTAAGCCGAGGTTCGTACCCCACAGGGGGTGCCCTTAGTGCGTATAGTCGCTTAGCATAACGTAGTTAGTTTTATGCCCCTGGCTGGAGGCTTTGAGTTTCACTTAAGGCAGCCACAGGATAGTCTGGTTAAGTAGTCACGACCTCTAAAGGTCAAGTACGAGATGCCCATAGGAAAAAAAAAAACGTTCCGACATCAATCGTCGGGCAGTAGCCCACGTTTGGTCGGAGGATCCTACCTTTTCTATGGAGGATGAGTGAATTTTACACTCTGTTCTTCATACATATGCATCATAATTATACGTCGATTTGTAAATAAGTGAAAAATTCAGTGCCTACTTTTTTGCTGTATCAATGTCGAGGACCAAGAAATTAATTGTATATTTCAAAATTAAATGTTACTAATAACAGAATCCATCTCTAAACAAGATAAGGCTGAACAGCCAAAGTCAGCAACCATAAGAACATTTTTTCGCGCTAAGTAAAGCTGACATCTAATAAACGGATATTTTTTTGCCATTCTTGTGTAATCGGAATTGGTTTCCTTTGATCGTAATGAAAAATTCCAGAGCGTAAGTTTTTGTCGAATACAATCGATCTTACGTGATTACGATGACGTCTGGATAGGACGAAATATTACTGCAGAGCAAACTCGGCAGGATGAAAAATCTGGCTTTTACAATGTGGAGTTAAAAATATTCGTGCATGAAATTTAGAAAATATGAAATAGTGCTTCAGAATAGAATCAACAACAGAAAATAAAAAATGAATCTAAAAACAATTAGACAGTGCCTGTTTTCTTAAAATATTAGGTAGTCAATAAATATTCTCTTCATCTGATTTTGTAACCATATTACCTAAGTGACAATTAACTGTCTTTGTTAAAGTTTCCACTAGAATTCACCTAGGTTCACTAGTTATTGCTAGATGATTCACCGGTGTGAGAGCGGCAGATCTTTTCTTTTTTGTCTTTTAGAAAGAATCGAATCCAAGACTCAGCTGTGGACTGCGATAAAGTAAATAGATTACATCTTTGCTGCTGCGCAGAATTTGTAACGACAGTAAGAAACATTGTCTACTTTTAGGTACGAACTTTTTTTTACCCTCGAACCACATGCAAGGAAAACACATCCCTACTTGACGTGTACAAAAACGTACACAAACATCCGATAGTTGGGCCCCATTCGTTCCGCCTTGAAAGCAATATATTTCACTCCAAGATTTGTGCATTTCACACAGTTACGTTGACAGTACACTGTCGTGCAGCAACAAACGGAGCAAAAACTAAATGAATAGTAGTTAAACCAGATGAACAAACAAGTGACGGCTAGGACGAATGTCAGCTCGTCTAGACATCTTCACGGAACGCTGTTTGTATTTAATTCAAGTTTTTATTGGTATTTATTTGTAGTTCTTCTGAATTGCATTGTTGTATTGGTGTTTAGAATGTTTTATTTGTATTTTAGAGTTGGTATGCGATTGTTTTTGAGTGAACTGTGGAAACGTTAGGAAAATCACAACTGGCAAAATCATTGACTTCTGAATAATGGATTTCTTAACAATAAAATATGTCAAGTCACATGTTATCTAAAAACTAACTATAAAAAGACACGCACGACACATCATATCAAATGTTTTTTGACACCTGAAATATGTTTCTCGCAAACACATGCTATGAACATTCTACAAGACTGTTTTGCGTTTTAACTATTTTCTAATAACAACAACAAAATACGTTCTGTGAGACGATCATGACAGTTTTCCCGTTTTGTGACTAGACCAATCGATGAAATGAGGGTAATTCCCTTCTCAGTCTCAATCTGTCATTTTTGACAAGTTTTTAAGATTGTTTATGCAGGTGAGATTGAATACGACAATAATTGTTTTTCTGATGTCGCAATATCAATTACTTACCAATAACAATTTATTACTTCTTACGTCACCAGTGAAGAAACTTGAAGTGAACATATCCGTATTTCCCAAGGAGTCAGCTCTAAATTGGTTATGGCTAATCTTCATTCCACAACATAAGCTATATTCGTACAGTACGTGCCAAGTAACCACAGTCAACACAATTTAGAAAAAGAAAACAGCGCGGCGTGAACAAACGACGCGATTTTTTTACCAAACCAATGTAATGTAACACATTTTGTTGATAAATTATTTCTGGGGCACACCCACTTCATTCAATTTCAAAAATAAATAGCTTATGCCAGTGGCATTGGGGGAATTATTTATGTACTCACCTCTTTCTCAGCTTTTGCTACATATTACACCACAATTTATTCATGAGTTCACATGTTTTTAAGAAATGCCATTACGAGGTTTTGTGGGCTACTTTCAACGTATGAGTGTTGCTCCATTCAACCATAGATCAAATAGGTTATGCTAAAGAGTGAAGAGTATCTATGAAAGTTCTATAATGACAATGGCACTTAGTAAAGTAAATAATTTGTTTTCCAGGTTTTATTTTGGTTTTACAAATCCTTACTTATTCATGTTTATTGTCCGGTAGACCACAATCAATACTTAATACTTATATTACTTAGAGAAAAAGAAGTGATAGCGCGGGCAGGCCTCCGTCACTCCATGTACTTGCGCGCTATAAGTGCCTACCGCCCAGCCGAGCGGTCTCGGTCCGCCGGCGGATCAAATTCAGTGCGGTTTTCGCAAGCGAAGCGCGCGCACGCCGTTCAATTTTAATAGTGCTGTTCGTTCGTACGCGTATTACGATGCCGTGTGGTGCCTTATGTGCTGTAGATGGGTGTAAATCAAGCAAAAGAAGGGATAAACACCTAACATTTTTCCATTTACCTGTCAATGAAGAAAGGTAAGTGATAAATTATTACTAGTTTTTGTCGTTTAAATTTTTTTCCATTCACATACCGTCATTAGAGACATAATTAAAAGACAGTAGGTGTGCGGACACCGGTATCCACTTAGAATTTAACAGTTTAATAGGTATATACTAAGCATTAGCTTGCCTTTCAGACAGATTTACATAATTTTGTTACATAGAAACGTTATACAAACCATACAAGTCAAACTTCTCAGTTTGGCTGATCACCTCCTTTTTTTTAAGTTGGTTAAATATTTTATAAATGATAAAATTTTTAACTGCCACATAAAAGTCAGAACATATTCACAGTTCTCAATAACAGACAAAAAGTTATGTTCATTTAATTTTATCGAAGAGGCAGCCCTGCGATTACTGTGGAATCGCGCGGTGCGAAGCAATCACTGCTGTACGCTTGAGCATTTAGGCGCATTTTAGCATACAGTGGTTGTTGACGCGAGGGAGTAGGCAATTATCGTAATAGGTATTGGAAATTTTCTACTGAGTGAAGTATCTGTTACGTAGTAACTTTCAGTAATCTGTGGCGAGGGCAGGTGATGCGATGCGACGGCGAATTACGAAATTTCACGCGGACAAAATCGCGGGCAGAAGCTAGTCACACTAATATTACAAAGGCGAACGTTTGTGAGTGTCTACTGTCTGTGTGTGTATATATGTTTGTTACTTCTTCACGCTCAAACGGCTGGAGCAATTTTGGTCAAATTGTACGAAGGTAGCTGAAACCCTGGATTAACATATAGGCTAGTTTTTATCCCGATATTCCCACGGGATCGACATTTATGCGATTGAAACCGCGGGGCGCAGCTAGTAATCAATATTTTGAAGCTTTAATCACCGCCCTTTTAGAACAGAAGGCCCATTCCCGTAATTAAAAACGTTAAAAAACTAGTCGCAATCTTATCTCAGCGACAGTCAATGTCAAAACCTTGTCAAAAACTCAAGGAAATTAGAGGTATTTTATCAGATAGAAACTAAGATCAGACTGTGAACTTTCTTAAAATTACGAGAATTCCAAGTTGGTGATCACTATTCAGTATTAATTTACTACAAATTTTCGGCTATACGGTTATTTTTGTCCGCGTACCGGGATAATAAGTATCCTATGTCCTAACCTAGGTGACGGACTATCCGTGTGCGTCATTTTGAGTAATCTGTGTTTTCTAGCGCAGTGTGGTGTTGCGAATTTGATCACTCCACACTCCGTACGGTCATTTAAGTATTGCCACTTGTGGAAGCTATTTTGCACTGAACACTTTGAAACCATCGTCATACTAACCCAAACATAGCATGACTCACTTCCAATCGCAAACGTACTATATCTCCATTAAACACACGTCTAGATTTATAACCTAACCCGTTGCTAGGCAACCGAACCAAATTGACCTAATGAGGAACTAATATGTAGGTATTAGCTGTACGTAGCTGAAAGCACAAATTAATTAACTTAGTTTCACTAACTATAAATCTTAATGTTAACTACTATTACGTATAAATAGTATTTTGTAGCTTTATTAGGCGGAGAATGCTTTATTGAGTGCAAGTGATTATCTAATAATTTGCTACCATATTATTATGTTACCTAACTACTGACTGCCCTGTTGGTCTCGTGGTCGCAAGCGCGACTCGGGTTTGATTCCCGGGTAGGGCAAAGTGTTATAGGGTTTTTTCATAAGGAACTTCTTAGTAACAACCCGGAGTTTGGAAGTTGGCGGTGTGTATACCCGTGGCTCGGAAAGCACGTTAAGCCGTTGGCCCTGCGCCTGATTTCTCTCCGGACGTGTCGGATTGCTGTCCCATCGGACAATGAGTGAGGAAACAGAGTGCACCTTTGCCTGCGCACATGCTTATGCTCTATAATATCTCCCGCGCCGATAGCTGGTCTCCGTTTGAGATTGGTCGCCATGACCAAAATTCGGTCAGCAGGACTTTACCTAACTAACATACATACATATAGATACATACGAGTAAACTCACGCCATTTTTCATAGGGGGAGGTAGACACTACAGAACGCCACCTTCTACGACCATACATACTTCTTTTGATTCGTTTACGTTCACTTATCTGGTCATATACCTACACACGCGCACCGGTTGCGAGTATTACGGACCTGAACTTTTTGAAGAAATATCACCAATAAAGTCACTAGTTTTTCTAGGGCGTGCTCTCCTTGCGTTTCCAATCACAGCTGCCTTGTAAATGCCTAACTAAGTTTAATTCAAGTTAATCAAGTTTAAATATCATAAAAAAAAACTATCAGGGCTATCTAAAAAAAATGTAATTGAAAGCCCTGATAGTTTTTTTCAATTATTTTTTTTCTTTGAGGCGAAGTGATTGAAAAAAACAAAAATAGGTCATAACTTTTGAACCGTAAACAAATTCACCGACATTCTCAGGGTTAAAAAGTTTGGAAATGACCTTGCCCACGTCCCTATTCCATTTGATCCATACTTCGAGGGACACAATGTTACTACATACTAAGTACTTTACGCACCAACTTAAATGCCATTTATCTTCGTCCACAAAAACACACAGCGTAATTTTTTTTGTCCATTACAACCCCAAATCGCCACGGCCAGACACAAATGAATTTTTCAAACTAACATGATTGAACTAACTCAAACATTTCAACCAACTGTCCAGAAGCTGTCCTTATCCCAATCTTAAATTGGCCACATTCTAACCTTCCGACCGGAACAATTCCAATTACATTTCAACCGAGCACAAACCGGGGTGGGCCGAATTGTGTGAGGAATCCCTGAACTTTGTACCATCTTTAATTAATAACGGAATGGTATTGGACTCGGGTTGAATTCTAAACGACAGTAGCCGACCAGATTGCGAGTTCCGATGGACTTGGTGGAAGAATCTCAACAAGTTTTGTTTGGACTTTGACAGGAGTTTATGGATGTCAAAGTGTCCGTGCGTTCCTCGATGATTAATGAAAGTAGCCGTTGGTTATGAGGAATTTAAGATTCCATCTGAGCTAAATTCTGCACGACTAAATTATGTCCTAGTTACGATTCTGTCTAAAGTAAGAAACTTATCTTTAAACAAAACTTTTCTGTTAGCCTTTGGAATTGTACTTAGGTGATACATTTTGGTAAACAAATATATTTAGCAAGATAATCTAAACCTTTTACAAACTTCCTCTCCAGCAAAAATTCTTGTTAAAATTCTAATTTCTCGCAAACGTTTATTCTGGCACTTGAGAAGCCTTTACCTCACTTCAAGGCCGTAATATTTCTTTAAAGGATTCAGAATTTAGGGAAGGGTTCATTTCCCCAAATTTTTCTCTTAAATTTTCACAATGCTTTTGAATTATCTGCGAGCCATCTGACGGGCTAAAAGGATAGGAAATTAAGATGCTTTTTGTCCCATTTTAGTTTCATAGGCGTTTGCACTTTTCAACAACAAAACGCGGAGTGAACAGCGAAAAATGCAACAGCAGCTTTGTTCGAAAGAATTGAATTAAAATGGCGACTGGGAATTTCTCTGTTTTTCGCAAAGCACGCCCGAATGCCCGCAAATGGACAATTAGCCGCTTGCAAGAGACGAATAAAAAAGTGTACTTGGTTTTTAGCGAAAACATTGTTATTTTTAACGGCAAAAATCATAATCTTGGCTTTTATTTGGTGTCTGGAAAAGTGGAAGTTTCACGAGCAACTAGCACGCATCGGGCAGCTGTCTTGCATCCTTCACCGAATGCGTTGTCCTATCACTCTCGTTTTATCTTTAGTGGTCTACAGAATATCCGAAATAATGACATAATCATCTATTCCTATTGGAGCGGGTACCAGCTTCCAAACATCATCCTTTAGATTACTAGCTGCGCCCCACGGCTTCACCCGCATAAGTTCCGATCGCTTGGAAATATCGGGATAAAAAGTATCATATGTCCTAACCAGGGCATGGTCTACCTATGTTCTAACTTTCCAAATCCGTTCAGATGTTTTAGCGTGAAAGTGTTACAAAGAAACATACAAAAAATCAAATCTTTTTTGTATGTAATATGACAAATAGGTCACGATCAGTCACGTCAGTCATAATGTGGGTAAAACCGCGGGGCGCAGCTGGAATTTCATAAAATGGCCAGGCCATTGATGTCAATTCGACATTGGTCAAGGATCGCTTAGCGTTCTTTCTGTCTTTTTGCTCGACTCTTTAGGGTCGTTAAATAAAACCAATAACCTTCCTCATAAACTGGGCTGTCCAATGCAAGAATAATTTTTAATACGTCTGTTAGTTCCAGAGATTAGAGCGTTCAAACAAACAAACAAACTCCTCATATTTATTATTAGTATAAATATAGATAGATTGTTTATCAAATCGTCACAATAAGTTCATTTACGTAGTAAACTTGAAAAAAAAGGTAGTACCTATTTAGGTATTTAAATAAAATAAACATAATAATTTGGATTTTACCCAAGATCTGCGTTAATGTATAGCGATTAAGACTTTCAAAGTTGACATCGAAATCTCTAGTAACTAAAAGCTAAGTGGATTTCAAGTTTTGACATTAGTATTAAGAGTTCTAAAAGTGTTGCAATTTGTATACTGTATATAAATTGTATTGCATTTGCTGGGGACAGTTTTTAAATTCATCTTATTATACTTTAATAGAAGTAAATACTTACTTTAAGTATTGATTTTTGTCTTCTACAAGTATTTATAAAAACAGAGTAGGCACAACTTCATAATTTTTAGGGTTCCGACTTTTTTTTATAACATTACCTTTTTATTTTTTAAACGCAAGTTCGCAAACAAAAACTGGCACTTGTGTTCTCAAAAATAAATCACGTACCACTCAAAATATTAAACTTAAGACCTTAATTTTTAAAAGAATTTTTTTACAAACATTTTCCGCTTGTATTTTACGCTAAAAACACGTCTCCGGGATTTTCAAAGAATAAATTATAATGAGAAACTCACAAAGTATCGGATACCCTGCCTTGTTTATCCGTTCCTTGTAAATTCATCTCGACGGTAACTGTACGGGGGTAACTCGGTTATCTTTTGGGCACGCTAAAGCATCGCATTTACGTATCACACGAGAAAATGGGGAAAAACATTGAGGCGACGTACAGCGCAAATTTACTTAGCTTAATACTCATAAGATTGCAAACTTTCCTGGATAGGCACTCGACGGAGACACGTAATGGAAGTGACGGATTTGAATTTAATTGTGGATGTAATTATGAGAAAAATTGCGTAATCAGCCCATAATGTTCCCACTGCTGAGACACAGGCCTCCTCTCTTCGAGAGGGAGTGGGCTGTAATCTACCACGCGGGCCCAGTGCGGGTTGGTAGATATTATCATATGTCTTAGAATTTCTGGTTCTAGGACATGCCGAATCCTCACGATGTTTTCCTTCACCGTTTTTAGAGAAGTGGTGATTCAATTATTTACGCAAAGTAAAGCACCTGTCCGACTTAACTTCATATTGTAGTTCGTGGGGAACTACAACACGAAGTTAAGTCGAGGCCGTCAACACTGGTCCATCCCTGCTCTCAAGGGAGAAATATTGTTCTTAAACTGGGTAAAGGAAATATACTCAAAAATAGGATTAGACTTCCCTTTTCTGATGTCATACCAGATGGTGGACGATAGTGGATATTAGGCTGGCTATGTTTGTCGAAGAACCGATGCCCTATGGAGCGTATCGTCAAGCGTAGTGTGGGCTCCCAGCTAGATGGGGTGACGACCTTAAAAAGGTGGCCTGAACAGACTGGATGTGGAAGGCGGAGTACAGGGTCTTGTAGCCTGGAAGAGGCCTATGGCCTACAATATAGGCCTGTCAACGAAATTGAAAGCAAGACTGAGCGGGCCATCAGACGTACTCATGTCATGTCGTATAAATTAAACAGTCTGTTATTTTATTTTGCAAAGTTAAGTGCCAGGCTCTGTATGTAAATCTTAAAATCACATACATATTTGAGTTGAAATATAATAAGTATGTTAGCGTAACTAACATGACGACTACGACTTCGTAGCGACGGTAGCTGCGTAGGCGTGGCGTGATCAGCTACGTCGTAGCTGCGTAGGCGCGGCGTGATCAGCTACGTCGTAGCGGCGTAGGCGTGGCGTGATCAGCTACGTCGTAGCTGCGTAGGCGTGGCGTGATCAGCTAAGTCGTAGCTGCGTAGGCGTGGCGTGATCAGCTACGTCGTAGCTGCGTAGGCGTGGCGTGATCAGCTACGCTGTGACAAGTTAAGAGCGTTTACGCCTTACGGCATTTCATACAAACTTTCAAGCCGTTTTTTTCGAAATAAAATAACCGATTTTCACGAAACTTCATACGTAAGCAGAGAACATTTTCGAAAAATTGTGCTACAGCCAAATTAGACCGATTTTAAAGTTTCTATAGAAACAGAGATTTCCAGTTATCTTTTATTAAATAAGACATTTAGAAAATTTTCTCTG
The DNA here is from genome assembly GCA_963669345.1 of Gortyna flavago. NCBI lineage: Eukaryota > Metazoa > Arthropoda > Insecta > Lepidoptera > Noctuidae > Gortyna > Gortyna flavago. Next base: position 14,061,011 of record OY770140.1, read on the forward strand.
CTAACTTTTTAGACCTTTGTATCCTGCTTATGCGTATGAAGTTTCATTAAAATCGGTTCATTCATTTTGAAAAACAACGGCTTGAAAGTTTGTATGAAATGCCGTACGGCGTAAACGCTCTTAAGATCGTTTTATCCTCGTATCTCACCTTTTATATTTTCTAAGGTCTCTTTTAATCCCGGTATACACTTGCATGTAACTTTGTGCAAGTTACAGACATGTGTATTCCGGGCTTTATATTACTACATATTTTACTTAACATATTACGAAATAAACAATTCAATATAAACAACCAATAAAACACGACATTTACTGCCGTATCATTAATACAACATAATAACATTATCAAGGCAATGAAACATCGTACTCATAATGTATCCGTAACATCCTATATCACATTTACAATATCTTCATAGCTTTGGGATGTGACAGATATCAACAAAGATATGAAAAGGGTCGGGCCGCGTCCCACTTATGTTTCCCGATTGTTATTACCGCAAAAATTGCTATTCAACAGAATATCGAGTTGTCTGTCTATTTTTGTAAGACGAAAATTTACATACATGAAGTAAAAGGGAGTGTAGTGCAGTTGGAACAGTGAGTCATGTCGGTGATATATATTTTTATGACAAAAAATAACAATTGGTGCTTAGATGCAGTTATACTGTTATATTTTTTTGTTAAGTAATATTTACTCTGCTAAATGAGACATTTTTTTTTTGCCACAACATATCGTACCGTATACGGTACTTATACGGTAGAAACTCAATTTCACATTTTTTGTAGATGTGCCGATATATTACTAGGTGAGCGATATGTTCTGTTTGTCTATGTCATTATTTAACAAACTTAAACAACAAAGAAATCAATGAATTGGAGTCAATGAAATAACTAATTTAGTAGGCCGACTGATGATTCAAAATATTCATTATTTTTACTATCAACTCAACTCAGCCTATCGCAGTCCACTGCTGGACATAGGCCTCCCCCGAACTGCGCCACAACACCTGTCCTCCGCCTTCCGCATCCAGTCAACTCCAGCCACCTTCTTTAGGTCGTCCGTCCATCTAGCTGTCGGGCTTCCTACACTACGCTTGCCGATACGCAGTCTCCACTCCAGAACTCGTCTGCACCACCGGCCATCGGTCCTTCGACAGACGTGGCCAGCCCACTGCCACTTCAGTTTGCTTACTCTGCAAGCTATTTCGGTAACTCCGGTTCTTTTCTGGATAATTTCATTCCTGATTTTATCCTTCAAAGAGACTCCGAGCATAGCTCGCTCCATAGCGCGCTGAGCGACCGAATTGTTACTAGTCTGTTACCAATTTACCAATCGCATAAATGTCTCGTCAAACAACAAAACGATAACCAGTCGATTCAGAACCACTTGGCTATAAAGGAGCGAAATGAAACGGAAATATAAAGCAGCTCATGAATACTACAGTTTCTTCCACCTTTTTTTAAACATCTTTACAGCTTCGAAGACCAGTACTTGTAGTTTTTATGAGGATTACTAACCGGTGTACTACTGGAGACTGAATCGAAATAATACGGAAACTGAGCTGTTACTCTCTCTTGAAAATTTATAACTACCTATTGAAGAATGAAAATATTTTATATAATCTTAATAATAGATGGCTGAAATTGATTTAAGAGTGTTATGAAATCTTGATTATCGTTTTTGTGGACCTTTAGCGTTCTCGAATGTTTCAACTAGCGATAAGTCGCAAAACCATTTGAAACCTAGGCTATCCTGTAGTCAGCCGGCTTACAGGCAAATAATATTCCTATACCTTTTAAACATATAGGTACTCCTAAAATATCGCATTATTATAATACCATAAAATTGGATCCGATCATTTTTCATAAAACGTCACTTTATAGTATTGATTTACTGTTTCGCCCTCAACTGTATCAGTTTTGACATTCATACGCCCAGTTACAGGTCTTATTACAACGGCTTAAGGGTCAAAATAGGCGTATAAATTTGTGAAAGTGGCTTAACACATTTACAGGCATGGGCCAAATGGTCCCTAAGGCGATTTTATTCTCAACAAAAAAAACCGTTTTCATTGGGTATGGAGCTGATATTTTAGTCTTGCGTCAGTGAAATGACGACAAAACTTCGGGGTGAATGTTTTTAAAGAGTGTTTTGACAGCTTATCGGGCATGGGAAGTAGGTAGGTGTGATCAATGGTAGTTTTTTCACGGGTAACGCGGTGGCAGAAGATTAAAGTTTACTTTCGCGGTGTAAAGTTTACAACATTTATACTGCACTGATATAGGTACAGGATGAAATTGAAACCTTATAATCATTATAAATTGTCATTTCCAAAATCGAAATTCTTAAAAAAAAATTGTGTACCTAAGTATCGTTTTATATAATGGAACTAAATTATTACCTTCAAGTAAACACGAATTATCGCCGTTCCAGTTTTTTTTTTAATTTAATATCAAAACATACAATGAAAATTAAAGTATCAATTTTATAAGCAAGCAAGCTGACAACTCGTTGAACTAGCGGTATTTACCCAATTTTGATCGTTCCTACGAAAAAAGGGCACGCGACCGACGTTGCCAAACCGCTTGTCTACGCGCACTTCGTGTTTGTTCACTTGGTAATCACAAGTAAAGCGCACGTCGCTTCGTGAGATCAAATACTTTACCTAATTATGTTTTATAAAAAAAAAACCAAAACTTTCCCTTTTTCGAACGTAAACTGTAACATAAAACCTCGCGTTTCGACACGTATTCCCAAAAACACCTCCATTACATCTACGCATCAAGAGTGGCGTGTCATCAACACCTCTAAATGTGACGTTGTATTGTGGAATACAAAGTGCGGGAGTAATGGATCGCAACGAAACGAGACGAGGCTTACTTAGCGAGCATAGAAATAGGTCTGACATATTCGTTTAAGGATAATGCTTATGGTTGTTTGCTGTGTGTTTTTTTTTCTAGGAAAGGGCCTAATGATCGAATGAAGCGCCTTTTGAAAGAAGAACATTAAATCGTTGGGCCATCGTCTTGTCGTTATGGCCCATGCACGAGGTTGTGTTTTCAAATCCGGGCAAATACCAAAAAATAAATAAAACGAATCCATCTGTCCATCTAAAGAGAACCAACAAATAAAGTAAAAAAAGCACTGCCTTGTCTAGATTTAAATGCCAGGTTGACAAGCTGAGAAAAAACGCGGTGCGAGTGTGTCTCTATGACCTTGGGCAGAACAGTAGTGGGGTACGTAATAGTTGTTACGTGCTGCAGCTGGACAGCAGTAACAGCCCCGACTTAAGAACTGTAGGTGGTGGGTCCGAAGCCAGGCAGGCGCTTTACTTGGTGTAAATAATTTCATCACCACTTTTCCCAAAACGGTGAATGAAAACATCGAGGAAACCAGCATGTTCTAGAACCAAAAAATTGAATACATTTGACATCTACCAACCCGCACTGGATTACAGTCCGCTCCCTCTTGAAGAGAGGAGGCTTGTGCAGCAGTGGGAACATTATAGAGTGATTTTGCTGCAGTTATTAACTGTGTTAATGTAAAACAGATCTTTTCAAGCCTCTCATTGCTAAGTTCACTATACCAGAAAACTATTCAAATGCAAAACGTTACATTCATTTTAGTGTTCTGTATATCGTTAAATTAGTGATACTTGTCACGTTTCAAGTTTATATATATTTTATTACTCCTAGTTAATGGGTACTATGTCTGCGGCTTACCACCAGACGTAGAATTGGACTAAACAGAAAATGTCCAGCTGAAAATAAGTGTCTGGTGGTATACCTTGTATTGTCATCTGACAGTATGCTAACGCCCTTTTGGCATTTAAAAATTTTTTTTTAATGTTTTTAGTTTTAACATGAGTGTAAGCACGAGAATTGCCTTCCAGGAGACACATGAACAAGGTGGAATTGTCCGTTACAAGATTTAACTTCTGCTGAATTGTATCGATATATTTCGCTTGATAATGACTTGAACAAAAAAATTACGATAGCAATAACGATAAATTGTTCCACCAAACCACACGTTACAAGATTTTGTTTCAGTGCGGTTAGTGGAAGTGATTAGGTGCGGTTCGTCCAAGTGCGGATCAAATTAGTGCTCTAAGTGGAATACCTCGTTTTTTTTTTTGGTTGATTCGCCGCGTGTAGACGCTGTAGTCAGTGTTGTATGGATCACTATAGAAGCTTGTTGACAGACACGTTTTTGCTACGGTGCGGTTTGTACGCCGCCGTTCCGATACACATCAATAAGATCATGACAAAAAAAAAAAACAGATTTTTTAAACAGATATTTCTGACTACGATATTATCCCACAAAAAAAAAAACATCAAATTAATGTTCGTTTTTCAATCCAAGAGACTAATCTGACATTTAAGTCTTTTGTATTTGCCTTTTTTTAGTATAGAAGTTTGACATTACACCTGTCAGATTAGTCTCTGGGATTAAAAAACGAACCTTAGGTAAGTATATATTTTATGTTTTATCATGTATATTGATATCCATCGCGTCTGCGGAGTTTAGCTAGGCAATTTAAAGTAACCCTGTTTATAGGAGATAGGTACTTGCAAAGTGTGAATTAATATTTATCTGCAAAGGTACAAGAGCCTAGATATCTTTATTCTCCGGCTGTAGATGTTTTGAACAAGTTAATTAAATCATAATCTAGTTGTATTCTAAAGCTGGTGGGCTAGCTCAAACAAAAGGAAAAAAACTTCAATGTAAATCTTTTCTTCTTTTCCTCCCTTAAAAAACGTTTTAACAGCTTGAACCACATTTTTATCCACGCCAAACAGAAGCCACTATTAAAATAAAACAATATCATTTAAACGTTCTCCTCTCCTATCTTCCATTTAATAATCCAAGTTTGTTTCCAGTGGCGAGGGCGCGCATTGCCCGGTTTATTTGCGAAACCCTCAAAACTTCGGTTAGAGCCATGAAACAAATAGCTTTTGAACTCGCCCGCTTCGAAGTGTGCTGCGTTTTTATGATTTTTTTTAAATATTTTTTACGTTAGACACGCTTCGGGCAATTGAGAAATTGCATCTGAATCATTTTGTAAAATGTTATTTTATTTAAGAAAATTAAAAAGACAAACTAGAATAATTTGTGTCTGGGACAGGTAGTAAAAAAAAGTGTATCATGCAATGCATGCAATGCCTGTAAAATGAATGTAAAATTCAAAACGGCTGCATTTTTGGGCATCAAGATATATTATATTCTTGATACATCGCAATCTATTGCAAAAAATGCAGTATTAGTTCGCATTTGAAGTCAAAAAACGTATAAGAAAACACATTTTTAAGCACTCAAACAAGAAAAATAATTACCTTAAATCCAAAAATCAACTTAAAACCATACTTAAGACTACATAAACGATAAAGACTGGCCCCTCAGCGTATCAGCCCGGTTTGGTAGCGTACAGAATGAATTTTAAACATGAGCGCCACTGTACCGTCCGAGACAATTGAAACTTTGCATAATGCATGAAACCGACTGTACCTAGGGAGCGATCGAACCAGCAGCGGGGGCTAAATATTTGTGGTCTTAAAAGTGTAACTTCAAGAAAATTGTTAGTTTGCAAAGATGGTTTAATCTTGCCGGGCTCTGGAAAGTTGCTGTTTTATGCAATTCTGTAAGATGCTACTGTTTTTCTGTTTTACATGAATTTGAATGGTAAGTGAAATTAAACTTAAGTTTTGTACTATGATGCAGAAGTAAATTTATATTTTTTCACTTTTGATTTTTTCATAGTCGTGCACCGTGACCATTTGAAAAAGCAAAAGGAAGGTGCGCAAACATTCTCATTTTTGCTACAGTTTTTTTTAAGTAACCAAGTTTACACACACGCTGAAAATGTGTGTGTGGAGACGAGCGCGTCAGGACATAATACACACACACATACACACTTCCGACTTTGCCATTATTTCGGACGGTACCGAGAGCTCCTGCGCTTACACATTCACAGTGTCTTTGTACACTTGGTAACCACAATAAAAGCGCGCGTCGCTTCGTGAGATAAAAATACTGTATAACGGTATCTATGTCACAGCCAACTGGTTTAATTAGCCGTTTAGTTAACCGCCTAGCCTTTTAACTAAACACACACACATGACTGTGACGTAATCAACAAAATTACAAAAAATCCAATCTTTTCTCTTTCAAAGTCAATGTCATAGCATTTATTTCAATAGGCACATAAAATACACTTTTCAACCTCAAAAAGAATAAAACAATTGATTCTAGTCGCAAAAAACAATACGGCGCAAAAACGCGCAAAAAAACGCGAGCGCGCGCGCATGCCTGTCGCGTGTGAATTAATGTTTATACCTTTTGATCTTCATGCTATCTCATTCAAAGTTAATAAAAAGTAGTTAAAAGTTAGTACAACCATTATAGTTCTCCCGTCTTCAAGCCACCTTTTGTGACTCCTTAACATTTTACCTTACTATCTCGCATTCGGAATCGTGCCAACGACATTTACGATGTGGCATTCACTCGTATCTTTATCTAGACCAGAGACATCTTTGCATAAATATCTAACATACTTTTTGGTTAAGTTGTCGACTAATATTTGAATTTTGTATTTGGAATTCACGAAATCTCTCTAGTTCTAGAACTACGAGTATGTATGAAAATTGTTTTGTTTTTAAATGTCATCATCTGCCTAGCCTTTTCCCAACTATATTGGAGTCGGCTTCCAGTCTAACCGGATGCAGCTGAAAACCAGTATTTTACATGGAGCGACTGCCTATCTGACCTTCACAATCCAGTTACTGGGTAATACGATACCCCTTGGAAAGACTGATTGTCAGACTTTCGGGCTTCAGACTACCCGTAACGACAGTCAAAGATCCACGAATGACAGCCGGGATAAACAGCTTAACGTGCTTTCCGAGGCACGGAGAGGTCTCCGTATGTAAAGATGGTCACCCATCCACAGACCAGCCGCGGCAAGCGTAGCTTAACCTGATCGATCGATCTGTGCGGCTTTTATTATTTAGCCTAGGACCCCTTAAAATAGTGTAGCTTTCCATTAGTGAAATAATCGGAACAGTAGTTCCTAAGATTACCCCCGCATAAAAGTTTCACTTTTACCTCTTTATAATATTGACCTGTGGGTCAACTTCACGCAGCGGGCATACAGCGACCTACGCGTTCAATATAATAATGCACTGAGAGTACTGCTGCGGCTGCCGTGGCGTTGTAGTGCTTCAGGGATGTTTGCGGATAATAATATTAATGGTTTTGCCGCCATTATATTAGGGACAGAATGTGCATCCCTGATGACGCGTGTTCGCGCCAGCACCAATAGTATTCTCAGTGTGTTTGCAGATCGGTGGGATTGCCCGATGTTGCGGAGGTGGATGCAGCTCCACGCTGAATTTTAATTGTTTATGTGTCTGAACCTACTAACACTTGAGTTTAAGTAAAATTGTTACTAACCCTATGGACTCCTGTCTGAAATAATAAAAATCTATTATATTCTATTAAGTATAGATTATAGGTACCTACTTACCATTCATTTGAGAAATAGTAAGACTAAGTAGCTATAATTTAGTTCACGATATTTTAAGGCTCAGATTTCTCAATATGAAGTGCATCATTTTTGATGAGTAATCCAACTTTCTCAGAATATCAACCTGTAAGTATAATTAATTATTTACAACAAAACGTTTCGCCTGATTGGTCAGACTTCAGACATTCGTAACAGAAAACAAAAGAAAAAGGTTTGTTAAAAACTCGTGTATTTTAAATTACACGTAGGTAAATTTTTTGGGTATGGAAATTCTGAATTAAAAATCGTTCTACGCAGTTACGGCTACCGTTGAAATAATACAGGTACAAGCAGTAGATACCTGCGTACTGTAATTTTAAAAACTTATTTTACCTTTATTTTTAATTACTGAGCCTTGTTGCCGAAATTTTAAACGTGTAGGCCAGATGACCGGAAAGCGTCCTCCCTTAATGTAGGCTAAATGGGTATTTTATTTTTGAAAAATTTAATCGCAAATCAGCTCACACCGGGACCACGGAAACGTAAACTGTGAAACGATTTTTAACAGCAAAATGCGTAACAGAGTGGAGGTTTTTTTCATAAAATTTTAATTAAAAAGGAATTGACGACTTAACCGTGACGTAGCCGTTGGAAAATGTGGCTTAATTAAGCCCAACCTCTACTTTTAAATCGGCTTAATAATTTCTGATATACCTAACAGGAAAACGCAGAAGGGGGCTTATGGCTAAGTAATAACAGTCGCACAGGTCGATCGATCAGGTTAAGCTACGTCTGTGGATGGGTGACCATCTTTACATACCGAGATCCCTCCGTGCCTCGGAAGCACGATAAGCCGTCGGTCCTGGCTGTCATTCGTGGATTTTTGAGTGTCGTTACTTATCCTCAGAAGACCGAAAGTCTGACAACCAGTCTTATCAGGGGGTATCGTATTACCCAGTAACTGGGTAGTAGAGGTCAGATACGCAGTCGCTCCATGTAAAATACTGGTATTCAGCTGCATCCGGTTAGACTGGAAGTCGACCTCAACATAGTAGGGAAAAGGAGTAGATGAAGATGATACCTGACACACGATGGGATCGTTTTCATGATGATCATCATAATTATAGGTAGGTACTTGTAGCTAAGTCTCTTTCTGTCTCTCTAATGACAGTCTTCTTTTGTCTCATTTCAGCCCTCGTCTCTCTTGTGTCAATCTCTTTGATTGATTAAAAACTTTCAAAATCTAGTCGTACATCTCGGTGACAACCAATGTCAAATACTTGTAAAAATGTAGGGAAATTACATTAGTAATATTAGTTCTATGGGAAATCAGATGTATTTTTGTCAGATTGAGACTGACATCAGACTGTGAACGTTCTTAAAATTATGAGAATTGCCCCCCTTTCCAATATCGTCCAGGTATACTGCAATAATTTCAATGACGTCGACAACTCGACATGTCTTAGAACCTGTATCGTTAGTTTAACCAGAAATAGCAACGTCTACTCTGAGAATTCGGATGTTAAATTGTTAATTCGGGAGCCTTTGAAATGTTCGTTTAATATGTGAAGCTGATTGATTGATTGGTCGAATAACCAACGAAACATCGACTAAGGCGACTGACCCAAACCTTTGCCTTTCTAAGAATCAACTCCTAACTTATGCGTTTGAAACTTCGTGGGTTAACCGCAATAGGTACCTATTTACACTATATGAATTAAAATACATTCATGTAGTATCTACATTATAATTTACTATGTTTTAATGGATACAAATTAAAAGCAACACATTTTCATTAAAGAGATTTAAGTATATACTTTTTTTTAATGTTGAATGAATAAGTTCTCTTAAAAAATATGTACTCACAGCCAAAGAGCTCGATTTACATTTTACACATAAGTACGGGTTGTTGTCACTGTGTGCGTAAATTAATGAGTCGGTCGGTCGGGTACGAATAGCAAACCGCTAAACTGTATGTGTGTGTATGATATACCCACATATACCAATAACTAATATACCAATGTATAGTAATCATAATTGAATCAGGTCCAATATTTCAACATTATAAATATGTGTCCCAGAGCCGGTCGGTGTAAGCACCTGGCATAGTTAACGACTTAAACTACGCGTCTTAAGTTCTAACCCCGGCAAAGGAATTTTGTTTTATAGGTTTTTATTTTTTGTCTTATAAATAAGACAACAATTTTGTGTCAATAAAATTATTAAAACAAAAAAATAAATAAAAAGGTAATTAAATAAAACCAATAAAATAAATTTAAATATTTTATTAAATGAACTAGGCGTTTTGGAATGCGGGCATCTATTGTTCCATAGCGCTTGGGTCATTAGTGAATGAGTCAGCTCGTTTCGACTATTATGTTTCTTACAAAAGTTGGCTTAAGGTTCAATTTGGCATGGGCTATATTTTAGCAAATAAAAAACTACGCGTGGCCAATACAGTAAGTAATGCAAACTATTTTAAACATATTCCCAAACTTTTGGATGAGTAGAACACTGCTGGTAACATCTTTACCAGTTTATAAGACAAGGCTTTTTGTTCAATAAGAATATACGCAAATATTTTTTCAAAGTATACAAATAAAAAAAAACTGAAATTGGAGGTGAAGTGAATCAACATGTTAGATAGTAAGAAATTATGACAATTTCTAACTGCATAACAATAACATCACTTACACTTCATACTTAATTTCTTAAAACATTTTTCATCACTATAAATAACCACATTATCCTCTTAATTAAAATTTATATAAGACCTAGCGAACAGAAGTCGTTTTATTCGGTGAGCGGTGGACACCAAAATCTTCCTTGCTGGCTTACTACAGCGTAAACCAGCTTCATCTTCATGCAGGTGATTTCGCACTGTTTGTAAGCACACATTATGTGCTGTTGCAGTTATGCGGGTGGATAAAAACGGATTAGCCCTGTGCCTTGCCACGATGTCGTAGTAACGAGCCGAAGAATTCACCTTCGGTTTTGGCCCACGTCGATTATGGTCCACTTCTCCAGAATCCGCATACCGATGGACCCATTACTGCACGGTTCTTCTCTATGGATAAAAACAAAATAATATTTAAAATAATGAAGATAAACAATGGTGGATTGGTGGATAGCTAATGAATTACTTAGGCATATTACCTCATAATGTAATAAAAGTTAACATCGCTTTACATTGGTGGCATTAGATACCAATAATATGTGTCTCCTAACTATTTTATTTATCTAATTTGAATGTTTATCTTTATTTCGACTAACTACATGTATTCCAATGTTTAGGTAAACAGTGAAAGGTGAGATGAGTTAAGAATTTTAGTTGAAACAGGTATTACTAACATAATGAAAATAATTATATCACAAGTAGATTGTTACTCACCGATATTAATAAGCGCCTTGCAATTTCACAATTAAAAATGTTTTGCTCATGCAAAACAACGATTTTCGCCTTTTTAAACATCGTTAAATGTTGCATGGTCGGATCAAGTTCAAGCACAATTGGAATCAGAAACAAAGAAAGCGCAGGAATATGAGTAGTCATCAATATACTTAGAAGTCCAAATTATACTCGTAGACTGACAACTACGAGTATAAGAACGCTAATTTTTTTATAAATTAAGGTGAAAAGTAAAAAATATTTACAAAAATTGTGGGTAGTTATATCCTAAGCGGTCAAAATAAATTATCTGAGAATTCCGTGGTCATATCTCAAACGTTGTAAATTACTCATCTATGAACGGGAATGAATCGTTAGCAATTCAACGAGGTAAAGATGTTTTAGGAAAATTATGATTATAAAACGAAAAGAATATTAGCACCCGAGATTTGAACTTGAGACTTCTTGTTTACTAACCAAAGACGTTATGCCAAACCTGTCACAATGAACAAGCGCGAAATATTATAACTCATTCAATTACATAAATTAATGATTACTATACATTGGTTATATAGTTATTGCTTATTGGTGCGACATACGCACACTAATAAAAAACAGCTCGCTCGCGCTCGTTTTATTTAACGTTTGTGTGCGTAACTATTCATACAGACACAGCTATCCGTGTTTGGATGTAAATCGAATTAGTTTGCTTTGTGTACAATTTAAACAAACACAGTAAACAAAATTGATGGAATAAAATGAAGCAAAAAATTTGAATAGTCACATTTAGCGCCAATAAATGTTTAAAATAAAGTCTCGAATTTGGGTGCAATGGTGCGTTACTTCGCTTCCCCAAAATGTAGGTTAAATATTCCGCTATGTTTGTAGAGGGAAATAATGATGACATATTTTATTTAAAATATATTCTGAAAACAGATCAGCATTTTAGACTTTATAATTTGACCCAGTTTTGTTTTTCGTTCATCCAAAAAAGTTGTGTTTTCTGAAATATACCGGTAAGTCTCATTAAGAGAACACTTTTCAATAAACGTGAACTTTAATTACAAGCCGTAACGATGATTTTCCTTAAACCAGATGCGGTATAGCATTATCGAAAATATCGTTTTACTAACAAACTAGGAGATCGTGATATTATTAGACACGACAGACATCGACAGTCCATTAATTAAATCGGAGCGGAAATTCCGCTGTAATTAATGAAAGCCCAGTTGAGTACGGTTTCAACGATGCTTCCAGAAAAGCGTGAACGAATGCTGTGAAAGGTTAGATGGCCATAGTATGAAAGATGACTTAATCTGCTTTGTAAAGCGATTACAGCGCTACAGGTGTAGCGTTACAGCGGTTGTGTGTTTTGATAGGACTTGTCGATTCAGTGACGGTTTCCTGTACGAACTGTGGTCACCACACAATGGCCACAGTGCCTGCTGTTATGAAAAACGATGGCAGTGGGGTTTGATTTTATAGTGTTAAAAAACGCTCTCTACCCACTCACACGACCGGGTTTTTCATGACTCGCTCAGGACCGTTCCCGAACACTTTATTTTCTACGCGCCGCGGGTGGTCTCGCCACTTATACACGACTCCTACACAAAAAAATTCTATGGAGCGATGCTTACTGTTTATTGTTTTGTAATGTATACAAATTAGGCAACATTTCAATGCTTGTTTCGTAACTTTAAATGAATTAGATTTTTTTCAATAAATGTTTATTATTTATGTTTGTTTACATTACGTAAATAAAAAACAAAACTAGTTTTCATTCAAAATCTAAAGCGTTGACCCTATCTTTTTATTTACCTAAAAAATAGCCCCATCAATACTGAATCCAATGACATACAGTACATATCATTGTTCCTCCAAAGTTTATTTATACAATAACAATAAAACCATGCGATGACGCATTGCGCTTACGTCATCGCGACCATTTGTTTATTTTCAACTACAGATAACTTATTAGAATCTTATTGGATTCTTTTTTTTTATTGGCATAAAAATACGTCATCCAATTACTCAACTAAATAAAATAGAATGACAGCGATACTACCATAGACAAAATTACTAAAAATAAAAATACAGTGTGAACAGGCGCGCAAAAAATTTCATGTCGATTTCTGGCACTGGGACAGTCGGCCATGTTCCTTCCGTGTCGATTTTCGGCATTTGGGCGTTAATAGCAGTTGAGTGGATGAAAACAAAACAACATACTTTTACGTACTGTTATATAGAGGGTGGCAGGAACATCGATGCGCAACCTGTTAAGAGGAAATGCGGGTGGTCTTTTCTCCATAGAAACGCTCTCGCTTGTTTTATTTCTGGTTAAGACCATAAAGTAATGATATTTTACAGAATAATAAATATTAACTACTTGAATGTCCCAATGTCTTCCTTTTTGATAATACATTATTTTTATAGGCACTAGATCCCTCAAAAAAATGCCGATTTAAACCACTGTCAACAGAGGCCTAGTGTACAAAGATAACTATTAATGAAAAAAGAAAAACATAAGGACACGGTATATATCCTTCTTATTCAGTTTATGAGATATCTTTTAAATTGGAACAATATTGGAGGAGGAAATAGGCGAGAGCCAAACCTCGAATTATGACTTTTTACTTAGGCATTTTCAAAAGTCTCTCCGACCGCATTTCCTATTATTAAGAATCTACGAGATTCTTAATGATTCTGAATGATCATGGTCTAGAATCGTGTGTTGAATTCTTGCACGCCGATGTCCCTGCCAATCTGTATAACGTTACAGTCATTCGCCTGTAAATTTCGGACACAATATGGCGGCCACCGGTCTTCTAAAAATGGTAGCTTTACAGGCACAATTAATTGATTTTTCAATCCAAATCGATGCAACTCAAACACATATCCATGCACATCTCTTTCAATGACATAAATACGAAATATTGCGGTTCTACTTTTTACCCGACTGTGGCGAAGTCTGAAAGCCTTGTGGGTAAGTAATAAGTAATCAGGTCAAGCTACACTTGCCGCGGTTGTTCCGTGGATGGGTGACCATCTTTACATACCAAGAACCCTTCCTGCCTCGGAAAGCACGTTAAGCCGTTGGTCCCGGCTGTCATTCGTGGATCATTGACAGTCGTTACGGATCGTCAGAAGCCCGAAAATCTGACAACAAGTCTTACCAAGGGGTATCGTATTACCCAGTAACTAGGTTGTGGAAGTCAGATAGGCAGTCACTCCATGTAACGTACTGGTATTCAGCTGCATCCGGTTAGACTGGAAGCCGACACCAACTTAGTTGGGGAAAAGGCTAAGCAGATTATGTGGCGAAGTCTGAAAGTAGGGTAGGTTATGTTTTACCTTCTTCTATCGTATCGATATGAGTTACACAATAATAGTGTACATATTATGCACAACTACAGTGTAATCGCGGCTTCCATTTGTGGCCAAATTTCATGTAAGCTGCATTAGATGGATCGCGGGGCGGGGCCGCGCGGCACACCGAACGGGATGCGGTTTTAAACTATCGGGTGTTGTATCACACCGTGCCGTACCACAATGAACCTGTGATCTGTTATTCAATAGCACACAAAGTTATAGAGGATAGAAGAGTAAAACCTTTTCTTTGTGTTTTTATTTGTATAAGTTTACTTATAACTAGAATAATTTATTTAAGTTGATGGAATAAACATTATTTTTTCTTTGTCTTTGACCTTGAGCTGGTATAGGACAGAGTTTCAATAGAAAAAGTGGCCAGCTTACACGGTTTTTGCTACCAGTGTCGTGTGATCGACTGTTCAGTACTATCTTGGCCCGTTAATAATGGTACTTAGATTTTTTGAAGGAGACATCTTTGTCACGTACGCCTATGTGACATAAGCGTGCGTGACAAAGATGACACTCTACAAATGCAATTTTTTTTACTCGATGTGCTAAATTGATGACAGTGTACTGTGTCAATGTTATCAACTTGACACATTTCATCTCAGGTATTTGAGATCCATCTGAAAAAGTCACCTCAAAAACAAACAGCAGCGATGGCGCAGACAGGCACACAGATACACAGATAAAATTATACACAGATACACACGTTAAACTTGTTACATCCTTCTGTTTCAGTCGGAGGTTAAAAATTAAATAGCAGGACGGCGTTTCTAATAGGGCATGGTGTCTTTACTTATGCTCAAGTCAGTTAGTGTGAACAGGTCCTTAGCATGAAGGGCTACTGTTTACCCAAAGTGGTCTTCTGCTTTGAGATAGCGGAAGTTAAACGGAAGCATGACATCCTGGCGGAGATGTTGTTCAAGAGGCATCTACGCGCTTGCGCTATTGATTCAAGTAGTTGGGATAGGCTCGCTTCACATAGGTAGTCTTGGCGCTCTACTGTCTACAAAAATGTAAAAAAAGGCGCTTCGATACACTACCCGGAAAACGCCAAATACGTAAAAATAGACCTAAGCCCTTTAACCATGCCGGTCAACTCTATTGCATTAGTTATGGCCGGGTATTTAAAACAAAATTCGATCTGGCAAGGCACGCTAGTAAATAATCATTTTAAAGGGTCGCCGTTATAGAAATCGATAAGGAGGTCTATCGTGTGTGTCTTTTTTATTATTCATTTATTCATTCGAGTTACAAACAGTCATAGACAATATACAAAATTCAATACAATACATCACATTTTGTTTATTACGAAAATAGAAAATAGAAAAAGAAAATAGTTTATTTCTAGGGAACAAAGTAAGCATATATAGGTTAAACACAGGTTGAAAAAACACGAGTAGCTTAAAAAACATCCAACAACTAGGTTACAAAGTATTGTTTTCCAGTGAGCCCCAAACTAGACAGTTAGTCTTAGGGCTATATCTTAGGGCTAGTGGTAGATCGCTAGACAAGTTTGCCATGTTTACATAATTATTTACACTCTATCTAAATATAATTGAACTTTGACAAGACATAATCGACACAATAATTCAGAGAAAATTAAAATAATCCAGCAGCTTACATCTCCAACACAAAAATGGCCGCTGTACCTACATTTTAAAATAAAACATCCATTTAGAAAGTATAATTAATCCAACTCAATCACCCTTGTGATCGGGAGCAAAGGCTGTTTTGTTAGAGGCTTAGCGGGAGAGCATCAATGTGCCGTTTGTAAAGACGTATCAATTATGTGCTTAAAATAATTCGCTTTAGAAACCTTTTCCTGTTAAGACTAGCAGATAAGGGCTCGTTATTGTCTTCGGTTGGTAAAAGGTTTGTTTTTAGGGTTCCGTACCCAATGAGTAAAAACGGGACCCTATTACTAAGACTCCACTGTCCGTCTGTCATCAGATCTCATGAACCGTGATAGCTAGACAGTTAAAATTTTCACAGAATGTGTATTTCTGTTACCGCTATTACAAAAAATTGAGTAAAAGTAAATATTTATAGAGGGCTCCTATACAAAAATGTGATTTTGTTGCCGTTATTTTGTGTAGTGTTAAATATTTATGATGGTACGGAAGTCTTCGTGTGCGAGTCCAACTCGCATTGGCCAGTTTTTTTTTTATATTGGTGACCTAATTGCATTTGAAGGGCAAGGCAATTTAGGATTAGAAATAACTACAAGTTCCTTTAACATAATTATGTAGCGAATAATTCGTTTTAAAGACATTTCTCAAAAAAAGTACCTTACGGTTCACTTACATATTGAGAAATGTATAGAAAATTATGTAGTAATAGTAGATGTTCTTGAAAATTTTCTTAACCAACTTTTTAGACCTTTGTATCCTGCTTATCCGTATGAAGTTTCATTAAAATCGGTTCATTCATTTCGAAAAACAAGGGCTTAAAAGTTTGTATGAAATACCGTACGTAGTAAACGCTCTTAATAACAATTATTATACTTGTACCTGCACCTAGCACCAATACTATTCAACGAGCGAGTTAGGAAACCATACTACGTCATAAAGATGAGGAATAAGAGTGTCATGACAAAAGAATGGCTCCCATGTCTTTGTAGGAAGAATATTGAAAATCAAAAATGAAGAATATTTAACAAAAATGTACATTTATAATGTCATCATCGTCATTATCATCATCAGCCTATAGCAGTCCACTGATGGACATAGGCCTTTCTATTGCATGCTATTGAACTCGATTTTCGACAACTCTCATCCAGCAGTTTTAAAAGAGTAACGGTGGAGGTTCTTGCCCATTCTTCTCCATACGAAAACTACCTTTTGGAATGGGCGACTAGAATCAAATCTATTTCATAATAATTTTTGACGTTCAAAAGTGCCTTTTCTGTGCCTATTTGAAATAAATGCTTTGACTTTGACTTTGAGCTGCTACCAGCCATCCTGCGAAGATCGTCGCTCTAGCCTGTAGGCGTCCCACCTTACTTTTACCGATTCGCGGTCTCCACCACCATTATGTATCAAAATAAATTGTTTTCTATAAAATGTCTCTTAATATTTGTATGTGACTGTCACACCTTGGTTTTACTTTAGTTCTGGGCGTTAGACCAATCAATCAAATTATTCACTTTTTAGCAAAGATAAAGATTTTACTTAGTCTTGAGAATTAGTAAACATTGATTTATTTCTATTTTTGGCTCGGTCTTTGAATTTCAATACTGTGCTTAACTTTTATTTAACCAAATTAATGAAATGATTTAGGTATTCTGAAAATTGCACAAATCAATCAAAATAAAATGTCATATACTAATTATGCTGAGAATAAGCACTTTTCGAACGTCAAAATTACATACGGCAGTCCCCCAAAACGCCCTTCACCACTTCCTAGTGCTTTCGCTGGGAAGAAGAAGTGGCGCAACAAACTCCCCAGCAGCACAGCTGTCTGTTCAATTAGAAAAACATGCTTCTATAAAATAGTAGACATGCAAAGTAATTAATATAATAATATACTATACGAGACACAGAACATTAAATTAAACTATTTGACATATGCCAGCTAGCCAATCACTTTTACAATAGTTCGTAGATGACTATATTGTTTTGTCCATTTGCTAGATTACGGGGAATTAATCCATCCGTAGCCATCATGACAAGAATACGCCCCATTGTCCCAAAAATAAAATAGAAATAAACTCCGCGACACACAACATGTCGGTTCAAAGCCGAATTGTGGGCAACTTTTATTGGTTTTATTCCAACTACCAGGCAACTTTTTAGTTTCACATATCTATTGTACCAACCATTGGCCGAGTTGAATTGTGTACAGTAAATAGCTTGTTTTACTGGAAAACATCGAATTTCCTTCAGTCTTTTATTGGATTCCCGTTATAACAAGTTTGTAAAGAAATTTCTCGGTTTTGGCACAAAATACAGAGAGTACAGAAGTCAATATATATACAAAGGGCACTCGAGTAACGCACACATAGACATAAGCCAAAGTTGACAACCCTAGCGCGACCGCCGAGCGTAGGTGTGAAAAAACTGTTTTACAAAAAGAAAACAACCGACTTCCAAAAAAACTACAAGATGATAAATAACTTTTATTTCGGAAGTCGGTGTCGTTGGTTCTGCATTTTCGTTTATTGACACCGACTTCCGAAATAAAAGTTATTTATCACTTTGTAGTTTTTTTTGGAAGTCGGTTGTTTTCTTTTTGTAAAAAAGTTTTTATTTTTCACTTTTTAGTGAGAGAGTTTGTAATTTATCTAAGTTAAATAGCCTAACGTCAACTGCTCATCACCTTTTACAAAATATTGCTTTTCCCGATGCTGGGACGTTAATTTTTGAGGAGTTCTCCTGGTAAGAACCTGAAGAACTCCACTCCACCACCACACGCATTGTGACGAGCATAAATTGCTTAGCAACCATATTAAAGTAATCGAATCGCAACCCGTGAAATATTTATCATTGATTAGTTCCGATGGCCGTCTGTAGCCTTCATCATCAGCTCCACTTTACCAAATGATGATTTCCGAGAGCAAATGCTCAAGTTACTCTAAAAAATATCCAAATCGCTATAGATTTGCCAATAAAATTTGAGGGTTTCCCTCGATTTCCATGGGATCCTCTCATCAGATTCCAACTTGCTGACAATGGGACCACCTTGGGAGTATACCCTTCAAGTTACTCTAAAAAATATCCAAATCGCTATAGGTTTGCCAAAAAAAGTTGAGGGTTTCCCTCGATTTCCATGAGATCCTCTCATCAGATTCCAACTTGCTGACAATGGGACCACCTTGGGAGTATACCCTTTCAAACAAAAAAATAATTTTCGAAATCGATCCACAAATGACGGAGACATCGGTGAACATACAAAAAAAAAAAACATACATAAAGTCGAACATATAACCTCCTCCTTTTTGGAAGTCGGTTAAAAAGTGAAGTACAGCCTATACAGCATAGCCTTTCAACTAAACGGCGGCCGTTCAACTAACGGCCTGAATGATATTCAATTACAGTTTAGGTTGGAAGTCTGTAACCAATCACGCGCGAGCCGAATTGGTTGCAGTAATTAAGGCATTGCACCCCGACCAAGTGGGTTAGGTTAGGTTAGAACTGTGATCAACCGCGTTCGAGCCGAGGGAGGAAGCAAGGCGAACACTACTTCTAAAGGCCAGGCAGTTAACTGAACGGCTAATTTAACCAGTTGGCTGCGACACATACATGTGATTGACTTCTGTACCTTTCTGTTTTGTGGTTTTGGGTACTGTTATTGTGTGGCGAAGTCTTTCTAAAGGGTACAGGTACATGCGAAATTGTTTTTGTTAGCACAGAAAACATTGAGTTCGAACAATAGATGGATTGTTTTCTATGAAATTGAAGGAAGTTATTTTGTAATAACATAGTGTGCTTTTGAAATACTCAGAGTGGGTACAAGTAGGACCGAATTCACCGAATTCCAATGTCGTGCAATTTAACAAAAGCTATGTAGGATCCTGGGAACAAGACTCGTGTAATACTCGAGCAATATATTCATAAATCAGTGTAAGTACAACAACAGAAAACATTTTCATTCTTCTTGGGAAAATAGGTACAGATGTTATTGCTATTAAGGTAGGCAGAAGTTTAGCCCTATTTATTGTAGATGTTAAAGCAGTTCTAAACTAACTTAGACTAAGTTAATGAGTAGGTACTTGAACCTGCCCGGATGCATAGGTTCCTATTAGGTAACTCCACCTTTGTACTACAAAATTTTCTGCTTTCTTGTTTACTTTATGCGAAATAAAATACCTATAACTGTGTGCCTAATGGCGTTCTCATCGGCAAGAATGACGAACTTTAATCCCGTATTTGAACCCCTTTAGGGGATGACTTTACAAAAACCCTTAATAAGTGCTCAACTTTACTATGGGCACCTTGAGCATATTTCGTACTTCCGGAATCAGCAATTGTGCGTCGACTGTCAGTGAGTGAGCGATTTAATAATTTCATTGATTAGATTTTAGATTTTCTAATCTTCTATCAATCTAAATAAATAAAAAAACTAAAAAATCTTTAATTTTCTTCCTTTTAATGACATCAAAGCCACAGAAACCTATCTTAAAACCATCTATATTTATACAGTATTCGGTGAATTCCGTCAAAAAGTGAAACGTAAGTTCCCAAGATGGTATGAAATTCGTCACTTTAAAACGAGTTTTATACCAATCCATTGTAAATAAACACAAAGGACTTTCTCTAAAGTTATTTTCCATTTACTGACGGAGGGTTGAAATTTACGGTCAATTGATAAGTTTTGTTAGAAATAAATATGCCTAGATGGATAATTATTTGTGTTTAACTTTAATTTGGTCTAGGATTTAGATTTTACAACAGGATTTTTTTATAGGAACGCGATTTTTTATAGTCTTGAAGTCTGCGTTACCGCAAACCAAGGAATTGATACCAATTTTTTATGATACTATCCTGAAGCCATGAATGATAATGATAATCATTAGTGGATCATCGAGAGACGACCTTTAAAAGTTTATGTAAATATCACCCCCGTGTAGCGCAGATTATAGTGGTAGTATTTTATGAACGAACTTTCACGTAAGGAGCTTTATTACTAGCATTGTAATAAAGCTCCTTACGTGAAAGTTCGTTTTTTCGAAGATTTTCTTCTCAACGAGACATTCTCCTTTGACAAACATGTTTAGGGATCCGTACTTAAAGGGTGCCAACGGGACCCTATTACTAAGCCTCCGCTGTCGTGCCGTGCATACGCCTGTCTGTCAGCGGACTTCATCTCATAAACCGCAATCGGAAGACGGTCGAAATGTTCACTAATTGTGTATTTCTTTTGCCGCTAAAACAAAAAAATAAAATAAAGTTCAAAATTAAAGGGAAGGTTAAATATTAGGTATTGCATGGTGTTGTCGATTACACCATCTACGAGAAAATATAAAGACATCATATTTTAATAAGATTCGACAAAATATTGGAAACAATATCTAATATTTAATTCCGATTCCACTTTGATTTTGGTACAAAAGGAAATGGTTGTGTTTGTCCAGCAGCCTATCCGCTCAAGTCGTGGAACTACTCAGGTTGAATTGATATGATGTTTGTAGAATGGCCGCCAACCTGTTGCATTTTGTGCACTTTTGTGTTGTAACAGAAGAAAATAGTCTTCTTTTTGTTTAGTTCTGACTCTTTCATCGTCAAAAACTTTTTTTTCTATTACCTATATTTTTGATACTTCGTCATATTCAATAAAAAAATAGGTTACCTAGTTGGTAAAATAAAATTCTTAAAAGTGGTTTTTCTGATATAACTACTAAACTAAAGTGTCCTACATAGCATTTGAGAGGGATGCGTCTCATATCATAATAAGTTATTTGGTATATTTTCATTTCAATAACGTTCACAAGATATAATAAACGTTAGATATACTAACTGTAGATTTAATTTCTCTACATATAACATTTATATACTCTAAAACTCATTTCGTATAACGTTATTGGATATAACGTTTATTAAATCGAAAATCATTAGGTCTATCGTTTACAATATCTCATGATATCCATCATTATGGTTAACACCCAGATTCAGAGCAATCCGCAAATCCGGACCGCCGAAACCGTGACAGAAACCATGCCTGCTGCATCTTGCTTGCTTGCATGCATGGTGCATGCTTGCTTGCATGCATGGTGCATGGTGCATGGTGCATTATGGTTAACACCCCGATTCAGAGCTATCCGACTAGTATAGGTTAGGTTAGGAGGCTAAGGCGGGAGCTCCGATCTGCTCCGCTCCCGCCTTAGCCTTTGTGGTTATTTTTTTATAACCACCCAGATATAGGAGCCCCGCTGAGTCTCCGTCGAGCTATCTTGGCAGATGGTAATCAGTTACTAGGTATTATCTACTCAGGTTAGGGGGGTGGAGGGGGCGATCAGACCGGAATAAATCTTAATAACTATGATAGTAATAAATAAATATGAATATGAATATAGAAATTACAAAAAAAAAGTTGTTATCATATTAGACTAAATAGGTTTTATGTCTTTTGAGTGGTATATCAAACGATTTTATATGAATTGTCTGTTATGCTTATAGAAATTAGTTACTTTAAAATTATATCAATCGTTTATTATATTAACTGATCATTCTAACAAATAAAATTATAGGTTCAGTTGTTATATTTTGTAAATATTAGAGGTTTTGTGATTATATCATATATTACTTACCCATTTGAGAGAGCCAAAATAAGGGGGGGTGCCCTTCTAACGTAGTCGCTTAGTTTTTAAGTTTTATTGTCTAGCCCTGACTGGAGGCCTTAATTAAGGCATCCACAGGAAAGTCCGGTTAAGCAGTAACCATCCTCATATAGAATGAACTGCGAGAGGCCTTTTATAAAAAAAGAGCCAAAATGAAATTAAAAAATTTAAAACAGTTTTATCCGGTTAAAATACCTACTTGCTTTAAATTCAGCATGTAAATTCGCATCTCCAAACTTGTCAAAATGACTCGTAGCTACCGGGTACTTCAACAATATCACTCAAAAGTAAGATGCTTCCATGGAATACAACAAGCTTTTCTTAAAAACATTATGATCACCTACAGTGAGGAATCCGTGCTATCAAATATCCCACTTTAATTAACTTAATACGATATAAAAGGTAATACCGGAGAATGTCTGTCAAAAGCAACCAATTAGCCTTTTCGTCACACCGACGCGACGCCATTTTGTAAGCCCCTGTAATTGTCTCAAATTAAAGCTTATATTTTCCAATTACCTTTTGTTACTTTATCCTTCACTGGCAGCCTCTGGGAAGCCAGCATTTTGTAAAAATCCATACTAATATAATATTATAAATTCGAAAGTAACTCTGTATGTCTGTCTGTATGTTACCTTTTCACGCCTAAACCACTGAACGGATTTCGATAAAACTTGGCAGAGAGATAGATTGCATTCCGGGACATAGGATAGTTTTTATCGAGATACTTCGCGGCCGAAGCCGCGGGCGGAAGCCAGTTTGTGAATAAATAATAAAATGCGAAGGTAGGTACTGAAACACAAAGTACACTTTTTCTTATATTGATGTGATTAAATTCTATTATTGAATAGTTTTGTTAATACCTATTCAGAAACAGCACGGTAACGGTTTCTAAAATAGAAGAATTATGAAAAGAAAAAAATTACATACACTCGGTGTGAGTGTATTTAATTTTTATTTTTTTTCCCCCATGAGGGTAGGACGGTAAAAACTATAGAACGCCACTTGGTCGATCCTTGTACACTCCTTTTGTTTAGTAGATCCATACATCTGCGGCATAATTGCGTAACACACCATCACCAATGGCTTTTATTTGTTTAACAAATTTTTCAACCATATAAAGCAATGAACATGGACTCCGCGCCACGCATATCGAAAGTAAAGCACCGTACCGATCAATGTGTGCGTAACTGACGATTAACGCTGTCGTGTCACGTAATGGTGGCCGGTCGGCATACTATGATGTAAATGCGAGGGTGAGGCGTGTTTGTACAAACGATCCGGCTACTTACTGTGCTTCACTTTCAATGTGCGTAGCGTGGAGTCCATTTTTTTTTTATAAGTCTATGGCAATAAATTAGTAATATCCTGTGGAAATGATTCATATTGTGATTGATAGCGTGATAAGCAATTAGGGTGCTGGTCTATATGCACGCCGGTTGCGAGCACTACGCAGCTGACCTTTCTGAAGAACAATGAAAGATATGATTTAAATTGATTTTTACTTAAGAAGAATTGCTTTGTGACAGCTGCGACCACAGATTATAAAAGCCCGGCGGTGCTTGAGAAAAGGTAACATACAGACAGACAGACAGAGTTACTGTCGAATTTATAATATTAAGTATGGATTTTTATCTTATCGTATGCTGCACCGGTTTGATGTCATCAGGTTAATGTCGGCTGTCGCTGAATACCAGCGCTGGGGCTCTGTCTTGCATAGAGTCTTAGCGTATTTTCTTTTTTTCCATTGAATGTACAGACGCCAGCATATCAACCTACCCGAAACTGTCACATTTTCCCAATCAACTTTGAACCTTGTGCTTTAGCGATAAAGTTGTAAATCTATCAAAGAAATTTGACAGATTGTAGTAGCTTGATGTGCTGGCGTCTGTACTAACATCAAACTAACCTACAAACTTGAAAATGTTATTCAAATTGTGATTATATATTCAATATAATATAACCACAGTTCAATTTTGAATGAAAAATGAAATATTTCGCCTTTGTTCTGACAATATAACAGACCTCAAAATTTATGATTTATAGTTTAAAGAGAAATATAAAATAAGTTTCCACAATCTCTTTGACTTGAAGAGCTGGGATCAATGATTAATCGTTCAAGATGTCAGCTAGACACCAGATTGTTAGCCTCTCTTAAGTCCCAAGCAATTTGTCTTAAGTAAAGGAAAATGATAGGAACAATAATTTTTTAAATTATCCTTTACACAGGAACGAAACAGGTCCCAAAATTATAGGATAAGAAATTTTTTGGACGGAGAAAATGAAGCTCAGAATACTGAGCTTCATTTTCTCCGTCCAAAAAATTTGTCCTAGCCATTTTTCAAATTTTTACAGCGTAACTAGCAATGGCACTGTCCTAAAATTCTTTAAGCTCATGAGGAAAAAAGAAAACGGAATTCAAATTCGGAATTTTATCCACGTTTCACCAAATATTTTTTAAACTTTATTATTATTACAAGCACTTCCATTCCTTTCCTGCCAGCCCTTTGTGTCGGTTATTAAATGACCTTCCTTCAACGCAAACTCTTCGCAATCCTCGGCCAATTTTGTCCATTGTTCCCGAAGCTCCCCATCCCTTCTAACGATGACACGATTAAAATTGTTCAAATGTTCCACATCTTTTGCCTTACCTGTATCAGTTACACGTTACCCGACCTTCCCTTCGTACTTTATGTTTCGGATATTGATGTGATTTTAGGGACGGGGATATTTTATTTTGGTATGGATATACTCGTACCTACCTATACCAAAATAAAATATCCCCGTCTGTCGTCGTGGGTTTATTTATAATGTAATTTTGAGTTGAAATTGCGTTACATACATATATACCTAAATGTTGTCGGGTTATTCCTTGATTTTGCTGAGACCGTTCTGGTTGTTCAGATTTTTATTTTTTTTTTAATTTTCTGATACTAATAATAAAGCTGAATAATTTGTTTGTTTTTGTTTGAACGCGCTGATCTTTGCCATCATCAGGCTATGGCACTTAGAAGTCGAGCAATAGAGAAAAGTTAGAATGATCACTAAGCGTAAACGAAGTGACAGCGCGGGCAGGTGATGCAATGCGACGCGACGAAGTGGGTCGGGGGAGCAAGAAATTTCAAGCAGTTGAAGTCGCGGGCAGAAGCTTGTATTTTATATTTGATTACCTACTAATTTATTTATTAATTTGTAAGTATAAAAATTATTATTAGGTATGTTGAGACTTTTTGTACTCCCCGTCACTTGTCTCTAAAGGATTATTTATTTATTTAATAAAGCACAGCCACATCACGTAGGTAGACTAAACTTATGCTAGAATAATTTTAATAAATAAGGACTAACGTAGGTACATGACAATTATGGCGTAGGTACAGACGCCAGCACATCAAGCTACTACAATCTGTCAAATTTCTTTGATAGATTTTCAACTTTATCGCTAAAGCATTAGGTTCAAAGTTGATTGGGAAAATTTGACAGTTTCGGGTAGGTTGATTTGCTGGCGTCTGTACGTAGCATTGACGATATCTCTTGCTGCCTTGAAAAGTATATTAAGCTAACCTAAAACTAATATAAACTAAAACAGACTAAAGTAAGGAAGATGGGTAATAAACATGAACAAAAGGTTAAGAATAAAAACAATAAAAAATATAATAAAAAAACAAAAAAAGCAACTTGGCAAGGATAATGTGAACGACTTGTCCACGTATTTAATAATGATTTATGTTACTCAGATCGAAGATACCTCTGAAATTAAGCTCAATTCTGAGGACGAAGTGAAAAGACCACCATTTCAAACGTTTTGTAACACTTGCTCTCCCTTTATTCTTAATACCACAGATAATATCAAAAAATAACGTGGCGGATACACACACATTACAGAACAGATAGCGTGATTTTCAATCTGTATACCGGTACCTTATCGCTGAATATATCAAGGTCAGATGTGTTTAATACAGTGTTATTGTATTCGTTGCTCATTCGTAAAGGTTCATCTGTCTGGCATTAATGCTAAAATGCATTATTTTTGGCGCAGCCGTGAGGCACACACTCTTGTTGTTAAAACATTACTTTCACTTTATTATTTTTTGATTTGTATTTTGTTTCACGAATTTCTTCCAAATAAACTTTATTTTTTCTTTCGTTGAGAATATATTTTTGCGACTAGGTATGAACTTGATGTGCTTGAATGTGTTTGCTGACAGCTTGATTTGAGACCGGTTGCTAGGCTACTGACTGCTATTTCTTTTGGGTAGATATAATGATGTGGCAATAGGTGACAATAGCATATATAATTTTTATGCTATTGTCACATTGCTGTGTCACGGTTTGGCTGAAACATTAGGAAAAGTTGCCTTACTTGGGAAGATACTGGACTCTACGATACAAGGAATCCTGGTGTGGTGGGAGAGTACAGGGAATTAAAAAAAAAACCGTAGTTTGTAATGTAAACTGTTACTAGTTTTATTTGTGTTTTTTAATGTTTCTAAACGCCGCGAAGTAAAATTTAAGTCACCCGGCCAAAACCAAATGAGGAAAATGTAAAAAATGCAATTGAAATGGTCGTTAAAAATAACTAGTAGTAATGTTTATGAACAAGTTTTATTAATATTTTCTAAAAAAAAGTGATTATGTAAGCTTTGTAATGACTGCTGTTTTTTTTAATAAAAAGTTAAGATTATTTTTCGTTTTCAATGCTATAAATATCTTTAACAGAGTATTTAAGCTGCCATTTATACCTAAAAATGTCTCCCAAGGCACAAATATTGGTGTCTCAAGGTACAAGCCATGATTGTACCTTGGGATAAATATCCTAAAGTAATTAATTGTCATTTTCTCATTGATAACATAACATAATCAGCCTATAAATGTTCCCACTGCTGGGACACAGGCCTCCTCTCTGTTAGAGGGATAAAACAAAACATAATCGGTCGTGTGTTACATCATTGTATTGTGATGTTATTCATGGTCATAGATCAATTTGAACTTAAATTATGGAGGTTTAAAGAAAAGTGTCCCAAGGTACAAGGATGGGCACGCCGCGATAGCGGCGGTAAGGCCCCCTCTTTGAGGAGTGGCTAGAGAGGCGTCACGGCGCCCTCACCTACCGCCTGACGCAGGTCCTCACCGGACACGGATGTTTCGGGAGGTTCCTGCACATCATCAGGCGGGAGGAAACGCCCGGGTGTCACCACTGCGAGGATCGCCCAGAGGACACGGTGGTGCACACGGTGGAGGTCTGTCCCGCTTGGGCAGAGCACCGCCGTGTCCTCGTAGAGGCGATCGGCAGCGGCGGCGACCTCTCGCGCCCGGCCCTGGTCCAAGCCATGGTCCGGGGCGAGAGGGAGTGGGAGGCAGTCACCTCCTTCTGCGAAGCAGTCATGCTAGCGAAGGAGGTGGCAGGATGGGCGAGGGAGAGAGCTGAGAGAGCCGCCCGTCCCAGCCGCCGCGGTAGACGCTCCGGGCGTCGGGAGCCGCGTGACGACTCCCGGCCACCGTAGGCGCGGGCCTGCGGACGGCGAGTAATGGGTAGCTCGCCGTCCGATCAGGACCAGGCCCGTGCCGGACGGCGCGTATGTGTTCCACGCGCGCCTCAAAGAGATGTCAGCAGACATGGAGGGGCCCGTTAGGGCCGAAGCCTGCCGGGGCAGCGGGATTGTCCGAAAGGGTTACCGCTGCCCCGGAACATAAAGGGCTAAGGAAGGAACACGGATGGGTTTTAGTCAGTAAGAGTCTGACACTCCCTTCCGCTCCGCGGTCAATGGATGATTTCACATCCTTAAAAAAAAAAAAAGGTACAAGGATCTCTCGTACTTATATTGAATTTAAAAAAATTAAATTACATAATGAGAAATACCCACCTGTAACGTATTCGGGGTGATATGACTATTGTTGAACTTACTGAGTACCCTTTGCAATATTGAGTAAGTCCCAGGGAAGAAGCATTGTTAAAACTTTTAAATTGGACCTCTTGTATCTTGTTTCCATTATTATTTTTATTTATTGAAAATAATTACGTTACATTTTTCCTTTCTTTTGATAAGTTTTAAGGGTACTTTTGAAAAGAAGAATTTTTCAGGGTGCTTGCCGCAAAATACCTAGAGAAACGTTAAAACCAAAAGGTCAACAAGCACACCCACAAAGCTTACTAACGGTAAGCTTTATAATTATACCGAAAATTCATTTATGTTTAGCAAATGAATTTTTTTCTACGAACTGTTTTTAGCCCGCAGTTATCTTTAGTCTCAAATCTTGAAAGGAACAATTAGTTTCTTTGTATATAGATGATTTTTGTTATTTTCCTGGTATTTTCCGTTCAAAAATATCCAGTCGTAAACAGGCCTACTCTAAGAAAATCGATGCCTCCAGGAAATGTTTCCGAAAAGCCGAGACAACTTCCTTGAAAAGGGCAAACTGAAGTTTTAGTTTTAATTAAAAAATAAGTACCTTAATCACTGAACAGACAGCTATCCTGCCGTGTTTGTTGCGCCACTTCTTCATATCTAAAGCACAAAGGAAGTGGTGAAGGGCTTGCGTTTTGGGGGACCATCTTATGTAATTTTATCGTTCAAAAAGTGCGAGTTCTCAGCCTAGTCCGAATAAATGACTTTTAATTCGATTGCCAAAGATGAGCGAAGCTTTCCTATTTGTATCTGAATTTGTTGTTTCTGGTGTTATAGACCGACCGCTTAGCTGAGACGTTGCCTGAGGCTGCGCGGTGCGGGAGGGGTGATAGTTGTCTCCAGTTGACGAATCACTGCAGAGCTCTCGCATCACGTCACTCTTCCTCAGGCAACGTCTCAGTTAAGCGGTCGGTACAAGCTATTTGGGAGCTCACCAAATAAAAAACCAAATCAGAGCGCTGAGAACGATACAGTGAACCATGCCAAAATTACACCTCCGCTCTGTGTCGCTCACACGCACACATTTACAATCAAACTACACCTCACTAAGTGCACACATCATGTTTACGAAACCGGCTTCACTTTACTGTTGACAGCCCTCTGTCTTGGTTTTTTATTTGGTCTTAGTTTGGGAGATGGCACTGTGAAAAGGCAAGCGTACCAGTAACTTCAGTAGCAGTGAATCACCAAAATACAACAGACATATATAATATTACCAGTCTATTATTGTCCCACTAAAGATAAAGGCCTCTTCTTACACAGAGAAGGTACTACCATTTATCATCACTTCCGAAAAACCTTCAAAACATTACAAAAATCCCTAACTTTTCCAATAATGATTAAAAAAATACTCCGACACAAGATTAAAAACGTTGACGAGTATGACGTATTGCCGTCGCAACATTCATTAATTCCGAACGAGAGGACTCCATTAATTAAAATGCTACGGCCCAGTAAAATCTCTAATGAAATATTGTCTATAAACTGAACAGGGTGAGAACAATTTTGTAGAGATTAATTTGAATATAAACCCTTATCAAGATTACTATTAATCCTGACTCTAAGTTTAAAGATTAAAACGAACGGTTTTAATTTGGGACGGTGAACGTTCGTTGTTTGTGTCTATAGGTTAATATTCTTCTTCTGTTTTTTTTTTTTTAGCCTATTTTGTGTCTCACTGCTGGGCAAAGGTCTCCCCTTTTTTCTTCCAAACCTCCCTGTCTTGTGCGATCTCTGGCCATGTTGGCCCTGCAAATGATATTAAATCGTCACGCCACCTTCGCCTTCATCTACTTCGACGGCAATGTCCTGCCTCAGGCGTCCAGTGAGTGACGATCTTTGCCCATCTCTCCGGGTTTGCCCACTCCCATTTCAGCCTGGCTGTTTTTCTCCAACATCCGCTACTTGAGTTAATAGTAATATTCTTCTATAAAAAGGTTTATTGAGGTCAGTGAATGAAGAAGGCATATTTTTTTAAACAGATGAGCAGTAGATTTCGACTCTTTTATCAACATTTTCTTGCCTTTATCCCAGTTTATTAGAATCGACGCAACATGTCTTTTTCTTCCCTACTTTTATGTTAGTTGTCATCTCGGTAGTCACCCCCATTCTATCAATTTTATCTTTCACACAGTCCGTCCATCGTTTTTTGGTGTCTTCCCCTACTCTCATAGCCATCATTATTCAAACTTGAGTGCGGCTAGTGGAAGTGCTCAGGTGCCGTTCGTCCAAGTGCTGTTGAAATCAGTGCTCTGAGTGGAATACCTCCTTTATTTGATTAAAAGTAAAATCTTTTTGAAAGTACAAAGAAGATAGAAAACGCATGAATTTTATTAAACTTCAAAGGATTGTCTGCTTCATTGGTTTAGTGGTTGCAAGCGCTACTGCTGAACAGGATGTCCTGGGTTCAATTCCCAGGTTGAGCAATGGCAAACCCATTGCTCTATCGCTATGCTATAGCATATATCTGAAATTTCTCAGTAGCAGGCCGGAGTCTGAATTTTTGTCCGTTTGATCACAATAGGCTCATCGCCTAATATTTGGGACTTAAACCTACACGTCTGTCTAACCTTTTGGGTATTACAGGCGTGATGTTATGTGTTCAAAGGTTTTTGCTGACTTCTAGCTTTTTCAGGGCGGTATATGGTCATCTGTAATAATTTATTTATTTTCAGAAAAGGTTAATTTCTAAATTGAATTAAAACATAACATTGATATAATAATCACACACACAAAATAATACTCATACATTCTAATCAAATAAAATTAATGTAATAATAATAACCCCACCACCGTATCTGAACTTTCACGTCGTGTTGGGGCTTGCGCGCTTCGAACTCTTGGCTTATGTCGGAAGAGTTTACTTTGCCGGAACAGGTCTGGGGTGAGGAGCCAGACCAAGAGAGATACAGAAACCCGCAGGGCAGCATGTGGCGAGCTGTTGGGCAGTAGCGACCCCACGGACCATATCTCCCGGGAGAAGTCGTGTTCCTCACTCATCAAGGCTACAAAGCGCCTGGAGCAGTGATGGCCCAATGGTAACGTCCGCGACTTACGATTAGGTCCAACAGTACTCCTTAGGTCGTAGGTTCGAACCCAGACAGGCCCTTTACTGTGTGTAAATTATTTCATCACCACTGCTCTCAAAACGGTGAAAGAAAACATCATGAGGAAATCAGCATGTCCCAGAACCAAAACTCCGAAGACATGTGACATCTAAAAACTGTGCCCGCGTAAAAACAGTAATGCACAGAAACAAGTCAAGCAAGATCAACACATGTTTGCAAACACATATATACATATTCATTGTTTATCCCCAAACTTATGTTAAAATTAACCAAACACACACTCACGCTAAAACAGACATTTTCATAATCAGAACTGCACACTCAAAGGTTTACGTCACACATGTCCTTATCGTGACGTCATCCAGACCCTGCTACGATGTGCCCAAAAAAACTGGCCAAGCGTAAACCGGACCTGCGTACTTTGGGTTTTGTTGCGTACTAAGATACGAGTAGCTAAATAAGAAATGATAATAAAACATACATATTTGTGCAAGGCTTTTTGTTTTGTAGGAGGATATCTTTGGAAGTGGCTTCAATCTGCTGTAGTCATACAGTAACATAGTTTCTCGAAAACTTTAGCTAACTATAACACACATATAATATGTACATGTATATGAAAAAAGAAGTATAGGGCATCAAAAAATTCGTCCGCATCGCCGTTAATAGGAACAGTGACTAAAAGGTTGGCAGCATTGCCACGTTGTATTGCGATGCCAATTCTTTGACCATGAAATAGGCCGGCCCTCTGGTCACGTGAATAGTCGACTAACCGATCGGCGAAACCTCGAAAAAAAAATCTTATCTAAACTAATATTACCTACTATAACTATTAAAAAGTTAATTATAGCTCTTTGACAGACAGGGTGGTAAACTTAATAACAGAATCTTGTTGACACGCACTGGGTACGGTACCCCAATAAAAACGAGTTAATTTATCACAGCGCCATTTTTTTTGGGTCTTTCTGCATAAACTCGTGTTTTTGGCACCGACAGACTTTGAAGCTCACAGATAAAAAAAGGCAAAAATGAACAAAAATTATTAGAACATTCTGAAACGGATTCGCGCGCCAAAACTCTTGTTGTCACTTATTTTGATTTCGACGTCTGTATTTTGTTCGTTTGTTCAAAAAAATACCTACTCGTATGTATTTCGTGCAGTTTCCACTTTATGAACGAACGTAGGTAAGTATTGGTTTTAATTGGTTTGTTGTATCACATCATTTAATTTCTTTATTATTATTGAAATTCATTGCGTCGTTGGTCTACTAGTGGTTGCAAGCGCGACTGCCGAGTATGAGGTCCTAGGTTCTATTCCCGAGTCGGGCAGAATGTAATTGGATTTTCACATCAAGAATTCTTAGTAGCAGCCTGGAGTCTAAATATGTAACCGGTTAATGATAATAGGCTCGCATCCTATTACTTGGAACCTACAGATATAACACTCTCTTTTGTTTTTACCTCAGTCTAAGGAAAACAGACGTCTATGCAATCATGCTTAATGGGTGAAACACATTTCTTGTAAGGGATATGGACCCCTTTTCATTCAAAACTTTTAAAAAAATTTTTTGTAATAAAATTTTTTTCACATAGTGTGTACGCACAACGTGAAAATTTCAAGTGTCTACCTAATACGGTTCTAAAGATACAGCCCTATGACAGACGGACGGACGGCGGAGATTTAGTAATAGGGACCCATTGGCACCTTTTGGGTACGGAACCCTAAAACCTGCCATATTCCTTCACCTAAAAGATAATGACACGACCCTATGAAAATTTAATTTATAGGTATCAAAAGTTGCAGGGAAAGGTAAAAGGCTATGTCGTGAACATAAAAAGAACAGTTAATACCAGAATACCTCACTGAGAGCGTTAAGGCATGAGTTACACCTCGCCGTTATCACTATCTTCAAAAAGTTTATCTCAAAGTTGGCTAAGGGTAGGCGCAGTGACTGTAGGCATATTGGCGTGAGCGATAAAAGTTACATTTTGCTCATTTTTTGTAACCTTGGTAATTTTGTGAAGGGATGTATTTAATAGCACTTTAAATTTGATGAATACAGCTATAAAATTGTATTTCACCAATATAACATTAAAATACATCTATATTTTAGTATTATCATTTTAATAAACAACCAAATTTAGAAAATAAATATATTTTTAGGAATCAGAAGCGGATTTAATTAAAAAAAACAAAATTTATTCAACCTAAAATTATCAGAATTAACAAAGCAAATACAAATAAAAATGACACAAAAGAATTACTGAAATACACAGTAGGATGAACACAAAAACTCACGACCTCCTCGTACGACGGATGACAGCAGAAAAGAGGCGAACTCCCTTCTACACCGCTTTTATACCGTCATCCGCCGTTCCACTACCCTCAACCTAAATAATAGCCAACACGGCCTCTCCTGACACCCTGACGTCCACGGCAGGCTTGGTCGACTGATCCAGTTACAGCTTAGTCAATTTCAGGCATGTCCAGGCCTCGTGCTGGTTCATCTCCTAGGTCATCAGGTCTGGTAGACGGTCCTGGTGCTGGCTCGTCTAGTTCAGGCTGATTTGGCGTTGGCAAAGATTCCAATTGGTCCTGGTTTAGGTTTTCATTTTCGTCATCATCATTCGCTGAAATAATATCGCAATATTACAATTTAAATCGTAGTGTGTTTGACACTCACCACACGTCACTTCTAAATTAGTTATGTAAGTTAGTTTTAGTTGTACTGCTACGAGATAAACTTTATTCGAATGCCTGTGTTCTAGAGTAAAACTTGAAACGTTTCGTTTAATAAAGCAAAATAAACTATCCCATGGATCATATTTAACTTAAGTTATCTAGAACACTACACATTCAGACAAACCACACCATAAAACATAACAACATGCTTAATAAAGAACACTGTGAGCTTACACTGCACAGCGACTGATCGGTTTGCAAAGCCGACCAGCTTCCGAGGTCGTGGGTACACCCCTCTGAGTGTACCACACAGACAGACAAGGATCCAACAGCCCCATTCATCAGAATAGAAGCAACACTTCCGGATCAGAGAGATCATACAGATCTGAGGCTCACCTTCAAAGAAGGCAGAGCATGATTCGGGAGTCCATTCACCTCCCCAGGGGACCATAAACTGAGCAGCAGCATATGTGGTCTTTCCGTATGATCCAGCCAACAGCCTCAGCTCATAGCGGCCGTGAGGAAGAACGCGCACCACTCGGTAGGGGCCGCGCATTCCATGGTCAAGCTTGCCCGTGGACTGAGCATACTTGATGACGAAGACATGATCGCCTTCCTGAAACACACGAGGGGGGCGTCTGTCCCGGTTAACATAGGTGTCCATTGCTGCCTGGTTTCTAGTTAATCGTTCGGCCGTCCTCTGCCTGACGATTTCTCTTCTTGCCTCACGACTACTTGTAGCAGGGTCCTGGGCGACATCTCGCACCAGAGCACGAATCGCTAGCGTAGCATTTTCATGGCCCACCAACAATTTTAAAGGCGACGTTTGTGTAGTCTTGTGCTGTGTCATATTAAGAATTAGTTGCAGATGCCATAATTCCTCAGCCCATTCACGTCTTCTGTGATTTGCCTCAATTCGCAACATGTTTAAAACAGTTCGAGCGTACCGTTCTACTTGCCCGTTAGCGTGATGCATCTCAGCAGTAATGTGATGTAGCTCGATTCCAAGGACTTGCATCCACGACTTGAATCCAGACGACTCGAACATGCGGCCTCTGTCGGACACTATTAATTTTGGTGTACCAAATAAGGATATAACAGTCTTACAGACCTGCTTCAGTTCGTCCAAGTCTTGGCGGCAGATAGGAGTAAGGAGGCAGAACTTGGTGAAGGCGTCGACGACCAGCATCACGTGCTTGAATCCTTTTGATTCAGGCAAAGGGCCCAGCACGTCGAAGTGTAGGGTATCGAACGGGACGTCAGGTTTAGGCCAGGAGGAAATAGGTTGAAGGGGAGCCCTAGGAACACGTTTATGAGCAACACAAGTTATACAATGACGTATGTATTTTTTTACAAAAGCCCTAAGGCCAGGGAACCAAAAATGCCTAAGTATAAGTTCTAACGTTTTGTCAGCGCCGATATGGCTGTGTTCGTCGTGAAAGACCCGAAGGAGGCTTAAGCGTTGGCCCTTCGGTATATAGCAGAGGAGCCTCGGCTCTTCCCCTACCTGATTGTACCGGTAATAAAGAACATCATTTTGTACTCGATAACGTGATGGATCTAACTCTCCCCGTCCCACAGCCTCGATCATGTTACGGGTCTCTTCATCACCAGATTGCGCCATTTGTGCCCAATTACGCGGCCTTTCAATGTTATTAACCGAATTACATGGGTTGCGGCTCAAATAGTCCGCGTGCGGCAACATGGCGCCTTTTCTGTATGCGATGGTAAAATCAAAATCTTGCAAGTAAATCCACCATCTTGCCACACGCGGTAACAAATCTCTCTTAGTCTGAGTTGCTTTCAGCGCGTTACAGTCTGTAATTACCGTGAAACGCGAACCAACCAAGTAGTGACGGAAGTGCCGCAGCGCTTTTACTACGGCCAGGGTCTCGAGCTCGTATGAATGATACTTTGGCTCAGCACCCTTAGTCACCTGGCTGTAATAAGCAACCACGCGCTTAATGTTACCTTGATGGACTTGCAACAAAACCGCACCGTAGCCCAAACTGCTGGCATCGGTATGTACCTCCGTGGGTAAACTTGGGTCAAATATAGATAAAACAGGCGCACTGGTCAGATTAGCGATTATCTCCTGCCTGACACGCTCTTGATCTGATCCCCAACTAAACTGAACGTCCTTGCGAGTTAGCCGTGCTACGCATGCTGTCTTAGTCGAGTAGTTTGGGATGTATCTACGAAAATACCCTGCTAACCCAAGAAATTGGCGCACCTGCTTGACATTTTGCGGGGGACTAGAATTGACTAAGGCCTGAATTTTTCCGGGGGATGGTCGTACTTCACCATTCGATATAATCCGTCCTAGGTATTCAATCTCGGTACACAAAAACGAACACTTCTTAAGGTTAATCGAGAAACCCGCCTGGGTTAACGTAGCTAAAACCTCTCGCAAGGTCCGCAAACCCTCGTCTACTGTATCGGACAGGATCAAACAATCATCTATGTATACCAAAACTTTTCCCGCCTCTATGAAATCGCGTAACGTAGTGCTTATAATGCGTTGATACACTATGGGTGCATTAGCCAAGCCATAGGGCATCTTCAAATATTCGAAATGACCCTCGGGTGTTACGAAGCCGGTTAATGGCACTGATTCGTCATCTAACCGAATTTGGTGAAAGCCTGTGGCCATATCTAGCGTGGTGAAGAGCCTACACTTGCCCAAGCGATCAATATGGTCGTTAATTAACGGTAGAGGATACCTATCCTTAACAGTTATTTTGTTCAAGGCGCGAAAATCTACACACATACGGTCGGAGCCGTCCTTCTTTTTGACCAGTAAAACGGGGCTAGAATAGGGCGACTCCGACTCTCGTATGATGCTTTTAGACATAAGGTCTCGAACAATGTCGCGAACCTTCAACTTTTCGCTGTGAGACATTTTATAAGGGCGATAATGTACAGGGACATTGCTGCTGAGTTGAATGCGCATACATCCGGTATTGACAGTTGATGTAGCGGTACCCGAGATCATGTGTTCCGAATAATCTTCTAAGATAGCTTTTAACTTAGTCAAATCATCACCAGTTAAAGGAGTATCAATAACGGGCTGCACATTCAATGCCGCAGTTGATACAGCCAATGCATTTGAATCGCGAATAATGCGTTGAGTATTCTTAGTTCGTATGTAAACGACGCCATCCCTATTAAGCACATCTGTTCCGATAATAACAGGGGCGTTCATACATTCGCTCGGAACTACCAACAAATCTACCTGCAGTGAGATACCTTCCAATTCGATAGTAAGCGTCACATATGAATCAATTTGAGTAACTGACTCACCTACCCCCTTTATTTGACAGTTAGTAGTTTTCTTGGCCCCAGAAAAATATGTTACAATCGAAGAGGATATCAATGATACACCAATGGCGCCACTGTCGATTAATATGTCTACTGGAATGCCCTGAATGACACCTACGACAATATCACTGCGCTTTTGCAAAGGAGCCGAGCAGAAGTTAACCTTTTTATTATTTCGTTGCTCATCAACACGTCGTTTGGCAAAACATGATTTTATGTCATGACCCGGCTTCTTGCAATAAGCGCACGTGATTTCGCTTGAAACTGGCCTACTTTCAGAGGAAGATGGTTTCGATCCTGAATCGGTATTGGCACTAGTCTTAGATCGTTTTGGGCACGAAATTTGCCTGTGTCCAGACTCACCACAACTATAACACTTGGTTAGAGCTTTCTTAAAACCCTGTGATTTGCTCTTGTCCCTATTGACAGTAAAATTGTGATTTGTGCGTTTACTTGTATCGACAGCTGCAGTTTTGCTAGGTTTCACAAAAGTAGACAGATAATTGACCAAATCAACGGGTTTCAAGTTAGCATTCGTCGCTGTTGCTTTTACTTGAGGATCAGTTATTCCTCTCAAAACAATCTCTGTAATTAGATCATCGCTAAGACCTTTTACGATACGCAACCGCAATAGTGACTTTCGTGCATACTCGGCATAAGTACGGTACTTATCCGAGTTAGTCGACATTACCTCAAACAAAATACCCGCCGAATCTATTCTTTTAATGCACAAAGGTTTAAAATCAATTTTAAAGTTTGTCCACGTTCTATCATTTGATACCCACTCATTGAGCCATGATTTAGCGTCACCTTTTAGACAGTTTCCTATGCGTGAAAGACATTCGTGGTCGCTCCATTTATTGGCGAGTTTAGCCCTATCGACTTCATCAAACCATGTATCAACGTCATGAATACTGGGATCAAAATTAGAGACGTAATAATGACTAGTACCTACAGATTTTAACGAATGTATCGCTTCAACAATTTGTTCCGTGCCTGGCCCAGCGGCAGGCTCAATTGACACTGGGGCATGCGAACGCCTCTCTAGCGCCTCCAGACGTGAGAGCACAGTATTTAAAGAATCACAATTTCCCTGCAATGGCGACAAGGGAGGTGTACGCACAGACCGTGAAGATCTCTCTCTGCGGTTAACATTAGTAGCTCGATATGGCGAGTACCTATCACGACGACATCCTCGATCACGAGAACGGCAATCTCGTGAGTCACACCTCTGAGAACGCCGTTCCCGCGACGCCGATCGACGACTGCGCACACGCTTAACGTGCGGCGAACGACTGCGCGAGTAGCTACACGAGCGGCCTCGGGAACGCCGACCCGAGAAACGTCGGTTACGCGAGCATTGATAACGCCGTGTGGAACTACGCGAGTGACTGCGCGAGCGTCGAGGTTCAGGCGATCGATCCCGCGAACGGCTATGCGAGTGTTTACTGCCGCGTGAACGTTTATTCAGAGAACGAATATTACGCTGGCACCTGCTACGCGATTCAGGCGAGCGTCGATTACGAGAACGTGAACGTCCCAGCTTATTCATGTTTTAAACTTAGTTATAAAAAAACAAAACAAAACGTCAATCACAGACCTAGTTAACGTAAGTGACTATAAAACTATAAGGAATGTAGGTAGGCAAAGAAAGATGTTCGAAACTTAGTTACAAAAACTCCAAATCGAAACGTCGACACAAACAGAGTCAATGTAAAAGACAGTTAACGAACGTAAACAAAAGAAACATACCCTCATAGGAAAATAATATTCGTAACTTTTAAATTAACGAAAACAAAATTTTGTTTTAAGAAATGGATGAGAACAATAATCAGGATGAAAGTGGGAATGTTTTCTTTATCCCACTTCTGATTTTAGGAATCAGAAGCGGATTTAATTAAAAAAAACAAAATTTATTCAACCTAAAATTATCAGAATTAACAAAGCAAATACAAATAAAAATGACACAAAAGAATTACTGAAATACACAGTAGGATGAACACAAAAACTCACGACCTCCTCGTACGACGGATGACAGCAGAAAAGAGGCGAACTCCCTTCTACACCGCTTTTATACCGTCATCCGCCGTTCCACTACCCTCAACCTAAATAATAGCCAACAATATACTATAAAGTAATAATTTCATAAACAACTTAATTAAAATAACTACAAAAATAATGGTTTGCACTTTAACTGTGTGGAAAACCAACTCCGATGGCGGGTCTAAGTTGGTTTACAAACAATAATAATAAGACGTAGTCGACGGCCAATATTTCTGTCTTGAGGGTTTATAGGAACCTAACACGTAGGAGATGACGGGGGCTCGTTCGTTTGCTCTTGCATCCTAAGTTCACCTAGTAACAGTAGTAAAATTGCCTTTTGTACACATATACGATCAGTATCTGTACACTAACTTTATTTTTATAGTTTAGAAACCATTAATTTTATAGTTCATTCAATTAATTTTAAAGCTAAACATTTTAAAGTGTGAAACATTATTTATAAAGTGCGTTTAGGTATTATTATGTTCCCCTTTTGTGATTAGCGATTTTGCGACCCCAATTATGTAACACGGATTTTGAAGAAAATTCATCGCAAATCGAAAAGCATCATAGGTTTGGGAAATTCGTCTGCTCATCAACATAAATGAAGTAAAACAAATACTATAGGCAAAATTTTCGGAGCTTATTGTAATGCATTTCTCTAAGTTAGAATTGACCTAAAATGTCATGATTTCATGAAATAGTCAAATAAATTTCATTAAGGCAATTTTTTACGGTTGCGAAACATATTCTGATGACCATTCATACAACTTCCTTACAAGTTATAAAAAGACCTAAGAATAACGGACGGATAATAGTGGCCACTATTTTCCGTTTTTATGATTATAATACATAAAATAAAATAAATAAATAAATAATATAACTAAACAATGTAAAACTACCGCTTATAATATTAACGTATAATCTTGAGGAGCCCAACTTAACGTGCTTATTTTCTGCATTATCATTCTAAAATAAAATAAATAACCAAACAAACGATGAAGGCGCACTAGTGGGTCGGCGCCCCCTAAAACGTGAGAAAACTTCTGTCGCTCTCGCATATGCGAAGTCGAGGCCTTATAACCCCGAATTCCGACAAGGGACCGTGAAATACAACCCCATTGCCATAATTAAAGTTATAACAACTCGATATTGTAATTATTCGAGTTTGTATGTAATGAAAGTTTTAACACAGTTGGTATAACTAATATAATACGTTTGAATGTTGTGTTCCAATGGTTTTGACAACCAGAATTAGTTGTGCATGTGAAGTTACACGTTAAAACGATTCCAATTGATGTATTTTGACACTTGCGAAATAAATATACAAAATGTCTGGCATCGAATTTCATAATGCATAATATCGCATTTGAAAATACTGTTGGAGCTGCTGAAGATTTAAAATAAAATATTTTTGCATTAAATAAATTCAATCTCCTAGTATTGTATAATTGCATAGCACATGTGTGAGTACTACGTACATACTATAAAGCTACCATTTACGGGTACGTCTGTCATTGTAATAATATGGCTTGGCGGCGGAGTGTATGTCATGCTCACTCTAATGTCTCGCTGATGGTGGCGCATGTCTTAGATCATTTAGCTCCCTTCAAAATGGTTGAATGGTGCTAATCCATGCGTCATGTTTGAGAACGGGTGCCGTCAGTAGGGAAAGACGGCACCCGTTCTCGGCACTCGGCACTCGTTCTCTCTCTTTGCTGCCATGGCTTATTTTATTTTATCTTTTCATTACTAAAGATTTTAACGTTCTACATCGTTCTCACATGCATAATTTCCTACTATGCTTTGAAATGGGCAACTAGCTTCATCTTTCTGACTGTCATTGATTTATCACACTAATATTATAATGGCGAAAGTTTGTGAGTGTGTGTGTGTGTGTTTATATGTTTGTTACTTCTTCGCGCTCAAACGGCGGGACTAATTTTGATAAAAAATTGCACGGAGGTAGCTGAAACGCTGGATTAACACATAGGATTTACTTTTTATCCCGATATTCCACGGGATCGACACTTACGCGGGTGAAACCGCGGGGCGCAGCTAGTTTGAAATAAATGCTTTGAGTTTGAGTACCATATTAAAAATAAATTACTATGATTATCATCATAATCAGTCTATAATGTTGCCACAGCTGGTACACAGGCCTCCTCTCGGTGAGAGGGAGTGGGTCGTAATCACGACGTTCTTCTTCACCCTTTTGAGAACAGTGGCATTATTTCATCGCCAATTAATGAAATAATTTTACACAAAGTAAAGCGATGGATCATTGTGCGTAGGGTCAACTTCCAGTCTAACTGGATGCAGCTGAATGCCAGTATATTACGTAGAGTGACTGCCTATTTGACCTCTACAATCCAGTTACACGATACCCCTTGGTAAGACTGTTTACTTTGTCGGGCTTTTTTGGTCTTCCAACTACCCGAAACGACTGTCAATTTGCGAATGACAGCTGCGACCAACAGCTTTACGAAGGAATAGTCTCAAGGAGGAAGGAAGGAGTAAGTCTCAATATTTGCTGGATGGTCTCCCATCCTCGAATCGACAGCGGCAACCGTAGCTTATGCTTAGATCGACTCGTGCGGCTGTTACTATTTAACCATGAGCCACTTATTTTAAAACAAACCCATGTAAAAACCAACACAAATAGTAGGTAAGTACTTCCTTATCCTCTCGTTAGCCCTTTTTACATAGTTCTACCCCTGTAATATACCAACCCCCGAAATGTGGCTGGCCACTAAAAATACCTCCGACCTTTTAATGTGTAATTTAAAAGCAAAGTATCTCATTTTGATCATATTACATGCTTTGGGACAACTTAATTTCATTGAGCCCCTGCTAGAAGAAATTTAATTATCTCCGTGTCCGGATTCGTCGTCGTCTACTTCAAAACATCAAAGGTTTTCAGATTCAATTTCATAAAAATATATTAACACGATTATACGGTGTTGTAGGCCAGTATTTTATAAAATTTAAGATTTTAGGAAAAGGTCCTATCTCATCTCGACTTCCACTGCAAGAATAACGTTTTTAAGTTTTAATTCGTTGTCAGTTTAAAAAACCGGCCAATAGCGTGACGAACCACGCACAATGAAGGGTTCTGTATTGTTGATGAATTTATACCAAAACAAACTTAACTTTGTAGTTGAAAAATACGTGACGGTCAATTCTCCAACTGTATTAATGCAAGTTTGTAATCGCAAAAAAAAAACGTGATAATTTCCTTTACTTGTGCTGCTTATCTTGCTTTTTACCGAATTTCATGATTCAAGGTCAACGGAAAGTACCCTATAGGTTTTGATTTATTTGCGAATATCAAAATATGTCGCATATACTATCGTATTTTTTTATTGTATTGACTTAGAAGCTTGTTTTTTTTTAAGCTCCACGGTACTGTAAAGCGGGATTCGGTCGTGGTCCACCTGGTTAGTTCACCTAGCTACGTATTTAATATTTGTTTAAACTTGATACTTAAAGGCATTCCTGAGAAAATTGGTCAGACAGACGGATGGGCGGATGGACGGAGATACGGAACCGTAAAAAAAAATCCTCATAGTATTTTCACAACTATTTTACAAACTACTTAGCTGAAAAAGGTTTCACAACCAATATTTATTACTAATCACTTTAGTGGATAAAGACGCTGAAACTCACAATAAACAAAAGACTGGAGGTGTTAGCATAAGCCGTAAACAGGCAAAGCGTTCCTCTGATTTTATTCTTTATTCAAGGAAGATATTTCCATTGTGATAAGTAAGCCTGGTTTGAAATGAAAGAATAAATCATTTTTCCAGATCTTTTGAATCTCGCTAACATGATAGTGACGGAAAGACGTCGTCCGCTATATGCTTCATATCCATTCCATTTTCGGTTCCTATGTTAATAAAAATACATCCATATTTTGTTCAGAACAAAAAAAAATGGATTTTCGAGAATTTTTTGTACTAGAAATGTTTTAACACTGTTTGGAATGCTTTAGGCGCTCCCCGTCGTCGTCGTCGTCGTTCCGGCGACTTTCGGGGTGCTTTTTTAACTTACTGTATATTTAGCATGCTGTGCGCTAAAGGATTTTGATTGAACATTGCGTCACCGCTAAAAGCGATGGATTGTTGTGCTAACAATCTGCCAGTATCAAACAATAAATTTGCAACCTGTAACTTTGCTTTACTTAGCTCCTGAAAATAATGACCGGCTTTGGCAACTTGTTTTAAAAACGGATGCTGTTTACAAGAAATGACTTGCTTATTTTAGTAAATCTAAATTACTTAACAGTTTGTGCGTCTATGCACAGACGCCAGCACATTACAATTTGTCAAATTCCTTATTTAATAGATTTTTAACTTTATTGCTAAAGCATTAGTTAGGTTCAAGGTTGATTGGGAAAATTTTACAGTTTCTTGTAGATTGATGTACTGTAGCGTCTGTACCTGCCACCCTGTATGGTATGGTATTATTTATCTAATACCATGTTTCATCATGTATTTTTCAATAACCAGCTTAATACTCCTCTGATTGGCTAGAAGATGGCTTGGCCAACAACAATCTAAACTTATCACCCAGTCTTTTCATGCTAACAACATACTCACATTCAAGACACCAGGGAATGTAAAATTTTATTCCGTGTCCCAGATACGTCTAACCAAATTCGATAGCTGTGCACACCTGTACCCTCATAACAGATAAAAACAGGAACTATTGAGATGCTCCAAAGATATAGGGTTACTCGTTTAAGTTCCAAATATATAGGGTTAAGCTTTTAAGTTTATGAAAGAGGGTAGCCGGTATCTCCTCGAGTCGTTACAAGGGTGCTGCTATTAAAGGA
Source organism: Gortyna flavago (assembly GCA_963669345.1). Lineage (NCBI taxonomy): Eukaryota > Metazoa > Arthropoda > Insecta > Lepidoptera > Noctuidae > Gortyna > Gortyna flavago. The sequence goes on from OY770140.1 coordinate 14,105,403, forward strand.
GCGAGACTGTGTAAAAGTCAATCAATGACTATGACACTTATCTGCACACCCCTTTTCTGAAGGATATGCAGAATACCTAGATAAGGATGCAATTTAGAAGGCGTGATTTCTTGCTAATATTTCGCTCGCCATTACCAAAATGTTCTCGCCATTAAAAAAAATAAAGTGTCAATATCAACATAAATAAATATAAAAAATCAGCCAAGTGCATATCGGACCACGAAAAATGAAAGGCTTCTTAGTTAGGATGAATTTATCCCAAAAACAAACTTAACGTTGTAGTTGAAAAACATGTTCTCCGGAACATTCCAACAGCAAATGTAAGTTTGTACGCAGAATATTGAGAGATTTTCCATGTTTTTAAAAATATTTAGACTCCTAATAGGTTTTCCAGCATTCTAGAACTATTTTTTTTTTATTTTAGACGCTGTAGTTTCGGAAATAAAGTGGAAGGAATGGTCGGTTTCCATATATTTTCTTTTTTAAATACTTACCTACTTAATAAAAATTTTTGAGACCCTCGCAGTAAGCCCTTTCTTTCCTTTGATATATCACACGGTATTGTTTGCAATTTTTTTTTATCTTATTTGCTTTCTAGAAGTGACCCCCCATATCCAAAATTCATTTAATTACTTTACACGTCCATGTTTGGGTCACCGATTGAGTTGAAATGCGGCACTTATTTGAATAGAAATTAATATGTCATGTGTCATTATTTCATCACCACTGCTCTCAAAACGGTGAAGGAAAACATCGTGAGGAAACTGACATGTCCTAGAACTTAAAATTCGAAGACATGTGACATCTACCAACCCGCACTGGGCCGGGTGGTGGATTACGGCCCACTCCCTCTCACAGAGAGGAGGCCTGTGTCCCAGCAGTGGGAACATTATAGGCTGATTATGATGTCATGTGTACTAAATTTCAACTCAATCGGTCCATTATATTCGGAGCAAAAGCAATTTGGCTTTAACAGACGGACATACAGACCGACACACGAGTGATCCTCTCAGTGTTCTATTTCTTTATTTAGACGTACGGATTACGGAACCCTAAAAGAGAGCGATAACAAAATAGTAGGAAATAAGACACGGCACGATATTTTGAATAAATTATCCCCCTTCTCCACAGTTTGAGTACAAGTAGAGTATATAATCTAATATTCAGTTCATTTTATGTTCTCTGCCACGTTGAGTGATACTATAGATCTTGTTATTGTAGTGTTTGATCAATGTGCATTTTTAATGTAGTATTGAAGGAGTGAGCAGTGGTAGACATGTGGTAAAGGATGTGACTTGCGAGTTGTAGGTCGTGTGTTCGAACCCGGACAGGCGCTTTATTTTGTGTAAATTATTTCATCACCACTGCGCTTAAAACGGTGAAGGAAAACATCGTGAGGAAACCAGCATGTCCTAGAACCAAAAAAATCGAAGACATGTGACATCTACCAACCCGCACTGGGCCGGTAATTCAACGGCCTATACTCCCTCTCACCGAGAAGAGGCCTGTGTCCCAGCAGTGGGAACATTATTGGCTGATTATGCTATATTGAAGGAGTTGCAATGGGTTGAACTCTGCCTGTATTGTTTGAAAGCTTAATATTGAAGGCACTTAAATTAAATTAGAATGCCTTATCGCGAGATAAAACTAAGACCAAAATCCTGCTTTGGGCGCAATCAATGGGGTAATCTTATCATAAAAGTATTGAGAAATACAAAAATCGACATCTGTGTATCAAACGTCCCTAAATATCATCCAATTATTTGATAAAGAAATGTCTAAGAAAGGGTTCTCAATATATTCTTCAAAAACAGATGATTTAGGGGTCTTGGCACAGCAGATAGCAAATCTGATGGGTCAACTAAAGAGAATGGTACATAAAATCGAATCTCAGCAGTTTTGCGTGTGCTCTGCAAACATTAGCTGAGGCCTGATCCAATAAGATTGTATGCTTTGAAGGGACTTGCCGAGGCCCTAGAGAATGGCTAGAAGTGTTACTATTATGAATAACTTAAATTCATTAATTTTTATTATTAGTTTCTTTGTAAGTTAAGCTTTTACAACTGGCTTTGCGTTAGTCTAAAAAACTTTCTAAGTTTTTTCCTCTTTTTTCAAGATTTCTAAATTATTTGAGTAAAACCAACACGATTTTTTCATAAATTTTAATGTTTCAAATTATATTTATTTCATGATAAATTTAATTTAATATTATTAGCCCATACTATTATTGGCCAACAATTTTTTACCCAAAAAATCACTATTGCTATCCGACGTGGCAATGCTGCCAGCGTTTTGGGAACCTTTTCCATTGACAGCGATGCGGAAAAAATTTGATGCCCAATGAGTTCTTCTTTTCTTGTTCTTTAGATACTTGTACATAATTTTTAATATACATATTTTAGTGTTAGCTCGTATATTGTAATTTAGATTTATCAATAATGGAAGTAAAATCGTCTCTCATAGAATAAAGAATCGACGCTTACTCATCAGTTTTTATTTTCTTCTACTATGAGAATTTTAACTTCGTCTTTCATAACGTTCATTTTATGCAATCATTCACAAGTTTTTGAACTTTATACGATTCTATAGACAAAATCTTATAAGAAAACCTTGGCACTTCCATAAATACCAACATCTCACCCAACAGCTTGTTAGGTTAAAACTAACTCATATGAAATTACCCTTAAAGGCTTTGTAATCTTCTCAGATAGCGGTTAATATGAATACGAAACCTGGTTTAAAGTCAGGTTTGTCAAACTCTTGGCCCAACTCTTGGTGTGTTTGTCTCGTGCGTACTCCAACTGTTAAATTGGCACAAAGTTTGTGAATTGAATCTGTATGAAGTTACGCCGAGTTTTGTGACCCCAGTCTGTGTACTGAGGCATTGTTTTATGCTTGTGTGTCTTGGTTTCTATACTTGAGAATTTATTGAAATTGTTTCAGTGGGCATTATTTGATTTCTCTGAACAAATTATATTCATCGATTCTTTAATCAGTCGATTAAATTGCATAATCTATGATGTCTTCAGGGTGTTTCAGAAGACGCAATGGACAATAACTGTGATCAATTAATACATTAGGTTTTATTATTGGGCTCGAAACGTCAAAAACCAAACGCGACATAACTCAACTACATTAATATACTGACTTGCAGGAGGTAACAGAAATTCCAACAAAACGGAAGATACGAGTAAAATCAAATATTTTATACGTAGCTTAAATTGTTAGTATCCTTTTCAAAACACAAATGACAACGAACATAAAACCAGAGGGTAACTATATTATTATGATTATACATCAACCCCTAGCATTATTTTACACCGCATTAGACTTCGTCTCAAGACAGCCCCTAAAACTCTCACAAAACGAAAACTAAAGCAAGCAACAAAAAATCGCGTGCATCAGTGTTTGTAGCTCAAGATGTGACCGTAACAAAGACATCAGTGGAGCCATTGAGGACATAAATCCATCAGACACCATGAATGCGACATATCACGTCCGAGCCGACGCGCATTGCGACTTGTGTCGACTTTACGACGGGCCTTGGTTCGTAAAACTTGGGAGGTTCAAGTTGTAAAGAACAGCGATTGCTGGAAAAAAACACGTGAAGATTTGGGAGCCGATATATTATTATTTGGTTAGACAAACTAGCAGCTAATTAGCTGATACGTGTGTATCAAATATGTTGGAGATATTTAATTTGTATCTGAGCGAACGTACTGGGTTATGGTCACATTTTTTTTATTAGCCTGCACTGTCCCACAGCTGGGAAAACGCCTTCCTCAAGCCCAGTATCAGTAAACTTTTTTTTTTATCCTTTATTTTTAAGAACTAGGTTCTTAATAATAGGCTATAAGGCTAATAAGAATTTTTTATCTAACTTAATTAAAACTTATATTTTCTAGGCATTCAACAGTAATAACCATGGTGTATACCATACTTGCGCCTGACCACGTTGAACCGCATACCTACCTACCGTACATCATCGCAACGGACGGATGCTAAAAGCTAGTTAGCTAGCGAAGCTAGTGTTATATAAAGTAAATCAAACGCTGCCTCTGTCGACTTGCGCCAACCGCTATAATTCCATCAACGAGACTTCGTGACGTACCGCGTTCGGCCCGTATGTTCGTATGACTCTCGAAATATCTTAGTTACGACCCCGTCGGTTCAGCCCTTGTGTCGAGGTGAAGGCGCAGACATGGCCCAGCTTTAGTAATGTGTGTGAATTATAATTATGATGAATGATCCACGGTGGTTGGTTGCTAAGGAGTTAAATGGGCATAGAAAGTGAAAAACATGTTTTAGGTTTGTTGTATTTACTGCTACTGTATAAGTAGGAATATATACAATATGGTACCTTACTAAATAGTCTTCCTGGCCGTATTTCGGCCATGCGGCCAATCTAGTATAGTTCGTGCACAAGCGTGTGCGCAGACACTGGTTCACTCTTTCTTTTCACACTCTCATAATTATAGTCCGATATTGGGACGCTATCACACCTCCAACATTCAAACATCGGGCTGTTACTAGAAATTCCTAATCGAAAAATCTAATAACACTTTTCCCGACCTGGGAATCGAACCCAGGACCCCACACTCAGCAGCCGCGCTTGCGACCACAGAACCAACGGGCTACCGAGCGGGGCGGGGCGGGGCCTTATTACTTATATGGATGTTTTAAAACGTTTCCAGCAGTTCAGGTGATAATTAAACCTGTAGAGTATTACAGTAATCATAGCTTTTATCATTATCATCATTTCTATTTGACAGGATGTTCTACAACCATCTTTCATTTCCGTCTATTTACAGAAGTTAAATTAATCATCAAAGGCATCAATTAATCCATTACACAGATTAGTACTCGAACCCTTAGTCAAATATGATCAAACCAAAAATATATATGTCCGAACAGCAAATAAAATGAATCAGTAACTACGTTAAGAGCGACAGGGGGATAGTACAAACATTTCCTGGCAAATTAACAGGGGATTGATCAGATTTCCGAAGCAAACGTGGCGCGAAGTCCATCGCAATGCCAATCAGAGGGGTTGCTCTCTTTACTCCCAACCCACTTTGTAATTTGCTGTTTGGATGCACGCAATATTATCAGAAATGTCTCCTAGGTTTGGTAATTACCAAGCCCCAGCTTCGTAATTTGCAAATGAAAGGCGTACTGGGAAGTGAAGTGAGGAGGCTTATTTTGAATGTTTGTAGTTTGAACATATTGAGGAGTTATTCCCTCTTTCCACTTTTCCCGGTATACTGCGATTGTGGGCCAATCCTTCAAAAAGGAGTCCACCTCATCTCGCCATCTCTTTCTGAGCCTGTCGTGTAGTCACTTCCTGCTATATGGGATCCAATGAGTGCTGGTTTTATGCGCAATGCTGCTGTGACATGCGGCTGATGTGGCCAGCGTCCGTTATTTGTGTTTTGAAACAAAGTATAGAGTTCCTAATGCGGTCTGTGAATTTGATACCTACCCAGTATACCTACATCGTTCCATCGCCCGAGGCTTTTGCCCTGCAGTGGGACAACACAGACTCATAATGATAAGGGGTTATTATAATTTTGATGATAAGGTAAACAAACTTGATGATAAAGTATCATGATGAAAATAAAGTTTGATACTATCTTACTCTTTTTCAGTCTCTTGGTTAGCTGTTACGCCATACGCTGGTTATTTTGCAAGTAGTTTATTTTGTAGGGACCACGGCACATTTATGTCAAGTTTTAGGGAACTTTAATTTAATACGACTGGGTGCTGTAATTTACCAACAAAACTCGAGAAACCTACTTGACACATGGCAATAGCAATTTCACCAACTAAAGCCTAATGAAAAAGCACATAATTTTTGTTTAGAGTATTAACATTAACAACAGACAAGCAATAAACTTGTGCTCTCAGAAGGCACGTTCGCGTCGTCAAATTGTACTTACATAGTTAATTGTACAACAGTTCCTTTGCACACAAAAACTTCACCACAACATGAAACTAGAAATAGTACCCTTCAGGGAGACACCAACGTTTTACAACTTCGACCAACATAAAGTATACACTAGCCTACCCGAGGTGCTAGTCGGGGACTCGCTAAGCGGTTTTTGATGTCACTCGCCCGCAAAGGCGTCGTAAACGCGCGTGTTTGGGCCTCAGAATGTGCCCTGTCGCGGACCAAAATGTTTTTGTGTTCTCGTTCGAGCCCTAAGTTGATGTTTACTCCGAAACAAATGAAGGTGCAACGGTCTACTAAGTGGAATGTAACGGATATATAACACGGAAAAGTTACAGTTCTCATGACAAGTTTAGAAGGAGAATTTGTATGCAAAGTGTCCTATTTCCAACTTAAATGGAAAACTAAATTATATTTCTGATGTTCCGCAGTTGGGGACAGACTTCGCAAGTTCCCGGAGTAAGATTAATACGTCCATGGATAACCTACATAATTCTGGGAAGTTTTGTTAGCAAATTAATGTTGGAATTGCTATTTAATTTGGTTAAAACATTTTAATATCAAAGTTTATTCCGGTATTGCCAATAATATCCTATGTAGGTACTTAGGTACTTGTTTGTTTGTCTGAGCTGTTTTCAATTTAAATTCAATCAATGTTCGTGCTGAAAAATAAAATGCAATAATTTTAATATTGATCGAATTGAAATGTAGTCATCAGACTCAATATAGAATACTGAATAGGTATATTTATCCATTTTATAATATGTTTTTCATCAAACAATCTGCAGGATAAAATAAATAAAAGTTAAATTAATGGTAACGCGATAAGCCTCAACACTTAATAAACAATTGATTTTTTGTGATGTGTGGTGAATATAAAATGTATGATACTTACCAACATGAAAGAAATATAAAAAAACCGGTCAAGTGCGAGTCGGACTTGCGCACCGAGGCGCTTCCGCGCTTCCGTACAAATTTGTAGTTTATCACGGGTTTTTTAATGTATCTGCAAATTTACTGTTTTCGGATTTTTCCTTTACTTGTGCTACATGACTTTGCTTCTTGCCAAATTTCATGATTCTAGGTCAACGCAAAGTAGAAGAAACGCGGAAGTACCTTATAAATTTTGATTCCCTTAAGAGGAAACATCAAGGCGTAGAGAAATGAAAAATAGGTATTTCTAAAATCTATTGCTGTCGCGCAGTGCCCGAACAAGCGGACTATCAAGTGCGATAGAGACAACTGCAGCTTGGATTGAAAATACATAATAAACGCAACTGATGACCTTAATGCATGAGTTACCTAAGCATATTTTCTGTAAAATTTGAGTAAATGATGTTAAATTACTCAAATCTTGATTAGAGTTTAAAAAAACATAATTCAGAAACGAAAAAATGTTTAAGTTATAAGTACCTATTTAAGTATCTACAGATTAAGACGTTTTCGACTTTAAATTCTCAATTCAGAAACCGGGTGTTGTTAGTCCCTCATTTTGGCATTCACGTCTTCATACAGTTTTAATGAGTAAGATGAGTAAATTTTGTCATTAACCGTAGTCATTAAAATCTGGCTCGGCTTAGCTTTAGTCAAAATTATTTCTTTAATCTTGAAACTGAAGTGAAAAAAAAAATGTTTACTGTTCAAAGGATCTATTATCAGGTTTTAAATCCAAATATTTTAAATTACCTACTTCATTACCTACTTCAGCATATTGTATGCAAACATTGGACAGATACACACACACTATTGCCAGTACTTATGTTTGAACTGCAATCTACCCTGCATGTAAAAAGATTAGTTCCCTCTAGTGCAATTGGGTAAATCCATACTAATAATATTATAAATTCGAAAGTAACTCTGTCTGTCTGTCTGTCTGTCTGTATGTTACCTTTTCACGCCTAAACCACTGAACGGATTTCGATAAAATTTGGCAGAGAGATAGATTGCATCCCGAGGAAGGACATAGGATAGTTTTTATCGACATACCTCTCGGGCGAAGCCGTGGGCGGAAGCCAGTTCTAAATAAACACATTACTATTCCTAATGACACAAACATTATATTCTGTTTACCAATATTTATTACAAGAAAGCAAACATACGTTCTTCATTCTCCAGATTAAACATGTCGATTGAATATTGAAAGTAAATGTTTGCTGTATACTTTTTTTAGGCCCGTGTACGAATATTTACGACTCGAGATGAAACGGGCGCAAAGCGAGGCGTCGATTAACCGTGTTCATCTAGTCGCGTGGCATCGTCAAACGCGATATGCTAATACAGAGTTTTTGCAAAAGCATTAAGTACAGCAGAAGTAATTTTAATAGGTTTTTTACGCACCAACTGATGAATACTGAAGCGCGTAATAAATTATGATCAGACTGTAAATTGAATTTTAAGTTCGGTCATATTGTGTTTACAGTACATTAGTAAGGTTGATGGCTTGTAAAAGTCAATAGAGACAATGAATGAAAAATACGAGAGAGAGACTTTTGTTTTATTGTAGACATGAAGAGCACATACAGTGCATCTTGGAATTGTAAAAGTACTTAATTTACTTAGCATGAAAAGTTAAAGTTACTATGTATAGTCAGTCTCAAACAGATGTATACATCGTCAACAATTCATTTAATTTGTCTATCTTTGTTCTCTAATATTGTATCGAATGTGTAGGCACAAAACATAGAAACAAAAAAACAAAAAAACATAAACATGAATTCAGCACATGAAACGTCATGATTAAAAACAAAATCTTCTGTTTCATAGAAAAGTGCAATTCCTCCGCGATAAAAATGTATAAAGGCCTGTTCAAATCCGTAATACCGTCTGCTGTAGAGAAAACCGATAGTGAAACTTGTGGATAGAATATCGAGTTCGAGTTTCGCTCAGGAAGGTGCACTTCTACCCACAGCGTCAGCGAATACCGCTCAGGTCGCTCTAGCCGCGGAACTTGATAGGTACTAAATACCTGAGCAAAATCCGCGCGGTAGGTACAGTCAACAAAAGAGATAAGTATGCCTTATCGTTGGATATATACGTCGACTTCGTCTCTGTCACCTCTGACCTAGACTTGAGTCATCATCGATGTCGTTGGCATCCTGTATAACCCATTGGGATGTACCTAATGTAGCAACACATCTTTTTGAGGCTGACTTAAACTTATCTAAAATAAATACTCTACCGTGCATTTGCGATTTATTTGCCAAAAATGTAAACAAATATGAGTTAATGGAAAAATAATTTTAATTCTTACACAATAAAGTTTAGTTTACAACTTCAAACATTTTTATAACTTTGTGCTGTCGCTCTGAGATCAACTTAATAATCATTGAAATAAAGTGGATATTTGATTAACTTGAAATAGGGTAGGGGTATGCAGCACTGAGCACTTTTACTTTAAGTTATTAGGTAGGTATAGCATAATCAGCCTATAATGTTCCCACTGCTGGGACGCTGGCCTCCTCTCTGTGAGAGGGAGTGGGCCGTAAACCACCACGCGGGCCCAGTGCGGGTTAGTAGGATGTCACATGTCTTCGAATTTTTCGTTCTAGGACATCAGATATAGAACAGTAAATTTTCCAAATAAAATGATTATTACTAAGTTCTCGTAATAAAAGTGTTTTGTGACAGTTCTGTTCATTAAGTTACGAAATATAAACGCGTAAATAAAGATGTACTATAATTTCTAAAATACTTCTTAAGCAACATCAAAACCGTACTTTTCTTCAACGAATCTCCTTACCGGTTTCTAGTAACAAAACCGGTTCCGTGAAGCGTATTAGTGATTTATGCTAGCATTTTACAAGGATCGTTACGGCTAATAAATCTTGGTTAACTTGTTGCGAATTAGGCTTCCCTTATAAACGCATGTTACGCGCGGTTTTTTCTTTCGCGCGTAATTTATACTCTGTGGCACGGGATTTGGGATCGTGTAATATTTTGAGCAAAGTGACGTACTGAGTGGATTATGTTTACGTTTGTTTTAGATTATGCTTGTAATATAGTAGTCGTTACATTCAGGCGAAAGCGTCAGGGTAGCCCGCGAAAAGAGGAGGCGGAGCACGTGAGAGAGAGGCAATGCTCACTGCCCTAACAACGAAACGAGCTAACAAAACCCTTACACATCGTGCCAAAATTACCGACCTACCGTACAAATAAGGATCGTAAAAACTTCCACGTTTTATACCAAGTAATGTCGTGTCAATGCTAAAGTATGTTCGTCACGATAGTTGCAAAAGTTTGATAAGCCCGTTTACGGCGACATCGACAGTGAACAGTTCTCATGTTGTTTTATTTACATTTGATGGGGGCAAATAAATAGAAATCGCTTCCGGGATGAGGGAATTAATGTGTGTTTATGTTGCTGTACAAATACTTCTTTTTGTTTGGTTTGGTAACTATTTACTAACTTTGTATGCCTTTCGTCGAGTTCGCAGTAATTATGGGAAATTACATGCCGAAGATGCCTCACCGTGATACCTCGCGGTTGTGGCTACTCCGATGTCACTTCCAATAGAAATGTATGCTAATAGACACGCACGCACACACCAAAAGGTACCTCACGGCGATACATCGCAGGCTGCTTGGGGGTTTACCTTGATGCCTGGCATTTGCGTGCGTGTTTGGCATGCATTTGTTTTACATGGAGGTGTCATCGAGGTATCGAGCTAAACCGCGACCGCGAGGTATTGCAGTGAGGCATCTTTGCCATGTAATTACCCTAACTGAGTAGGACATGCTTTCGACTGATCATCTCGTCAGAAAATTGGAAAGGACACGAGTTTTACTTTAGGTATCTAACCTACTACCAAAGAAGGCGTTGCTGAATTTTTAAGAAAACATAAGCATTAATCCAGCCCACGAAGAGGTGGCAAGATGTCCTTCTTTTTTGTTTTCGGGGGGAACCCTTCAAAAGGCAACCAACCTCCGGGGAGGGAGGTCGGGGAGTGTGGGATTTTTACCTCACTAAAACCACCCCGGTGATCACCATCAGCACATAGAGGTGGTCCCGCTGCGGTTCCAAGATGACACAGATGCGTGTCGAGGTGGCTCATAGGAAAGGATGCCGGGAAGGATTTGTGGGAGGCCGTTGCTCAACGGTGGGACAATGTAGTAACTTAAAAAAAGCATTAGATCCTTCTTTGTGCTGGTTTTACTCATACACACGACGACATAATTATCGGCTATACATTTCAAGTCTTAGCTGACCTCGCATTGTATGCTTAAGCTTTTCGTAGAATGATAAGTCAGCTTATACCGGAAATGTATAGCTTGATATGTCGTCGTACGTACATGAAACATTAAATAAATAAATTGCTGTAGAGCTCTCTACACTGACAGCAAGTAGAAACCTATCAAATCCCTGCACAGAGTAAATAACAATATTGACAGGTTATCAATTAATGTTGAGATATTGTATTGACTAAGTTCAAAAGAGATTTATTTATTACTTGCTTCTGCCCACGACTCCGTTGGGTTATTCCGTTTATCCACCCCAAAAAAATCCACCCTAAGGTGGACGCATGTCCGAGAATCTGCCCTAGGTCTAGTTAGATAAACGAAATCTAGTAATCGGAACCGGAATCGGAGGTTTTAAATTTGATTGATCGGAATGGGAACCGGAATCGGAATCGGAACTGGAATCGGAACCGGAAACGGGCGGAAGTAGAAGAAAGATGTGTTAAGGGGCCTTTCATAACACATCTTTCTTCTGCTTTCTTCTAACATCGACAAACAAAACAATAAACTGAGACTTCGAGCACGAGCGTGTATAAAACAAACAAACATTACCCTGGCGACAAGTTAAAACTTGTTTGTAGGCGCTCTAGTCACGTGTATCGCTGCGTTTCGAACTTTGGTATAACTGCGATTTTAAATTTTCGGAATCGAAAGTGTAAAATTAATCGGAAGTTCCGACTTTTCGGAATCGGAACCGAGGCTCCGTAACATCCCTGGTAATCTGTGTTTTAGGGTGGATTTATGGGAGTGGAAAAACGGAATAACCGGCGCCGTTGCATCGCATCGCCTGCCCGCGCTATTACTTACTGACTGTTTTTCATTCAGGCTCGGCTATTATGGGCCTAAGCGTATTGTTAAAGCTTACTTATAGCCTTCCTCAAGAATTGGGCTATCAAAAGATTTTTTTTAAACAAACTCTTTTTCTCAAGTTATATCTACCTAGAGATATATGTATATTATTTGAGATCATAATATTGAAGAAATACGTTATTTAGGTAATATTTCATCTCACTATTCAGTCTAGCCTTAGGTATCAGATTGACAGCTCTTTTCATAAGCTTAGACTGTAATATTAAAATATGAGTATGATCACCTTTGTATTGGATTATTTATTAATGCATTATAAAAATTTTCTTTTACGGTCATGTTTCGAGCATAATTCATGTGTTGAGTTCAATCATATTGAAAATGTATTCTTATAAATCTTATTAATAAGAATCCACTTAGCTGTTGTTGAAATTGTATTTTCGAATATACAATTTCAACAATGATCTCATAATGAGAAGAAAAAAATTGAGTGCAATGCATAAAAATAAAGGTCAAATAAAAGGTATTGAAAGACAAAACAAAAACATAGTTAATAATTGGTGTTTGAGTCTCAACAGTCTCTCTCACACACACAAACACTGCAAGTTACACATAAATAATTACATGCCCGCTAGCATCCATATTTAACACACAACGTCATTACCACGGCCGCTATTGCGTCATCAAACTCAATTATCCAGTAAAGCCCAAAAAACAACAAAATACATGACGTCACCAAAACAAATGCCTGCCATATATTATAACTCCGCCCTACATAGCCGGGTCATCTAAGTGTTTTTGTCTCGGCTACATAGTGTTAATTTCCCTGGAGCAGTCAATTCTACTGAGCCATCAATCTACGTCAGTGTCGCAGTAAGTAAAGCTTTTTAGACGTGCGTGTATCTAGGTATACAAATTTATATTCATGTGTATTTGGTTTGTAGTTTCTTCTGTGAAGGAAAAATGGAAGCAGTCTTTTAGATTTATCTCCGTTTTCTGAATAATTGATGCAAATCATATTTGCATTACATTTGTATGTTTTTCGTTTAGAAATGTATTTTGATGTCCTCTCAAGCTCCGCTAATGAGACACAATTTATTTATGACTGTAAGCAAAATATATAAATAAATCAATTGGGTACCGTGCGTTAGTCTCGCAAACAAAATACAGAGAGTACAGAAGTCAATCTACATACAAAGTGCGCTCGAGCAACGCACACATAGACACCGCTCACAGACACGATATCTCGGTCGGATCGGTTGGGAATTTGGGATCAGTGCGAGCGCGAGTGCCATCCGCTAGAGACCCAAATATTACGTAATTTGTTTTTTGTTTGTGTAGATATTGTGTTGTTTTTAGTGCTATTTGATAGGTTTAGGTCTAAAACGTATAGGGCAAAATAAATTGTGTAAATAAGGTAATCCGTTTAGAAGTTATTAGGAATTTTTGATAGCGAAAATTGTAAATTTTGAAATGATTTTGCTCTGTAAACTTTACAACAATAAATCAAACAACTAGATACGAGTGCCACAACCACGATAGTTTTTTGTGCATAAGCCAAATTTGACCACCCAAGCGCAACCGCCGCGCGTAGGTATGAAAAGTGAAGTACATATAACATGTGATTGACTTCTGTACCTTTCTGTTTTGTAGCTGGGCCGATTGCGATGAAACTTTGGTACCTACCTAAGTGTTGTGTGCGCGCCGGAGAAGGTTCCTAACAAAAACAAATGAAAACGTCATTGCAGTGCACGGCGTTAGCTAGTATTTCTTAAATACATACATAAGTAAGTGTTGGTGTTTCACTCCCGTACCTATTTATTTCGGTTTGTTCCAACTATATTCGAGATTGGAGCGGTGAGGTCATCACGTGACGGCGTCGTACTAACCGTAAAATAATAATAATTGTGTCACGAATCGGAATTTCTCAAAAAAACTTTAGCCGGAGTCGTCTGACGGTTAATCGATTTCGCCCGGAGATTCACCTCGCCCCTGACTTCAGTGCTGAGCCGGCGCCCGTCAACGCCAGCAGAGCAGCTGAAGTCGCCGGGCACAATTCGCAACACCACAATACGCTCCAAGACAGGTATCGCCGATATTGGCGGCAAGTCTGCAAGGCTGAAGTGGGACTGGGCGGGTCACACACGGATGCATCCAGACTGATGGGCCAAAGTCGTCACACAGTGGGTGCCTGAAGACGGGCGTCGTCACCGAGGCAGGCCTAAGAAACGCTGGCGTGACGATTTAGACTCGTTCCTGGCTGACTGGACGGAGAAAGCACAGCTTAAGGAAATGTGGAAGAAAATGGGGGAGGCTTTTGTCCAACAGTGGGACAGTCCAGGCTAACGAAAAAAAAAATGTCACGATTGTTATAATGTAAACACTAACGGTAGAATAACGAGTGCGCGGATGTAATTGAAAAAGAAGTTACGAAACAAGATCTCATGATGAAATAAATTCAAAGAGAATCTATGTGAACTATATACACAAAGATATCCTATGTCACTTATTTCACCCTTTACAGGTATCGGCTTTTCCCCTTAGAGGGTAGAAGCGCATAGTGTGCCGCACGAAGCCGTTTGAAGTCAAAGCAATGGTGCTGATGCACAATACACCTACATTGTGAAAGATTTCAATATGGCACTGCAATTTTAATAACATACTTCATAAAATATTGAGCAATACTCGTACATCTGCGATTTGAGAAGCCAGTGCTTTGTTACATTACACATAATAATCGATACTAATCCTAACTATCCTAACTAATATTATAAATGCGAAAGTAAGTTTGTTTGTTACCTTTTCACGCCTAAACCACTGAACCGATCATCCTGAAATTTTGCATATACGTTGTCAAGTGTACAGAAACGGACATAGGGTACATTTTATCCCGAAAAAAGTGCTGTTCCCGAGGCAAACAACAATAACGTTATTATGATAATAGATGGCGCCACGTGTCTTTTGATCAAGAGATCGCAGACGAAGTGGCGGGCAACAGCTAGAATATTATAAATCCGAAAATGTGTCTGTCTATCTGTTACCTCTTCACGCTTAAACCGCTGAACCGATTCAGATAAAATTTGGTACAGAGATACTTTGAGTCCCGGGAAAGGAAATAGGAGAGTTTTTTTCCAGATATTCCAACGGGGTCGACACTCATGACGGTGAAACCGCGGGGCGCAGCTAGTAATCTATATACTAATAATAAAGCTGAAGAGTTTGTTTGAACATGCTAATCTCTGGAAGTAGTAGTAAAATGTTCCTAAGTAACTTTTTAGACCTTTGTATCCTGCTTATGCGTATGAAGTTACATTAAAATTGGTTCATTCATTTCGAAAAACAAAGGGCTTGAAAGTTTGTATGAAATGCCGTACGGCTTAAACGCTCTTAAGTTGGTAGTTAATTTGCTGAATAATTACTGACTTTACCATCTTTGTCTTTATAACTAAATATCAAAACACATTTTAGTATATTGTCATTAATTTCACTTGTTTGTCAAAAAAAGATTTGAGTTTCCTTCATCTCACGAGTAGAACATTCTGACTTTATCAGCCATCATCTGCCAAGCCTTTCCCAACTACAGAGTGGCACTTTAATGGCGACTTAAGAACACGCAATTTATTTATTTATTGTGAACGAAACTGTTGTGTCTTGGGATCTGTATTTTAGTTTTTTTGCCAGCGACTTTACGACATTAAAGTTATTTCATAATTATTTTGAGTTAATTTATTTTTGGAGTCGATTTAATGTTTTTTTAATTACTTACTTTTTTATTTCGAAATTTTTTGTGTTAAGTAAAAACTGGAATATTTGTTTGTTACATGTAGTTAACAGTTATGTTGTACATATTACAATAGAATTTGACCAAGGTTTATTTTCCCTTTGACACCACATACCCATAGCTCCTATATCAATAAGCCAGGCCGTCACTCTTACACGTATCAGTCGATATATTAAAAACGAGTGAACCGATTTTGATGAAACTTGCTGGTCTCTAAGTGGAGGTATATAAATGTAAGCCAATAAAAAATGGTTACAATCTGATTAATTGTTTCGAAGAAATGCGTGGACAAACATACATACATACATTTATAAAAATGTGCGTGTGTGGGTGACAAAAAGTATCTCCTGATAAGTCTGCTCGCCTAGTACCTACTATGCTTCACAAAATGTTAATTTGGTCTATGTGTTGTTTTTCTAATAACAAGCTCTTCTAGTGTTGAGTGTACTTTTAAGTAGAACAGCTGTAACGCGACTAATCCAAGAAATAGTCACCTCCAAGAATAAAATAGGGCTATAAACGGACTCTTCGGAAAATGGTTAAATCCAAAATGATGCTCGATTTGTAAATCTTAATAACTCTAAATAAAACTCTTAGTATATTCCCACTGTTTCCGTTCAACGAATTGTTTCGTAAGTCCACAGTCAGAGTTGTTCTTAGGGTAGACAAATTAAATCAATGTTTTAATTTGACGACTCTAACGGGCCAATCTGAATAATTCGATTATACCGCTCTTTCCTCCATAACTGAGTTAAGAGCGGTGCGATTTATTAAAAAAATCAAATATTCATAATTCCAAAGTTAGACTGGAGTTGAAATTCCAATTTTATTTGAGTTTTAAAGTTCAATTATGTTTAATTTAAAAATAGATTGAAGTCAATTTGTTTGTTTAGATTTTTTGGCAAAAGATCGTCTGGTAGGATTAATTTGTGATCACAATAGATTTTATTCAACTAAGTGCTCTTGTATTTGATGTCTAGTTTATTTGAAAATGAGAAAGAAAAATAAAGCAAACAAGATGATTTCTATTATGTCTGTAGAATAACGAGCAATGTCCTTAGGCCACTGGCTCTAATGTGGCTTTAGGCTAAACTTAGGTTACGCGATTAGGTACGCATCAGTTTTTAACTTGTAATTTATCACGATCAGATTGGATCGAGTCACCTTGTACTATTTGTTGAACAAGGTGACTTTTCACCCAGTCTGGAGCAAAAATTTAATAACTTATGACAAGTAGGTAAAGACCGATTCAACATGAGGCGAGTCGCTGCGCAGTAACAAATTTACCTGTCAGCGGGGGAGGGGTGAGGTACTGCGCAGCGAGTGATGATGCGATGCGATCCGACCGATTTCGGCCAGAGTTGTTTGCTTCAACTCCGCAGTCGCTGTCGTTCGTGTGCTCGCATGTGGCTTATGTAGCCAATCTTCTTTGAGAAAATCCTCGCACATCGTGGGCACGTGAGTACACCATCTATGTAATTATAGTTAATTAGCTCAGCGAGTAGCGCACTTCAGAGCGGCCATAAAGTTTGAATCAGGTTGTCTCTAAGTAGTTACGGTTTTTATGAACACATGCATTTTTTTTAATTAAATAAAATGTTTATCGTGGCTAAATAGGGTAACCAAAAAGGCGGGGTACCTACATCTCAGTGCCTTCTCCGACTATTTTGTTTGTGACTTAAAGATTTTTGTGTAAGTTTTTAAAACTACTTATTGATTGTACGTAAAGAATTGATTGATTTTTTTTTGCTGCCAGAGCGTCTGTTCCTTCCATGTTTAACCCGTCAGCCTTCAAAGCAAGAGTGAAGTGTATTTTCCAGGCTTTCTTGTTCCATCATAGACCTCAATACATCGCTTTCCACGTGTCGAGGTCAACGTCAAGAGCTGGCCCATTTTGCAACAAAAAGAAAAAGCATTTTCATAATCTTATTGAAATAGTGGCGCTTCAGTTCCAAAAATGTTCAAATTCAGAACAACCAGCAAAACTCATCCTTACAAAAACACACACGAAATATCCTCAAACAAATCAAACTGACCCAATCCGTCAGTTCCACCAACTTAAAAACGTGAAAAACTGTTAAATGCGGGTACACTTTAAAGGCCTGGATGACGTCAAAGTGGGTATAGATAAGCGCAGACTGCGCAATCTATCTTCCTCGGCGAGACGTGTGTGATACGGGCACCCACATGATATAATCGAAAATCGCTTACCGCGATCCATCTACATATTCCTTCTGACATGACTCAAATTGGCTTGAGGCTTTGTTGGAGTTTCATCAACCATGATTTGATTTTTGCTGTAAAATTTTATAGGATAGTTTTTTGAAGTTTCGAAGGAAGTGGCAAACAGATTTTTTTAAACATATTTATGGTTTGTTATTACCTACCTTAAATTACACAATAGGTATTACGGATTTCACCAAACTGGATGAAAACTGACTCCACACAAAATAATGATCAAGTTCAGTCATATACCTACCTACATATTGTTCTCCCGAATCACTTTAAGCGACGCAGACGCCTGTGTTCACTTCGATTTATGAAAATACAAGGCAAGTGTTGATTGCGAATCATGAAATTTGGCAAGAAGCAATGTCATGTAGCAAAACTAAAGGAAAAAATCCGAAAACCAATAAATTGTAGTTACATACCTACTACCAATTTGTACGGAATCCTCGGTGCGCGAGTCCGAATCGCACTTGATCAGTTTTTTTATACACAAGTACAGACGCCAGCACATCAAACTACCCGAAACTGACAAATTTTCCCAATCAACTTTGAACCTTATGCTTTAGTAATAAAGTTAAAAATCTATTAAAGACATTTTATAGATTGTAGTAGATTGATGTGCTGGTGTCTATACAATAGTTATTCAGTTTGTAAAAAAATCACAGACAACCTGTATTTATGTGAAAAAATTATTTCAATAAAGCTATTTGAAATATCGCTGACTGGATAGTGGATACCAATTAAACCAATGCATGTATCTGACGAACTGACAGTCGCTGGTAAAAAGTACGATTGGATTTTAGTAAGAGATTTAGGGCGCAGCCGAATTGAGACGTGTCAAGATGTCCACTGTTCGCGATTGCGATTGCACGTATTTTAGTCGAGATATCGGTAAATCACAACAGCGTAACTATGATGCTATGTATAAAAGCGGCCAAGTAAGAGTCGGAATCGCACACGAAGGGTTCCTTCCTTACCACCTTATAATAATTAGTACGCTATTTTGTAATGTGACAAAGAAACAGACGGACTGACGAACAGTGGAGCCTTTTTTTTTTTAGGATGGGAAATCATCAAATGACCCCTCCCGCTCTGGGTGGAGCGGAAGGGAGTGTCAGACTCTTACTGACTAAAACCCATCCGTGTTCCTTCCTTAGCCCTCTATGTTCCGGGGTAGCGGTAACCCTTTCGGACAATCCCGCTTCCCCGGAACACAGCGGAGCCTTATTTCTGACTGAACGACCCCTAGACAATATTCAAAAGTGCCTGTAAATGGTTTCATTGAAATAAATGCTTTAGGTTTGAGTTTGAGTGGCAGAACTTTTCCAGATGTACTCTTAATAAGCTTTATAGAACAGCTCTTAACTAAAAAAATATTCTAAACTAAAAATGAAAACATTCTCCGGCAAGGATCTAAAACTTTCCATTTTAGAGAAGCATCAAAAACTTTCTATTTTAGATAAGCTTAACCAAAACCTAACTCAAGCCGGATCTGTATCGCTTTCTACCAGGAGATCAAAAATGCATGTTCGTATGCAGATAGGCTTTCCAAAAACCTACACGTACCAGACCAGGCACATGGTATGTATGCGTTCCTGTAAAGGATTCAAAATAGAAATCTGTGAATAAAGAGGATAGATAGTGTGGTTCGTCCTCTGAATAATGCTAGCACGAAAATAC